>JAFFSR010000296.1:0-1480000 GCA_017163975.1 Anastatus disparis
ATAAAATATGAATGTCGTGAAGATGTCATTTTCATTATTACATGAAAATTTTCTAAATAATTTTTATAAGTTAAATAATGTTCTTGAATCAAGAATTAGACATTTGAAAATGTCGTAAAAAGGTCAACAAAAGTCTTTGGATAATTTATACCTTATTAGGTAGAAACCAAAGCTTTTACTATGTTTGATCATTTAAGATTGTTCTGAACTTATTATGATGCTATAAAATATGAATGTCGTGAAAATGTCATTTTCATTATTACATGAAAATTTTCTAAATAATTTTATAAGTTAAATAATGTTCTTGAATCAAGAATTTGACATTTGAAAATGTCGTGAAAATGTCAAATAAGTCTTTGGATAATTTATACCTCATTAGGTAGAAACCAAAGCTTTTACTATATTTGATCATTTAAGATAGTTCTGAACTTATTATGATGCTATAAAATATGAATGTCGTGAAAATGTCATTTTCATTATTACATAAAAATTTTCTAAATAATTTTTATAAGTTAAATAATGTTCTTGAATCAAGAATTAGACATTTGATAATGTCGTGATGTTGTCAAAAAAGTCTTTGGATAATTTATACCTTATTAGGTAGAAACCAAAGCTTTTACTATATTTGATCATTTAAGATAGTTCTGAACTTATTATAATACTATAAAATATGAATGTCGAGAAAATGTCATTTTCATTATTACCTAAAAATTTTCTAAATAATTTTTATAAGTTAAATAATGTTCTTGAATCAAGAATTAGACATTTGAAAATGTCGTAAAAGGTCAACAAAAGTCTTTGGATAATTTATACCTTATTAGGTAGAAACTAAAGCTTTTACTATGTTTGATCATTTAAGATAGTTCTGAACTTATTATGATGCTATAAAATATGAATGTCGTGAAAATGTCATTTTCATTATTACATGAAAATTTTCTAAATAATTTTTATAAGTTAAATAATGTTCTTGAATCAAGAATTAGACATTTGAAAATGTCGTAAAAAGGTCAACAAAAGTCTTTGGATAATTTATACCTTATTAGGTAGAAACCAAAGCTTTTACTATGTTTGATCATTTAAGATTGTTCTGAACTTATTATGATGCTATAAAATATGAATGTCGTGAAAATGTCATTTTCATTATTACATGAAAATTTTCTAAATAATTTTTATAAGTTAAATAATGTTCTTGAATCAAGAATTTGACATTTGAAAATGTCGTGAAAATGTCAAATAAGTCTTTGGATAATTTATACCTCATTAGGTAGAAACCAAAGCTTTTACTATATTTGATCATTTAAGATAGTTCTGAACTTATTATGATGCTATAAAATATGAATGTCGTGAAAATGTCATTTTCATTATTACATAAAAATTTTCTAAATAATTTTTATAAGTTAAATAATGTTCTTGAATCAAGAATTAGACATTTGATAATGTCGTGATGTTGTCAAAAAAGTCTTTGGATAATTTATACCTTATTAGGTAGAAACCAAAGCTTTTACTATATTTGATCATTTAAGATAGTTCTGAACTTATTATAATACTATAAAATATGAATGTCGAGAAAATGTCATTTTCATTATTACCTAAAAATTTTCTAAATAATTTTTATAAGTTAAATAATGTTCTTGAATCAAGAATTAGACATTTGAAAATGTCGTAAAAAGGTCAACAAAAGTCTTTGGATAATTTATACCTTATTAGGTAGAAACTAAAGCTTTTACTATGTTTGATCATTTAAGATAGTTCTGAACTTATTATGATGCTATAAAATATGAATGTCGTGAAAATGTCATTTTCATTATTACATGAAAATTTTCTAAATAATTTTTATAAGTTAAATAATGTTCTTGAATCAAGAATTAGACATTTGAAAATGTCGTAAAAAGGTCAACAAAAGTCTTTGGATAATTTATACCTTATTAGGTAGAAACCAAAGCTTTTACTATGTTTGAATATTTAAGATTGTTCTGAACTTATTATGATGCTATAAAATATGAATGTCGTGAAGATGTCATTTTCATTATTACATGAAAATTTTCTAAATAATTTTTATAAGTTAAATAATGTTCTTGAATCAAGAATTTGACATTTGAAAATGTCGTGAAAATGTCAAATAAGTCTTTGGATAATTTATACCTCATTAGGTAGAAACCAAAGCTTTTACTATATTTGATCATTTAAGATAGTTCTGAACTTATTATGATGCTATAAAATATGAATGTCGTGAAAATGTCATTTTCATTATTACATAAAAATTTTCTAAATAATTTCTATAAGTTAAATAATGTTCTTGAATCAAGAATAAGACATTTGAAAATGTCGTGAAAGTGTCAAAAAAGTCTGGATAATTTATACCTTATTAGGTAGAAACCATAGCTTTTACTATATTTGATCATTTAAGATAGTTCTGAACTTATTATGATGCTATAAAATATGAATGTCGTGAAAATGTCATTTTCATTATTACATCAAAATTTTCTAAATAATTTTTATAAGTTAAATAATGTTCTTGAATCAAGAATTAGACATTTGATAATGTCGTGATGTTGTCAAAAAAGTCTTTGGATAATTTATACCTTATTAGGTAGAAACCAAAGCTTTTACTATATTTGATCATTTAAGATAGTTCTGAACTTATTATAATACTATAAAATATGAATGTCGAGAAAATGTCATTTTCATTATTACCTAAAAATTTTCTAAATAATTTTTATAAGTTAAATAATGTTCTTGAATCAAGAATTTGACATTTGAAAATGTCGTGAAAATGTCAAATAAGTCTTTGGATAATTTATACCTTATTAGGTAGAAACCAAAGCTTTTACTATGTTTGATCATTTAAGATAGTTCTGAACTTATTATGATGCTATAAAATATGAATGTCGTAAAAATGTCATTCTCATTATTACATGAAAATTTTCTAAATAATTTTTATAAGTTAAATAATGTTTTTGGATCAAGAATTAGACATTTAAAAATGTCGTGAAAATGTCAAAAAAGTTTTTGGATAATTTATACCTCATTAAGTAGAAACCAAAGCTTTTACTATGTTTGATCATTTAAGATAGTTCTGAACTTATTATGATGTTATAAAATATGAATGTCGTGAAAATGTCATTTTCATTATTACATAAAAATTTTCTAAATAATTTCTATAAGTTAAATAATGTTCTTGAATCAAGAATTAGACATTTGAAAATGTCGTGAAAATGTCAAAAAAGTCTTCGGATAATTTATACCTTATTAGGTAGAAACCAAAGCTTTTACTATGTTTGATCATTTAAGATAGTTCTGAACTTATTATGATGCTATAAAATATGAATGTCGTGAAAATGTCATTTTCATTATTACATGGAAATTTTCTAAATAATTTTTATAAGTTAAATAATGTTCTTGAATCAAGAATTTGACATTTGAAAATGTCGTGAAAATGTCAAATAAGTTTTTGGATAATTTATACCTTATTAGGTAGAAACCAAAGCTTTTACTATGTTTGATCATTTAAGATAGTTCTGAACTTATTATGATGCTATAAAATATGAATGTCGTAAACATGTCATTTTCATTATTACATAAAAATTTTCTAAATAATTTTTTTAAGTTAAATAATGTTCTTGAATCAAGAATTAGACATTTAAAAATGTCGTGAAAATGTCAAAAATGTCTTTGGATAATTTATACCTTATAAGATTGAAACCAAGCTTTTACTATAATTGATCATTTAAGATAATTCTGAACTTATTATAATACTATAAAATATGAATGTCGAGAAAATGTCATTTTCATTATTACCTAAAAATTTTCTAAATAATTTTTATAAGTTAAATAATGTTCTTGAATCAAGAATTTGACATTTGAAAATGTCGTGAAAATGTCAAATAAGTCTTTGGATAATTTATACCTTATTAGGTAGAAACCAAAGCTTTTACTATGTTTGATCATTTAAGATAGTTCTGAACTTATTATGATGCTATAAAATATGAATGTCGTGAAAATGTCATTTTCATTATTACATGAAAATTTTCTAAATAATTTTTATAAGTTAAATAATGTTCTTGAATCAAGAATTAGACATTTGATAATGTCGTGATGTTGTCAAAAAAGTCTTTGGATAATTTATACCTTATTAGGTAGAAACCAAAGCTTTTACTATGTTTGATCATTTAAGATGGTTCTGAACTTATTATGATGCTATAAAATATGAATGTCGTGAAGATGTCATTTTCATTATTACATGAAAATTTTCTAAATAATTTTTATAAGTTAAATAATGTTCTTGAATCAAGAATTAGACATTTGAAAATGTCGTGAAAATGTCAAAAATGTCTTTGGATAATTTATACCTTATAAGATTGAAACCAAGCTTTTACTATAATTGATCATTTAAGATAATTCTGAACTTATTATGATGCTATAAAATATGAATGTCGTGAAAATGTCATTTTCATTATTACATGGAAATTTTCTAAATAATTTTTATAAGTTAAATAATGTTTTTGGATCAAGAATTAGACATTTAAAAATGTCGTGAAAATGTCAAAAAAGTTTTTGGATAATTTATACCTCATTAAGTAGAAACCAAAGCTTTTACTATGTTTGATCATTTAAGATAGTTCTGAACTTATTATGATGCTATAAAATATGAATGTCGTGAAAATGTCATTTTCATTATTACATGAAAATTTTCTAAATAATTTTTATAAGTTAAATAATGTTCTTGAATCAAGAATAAGACATTTGAAAATGTCGTGAAAGTGTCAAAAAAGTCTGGATAATTTATACCTTATTAGGTAGAAACCATAGCTTTTACTATATTTGATCATTTAAGATAGTTCTGAACTTATTATGATGCTATAAAATATGAATGTCGTGAAAATGTCATTTTCATTATTACATGAAAATTTTCTAAATAATTTTTATAAGTTAAATAATGTTCTTGAATCAAGAATTAGACATTTGATAATGTCGTGATGTTGTCAAAAAAGTCTTTGGATAATTTATACCTTATTAGGTAGAAACCAAAGCTTTTACTATATTTGATCATTTAAGATAGTTCTGAACTTATTATAATACTATAAAATATGAATGTCGAGAAAATGTCATTTTCATTATTACCTAAAAATTTTCTAAATAATTTTTATAAGTTAAATAATGTTCTTGAATCAAGAATTTGACATTTGAAAATGTCGTGAAAATGTCAAATAAGTCTTTGGATAATTTATACCTTATTAGGTAGAAACCAAAGCTTTTACTATGTTTGATCATTTAAGATAGTTCTGAACTTATTATGATGCTATAAAATATGAATGTCGTAAAAATGTCATTCTCATTATTACATGAAAATTTTCTAAATAATTTTTATAAGTTAAATAATGTTTTTGGATCAAGAATTAGACATTTAAAAATGTCGTGAAAATGTCAAAAAAGTTTTTGGATAATTTATACCTCATTAAGTAGAAACCAAAGCTTTTACTATGTTTGATCATTTAAGATAGTTCTGAACTTATTATGATGCTATAAAATATGAATGTCGTGAAAATGTCATTTTCATTATTACATGAAAATTTTCTAAATAATTTTTATAAGTTAAATAATGTTCTTGAATGAAGAATTTGACATTTGAAAATGTCGTGAAAATGTCAAAAAAGTCTTTGGATAATTTATACCTTATTAGGTAGAAACTAAAGCTTTTACTATATTTGATCATTTAAGATAGTTCTGAACTTATTATGATGCTATAAAATATGAATGTCGTAAACATGTCATTTTCATTATTACATCAAAATTTTCTAAATAATTTTTTTAAGTTAAATAATGTTCTTGAATCAAGAATTAGACATTCAAAAATGTCGTGAAAATGTCAAAAATGTCTTTGGATAATTTATACCTTATAAGATTGAAACCAAGCTTTTACTATAATTGATCATTTAAGATAATTCTGAACTTATTATGATGCTATAAAATATGAATGTCGTGAAAATGTCATTTTCATTATTACATGAAAATTTTCTAAATAATTTTTATAAGTTAAATAATGTTCTTGAATGAAGAATTAGACATTTGAAAATGTCGTGAAAATGTAAAAAAAGTGATTGGATAATTTATACCTTATTAGGTAGAAACCAAAGCTTTTACTATATTTGATCATTTAAGATAGTTCTGAACTTATTATGATGCTATAAAATATGAATGTCGTGAAAATGTCATTTTCATTATTACATGAAAATTTTCTAAATAATTTTTATAAGTTAAATAATTTTCTTGAATCAAGAATTAGACATTCGAAAATGTCGTGAAAATGTCAAAAAAGTCTTTGGATAATTTATACCTCATTAGGTAGAAACCAAAGCTTTTACTATATTTGATCATTTAAGATAGTTCTGAACTTATTATAATGCTATAAAATATGAATGTCGTGAAAATGTCATTTTCATTATTACATAAAAATTTTCTAAATAATTTTCATAAGTTGAATAATGTTCTTGAATCAAGAATTAGACATTTGAAAATGTCGTGAAAGTGTCAAAAAAGTCTTTGGATAATTTATACCTTATTAGGTAGAAACTAAAGCTTTTACTATATTTGATCATTTAAGATAGTTCTGAACTTATTATGATGCTATAAAATATGAATGTCGTAAACATGTCATTTTCATTATTACATAAAAATTTTCTAAATAATTTTTTTAAGTTAAATAATGTTCTTGAATCAAGAATTAAACATTTGAAAATGTCGTGAAAATGTCAAAAATGTCTTTGGATAATTTATACCTTATAAGGTTGAAACCAAGCTTTTACTATATTTGATCTTTTAAGATAATTCTGAACTTATTATGATGCTATAAAATATGAATGTCGTGGAAATGTCATTTTCATTATTACATGGAAATTTTCTAAATAATTTTTATAAGTTAAATAATGTTCTTGAAACAAGAATAAGACATTTGAAAATGTCGTGAAAGTGTCAAAAAAGTCTTTGGATAATTTATACCTTATTAGGTAGAAACCATAGCTTTTACTATATTTGATCATTTAAGATAGTTCTGAACTTATTATGATGCTATAAAATATGAATGTCGTGAAAATGCCATTTTCATTATTACATGAAAATTTTCTAAATAATTTTTATAAGTTAAATAATGTTCTTGAATCAAGAATTAGACATTTGATAATGTCGTGATGTTGTCAAAAAAGTCTTTGGATAATTGATACCTTATTAGGTAAAAACCAAAGCTTTTACTATATTTGATCATTTAAGATAGTTCTGAACTTATTATAATGCTATAAAATATGAATGTCGTGAAAATGTCATTTTCATTATTACATAAAAATTTTCTAAATAATTTTTATAAGTTAAATAATGTTTTTGGATCAAGAATTAGACATTTAAAAATGTCGGGAAAATGTCAAAAAAGTTTTCGGATAATTTATACCTTATTAGGTAGAAAGCAAAGCTTTTACTATATTTGATCATTTAAGATAGTTCTGAACTTATTATGATGCTATAAAATATGAATGTCGTAAACATGTCATTTTCATTATTACATGAAAATTTTCTAAATAATTTTTATAAGTTAAATAATGTTCTTGAATCAAGAATTAGACATTTGAAAATGTCGTGAAGTTGTCAAAAAAGTCTTTAGGTAATTTATACCTTGTTAGGTAAAAACCAAAGCTTTTACTATGTTTGATAATTTAAGATAGTTCTGAACTTATTATGATGCTATAAAATATGAATGTCGTGAAAATGTCATTTTCATTATTACATAATAATTTTCTAAATAATTTCTATAAGTTAAATAATGTTCTTGAATCAAGAATTAGACATTTGAAAATGTCGTGAAAATGTCAAAAAAGTCTTTGGATAATTTATACCTTATTAGGTAGAAACTAAAGCTTTTACTATATTTGATCATTTAAGATAGTTCTGAACTTATTATGATGCTATAAAATATGAATGTCGTAAACATGTCATTTTCATTATTACATAAAAATTTTCTAAATAATTTTTTTAAGTTAAATAATGTTCTTGAATCAAGAATTAAACATTTGAAAATGTCGTGAAAATGTCAAAAATGTCTTTGGATAATTTATACCTTATAAGGTTGAAACCAAGCTTTTACTATATTTGATCTTTTAAGATAATTCTGAACTTATTATGATGCTATAAAATATGAATGTCGTGGAAATGTCATTTTCATTATTACATGGAAATTTTCTAAATAATTTTTATAAGTTAAATAATGTTCTTGAAACAAGAATAAGACATTTGAAAATGTCGTGAAAGTGTCAAAAAAGTCTTTGGATAATTTATACCTTATTAGGTAGAAACCATAGCTTTTACTATATTTGATCATTTAAGATAGTTCTGAACTTATTATGATGCTATAAAATATGAATGTCGTGAAAATGCCATTTTCATTATTACATGAAAATTTTCTAAATAATTTTTATAAGTTAAATAATGTTTTTGAATCAAGAATTAGACATTTGATAATGTCGTGATGTTGTCAAAAAAGTCTTTGGATAATTTATACCTTATTAGGTAGAAACCAAAGCTTTTACTATATTTGATCATTTAAGATAATTCTGAACTTATTATGATGCTATAAAATATGAATGTCGTGAAAATGTCATTTTCATTATTACATGAAAATTTTCTAAATAATTTTTATAAGTTAAATAATGTTCTTGAATCAAGAATTGGACATTTGAAAATGTCGTGAAAGTGTCAAAAAAGTATTTGGATAATTTATACCTTATTAGGTAGAAACCATAGCTTTTACTATATTTGATCATTTAAGATGGTTCTGAACTTATTAGGATGCTATAAAATATGAATGTCGTGAAAATGTCATTTTCATTATTACATAAAAATTTTCTAAATAATTTTTATAAGTTGAATAATGTTCTTGAATCAAGAATTAGACATTTGAAAATGTCGTGAAAGTGTCAAAAAAGTCTTTGGATAATTGATACCTTATTAGGTAAAAACCAAAGCTTTTACTATATTTGATCATTTAAGATAGTTCTGAACTTATTATAATGCTATAAAATATGAATGTCGTGAAAATGTCATTTTCATTATTACATAAAAATTTTCTAAATAATTTTTATAAGTTAAATAATGTTTTTGGATCAAGAATTAGACATTTAAAAATGTCGGGAAAATGTCAAAAAAGTTTTCGGATAATTTATACCTTATTAGGTAGAAATCAAAGCTTTTACTATATTTGATCATTTAAGATAGTTCTGAACTTATTATGATGCTATACAATATAAATGTCGTCAAAATATCATTTTCATTATTACATGAAAATTTTCTAAATAATTTTTATAAGTTAAATAATGTTCTTGAATCAAGAATTAGACATTTGAAAATGTCGTGAAGTTGTCAAAAAAGTCTTTAGATAATTTATACCTTATTAGGTAGAAACCAAAGCTTTTACTATGTTTGATAATTTAAGATAGTTCTGAACTTATTATGATGCTATAAAATATGAATGTCGTGAAAATGTCATTTTCATTATTACATAATAATTTTCTAAATAATTTCTATAAGTTAAATAATGTTCTTGAATCAAGAATTAGACATTTGAAAATGTCGTGAAAATGTCAAAAAAGTCTTTGGATAATTTATACCTTATTAGGTAGAAACTAAAGCTTTTACTATATTTGATCATTTAAGATAGTTCTGAACTTATTATGATGCTATAAAATATGAATGTCGTAAACATGTCATTTTCATTATTACATAAAAATTTTCTAAATAATTTTTTTAAGTTAAATAATGTTCTTGAATCAAGAATTAGACATTTGAAAATGTCGTGAAAATGTCAAAAATGTCTTTGGATAATTTATACCTTATAAGGTTGAAACCAAGCTTTTACTATATTTGATCTTTTAAGATAATTCTGAACTTATTATGATGCTATAAAATATGAATGTCGTGGAAATGTCATTTTCATTATTACATGGAAATTTTCTAAATAATTTTTATAAGTTAAATAATGTTCTTGAATCAAGAATAAGACATTTGAAAATGTCGTGAAAGTGTCAAAAAAGTCTTTGGATAATTTATACCTTATTAGGTAGAAACCATAGCTTTTACTATATTTGATCATTTAAGATAGTTCTGAACTTATTATGATGCTATAAAATATGAATGTCGTGAAAATGTCATTTTCATTATTACATGAAAATTTTCTAAATAATTTTTATAAGTTAAATAATGTTCTTGAATCAAGAATTAGACATTTGATAATGTCGTGATGTTGTCAAAAAAGTCTTTGGATAATTTATACCTTATTAGGTAGAAACCAAAGCTTTTACTATATTTGATCATTTAAGATAATTCTGAACTTATTATGATGCTATAAAATATGAATGTCGTGAAAATGTCATTTTCATTATTACATGAAAATTTTCTAAATAATTTTTATAAGTTAAATAATGTTCTTGAATCAAGAATTGGACATTTGAAAATGTCGTGAAAGTGTCAAAAAAGTATTTGGATAATTTATACCTTATTAGGTAGAAACCATAGCTTTTACTATATTTGATCATTTAAGATGGTTCTGAACTTATTAGGATGCTATAAAATATGAATGTCGTGAAAATGTCATTTTCATTATTACATGAAAATTTTCTAAATAATTTTTATAAGTTAAATAATGTTCTTGGATCAAGAAATAGACATTTAAAAATGTCGTGAAAATGTCAAAAATGTCTTTGGATAATTTATACCTTATAAGGATGAAACCAAGCTTTTACTATATTTGATCATTTAAGATAATTCTGAACTTATTATGATGCTATAAAATATGAATGTCGTAAAAATGTCATTCTCATTATTACATGAAAATTTTCTAAATAATTTTTATAAGTTGAATAATGTTCTTGAATCAAGAATTAGACATTTGAAAATGTCGTGAAAATGTCAAAAAAGTCTTTGGATAATTTATACCTTATTAGGTAGAAACCAAAGCTTTTACTATATTTGATCATTTAAGTTGGTTCTGAACTTATTAGGATGCTATAAAATATGAATGTCGTGAAAATGTCATTTTCATTATTACATGAAAATTTTCTAAATAATTTTTATAAGTTAAATAATGTTCTTGAATTAAGAATTAGACATTTGAAAATAGTACTGGAAATAACAGTTACGTATCGAAATTAGTCCCGGAAATAACAGTTAGGTATCTTTGAAAAGTCCCGGAAATAACAGTCCACGTACATACATATATATATATATATATATATATATATATATATATATATATATATATATATATATATATATATATATATAGATAAATGTATCTATAATGTTATATATATATATATATATATATATATATATATACATAGATAAATGTATAGTTGCCGAAAATAACCATTTCTTATCGTTATATTATTTTTACAAATTTTATTATTATTTATTTATCATATAACAATTAATTCATAGCATTTTTCATAATTTCTTTTATTTTTCAGCTTTTAAAGTAAAAAGGCAGTGAATTAAATTAGTTAATATAAAAGCAATTCTTTTGTGGATATCTTTGAAAAAAATTCATTAGAAATGAATGAAGAGCTTGAAACTTTTTTTAAATGAAAACTGAGCTCAAATTCTTTCGAAATAGTAGTTACAGTATGTCAAAATATTATTTTTTCCCAAAGTTGTAGCGTTATAAATGTTGGACCTGATTTTTCTTTTTAAAACATTAATTAATAACAAAAGCTGAAATTGGGTCTAATGTTTATTACGCTATGATTTTGGGAAAAAATAATATTTGGACATGCTATAACTACTATTTCGAAAGAATTCGAGCTCAGCTTTCATTTAAAAAAAGTTTCAAGCTCTTAGCTATCAATGCTAAGGAACTACATGCGTTTGAAAATCTAGTAACTTTTTTAGTGATTTTCTTTAATTGCCTGTAACTAGGGAAATATTAAGCGTTGGCATCTAAAATTCTGTTTCCTTTCATATTTTGACATCTGAAAACTTATCTCAACGTTTGAGCAAAATCCGTGATCCGGAGGTCTGATACTCTCCTAGTGAGAAAGATAAACTGATTGTTAAAGGACAGGGATTGTATAGTGGAATTGCTTTCATGTTAACTGATATTCATATATTGGAATTTAATAATATTTCAAACCGGTACACCTCATTCAACATGCAATTAACTTCACTAATTCAAAGACCACAATATATTAAATCAGTACCGATTGATGGAGAATTTATACAGTTATTATTTTTCGGAAATTTGGAAGAGGGTCACCGGGTTTGCGTGTATTATAATAATAAGGTAATTCATATATATGATAGCTTTAATCTTAAGAGGACGCTGGATCTCTCTATCATTTTTTACTTGAAAAATGTAGGTTTTTAGAAAAACTAGTGATTATTGATAGAAATTAAGAGTTGTCCGCAACTTGCATAGTTAAAAGCGATTTTTTTTCTGATAAGGACAAATTAATATTGATACTTTTTTTTTAAGAAAAGTTTGACATACTTGCAAAATCATAAGATAGGTTAGAAAATATGATGTTAAAGTATGTCAAACTTTTTATTAAAAAATAGCAACAAAATTAATTTGTCCTTATCTGAAAAAATATTGCTTTTTACTATACCAATTCCGGACAACTCCTAATTTCCATCAATTATTACTAGTTTTTCTAAAAACCTACATTTTTCAATTAGAAAAGGATAGAGAGATCCAACGTCCTCTTAAATATCTTCGAGATGAGCATAAGATTTATATAAACAGATGATTTTCTAACAAATCAGAATTGAGCATAGTATTCGAAACAGTACAATCACAAACAGTTAATCATGATTGTGGCGTTTTTGCAATTGTTTTCGCTATTGCCATACTTTATAATTTAGGTCCATGTTGTTTAAGATATGATGTTTCTCAACTGCGATTACGTTTATCAAGAATTTTTAAAACGCAACAAATAAGAATGTTTCTACTTTTACAAAATTATAATAATGCAAATATTAATTACGATAATCCACCCGACATGATAAGGAGGAGTTTTTGTCATGAGCAACGTCTAAATCAAATACCATTAAATTTAGATTTCACCTAGCTTGAACTATTAGAAAAAAACTCACAAATGCATTTATTGGCAAAACAAAAAAAGATCATGGGAATGTACCGTAAACAAAAAAATTCGAATCATAAAACAATTTTAATGGAAATTGACAATGACATTCCAGATACAAATTTTTAAAAACCAGACAATGATATAATAGGAATCGATGATATCCACTTAAGAAGGGGCCGAACTATCTGTCTTTGTCTAATAGCGTTTTTCATCATTTATGTAAACACTATCCGGTATAACAAGAAAAAAATAGCAGCCCCCGCTAGATATTAGTATAATAAGTAAATTTTGTAATAACAACCAAATTTTTTCACTGCGTAGTTTTTGAATAATTAGAGACCTACCAAAAAAAGATAGGTTATATTCTAGATTGCTAGTAGGTCTCTAATTAGTCAAAAACTATGCGGTAAAAAATTTGGTTGTTGTTACAAAATTTACTAATTATACTAATATCTAGCGGGGGCTGCTATTTTTTTCTTTTTATACCGGATAGTGTTTATATAAATGATGAAAAACGCTATTAGACAAAGACCGATAGTTCGGCCCCTTCTTAAATTATAACGATACTAAAATTAGCACAGTTGAGATTAAATTAAATTAAGAAAAAAAAAATCAAAGAAATATATGAAAAAGAAGCTTTATTTGTAACAAAACTTAAGAGCATGACGAAGCTGCCCGCCTTCTAATAATATTTCCCATCCTAACTTATAAATAAACGATGCGTTTAATTGGGTTTTTTTTGCTGCAAAGTAAAAATTTGTAAGATTAAACTCTAGTGCGGACAACTCAAGAAATCGACCAAAATATTAAGCATACAAAGTTATGACAAAAACTTTCAATGTATCTATTTTAAGGTTAGGTTTGTCGAGTTTAATATCTAATTTCCAATCCAAGCTCATAAAAAAATAACGAGTCCAAATGATTTTTTATTTCAACAAAAATTATTGTATTAGCTTTGGTGCGGACAAGTCATTATATTTGTTTAATTTATGAATTTAAAAAGATATTGATAAAACAAAGGAAGCAAAACTCAATTGCTGCAGCTCTGACATCCCGTTAATAGGAAAATGGTAACAGAACAACCACATAAATATAAAAAAATTTAAGAAAAAGTCATTATTATGAACATGCAAGAAAAAGAAAAGTAATGATAAATTAGAACTAAGACGTGTTCAAGAAACTTTACCTAAGAAAAAAGCTTATATGAAAATGAAAAAAGAACAACCAAATATATATAAACAGAAATTAAAAAATACCAAGATAACAAAATGGCAATCGAAGGAAGCAATGAGTACTGATAAATTGGATTAAATACATGCGAATGAAGCTTTACGCAAGAAAGAAGCTTATATAAAAATTGAAGAAAAACAACCGCAAAAATATGAAGAAAAATTAAAAAATACTAAGATAACAAAATTGAAATTCAAGGAAACTGTGGGGACACTCACACTTGTATGTATGCGTATGGCGCTGTAAGCGCACCGATACACATGTCAGCGTATACATGAGAACGCCTCTGCGCAGGCTCATATCAGACGAGGAAGAAACAGCTCTGAGACTGCTTGCTTGTACTTCAGTCTTGTTCCACCAGCCACTGCGCTTAGTCGCATTAGCTCTCTAATAAAGTTACATCTAACTTATATAGTCTTTGGCTTATTTCCAGATCCTAGTCTCTTTCTGCTCTTAACTTCTACATCGCCACCAAGGCGTTATATCTGGTGACCCCGACTAAAGGATTCAGCGACGACCAGGCAGCCATTTTGTCAACCAGGCGACGGACCGAGAGGGACGCCTCGAAATTCCGCCATCTTGGGTTTTCTGTTTGCTGGCCAAACATCGAATTTTTCGCTGCTCTCGTCGCTCATCCACACGTACAAGGAGTCTTCTCTTTCACTCTGCTGGGACTAGAAAGGCGGAACATCGCACGCACGCATCGCACGGCCCCTACAAGCTCTAAGTAGAAGACGTTTCTTCTGCGGCATCTGCCTCAACGTCTTTGTCCGGAGTATCGTGGTACTTCTTTTTAAGGTAGCGAGAGTCGCTAAAGTGCACTCTTTTTTGTATGTTTTATTTTTTTCTAGTAGAAAATCGCGAGTGCGCGAATAAAAGTGTTAAAGTGCAAAAATTCGCACAAAAAACCTTTCTCTAGAGAATCTTGGCCACGTGGCGCCATCAATTTTTGACACGCATAATTACGTGAAAAATTTCTTTGTTCACGGCAGTACGTGTTGTGGCCGTTATAGTAGAACGAATCGCGAGTGAAATTTATCTATCACATTTGTGAAAAAGCACGCCGTTGACGCGCGTATAGGTTATGTACGCATTGCGTCTGGCGTTGGAAAATTTCTTTTCTCGCGTATATCGCTTTATTAGAAACTAAAAAAATCATTTTATACAGTAATTTTAATGCCCTAAGACACGCGACATAGGTTATGTACGCATTTTGTCTGGCATATTAATTTCTTTTTTGACCGGTAGTCACGCGATATTGCCTCTAAAGACAAAGAAACGGCCAGTTTTAAGTCTGGCGAAAACGCGTACTTTTAACTAGTATAAACGGTCAAAATTTAATATCGAAACAACTACCTCAAGGTCATCGTGGAACATCTTTTAATTTTAAGCGAATGCGGAGTGCGAGGAGTCGGTTTTTCGCGTCAACTAGCTAGCATTAACTTTGTTTTTCGTATTTAAATTTTGAGTTATTTAATTGTAAAAAATAACGAAAAGTCGACTCTAGACAAATTAGCATAATTTAACCTAGTATAAAATTTCTTATAAGATTCGCTGAAGTGCAATATAAAAAACTAGTCATATGTGTTTGTGTCGTATTTAACCTTTTATATATTTATTTAATTGTATTTTTGTCTATATACACATATATCTTTTATTTTTTATACATATATTTAAACATATCTTTTAACATATGCACAATTGGGGATTTCTCGTCCTAAAATTTTAAGATATCCTAAAATATATATACTTTTTTTTATCATTGTGAGAAAATCTCACCTTAACTCGAGGCGCTGGCATTGCTTAAGAAAGCTCCTTTGTCGATTCCTTCGGATCTCAAACGGGGACTATCGAGAGTAGTGCGAGTGCCAAGAGCCTTTTCCATATTATTTTAACGCGGTAATAGACGAGAAGACGCAATTGCTCTTATCCGGTGGTTGGCCACGTGAGAAATTCTCTCCGATTTTTCACTCGCACAGCGAGTGCGCGTATTATCAATTATTTGCGCTTGTGCATCGGATAGCCTTTTTGTGCATCAGTTGTCGACCACATGAGGTCTCTCACGCTGAGCACGTGGAGGTAAAACCCGATTACACAAGACGCCTCCTTTTTATCTATTTAAACATAAAATCATATTTCGTATAATATTCGGAGAGAGTTTTCTCGAACTGGTCACTACAATAGACTTAAAAAGCGTTATTCCCTCTTTTGCGACCGCTCGTCCGCAAAAATGCCTCCCAAAGTAGTTCATACACCTCCTAAAAACAGCGAGCCCGGCAACACGGAACGTACGGAAAACGCGTTACGTGTGCAACAGAACAGCTCTCCTTCAGAGAGCATGTACTCGGGTGACGGGGGCGTCTTGGGAACTCTAGAAAATGCTATAGGACCAATCGTTTCCGACAGTTCGCCCACCGGGTTTCATGTAAATTTAACAAACTCAATTATTAATAAAAATCAAAAAACGTTTGAAAAATCCTTATTAACGAATAGACAAAGAACCGCGCATAGTTTCGATCAGAATAGGCTTTTATCTATTAGACCACCTTCTCATAACATATCAAACGAAAAAACAGTTCCACGAGAGGCTTATGAAAGGATGGAAAAAACTTTGAGTAATAAAATTAAACTAATGCCAAATTCGCACAGCGAACAAATTAATAATTTAACAGAGCAAATAGAGTCATTAAAAGCACTTGTATTAAATCAAGCGAGAAATGAAAATTCGTTAGAGACTCAGCAAAATTTAAATTCTAGACTTTTCGAAAATACAAGAAACACTCAAAGTCATTATAACCTTCCATCGGCCTCTACAACAACACGTAAACAAACATCATACCTTTTTCCTACAGAACAAAGCCCGACCTTCAATTCAACATCAAACATTCCAAACACACAAGAAACACAACCTACAATAACAAATAACCGAACTTTCTCGAATTCTAACCATCCTGTAACCTTTCCCGTGTACACAACAAATACGCCCAACATAAACACAGAATCATAACACTCAACCGTCGGTCGCAGCTAATATAAAATTTAAACCAATTAAAATGCCCTTCTGGAAACACGATCCGGTAACATGGTTCGAAATGTTTGAGTATCAACTATCGATACAAAACATAACGGACGATAATATTAAATTCGTAAACGTCATGCCTAACCTTAGCAATAGTATCGTTGATGAAATATCTAATAGCACCAAATTGCTAAGACCTAATCATCGTTACACCGGGATTAAAGACATTTTAATTAAAAAATATACGCAATCGCAAGATTCTAAATTACAGACATTATTTCGCGGCTGTCAAATCGGAACAAGAAAGCCATCGGAATATTTATACGAGCTGATTAATCTTGCGGGAGAACAAATGCCACGCGCGTCGATTCTTAAAGCTTGGAGAGCCAACCTACCATGCAACATCCGTCCGTTTATACGAGAAGACGTAACACCTGAAAACGAAATGGCGTCGGTCGAGCTTGCTGACCAAATACATGCCGACTTACATGCAAATCATAACGCGATTCATGAAATTAAACAAAATGAAACACATATTTTGACGGAAATGATGACTAAAATCGACGCGCTCGTAAGTCAACGTAATACAGTTAAAAGACGCTCGCAAGATAAAACGTGGCACGAAGGCAACAAAGCAGGAGGGCGCGGACGTAGCAAAAGTAGAGAACGTAGACATTATAACAATAATGTTACCATCATAGTAAATACGGTAAAAACGCATTTAAATGTACAAAGCCGTGTGACTGGGTGGATAACTCCATTAAACCAGATCAACAAAACGCGAGAAATAAAGATAGAACAAGCTCGGATGGTAACAAAGAAAACGTCAAAGATTCGTTAAACTAGAAACTCGGCGCGTCATGGAGACCAGCGTGGCCGGGACTAATTCAGTGCGTCTCCACGTAAAAGATAAAACCACCAATGAGATGTTTTTAATTGACTCGGGCGCGGAAATTTCCGCCATCCCTAGACCAAAAAATTTTTCGGGAAAAAAGACAAATTTAAACTTATATGCAGCCAACGACACTAAAATAAACACATATGGCACATTACACAAAAAACTTGATTTTGGGTTCACTCAGGAACTGCTATGGCTTTTTATTATCGCAGATGTTCCTTATCCTGTATTGGGAGGGGATGTTTTAAATCATTTTCATCTTTTACCAGATCTTAAGAAAAAATTACTAATAAATGCAAGTACGAATGAAACAATTAATGGATTTAACAAAGCCGTTCCTGATTTACAAATCTCTTTAATTGACCCCAAAATCAAGTATGCACACATTTTAAACAAATTTCCTACGGTAATAGGCGTTGATAGGCCAAAATCTCTAAAAAAGAGAGGTATCTATCATTACATTAAGACCACAGGTCCTCCTTGTGCGCAGAAACCGCGACGCTTACACCCAGAAAAACTTAAAGTAGCTAAATCAGCGTTTGAAGAGTGGTGTAGGTTAGGTGTGTGTAGACCCTCGAAAAGTCCTTGGGCTACACCCATACACATAGTGCCTAAAAAAAACGGGGAATGGCGAGTCTGCGGAGACTATCGGAAATTAAATGAGGTAACGGTACCGGATAGATACCCCATACCGAATTTACATGATTTTTCGAGTAATTTACACGGTAAAACTATTTTCTCCGCCTTAGACCTGGAAAGCGCGTTCTTACAGATACCCATCTTTCCAGATGACATCCCCAAAACGGCAGTAATTACACCGTTTGGTCTGTACGAATTTCTCGTCATGACTTTCGGTTTTAGAAACGCGTCGCAAACGTTTCAAAGGTACGTCAACCTTGCGCTGTTAGACTTAGATTTCGTCTTTGCTTACATCGACGATATCCTAGTGGCGTCCGCCTCACCCGAGGAACATGAGAAGCACTTAAATATAGTGCTTGAAAGATTGCAGAATTTCCATTTACATCTAAATTTAAAAAAATGCATCTTCGGAGCCGAAAGTTTAGTTTTTCTCGGGCATACGATCGATAAAGAAGGCCTTAAGCCTGACCCAAAGTTGGTCGATTCAATCAAAAATTTTCCACAACCGCGAACCGTAGATGAATTACGTAGATTCCTCGGTTTAGTTGACTTTTATAGAAAGGCAACCCCTCAAGCGGCAGAAACGCAGCGCCATCTGCACGCGCTCATAAAAACTAACAAAAAGAAAGATAAAACACCGATAATTTGGACCCCAAACGCACTAGAGGCTTTCGAAAAGACAAAGATAGATATAACTAATATTACCAGTTTAGCTTATCCGTGCGCAGACGCAGAAATACGCGTAACCACGGATGCCTCAAATTTCGCCATGGGTGCTTCCTTGGAGCAATATGTAAACGGCAGTTGGCAGCCACTAGCATTTTTCTCCAGGAAGTTCACTCCCGCGCAATCAAAGTATAGCGCTTACGACCGCGAATTAATGGCAATTTATGAAGCCTTAAAGTATTTTGGCTATTTTTTGGAGGGTCGTAATTTTAAAGTTTTTACTGATCATAAGTCGCTAATCTACGCGCTCGCGTAAAACTTAGACACTTGTACACCATTGCGCGCGCGTAAATTGTCGTTTATATCGCAGTTCAACACGGAAATTTGTTACTTGCGGGGCGAAGACAATGTGGTCGCAGATTCGCTTTCGCGTATTGATCCCTCCATTGCGCCAGCCTCTTTTGACTGGAACAATGAGGCATCAACTGGAGAACCCTTTGTAAAAAAGACCCTCGCAAGTATCACGATATTCAACTTTCCGACATTTTTTACTCTTGAAGAAATTTCACAAGAGCAGGAACGCGATGACGAATTAAAAGAGATAATTGCGGATTCGAATCACCCTCTAAAATTAACTAAGCTGCGCTGGGGATCCAATCGAACAGCCATCTATTGCAACTTCGACGCGCAAACCTTTCAACCATTTATACCCAAGATACTCAGACGTGAAGTATTTAAAATCTTTCATATTAACAACGCGCACCCTTCGGGCTGTGTAACCGATAGGTTAGTTAGACAGCATTATGTGTGGCCTAACATGGCTAAAGAGGTAAAAGAGCAATGCAAAAACTGTTTAGATTGTCAACGCGCTAAAGTTTCTCGCCAGAATAAGTTTTTGCCACTGCACTTCGTTGAACCAGACGCGAGATTTGCGCATGTGCACATCGATATTGTAGGTCCCTTATCCTCGAGTGAAGGCTACAAGTATCTGCTCACGATGATAGATAGATTCTTGCGCTGGCCAGAGGCGGTACCTCTACACGATATTACGGCGCCGGTGGTTGTGCGCGCATTTTTTGGGTAGCGCGATTCGGTGCACCCGTAACAATAACTACGGATCAGGGGCGGCAATTTGAATCTCAGCTTTTTATCTCACTCTTAGAACTGATAGGTTGTAATCGGACGCGTACGACTGCTTACCATCCGCAGGCAAACGGCATGATTGAAAGATGGCATAGGCAATTAAAAGCTGCATTAATGTGCCTTGCACAGACTGTTGAATGGACCAAAGTTCTTTCAAGTGTTTTATTGGGATTACGTACTAGAATACGCCTAGATACGGATGCTAGTCCAGCAGAGTTTGTGTATGGCACAAAATTAACCATTCCGGGCGATATCTTGCAGTTTCGGGACACCCGCGGCCTTAACGATAACATCTTTTTATCGGAATTTCGGGATTATATCGCGCAAATGAAACCAGTTCCGGTAGTACATAAAACTTCCGCCAAACCTTTCGTCTTTAAAGATCTCAACACCTGCACTTACGTGTTCGAAAGAGTGAGAGCCGTAAAACCGCCACTTACACAACCATACACCGGTCCGTATAAGGTTGTCTCGCGTCATCAAGATGGGCGCACCTTTACCTTAGAGAAAAACGGTAAACATGTCGTTGTAAATTTAGAACGTCTTAAACCAGCGTACTTTTTAACCGAAGAATGTAACGACGTAGATGCAAATATAAATTCTAATTCTGACATCAATGCATATGGAAGGTCCCTGCAACAGTTTTTATCTCCGAATTTTAACTTACCTACAAGCGCCACGGTGCGCAAACTCGTCGATAACGCAGAGAGTAAGGCTTCGCGACTTCCTCCCTCCATTGTAGATAAAAATAAAGTGCAGGATGATAACTGCGAATTAGATAATTTTTTGACACAGCAGTCAATAAATGAAGACTGTGATAATAGCACGGAGGATAGGACCTTGCGATCCCTACTCTCTCAGACTAATGACACTGAACCCTGTGCAACTGAAACAAATGGCCAAGAGCCATCTCGCGTCGGTAAATCAGATTCCATTGCCGAGCCTCCTGTTATCACACACGAAGTTCTTGTACATAGGGATGATGACATGGACGAGTTGTCGCCGGGGGGGGGGGGGGGATGATCGCGGCGTTAGCAGCGACATTCAAGCGTCTAGTGATAGGATAATAGATGAAAGCGCGCCTCCGGAAATAACTCATAGTAATCAAATTATTGATGCACCGGAGTGCATAGAAGCCTCAGCAACTTCCACTCTCAATAAAGACAATCCTTCCTCTGTCACTCATCCACAAGCAACTCCTTCCTTACCTAAAAAGAAAAAATTCATTCCCAACATCCTTAAAAGAAATAAAATTAATTCAATAGAAAATAGGGAGGTAGATAGAAAAGTTAGATTTAGCGATCAAATCTCGGTTAAATACATATGTAAAGCCTCGCACTCATTTCCTAAATTGTATAAAAAACGCAAGCGAAACGCTGCTAGAGAACTGGAGGACATTAAATGCCTCCTTACTAAATATCTAAGTATAACTAATCAAAATGCCTTTTCGTCTGTTCTCTAGCTCCTGCTGGTCCAGCTTGCTAGAAGACATGTCTTTCCATAGCGGTTGGGTGAGAACACAGGATGTCTCCGCAGAGATCCTCCGTCTACATGAGAGTCTTCTCAATGCCATCGTGGCAACACCAGAGGGCTCTCCTACGAGACACCATCTTCGTATGGCGGAGCTCTATCTCTCGGAGTTCAAAGAAGAATACCTGCGAATTTTAACCGAGACCATGAACGCCGCCGTTCGTGCCTCCCTACGCACTTACCCGTGCACTCCACCTACCTATGATCGTCGCCTTCCTATCTTGTTCATAGGCGGTCAGCGTGTATGTACCCTGTTAGTGTATAACATGTACAAGGTTTCTAAGAAGGTTTTGGGTGACATGCTGATCGCGCGTGGACAGAAGGACTTTAAGATCAACGCGATTTTTGTCAAGGGTTCGAGGTGTAGTGCGCGGGTGACCTGCAATAACCTCGCGTCGTCAACTAGAATGCAGTGCGACGCCCTTTTAAATAAACTCTTTTTTGAAAAGGAACGTGGGGGCAAGGTATGCAGGAGATACGTAAAGGTATGTCCAGCTAGGAATTTTTTGACAACTACCGACTCACAACCGGTGGTACAGGTCTCTCAAGACCCCACTTCTGCCTGCCTTGCAGCCCTGCGTCTTGATCCTATTGTTAGATGCATTGTTAAACACTTGAACAATGACTCCAAGTTGGCACTAGTCACTGCATTCGAAGGATGGCGCGAGGTTCATTACAAATTAGGCCGCCTGCACTTTGATTCGGGTAGCAAGCGATACCGGACGGAAAATGGATGTCAAAGAATGCTTGAAGATGCGTACCAATTGTATTTTTCTAGCATCACCATCCGCGAGTGGTGGCCCATAGATGTGTCCGAGCTCCAAAAATTGTTGGATATTAATTTAGTGAACCTGTCGGGTCGGGAGGAGCGGATACATCTAACGGGCGTTGATTTGCGCGGCGTTGTGGTAACGCCTACGGCACTGGAGATGCTATCCCGATTCTCCACCATTGAAGGATTGATTATTGGAAAAACTACCGGGTTTTTCGAGAATCGGGTTAGCCTTGAAGGTCAAGCATCTTGCCGTCCATGATAACCCGATGGTTCGTCTTGCTTGGGAGAAGAAGCGCGAGGAGGATAACTCCGACGAGCGCATTTGGATCCCATGGCTCAACCGCCAGGCTACTTGTATGCTCACTTCTTTAAGGTTCGTACAGTGTCCACAGTTGCGTCTGAAATTTTTAATCGAGTTTCTTAAGGACAATGATAAAATTTCTAAGCTTAGCCTGGTGGATTGTTCCAACATCGACCCAATGTTGCAGATGTGGCAGATGCCTGTATGGGAGTTCACTGAGCTTAACTCCTTGAGCACCTTCCGCATGGAGTATAACACCACGACCGCCGAACCACTGGACTTTATTCATCAGCCAGACCTCCATACTCTTCCTTCTTTAATGGAGTTGAGCCTTAAAGGCAGTAGGTTCACCGAGCAGCACTTGCAAAATTTTTTAAACCATGCTCCAGTGCTTCGTGTGGTCGATTACATGGGTTTGGACATCCCCCAGCGAAGATTAGATTTCTCGGGTCTTCAACATCTGACCACGCTGAAACTGCCTTACCATCGTGGCATTGAGGACACCTTGGAGTCTCTCACTTCCCTCCAAGTACGTGACGTCACTATTACCAACACCTTGGGGAAGAATAACAAAGGCGATAGAGCGTTTAGCCCACGCTTTATTATGGACGTCATCACCAGGATGCCCTCATTCAACTTCCTAGCGCTCAACTGCAAGATCTGCATGCGTGACACCATGCGTAGGCAGCTCATCAACCTCGGCGCCTACGTCACGCAGAAGAATCCCATAACATCTGGGTCTTCACATTACGAGCGTTTTGAAGTTTGGGTCTTTTACAACTAGACCCATAGCGGTCCAAGCCCGCGTACCTTTTACTAACACCCTTGTAATTGTGCAATAGTTAATTAACCGGTTTACCTTTTATTCTTTTTCATTTCACTTCACTTTTTATATTTTTTGTACTCTGTTCATTCCTTTTTTCCATTTTTTTTTACACAGAGTCACATTCTTGCAATAAATTGCATTCTAGTCAACGCATTACCTTTAAAGTAAAGCAAAGTAAACTCACGTTTATAATAATTTCTTTTTTAAAACAGTCAAGTGCACTACTTAAAATCTTAATTACTCAATCATAATATGCACTCTGCATTTTGCATTTTGTACACTCACTCTTACTTTTGATTCATGCAACTTAGCATACGCCAAATAAGCAATTTGTATTATAATAAATTGATGCTACTTAACCTAATAAGTAATAATTATCTTGACAAACTAAAAAATTGCAATGCATCAACCACTCTTGTCAACAAATTATAATTTAGTGAGTTGTACACACACACAAGCATAATCTGTAACTTTATAGTGCATTTGACTGCAATAACTAATGCACAAAAAATTCTGCATATGTAAATCTTTTGTAATATTTCACAGTGAATCTAATGTAGTACATAACTGCGCTCATACTTGAAAGTAAAGCACTATAAGTGCACAATATGTAAATATACTCAAGTACCTTAATGCAATCCGCAACAAGCACTAAACTTGTTCCGTGCGTACCATTTTTTGCGTATAGCGCAATTGTATAAAAAGTTCCTATTGCACTGCACCTTTAAGTGAATTAATCAATAATAGCGATAAATAGCTAACAAACATTAGCAGTTTGTACTGCAATAAAGCATGTTTTGCGAATCCTCTAAGGAAAAATCTTATGTAAATCCTAAAGGATTTATAGACTAAAAAAACTAATAGTATTAACAGTTTTCACTGTAATAAAGACTTCTAGTAAAAAAAAACTATAAATAAATCTTAAAAGATTGTTAAACACTTGTAATTGTTATGTACTTTAAATGACTATGCTGTGATAATAACTGCGATATTCATAATGTTATTGCGATCTTTTATATATTTATTTTTTATGAGACTTTAATGTCAATGCGAATATTTATACAAATTTTAATGCGATCTTTTTAAACTCATTGTTATGCGATTTATAACTTATTTTGTTATTTCAACTTTTTATTGTTAACTTCATATAAAAAAGACTGATTGTTAACCTATCTGTGATATAAAAATATGCACCTTATTGCAACTTTGTAAATAAAATTATCCTTAACAAAATTTAATTGTTGGGGGGAGTAATGTGGGGACACTCACACTTGTATGTATGCGTATGGCGCTGTAAGCGCACCAATACACATGTCAGCGTATACATGAGAACGCCTCTGCGCAAGCTCATATCAGACGAGGAAGAAGCAGCTCTGAGACTGCTTGCTTGTACTTCAGTCTTGTTCCGCCAGCCACTGCGCTTAGTCGCATTGGCTCTCTAATAAAGTTACATCTAACTTATATAGTCTTTGGCTTATTTCCAGATCCTAGTCTCCTTCTGCACTTAACTTCTACATCGCCACCAAGGCGTTATAAAACAATGAGTACTGATAAATTGGAACAAATACGTGCAAATGAGGCTTTACGTAAGAAAGAAGCTCATATAAAAATCAAAGAAAAAATTCTAAATAAATATGAAGAGAAATAAGAAAATTTGAAGATAACAAAATTGAAACTAAAGGAAAAAATGAGTATTAATAAATTTGAACAAATACGTTCGAACGAGGCTTTACGTAAGAAAGAAGATTATATAAAAATTAAAGAAAAAAAACCAAAATAATATGAAGAAAAATTAGAAAATACTAATATAACAAAATTGAAATTCAAGGAAAAAATCAGTATTGATTAATTGGTACAAATACGTGCGAATGAAGCTTTACGTAAAAAAGAAGATTATATAAAAATTAAAGAAAAACAACCCAATAAATATAAAGAAAAATTAAAAAATACTAAAATATCAAAAATGAAATCAAAGATGAAAAAGGGTACTGATAAAATGGAACTAATACGTACAAATGAATCTACACGTAAGAAAAAAGCTTAAATCAAAATGAAAAAAGAACAACTAAATAAATATAAAAAAAATTGGGAATATTAAGATATAAAAAATATAATTAATTAAAAATAGAGATACTAATAAATTGATAAAATTGCATGAAAAAGAAAAATTACGCAAAAAAGAGACATAGAAAAGTTATTAGTGAACAATATAATGAATATGAGAGAATAGTACAAATTGAAAATCAAAAAATGAAAACTGCCGATATTATTAAGAAAACACAAGTAAAAAATGATTGTTACCAATTAAAAGAATCATGCACAAGGTGTAAACAAATAGAAATTGATGACAATAAACATGTTAATAATGATACTACAATGAATAAACCAATAGATGAAAAAAAGCAAAAACATAAATATGATTCTTATCAATTATAGACATTATTTATTAAGTGTAAGTGATTAAAAATTGAAGACAATAATTATAATGAAAATTACAATAATGATAATTATAATAACAATCATAATATTGTATTGAACAAAGTTAATGATAAAACAATAAAGGGCAAAGTAGAAGAAAAATCAAAGAAATTAAATGAAAAAATATTAACTGGAAAAATTAATTTGAAACTGATTGGTTATATAGCAAATATATATTTGGATGAAAATCTCATATCTGAAAATAACATTGGTTCCATAACAAATACATGTGTTTATTGTGATGCGAAACATTTTGCTTTCGAATATACTAAGGGTAACGATTTCTCCAATTGTTGTCATAAAGGTGAAGTAGAATTGTTAGAAAATCCTCCTCACTCAGAACGATTAAAGTTTTTAGCGACTGAATTAACGGAAGAAATTATTGATTTTCGACGGAATGTTAGGTTGTACAATGATGCTTCAGCATTCGCAAATTTTGGTGCCAATTTTGATACATTGCTGGGTAAAGGACCACAAGTTATTAGAATATGTGGACAAATTTGCCATAATGTATATGTGTTACACCCTAATAAAGATGAAGCACGTAAATATGGACAATTATATATTTTAGATAATGAAATGGCAACGATTGAACAGAATAAGTTCAATATAAATTTAACATTATTAAAACACTTAGATATCTTGATAAGAGACATTAATTCTCATGCTAAAGCCTATAAAATGATGCATAAAGTAGAAGAAGAATAACTACAATGATGTGCAAAAATCTATTGACCTCCAAGAACTGTTACTATGTCTATTGTCCGCAATAATGATTTAGATAAAAATAGATATAATCTACCTACCTGTAATGAAGTTGCAATAGTATATGTTGGAGAAGACGATCTTTCTTCTATTCAACGTGATATTGTCATTTACTATAAGTATGATAAACCAATTAGTATACCGACAATTAGCAAACATAAATATCCTATGACATATCCGCTTATTCATCCTAATGGTGGTTTTGGATGGATGCCAAATATGAAAAGTAAATTTGAAAAATCTAATATTTCAAATTTGAAATTTTATAATTATAGATTTAGTATTAGAAATGAATTTAATCCGTTCCTTAATTTGGGAAAATTATCTCAACAGTTTATTGTTGATGCGTTTGAAAAAGTTGAAACCTCCAGATTATATTTCATACGAAAAAACCAGAGCGTATTTAGAAGTGATTGTTACAAAGGTGTTATGGACTATTTACATAACGAAAAAAATTAGATTTTTCAAAAATTGGGAAAATGGTAATTGTTGAGGTGTGAATCTTTTTGATTTGCCTCTGCTGTACGCCAGGTATTTTTGTACAGCTATTTGTTTTTGTAAATAAAAAATGGACACAACCTTTTATAATAATCTTATTTTTATTCATAAAACTATTAACTAAACATAATACATTAGATTCAAGATAAGTAAATTTAAAACTTGTTTGTTTGTACGTGGTTATACTTAAATATTAAAAGAGTGTTGCTTGCGCGGCGGTCAAAAGTAATCTGATTTGAACATGACAATTTCAAAAACTAAATTAAAAAAGAGGAGTTGTCAACGTTTGTAGGAAGTCCTGTGAAAAGAAATCTCCGTATTTCTATTGGTTAAAAGAAACAACTATATTTAAAATAATCGGTCAGTCTATTTTTCTCGTATTGATAAAAAAAGGGTCTGGGAAATTTTGGATGTATTCGGGTTTTCACGCGTTAATGAGTCGAGTAATAAACCGTAAGTCTGTCCCTTTTTTATGACGTCTACGTGTCTGTGTTCGTATAGCAAATATTTTTTAACGGATTAGTTTCCAAACCAAACGTGCTCGTTTGTCATGTCTGTTTTACATGTGTATCGGCTTAAAATAATTTAACTAAAATTATATTTATGTGAACATATATTTTGTGTACATTGTTGTCAAACTTTACAGGAAGTCCACGATTTTTAAAACAAAATTACATTTACTCAATGACACTTGTTAATTATCGTGGTAAACCTGACCTTTTTGTAACTATGACCTGTAATCAACATTGGAAAGAAATAACTGGAAACTTGGAAATTTATAAAAATGCAATAGATAGACCAGATATTATAACAAAAGTATTTTATCAAAAAGTAGAAGAATTCAAAAATTTAGTAATAAAAAAGGGAATATTAAGAAAATGTATTGCATATAGTTATGTGATTGAATTTCAAAAACGAGGATTACCGCATATGCATATGTTAGTAACAACTTACTCTTGGATAAAAATGATAAATTTGATATTCCCAAAAAAGTTGATAAAATAATAAAAACAGAAATCCCAAATAGAGATATTTGTCCAAAATTATATAGTATTGTTAGATAGATAGATAGATATTGATTTATTTTGTAAAAAGAGTACAAAAAGGCGTGTAATACATGAAATAATGAGTAATAATTCTGTATAAAGTATTGCACATAATAAGATAAGATATCACAGTCAATTATTAAAATTAATATATAATACTGTATCAGTAAGTCACCATGTAAAAGTGATATTACAGACTATTCTAAATACACGCAGAAAACATAAATTACAATATAAACAGTCTTAAATATCTATCAGTCATAGAATTAAAATACATAATTTAAAAGAGAAATCACTGTCATGACATAAATAAAAATAAAAAGAAATTGGACAATACTATAAAAATAAAACTGGACAATACAATAACAAAATAATAGTAAATAATTAAAAAATAAAATAATAATATTTGAAGAATAAATAAAAAGAATGAATTCTAATAAAAACAGAACCACTCATTTTTTCCGCGTACATTCATCCATCATTCACTCTAATAAATACATTTACACCTTAAATCTATATATATAACAAAACAAAATAAATTAACATAAAAATTAAAATACTTAAAATTAATTTCACGTGAGGTTGAGTAAGTACGCCCTCAAAGCTGACTTAAACCTGCCGAGCGATGGAAGATTTTTTATATCAGCAGGCAGGAAGTTCTAAAAATGCGCACTTTGAACTTGTATTGTTACACAATTTATAATACGCGGTCCCTGTGGTATGCAAAATTGTCCGTGTATGGATGAAAATACGAAACAATGTACTGAAAATTTTCCAAGAAAATTTAATAATACAACAACATTTAAATCTAATGGATATTTACTATACAGACGTAAAAATGATGGCATCAAAATAATTTTCAAAAATAAATTTACAGAAAGAATTGCAGATAATCGATTTCTTGTTCCTTTAATCCTTACTTATTGTTGAAATTTAATGCACACATAAACGTAGAAGTTTGTTTCACTGTACACTGCATTAAATATTTATTGAAATACTGTTATAAAGGTTATTACGTCATAAACGTATCTTTTTTATTAACATTGGTAAATCAACATTCCTCAGTTATTGAACAGTCGCATTATTTCATTATCAAGCGAAATTAAGTAGATCATAAGAAAAGAATCAAAATGTATATTTCAAAATTACCAAACGAATCCTAAAACCATTACGAAACATATTATCAAACTTTAAGAAAATTCATAAATAAAAATTGATGTAAAAGATAATAAATCTTATAAACAAATATGAGTATAAAAGCCAAATGAAACAAATGACATTCGGGACATTACCCCGGGTTTCTTATTGGTAATACGTTTACACTGTCCGTCAAGTTCTATATTTTAAAGCAATTGCTATTACTAAATATACATATATTAATTATTAAAATATATACGCGCATAAAAATCAATTGTATTAAAAGTGTTAAAAGATATCAATAAGCCTCGAGGATCTATTTACATATTGTGCCTATTCATTTGTCTGTCCGTACCCAGCACCAATCTACTGAGAAATACCACAAGGTAAGAATATATAATTATTCAATAAAATCTTTATTTCAAGAATCAAGTTTATCCTTTAATAATATTTAATCGTGAGAGCGATTTCGTTTAATTAAATATTGGTGGAGTTTTTCCACCACTAGATTCATACATCTTTATCTTTATGACATACATTTTATAAATAAATCCAATATTTCAAACGAACATAATTTATATATATTCTATGCAATTAATAAATATAATTAAATAACATATCCACTTTTATTTAGTCCTGGTGCAAGCCAGGACTTAACATTTTGGTTCCGGTACAAATTTTTGATTGAAGGATCGCATTGAATATACTAAAGGATAATCAGAGAAAATTTATAATTCTTTACCTATTTATATATAGGTGGTGCAGACCGTTAATGATCTCACGGCCCAGGACGAACACTTAATCAACACCAACACCAACATTAACACTGATATTCCTGTAAATTCGAATATAACACAATCTTTTAAACGTACAGATAGTAGCTCTCATAACACATGCACTGAAGCACCTGTTGATTCGAACGATGTACAAATAGTAAAAGCACATACAGATAGTAGCAGAGAGGCATCCTGTCATACTGTGAAGAGGTGTGGTTCTGGGAATAGTGTCTTGGTGATATCCAGCGGACTGGACTGCTCTGCAGCTAATGTTGGGTTGGATGATTATGCTTGCGCTGTTCTGGGAACCATACTTCCGACTTTTGAACGTTCAAATATTGTATCTGTTACTGAGATCTCTAATTCTGAAAATAAAAATAAGGGCAGGATGTCTGCTAGGCCTGAGATCGTTGGCGGTCCGAGTATTGCGTTCTCATTGTTGGTTAGACTTTCTGGAGATGACTTGGCGCAGAAGGTATTTATGGCTAGGCGTAGATTAACGGGTTTTTCGACAGCGGATCTGGATCCCTCCCTCCTCGGCAGTTTTTCTACCACCAAGCACCATTCTCAAATATATATAAATGAGTATCTTGAAAAAAATAAATATATTAAATTTAAAAATCTTAAAAAGTATGCTAAAAGAAAAGGTTGCAAGTTTGTTTGGCATAGAGGTGGTGAATTTATGGTGAGGAGGGAGAGAGGGGAGAGAGCGCACAAATTTGAAAGTGAACATGATTTGAATGAAATATAAGATAAATCTAAATGTATTGTACAGAAAAATGTTAACGTAACTGATATTTAGAAACACGATGAAGTTCTAACGAATAATGGATCTACTGATAATGATAAATTTAAACCTCATAATAGTGGGATGAGCTCGAATCAGGAATTAATTAAAAATCATGCAATATCCTTAGATAGAGCCTCTCCCCAATGACTGCGCTGGTCCTCTTCGGAGAGTCGAATAGGGAGGAGGGGTGAACTGCGCGCGTGCTTTCTGAATGTGACCTCTTTGAGAGCTCATATTGGGCAGGTGCGTGAACTTTTAAGTGGTTATCATTCTTACGACATATTTGGAGTTGCTGAGACCTGGCTGGGTCCGTCTGTATCGGATGACGTCATTCGAGTCAGGGGGTACAAAGTGTTTAGATAGGACAGAAACTTGCGTGGTGGAGGAGTTGCCTTGTATATTAAGGATAATCTAAAATGCACTATTTTTGCCACTTTGGAGACGCAAACTAGTAATAGTAGCGGTAAGCCGGAGGTGCCTGAATATATTTTCTGGTCTGTGCAAGTTGCTGTCATTTATCGTCCTCCTGCTGTTTCGTTTATTAGAAACTCTAATTTGTTGATTGATTTGAGAAATTTTTGTTCGGACTATTCCCATAAAATTATGATGGGGGACTTGAATGCCGATCTCCTTAAAGAGAGCAGTGATGCCAAGTTTCTTAGTAAGCTGTCGGCTGAGCTTTCGTTACAGTTGGTCCAGCACGGTGCTACGCATCATACTCCGACGTCTCACACGTGGATTGACCTGATCTTTGTTGATGACAACGACGTGGTGCTTGATGCACGGAACCTACCGGCGAGCTTTCACAGTCGGCATAATTTGATTGACGTCTGTTTGCCTTGCAACACTATAACTTTAGATCGGAAACCTATCATGTATAGAAACTATAAAAATATTTGTTCAACTGCATTGGGAGAGAAACTTGCCGGCTGTGATTGGTCGCCGCTTATGACTGACACAGTTGACCCAGAATCTGCACTTGGTTGCCTCTGTGACAATCTCACTGCTGCAATCGAGAATTTGGCACCGTTGAAAACGCTCAAGCCTAATAAGAATAAGTTTCCATGGGTAGATGAAGAATTGTCGTGGATGCGGCGTAAGAGAGATGCTACATATCGTAGATACAAACGGACAGAGGACAAGCAGTATCTCCTTGAATTTTTGCGGTTGCGTAGGGTGGTAGACGAACGCACGGACCATGCTAAGACTGCTTATATTCACAATAGACTGTTTGATGCTCTGGCGGGTGGTAATGTCTGGAAGGAGTTGAGAGACCTGGGACTGCTATCCGGACCTTAAGGGGATTTGAATGGATTCAAATCACCTTCTGGTGCAAGCCAGGACTTAACAAGGTCATGATTGTGCATACATTAAAATACATCAAGTACGTGTGAATTTTCAATCAGAAAATAAAGACACTTTTTGAAATGACAATCGTGAAAATGTTGGATATGAATACGAAACCCAACAATACATTAATACACGATATTTATGTCCACCTCAAGCAATGCACAGATTATGAGAATATCCTTTACATGCTATTTCACATACTATAAAACGTCTAAGCGTTCATGAAGGAAATCAACAAAACTTATTTTTTAAAGAAGGAAAAGAAGAAATAATCATGCAAAAAAATGTGGGAGCAACATTAACAGCATATTTTGAATTGAATAGAGAAGATTTTGAAGCATGAAATTACTTGTATTCAGAAATACCAAATTTTTATACATTTGATGAAAAACTGAAGAAGTGGAATGAAAGAAAAAAAAAAGAAAACCAATACTTAGTAGAATGTATTTAGTAAGTCTAAAAGATAGAAAACGTTATTTTATTAGGTTATTACTATTACATGTTAAAAGAGCCACATCTTTTGAAGCTTTGCGTACTGTTGATGTGATGTACAATTCATTTTATAAAGCAGCTAAGGCAAAACAATAATTAATGAAGATGAAGAATAGGATGCATGTTTATAAGAAGCATCTTCAACAGAATTCCTTTATTTTTTTTATGAATTATTTGCTTTTATTTGCATTCTCATAATCCTATAAATGCACGAGATTTATATGAAAAATATCAAGATAACCTATACCATCCTAAATACGAAAAAAATATAGGTGAAAATCTTGCATTGAATGTTATTAAAAATAATTTACAAGTCAATGGATTTTCTTTAAATGATTTTAATTTACCTAACATAAGCACATTTATAGAAGAAGATAATAATCAAACAATTTAAATCATAATAATAATATTCTTAATGAATTAGAAATGAAAATAAATTTTTTAAATGATAAACAAAGGCAAATATTTAACTCTATTATACAAAGTTTAAACAACTAAAGTAAAGAAAAATATATTTTTATAGATGGACCAGATGGAAGTAGAAAAAGTTATTTACTTAACGTTTTAATAGTTTATTTTAAATATCATACTATACGTTATTTATGTGTAGCTTGGACAGCTATAGCAGCGAATTCACTAGTCGATGGAAAAACCGTGCATACAACATTTAAACTACCATTAAGAGGCCGCTGGATTAAATTAATTAATTAATAATGAAATTAATTTTGATGTTTCGTTTTCAAAAAAAGTTTGACATACTTACAAAATCATGAGTGAGGCTAGAGAATTAATTTGTCCTCATTAGAAAAAATATTTTTTTTTACTGTACAAGTTGCTGACAACTATTGATTTCCAGTAATAACTACTAGATTTTCTAAAAACCTACAATTTTCGATTAGAAAAGGATAGAAAGATACAACGTTCTCTTAAATATAACAGATCGTTCAACTTGTAATGTTAAGCCTGATACTGCAGAAAGTAAACAAAGGGAACACAAATGATTATTTGGGATAAAATATACATGACCTCAAAATTTGCTTTTGAAGCAGTTGATCGTCTTTTTCAAGATTTATGCGATGTGAACCAAGCTTTCGGTGGTAAAACTGTAATTGCATCAGGAGATTTTAAGCAAACATTACCAATTGTACGACATGAAAGCCGTATACACATAATGGAAAATTCAGTTAAATTTAGTTTATCATGGCAGAATTTAGAGCCCGAAATATAGAGCCAAAGTAAATATAAGAATCAAAAAAATATAGAGACCAAGAAAATATAATAATAAAAAAAATATTAGGCCCAAAAAATATGTTTTAAAAAAATATTGGGCTCAAAAAAATATAGAGCCAAGAATACATAAAAATAAAAAAAATATAAGAATTAAAGAAATATTAGGCCCAAAAAAATATAGAGCTCAAGTAAAATATGAGTAAAAAAAATAAAAGAATCAGACAAATATTGGGCCCAAAAATATAGAGACCAAGAAAATAAAATAATAAAAGAAATATTACGCCCAAAAAAATATAAGATTAAAAAAAATATAAACCCGAAAAAAAGTTAAAATAAGTTACCAATAAGGCCCAGAAAAACAAATGGCCCAAAAATATTAAAGGCCCAAAAAAATGAGGCCCAACGAATATAGGACTCCAAAAAAAATAGAGCCTAAAAAATATAATGCCCAGAAAAACATAGAGCTAAATAAAATATAGGACCCAAAAAAATGATAGAACCTATGAAAATATGAATTTAAAAAAATATTAGGCCCAAAAAATATAGAGCCAGAGAATATGTAAGACTCGAAAAAATATTGGGCCTAAAAAAATATAAGGCCCAAAAAATATAGAGTGGAACAGAATTTGACTAAAAAAATAAACGCTAAAAAATATAAAAAATAAAAATATGTATATATATATATGTATATATGTATATATATATATATATACATAAAAAAAAAACAAAAAAAGAAGACTATCTATTACCGTCGACCTCCTCGTAAGAACATTGTTACATAAATTATCGTATTTATTGATATAGAAAAATGTTCTGGTGAAAGTCGGGCAACGTAAAATTTACGGCAACTGGGCGGTTGTAAAAATAGTAAATTATTGTATGATTATAAAATATATTGTCAAAATATATAATTTTAATATTGTTGATAACAAACCTACCTGAAAAATAAATGTCACTATAAAAAAAGTTGAAAAATTGAAAATGAAATCTAAAATAAATATTCATGGGCTCCGCCATCTTGGAACGGCCATTTTGAACTGGTTCATCAGATACATTTTTCATTGTTTCTATAACTTTGGGTCATTTCGATTCAAAAAAGTTCAAAATAACAACATATAAACTACGAAAACGTGTGAAATTCTAAGAAAAAACAATAAAATCATGGAAAATATGGTGTTTTTCGCCATTTTGCATTCCCTATCACCTTTTATTATTATTTCTTTGCATAATCGATATTGAACTGATGTGAAAATAATAAATTATATTGGAAAAATCAACGTCATGGGCTACCAAACATTAAGAAGCTAAAAAAAAACGTAAACACGCGTGTAAAAGCCACCATATTGAATCGGCCATTTTGAATTTTGACATCCTTAATGACTTAAATTTTAGCCATTGTAATTTATACACAGAGTTCTGACGCTTGTACTTGTCGATAATGGGAACATGATAAGCCAGTACGTTAAACCGATCAAAAATAAAAAAAAAACAAGTTTTTTTGTAGATTAGCCACCATTTTAAAAAAATGAAACGTCATAGAACAAAACTAATAGCAGATTTGAAAAGTACGGACAAAAATGCATTAAAAAATATAGTTTTAAAATTTTGTTAGTTACCATTACACAGACTAATGTTCACTTAAAAAACATACAAAATTTATGTGCATTTGGCATGAAACAGGTTAAGAAGGCTATAAAATGCAGTGATAAGAAAATAAAGAAGACAAAAGCGTGTATGAATCCGACGAAGAAGCAGGCAAAAGGAAAAAACAAGAATAATGCAGAAACATAACTATACGCAAGAAATATCCAGCTCGAAAAGTAATCGACTGGCTCGAGAGTCAGGATGTTTACAATCCGCACAGACCTGTACGGCACAGGATGCCTAGACGTCATTACAATGTTCGAAATCTTGATGACGTCTGGGAGGCAGATTTGATGGATATGAGAGCGGTCAAGACTTATAACGATAATTACACTTCTATCCTCGTTGTCATCGACGTTTTGGGTAATTGTGCATGGGCTTTACCACTCTTGGATAAAACTTCAAAAAGTGTTGCCAAAGCGAACATTTTGAAAAACAGTGCTAATCGAAAACCCGTGATTTTTCAAACGGACATGGGGAAAGAATTTCTAGGAAAGGAACTGCAAGAAGTGTTGAAGAAAAATGAAAGGCTCTAGGGGGATAAGCATGTAAAAATTGCCCTTAGACTCCGAATATTCCTAATTTTTTTCAAACTCTCTCGTTAAAAAATGAGCTTTTGCGACCTCGTTTTATGTTTCATTATTCGGGATCTATTTCGTAAACTTATTTGGCTAAACTTTTAAACTATTTTTTTTTGTATTTTTTTCCGGTCTTTCGAATGACGGAATCGGAATTAGGAATTTCAAGGTGCGTCAAACTCAAAAGTTAAAAAAAACTATTTTTATTGCATTTTTCACTATATTTGGGGACTTGACTGCAAAAAACAGTGACTGTGTAGGCGAAAAATAGTTTTTTACACATCGAAATGTGTTTTCAGATGCATTTAGATGCAGATCAAGTGCTTTAAAAATTACTATTATTTCACTTATGACCATAACAGATAGCATATTACTTTGATCCACAGATTCTGCTTCCTTGGTGGGTACTTGTTTGCTAAAGTATAAAAATACAAGAAATCCGGGAAGAATAATAAAAACACTGGTTATAACCTGTAAGAGGAGGTTACGTATCTCCGTCCTTTTCTAATCGAAGAATTAAGTTTTTGCAAATAAAACAAATAACTTTATCGAAAAATGAAGAGAAAGCCCCATCGCGTATTAAAAAAAGCTATCTTGCTTATGCAATCTTCTATGTAGTGATATCAGCGGAGTTGGGGTCCTTCGTATTGTTTACGTTGGTTATGAAGCATGTGGCACGTAACAATCATTACTTTCCATAAATTCAACCTTTAGGTTCGTGTTCATAAATGTAACGCAAGTAATGATTGTCTCATTGGTCTATTTTTTTACAAGAGAGATAAAGACAGAATAAGATTCAAACTTCGTAACCTCAAAGCATAATTATAAAATATTAAGTATTAAATCGATGCTCTAATTTGTAACAAAACTACTAATTACAGTTAGGGTGCCAGAAGCTTCAGCGTTTCAGGATTCGTGAGGAAGGGTAATTGGAATAAAGAAAGCATATAATTAAGATAACGAATTGATATAGTCCTAAGTAAAATAACAAAAGTAGAAAATAAAGTGAAGTTAATATTGAATATAAATAAAGTAGTCTTTAATGAACTGCTTCATCAGGATTCGGCAGTCTGAAACAAACGGAAAATAACGTTGTTCTTAATTTCACACTTAAACAGGCTTTAATACGCATTTACGCATCAAGTTTACATGTTTCTTTCTGTTCTTTATCAATCAAGTTACCATAATCTGGCTAGTTTCTATTCTTTACAAATCAAGTTACAATAATCTGGCTAATTTCTATCTCGGTTCAAGCAAATCACGAACGCGCATGCGTAGGACTAGGAGTGCATTCCGTATACTTGCCCACTGCACCTTGAGCAATCCCCTGGCACAGGGCGCAATCAACGGTTTCTAGCCCGACTCGTTTTACAGTCACGCGCAATCACCTGACTGCAATCCGAGTACAAATAAATATTAACTATAAACAATGAAAGCAAATATTTATTTTATAAAATAATATATGTTTAGAATGTAAATCATATGTTTGATTAATGTTTTCAAAAATATACTCCTAGATATAATTATTATTTATACATACACACATGTATATGTATATGTTGAATAAAATTACAATTTCCTTTATATTTGCTTGGAATAATCTTGTGCAAATATATTATTATTTTAGAAATTGTACGTAACATAATTACATTGTAAAGATATGCTTAATCACAAGTTCATACTGTAACTGAAAACTTATATTTTCAAATCAATAATTTTTCTTATAATTGTTATGAAACAGATAATTTTCTATTATATAATTTTTATCATAATTTTCACAAAAATATATATATATATATATATATATATATATATATATATATATATATACATATATGTGTATGAGTGTAAGAAAAAAAAATTATAATTTATAGATATCCTTAATATTTTTAATTTCAGTATCTCCTTTAATGATGGATGATTACATTTTATAACCGATCAATGCTGCAAATGCCTCCGTAATCTAAGAAAACTGTCAACTCAAGTAAAAATTATTAATACGGTACATGAGGCTGAAGCTGTTAGTGATCAGTCAAACATTAGTGTTAATGTTTAACTGATGTTTAACGCAAAAGAAACTCTTACTGCGGATGCAATAGAACTGAAATGTAATGCAGGCTCTATTTATATTTTTATTTAAAAATACAAATATAGTGAAAAATGCAATAAAAATCGTTTTTTTTAACTTTTGAGTTTGACGCACCTTGAAATTCCTAATTCCGATTCCGTCATTCGAAAGACCGGAAAAAAATACAAAAAAAAATAGTTTAAAAGTTTAGCCAAATAAGTTTACGAAATAGATCCCGAATAATGAAACATAAAACGAGGTCGCAAAAGCTCATTTTTTAACGAGAGAGTTTGAAAAAAATTAGGAATATTCGGAGTCTAAGGGCAATTTTTACATGCTTATCCCCCTAGAGCCTTTCATTTTTCTTCAACACTTCTTGCAGTTCCTTTCCTAGAAATTCTTTCCCCATGTCCGTTTGAAAAATCACGGGTTTTCGATTAGCACTGTTTTTCAAAATGTTCGCTTTGGCAACACTTTTTCAAGTTTTATCCAAGAGTGGTAAAGCCCATGCACAATTACTCAAAACGTCGATGACAACGAGGATAGAAGTGTAATTATCGTTATAAGTCTTGACCGCTCTCATATCCATCAAATCTGCCTCCCAGACGTCATCAAGATTTCGAACATTGTAATGACGTCTAGGAATCCTGTGCCGTACAGGTCTGTGCAGATTGTAAACATCCTGACTCTCGAGCCAGTCGATTACTTTTCGAGCTGGATATTTCTTTCGTATAGTTATGTTTCTTTTTTCCTTTTTCCTGCTTCTTCGTCGGACTCATACACGCTTTTGTCTTTTTTATTTTTTTATCGCTGCATTTTATAGCCTTCTTAACCTGTTTCATTCCAAATGCACATAAATTTTGTATGTTTTTTAAGTGAACATTAGTCTGTGTAATGGTAACTAACAAAATTTTAAAACTATATTTTTTAGTATATTTTTGTACGTACTTTTCAAATCTGCTATTAGTTTTTTCTATGACGTTTCATTTTTTTTATAGCGGCTAATCTACAAAAAAACTTGTTTTTTTTTCAATTTTTGATCGGTTTAACGTACTGGCTTATCATGTTCCCGTTATCGGATCGATACAAGCGTCAGAACCCTGTGTATAAATTACAATAGCTAAAATTTAAGCCATTAAGGATGTCAAAATTCAAAATGGCCGATTCAATATGGTGACTTTTACACGCGTGTTTACGTTTTTTTTTTTAGTTTTTTAATGTTTTGTAGCCCATGACGTTGATTTTTCCAATATAATTTATTTTTACATCAATTTAATATCGATTATGCAAAGAAATAATAATAAAAGGTGATAGGGAATGCAAAATGACGAAAAACATCATATTTTCCATGATTTTATTGTTTTTTCTTAGAATTTCACACGTTTTAGTAGTTAATGTGTTATTTTGAACTTTTTTAAATCGAAATGACCCAAAGTTATAGAAACAATGAAAAATGTATCTGATGAACCAGTTCAAAATGGCCGTTCCAAGATGGCGACGCTCATGAATATTTATTTTGGATTTCATTTTCAATTTTTCAACTCTTTTTATAGTGACATTTATTTTTCAGGTAGGTTTGTTATCAACAATATTAAAATTATACATTTTTACAGTATTTTTTATAATCATACAATAATTTACTATTCTTACAACCGCCCGTTTGCCGTAAATTTTACGTTGCCCGACTTTCACCAGAACATTTTTCTATATCAATAAATACGATAATTTATGTAAAAATTTTCTTACGAGGAGGTCGACGGTAATAGAAAGTCTTCTTTTTTTAGTTTTTTTTTTATATATATATATATATATATATATATATATATATATATATATATATATATATATATATATGTATATGTATGTATTTTTTTTTTTATATTTTTTAGCGTTTTTTTTTTAGTCAAATTCTGTTTTATTATTTTTATTAAAATTATTATATTCGATTTTTTTGAAAAATTATTGTGCATGCAATTTCGAATAACAATTTTTACAATAATAAGCTTCACAATTAGTGCAATATTTAGATGTTCGTTAAGAACAATCACCAGCACTACATGAACGTATTACTCGCGTTTCAGTTTTGTGAGAACTTAGTAATACTTCCACACATGTCTTTAGTTCGTAAATTTCTCTTACCTTTTTTACTACAGATGTTCCATAGGACAGTTGCATTTGTAACTGATGATTGCAAAATTTTAACGAATACCGCCCAAGTCCATCTTTTTGTTCTAGTACATGGAAGTACTCTTTTACATCTAAAATCATGATCATCAAAACCACCCATAACCTTATTATAAATCGAGATTATCAAGGGATAGTCATGATTTACTCTTTTTTTGTGCACTTAAGAGTATCTCAACGTAGGTACTAAAGGTAAAACACCAGCTGCAGATGAGAGTAAAGACACTTCTTTACTGTCCATCGCACTAACGTAATTTATTCCACTATTTTCATCATGGCTAACTTTATACGAACCTCTAAGAGCATTCTTATCGAAAGTATGCTCATTTTTGCTTACTCTTCCTTTTCTTGCGGTCCCAGTTGCTCGTAAACCAAGTTTCTTCAAATGTAAAATAAGATCAGGACTGGCAAAGTAATTATTAAAAGTTAGACGATATTGAAGTAATTTAGTTCTTGTAGTTTGTAACAACAATAGTTTGACCATTTGCATAACAATTTTCGAACCTAGTGCACAATCCTATATTATATTAAAGTGAAAACACTTTTTTTTCCGTTTCTTCGGTTTTTGTTAAATGAATCTAATCTTTTGGTAATAGGAGTAGCAATTTTTTATTGGGCCCTATATAATTAGTCCTCATTAGTCATAATCATCTTTTTGGGCCCAATATTTTTTTGGGTCTTATATTTTCTTGCACCCTATATTTTTGTGGGCCCAATATTTTTTTTAATTTATATTTTCTTGGGTTCTATAATTTTTTTAGGTCCCATATTTTACTTAGCTCTATATTTTTCTGGACCTTATATTTTTTTGGGCCCAATATTTTTTGGGCCTTATATTTTTTTGGGCCCCATATATTTTTTTGACTTTATATTTTCTTGGGCTCAATATTTTTTGGGCCCAATATTTTTTGAAATTCATATTTTCACAGGTTCTATAATTTTTTTGGGTCCTACATTTTATTTAACTCTATATTTTTCTTGACATTATATTTTCAGATCGTTTTAAGCAATATTTCGTCAGAAAAAAAAAAAAAAAAATCACGTTTTTGAGGTTATATAGTGAATGGAGGGGTCTAGAGGTCTAAAAATTTGGCCAAGGTGTTTTTTTATATGACCTTTCGAGTGGAAAAGCCTGTTTATCAAAACCGCTGTGGGCAATTTTTACATGCCCCCTAGAGCCTTTTATTTCAAATAGTGCGAAATCATGATATCAAAGCAACTGTAGCCGAAAGGTTTATAAGAACTATAAAGGAAAGGATATAGCGATATTTTACGCATAGAAATACTCGTCGATACGTTGATATTCGTCTTACAATCATAGCAAACACTCATCCATCAAGATGGAGCCAGCATCTGTTACGATCTACAACGCTCACAAAGCTTGAAAAAATTTAGAATCTCGTTATGGTTGCTCCAAGTACCGAAAACCTAAATACACCATCGGTGACCTAGTGCGGGTCAGTCGAGCAAGAAACGTGTTTGCGTAAGGATACGAGTGGTGGATGGACATTGCAACTGTTTAAAATTACTCTTATCTCAGTAGCACGCCAGCCACCGGTATACTTACTGAAAGATTTAGCCGATGAGGATATTGAAGAGTGTTCCTACGAGCATGAGTTGAGTAGAGTTAAAAAAGATTTAAATAACGCAAGTTTCGAAGTTGAAAAAAATATTAAAAAGTACTGTAAGTGGTTGAAATGAAAAATATTTCGTTAAATGGAAAGGGTACCCCGATAAATTTAATTCCTGGGTTGCAGCCAGTCAGATCGAAAAAACATTATGAAGAATCAATTTTAAATTGTACTACTTAATAATAGTAGTATACATTATTTCCCTTAGAATACTACAATACGGTTCGTTACTTATCTGCCGCAACAAATACGACTGCAAGGATATTGGAGTGTTGCACTTTTAGAGATCCAAATTCCTATGACATTTCAACATGTTCCACCAAATGAGGACGGAAGATTTGTCTGTGTAAAAAGTATACCACCATCGTCGCAGAGAACTAATAACATTGAACGCGTCGTTTCATCCATTAATTACATACGTACAAACATTTAGAAAGTCTCGTGGAGAAGATGAATAATAATCTGAGCTGTGTAAAAGACCATATACATTTCCAATTAGAGCGTGGTGGGTACGTATCAATCAGACGCGTTTGTATGACAGAGGAATGTACGTCAATTGATCACGTTTTAGAGTTGTCAAGGAATTTGAGAAAAATTTTCGGGTTTAAAACTGGAAAAAATTAAGCTATCAAGGTCGATAAAGAAGAACTCACTATAGCTAATTATCCTGCTGATCTTTCTAATGGGTTACCAACAACTCTAATGGTGTACAGTGATATCTGTGAACCTCATGTAATCAGAGATGCGCAGGGTAAATTACTAAGAGCAGTTTTCTTGAATACTGAGGATTGCAAATATGGTGGTGTAAAAATAAAAAAACTTTTCACCAACTATGTACATACCGCTATTGTTTAACTCTTTTCAAACCATTGAAATAAATATATGAGATTAACAAGGTTAACCAATACCATTTGATTTTGGCACCTTAACAGTGACGTTGCACTTTCATCGATTAATAAGAAAAGAGATGAATCACTACGAGGCGTACTTTGACGTGCAGATCGGTGGTGGTGGTAAAAATGGTAGGGGCATCGGACGTATTTACGTTGGAGCCCCCTACCAAAGAGGGCATGGTGGTGTAGGAAGTTTCTTAGCTGGTTTCGTCGTGTACTACCACTACTCACCCGTGGTGCTAAAGCTGTGGGGAAGAAAGCATTTCATACTGGTGTGAACGTTTTATCTGACGTTGCAGCACAGAATACTTTAATCAAAGAATCTCTACGAAATCGTATAAAAGAGTCGGACACAAAAGAAAGGCTGAAGAGAAACTAGATAAATTAATGGAAGAATCTGGATATAAAAAACAGCGTTATCCATCTGCTTTGCAGTTGGATGACGGCAGTGTCAGTTTGAAGAGCACTCGAAAAAAGAGTAAACCGCGCAGCACAAAAAATAAGAAGAATAAAGTAATAAAGAAGAAAATGAGTAGAACCAGAAAAAAAGAAGAATTCTCGCAAAAGTAAAAAAGTACGAACGACAAGAGACATTTTCAACTAAAAATGACGTTTATACACACGCAGTCTTGCGAGTGCATGAAATCGAAATTGTTCCCACTCGACATTCCTTCTACACAGCCTACTATCGAGAGCTCTCATCTCCTCGTTGACTGATGACTTACCTATAGAATTTGTAATATCTGGAAATAGCAAAGATTATTTAGATTTAGCACATATTATGCTTAGCTTGCGCGTAAGTTTATACACCACTGTCGATGAGCATCCTGGAAATGTGACTGCAGATCTACTCAATAAAGTGGCACTGGTGAATAATTTTATGCACTCACTATTCAGCCAATTAGATGTACTATTTAACCAGAAACCTTCGTCAGCTCCAAATAATGCTTACGCGTACAGAGCATATATCGAGACACTGCTCAACTATGGCCCTACTGCTCAAAATTTTTATTTATCATCCGTTTTGTGGTGTGACGATACAGCTGGGAAAATGGACAATGGGGGTAGTGACAACCAAGAACTTGTAAAGCTACGTAAATATTTCGGCCCGGAAAAAACTGTAGATCTTGTTGGACATTTACATGCAGATGTGTTTAATCAAAAAAAGTCATTATTAAGAGGCGGTCGGAATTAAATCGGTGACTTAGTTCGGTGCTTGTAATAAATGCTTATAATAATTTATTCATTTATTAATATGGTAAAAATATAGGCATTTCCTCTAGTCATGTATATAAAGAATAATTTAAAATAGTTAAAGCCACAAAAATGTACAAAATATTGTTATAAAGCGAAAAATGCTACCCAATAATCGACACGACAGTTTTTTGCATGCGGTATATGTCAAGTCAGTTTGATATTTGCAATAAATGCTTATAATGATTTATTTACTTATTCATATGGTAAAAATATAGTCATTTCCTCTAGTCATATATATAAAGAATAATTTGAAATAGTTTAAGCCATAAAAATATACAAAATATTATCGTAAAGCGAAAAATGCTGACTTGATATTTACCGCAAGTCACCGATTTGGTTCCGACCGCCTCTTAAATGGCGTTGAAGTAAGAGTTCGTTTAGTGCGATCTCGAGATGGTTTTTGTCTCATGGATCCTTCAGGATACTTTATTGTACATATAGGAGAAGCTCATCTTTTAGTTAGACAAGTAAAAATTAACCCAGGTGTGCTATTAGCACACGCAAAAGCACTTTCTAAAGCTACAGCTAATTAACCTCTCAAAAGAGTTGAAGTCAAAGCTGTAACAATGTATAGCGGTATACTTGGTGAAACTCTGGATAATATTAGTTTAGGACAGTTACCTATAAGAATAATCATAGGGTTTGTTCGAAACAAGGCGTTTAACGGAGACCTAATGCTCAATCCGTTCAATTTTGATCATTTTAATATCAATTTTTTATGTTTGTTTGTTAATAGTGTTCAAATACTTTCAAAACCATTGTAACCTGATTTCAAAGTAAAAAAGTTATACGTTGATGCATATCATACTTTATTCAGCGGTACAGGTGTCCGTTTTCTCAACATGGGAAATAAAATTACTCGTAAGTCGTATCCGAACGGTTTCTGTCTGTTTGCATTTGATATAACACCCGATTTATCGGCAAATAAATGTACTCATTGGAATTTAGTAAAACATGGAAGTGTTAGACTCGATGTCCGATTCAGCGAACCTCGGACAGACACCGTCAATTGTATAATTTATGCAGAATACGATAACATTTTAGAGATTGATGCATCGCGACAAACACTTGTAGATTTTAACGGGTAAAGCTATCAATAGATGACGCTTACAAATTTTATCGAATGAAAAGACATCACCGTTACTCCTCAGTACAGCTTTAATCGTTGTAGTGGTCAGACAAAAAGTTAAATCATGGATGTAGTCGTGGATACTCAGAACTTAAAAGATAGCAATAATGGAGTTGTTCCAAAAAAAGTCGCCATCATAGCTTTGAACGATGATTTTAGCGGTCATTGGATTGTCGCATGGAAAAATCGTATAAACGCTTTTAGCAGAGGCATAAGAAGAAAAAATTATTGGCTTGCAGAACATCATCATAGTCTTGACTATTTTAACGGTGATGTCATGGAGAAAGTTCTCTACTAAACGTTGCGCGATCTTACTTGGAAAGTTAGAAAAATTTACGTGAGAGATAAACAAAAGTGGTCAATTTTATACGGTATTACAGCGGAAGAAATTATAAATTTAGGATCTAATAAAGATTGCATATCATTTAATCAGCTACTCTGATTAAATAAGTATTGTCTCAATCACGCTGTAAACACACCTCATCTAAAATATACATGTGCCTTAAACGATGCGCACCGTTTAAAAAAATGGTTATCTTTACGAGATTTGGAGCATGATTCTGATTTTGTGTTTCAACCATCGACGCTTCTTTGCGATGAACAGTCTGGAGATAATGAGAATTTTGAAGGGTATACGGTTCCACGTTGTAGGAGTGTATCCAGCAGATCAAATTCCGAAGGTGTGGACGAAACCGACAGCAATTGTAGTGAACACTGATATACAAAACCCGGAACGCATTTAGTGTATATTTTGATAGTTATGAAATGCCGCTTCTGATACTAGATTATATTAACCGTCTACGTCGTAATTGTAATGGATTCCGTTGGAATACGGTACAATTACAGAGTGAAATATCTGATGTGTGCGGCCAATTTTGTATCATGTTCTTAAGGTAGTTCTATTGGTCCAGTGGTTCTCATTGTGAAGTAATATGTTTCTTACGAATTCACACTATTCGAAAGAGAAATTGGTTGAGTTCTATGTTTGCACAACAATTCAAAAACATGTTTGTGCGCAGAATCTGTAAGTATACACAATGCAAATCGTAAGACAGCATGTTTACGTGTAAATTAATATAGAGTAAGGACATCATTTTCCTTTTATTTCGGAATTGAGGGTCGATTGCTATAATCTAAAAGGTACCATTTTAATCCTTGAGATCTGAAGTATAATATATTTTAATTTCTTTGAAATCTATAGAAAACTTTTTACACAATCTTATAAAATGTTACGTTTCAAGCGCTTCGCCCATATACTCTCATGTTAAATTTAGCAAAGTTTAAACTAAAATATCTAAAAGATGAAGGTGGATATCTACCCAAATCAAAATACCATTGTAAAGCGTAAATCTTAATTTACAACATATTTCAATTTCAAAAAATTCTATAGAAAAGTAAAGTACCAATAGATCTACCTTAAATTACATGACATCTGGATTGGGTTTCGAGAAATTTCTAAACAATTTTTCTACTGATTTAGTAAAAAACGATGCTGTAGCCAGAAATTATGTACCGTTCAAACATGCTGACGATAACTTTTCTGAAAATGGTTGTTGTATGATAAGGTGTTTTCAAAAGTGCTGTGGTAAGCTGTCGTTATTAGAACCTGATACTTTCTTGTCGCAAAGTCATGTTCTTTACCAGCAATATAGTGAAATCAGTGTTCGAGGAATTTAATAATTCTTTTGTTAGTTTCGTAGAAAACAATACTACAGCTACAAGCCACGTGTCGATCAGATATGTTGATGATAACTTTTCTAGGAATGATTGTTACTTTCTTCTCGTAAAGTGACGCTCGCTAAAGAAATAATGAGGTCAGAGTTCAAGGAATTCAATTACAATTTTTTGCTGATTTGGTAGAAAATAATACTGCAGCTGCAAGATACGTTCATCAAAAATGCTGAAGACAGCTTTTCTCCTGCGTAGATGATAGGATTAAATATTTAACAACGCTTGTTAAAGGTATTAGTGTGTAAGCAGGAGAGATTGTTGATCTTGTAGAAAAACTGTGCGGTGTTCGATATGGACCTCAAATAGATGAATATTGTACAGGTTATGTGAAACGAGCTGTACTCGAGTGTGATGATAATATAATTGCGTCGTTAATTACAAGTGTGGAAAATAAAATAAAAGAACCTGAAAATTGTATTTTTGAATCCGAAATTATTCGTGTATTTCACGAAATCACAGTTCTTCATGTTGATTCAATTGTAGCTGCGTTAATAATCTTGTATTTGTAAAATAATTATTAGCATATTCACTATATTTATAAAATAATATTATACACTATACTTATAAAATAAGTTTTGTTCACTATACATTTACTGTAATTGTATCCACTATATATTTTCTAAAAAAATAAACGAAAAAATATAAAGTATACTCACCATCTCCTTCTTTCTTGACCAATATTGCACCTCATCCTAATAAAGTCGTTTTTTTTTAAAGTTACAAAATATTTTATTGATCGAATAAATTATTTCTAAATTTGATAAACTTTAATAATAAATTTTGAAATATTTTCTTTATTTATATTTTTTATAAATATTATTAGAAAAGTTAGTCATCTCTAGATTAAATTATATGTATATATGACCACGTGACGTTACAATGACTCACTCAGCTCCTGACACCACTCAGAAGGGTGGGGTCAGGATCACCTCGGGGAGGGTCAGGAGTGGGGGTTTGTTGTGACGCTCCATAGTCGTACCTATACTACTCAGAAGGAATTAGAATTTTAAAACGGGAGTTACACCATTTTTTTTACAGAAAATTTACTAACTTTAAAGCAAAATAAACATTTGATTTTTTGGTCTTTTTCATTGTATTTCCCCCCTCAAGCCATCATCAGATTAGTAATATAATATTACTATATTTATCAGTTTAAGATAAGTATATTTATTAATATTATATTATAAAATAATTTTAAAAAATATAATTGAAAATATTTTATTGGATTGAATGATTTATTTCAATTTATAAAAGTAATATTACACTTTTTATATATATAACTTATAGTACCGCTTAAAAATTCTATAACACCTAATAGAAAAAAATTAATTTTTTCAACATTCTTTTTTCATATAGCGTACCACTTTTACATTTTTTAAATTTTCAATAATACATTGCTTTGTTTTTAAATTCGAAAAAAAACTCAACGCGCCATTGACAATACCTCATTATACTGATAAGAAGTCTTAGTATGGGTGGTGTGGAAAGTTCTTTAAAGAAGATACTTACCTTAAGTATTGGTTGATGGTTAAAAAGTAATTGTATCAACAATATCTCATTTGGAGATGTAGAGAGTTATTAAAAATATTTTTATTATTATTATTATATACTATTTCAATCAAGCATAATGTAGAGATATTTTAGAAAATTTTTGACTAGAGATTAAAAATTCGGAAAACTACAATGTCGGTCACTATATATAAAATAGATACGTCATCACATCATCTTAAATAATCATTTAATAAATATAATTTGTATAAAAAATATTTAAATTTGAAATTAATTTTTAATTGAAAATAAATGTTTCGCATATTTATTGTTACAAATTATTTTTTTATACAGTGTGTCCAAAAAGTAACGATACACCTAAGAAATTTCCAAAGTTGATAATTTTTTTAATCAGGTGAAGGTCGTTCTTGGAGCAACTTTTACGAGATATCCGATAGTGACCTTGGATTTGACCTTGAATTTCATTCTTGAGGTCAACGTCATTTTTTCATATGGAAACCCCTACTTTTTATAGTGGAATCGAAAAGAGCGGAAAATTTTACGTTAGTTATCCAGATGTAAAATTTTTCGCTCTTATTATATGTAATTATGTATAAAAACTTAAGATTAATTTAAACAAATAATTACAATCAACATATAATAGAGATATAATAGAGATTGATATATATCAACATTCAATTTACTTTCTCTTATAGTCAATCTGGTGAAAAAATCAGGTGATTTATCACCTGATTATTTTTAATAGGGGAGTGATACATAACTGAATTCATGTCTCTTTGTATCTCAGTACATCGAAGATCAGTATAAGGTAATTTGTGAATCAATATCTTAGTGGATGAAATCAGTTGGATTTGAATTGAATAATAATTAACAATGTTCTTATGAATTTACACAAAAAGTTCTAACATATAAGTAGAAGTACATTTTTAGCAGTATTCTATAACCTTAAACTATGAAATTAACAAAAATTTTTTTAAATTTAGCATTTAAGTATATTTTTTATGTGCTACGGTGACCGTTGCGAACTTGGCGAAATGAAATGGATTAAAAGAAAAAATAAATATCCAAAAAAATTGCGTTTTTTTTGCAGATTTTGCAATTTCTAAAAAGAAAATTGCGTATTTACTCGTTTTTTTGCAAAATTAAAAAATTATTCATTGTAGCGAATTAAGTAATAAATAATTTTTTTTACATGAAATAAACATTTATTGTATAATAAAAAAGTACTAATCGTTTGCAAATTTATTGCGGATGAGCCCAAGATTTCGCAAATTTGTAAATTTGTATTATTTTATGAATTACTAAATGCAAAACATATATGATCGCAGCGAATTTTGATAAAAAAATCGTTTTGTTCATAAATTATAAAAATAACGTATAAATAAATTATACTAATCATTTGCAATTTTATTGCGGGTGAAGAATTAAATTTGAGAACTTAAACATTCGTTTGATTAATGTAAATAATAATTATTTTATGAATTAACTGACTTTGATAATTTCTCCAGTGCATTTGCGCATGCGCAAATATTAGATTTAAACGCGTATTTTAAATGTATAATATATAAATGATAAATATAAATATAATAATATATATCATCATTAAATCTATTGCTGATAAAAAGTTTGACTAAATAAAATTTGCTCATAATGTATCTATGTAGAAGATTTTGCACATAATAATTTCCAAAGAGACTATTGCTTTGTTTTCAATTGCATTGATGAAATGCATTAAATAAAAAAAGAAACTAGAATTATTTGGCTTTTTTTTATAGTTTCAGATTATTTGAAGAAAAGATTAAGCAGCCCATGTAAAAAATCCATGTCCGCTAGATCATTGGATGCGATTTTATTAATATTTTTTATACTGGATTAATTTTTTTTAGGGTTTTTTTACCGATCATTATAATATATGAAAAGTAAAGATTGTTTCTCAATAATTCATACAAATTTTTTTATCGTTATAATTTAAAAAAAAAATCATTCGAAATTATTAACATAAAAAAGATTTATCCCGTTTAATTTATTAATGAATGGAGTACAATCTCAAAAAAACATTTCTTTTTATCGGATCAAATAAAAGTACCAAGCATTTATATATTATACATTTAAAATACGCGCTTAAATCTAATATTTGCGCATGCGCAAAAGTATTTAAAAGTATTTCTCTAGTGCATTTGCACTGGAGAAATTATCAAAGTCAGTTAATTCATAAAATAATTATTATTTACATTAATCAAACGAATGTTTAAGTTCTCAAATTTAATTCTTCACCCGCAATAAAATTGCAAATGATTAGTATAATTTATTTATACGTTATTTTTATAATTTATGAAGATCAGGTCTTGACAAGAAACTTGCCACGTTACTACTTCTATTTGACTTTAGTAAGGCTTTCGACACGATCTGCCCCTCTAAATTGCTTGCGAGGCTTAGATCGATGGGGCTTTCCAGGGCTGCACTTGAATGGATTAGCTCCTATTTATCAGGTAGGAAACAAATGGTTTCTACACACTTAAAAGAGGATTCAGATTGGCTAACAACCAATCTAGGAGTTCCACAGGGTTCAGTGCTGGGGCCTCTGTTGTTTTGCCTTTACATTAATAACATACGTGACACACTCGACCTCTGTTTCGTCGAGCACATATTATATGCTGATGACCTCCAAATCTATACTCAGGTCCCTTATGAACATGTGAATGAAGGTATTCGTATTTTGCGGAGGGCGGCCAGGGCGGTGTCGGGGTGGGCTGTCGATGCTTCTCTCACATTAAATGCAAGCAAAACTAAAGCAATCGTTTTTGGCAGTAGTCGATTTATTAATGACTTCTATACTGGTGAGTCAAGAACGATTGAGCTTGAGGGTGGTGTCGACATATCTTTCTCTGATACCGTTGTGAGCCTTGGTGTTGTGCTTGACGCTAGGTTGTCATGGGAGCCGCACATTAATATGCTGACTAAAAAATTTAATAGGGTAATGTATAGTTTGCGGTTTTTCCGTCGGTACACCACTGAGGCCCTGCGTAAACAACTCGCAGCCGCCTTGTTGTTTCCGCACCTCGACTACTGCTCAGTAGTTTTGCTCGATGCTTCGCAGGGGTTGAGAAGACGTTTACAAAGACTACAAAATTCATGTGTGAGATATGTAATGGGTGTGGGAATGGGCGATCATATCTCTCCTTATAGAGCTGCTCTTGGTTGGCTGCGTACTGATTCAAGGAGACAGTATTTTATGGCTGTACTTATGTACAAAATCGTGCGCATGAATACTCCAGAGTATCTAGTGAGTCTCTTTACTAGATATGTACCTAGGGTAGCCACTAGGGAAGAGATTAAGGACTTCGCGGTGCCCTTCATGCGTACTGAGACTGAAAGAAATTCCTTTCAAGTTCAAGGTGCGCATTTTTGGAACTCCCTGCCTGCCGATATAAAAAATCTTCCATCGCTCGGCAGGTTCAAATCGGCTTTGAGGAGGTACTTACTCGACCTCGAGTGATCTTAATTTTAAGTATTTTAATTTTATGTTAATTTATTTTGTTTTGTCTTATATATAGATTTAAGGTGTGAATGTATTTATTAGCGCGAATGATGGTTGAATGAATGCAGAAAGAATGAGTGATTCTGTTTCTTTTTATTAATAGTTATGACATCTTCGTTATCAAGTTTTTATTCTTTGAATTTTATTATTATATTATTTTTTATTATTTATTGTTGGATTGTTTTGTCCAATTTTATTTTTATTTGATGTCATGACTATGCTTTATGCTTTATCTTTTAAATTGTGTTATTTGATTTTAATTTCATGACTGATAGATATTTAAGACTGTTTTCATTGTAATTTATGTTTTCATGCTTTCTGCGTGTATTTAGAGTAGTCTGTGATATCGCTTTTACATAGTGACTTACTGATACAGTATTATATATTAATTTTAATATTTGACTGTGATATCTTATCATATTATGTGCAATACTTTATACAGAATTATTATTTATTGCTTGATGTATTACATGCCTTTTTGTACTCTTTTACAAAATAAATTGATATCTATCTATCTATGAACAAAACGATTTTTTTATCAAAATTCGCTGCGATCAATATGTTTTGCATTTAGTAATTCATAAAATAATACAAATTTACAAATTTGCGAAATCTTGGGCTCATCCGCAATAAATTTGCAAACGATTAGTACTTTTTTATTATACAATAAATGTTTATTTCATGTAAAAAAAATTATTTATTACTTAATTCGCTACAATGAATAATTTTTTAATTTTGCAAAAAACGAGTAAATACGCAATTTTCTTTTTAGAAATTGCAAAATCTGCAAAAAAAACGCAATTTTTTTGGATATTTATTTTTTCTTTTAATCCATTTCATTTCGCCAAGTTCGCAACGGTGCTACGGTGGCACATGATTTGTTAAAAAAATCTCAAGGTTTGGTTCACTCTAAATCTTTCAGAAGTTATTTTTTAATATATTTTAATATTTGTGAAGTATACAACTATTTCTATGAATGCTTGCGAAGAGACATTTGCAGCCGATGAGTACAAGTTAACATTTAATGAGTAAATGCAGAGATTAGTAGAGATTGCCAATGCCGTGTTAATGAAACGTGCCGAATTCGATCATGACAATCCTTGCGGCGCTTCTGGAACTATACGCGCAAACCCCTCCACGCCTACACACGCATAGAGAAGCAAGTGAGAGGGGAGGAGACAAACACACGAAACACGCGGCTTCCAGTGGCGTAGGTAAACTTACGGCAAACCCGCTTTAGCTTGTTTTCGCCGCGATACTTTATAGCTTTATTTCAATGCGATTAAACCTCCCGAAAATTTGTTGATTAATTACATATTTTTATTTAAAACAGATACATATTTTAATAATAAAAATCATTAAAGTAATTAAACAATTAAATAATAATAAATAAAATCTTTTGGGGGGCGATGAACATATGTAACTTTTTACCTTCTTCAACAAACGAATGCGGTGGCTGTGGTCACTAAGTTTTTACGCACCTCGCTCTCTACTTTTGCCAAGTTCAAACCCGATGATCCACCTAGTTCTTTTTTTTTTGTTTTATTTTTAAATATTATATATTTTTGTAATCAATTTTCATAACGGAAAGAAAATATATTTACAGATAGGGATAGAAAAAAGTTTCAATGTCAATATTACATGGCACTATAATATTATCAATTATTATTTTCAGAACGAAAAAAATGATTTAACAAACATAATAATTTATATAGGAGCATGATAATATTATTTTTAATTCATTTAATAAAAATTCAACATAAAATGTTGATAAACATCATTTTATTTTAGACACATAAAAGAATGAAGAAATGCTTTTATTAAAAGCATCATATCCTTTTTAATATCAGTAATATAGTAATACAGTAGCAAATATCTTGATATCAGGTTTTTAATTTATTTTTATTGAATTAACTTAATATAAATTTATAATGTCGATAATTTGATTTAAGAAAAATGAAACTTCACGAAAACTTGCAAATTTCACAAAAGCGTGTTTTCAATGGAAATGACTAAATTTTATTTCATTTTTAAAAAATTTACATAGAATTTTAACATTGCCAAAAATTAAAAAAAATATAGATTTCACTGTTTTCTTTGTAATTATTACAATGGTTCCAAACTTTGAACCATGATATGAAAAGCATTTAAAATTTTTTTCAGTTTGACAATTAATTAGGAAAAAATTTTATCCGTATTGTTAATTTTTAAAAATAGCAGTTTATGTATGAAGTATATATTTTTTTATGTTTTGACGTTTATTATATCTTTTTAAAGTATATTTTTTACTGTTATTTGGGATAAATGTAATGAAATGCGTGAATACTTTATTTTTCATAAAAAATGTATTTAAATACAATATTTCAAAAAACAATGAAGAAATTTATTATTCAAATAAAAAAATTTAATCATAAAAACGACGTGCAGCATGCAACGTATTTGTCCTTAAAATGCTAATTTTATTAATTTTGTTATTTAATAATGAAAATTGTTTGGATAATTAAAAAAAAATTAAGTTTGGGGTGAGGAAGCGATAAAAATATGTAATTTGGTTTAAATAAAAAACGTACAATAGCTGTGTTGGCTAAGTTTTAGGGTACGTTGCAGCAATTAAAAAATTTTTCAATTTCAAATCTTATGCTTTGTCTATTTTTAATATGCTTACAAATAAAATTTGTTAAAATACAATAAGGAAAATTTTTGACAAAAAGTATTGACCTACAATACAGCCATTTAAAATAAAATAACCGTTAACTATGCAAGTATTTTCTAAGCATATGCTAATTAACGCTTTTTTCAATATAAAATTTTTAATTCAGACTTTCTGTTCTTTGCATCGCTAGTATAAAAAAATTAAAACTTTTTTTCAAATCCCCAAACGCAGTTTAATGCAGAATTTGGATCCAAATAATAATTTGAAATAAGAAGATTTTTTTAATAAGAAATATTAGTAATCAAAATTTTAAAAACGTTTGTTTTTAAATATAGATTATTTTCTTAATTTGAATGTAATTAAAATTTTTATTTGATATTTAGTCTTCTCTTTTTAAATTCATCTTTACTTTATAGATTTATTTCATACCGTGAGGGACGTAATTTCTGATCACCTAAGAGGTATTTCTGATCACATATTTACTTGTAAAAAAGTAAAAATATATTTCTTTTTTACACAAACGAAGCATTTCTTACGCTCAATCTATTTTTCTTCATAAATTAAAAAAAGGTTTTTCCTACTAAAATCTTAAAGATTATGATTTATAATAAATAATGATCAGAAATTACGCTCTGATCAGGAACTACGTCCTTTACGGTAAGTAATTTGTAAAATTAATTATTCTGACAGATTTTCTTTTATAATTGTAGTCAAAGCTCATTTATTTTGATTTTTATGAAGTAATAACATTATTGTATTTTATATATTTTAAAGATAATACGTTAATAAATATAATTTATAAATAGATCAAATAAATTTATGCATAACATTCAAAAAGAATTGATAAAATATTAATTAAACTATGAACATAAATAAATTAAAAATGTACTTAAAAAGAGTATATCATTTGAAAATTGTTTAAAACCTTATGAGAAATATGTTTGATAATAGAAAATGTTAAATGGAAAGTATTAAAATATAATAATGAAATAAAAATGTTCAAGACATTAATAATAAATCTAAAATATCATAAAATAAATAAATGTTCTTGAATAAAGTTCAAAATTTGGCAATTTTTAACGAAAGAGATAATATGTTTTGAATAAACGTTATATAAAGTTTAAATATACAAGTAGAAATTGAGTAAAAAATTTATTATATATTATATGCTAAAACTATCAACAAATATGTAATAATTTTCAATTAAGCATAACTTTTTAACAGCATTGAGCTTTTTTAAGCTGATAAGGCTTAAATTAAAGTATTTAACTTGTACTTTTTTAATATTTAATACATTTTTCTGTAAGATTTTTAGTTGTCCGGTCATTCAAGTTCTTACAACTTTTTTTTATTATATTATTGAAAAATATGTATAACTTTGTCTCTAAAATCTATTTAAACAAAAGAAAAAATACAGGTTAATTTTTTTCATCACCAAATAATATCTTGTAGTTTTTCCAAATTTGTTTCTCGAAGGTGGAGATGATCTTTCCTTATAAGTAGGCTTTGATCATTAGTTATATATGAACAAAATATTTATACTCAAGATATGATTGCCTAATTAATTATTACAAGTACTTTAAATGAACTTTGAGTTTAAAATTTCAAAATTTTTTTTTCGGTATTATATTTGTTAGCAAAAATTTGTAGTATTGTAAAAATTTCAAATTTAGTAAATGTTTAGGTGCAATATCAATATAATTAACATTTTATTTTAAAAAATACAACAAAATAACCTTTACCACATACATTTAAAACTGTTTTAATAATAAAATTATCAATAAATTATTTTTTTTACACATCGTTGGCTTGGATGAAAATTCGGCTACTTCAAAAAAGTTTTTGTGTAAATTTTAAAATGAAAATTTCAATAAAAAAATTTATAAAGAATATTAATTTTTTTAATAATGAAATGTATAATTATATGTAATGAGACAATTTGAATAATGAAGTACATATATTTAATGTAAATTTGACAAAAATTTTTTTTGTTTTAAAGCATACAAAAATTTTACGTTAATTTTCCGTACACAGTGTAAAAAAATTTGTAATTTTAACACACATAAGTGTTAGAGATGAAATACAATTTTTTTTGTGTTAAAATTAATAAGTACACACATGATTGTACATTTTACAAACTCCGTGTGTTAATTCTACAAAAAATACACATATATTTTTAAATTACAAAATTTTTTGTGTTGATTATACAAACATGTTTGTAAAATTTTAACACAAAAATATTTGTACAAAATAAAATTTCACGAATTACACAAAATTTTTTACAGTGTACTTATGTGTAAAATTTTGATACGATTTTCTATGAAAATAATTTTCACAAATTACACAAAACAGTGCAATACTATCAAATATATTACTTTTCAAATTGTATTGAATCATACTTGAAAAGTAACTAAACAAATACATTTTTTAAAATTTAAATGAATACATTTTATTTTTTAGTTAACTTTATAATATGATAAGAAGCTTTGAAAAAATATAACGCATTCTTTTTAGTGAATACTTTAAAATACCTACTTTCTTTTAATTTTCCTACGATATTTCTTTCTAAATACACGATAGTTTTTTTGCATCAGGTTTTTTTTTAGTTTTTCATCTAGTTCGATAACACATAACGAATTTATGAGCAGTATTATAATTACATTATTTTAGTAACTATACAAATTAAACCATTTTTTTAATAAATGTTTTTTTAAGGTTGTATGGGCTATACAGTCTGTGTCAAAAATTAGTTTTTTAGAAAATCGTCTATATTTGTCGGTAGAAAGTAATTATTCAATTTTCAGCTTCGTAACTTATTAGATGATATTAAAACAATCATTTTAAACTTTGTTTCATTTAAATATAATGAATTATTAAAGAGTTATAACATTTTAAAGTTTATAAATTTTACACAAATCTAATGCAATCATAAATAATAATGCCAAACTTTCAAAAATGATTTTATTTGACTGCGAAAAAATTTATTTTGTTCAGTTTAAAATTTAGAATCTATTGACGAGGATAGAATTTTAATTTTAATTTTTTATTAATATTTATTGCTAATTTTCTATGATAAAACAGTAAGTACCGTCTGAGACATATACATTTTTTAGCAGAAAATTAGCAATAAATATTAATAAAAAATTAAAATTAAAATTCCATCCTCGTCAATAGATTCTAAATTTTAAACTGAACAAAATAAATTTTTTCGCAGTCAAATAAAATCATTTTTGAAAGTTTGGCATTATTATTTATGATTGCATTAGATTTGTGTAAAATTTATAAACTTTAAAATGTTATAACTCTTTAATAATTCATTATATTTAAATGAAACAAAGTTTAAAATGATTGTTTTAATATCATCTAATAAGTTACGAAGCTGAAAATTGAATAATTACTTTCTACCGACAAATATAGACGATTTTCTAAAAAAACTAATTTTTGACACAAACTGTATAGCCCATACAACCTTAACATCAATGGTATTTAACGTGATTTTTATTTAATGCTTTAATTTTAGCGCTTTGATGAAATTGACAACACTTTTTAAAAAATATGCCTTATTAAAGCACATTTCTTAATTCTTTTATTTATTCTTTTATTATTCTTTTATTCATTTTAAGTTAAATTTTTGTTAAATCAATAAAAAATATAATAATAAAAATATTTAATTTACATAACCATAATAAACCATTTAAACATATAATAAACAATTTGAAATTGATTTTTTAAGATACATTTCATAATTCTTTAATATTTTTTAATTGGAAGAGATGTTTCCCTTTATCTGTCATTCTCAATATTTTTCTCATAAAGTTTCAAAGATTTAAAAATCATATACATTTTGTTAATAGTTAGATAGCTCCTCCATCAGCTATAATTTGTTGTTTATTAAAAAGGCGGATAATCTTTTCAAACTTTAAATGGGTTTTTATTTTATATGTTATTACTGTAAATTTTCAAATAGCCTTGCCGATTTCTTCAAAATAATCTAGTTTAAAGTATGATCACTTTAGGTCTCAATAAACTGCTAATTAATAAAATCAGTATTGTTTGTTTAATTAAAATTCATATAATTTCAGCTTGAAGAACCGTTGAGCTCTTTATTATTAAAATACTAATTCGCATGACATCTTAAATTTTTTAAAGTAATTTTATTACAAAAAAAAGTAATTAACAAAACGAGCAGTCAGATAAGATGCAAATTAGTCATTTTTCCGAAAGAAATTTCAATTTTTCTTAAATAATTAATCTCTGTGTAACTTAAATTTTATGTTTATGTAATTTTTGAAAAATTAAGATTTTTCATCTTTTAAATTTTGTAACTGTTAAAATAAAATGTTATTTTTTAAAAAATTGATTAAAAAAAATGTTATTATGTCCCTATATAACTTTAGAAAATGTCACTTTTTAACGGACAAAAATAATTCAACCATTCAAAGTTTAGTCAAAATTTTGTTTAATAAGAACTGAAAATTATTCCGTTCGTAGAGAATTATCAATTTTTTTGTTTTGGAAATAATAATTGATAATATTATGAAAATATATTTAATAAAAGAAAGAAGAAAAAGTCCAATTTTAAAAATATTAATGATATTCAATGTAATTTTTATTTAAAATGCGCTTTAATGAAGTTTAAATTCGTAAAATTATTTATTTTTTCAGGTAAATTTATTATTAACTTATCTAAAATAAAATTAGAATTATTTATATTTATTTTTTATTTTTATTAAATCAGTTAAAAATGTCATAAATTTACATAAATTTAGAAAAGGTCCTTTTTTTAAGGAACAAAAAAGGTTTTATTAATTGCAATTGAGTGAGAATGAAAAAACAACTATAATTTAAAATAATTTTTTTTTCAATCTTTAATATCTTTTATATTTAGTAGGAAAAAATTACAGAACTAGCTTAGTTTTCATTTCATATTAATATAAGTTATATAGCCATGTAATATTGACATTAAAACTTTTTTCTATCCCTATCTGTAAATATATTTTTTAATATTTTTAAAATAAAATAGAATTTAAGGTGTTACATAAATTTTTAATTTTATTCTTTCCGTTATGAAAATTGATTACAAAAATATATAATATTTAAAAATAAAAATAAAAAAAAAAGAACCAGGAGGATCATTGGGTTTGAACTTGGCAAAAGTAGAGAGCGAGGTTCGTAGAAACTTAGTGACCACAGCCACCGCATTCGTTTGTTAGGAGGGTAAAAAGTTACATATGTTCATCGCCCCCCAAATGATTTTATTTATTATTATTTAATTGTTTAATTACTTTAATGATTTTTATTATTAAAATATGTATTTGTTTTAAATAAAAATATGTAATTAATCAACAAATTTTCGGGAGGTTTAATCGCATTGAAATAAAGCTATAAAGTATCGCGGCGAAAACAAGCTAAAGCGGGTTTGCCGTAAGTTTACCTACGCCACTGGAAGCCGCATGTTTCGTGTGTTTATCTCCTCCCCTCTCGCTTGCTTCTCTACGCGCGTGTAGACGTGGAGGGGCTTTTCCCGTATGATTTGGGCATTTGTCCATGTGGCGATAGTAGTTTACATTGTATTTTAACGGGCACGCTCTTGCCTATGCTCATTGGCGATCTCTACTTATCTCTGGTAAATGTAGCTAAACGTCACGTTTTTTATTATTTTCAATTGAATTTAAATTTTTTAAAAAGGATCGTCGTTTTGCACCACTCTGAAATTTATAGGCTATATTTATAGATATATTACCTATTTCGATGATTTTCTTGGTCATGAGATCATGGTTCGAAACCCTGAAAAGTGGTATTTCAATGCTTTAAATGACTTTAGCTCAGCGAATGGCTCCATTAGCACTTTTAAATTAATTTTTTCTCAAAATTTGAAATATTTTGAAGAAAAAAGTTTTATAGTAATAAATTCCTAAAACGCAACCTAACAGTAATTTAAGCTCAAAATTAATCAAAAATGTAAAAAATATGGTTTTTGCCCAGCTTTGAAGCTTTGTAGCTCTGAAAATATGTACTTAAGGAATCTAAAAAAATTTTGAGTGGTTCATAATATAAAAAAAAACCATTTTACCAATTTTTAGCGAAAAAAAATTTTTCGTCCTTCGATTTGGTAGAGAATGGGCGGTATATATCATTGTTTTCATACACATTTTTATTTTATGTAATTTTCTGCAATTGATAAGACTTTAAAACTTATTAAATTAGATTGTTAAAATTAATAATTCAACTTTTTTTGAAGCCTTATACAGAAAAAAAAATGATGAAGAATGCTGTATAATTTTTAACACTTTCTTGGAAAAGACATTGTTTATCTTAAATTATGGATTCATAAATACAATAAATCTATTATTTATTCATTTTATAAGAGTGTAGTAGCGTAACGGATAAGGCTTTGACTTTCTTATCTGAGGGCTTGGGTTCAAATACCGGCTAGGTACTTCTGACTTTAATTCAAAAGAAAATTAGTTTATGTGCCATGAATATCGCTACTCTTAAAAATTTGAACTTATTAAATATTGGTGAATTGCTGGTAACAGAAGAGACTGACTTTATCCATCGATGATCAAAGTTGTAGGTATGGTGTTGGAGACAGTTCCAACCTAAAGCAATGTGATGGACGGATTCCGATTGGATATCAGTTGATATCATAATATTGAAAGGTTAATGTGTAGAGAGCACTAACCTTTCATTGAAGAATTAGATTAGATATCAGTTAAGATTAGATACAGCGAAAATTTTTGAAAAAAGCAGAAAAGACTTTCTTCTGCTCTTAGGGTCCTTTCATGAAATAGTTAAAGTAAGACTTACGGTACCACTACATTCTACAGAAAAAATACAGAAAAGGTATGTATAATATAATGATATTAAGATTACAAATGGTTATTTAAATACTAGAGAAGAAAAGATAGTACTTCCAACATGCTTAAAGCCGACTACTATTTCGTTTTTAATTTCTAGTGAATAATTTAAAAATATTCTTAGGAAGTGTAGTACTTATTTTTGACATATTTTTTATCGTATAATTTAATAATGCTATCAGATTAATTGTGATTGGCTTAAGAGGAGGTCACGTATCTCTGTCCTTTTCTAATCAAAGAAATGATTTTTTTACAAAAGCTAATAACTTTATCAAAAAATGAAGAGAAAGCCGCATCTTGTAATAAAAAAAGTAATATTTTCTTCTATAAGAAAAAATTAATTTTATTGCTTTGTTCTCAAGAAACCCTTGAAAAACCAAATTGTCCACCCTAACCTCTATGATTAAAGTTTTTCAAGGTTTTCTTGAAAACGAAGCAATAAAATTAATTCTTTCTTATCAAAGAAAATTTTTCTTTTTTACTACGTTTTTATTAACTCGCTTTGGTGTCTGTCTGTCTGTCTGTCTGTCTGTCTGTCTGTTCGGTACAAATTTTGCAACCGATTGTAAACTAACTTCCCGATGAGCTAGAGACTTGAAATTTTAAATATAGCTCAGAACTGGATGACAATGCAATATTATAAAAAAAATATATATATTTACCGAAAATATATTAATATATTCGATCATATACGGAGATGTTGGCAAAATTAAAGATTTGAAGATTTTATATATAGATACACTTTTAACATTAGTGTCTAAACATCTTCGAAAATTTTAAAAATCCTTTTTTGATATATTAATATATTAATATATTCAATATTATATTTTTGCACGCATTGTTGGATAATATAATTAAAAATATATATTCCCACCGAAAAATATATTAATATATTTAATTATAAACGGAGATATTGGCAAAATTGAAGATTTGAAGATTTTATATATAGATATACTTTTAACATTAGTGTCTAACCATTTTCGAAAATTTTTAAAATTCTTTAACTTGTCATATATTGCAATTAGACATAAATTACAGCATTTTCTATTATACATATAGAATTGGAGACTGTATTTTATTCATTTTATGGTCTAACAATGCATAAAACAATAAATCTTGGTTGAATTTCTAATGGCGTTATTATCGTCGAAATGGCGGGAAACTCACCATGCGATTACGTGTTCTCTAAAAAAAATAGATGAAACACGTTTTAGTCCCTTGACAACAATATATATGCTATATAATATGCACTGTTGGACAACACGATAAATAATATTAATAATAATAATAATAATAATAATAATAATAATACCAAAATGTATAAGATAATATTTAAATAAAAAAAAAATTTTCAATCTACCACGTTTTTTAATTGAACTAAAAAGTATAAAATAATATTGAAAATAAAAAAAAAACTTTTTAATGTACTACGTTTTTATAATGAACCAAAAAGTATAAAATAATGTGTAATAAAATGAAAAATGAATAATGATTTAAAATAAAAAAAACGTGGGGCGCATACAATACATAATAATAAACATGCGCCCCACGTTTTTTTAATTTCAAATCATTATTCATTTTTCATTTTATTACACATTATTTTATACTTTTTGGTTCATTATAAAAACGTAGTACATTAAAAAGTTTTTTTTTTATTTTTAATATTATTTATTACGAGATGTGAGATGCGGCTTTCTCTTCATTTTTTGCTAAATTTATTAGTTTCTGTAAAAACTCAATTCTTTGATTAGAAAAGGACAGAGATACGTGACCTCCTCTTAAGTAAGGTGTTAATGGCAAAAACCGTTAAAAAAAGTGTTTTTTCGACTTTTAAATATGGCGCACCACTCCGAACAATCTAGAAAAATTCTAACTTTTTAAGAGCATTTTTTCAAAAATTTTTACCAAATATCTTTTTTACACCATTAAATGCCAAGTTCTTAGAGCGATTTTATGATTTTAGGAGCTTTTTTACGTTAGTAAGGTAAAAAAATTGAAGGGAATATTCTTTTTTATTCATGTTTGTGCAAAAAATGTCACAATTTTTTTAGACTGTGTAATAGTAATTAAGGTATCAAAAAACATTACCAATTAAAAAACACGTTTTTTGGAGGTGGAAGAATCTCAAGGAGGGGGGTTGGGATGATCTCAAAAATCATTATTTAATATATGTCGATCATTCATGCAATCAAATTCCAAATCTCTGTAGGGTGTCATTTCGCCTATCTTATCCTACGATACTCTTTGCATGCAATAGCAACATAACTGTTTATAGAGGATAATTTTCTTGAAATTCGCGTGAACGTCAAAGCGCTTCTTTATTCAATTGGCGATTCAGATTCGTATGAGTTTGCGTTGAGTGGACACGTATTAATAAGCATTGGCAAAAATTCTAAAATAGGTACACGCGTTAACGTATTCAATTTTGAATCTTTGTATTGCTCTATAAAGAAAAAACACGTTGCGTTATAGTAAACTGTTTAAGGCCAGGTTACTCCAAAAAATGTGATTTTTTTTCAATAAATTTTATCCATAGTACAAAACATGTTGAGTAATCAATTTTTTTTACATATAAAAGCACATATATAAAATTACTTGAAAATTTTTTTTTTCTTTTTTTCTCAAAATGGCGCTTTTGCAAAAAAACAAAACGTTTTTATGTTCTGTATCGAATTGGCTATGGCATCAAGCAGAATGAAATATTTTCAATAAAAAAAAAAAATGGCGGACTTTTCAATTTTTTTACACTTTTTTTTCACTTTTAATTGTTTATAACTTTTTTTTAAAAAATAATGCATATTTCTGGTCCTGCTTGAGGATATAGCCAGACATCTAAAGAGTAAAATGCCGTTTGGTTGATGTCGATAAGTGCAATAGTTTTGAAATGAGAGTGTCATCCATGCGAAAAAACGTGGTTCCGCTATCAAAGGCGTTCAAGCGGCCGGATATACCACTTGGCGCTCCCCACTTTTTTATACCTGCTTCTCGGTCTTGCTGACCTTCGGGACTAATTCTATACTATTTCTACGAGTATACAGTAGCAATTTATGAAAAAAAAAATTTTCGATTTTCTCAAAATTATTTGAAGTAAGCTGGCCTTAAGGAGATGTAAAATGGATACTACACCTGTACTCATAAATATTCACTATCTTTTTATTTTATTGCAAAATTTTAAGAAAATAAATGCTTTAGTTTGTAGTATTTACCATGATGATTATTCAGTTAAATTTTTAATAAATTCATTCATTAGTTTCTCAGAATTTTAGATTTCTTGTACAAAAACTAAAAATTTAAATATGTAATATGGAACCTAAAATTCTCAAAAACTAATGAATGAATTTATTTGAAAATTTAACTGAATAATCTTCATGGTAAGTACTACAAACTAAAGGATTTCTTTTCCTCAAGTTTTGCAATATGATGAAAAGATAGGCCAAACTCATGAGTACAGGTGTAGTGTCCGTTTTACATCCCCTTAAAGAACAATTGTACTAACAAGTTAATCCGTAAGTGAAGTAAAATAAAATAAACTATCAATACAAATTTATATCACCTACTCTTTTTCCCTATCCTAACCAGTGAATTACTGGTCTACCTAAACATTTATTAAAATACAAAAAAAAAATTAAATTTTACGGATCAGTCAAAATAAAATAATATTTTACAATTTCTTGCTACATTTCTGCAGGTCAAGTCATTACAATCTCAGAGCATCTCTAGCAAGAGTTGAAATAGTAAAGAATGCATAATGCTATTGTAATTATCAATATCAAGATTATTATATACACATTATTTGGCAATGCCTTTTATATAAAACACAAAGATCTTTACTCATGTAGTCTAATCAAATATAACAGCTTGTCAAAGTGCACTTGATTTCCTCAACGAATGCGATATTAGACTGTATTAAATTCAAAACAGTGTACTTGCAAAATTATGTAACTAAATTTTTATTGTACACTACAAAGTCTCTATGTTAATAGATATTTATGTATCAATCGATGTAAAGCGAATAAATCTGAATAGATTGAACGCATTAATAAAAAAAAAATAAATAAATTAAAAAAGCCATTTTATAAAATTCACAATTCATAAAGTACGATAGATAAGTATATTTCGATTTGATGATTAAAAAAAAATTTCAATCTGGTCTCATTAAGATAAAATTGATATTAACCTTTAGCTGGCATGTCTTTCCAGCCGATTATAGCTGGCCTATGGGGCACTACAGTACCCCAGCGCGAAAAATTGTCGTAAAAACTAAAGTACTGGTTATCTCAACTCAAAAACATTCTGGAGTGATCTTCAGAGGTTACTCCAAAGGGTAGCATAGTTTATAAGAGGAAAAATTAAACGGTTTCAAAATTTGATAAGAAAGAGCGTGGGGTACTATATTACCCCCCTGCCAGCTAAAGGTTAAAACTTTTTTTCTCATACTTGCTGGGTAAGTGGCCTATAGCGCATGCGTTTTCGGGGTGGTAAGTAGCTAATAGCGCGCGCCGAGTGTGTTTTGTCTTTGAAGCGTGTGTTTGAGTAAAAAGCGTTGGGTTATAAAAAATAACGTCACGCAAATCCGTTAATTAATGAAAAAAAGAAAACCACGATTTTGTTTTGTATATGCATAAGTAGCGTCGCGCGGGCGAAGATGATAGGAGAGAGAGAGAAAAAGAGAATGCTTTATCGAAAGAAAACAAGACACGCCAGAACGTGTTTACGAGTCAGTCGTACGGCAGATATGAGAGAGAGAGAGTAAGAGAATGCTATACCGAAAGGAAACAAAACACGCTAGAACGTGCACGAGTTTCTATGTACGAGTCATTTGTGTGCTAGCTTCTTGATGAAAGTTGTTGGCGATGCAAAAAATAATATTTATATGAAATGTTTTTTTTTTATTTACATATTAATTTTTTTAAATGGGGGGGGGGCTTCACCCCCCAACCCCCCCTTTCCGCGCCCTAACATGTCACTCTCTCTCTCTTACACCCAGCACTTATGAGAAAAAATAGTATATTGTGTAACGAGTAAGGTTTAGTTGACTATTGCGCCACTCGGGCAATGGCGCTACTCGCTACGCTCGTGCGCCAGCTTGCCCTCGTGCGCAATAGTCAACTAAACCTTACTCGTTACACAATATACTATTTTACGATTTTTATGACTTATACCTTAATTTCCATGTGAGAAAATAGTGTTATATATGTTAAAACACAAGAAAAAATACATTAAATTAATGTGCTCAAAATTTTCTTTAAAAGGGTTCTTACATTGAGATATAATTTTTAAAAATTGAAAAATTACTGATTGTTAAATTATAAAATTATATGAATCTTGCATTATTTAATTTATTAAGAATTTTGAAGCATCAAATATAACATATTTTACATTTGTTTAATTGAAGAACTTTTTCTTAGTAGTTGATTTTACATAAAATACCCCATATAGGTAATAAATAAATTAATAAACAAAAATTTTACACTGTCAAAGTCGACTTGTTAAAATAATAAATATTTTGAAAACAGGAAAATAACTGAATACATAATAAAATGACTAAATATATAATACTGACATTACGATAAGTGTAAAGCGCCTACCATATAAATAAAGAAAAATTGAGTTGAAAAAAAAATTATTGCACGATATTAGCAAATGTCGCCGGGAATATAAAGAAAAATAAATTTAATCTCGAAATAAAATGACTAGCGCATTCGGACTGCTACCATTAGCAGTTTAAAATGCAGATTCAGACTACTGCAATGGCTTCCGACTACGGGAGTCATGCAGGTGATATTCCAATCAACAGTTCTCAAAATGTACAAGAACCTACATATGCCAGCACATTAGGACGTAAAAATCGACCGGCAAGGGTGTTCGACAATGGCTTGTTAGCCATGATTGTTAAATAGTGGAGAAATACACTAATGATGATTATATAGACGGTTTGGAAAAACTAATAAATCCTACAGATATTATATTCGTTTGAAAAATAACAGAAGTTATTTATTTTTTGATTAGTCCGTAAAAGATACAATCTAGACATGTATTTTTTTTATTTATATTATACAAAACATAGAAAAAAATAAAAGAATAGTTATATCCAATATCAACGCAACGGTTCCTGATGAAATAGTATTCAATAATCTAAAAAGTAAAAGTATACAACCCGTGTCAAACACCTACAACATTAACGCTAGTTTAAGCAAGCTCAATAGAACGCATATCCGAAAGCCATATTACATTACTTAATTTTTATATACTTTTTAACTGACTTCAAAAAAGAAGAGATTTTCAATTCGATTTTTTTTTTCTATGTCTGTTACCTCATAACTCCGTTATTTCTAAACCGATTCAAAAAAACTTTTTTTTATCTGATAGAGGATGTCTGCAGAAAGGTCCCATACGTGTTCTATAATTATTGGGCCAATATTCGGTTTATAAACAAATTATCAAATTAAGAAAAACAGGATGTTTCGTTTTCTTATTTATCTCCCTTATACTTCGCCTGCTATACTCTCTCTCTCTCTCTCTCTCTCTCATTCTTTCTCTCTCCCTCTCTTATCTAAGCTTGAATATGTATACATGCACACACAAGTTAGTTTATTATTTAAAAATATACATAAAATAAAAAATCTTAGTCCCTTTTTTCTATTTTGAAATCTATACAAATAAATAAAAAAATCTGTTGAACTAAAATATTTTCATAACTCTAATCGGAATAAAAGTGTTTGATAATTTCGACAATGAAACAAGTATTGCAATCATTTTTTCAATACTATTTTTTTTTTTTTTATAATAAACTAAAAACCAATCCCGTTTTATGTCTCCAAAATATTTGAAATTTGTGAATATTTAAAAAGTTCATACATTAATTAAAAAGAAGTTGTAATTTAATAGCATTTTTCGTATAAAAGTAGTCTGCTTTTTTAAGGAGGTTAGTGCGCACAGGACCGTATTATCTCAGGGCCCTGCAATAAGGAACAAAATATTATTTTTCTATTATAAATCATTTTCATAAAAAGTGTAAATAATTTATTATTATAGTTGTAACTTCAATTATATTTAATTCAGTTTAACAAAAATTCTATTTATATACGCACACCTTCCCCTCTCGTGTTTTACTCGATGAAAACTTCGGTGAGATAGCATCCATTAAATTGCTATATCTACGAAACTATGAAGCTAGGCCTTCTGAAATCTGTTGACATTATATTCTAATTATAATTGTTAAAAATATATCAGTGTTTTGGTTTATTCTTAAGAAAATTTTCGGGGTTATCGATGAAAATGTTTGCTATTTTCTGTCTCATACCAATCTTCCCATAAGACGCTGTGTTAAATTTTCGAACTTTCAGACTTCATATCTCGGCTTCGGTGAAGCTAAGCTACCTGAAATTTTAATATGATATGTAAAATAGTGCTATTTTTATTGTCTTTTAATTTCAAGATATTCTAAAGAAATCGGGATATCGCCCCCTTAAAATATAGTACGACAATTTTCGCTAGATATAAGTATAAAACGAAAATGAATCAATTTTATTACATAGTTTTTAAAAGTAATTGAACTAATGTAAACGTCATTTAAAATATTTATACTTTTTTTATAACAAAAAAATATGTATATTTTATTTGAGTTATGAAATTATTATTTTCATCAATTTTTATTTTTTTAATTTTTTTAAATGTTTGTTACCTCATAACTCCGTCATTTCTAAACCGATTCGAAAAAACTTTTTTTATCTGATAGAGGATGTCTGCAGAAAGGTCCCTTACGTGTCCTATAATTATTGGGCCAATATTCAGTTTGTATGAGCAAATCATCAAATTAAGGAGAACCGGGTGTTTCGTTTTCTCATTTACCTCCCTTATACTTCGGCTGCTACACTCTCTCTCTTTCTCTATCTCCGTCTCTCTCTCTCTTCCTCTCTTACCAAAGCTTGAATATGTATACATGCACTCACATCGACACTGTGCCGTTGAGCCTTCTCTCTTTCCTCCTATGCATTGCTTGGTATAGTAAAAATGCATGCGTTATGAATTAATAATGAAAGTTAGGCGTAATTAGTGGGTCTACCTATATTTGCGCTTTTAGTAAGGAGATTCACTAAAAAATAGAAAATAAAAATTTTTTAACAAAAAAAACGGACTTATAAAACATTAAACAATAAAAATTTTTTGACAAAAAACAAAACCGACTTCAAAAAAATGCACTAATTAGTTACAAATAATTTATGATCTTCAATAATTATACGCATACTACGCATCTAACTAAACACACGTGTAGCAAATATATTATAGATTATCTAATTATTTGTAAACAGCACAAACAAATTATATTGTTTTCAATTCACAAAAAAATATAATTTGTTTGTGCTGTTTACAAATAATTAGATAATCTATAATATATTTGCTACACATGTGTTAAGTTAGATGCGTAGTATGCGTATAGTTATTGAAGATCATAAATTATTTGTAACTGTTTAGTGCATTTTTTAAAAGTCGGTTTGGTATTTTGTTAAAAAAATTTCATTATATAAGAAAGACAAACATGCACAAATAGTTTTTTGGGAGAATTCACATTTTTAACAAATTCTCCTCAACTCTTTAGATAATTATTCAACTAATGATTTTATGAACAGTAATATGCTGTTGATTGTATTAATCCCATTTAATTTTTAAAACAGTTCGATTTATAAATATTTTGCAAGATTATATATGAAAAGAAATAATAAAACTTGTTTGAGATTTAGTTTTTTTTTCATTTTTGAGGAAAAATAAATAAATAGTCCTCTCAAACGGAAAAATAAATAAATAGTCCTTCTCAAACGGAAAAATAAATAAATATAGTCCTCTTGATTAAAAAACCAAAAAAAAAAATTTTTCTCGAAATTTATTTTCATTTAATTTTTAGTAAATATGTTTTACAATCTGTGGAATTCAATCATATTGTTAAAATAATTTTTAATCTAAAAAATCTTAATATATTTTTTCGAAAAATTTTTTTATAGAAAAAGTAAATAACCTACGTAATATAATTCGCAAAAATTCATCACTATTAAAAATGATATTTTTCTAACAAAGAGCATTTTATTAACTTCATCTATTAAATTTTAAATAAATAAATATTTATGTATTTGATGCTATCGTAAAATTAACTAATATGTTAATCTTCTTTCTCTCATTATCTCTATTACAATTCATCTTAATTAATTATAAAATAAATATAAAATATGATTGTGTTCAATTTTTTGAATAAGAAAAATTCATTGTTTAACCCTTTGAGGGGCAGTGGTACGTATTTGTCCCACCTATTTGGTTTTAGATTTTTCCGTATTTCTAAAACGTATATGCCTTTTTAAGACATCTATAAGACTTTTTGAACTCTTGAATACCTGATTTATTAGATTTTATAGAGAAATTGCAAATATTCATTAATTGAAGTATTTGTTATAAACAATTAATCTCAAAAAAACCCGTTTTTTACAGAAAAATGTGCCCCTCAAAGGGTTAAATGACTATTGTTCCCGCATGCTTTAACGGCTACATTTCTTACAAATGAATCTAATGTATGATAGTATTCGCTGAACTCATGTTATTCAACGTTTTTGCTCCGATCGCTTTATTTCATAAATAATACCGTGTAAAACCTTGTCGACTCGGTGTCTTTCGAGACCAGAACGGAGCGCGTTTGTGAATTTTGACGGATCGTATTACACTTACTCCCACCAGCTCTAGTCCTACGCTAGAGCTGTGCGCTGTATATAGAGTGAACTACTATTATACGGTACCTATCTAATCTTTAGGATTCCTTAATGAAATTGTATGTGTTGCGTATTTTGGGTAATATTAAGACTGTATCGAGTGAATCGCTTACGTTTGGCCTTATAATAGTGAGCGTCTTAGTTATGAACATACTGAATTACACACACGCTTAATCAGGACTATTAACATAAGCGCATGCATACATTAGTCGAATCAAACGGGTTAAGGGATAATGCAACGTTCGTGATTTGATTTTTATATTAATCTAGTTCCGGTCTTGCGAACAATAGTAATTCAAGGAGTTACGGAACTGCTAGAGCCCTGGATTTTTTTCGGTGTGGAGTTTCTAGAGAGCTAAAGTGCGATGTTTTTGCAGGTTTTCTATAGTATTTTAGCAAAAATTCTACATAGTAGTCGACAGAATTTTTGCAGAAAATCTGCAGAGTTTATTGTATGGGTCAAGTATTAATCTGTGAAATTTATATAGATATTTTGTATGAATTCTGCATAGATATACAAAACTTTTGCAGATACCGTCAAGGACCTAATTCCTGATCAGTTAAGCTTGAATAGTGTATAATTTTTTGAAAGAAAAGTGATTAAAGGAAACGAATCGAATTTATTTACTTTGTATATCGTAGTTGATGGTCTAATTTATCAATAACGTGTTTTTTTCAAATATCTTAAAATAATAAAATAATTAATAAAAAATATAAAATCTACCGTAGAAGCAATTTATGATCATATTCATTATAGGCAGGAGTTAATTCTGATCAAACTAGACTCAATTTTGTGATCACATATAAATCTGTAATTCAAAAAGTATACTAAAGAAACGCAACAACATATTTTTACATTAAAATTTATTAAATTAAGAAAACAATGACAATAACATTTTTTTAATCTTAAATATGAAAAACAATTGTTTTAATTTATGAAATATGCCAACTAAAATTAAAGCTTGAAATAAACCTGATATGATTAATCATTCCTAATTAGTTTTCCACTTTCATTTTTTCTTTTCTTAATATACTTTACTGAAAAATATGCTCAAGTTGATATTTTTTAGAAATATTATCTTTTTTTTCTAAATACGTATAGTCCTTTGTACATGCGAACCACTCTTTCTAATAAGAATCAGAAACCTAACCTCAAAATATTTCAGAAAAATGTGTAAAATTTTTTTATATTGATCGTAGCAATACTTGATAAAAAATTACTTTTTATTGAGAATGAAGCCATATCTTTAATTTTTCATTGTTTAAAATAATTTATTTATTGAAAATTAGTCATAATTCGCTTTATAATATTTATTTCAACTTATTGTTTCTTTCACATAAAATTTGTTTTAATATACTCTTGTGCTCTGTAAGAATTACAGATTACAAGTTTTTAACAGTTGCAAACGCAGAAGTATTTCAAACCAGACTAAATATCAGACGCTTATTTCTTACGGTCTGTTGTAAGAAAATTGCGTCGTGTCCAGCCTAACCAAACAGGACTGGCAATTTATGATTCAAATTTGTACACACATTACAGCGAACGTTAGGAAAAAATGTCAAATATAGGCTTTATTTTTTCACGGTCAAAAACGCGGATAAAATTAACGTAAAAGTAGAAGATGAACTTTGGGGCTCTGATCATCTTTCAACAAATATAGAAATCATTACAGAAGAATATATATAGTATAAAAAAACATTCAATATTAAGTCGATTGAAATCAATTGGGATGGTATTTATTTATACTTAGGAAAGGAATTTTATTAATTATTTTTAAATATGTTTGGATAAGTAATTTAAAAACTGTAAATCTATAAAGCAAATGTTAATTTTTTAACAAAATAGACAAAACTTCTCATAATTCTGAAAAAATCGAGCGTTGAGCCGAATAAGCGCGGCTTTTTTCATGATTTTATGTAAGAAAAAAAATCCCAAAGCTAGGAGAAAATCCATGACCCGAATACAATGCACTTTCCTTGTAAGTTAATATCAGACGCAATTAAAAACAAAAGCCCAAAGAAAAAAATCTTTTACAATAAAGTTCATAGAAATGCGGTTGTATGATGAGACAAGGTCAAAAGAATAAGGAGAGTAGCATTTAAAAAATGGTAACTCGCCAAATATCAAAATAATTTTATTAAATACAAAAAATATTACGCATTGACAAGGAAAACATTTAAAGAGAAAAAAAAGACAAAAATATAAATTATTTGCAGAAAACATAAATATTAAATCTGATTCAAGTTATATGCGTGATACGAGTATTTTAGCGCAACTTGAAAATTTTCGGTCGAGCCGTTTTGAATTAAATGGAGTTTAAAAATATAAAATATGCAATTATGAAATATACGAAATTTACGTCGTATACACATACAGGCGCGCACAATGTGTGTGCATATATATATATACTCAACGGACATTGATTCGTGTGGAACATTTTAAAATTGTACAATGCTATTGGATAATACTGTTGTATCGGTTATTCTCATTAAAGGATTTCAAAAACGTTCCACACGAATTAATGTCCGTCGAGTGTATATATCATGATATTTCTGAAGAAAGATATAGCACTTCAAATTTTTCAAACAGAATTCGATTAATATATACATAGAGTATGTGTGAAAAAAAAATTATTATAATAACATAAATTTTTATATTTTAAATTAACTTTTATTAATACTTTCTGAAGTATAAATGCATAAACAATCACAAACATTTTGTGGATCATAACGATGAAAATCGTTTTTATAATATAATTCTATTGAATTGATTCAAAATAAAGGAATATAAATAATCAAAAAGTTTGTTCTATGAATTATTTTAAATATGACGAGAATTATATTCTCGTACCGCTTTTAATAATTGTTAAGAATATTCAGAATGAGTATTCATAACTTTATATTTTGCCCAGGTGGTGTTAAAGTCGGCATGCACAGACTCTGGAGATTGCTCACTAAAGACCCCAAGGCCTTTTTTAATTTTACGACAGAAGTCTAGAACATGAAAAAATACTGTATGGACTTTTGGAGTAATTTATATACTTAAGAGGAGGTCACGTATCTTTGTCCTTTTCTAATCAAAGAATTGAGTTTTTTACAGAAACTAATAACTTTAGCAAAAAATGAAGAGAAAGCCGCATCTCGTAATAAAAAAAGCAATATTTTCTTTAATAAGAAAGAATTAATTTTATTGCTTCATTTTCAAGAAAACCTTGAAAAACTTAAATCATAGAGGTTAGGGTGGACAGTTTGATTTTTCAAGGTTTTCTTGAGAACGAAGCAATAAAATTAATTTATTCTTATCAAAGAAAATATTGCTTTTTCTGATACAAGATGCGGCTTTCTCTTCATTTTTTGATAAAGTTATTAGTTTTTGTAAAAAAATCATTTCTTTGATTAGAAAAGGACAGAGATACGTGACCTCCTCTTAAATCACAATAACTTTTTCTGAATGCAAGAATATTTTTTTCATAATTTGATTCTAAATTTTCAGAAAACCAAGAATTCACAACTGCTTAAAAATCTTCAAAACACTTTACGTACTTAAGGCACTTAATACAGCAAAAACTACGAAGAATGTCTATTTTATCTAGTAATTGTTTACAAGCATTATCTGCAAATGTAGGACTTCCATGAAAAAACTCTCGGGAAATATTACATTGCTCAGCTCACTTTAGACTATCCGTTTGACATTCTAATAACATATGTTTATAAATAGTATTTACTACTCCCAGCATTAAATGCAATCCTGGTGGCGGTATAACATCAAGTACTAATATATTATTGTTTCCAGTAAAAATTAGCATATGCACATTACACTGATGATCTTTAGCGTTCAATTTGTTAGAACCATTTTTCTCATAAGCAGAGGTGTTATTTAAACAATCACCTATGGTTCTATATGTTCCACATTCTTGTAATAGATGTTTTGATATAGTGCACCATGTACATGGAAAAGTGCTCGCATGGCACATGATACCAACTAATATATTAGCAAGTTTGAGATCAGTAGCAATAGTAAAAGTATCTTTTAAGCCATTGATATTTAACAGCGACCATAACTGCAGTACATTTTGATAATTTTCTTGTGTATGTGCCATTACACCGAGTATAAATAACTTTTTCACGCCAGACTCTTTAAAATTCTTCGCAGCTACACCTTCGATGTATTTATGTCGCCGAACTTTGACATTTACAGTACCAGAATCATTTAAATTTGACAATATAGAAATACAAACTTTTAAAAAACCACCACCTCCATCTATTCCTACTTTCAAGTGCACTTTTTCATCGAGATTTCTTTTTTTTAATATGTTCAATCAAGTCTGTAATATTATTACAATAAACTAAACTTTCATTTAAAATCTGCTCTTTTTTATTACAAACATTAATTACTTCACATGATTTTACATCAAAGGAAGGATCAAGAGAATGATTTAAAGTGTGCAAGTTATCTTTTAAATTTGGCTCAAAAAGTTTTCTTTCCTTAGTAGCTACTCGAAAAGCCGAAGCAATACCATGAACTTTATTTGTGGACAAGCCAAAATTCGTGCTTACTTTTAATACATCCTCTGCAGAAATTTGTTTTCGTTTTAAATTTGATGTATTTGGATTCATTATAATATTCAATGGTTTACCAGGTTTTTGAGATACAGATATAGCAATATCTGATTTTTTTTCGCCCGCACTTTGATCTTTTCTTATATCTTTTAACAAATCGCATACTAAATGTTTTTTTTCTTTTTGAGGTAGCTTATTGCTTATAAATCTATTAAATTTTTATAATGATTTGCGTTATAACAAAAATTAGGCTCTCCCCATATTAATTTTGATTTACATCTTGAACAATTCCGTATTTTATTTTTGTTTTCTTCTAATTTAGATTTATGTTTTACGAAATTAATATGTCCTGGTTTTCTCACTAAATTACACAAATTACATTCACACAATTTTTTCTCTTTTGATCTTGTATTTCTCTCAATTTCTATAAATTCTGAATAATCAGGTAGTTTAGTATTATCTTTAAAGTTATTTGTTTTAATTGCACGATAAACTATAACTTTGCATGCAGTGCAAACAACTTTAGGTATACAATTATCTTCTAAATCAAAATTAATAATTTTGAGAATCTTATCTTTTAATGAACCATTAATTTTTATCATAAAATCTTTTTTTTTCAAACAAAATAAACACATTTTTTCTTGATTTTCTTTATGTGTGCCAGCACGATCTTTACGTTTTTGGAACATATTATAAAATTAAATAATGAATGAAGTACGAAAAAAGTTCAATTTTATACTCACGAAATTCGATCTAATACTATATGATATTAATTAAACTAAAATGTATAAACTTATTTACGCAGTTTCGAAAGTTATGTTTATTTACTATTGAGTAAGAAATGTTATGTTTTGTCAATATTCTGATGAACTGTTGAATGTTAGAAAATAACATTATTACAAAAAAATTAATTGACTCAATAATTTTTATATGACTATAGACACAGAAACACGCACAATATATATAAATGAAAATTCCTTGGAAAATTTGAGGTGCATTAAATGACCATTTAAATCAGTTTCAGGCACACCATGATCGAGAAAATTGAAGTTCTATGAATGTCACACGATGGTACGGAACAGACCATATATGCGACAAAAAAGCACTTCCGATTTTATTGATAAAATCGATTAACGGCATGTCGGAGCTGCAGCAATCGAGTTTTGCTTTTTTTATTTTATCGATATCTTTTTAAATTCTTAAATTAAACAAATATAATGACTTGTCCGCACTAAAGTTATATTAGTACAATAATTTTTGTTAAAATAAAAAATCATTTGGACTTGTTATTTTTTTATGAGCTTGGATTGGAAATTAGATATCAAACTCGACAAACCTAACCTTAAAATACGATATATTGAAAGTTTTTATTATAACTTTGTATGTATAATATTTTGATGGTTTTCTTCAGTTGTCCGCACTAGAGTTTAATCTTACAAATTTTTTCTTTATAGCAAAAAAACTCAATTAAACGCATCGTTTATTCATAAGTTAAGATTGGAAATATTATTAGAAGGCGGACAGCTTCGTCATGCTCTTAAGTAACACTTCAAAATTTCAATTTTTCTAAATTTGTGATCATACATATCACTTATGTCAGAACTAATGTGAATAATATCTTAATTCACACTGCTTTAAGTTGAGGTACAATACATTTATTTTATTTTAAAAAATACGCTGTAAAATAAAAATGAGCAAATTTTTCTTTATTAACGATAAAAAAATACTGTGCATATGAATAACTCTGCTCGTAAAATGAAAAAATTCTATTCGTGACTCAACGGAATTGTGCTCATATTTCAAGTATGACAACAAGTGTGTATTCCAGCAAACGTATGGAAGAATATTAGTATACAATTAAATATACTTTTAATACAAGCGTTTAGTTGTCGGCAATCACTCAGCTAGCGAAAATAAAATTTTGAAGAACAAAATGTAATTTGAATTGTTAGATATATATTTAATTAATTTAATGGTAGCAACATTTATTTCTATTGTCAGAAAATGTTTAGTCAGAGTAAGATCACGCTAAAACCCACGATGAAAATCAAGCAAAAATTTATTTATTTAGTTTACAAAGAAAAAAAATCTTTTATAAAGGCCCTTATTGATGCTAGATTTTTAGGGCGGGAGTTGAAGTGACCAAATATTTTTTAACACTAGAAATAAATGTCACTAAAATAAAATTAATTAAATATATATTCAATAGTTTGAATCACATCTTGTTCTTCAAAATTTTATTTTCGCTGGCTGAGTAATTATACTAACATTCTTCCGTAAGTATGCTCGAATATACACCTGTTGTCATACTTGAAATAGAAAAAAATCAAAGATATTATTGTAACGAACTCGCGACCTGCTTTACTTCCCGAATGATTCGTTTACTTTTTGTACACTTGCTAGCCAGATTGTAGGAATGTGTGCGGCTGACGAGTTTTTCAAGCTCTTTGCATAAAGGAGAAGGAGTTTTAGCTTGACAGTACTCAACTTATTGTGCAAAGTTACTACTGTTCTAATTGAGTTTAATTAGTTGTTTGCGTTGAGCACCACCACTGCCAGATGAAACTACTTTAAAAATTATTACTCCCTTAAAAAACTGTTTAAACAGTAATGCTAATAAGCTTATTTATTCCAAAAAAGTTTTAAATAATTACCATGTAGACCAAGATAAATTTGAAAAAAATAAAAAATTCTTCTGGGTGAATAGTGAAAGGATGTATTCTGATAACGAGCATTCTACTATGTTTCAATATAGAATTCTTTCGAAAAAAAATCGGTTGACAAAAATATAAATTTAAAGTTAAATCATTTTTTCATAGGAAACTATATAAACTTTAAAAAAAGTTTTAGAATGATGAAAATAACTTAATTATAGGCAAAGAATGACCTTGAATTTTTTAAAAAATTTTTTAGATAATTTGAAATTTATTTTTCAAGAGATTAAAAATTATCTTTGAAAATTGTGAAAAAGATTAAATGTGTTCTTTGACTAACTCTAAAACATTTTTATTTTTTGAAAATATATTATAAATTTTCTACATTTTGAATGAATTAATAATTATGAGAAATGCAGGTTTTTTGAAGTTTTTTAGATTTTATTCATCATGTTGAAAGAAAAAGCAAACATAAAAATTCCTTCTTTAATTATACCTTTTTCGAACTAATAATCAACATTATTACGGATACTGGTCCGTTTCCAGCCTAAAAAAGTTATAAATAAAAACATTTAAAATAGAGATTTTTTTTCTTATTTTTGTATAAGAAATCTGCAATAATTATTATTTTAGTCAAAATTTTTCAATTTAGATTCAAGATTCTACTTAAGGTGGTTCGTGCGGTAAGAGAGAGAAAGCTAGCTGTGAGAGAAAGAGATAGCGCTAACATGATCCAGTTGCGCATGCGCAGCAACGTAAATGTGAACGAAACATGCATCGTTTATCTAATAATTACATTTTCAAAACACTTTATCTCTTTAATAAAACGATGAATTTACGTGAATCTTGTTGGAAAATGTTTATTATTAGTTCCTTTATATATGTTTAAATTTTCAATTACAATTTGAATGTAGTTTATGAGATATTGCGATTAACCGCTACGAAATGTAAAAATTCCAATATATATAGATATACTTCCAATGTAATTTGTAAAACTTTGAACATCGATTAATCAAAAACGAAACGATGAAATGTTCTGAAATTTTAATATGATATTCACATAGCCTTCATTGAACTATACCTACAATTTCAAGAATATCTTGAAAAAACACGTTAGTCGCACGAACCACCTTAAGCACATTCAAAAACATTAGGAACAATGCCTTTGATCCGTTTATTGCTTCGTTTTGTACATAAATTTTGCTATCGAAAACATCTGATCGAATCGATGGTTTTGATTGTTAATTGGTTTACATTTCTATAAATATGAATGCACTTACGGTGCATATAAATAACCCTTTATCTTGCATTTTCAATACTATAATTCCAGTATATTTCTCCTAAATGAAAATCTATATATATATATATATATATATATATCCTAAAATATAAAAATAATAAAGAGTAAAACATAATGCGTATAAAAAAATGAAAATATACAATTATTTTAGAGAATGAAATAAATAAAAAATGGTCACCAAGTAAAAAATATTTGTATGTATCGTACAAAATATTTGTAACTGCTACAAATCATACATAATGTAACAAATTTTAAAAAACTTAATTAGACTATATCATTCTTTTCTGTGAGTAAAAAAACTAGGAAGAACATATTAAAATTTTATTTATAAGTTATGATGATCTTTTAAAGGCATCCACTCCATGAATTTATATTTTGAAAAATCATTAAACACTTCCATGATTTTTTTTGTGTAATAGTTTTCATTACGCCATGATTACAATTCATCGTGTTCCTGAAAATAATAATTTTTGTTAGCTTGATATTTTGAAAAGTAAATATAATATTTAATTGAATATTATAATTTAAGATATCACAATGCATTTTAAATTGATTTGTAAATTTATTCTTCCAAGATTTATATACATTTAAGAGATTAGCTTTCCTGATGACTTATTTACAATAGGGATATTTATTAATTAATAAGGATATTTATTTATTTATTCATATAATATGTCAATTAATTAAAATGGTTTAAAGTGTAGGAATATGTTTCATTTGGTAGATAGAAATAAAATTTTACGGGAATAGATCAGAGCGATGTATTGCTCGAAAGTTAATATCGTTGGCTCTAACAAAAAGTAGGACCATTCATTTCTCGTCGCGAAAACTAGCACATTTGAGAACGCCCTATCGAAAAGAAACACATTTCAAAAGCTTCCGCAACTTTGCAACAAAGATTAGTAGCGTATCAGTACAATCGATGATTTTCAATAAGTTTGTGTTTACATTTCCTCAGTTTATTCAAAATTTAAGTATGTAATATTTAAATTTATTGATTCGATTTTTAAACGAATAATTGCTTAGTTGAGGAAAAAAACTGCAAAAGGATTTTTTTCTTGGAAAAAAAGCATATTTTCAGAAAATTGTAGTTTAAAATAATTATTATTTTGCATACGCGCAAACAAAATTAAACAATGCCCCATATGCAAATAATTTTTGTACATAACTGCAAACAAGAATAAATAACTGAATAATCGTAAATAACTGTGAATATCTGTTGAGAACTGTGTTAATTGAGATATAAATAATTATTTACAGTTGCTTACAATCATCTACGAATATTTGCAGTTATTTTTAATTATTCACAATCATTAATAGTTACATGCACTTATTCAGGGTAATTCACAATTATTTACAGAAATTATTTTCATATAGGGTATTAATTGTTTTTGATTTTCCTTTTCATTCAAAAATAATGGAAGAAATTACTACACTCAATAAAAAAACATACAAATAAATATAAATATTACTTAATATTTTTACATCAATCTTTAAGTAAAAAATTTAAATAAGATTTACACGTAAACTTTATGTAAAAGTTTTACATAAAATTTCTACGTAAAGAGATAAAGTAAAATTTTATGTCCGAACTCTTTACGTAAAAATTTATTCAAATCTTACGTAAAAATGAGAACCTTTATTTTTATACCAAAAATAACTGATCATATGGCTCTATAAAAGTTCACAAGCGGATCACAGATATCACATTGTAAGCGATACCTAGTTAAGAGCAGGCCGGATTAGCTGTCCTTGTCTAATTGGCATTTTTGTTATTTACTCAAGTATTAATCGGTGTATCTGCAAATTGAAGGTTAAGCGCAATAGATATTATTATTACAAATATTTATGTACAAGAAAAAAAAAATCTATCGCTTTCTTTTTGATAAAAGTAAGGAACGCGAAAATATTATAAACATAATCTTTTACTTCGGCGTTCCTTACTTTTCTCAAAAACAAATCGGTAGATTTTTTTTTTCTTGTGCATAGATATTCATAATAATAATATCTATTGCGATCAACCTTTATTTTGAAGATACACCGATTAATACTTGAGTAAATAACAAACAACTCAATTGTTACTCGGTCGGTATCAGGTTCTACTCCGGCCTGCCGTTAAAAATAATTATGCAAAATATTTACGCAATATTTCTACGTAAAATTTGAATGAATTTTTACGTAAAGATTTGTCCAAAATCTTTACGTCAAGAGTTCAGACATAAAATTTTTACCTAAATTCTTTACGTAGAAATTTTATGTGAAATTTTTACATAAAGTTTACGTGTAAGTTTTATGTAGAATTTTTCCTTAAAGATTTATGAAAACTTTAATTAATATTTTTATTTATTTGTATGTTTTTTTTGTTGTTTTAGTAATTTCTTCGATTATTTTTCTAATGAAAAGAAAAATCAAAAACAATTAATACCCCATATGAAAATAATTTCTGTAAATAGCTGTGAAATACTCTGAATAAGTGTATGTAATTGTTAATGTCTGTGAATAACTAAAAATAATTATAAATAATTGTAGATTATTCTAAGCAATTGTAAATAATTGTTATTTATATCTCAATTCACACACTTTTCAACAGATATTCATAATGATTTACGATAATTCAGTTATTTATTCTTGTTTGCAGCTATGTACAAAAATTATTTCCATATGGGGCATTGTTTAATTTCGTTTGAGCATATGCAAAGTGAATATTTTGAACATTTATCTCGTTGAAAAAATTACTCATGAGTTTTTTCAAAACTGTTTAACTTTCAAAAATTTGCTAAGTTCAATAAACGATTTAAAATAGCGAAGAATTAATTCTTTATCATAAGTTTTTTGTAATAAGAGTATTATGCATGCACGGCAGGGTTGTGAATATTCCTAATTACCGAGTAAGCAACTGGTAAATGGTCGGACCAATTAGCAGTTATTGGGTGAGTAACTGGAAATGGTCGGACCATTTACCAATTACTAATGGAGAACTAGTCCGACCATTTACCAGTTCTCCACCAGTCATTAGTAAATATCTGACCATTTACCAGTTACTTGCTCTGTAATTGGTAACTGGTGCGAGTATTCTCAATTACTTGACCATTTCTTATAAAAAACCATTTTCTCATTTACAACTCTGATGCATGGGCATATGAATATGTAACACAGAATAATTTAAATGTAGTATAAATGCATAAAAATTGTCCCCTTGTACGTAGCTAAACAGACGTTTGTGAGCTATGAGCTTAATTCGATATTAAAAAAGTAAAGATTCAGCTCAAAATTTGATTTTTCATGACATGAAGATACATTAAATTTTTTTTGAGAATACGCCCGTTTCGCCCACTCTGAAAATTTCAAACTATAAAGTGGTATCAGTGACCAAAACCGCGATATCTGTATTTCAATGTTGTAAATGACTTTCACTCATCGAGGAACTGAATTAGCAGTGCCAGATAAAGCTACGGTGAGGCCCTAGGCAGATCTTTGTGGGGGCCTATGTAAGGGCATAAATTTCCTTAAGACTAGAAGTAATATTCTAACTTCGATAATAGAGGAGTTGGTTATAAAAATACACATTAAATTACATTGGTATAAAACAATAATTATTATTTAACATTTTTTCAAATTATTTAAATATAAATTATTTATCATAAACAAAGTTATAATAATACTGTTTATTTATTTGAAAGTATTTTTGGTTCCACTAACTTATGATTACAATATTTATGAGTCTAATATATTTATAGAAATACTTTACGTGCTTTTCTCTCTGCAAATTCGTCTATAATTTCAGAATAAGAAATGTCTTTCAATAGATCACTTTCAATACTCATGATTGAAAGGCTATTAAGCCGATCCTGCAGCATAGATGATCGTAATCTATTTTTTATTAATTTAAGCTTGGAAAAGGATCTTTCGCAAGTGCAATTTGTAGTCATTAATACAAGATAAATTTTTAAGAAAATGCAAGTATTCGGAAAAATGTCTTGTAGATTTTTTTCAAATATCAGTTAAACAGTTTAGCTTCAAAACAAAGCTTTTTATCTTCATTTTTATTTACACCATAAGTAATGAATTTTCTAACGAATTCTCTAAACTGTATTAGTTCTATTATTAAATTTTCTTCAAGATCATCTTTGTAAACCTCAATAACTTTTAATGCATTCTCTCTGATTTCTTGAAAAGATGAATTTGATAATTTTCTTAAAAATCCAAAATAACTTTTAGTCTTTTCATAAGCAGCGATTCTTTGCGTCAAAGATGTAATAATCTGATCAATTACGGGAAGGTAACATTCAACTCGAAATTTTTCAGAGCCAATTAATTGAATATTTTCAATTTAGCATAATCAAGGGGGTTAAGACGTACGTTTTGCCGACGTAGACGTTTCTGTTCTTGCTTATATTCTTTATGATTAGATTTTTGCTTTCCCAAGACTTCGTAACTATCAAAATTATCATGCATCGATTCTATAAATGATTTTAAAGACTTTAAAAGTGCTATTGACGTATTAAAATCGGTATCACAACTTTGTAATTTAAGACTAATTTTATTTGTCATATTTAATATATCATTCCAAAATACAATATATATACCTGTTTCTAATTTATCCATTATCTTATATAAACCTTGAGCTTCATAATTTTCATCAGTTAACTCCTCTAAAGTATCTTTATATACTTCGAATCTTTTACACACTGATTTTACAGATTCTGCTCTAGATGCCCACCGCGTAGAGTTTACCCTTTTAGGAATTATTACGCGATTTTTACTGTCAGATACAGATTGGTTTAATTTTTAAGTTGAAAAATAACGATTGGAAAAGGATGTAAAAAATACATAAATATTTTCTAAAAAATAAAAAAATTGTTTTGTCTCCAAACAACATAACATTGCTGCTGTACCGACTAAATTCAGAGAATGTGTAAAACAAGGTACATGCAATGCTAGTGGATTTTCACAATTCACTATCGTCTGTAAGCCGTTATACTCTCCACTCATGACTGACGCATTGTCATACGATTGTCCTCGACAATTTTTAATATCTGAATCATGTTTTTCAAAAAATAAGCTTATAGCGTTAAATATATTCTGTGCTTTATGACCTGTATTTGACATAAATGTCAAAAATCGTTCACCAGGTTCGTTATTTTTAAGATACCTAACAGTTAAACTTAACTGATCTACATGGCCTACATCAGTAGTTGAATCTACTGATATAGAATAATATCTTGATTTTTTTATAAATTCTATTATTTTATTTAATAAATTTTCATGTATTGTTGTAATAAGCTCTTCATAAATTGTTGATGAAAGATAATTAACGTTACCTTTCCCGCGTTGGGCATATTTAAATAAATGAGCTTTTAAGAAATCATCATATTTTGCTAGAAACTCTATGACTCCAAAGAAGTTGCCATTATTTCGCACATCTAAAACTTCATTCTGCCCTCTAAAAGGTAAATTCCTTCCTGCTAAGAACATAATAACACTAATTATTCTTTCTAATATATTCTTCCAATAATTTTTCTCATCTTCTACCTGTTTTTTAAGGTTAGCATCTAATAATCCAATATTTGCATTTTGAACAGTAAAATTATAAAGTATAAACTGCGTCTAAATAACACTGCGATTTTTCATGTTCGTTTAAGCGGTTATGAGCATTTTTCCAATAACAGTATCCTTCGCGCGTAAACTGTGTTACTGAACTGCTGAAAAGCTTACAATGAAAACAGTAAAGTTTTCCGGTGATTGGAGAAAAGTATAACCATGAACGTTTTACCATGTCTCCATTCTTGATTTTCTTCTCAAACATAGATAGCTTACATTTTCGAATCAAAATTCCATCTTTTTGTTCGTAAGAATTGGAATCAATAATCTTAGAATTATTATTTTGAATTCTTATACTTCCTGCTATCAGCCAATTATCTTTAAATTTTTTGCTCATATTTTCAGGCCATTGCGAAATATCGCAGTTATAAGACACTTCATCTTCTTTCTCTTCATCACATTGAATTTTTTGCGAAATGTTCGAGTTCACTTCTTCAGTTTCAGAACTATTTAAATTTTCAATGTCTTTTTTATGGCTAATATCATCTTCTATAATATCGATCTCAGAATTGATTTCATCAAAATCTATATTGATATTAAATTTTGTTTCATTCTCCGCAATAGTTCCATCTTTTGACGTATTAACCTTAAAATTTAAAGCATTTTAATATAAAATTTTTAATTAAATTCTAAAATATGTCAAGAAAATTTAATTAAGCTATATTTTTTAAATAGTTATTTGAATACTAATTTTTATAAGACTCAATTATGAAGTTTAACCTACAAATAAAGAAGGCATATGTAATAGAAATATATAAAATTTTAATCTCAATTTAAATAAAATATTTAATCCAATAAAAATCAAATCTTATTCGATACTAATACATATTTTTATAAATATTAAGTTTCTATTTTTTGATGAATATGCTTTATAAATATGAAAATACTGCTTTAAATTACATTTACAATATCATTTTTTATTTCAACTGTTGTATATGTTTTGGATAAAAGTTTCTCATCCTTCTTTTGTTTTTATTTTTTCTCTTTAAATTTTTTCGTAACCGAACTTGTAATTACGTGGTGTTTTATGTTGATCACTCATATTTCTGTATTAATATTTATTTTTATCAGTCAGATGTTTAGTAATAATAAAAAAAATACGTTCACAAATAAAATAAAGTGATATTCATGAGCAGGTTCTTTTAAAGTTTGTTTTTGTAGGACTTACCTTACGCAGAGGTTATTTTTGTAAATTTTTGCGTTATATTTTCTAGGATTTTTGTTCATATTACATAGATGAAATTTTGAATTTCAAACTATTTGAAATATTTACTTTAATACAGTAATCGAAAATGTCGATAAAAAAGATAAAGGACTGTTGCAATCGCTATGAAATCAGTCTTTACAGAAAATGATTATCAATGTCATGCTTTTTAATCAGAAAGCTACCACATCGATAGATTACCACGAGTCGATAAAACAGTAAAAATGTTCTCATTTTCAAGCGCGAATTTCAAATAGAGGTTTTTCGTAATCATTCGTTATTTCGTGTCATTTTTTACTCAGTTTATGATATTTAAGACAAAAGTAATATATCTTCTAAAAAAAAATTTGTTGTTGATTTGTGGGGGCCTTTCCATTGTGGGGGCCCATAGGCAGCGCCTAGTCTGCCTATACATTAATCCGGCACTGTGCATTAGCATAACAATTTTCTAGAAATCTGCTTCATTTTCAAGAAAAAAGTTTTCTTGTAGCTTTTTTCTAAAATCCAACTTAACTAAGCAATTAGAGCTTGAAAAGTGTCAAAAGTCGAAAAATCACGGAAAAGTGCAACTTTGATGTTTTATAACTCTGGAAATAGGTCCGGGAACGCTCTGGAAAAATTCTGAGTAATCGATAACATAGAAAAAAACGTGTAAAAAAGTTTTTGGTAAAAAAAAATTTTTTGGCAAGTTCATTTGACAGAGAATTTTCCATATATATAAATACATATACACGCATACAAAGAAAGAAAGTAAAGTTAGATAATACTATGCTAATTTTATGTTCAAAGCGGAACAGCTCTGACATGTGCCACTTCTCGCGGGAGAACGCTAAAATGTGCTACTTTTGGCGGGATAGCGTTGAGATGTGCTACTTTTCGCAGACCATTTGAAATGTGCTACTCTTCGTGACAAAGGGTGGATATTTTTGTTACAAATAATCTTTTTAGAATTCAATGTTTTATTTTAATTAAAAATATTGGTATTAAAAAATGAAATTATTTATTTTTGCAGTTTCTATGATCGAATCAAATATTATTTTTGTACAATGAAATAAAAATCTTTCTATTTTATTTTATAAAAATATATACAGTACATTACTAGTGAGAAACATAGATCATTCTTTCATAAGCCGTTTTGTCACTTAAGCGTAGTGGAAGTGTAAAAAAAAAACGAGTGGGAGACCTATTTCGCCACGAGTGAGGTATAAAAAAAAAATAAATTTCATAAAATTCTGTTTTTATGAGCTTATTTGAATAAAAAATTTCTTTAACTTTTGCACCTTGAAAGGGTGAGTTTTCGTCAACTATGAAGCTAAACTGCTAGTCTTCGTCAACATAAACCTGAAAGTGTTACTTTTTCGTCGGTGAAAATAAATCAGTGTTAGTTTTCATAGGGAACGTCGAAATCATCTTAGAAACCATATAGACAAAATACTTTCCTTAAAAAAGGCATAGCAGGGTAATGATGTTAAATCTGCCCCAGTGGAAAGTCATCACCAAAAAATAAGGTGATATAATAATGTTTAACATGAAAAAAAAACAAAGATTTCCAAATTTTTAGACAAAAATAATTAAATATAACCACAAAATTCGATAAAACATAAAAAATCGTCATAACTTTTTCACCAAAACAGACATATTTTTTTCAATTAAGAGGCAGACGGGACTATTTGCTGCATGGGAGCGCTACGGTCAGGTGAGAGAAAAATATAAAATATTTTTACATAGCAATTTACAATTTACTGAAACAATAATATATCTCTAATGTTGTCAATAACTTTAGCCATATACATGTAGAATAATTATTGATGCTAATTTTGTTTGAAAAGTCTAAAATATTGTTGTAAAGCGAAAAATGCAGCGCGAGATAGAGCCGGCATGAGCATATGTATTCATCATTCTTTAGTATTACTTTTTCTGTCGCACTAAAGAAAAATACACATGTTTACATCGGCTCTATCACGCGCAGCATTTGTTTATATTTACGGTGCTGAATAGCGGCTAAATAAACGGGGAGCAGTCCTACCGCTGTTACATACGAGTTCAGTGAGCTTGGTGGGAGAATAGGAAAAAGTTTATTAACAAAATGTCTACACAAAACCAACTCAACACAATGTCACTAATACCAAAAAGTCAGATAACTAATAAAAGTAACCTAAAGGACAGTAATTCACAGAAGAAATTCTCTAAAGTTGTAAGTATAGCTTACATCCGAAGAAAGAACAGGCCATCGTGTTAGATACTATTGAAGGAGTCGAACTTATAACATATCTAAAAGGAATAGCCTACAAAGGCTACAAAGGCAGCACCAGCCACTCTAAAATTGCTCAAAACAGATTCCGCTGCTACCTCAACAGTACAGAACTAGTCGAAGATTTAACCAGAGAAGGTAACAACGTAATTGAGATCAATGGCTGTAAATAGAAAATGCGACCATATATCATCCAGGCCAAAAGAGTCATTTTTTCAAACGTACAACCTTGTGCACCCAACGACGAAATTTTTAAAAAACTAGAGAAACTGGGAATTGTACCAAGATCAGGCATCAGTAACATAAAGCTTGGTTACAATGAGGCCGAATTTGCTCGTATACTGAGCTTCCGAAGACAATTATTTATTGATCCGGATGATGTTGTCAAGCTACTTAAGGAATTTACAATAAATTTTTTATAATATATTATATCGCGTCTACGTTTCTACAGATAAGATCGCATGCTTTATTTGTAAACAAGAGGGCCATACAGTAAAGTATTGCAAGAATGTGAGCGACAACAACGACTTAGTAGTAAACACACAGACAATACAGAACGAAAAACCTTCGTAATTAAAACCCTAAATTATTACACAGAAAGAAATAACTAACACTGCGTTATAATTCAATGGCGTTGAATTATCCAAATCACCGAACAAACGACCAAAATCTAGCAGTTCCTCTTCTACTTTGACAAATAATATTGAAGAAGATAAACAAAAAGATGAAAGTACAAAGACAGTCAAACACGTTTCAAAGAAAATCAGGAAGCACAATCAATCCAAAGTACCGCCAGAAAAACTCGAAGCACAAATAGAAGCAGCTCAGAATGCCATTCCTGATACGACGGCGGCACCATTCCCGATTGATTTTGGCATGTTTTACGAATTTATATGCAAGTCCTATGAGTGCAAATACACTGAAGCTACAAATTTAGCTGCTAAATATGTTGAAAATAATGCATCACTTATCGTAATGATAGAAGAGATCTATAAATACATCACTCTCACCGATGTCAAAAGGAGATTTATACATTTAAGAGGAGGCTCTATAGCTCTGTCTTTGTCTAATCTAAATTTTCGTTATTATTAATAAATTGAATATTGTTATACAACAGTAAGGGCATAGCCCAATAGATTTCAGAACGAGCAAACGATCCTATTCTATGAGATAATATAAAATTTTCATTAGAAAAACATAACTGTTTTTCCGTTTCAGACCTCACTCGAAAACTAATAAAAATTTTATATTTTTTCATAGAATAGGATCGTTTAGTCGTTCTGAAATCTATTGGGCCATGCCCTTACTTTTATATAACAATATTAAATTTATTAATAATAACGAAAATTTAGATTAGATAAGGACAGAGCTATACGGCCGCCTCTTAAAAAATCACCTACTAGATAAGGATGACTCTCGACAAATAGATGGATCAGATAAACAGACGGAAAAAAGTTCAACAGAAGTTGAACTTGGTAAATAGTGTCAACGAAGATAGATCCTAATAGAAGCGCAGAACCCCAAGGCGCTTTGAAGCTATAAATATGTAGTTGGTACCCCGACCAAGCGCGACGTTAACGTAGCTCTTATAGTAGGTAAATGATAACTAAGCGGCAGTTATCATTGCTATTTATTCGTATGTAATATTTATAATTAGTATGTAATAACAACTTGAGTAACACAAATAATTAAGTGGAGTTATGTGGGATTAGAATCACTAACATAGCCTATTACAATAATCAACTGTTATAAACCACCTGACATTACATTAACCGACAATGACTGGAATTCTATTTTTAACAATACCGAGGTGAACGAAAGATGTATAATTGTTGGTGATTTTAACTCAGATAACGAAGCTTGGAATTGCGCTCACACGAATAGTGAAGGAATAAGACTATTTGACGCTATAAATAGTCACAACTTATAATTGCATAACGTACACGGAAAGAAATATTGGAGACTTGTAGTCCCACGACATCGAGGCCTACTTTAGTACATCGATTTAGAACAAACATAAGCAGTAGTTCAGACATTAAAAGTCATATCAACCGCTTTAATTAGTGCATCAAAACGTACGACATGAATTAACTCATTATTATATTGTGCGAATCTTATCTTATGTTGTTTAAAAGTCTCATCACCTGCAGCAGCTAATAAGGCTCATACGAAGGACTGTGTATTAGCAGGCGCATGCCCCCCTCCAGTCCCGTAGCGTGTTAAACTGACTTAGTCTCACTCACCGGCCACTTTCTGTTCCATGCATTGTTTTTAATTCGTTTCGTATTGGACGTGTTTGCTAGGGCTGCTACGTAGACATACGAGTCTCGTCATTGATTTCTTTATAAGTTGGTGCGCAAAAATTAATTTAATTATATTATTTGGCTATATAATTCAATTAATTATTTTAAACTGAACTTAAGCATTCTGTTACTACAATAAAATAACTTAAAACATAAGTAAATAGAATTGTTAAATTTTATGTATAACAAGAAAATCCAAATAATATTTGTGTATCTAAAAATATAATTTTGATTCTTAAATTTAATTCTCATGTTTCATTGTATAAAGTATTTTTTTTTAACATAGAAATAATTATTTTAAAATCTAACTAATGAAAGTATTCGAATTAATTGTTTAATCATCAAGTATTTTTTCTTTTATTCATTTTTTTAAATTAAATATAAAAGTAACTTGTGATACATTAATATATAACCATTTTTGTTTAAAATATTTCAAATACTTGAAATTTATCTTATAATATTAGAATTAATCGTAAAGTATATACTATTGATTTTACTATCCGAAAAATAAGGTTTGAATTTAAGTTCTTAAATTTAATAAATAAACTTTTATAAAAACTATATTTCAGGTGTTTGGGTATCAAATATTTTTGTTTGTTTTTAACACATCCTAAATATTATAACTTATTTGCAGATTAATTTTAATTTCAGCTCTTATGAATATTGAAATAAATTAAATAATCATCAAGTGTATGCTTTTAATTTGATTTATTTGCAATTTTGGTTCATGAAAGTTCTGAAATCAATCAAACAATCGTTAAATACTTTAAGAAATTTATAATTTTTTTAGCAACATAACGTTTTTTAAAATTAGTCTAGGCGCCCAGAGGGTCTCGTATGAAGTTAGAGGTCCCACTAAGCAAGTAAGTGATTTATATGTATTTTGAGCCGCTGAATCCGAATTCGCAACTTGCTTTTCGCGCAAGTGGTTGAGTAATTTGTTATTAACAAATTAATTGTTTAAATGGCTATAGTTTATAAACTACAATAGAGGCAGTAATTTTTTCTGCGAAAACTTGTTCTTTAATGAAAAAAAAAAAAAAATCGTTTCTGTTGCATGTCAATTCGATAATTAGAACCAGAGATATGGCAAATATATTGCTAAAAAACATAGAGGCGTAGCGCAAGCGCGGAAAGCCCTGGTAAAAAACCTTATAACTCGAAAACTAATTAATATTTTTTGAAGTTTAACATGTGTTTAAAAAATTTCAGAGTCTCAGCTTTAGTGATAAATGGTTTTATATTACTTTCAAATGTTGATAGATAAGCTAGGATGATTTGAAGCAGAAAATATTTTTAATTTTTCAGAATTTTGTTTGTTTATAACGAAATAATATAGGTTAGCGAACAAAATATTTCTATATTTTTGATATAGAATGATAGGAAATTTCATCTGGTTTAAGAGTCTGTCCAGTTTTTTAAATTTAAGTAAGTAGAACCTGAGATATCGCAAATTTAAGCTGTAGCGCCAACTCCTTGCAATACGACATATGTGTGCAATATGGCGATCGCTTTCCTTATAAAAAATTCTTTTTTTATAAAGTAAGTAATTTCATTCTTTTGTAATAAAATAAATTTTAACTATGTATTAGGAAATTAAATAAAAATTTAATAAAAAAGGATTCAGCTAAAAATAGATGACTCTAATAAATCGGAAAGTTAAACAAATTTTTTGAATAAAATAGATTGTTGTTCTTTTTGCAATTACAAAAAAAAAAAAATGTAAAAATACTCCATAAGTTGAGTAAATTGTTCACATATGTCGTATTGCAAGGAGTTGGCGCTACAGCTTAACCCTTTCAGTCGCGAATTATTTTCGCAAAAACACGTATTTTCTATCATACATTAATTTTTTAGATTTATTTACAATCATATATTTGAAATATATCATATGATACTTATAAAATGAACACTCATTTATATGAAAATGCAAAAAGAATAAAGATTAAACTTAAAGTTCGAATTAAACAATAAAAAAAAAGAAAATGAGAAAGGGTGCCACTATAGTGGTTCCTGTAACTGAAAGGGTTAAATTTGCGATATCTCAGGTTCCACTAACTTAAATTTAAAAAAACCGGACAGATTCTTAAACTAGATGAAATTTCTTATCATTCTATATCAAAAATATAAAAATATTTCATTCGCTAACCTATATTATTTCGTTATAAACAAACAAAATTCTGAAAAATTGAAAATATTTTCTGCTTCAAATCATTCTAGCTTATTTATCAACATTTAAAAGTAATATATAACAATTTATCATTAAAGCTGAGACTCTTACATTTTTTAAACACATGTTGAACTTTAAAAAATATCAATTAGTAGTCGAGTTATAAGGTTTTAACCGTGACTTTCCGCGCTTGCGCTACGTCTCTATGTTTTTTAGCAATATATTTGCCATATCTCTGGTTCTAATTATCGAATTGACATGCAACAGAAACGATTTTTTTTGTTTTTTTATTAAAGAACAAGTTTTCGCAGAAAAAATTACTGCCTCTATTGTAGTTTATAAACTATAGCCATTTAAACAATTAATTTGTTTATAACAAATTACTCAACCACTTGCGCGAAAAGCAAGTTGCAAATTCGGATTCAGTGGCTCAAAATACATATAAATCACTTACTTGCTTAGTGGGACCTCTAACTTCATACGAAACCTTCTGGGCGCCTAGACTAAATACCTTCGAGCATATACTACTGGAGGAAGCCTCCCAGCTAGTAACTGCGTTACAAGGCGAAGAGAAAGAAAGCCTCTATTTTGGTACGTGCTATCTCTCTCTCACTTTCTTAGTGGGGAACAGAAGCAGCCAATCAAATCGGGCTAGAGAGAGACAGCACGTACCAAAATAGAGGCTTTCTCTCTCTTCGCCTTGTAACGCTTACTGCCATTCGAAGGCTTCCTCCAGTAGTATATGCTCGAAGCTAAATACATATAAATAAAATTGTGTATATTATTTCCTATTGTTCCTGTCTTTTATATTATACAAATAAAAATGAAAATTCTTCTTATTCATACTTTCTTAATTATGGTATCATACGATATTTTAGGACAAAAGATTTTAAAAAATAACTATTTCCATAAAAATGAATTTTTTTTTCATTTCGTATTTCGGTTTTCGGAAAAAAAATAATGCAAGAGTGTTTTCTTTTCCTAAAAATGAATGATAATGTTATTAAATTAGAGTGCAACTTGATTAGAAAAAGTTGTGAAATTTTAAAAAAACATTACTGTTTGCGCCTAAAGTGATAAATATTTCTTTTGGCCGGTACATGATGAATACTGTTTTGAAATTTATAAAACCTATTGATCATATTTGTTTGCTATATTTTTAAGTTAATAGTTCAAAATATAACAAACAAAACTGAGCAATAAGTTTTATAAATTTTCAAATAGAGTGTTGGGTGCCGGCAAAATTTGAAATGATTTTCATGGATAATTAAACGTGATTGATTTTAAGGAAATGTAGATAATATGCAAAAGATGTATTTATATTTTATAATTTTTATTCAACACTACAGTATAGAATGATCGGTCTAATGTTGGAAAAAAAAAGGAATCCATCTAATTTAAATAAAGTAGAGATGAAATGTATTCAAAAAGTTTTTATCCGGTTTGTATTGTTCCAAAAAAATTTTTTAATTATTATATTAAATTTTATAAATAAATCTTTCTTATATTTTTAGAAAAATATAAAAAATGATTTATTGCAAAAAAGATATGGTTAATTAGGTAATAAATTACATAATATGTATATTACATATGTGTAAATCACATACATGGCAAGAAGTATTGTAGTTTATTTTATGAAAATATAATATTTGAAACATAATACCTCATTTCAATAATCAGTTTTTCTATTTTTAAGAAAAATGTCGCATTTGTTTTTTAATTGTTTGCTAAACATTCTTGAGTTGATCATAAATAATGAAAAACGAAATTAAAAAGTATTTAATATAATTTCCCATCATGCGAGACCAAATTATATATAAATATCTAATGTCGAGACTCTTGCGTGTCTACGTAATAGCATTTCTGATTGGTTACCTGAATCCCATGATAACCAACTTTTCGATTAATCATTCAGCTATTCCGAATCGAATATATCACTCACCTCGCGAGGAAACAAATCATCCCCAGGGGTCGATAGAATAAATAACGAAGTTTTGCGCAATATGCCGATTAAGTACCACCTTGTGACCTCACTTAAATATAACATAAAGAAAAGAGAGAGAATAAGCTAGAAGAAAGAATAAAATAATAGATAATTATCAACAAACTTATTCTCTCTCGAATTCGAATCATCGCGTTGAAGGTGTAGACAATCAAATTATAATTGTGTCTTTCTCTATCTTGTCCGACGGCGCGGTGTAACAATTAGAAGTTATACCAGCGCGCAATTTCATTCCGCGTTCCATTGATTGTTTTTGCTTTAGCACAACGTTTTTCTAAATATACCTTATGTTTTGCATATTCTTCTAATGTACAGATTTCAAAATAACTTTTCTTACCCTGGAAGAAAATTGACCATATTGTAGGCATAATTGCTGGTCAACAAATGTTAAAATGGCACTTATCTAGAAATTCTAGAAATGATATAAAAAAAATTTCTAGATAAGTGTCATTTTAACATTTGTTGACCAGCAATTATACTTAAGATATGGTCAATTTTCTTCCAGGGTTAAAAAAGTTACGTGCCCATTCAAAAAGATTCTATTTTATGTCAGAAAACCATGATAAGAAGTTCAAAAATATATTTGGTTCTTTCGTTTGCAATCCATATGAAAGACAATTATACCAAAATAAAGATTCAGCTTAGTTGAAAAAAATAAATTAATTAAATTTACAAAAAATAAACAAATTAGTCTCTAATAAATTTACTTGAATTTTACTATTCATTAAAAATAAAATCAAGTTGATATTTCATGAAAAATGAAAGCAAATTCATTAAATAATTATATACGTAAAAACTATTTGATACCGAATTTCCATAATGTAAGATTTATTTAAACTTATTCAGAGATAGCTGTAATAAAATACATATATAAAATAATAAATGATAAGTCTGAATATTTCTATAAAGCTCAGTATTTATTTTATAATGTTCTAAACTTTAGTATTAAGAACTATCAAAAAGAATAGAAGCGCTTTTAGATGGCGAACGCGCGACACGGCGCGCACGCCCCTGCCGCAGTCTATATGACAATGTTTAAAAATTCATAACTTTTCTCCAAATTGAGATCACCAAAATTTTCTTTCACAGTTGTCAAGAGTATAAAAAATGAAATAAAAAATGTTAAAAAATTTTTTTTTTACAACGAGGAGAAGTTGGTTAAATTTTTAATTGTTTATTGCAAAATTAATTATTTATTAATAAATTAGAATTTTTTAGTATTATTTACATCTTACTCGATTCTGCTACAATTTGTGAATATACCATAAAAATTTGATTAAATTTCATCTAATATTCATCAAAATATCACTATTTAAAAAAAAAAATAAAAAAAATTTCTTTAAAATTTCATTTGTTTATAATTTTTTGAAAAATTAAAATTTTTAAAAAATATTTTAGGATATCAATTTTGACTTATAAAGCTTCGAGAATCTGCAATAAGATATACAAAAATCGACTACTCAATTTTTAGTGGCCCACTTCAGAAAGCTTGACTCAAAATAACATAAGGTAGCAAGTAAGATCAAAACAAAAGATTAATAGCTATACTACATTGAATTGATTTAAAATATTAGATTATAATACAATTTGAATATAATATTTGAAATAAAATTTTAAATTGATGGAAATGAACAGTGGTGAGCAACTTAAAATTTTGTAGCGAACATAAGGGTTCTCAACTTGAAGCAATGAAATTTTCACATGGGTTCTCAATTTATAAATTAAGTTGAATATCATGAATTGCAATTCCAATTGTGAAATTTAATTAAATTATTAACCAATTGTTCAAGTTGTAAAATTATTTAATCACGTTAATGTGAGTTGTGCGGCAATGACTCATTTCATGTCGTGAAATAAGAATTGAAAAATTGAAATCAATTCAAAATAGTAAAATAAAATATACGATTATACAGTAAGCCCTGCGTATAAGTGAAAAAGGATTATACAGTAGCGTCTTACAATAAATACAGATAATTAAAAATATAAAAAATGTAAAAACTAATTGATTGATTGTTAATAAGTTAGCTAAATTACTCAAATTATCATATAGTTATGTAAATTTTTTTTCTTTTTTGAATAAGATCAATTCAATTTTTCCTTTATAAATAGAATTTACCTATAAATAAAGCGTTGTTTATATTTGTGTGCGTAAAGAAAATCGAACAAAAATGGCTTAAGAAAGAAGAAGACACAACATAATTATGAAGGAGATCGAAGAAACTACAGAAGTAGAAGAAACACAACCAGTTATACCTAATAAATTAAAAGAATGGATGCAGGCAGTTACGCTTGAATTAGCCATTCTATCCGATCAAAACAACATATTAAAAAATTCACTAAATAGTTCTGAAGATTGGGACAGATTAACCCAACTAGATTTAAGTAAAGATGAAATTAGAAATCTGATTATTAAAGATCAACTAGAGGTTCTCTCCGATGCATTTAAAAAATTAAGAAATGAGAACAATGATCTAAAGAATTCAGTAGAAAAACATAAAGAAGAGTTAAATAAAGAAAACAACGAACTAAGAAAAGAAAATGAAAGGTTGAGAAAAGAAAAAGAAGGTTTAATTGAAGAAAACTAAAACAATTTAACACACAAAATAAATGAGACAACACAAGAACATGAAGAGAAGATAGACGAACTTAGAACTATGATAGACAAAAGAAGTAAAAACATACAAAATAATGAGTCTAATCAGAACAAAATTAAAATACCTCTTCCCATGTATGAAGGTACTACACTGAGAGAAAATTCATGCTAATAGAGCATGCGAACCGCCATCTATGCGAGCATATAAAACATTGATACAAATATGACAGGCGTGAGAAGCTCTATTAGTATTAAATTGCCTTATACTAAAAAAGATGGTATGGAGAGTAACTAAAGCATGAACGGCATTCATTGATGACTCACGTTGTATACTTCGATGACTCCCCACTCTCATATCCTTTGTTTGCTTGAGTCGCCTCCTCTTTTGGGTGGCGACGCGAGCAAACACGGCTGGTCTATACCCAAAATCATGTCACAAATTTCGTTGACGTATTTTCGTTGCGTGAATCTTTTTTTTTCTTTTCTTTTCTTTTTTTTATCAGGGAAGAGACATTATAAATATAATCTGTTAAACTTTATAACTATCAATAATTAATTTTTAACTTAAAATTCAATTATATTAAACAGCTGGGGGGCAGATGAGCATGTACGATTTTACGCCAGAGATGTTTCGAAGTAGCGTTGGTCTAGTGCGTAACTTTCGCGCTTTCCCTTAGGAGTACGCGTGTTTAACTCTCGACTAGGGTCACTTTTTTTAAATTATTTTTTTATTGTTTTAATATGTTTTATTCCTTTTTATATTTATTTTTTTTAGATTTTGTATTTTTTTAATAATTTTAAAATTTAATTGTTCACAAGTACGCTCGTTTTTTTCATTGAAAATTTTTTAAAAATAAATTATTTTTTATAGGTAGTAATTACAAATATTGATAAATAAATAATAGTGATGTTTATTTTATAATAGTGATGTTTATTTTATAATAGTGATTTTTATTTTATAATAGTGATGTTTATTTTATAATAGTATAGTTTAATTTATTTATAATTTAGTTTATAAAATTTACAATAAATTACAATAAATAAATAAAACTGAGGTATTATTATTTATGTTATAATATATATTGTATATTGAAATATGTTTATAAAGACAAAATTGAACAATAGTATTGTAAACATCACTATTATTTATTTATTAATATTTTTAATTATTTTCTATATTAAATAATTTATTTAAAAATATTAATAAAAAAAACGAGCATACTTAAAGTAACTTGTGAAAAAATAGATTTTAAAATTAATAAAAAAATAGAAAATAAAAAAAATATAAATAAAAAAAAGCAATAAAAACTATTAAAATAATAAAAAAAAAGTTTAAAAAAAGTGGTTCGAACCAAGAGTTGAACTCGCGTACTCAAAAGGAAAAGCGCGAACATTACGCACTAGACCAACGCTACTTCGAAATATCTCTGGCGTAAAATCGTACATGCACATCTGCCCCCCAGCGGCTTAAAATAATTAAAATTTAAGTTATAAATTAATTATTTAAAGTTAAAAAGTTTAACAGGTTATATTTATAATGTATCTCCCTTCATAAAAAAAGAAAAGAAATAAAAGATTCACGCTACGAAAATACGTTAACGAAATTTGCAACATGATTTTGGATATAGACCAGCCGTGTTTGCTCGTGTCGCCACCCAAAAGAGGAGGCGACTTGAGCAATAAAAGAGTGCCATAGTTAGCAGTAAAGAAAGAATAGTGGACAAGCCACGTTTACTTCCTTCGCGTCCCATGAGAGGATACAGCGCTAGCTATCGAAGGATATTAGAGTGGGGAGTTACTAAAGCATGTAAACAAATAGTTTTTGGATAGCACAAACCTCGTAAGAGTAGATGGCGTTGTTATGAAAGCATAGGATATTACTTACTAACTTTGGATACGTAAACTACATGCTCTATTGGCATGAATTTTCTCTCAGTGTAGTACAGAAAGACCAATGAAATTTATTAATGAACTTGAAAATTATGTATCATCAAAAGGCCTAAATGATAGAGAATCATTGCAACTGTTACAAACAGTACTGCAAAAAGACGCCAACGTATGGTAGTGCGTCTACCAAGACGATGTTCAAACTTTTTAAGGTTTTAAAAATTTATTCATTGATCGGTATTGGAATGAAGAGATACAAAGAAAAACGAGAAGAAAAGTAGAATTTGGACAATTTTATGAAAATACAAAATTGAGCTGAGTAAACTACGCAACTCAGTTATATGGATTTGCTAAAGAACTTCAGTTAAATTACACTGAAGAAGAGCTAACAATAAAAATTAGTAAACATTTCGATAGAAGTGTGAAACAAGCAATCAAATTTGCACACAATAAGGATAAAAATACTTTATTCGAAATTCTAACGGATTTTGACAATGACGATAAAACTCAAGAAAAGAAAACACAAAACAAACCATCATACTATCAAAATCAACAAAGAAACGGATTTAATAACAATGAAAGAGGCAGAATTAACACAAACAGTTATAATAATTATAAACAATACGAAAATCAAAACTATAATAAACAACAAGCAACAAATTACGGGAATAAACAAAGAATGATTCACATTGGAATAAACCAGGAATGAGCACTGAGAGAAATGAATACAAAAAACCTTATCAGAACCAAAGTGTTAATGCAGCAACAATAGTAAATAGAAATAACAAGGAAATAACAAGATATGAAAAATTCAGACCACCAGTGGACATCAAAACAATTAGAAAAAGTCATGAAGAAATGGATACATTAAATATAAGTTTTGAAGAAAATAAAAATGATGGAAATCAGGAAAACTAGATGGAGTTGCCTCTCATATTAAAAAAGAAGGGGTTAGAGACGCAACGAACTCTAGCACCCCAGAAAGACAAAAAACTAAAAATTCAAAAAGTAATTATGCCAACCCAGGAAGGTTTAAAAAAGGCCAATTAAAACCTATAACAGGGAAAATTATAAAAAATCAAAAATTATTTAAGGTAGAAAAAATAAAGATAAAAACATATTTAATAGCTCTTAATATAAGAGATTATATATCAAAATATGATACCCAAAAAATATTGAATGTGATGATTAGGGGGGGGGGGGCAATGCATGAAAAAATACTATTAAAAAATACTAAAAATGTCGAATATGTTAAAATGAAATATAATGAGCAAAAGCTCAAACTAAATGAGTATACTCATGAACAAATAAAAGAATCATATGAGAGCAAAGACTCAAATACATGTGCATTCATTATAGAAGAAAATTATAAAATACATGAACTCGCAAAAGACGAGGATCATGCAAAAATTAATAAGAGTGATAATATATCACAAAAACTAGAAAACAAACAAATAAACTTTATTTCAAAAGAAAATAAAGTATCTAGTAATGCATTCGTCTACTTATCATCACACAAACATTGGATAAAAAATATTGATATAAACTTATTTGAGAAAGTATTAATATATAAATTAAGAAACAATTTCGATAAACCTAGGTTGTGCATAAATGAAAATAAAAAATTGAATTATAAAACTTCAAAAACAAATATATGAAAACCTAAATGAAACATTAACAAAAGATTATGACCATAAAGGACCAAAAAAGAAAGACAAATCATCAATAAAGAACTCCAGTTTAAAAGAAACAAGGAAATGCTTACATGCATTAATTATAAAAAATTGGGAAAGCATAAAAAACGCTGCTAAGTGCTTTGGCGCGATGCTTTCTCATAGAACTCATTGAGTTAGAGTAATTTGATTTCATTTTTTTAAATGTGATTTCAATGTGTAATACAATTTCTATTCAAGAAAAATTAGTGAATATGAGAGAGGGATTAGGAAATAGGAAGAAAGAAGCAAGGATGGATGAAAATAGGGTAAAAATGAGGATCAATCTGAGAAAGAAGGACAGAGAGGAAGTGAGGAAGTAAAAAAAGAGTCAGTGAAAGCGTTAAATTAAAAATCAAAAGAAGTGATCAAAAAGCTACTCTAAGAAAATTATTTTTTAAAAACTTGTTTTTTAAAGATAGTAGCAAATAACTTGTAAACAAATTTTAGAGCAAATCTATCGAGTACTTTACGTAAAATGGAAAAAAAACTGAAAAATGAGAATTTTTAAAATTTTATGAAATCAAAACTACGATAAGGAAATCGGTTTTTAAAAGTTATCCTTCTTTTGGCAAATGCAAATAATTTCCATGCAAATCTCAAAGCAAATTCATCAAGTAATTTACGTAAAATACAAAATAAATGAAAAATCGAAAATTTTTTTAAAATTCTTAAAATGGCTCTATAAAAAAAACTACTCTATGAATACCAGTTTTCAATAGCTTCCCGTCTACTTATACAAAAACATAGATAGCATGTAAAATTTAAAGCAAATTCATCGAGTAATTTTCGAGATCTAATTAGCTAAATAAATAACATTTTCTTTTCAAAATTTCTTTTTCAAAATTTTAAAAATGCTCTAAAATTAAAACTACCCTATAAAAATCAATTTTTGAAAATTTTTCTTCTTTTGGCAGTTGCAAATGATTCCCCTGCAAATTTTAGAACAAATCTATCGTTTTTTTATGTAAAATAAAAAAAATAAGAAATAAAGAATCAAAATTTTTTTAAAAATCTTTAAAATTTTCTAAAATCGTAACCACTCTAAGAAAATTAGTTTTTGAAAGCTAATTTTTTTCAGATAATAGCGAATTGATTGTACAAATATTTTGGAGAAAATTTATAGTATGGTTTACACAAAATAGAAAATAAATGAAAAATAAAATTTTTTTGAAAATTTTCAAAGTGTTCTAAAATTAAAACTGCTCTGAGAAAATTAGTTTTCCAAAGCTTGTTTTCTTCAGACAGTAGCGAATTAATTGCATACAAATTTTGGAGCAAATCTATCGAATGGTTTTCGTAAAATAAAAAATAAAAAATAAAAATTTTTAAAACGCTTTAAAATTAAAAGTGCGTTAAGAAAATCAGTTTCAAAAAGTTTTTCTTTTTTTGGCAGTCGAAAATAAGTTCCATACAAATTTTCAAGCAAATTCTTCGAATAGTTTACGTAAAATACAAAAAAAATGAAAAATCGAAATTTTTTAAAAATTACTAAAATGGCTATAAAATTAAAACTAAAAATTAATGGCACAGCGCTAAGAAAACCAATTCTCAATAGCTTCCGCACCAGTTGATCGAAAAATTGAATTGTATGGAACATTTGAAGTAAATTCATCGAGTAGTTTTTAAGATTTTATTGGTTTATGAACATAAATAATTTTTCAAGAATTTCAAAATGCTCTAAAATTAAAACCAAGCTAAGAAAATCAATTTTTAGAAATTTATTTTATTTGGGCAGTCGCAAATGAATTCCATGCAAATTTCGAAGCAAATTCATCGAGTAGTAAACGAAAAAAACAAGAAAAATGGAAAATCGAAATTTTTTTTATTATAAATGACTCTTAAATTAAAACTACGTTAGAAGAACCAATTATCAATAGCTTCCCAGCAATTTAGACAAAAAAATAAATTTCATGCGAAATTAGAAGCAAATCCATCGAGTAGTTTTCGGGATACAATTTACTAACTGACATCACACACACACACACACACACACACACACACACACCCACACCCACACCCACACCCACACCCACACACACACACACACACACACACACACACACACACACACACACACACACGCGCACGCGCACACACACACAGACATTTTCTAGAAACCACTTTTTTCGACCCCCTGAGTTCAAATATGTACAAATTATTGAAAAAATAGAAAAAAGTTTTTTTTAAGTTTTTTCTAAAGTTTAAAAAATAAAAAAAAAATCATTTTTAGTGAATATTTAGGGACATCACTTTGAATGCAAAGTACATACACTATTGTATTCGCACAACTTTAATACAGTCTATGTCTTCTTAAGAGCAAGCCGGATTCACTGTCCTTGTCTAATTGAGTTTTTTGTTATTTCCTCAAGTATTAATCGGTGCATCTGCAAATTGAAGGTTAAGAAGGGGCCGAACTATCTGTCTTTGTCTAATAGCGTTTTTCATCATTTATGTAAACACTGTCCGGTATAACAAGAAAAAAATAGCAGCCCCCGCTAGATATTAGTATAATAAGTAAATTTTGTAATAACAATCAAATTTTTTCACTGCGTAGTTTTTGAATAATTAGAGACCTACCAAAAGAAGATAGGTTATATTCTAGATTGCTAGTAGGTCTCTAATTAGTCGAAAACTATGCGGTAAAAAATTTGGTTGTTATTACGAAATTTACAAATTATACTAATATCTAGCAGGGGCTGCTATTTTTTTCTTGTTATACCGGATAGTGTTTACATAAATGATGAAAAACGCTATTAGACAAAGACAGATAGTTCGGCCCCTTCTTAAGCGCAATAGATATTATTATTACAAATATTTATGCACGAGAAAAAAAAATCTATCGCTTTGTTTTTGAGAAAAGTAAGTAACGCGAAAATATTATAAACATAAACTTTTACTTTGGCGTTACTTACTTTTCTCAAAAACAAAGCGGTAGATTTTTTTTTCTTGGGCATAGATGTTCATAATAAAAATATCTATTGCGCCCAACCTTTAATTTAAAGATAAACCTATTAATACTTGAGTAAATAACAAACAACTCAATTGTTACTCGGTCGGTATCAGGTTCTACTCCGGCCTGCCGTTAAGAAGGGGCCGAACTATCTGTCTTTGTCTAATAGCGTTTTTCATCATTTATGTAAACACTATCCGGTATAACAAGAAAAAAATAGCAGCCCCCGCTAGATATTAATATAATTAGTAAATTTTGTAATAGCAACCAAATTTTTTACCGCATAGTTTTTGACTAATTAGAGACCTACTAGCAATCTAGAATATAACCTATCTTTTTTTGATAGGTCTCTAATTATTCAAAAACTACGCAGTGAAAATATTTGGTTGTTATTACAAAATTTACTTATTATACTAATATCTAGCGGGGGCTGCTATTTTTTTCTTGTTATACTGGATAGTGTTTACATAAATGATGAAAAACGCTATTAGACAAAGACAGATAGTTCGGCCCCTTCTTAACGGTAGGCCGGAGTAGAACCTGATACCGACCGAGTAACAATTGAGTTGTTTGTTATTTACTCAAGTTTTAATCGGTGTATCTTCAAATTAAAGGTCGAGCGCAATAGATATTATTATTATGAACATCTATGCACAAGAAAAAAAATATCTACCGGTTTGTTTTTGAGAAAAGTAAATAGCGCGAAAATATTATAAACATAAACTTTTACTTTGGCGTTACTTACTTTTCTCAAAAACAAACCAGTAGATATTTTTTTTCTTGTGCATAGATGTTCATAATAATAATATCTATTGCGCTCGACCTTTAATTTGAAGATACACCGATTAAAACTTGAGTAAATAACAAAAATGCCAATTAGACAAGGACAGCGAATCCGGCCTGCTCTTAAGAACTGTTGATCGAGCAATTATTTTGGTTCGTTCATTTATCTACAATAGACTTGTGAGACGGACTAATAGAATTTTTAAAAAATCGATAAGACAACAAAAATTTAGATGTTTTTTCTGTTTTTTTTTTACACTATATTTTATTGATATTTCAAAAATATTCATATATTATACTTTTGTTATGTACCAATTTACCTTATTTAACAGCAGGCCGGAGTAGAACCTGATACCGACCGAGTAACAATTGAGTTGTTTGTTATTTTCTCAAGTATTAATCGGTGTATCTTCAAAATAAAGGTTGATCGCAATAGATATTATTATTATGAATATCTATGCACAAGAAAAAAAAATCTACCGATTTGTTTTTGAGAAAAGTAAGGAACGCCGAAGTAAAAGATTATGTTTATAATATTTTCGCGTTCCTTACTTTTCTCAAAAACAAAGCAATAGATTTTTTTTCTCTTGTGCATAAATATTTGTAATAATAATATCTATTGCGCTTAACCTTCAATTTGCAGATACACCGATTAATACTTGAGTAAATAACAAAAATGCCAATTAGACAAGGACAGCGAATCCGGCCTGCTCTTAAACATTTTTTCAAAATATTAACCAGAAAAATATACACGGTAAAAATATTTGTGTAATTCGTCAAATTTTTTTTTGTACAAAAATTTTTGTGTTAAAATTTTACAAACATCTTTGTAAAATCAACATAATTTTTGTAATTTAAAAATTTTTGTGTACTTTTAAAATCAACACAAAAATTTTTGTAGAATTAACACACGGAGTTCGTTATTTTTACAAACATGTGTGTACTTAGTTATTAAAATAATCTCATACTTTTAATAATTATATTGGCATTACAACTCGCGCCTTTTGCTAGCTAAAAAATGGCTGCTCAATGTAGGAAAAATATGCAGAAATCTATGGAGAATATTAAATTTTAATTGATTATTTAACTTATTATTTTAAAAAATGCAATCGTAAATGACTATAATATGCACATTTGTTAGTTGTACCATTTTAAATCGGATTTTTAATTAGTAAAATAATCAACTAAAACTAAATATTCTTCATAGGTTTCTGCATATTTATCCTATATCAAACGGCCATGTTGTTACATATATATATTATATATATAGATATAAACAAATGAATTTTTAGTTAGCAGAAGACACGAGTTGTAATGCCAATATCAGCATTATTATTATTTTATGCAATAAAAATGCCTTAAATGCAAGATAAATTTTAGTTTGTAAATATTAATTTCTGCTAACAAGGAGTCCATGACATTTGGATCTCGGATTTTCTCCTAACTTTAAGATATTTTTTTTTATATAAAATTATGAAAAAAGCCTTATTGCTTAGGTACAACTCTCGATTTTTGCCAATTTATCAGCAGTTCCCTATTAAAAAAAAATGACATGAGATCTCATATGAGAATTCACACGAGATCTCACGTGATAAAATAAAAACCTTCTAGAATAATTTCTTTAAAAAAAGTATAATCATAACAAGATGCAAGTTTTTAAAAATTTAGATAAATCTGCTGATAATTTGGCAAAAATCGAGAGTAGCACCTTAGAAATAAGGCTTTTTTCATTATTTTATATAAGAAAAAATATCTCAAAGTTAAAAGAAAATCTGAGACTTAAATGTCATAGACTCCTTTTGTAACTCCAAAAATTTGTGAATTTTTTTTCTTCTTTAACGTCGCTAAATTTATGCTATTTGTGATGTTTATCAGCAACAGAGGAGCTCGTTAGTATGTTTGTGAACAAAGCACATCTAACGTACAGTGGTGCTTCTATCAATCGGTTGCCGAGAGCGGGATTCGAACTCAGAACCCCGAGATTACGAATACAACGCTCTACTGACTGAGCTACTAATCGGCTCTATTCTTATGATGTATTCATATTAAAAAATGATCGGCTCTTTTCGTAATTATTCGTTTACGTTCGCCTTTGAAAGATAATGTAATATTATCAAATGAGATTAGTTTGTTTATGATTTTATTGATCCACGCCAACATCCATCATTTTATCCTTTTTCTTATATTTCTTTATCTCTCTCTCTTTTTTAAATAAATTAACAGAAAGAAATACGAGAAAGTCATTATTTGATATCTAATCATTATTTCAATCATTATATTTTAACACAAATAAATTTGTAAAATTTACAAATTTTATTATTCAAAATTTTGTATTATTCATGAATTTTTATGTTAAAATTTTAACTTCGAAAATTACACAAAAAAAATTTGTAAATTTTAACACAAAAAAATTTGTGTTTCATCTGTAACACTTATGTGTGTTAAAATTACAAATTTTTTTCCACTGTGTAGTTATGAATCTCGAAATTAAAAAAAAAAACCGGGGATAAGATATTATCAAAAATTCGTAGATTTTCCTATACATACTATACACGTTTATACCTCTTGCGTGTATATCTTTAAGTCACAACAGCTCAATGAAAGAATTGAAATGCAAATAAAAAAATGGAATTGAAATTTAAAATTCTTTGTGATTGAGCTTAATTAATTCTATTACAAAATGAATTGAAAATTTAATAATTTTTGACATTTTTATCATTCTTGAAGATATCATTGAGAGCATGTCGTATATCTCCGTCCTTCTAATCAAAGAATTAATTTTTTTGCAAAAACTAATAATTGTAGAAAAAAATGAGGAGATAGTGACGAAGTAAAGCCAAACCTAATCTAATAATGTTCTTTCATTGCACCTTTTCTTCAAATATTGTGTGCAAAACATCGATGAATGAAAATTTAAAAAATTTATCAACTGAGCAACGGAAAGTACAACAAAACTATCACTAGAAAGTCATATTGAAAGTAAAAGTGCTAGTATTACGCATAGGCTGGGATTTATAGTCGTGTCTCTATCTCTATCTCTCTTTCTTATCATGCGAGAGACAAGGACAGAATGTTTACATACACGCGACTATACATTTCAGCATAGTACATATTCGTGCAAGTGACGCCATGAAATACAATGACGAACTAAAGCGTCTATATGAAATTATGTTGCGCCTAACCCTTAATATACGTTAACGCCTCGATAGAACTGTACAGTTCTATACGGGAAAACTATAAGGGCATTTAGAAGGGAAAGGCGTTACACGCCACTACAGATCTGTCTAGTTCATCTGTATAGATCTGTCTAGAACTTGATTATTCTAGCTAAAACTGTCTAGTAGCCCGGACTAATTTCTACCTGGGAAAATAAATAATAAATAATTAAATAGTAAATAACCCTGGTAGGAATTAAAACGATTTTTTTACCATTTTATGACCATTGCTTTAAAATGAAGAGCTAAAAATGGGAATTTTTTATGGACATTATTTTAACCAATATGAAACGTTTTTTTTTTACTTTTATACCGCTAACATGTTACACGCATTTTCGGACATCAATACGTGAATCTTAGAGACAGAATAAATACTCATAATTAAATCTCTATAATTATTTGTTTGAGACGATTTATTTTTTCATTTTTTTGTATTCATTAAACATATTTTATAATTGAAACATGAATCGAAAGATGTATTAAGGAGATGTAAAATGGAGACTACACCTGTACTCATAAATATTGACTATAGTTTCAATTTATTGAAAAATTTTTAGTAAATTAATGCATTAGCTTATAGTATGTACAATGAAAATTATTCAGTTAAATTTTTAAATAAATTCATTCATTAGTTTTTGAGAATTTTGGTTTCCAAAATTTTTTATCAGAATTTTGCGATTTTGTACAGGAATTCAAATATCTTAAAAATTAATAAATGAATTCATTTGAAAATTTAACTAGATAATTATCATGGTAATTCAGCAATCAAATAGAAATGGAGTTAATATTTATAAGTACAGGTGTAGTGTTCGTGTTACATCTTAAATTTATACGTCAAAATATTTCTAGGGACTTGAAATGCCCACTTTAACCTTTAGAGGACGGGGAATTTTGAATTTTTAATTTCTCAGTATTTTCTATAAAAAACACATAATATGTGCCTCTAATATTGGGAAATACTCATATGTAAAGTGTCTATCCATGGTCGAGCCACTATAGTGGCTTTCCCGCCCCCTAAAGGTTAAGGACATAATATTTCTATTACCATTTTTTGTTTATATAAAAAGATTTGGCTCTGCTGATTCGGCAGAAATTGATTATTTATTAGCCAATATTGACATGAAAAATTATTACTATTAATAATGCCCATAAATTGTAGTATACCATATTTTATGTTCATATTTCTACCAGAGAGTGAAAAGTTAAATTAAAGTGATTTTCAAAACATCCATTAACTCTTAAACTATAAATATAGAGATATTTTTGTATTTTTACCTCAGTTTTTGGAGCTACATTATCTTGTACTTCATCATCATCTTCGTCATCATCATTCATTTCTTTGTTTTCTATGTTTTCTTTGGCTTGGTTTTCTCTCCTTTTTTTCTCTTCTTCATCTTGACTTTCCTTCATCCTTTTTTCTCCTTCCTAAACAAAGATATAGCATATAACAAACTAACGTTTTTTTAAAACTATTATTAACTTAAATATTATAGTATTTTGAGGTCATTCTCTAGCGAAATTTAACTATAAGAGTGTTTTTAGCTGTATACAGGGAAAAAACTTCAAATACAGCAACGTAGTAACTCTGCTTTTTTCGCTATGGAGAACAAAGCCGACGCGTTAAAGCTAGAGTAACAATGCGCACATTGCAGTTCTGGCAGAGTAATCCGAAGCCATTATAAAATTCTCCCCATTATGCGTGGCTCTCCTAGTAAAGCTAGCAGAGGAACTTGGGAAGTTTAGCTAAATTACATAGACGTTAAGACTTAGTATATACACATAGCAATAGTGGCGTTTCAAACTTACATTGCTAGAGTTCAAGTTCTTCTCCGTGTAACAGGATGTCGGAGCTGTTGAGAACAATTTTGGCTTTTCTTGTTGATGTCTTTTGAAGGAGATTTAAAATAGACACTACACCTGTTATCATAAATATTGATTATCTTTCCATTTCATTGCTAAATTTTCAATAAAGAAATGTATGAGCTTGTAGAATATACCATGAATATTATTCAGTTAAATTTTTGAATAAATCCATTTATTAGGTATTAAAAATTTTGTGTTTCTATATTATTTATTAAAATTTTTTGATTTTGTACCAGAAATCTAAAGATCTTGGAAACTAATGAATAAATTTATTTAAAAATTTAACTGAATAATCATGATGGTGCATACTATAAGCTGATGCATTTCTTTTCTGGAAATTAAACAATGAAATAGAAAGATAATATTTATAAGTACAGGAGTGGCGACCGTCTTACATCTCCTTAAAATGGAAATTAGATATCAAGCTCGGCAAACCTAACCTCAAAATACTGTGAATTAAAAGTTTGTATATAACTTTTTATGTATAGTATTTTCGTACATTTTTCGAGTTGCTCGTACTTAAGTTTGATCTTACAAATATTTTAATAGTAGCGAAATAGTAGTTTACGTTACCAGTGCAGAAAGTAGGCGATAGCCGCACGCGCGTGAAGCTATCGTTTGCTTTTTGCACGTGTAGCGTACATGATTTTTCCTAACAAGTCTCGGAGAGTTTGATCGAACTAAATGGAAGAAATAGTATTAAAAAAAATGTAATATCATTAATTTTCATACAAGAATACGAATTATCGTAAGATGCGGGAAACATTAAACTAAAAATTAAACAATGAAATGAGATAAACAAAGAATGTGATAAGCGCGTGCTTTTTGTACGTAACGTCCTTGTTTCTTCATTTTTCAGTATGATAGGTGCGGCTTTACTTAGAAGAAGGGATAATTAACAATTGTTAAATATCATTTTGAATGATAGATAAAAGCGCGTGCTCTTTAACGTTTTTGTTTCCCCACTCTTTAGCTTGATAGGTGGTGCTTTACGTAGAAAAAGGAATAATTAACAACTGTTTCATTTCACTTTAATTAATATATATAGCATTCAGTTTCGGTTAATAGTTTGAACAAGCATGAATTTTCTTTTTCTTTAGAACGCTGTTAATTTATTAAATTAACAAAATAACCATTTTCCTACATAACGCCGTGACGAAAAAATTAAAAATTAAAAATATTCGGTTACGTTGTTATGAAAAATACTATACACAATTGCGGAGAAAATTTGATAAACTATAAATAGCGTATAATGTGTAACGAGGAATATCATTAAATGAAGGATTTTTAAATTAATTCATATTATTGTTTTTTCAACAAAGAATATGTTTTAAACTATAATTGTAAAAATAACTTTCACCGAAATCATCTACTTTTATCTACTTTTCAAAATGAAATGTAACGGTTGTTAATCATGCCCTCTTTTAAGTAAACACACACATAACATATTGAAAAATAAAGAAACAAAGACGTTACGTATAAAAAGCACGCGCTTATTACATTCTTTGTTTAATTTTTTTTAATGTTTAAATTTTAGTTCAATGTTTCCTGCATTTAACGACAATTTGTATTTTTGTATAAAAATTAATGATATTAAATCTTTTTTCGAACAAAGAATGTTTTTAAATTATAATTGTAATAATAAATTAACAGCGTTCGAAAGAAAAAGAAAATTTATGTTTGTTCAAACAATTAACCAAAACTGAATACTATCTTTTAATCAAAGTGAAATTAAACGGTTGTTAATTATTCCTATTTATACATAAAGCACCATTCATCAAGCTAAAGAGTGGGGAGACAATAACGTGGCGCACAAAGGGCACGCGCTTTCAATTACTTTTTAAAATGAAATATAACAGTTGTTAATTATCCCCTCTTCTAAGTAAAGACGCACATAGCATTTTGAAAAATAAAGAAACAAAGACATTACGTACAAAAAGCATGCGCTTATTACATTCTTTGTTTAATTTTTTTTTAATTTTAGTTTAATGTTTCCTGCATTTTACGACAATTCGTATTTTTGTATAAAAATTAATGATATTAAATCTTTTTTCGAACAAAGAATGTTTTTAAATTATAATTGTAATAATAAATTAACAGCGTTCGAAAGAAAAAGAAAATTTATGTTTGTTCAAACAATTAACCAAAACTGAATACTATCTTTTAATCAAAGTGAAATTAAACGGTTGTTAATTATTCCTATTTATACATAAAGCACCATTCATCAAGCTAAAGAGTGGGGAGACAATAACGTGGCGCACAAAGGGCACGCGCTTTCAATTACTTTTTAAAATGAAATATAACAGTTTTTAATTATCCCCTCTTCTAAGTAAAGACGCACATAGCATTTTGAAAAATAAAGAAACAAAGACATTACGTACAAAAAGCATGCGCTTATTACATTCTTTGTTTAATTTTTTTTTAATTTTAGTTTAATGTTTCCTGCATTTTACGACAATTCGTATTTTTGTATAAAAATTAATGATATTACTTTTTTTTCGAACAAAGAATATTTTTTTAAATTATAATTGTAATAATAACCTTCGCGTAATAAATAACTTTCGCGTGAAAATATAGATCACTTTCTGAATGGAAACGCGTACTAAAAAACGAACTTTCCGAACGCCGTTAGGAAAAAACTCTATTTACTACCATTTACTTATAAACTTTAAGGGGACGCTGTATCTCTCTATCCTTTTCTAATTGAAAAATGTAAATTTTTGGGAAAACTAGTTATTATTGATAGAAATTAAGGGTTGTCCGCAACTTCTATAGTGAAAAACAATATTTTGTCTGATAAGAGCAAATTAATTTTGTTGCTTTTTTTCAAGTAAAGTTTGACATACTTACAAAATCCTAAATTAGGCTAGAGAATACGTTATTTAAGTATGTCAAACTTTACTTGAAAAAAAAGCAACAAAATTAATTTGCTCTCATCAGACAAAATATTGTTTTTCGCTATAGAAGTTGCGGACAACCCTTAATTTCTATCAATAATAACTAGTTTTCCCAAAAATTTACATTTTTTAACTAGAAAAGGATAGAGAGATCCAGCGTCCTCTTAAATAGAAATATTATTGACAGAGGGAAAACTTTGTCATGCCCTTAAGAGGCAGTCGGGACTATTTTCCATATGAGGGCGCTGCGATCAGGTAAGAGAAAAATGTAAAATAATTTTTACACAGCGATTTACAATTTACTGAGACAATAATATACTTCTAATGTTGTCAATAACTCTAGCCTAATATATGTAGAATAATTATTAATGCCAATCTTGTTTGAAAAGTTTAAAATATTGTCGCAAAGCGAAAAATGCAGCGCGAGATAAAGCCGACGAGAGCATACGTATTCATCATTATTTAGCATTACTTTCTCTGTCGCACTAAAGAAAAATACACATGTTTACGTCGGGTCTATCACGCGCAGCATTTTTCGCTTTACAAAAATATTTTAGACTTTTTAAACAAGATTAGCATCGATAATTATACTATACATATATGGCAAGAGTTATTAACAACATTAGAAGTATATTATTGTCTTAGTAAATTGAGCTCCCGGATCGTACAACTCGCCGAGCGCTCGAATGCGAGGAAAAGTATCATCTGCAGGGCTGATTATTTGAAAAATTCTAATTTAAATTTTGATAATAGATTTTTGTAGAGAATTTTATTGTGCATCTTTTTGATAAATAAAAAAATTTCTAATTATTTTAGTTTTTAAGTTATTGAAGAAAAATCACGTTTTTGTAGCGAAAAATTTTAATCGCTTTTTTCACTTCAACCTGCCGTATCTTCGCCGAATTTTAATATTTCTTGCCGAAATTTTCACACGGTATACTTTAAGCCATTGTACGAGCAATAAAGCATTTACGAAGTTTTAAAAAACATGAAAAGGTCATGTATCGAATTTCCTTAAAAATTTTTTTTTAAATCTCAAATGCATTTGTTTAATTTAAAAAAGTGTGTGAGGAAGTTTCGAGTATGGAAAACTTTCAGCGAAGAAAAGTTCAGTTGAATATTAAGGTAGTTTTTCCAGAAAGATTCAGACCTTCAACTATTATAGAAAAAAAATGAGAGCGATCTACAAAATTGAGTAAAATGCTGCCGCATTCGCGGCTTAGAACAAGAGAGTCGCGCCACCGACAAAATACAGCTGATTTCTGATCGTCATTTGTTTTTGCAGCACATGATAATAGTGTTCACATGTTAATTTATAACAATATAATAAAAATAATATATTTTTAACTTATTTTAGTTACTCTGAACTACTTTTATGTGAATAATATTAACATGTGCTGCATAAACAAATGACAATCAGCTGTATTTTGTCGGTGGTGCGACTCTCTTGTTCTAGACCGCGAATACGACATCGTTTTACTCAATTTTGTAAATCGCTCTCATTTTTTTTCTATAATAGTTGAAGGTCTGAATCTTTCTGGAAAAACTACCTTAATATTCAACTGAACTTTTCTTCGCTGAAAGTTTTCCATACTCGGAACTTCTTCACACACTTTTTTAAATTAAACAAATTCATTTGAGATTTTAAAAAAAATTTTAAGGAAATTCGATACATGACCTTCTCATGTTTTTTAAAACTTCGGGAATGCTTTATTGCTCGTACAATGGCTTAAAGTATATCGTGTAAAAATTTCAACAAGAAATATTAAAATTCGGCGAAGATATGGCAGATTGAAGTGAAAAAGGTGATTAAAATTTTTCGCTACAAAAACGTGATTTTTCTTCAATAACTTGAAAACTAAAATAATTAGAAATTTTTTTTTATTTATAAAAAAGATGCGCAATAAAATTCTCTACAAAAATCTATTATTGAAATTTAAATTAGAATTTTTCAAAAAATCAGCCCTGCAGACGATACTTTTCCTCGCGTTCGAGCGCTCGGCGAGTTGTACGATCCGGGGGCTCAATTGTAAATCCGTGTATAAAAATATTTTATATTCTTCTCTCATCTGCAGCGCCACCAAGCGGCAAATGGTTCCAACCTCCTGTTAAGGTTTTTCTGGCTATACAGTCTGTGTCAAAAGTTAGTTTTTTCGATAATCGTTTATATTTGTCGGTAGAAACTGTTTATTCAATTTTTAGTTTATTAACCTATTAGATAATAGTTAAACAATTATTTCAAACTTTTTTTTTATTTAAAAATAATTATTTATTGAAAAGTTATAACATGTTAAGGTAGTTTTATTGGTTTTTTACTTTTCTATAGAATTTTTTGAAATTGAAATATGTTGTAAATTAAGATTTACGCTTTACAATGGTATTTTGATTTGGGTAAATATCCACCTTCATCTTTTAGATATTTTAGTTTAAACTTTGCTGAATTTAACATGAGAGTATATGGGCGAAGCGCTTGAAACGTAACATTTTATAAAATTGTGTAAAAAGTTTTCTATAGATTTCAAAGAAATTAAAATATATTATTGGGAACTCACACACTTACGATGACCTCTCGTGGCAAGGCTGTGAAATAAACTAAAACACAACTTTGCGTTGAGTAGCATAGCAATTGGTGTTTAATTTTTATTATTTAATTGAAAACTAATTACAATCTAATAAAAAGAGTTCAAAATTCGTGAAAAAAATTCCAACAGAGATTATTGTGTAGTAAGGAGTCCTGAAATTTAAGCAGTCAAGAATTTAAATGTTGGTTTTCATCTCTTCCCGAGAACAAATCGAGGTTATGTAAACAAACAGAATATATTTGACAACTTTGCGAAGATAGATTTGTATGAAGCGTGGACAAGTAGACGTCTGCAAGCAATAAGCTATATGAAGTTAACCTCATCGTTGAATGTATATTTCTTATTAATTTCACATTTTATTTCGAATCGGGTCTGATAATCCATTTCTCCTTGAATAAATCCACGTTGTGCACGATTGGTGTTAACGTATTTACAAATATTTTTCACGGTGATGATGTTTAGACTAGAAAGCTAATGTCATTAAATTTAAGCCCAGCTTGTACTGTGGAATTCTGTCGCCATGTTAGTATACTATATATATAGGTTACGCCTTCGTGTGAGTTCCCAATACTTCAAATCTCAAGGATTAAAATGGTACCTTGTAGATTATAGCAATCGACCCTCAATTCCAAAATAAAAAGAAAATAATGTCCTTACTCTATATTATTTACACGTAAACATGCTGTTTTACGAGTCGCATTATGTATACTTACAGAATCTGCGCACAAACATGTTTTTGAATTATTGTGCAAACACAGAACTCAACCAATTTCTCTTTTGTATAGCGTGAATTTGTAAGAAACATATTATTTCACAATGAGAACCACTGGCCTAATAGAACTACCTTAAAGTTTATAACTTTAACATTAATCTACAAAATCAATCATAAAAAATGGTGCCAAAGTTTGAAAAATGATTTTATTCGACTGCAACAAAGTTTATTTTGTTCAGTTTAAAATTTAGAAACTGTTAATTATGATAGAATTTCCATTTCCGTTTTCTATTTAAATTTATAACTAATTTTCTGCGAAAAAATGTACATGTCTTAGATGGTACTTATGGTTTCATCGTAGAAAATTGGCGATGGATTTGAATAAAAAATTAAAATGGAAGAAAGTTCAATTAGTTTTTCTATGTATAACGAACTTTAAAGATTATTTTAATGAAGCAATGTAAATTAATTAATAAAATTAATAGAATAAGTAGTAGAGAAAATTCAAACACATTATGGTTTGATGATATTAGCATTCTGGATGAAAATAGTACATTATGTACCAATGGCGCGAAATAGGAGATTTTGTCCCAAGTGTGAGTTTGTCGCCTTCGCTCCGCCAAATTCACACGAGAGACACAAATTTCCGTCGCGCCCGTGGTGCATACACAGTGCGTCTCATAATTATAGAAGTACCAAACCGTCATATGTCATAAGTACTTTATGTATTGCAAAAAGGTAAATATGGCGGTAAAACTTTTTATATCTTATAAATCAACAATTCTGATGAACTTTATTGGTACGCAGAGAAAAAAAAACAGTTGCGCTTACTGAAAACTTCAGTAAATGTAACCCAAGTACATCAGTAACAAGATGTTCAGTAAATTTAACTGAAGTTGGTCACGTTATTCCAACTGAACTGACAGTTCAGTAGAATCTACTTAAGTCTCTCGTTGAATCAACTTGATGACTTCAGTTGCGACTCTTTTTACCCAATGAAACTTGTAAATCGAGATTTCGTTTTGTAGGTTATTTCTCCGTGTAAAAGTTTTTATTATATTGATTAGAAATAAAATCATCTGATGATAATTTCTATAAGTAAAAAACATACCTATGTCAATTGTTAAATAATAAATAAAAAAATTATAATTTCATTCAAATTTTTTATTCAAAAAATACATAAATTCAAAACAACTTTTGAATTTCCTGTCTAGCATGTCAATTTCACATAACCTGTACTTTCGGGGTATGAATGTAAAATAAATTCGGATATTATATAAATTATTTCAAGAAGTATGATACTTAATTTCAAATCTTTTTATAAAGTTTTCCAAATTCCACATTAAAAGTAAATTTCTTGTAAAATCGTCCATAATAAATAGCTGTCTTCACAAGATGACAATTCACTGTTTTTTTTCAGTAAATTTAAGGGGATGTAAAACGGACACTACACCTGTACTCGTGAGTTTGGCCTATCTTTTCATCATATTGCAAAACTTGAGGGAAAAAAATGCTTTAGTTTGTAGTATTTATCATGAAGATTATTCAGTTAAATTTTCAAATAAATTCATTCATTAGTTTTTCAGAATTTTGGGTTCCAATATTACATATTAAAATTTTTAGATTTTGTACAAGAAATCTAAAATTCTGAGAAACTAATGAATGAATTTATTTAAAAATTTAACTGAATAATCTTCATGGTACATACTACAAACTAAAGCATTTATTTTCTTAAAATTTTGCAATAAAATAAAAAGATAGTAAATATTTATGAGTACAGGTGTAGTATCCATTTTACATCTCCTTAACGTTTTTCGCGATCGGTTAAGATAATCGAAAACTCAAGTTAAATCAACTTAAGACATCAGTGGCTATAACTGAGGAAGCGCCCTCTGATCGTTACTGAACTTCGTTAAGTAAACACAACGGTTTTTTTTTTCTCTGTGTATAAAGCTTTATAAGGTATAGAAATAATGTATTTATTGACTTTATTTCAAAAAATAAAAAATAATTACAAATTTTGCCGTCCCATAACTATAGAAACATTTTCCAAAATCTTAATTATTTCCGGTGGTAATTTTTTTACCCGTACATTACTTTTATATAAAATAATACAAATTATTTCACTTGTTCAAAACACAAAAATTTATTTATTTTAATGAATTTAATAATTTATTGTTGATTATGCATTTAGGTTATTTTACTTAAATTAAAAAATTTTTTTGTACAGTTATATTAAAAAAAAATCAGTAAATATTTTAGCATGCAATATTTTTATGCAAGAAATTGTTAACAAATTAAATATTTTCATTAAATTTAAAATTTTCATGCGTGCTTGTATTTTTAATTTTCCGCCCTCTATGAAATTTTTTTGAGCTCTGTATTCTTTTAGGCCTTGTGTTTTTCGGGCCCTACATCTTTCTGAGTACTATTTTCTTTGGGCCTCATATTTTTTTTGGGTTTCTTATTTTTTTGGGCCCAATATTTATAAATAATTTTATACATCGTTGTATTTTACCTAATAGTGCCAAACACGGTATATACCCCATGGCTGAATGAAGAATGTCTACACTGAAAAAAGTTTAGTTCACCAGTCGTACGACGCAGTGCGCCCGTTGTCTTAAATGTAAAACAAATTTAGAACTTGGTTTTCGTGCGAACGCGGTCTTGGTTTCGGACGGATATCGGCCGCCAATAAAACATCAGCGGTACTAAATATCAAGTACGGTTGAACTCTCTATAATACAGGCTCCCTCTGCCCGAGTCACCGTTCCCGCGCAACGCATGTTATTGTTTCCTTTAAGTGAAAAATAAAATGGAAAATTTTCTATTGAAATACAATTTTGAATATCTGCGCAACGATTTTGAATGTAAGTTATATATATTTTAAATATATTGTGACCTCACTTATATTATATTTTGAAATTACAATTTGATTTATGTTTGGTTCGTTTTGATTACTCTTCATTTCATGGTATAATGTTTCACATAACCTCTAACTATCATTTTCATTTTCTCCTATAATTACTTAGTGGCTGCTGTGACAAATGAAGAGTTTTTTTCTTTGAGTAATGAAAATATTTTGAAAAGTCATGAAAAAACTTTAGATTTTATTTCAAAATTTAATTTTGAAAAAGGGCTAGTTGAAGGACAAAATAATATATATAGTAATTTACAAGATGCTGACATTGAATTTATTGATACAAGTAATAATTTTAAAGAAACAAAAAGTGATAAAGAAAATCCTAATGAAAAAATGAATGCAATATTGCATGATACGTCAAATTCTGTCGATACGATTCATGAAACAGCCATTCCTTTAAATTCCATCATAAAAAATCCAAATGTATCCAAATCATTTTCAGGTGTTATTCTTTTATTTAATATTTTTGTAATTTGTTCAGTTTTTTGTTTGTGTAATAATTTTATGTAACTTTAACTTGCTTCTATAGATGAATTCCATTACAAAGAAAATAAATTATTTGAGTTTTTAAGTTCAAGTTTAGAAGGGAGAATGGTATTAGGTAGATTTAAGTATGAAAAATATTTTGATGTCAGTACGTTGAAACGTATGGTTATTTGGAAATGTATACAAAATGATCCAATAAATTATAAGTGAGTTATAAACATATGTATTATGCACTTAATTGATTTTTATATCAAATGATATTCAGTCAAGCTGCGATTACTGAAATTTCTAAATGTAAGTTGCAAAATAATATTGAACAATTTTATAATTATTAAAAATGATATATGAAAGTTTGTGTTAATATATAGATAGATATTGTTTTATTTTGTATTATAATTACAAAAAAGAGCGTGTAAAATTACAAATAAAGTTTTAATACATAAAATACTTGAAATAACCTTATAAATATAAAATTAAAATAGTACAGTATGATATCACAGTCATAAAACATAATATAGATAATAATACTGTAATAGTAAGTCAATAAATTAAATAAAAGTGATATCACAGATAATACAAATGAATACACGCAAAGAGTATGAATAATATAATTAAAAATCAGTCTCAAATATCTATCAGTCAAAAGAATTACATAAAAACAAGCGTGTAAAGAGCGCAGTCGAAATATCAGCAGTATACAGTTAATATACAAGTCAAGCTGATAAACATATAATCATTCACTCTATCTATGCACACACATTCTACAATCACGCCAGTAAATACAATCATGCCTTAAATCTATAAAAGGTACATCACATAATAAATTAACACATATGATATAGTCCGAAAATAATACTGTTTAATCGAGGTCGAGTAAATACCTCCTCAGAGCGGCTTTAAATCTGCTGATTGATGGAAGATTTTTAATATCAGCAGGTAGGGAGTTCCAAAAATGCGCACCTTGAACTTGAAAGGAATTTCTTCCAGTCTCAGTGCGCATGAAGGGCACCGCAAGATCTTTAATCTCACCCCTAGTGGTCGCTCTGGGTATATATCTAGTGAAGAGACCCACTAGATATTCAAGAGTATTCATACGTACGATTTTGTACATAAGTACAGCCATAAAATACTGTCTCCTCGAATCAGTACGTAGTCAACCCAAAGCTTGTCTATGGGAAGAGATGTGATCACCCATTCTCACGCCTAATATATATCTCACACACGAATTTTGCATTGTCTGTAGTCGTCTTCGTAACTCCTGCGAAGCATCAAGCAAAACAACTGTAGTCCAATCAATAGAGACATTTTGAGGACATTAATTAAAGGCTTAATGAAACCTATATAGAGTTGTTAAGGGCGATCAAAAAACATACCCAATATAAAATGTAAAAAAAAAAAAACGGTAGAAAATGCTCCAGGAGGCTGCAAAGTTGGCTAAAACAGCTTTTTTAATTCTCTGAAGCAACCTATGCATTTTAGCAAAAAAAGTAACTAATAAAAGTATTGGAGAATAAAAAAACCTACAATTTGAGTACTGCCGCGATTATTTTCGTCAATTAGTTATTGCAAAAAAGCCAAAAAACCATCGAAAATGGCCATTTCTTGGATATCAATTATTTATTGCAAAAATAATTTTTTAAATATTTTCAAACTTTTAAAAGGAAGCCTTCATGAATACGAATGGAAAGAGAGGTTGTAAAAGCAAATTGGTTAATTTGTTGCTGAGATATTCTCTATTATTTATCCCAACACGCATCATGTTTATTGCTATAATTTTTTTTTGGCTGAACATATTGAGTTGCATAAGGGCTTAAACTCATTATGAAGGTTCAAATTTTCATATTTTGTTGAGAGCAAATGAGAAAATTGAATTGCAATATTTTTTATAACGCTTTAAAAAAGATGGTATTTTTTTTCTATAAATAAATGAAGCTGGGGCTTTATTTATAACTTTTACGAATTTGCTATTTGAATATTCTTATAGCTGTGTTCAAAACGAAGATTTAAAAAAAAAAAGAACTCTCTAAGGCCAATAGGAGCCGAGATAAGATTTTTTTTTTTTTAAATCACAGTTACTTTGTTTATAACAATTAAGATACGAATCAAGCGTCATTTTTTAGTTGAAGACTTATATTTTAAAAATCTATGATTAGATTTTAAAAAATGCGACTCTTTATTATTAAAACTAAAATAATAATAACATACAAATAATAATGTCAAGGTCGGAGTCGTGGTGGGGATGCTTATCTTTGCGCGTGAGGGAAGTTAACGAAGGATCCCGTTCCAATAAAATTCGTAAAAATTAACCGTATCTCCGTTAATAATGGACCGATTTTGATGTTTCTTTTTTTAATCTGGAGTAGCTTGAAAAATTATTAATATTGGTACAAATAGTTTTTCAAAATAGGGTGCATTTAATTTAAAACAACTGTACCTAATACGGATACCTTAAACGCAAATGATTGTTGTGGCTCACTAAATCAATATTTTTAGACGTGTAATGTCTCATTTTAAAGCTAAAAGAAAGAACTTTAAAATGAGATATCATGAGTTTCATTACGATCAATATTTACGAAATGCGCGCGGATTTACGTAAATGTTGTAAATGAACTTACCTTATTATTCCTCGTAATAATTACATTTGGAACCTGGAGATAAATTTAATTAAAATTTTTATTATTTCTATATTTTAACTAATTATTATAATTAATTTTTAGTTCTAATAAGTAAAAAAATAATTATTAATAATTGCAAAAATTTTAATAGTAATAATAAAAATTGTTATCTCATTTTTTTTTCTTTTATTTGTTTGTGATGCAAAAAAATATTTTCATCATTAAATATATTTTTATTTTTTTTCTAAAACTAAACCACTAAGATTTTGATGTAAGGATTATTTCCTGAATATTATAAAAAATTTATATGAAATTTGCTTTTTAATTGGAACTATTTTTATTTTTTATTTCAAAATATAATAAATAGAAATAATAAAAAAAAAGTAGATATAAAAAAAAAAAAAAAAAAAAAAAAAAATATTAATATATGTCAAGAAAATTGGGATGTAAAAGGATAAAATTTATGGAAGAAGGATAAAAAAATGTTTATAATAAAATAATGTTTACGCCTAGAAAAGAAAAAATTTTAAAGATTTAAAAACGATTCTTATTATTACTATAGAAATTAAACGTGTCCACATAATTCAAATCAAATAATTGCTAGAAATAACTGAAATCTATATATATGAGAAGCTGTTGTTGAAATTCAAAGTTTATTTAAATACAAATTTAAATTTTCTGATTACCCTTTGTTTATCGATTTTTTCTGCGTTATTTTAAAAATGTTTCTTATATCAAAATCTTAGCGGTTTAGTTTTAGAAAAAAAATAAAAATATATTTAATGATGAAAAAATTTTTTTGCATGACAAACAAATAAAAGAAAAAAAATCGAGATAACAATTTTTATTATTACTATTAAAATTTTTGCAATTATTAATAATTATTTTTTTATTTATTAAAACTAAAAATTAATTATAATAATTAGTTAAAATATAGAAATAATAAAAATTTTAATTAAATTTATCTCCAGGTTCCAAATGTAATTATTACGAGGAATAATAAGGTAAGTTCATTTACAACATTTACGTAAATCCGCGCGCATTTCGTAAATATTGATCGTAATGAAACTCATGATATCTCATTTTAAAGTTCTTTCTTTTAGCTTCAAAATGAGACATTACACGTCTAAAAATATTGATTTAGTGAGCCACAACAATCATTTGCGTTTAAGGTATCCATATTAGGTACAGTTGTTTTAAATTAAATACACCCTATTTTGAAAAACTATTTGTACCAATATTAATAATTTTTCAAGCTACTCCAGATTAAAAAAAGAAACATCAAAATCGGTCCATTATTAACGGAGATACGGTTAATTTTTACGAATTTTATTGGAACGGGATCCTTCGTTAACTTCCCTCACGCGCAAAGATAAGCATCCCCACCACGACTCCGACCTTGACATTATTATTTGTATGTTATTATTATTTTAGTTTTAATAATAAAGAGTCGCATTTTTTAAAATCTAATCATAGATTTTTAAAATATAAGTCTTCAACTAAAAAATGACGCTTGATTCGTATCTTAATTGTTATAAACAAAGTAACTGTGATTTAAAAAAAAAAAAATCTTATCTCGGCTCCTATTGGCCTTAGAGAGTTTTTTTTTTTTTTAAATCTTCGTTTTGAACACAGCTATAAGAATATTCAAATAGCAAATTCGTAAAAGTTATAAATAAAGCCCCAGCTTCATTTATTTATAGAAAAAAAATACCATCTTTTTTAAAGCGTTATAAAAAATATTGCAATTCAATTTTCTCATTTGCTCTCAACAAAATATGAAAATTTGAACCTTCATAATGAGTTTAAGCCCTTATGCAACTCAATATGTTCAGCCAAAAAAAAATTATAGCAATAAACATGATGCGTGTTGGGATAAATAATAGAGAATATCTCAGCAACAAATTAACCAATTTGCTTTTACAACCTCTCTTTCCATTCGTATTCATGAAGGCTTCCTTTTAAAAGTTTGAAAATATTTAAAAAATTATTTTTGCAATAAATAATTGATATCCAAGAAATGGCCATTTTCGATGGTTTTTTGGCTTTTTTGCAATAACTAATTGACGAAAATAATCGCGGCAGTACTCAAATTGTAGGTTTTTTTATTCTCCAATACTTTTATTAGTTACTTTTTTTGCTAAAATGCATAGGTTGCTTCAGAGAATTAAAAAAGCTGTTTTAGCCAACTTTGCAGCCTCCTGGAGCATTTTCTACCGTTTTTTTTTTTTTACATTTTATATTGGGTATGTTTTTTCATCGCCCTTAACAACTCTATATAGGTTTCATTAAGCCTTTAATTAATGTCTAAAATAGCCTTTTTTTTGCTCTATTGATTGGACTACTGAGCAGTAATCAAGATGTGGGAACAGCAGGGTGGCTGCGAGCTGCTTACGCAAAGCCTCAGTGGTGTACCGACGCAAAAACCGCACGCTATAAATCACGCTATTGAATTTTTTAGTCAACATATTAATGTGCGGTTCCCAAGACAGTTTAGAGTCGAGTACAACACCAAGGCTCGTAAGGTGCTAGAGAAAAGAATACCGATACTGCTCCCCAGGTCAATCGTCCTTGGCTCACCCAAATAAAAATTTTTAATAAAACGATTACTTCCAAAGACGATCGCCTTTGTTTTACTAGCATTCAAAGTCAGAGAAACACCAGCAGCCCACCCCGACACCGCCCTCGCCGCCCTCTGTAAAATACGAATCCCCTCATCCACATCATCATAAGGGACCTGTGTGTAAATTTGAAGATCATCCGCATACAGCAGATGCTCGACGCAACCCGAGTCTAGTGCGTCACGTACGTCATTTATGTAAAGGCAAAACAACAGAGGCCCCAGCACCGAACCCTGAGGTACTCCTAGATTGGTTGTTAGCCAATTCGATTCTTCCTTTAAATGCGTGAAAACCATTTGTTTCCTACCTGATAAATAGGAGTTAATCGATTAGAGTGCAGCCCTGGAGAACCCCATCGATCTAAGCCTCGCAAGAAGTTTGGAGGGAGAGATCGTGTCGAATGCCTTACTAAAGTTAAAAAGTAGTAGTAACGTGACAAGTTTCCTGTCTAGACCTGGCCTTATATCGTCTGTAAGCTTAAGTACAGCAGTCTGCGTAGAATGGTTTTTCCTGAAGCCCGTCTGCATAGGATCGAGCAATTTTTTGGATGTAATGTACTCCTGCAGTTGGTCATGGGCGATCTTCTCAAGAACCTTTGAAAGAAAACATAAGATGGCTATGGGCCTAAAATCTTTTGGCTGCTTAGGTGCAGCACACTTTTTCAATGGTATAATACGAGCTTGCTTCCAACAGCAAGGGAAGACCTCCCGTGCAGAAGAGGAGTTGAACAGAGTCACAAGATGTTCACCAATAAATGGTAAAGCTTTAACTATCACGCTTTGCTGAATGCCATCCTCACCACAAGCCTGTGAGGAAAAATGTGAAATTGCAAGAACAACATCATTAAAATTAATTGGTTTAAAGGTAAACCCACTTTCATTGCATTGAGAAAGAGTTCTCAATCGCTCTTCACTATCCTCCTGCGGCGAGACTGGCACCCCAGCAAAGTGTGCATTGAGCTCATCCGGAGTGAATCCATTCAAATCCCCTTGAGGTCCGGATAGCAGTCCCAGGTCTCTCAACTCCTTCCAGACATTACCACCCGCAAGAGCATCAAACAGTCTATTGTGAATATAAGCAGTCTTAGCATGGTCCGTGCGTTCGTCTACCACCCTACACAGCTGCAGAAATTCAAGGAGATACTGCTCGTCCTCTGTCCGTTTGTATCTACGATATGTAGCATCTCTCTTACGTCGCATCTGTGACAATTCTTCATCTATCCATGGAAACTTATTCTTATTAGGCTTGAGCGCTTTCAACGGCGCCAAATTCTCGATTGCAGTAGTGAGATTATCACAGAGGCAACCAAGTGCAGACTCAGGGTCAACTGTGTCAGTCATAAGCGGCGACCAATTACAGCCGGCAAGTTTTTCTCCAAATGCAGTTAGGCAGATATTTTAATAGTTTCTATACATGATAGGTTTTTGATCTAAAGTTATAGTGTTACAAGGCAAACAGACGTCAATCAAATTATGCCGACTGTGAAAGCTCGCCGGTAGGTTCCGTGCATCAAGCACCACGTCGTTGTTATCAACAAAGATCAGGTCAATCCACGTGTGATCAGGTCAATCCACGTGTGAGACGTCGGAGTATGGTGCGTGGCTACGTGCTGGACCAACTGTAACGAAAGCTCAACCGACAGCTTACTAAGAAACCTGGCATCATTGCTCTCTTTAAGGAGATCGACATTCAAGTCCCCCATTATAATTTTATGCGAATAGTCTGAACAAAAATTTCTTAAATCATTCAACAAGTTTGAGTTTCTAATAAACGAAACAACAGGAGGACGATAAATAACAGAAACTAGCACGGGCTCGGAGTCACCAATTTGCACAGAACAGAAAATATATTCAGGCACCTCCGGCTTACCGCTACTATTACTAGTTTGCGTCTCTGAAGTGTCCAAAACAGTGCATTTCAGATAATCTTCAATATACAAGGCAACTCCTCCACTACGCAAGTTTCTATCCTGTCTAAACACTTTGTACCCCCCGACTCGAATTACGTCATCCGATACAGACGGACCCAGCCAGGTCTCAGCAACTCCAAATATGTCGTAAGAATGATAACCATCTAAAAGTTCACGCACTTGCCCAATATGAGCCCTAAAAGAGGTCACATTCAGGAAGCACAAGCGCAGTTCACCCCTCCTCCCTATTCGACTCTCCGAAGAGGACCAGCGCAGTCATTGAGGAGAGGCTCTATCTAACTATATTGCATGATTTTCAATTAATTCTTGATTCGAGCTCATCTCACTATTGTGAGGTTGAAATTTATCATTATCAGAAGATCCATTATTTGTTAGAAATTCATCATGTTTACCAATATCGGTTACGTTAACATTTTTCTTTACAATACATTTAGATTTATCTAATATTTCATTTAAATCATGTTCACTTTCAAATCTGTGTACTCTCTCCCCTCTCTCCCTCCTCATCATAAATTTACCACCTCTATGCCAAACAAACTTGCAACCTTTTCCTTTAGCATACTTTTTAAGATTTTTAAACTTAATATATTTATCTTTTTCAAGATACTCATTTATATATATTTGTAAATGGTGCTTGGTGGTAGAAGAACTGCCGAGAAGGGAGGGATCCAGATCCGCTGTCGAAAAAACTGTTAATCTACGCCTAGCCATAAATACCTTCTGCGCCAAGTTATCTCCAGAAAGCCTAACCAACAATGAGAACACAACACTTGGACCGCCAACGATCTCACGCCCAGTAGACATCCTGTCCTTATTTTTATTTCCAGAATTAGATTTCAGTAACAGATACAATATTTGAACGATCAAAATTCGGAAGTATGATTCCCAGAACAGCGCAAGCATAATCCTCCAGCCCGACATTAGCCGCAGAGCAATCCAGTCCGCTGGACATCACCAAGACACTATTCCCAGAACCACACCTCTTCACAGCATGACAGGATGCCTCTCTGCTACCATCTGTATATGTTTTTACTATTTGTACATCGTTCGAATCAACAGGTGCTCCAGTGACTGTGTTATGCGAGCTACTATTTGTGCGTTCTAATGATTGTGTTATATTCGAATTTACAGGCATATCAGCGTTAGTGTTGGTGTTGGTGTTGATTAAGTGTTCGTCCTGGGCCGTGAGATCAGTAACGGTCTGCACTACCTCAGCCACCCCGGTCATAAATTGAGGAAAGTTGCTGTCCACTCCATCGAATTCATTACCTAAAAATTCATGCATATTTTTAAAATTAGTCGTGAGAGACTTGAAAAACTTTCCATGCATGCCATTGAGAGCAGACAACAACTCCCTCTCTAAAGTACCTATCATTCACCTGAGTTTACGATTCTCCTCTAGCAGCTGCGTTTGCCCAGCATATTAATTCTTAATGATTTCATTTTGACTCTCCATTTTAGTCACGATATCCTGCAGACCCTTGTCAGTATTTATAATATGGCTCTCAAGAACCCAAAGTCGCTTAAGATCATTTTGAATCAGCTCGAGCCTGCAGGATAACGCGCTCTCCAAAGCAGACACAGCTGCCTGTATTGAGGAAGAATCAGCACCATTATTACTCTGCTTTAGACCACTATCTTTAACCTTATCAATATTGTTATCCGGGGTGACCAATGCAGTACCACCTCTAAATTTTTCATTAATTAACTTAATACTTATGCTATGTTCTCCTCTAACCACTGCCGAACAACGCGAATTGGTCTTCTTCTTAATCACAGAGTGTCCTTGTGCTTTCGTAATCGGTGCGACAGGTGAGCATCCTCGATATGGAGTAGAAGCAACGATAGGCCGGACTATAGAAGCTGCTCGCATAGTGGCATTGCGTGGTCCAGCGCCAGTGCCGGTGAGTGGGGCAGCGGGAGAAGCGATAAGTCGGCCAGCTATACATCTCTCACAATTATATTTCGGGTTACCATCGTTATCATGAGGCACGCGCTTCATACATTTCACATGGCAGCGCTGCCGGCATGTAAAGCACTGTATTAATTTTTCCGACCCTCTTATATTATCAGCGAAAAAACCGCAGATGGCGCAACAGTCCTTGATGGTATTTTGTGACATGGTTTAAGATGCTTATGATGTCAAGAGAAGTAAGAGAACCAAGGACGAAGCAGAACTTATGATATAATAAAGAAGAAATAAGAGATAGTAGCAAGAGCAGCGTCAGAGAAATAAAAATAATATTAAAAGCAAAACAAAATAATGATAAAAACTGGCCTGTGAAACTCTCCGCCCAGGTATATCACATTTAGAATTAAATATAAAAGAAATAAGTAATATAGTAAAAAAGCAGCATAATAAGCTGTTTTCGCGCGTCAAAAGGCCAGGTGGAAACGCGCCTTAAGAGGCGGTCGGAACCAAATCGGTGACTTAGTTCGGTGCTTGTAATAAATACTTATAATAATTTATTCATTTATTAATATGGTAAAAATATAGTCATTTCCTCTAGTCATGTATATGAAGAATAATTTAAAATAGTTAAAGCCACAAAAATATACAAAATATTGTTATAAAGCGAAAAATGCCACCTAACAATCGACACGACAGTTTTTTGCATGCGGTATATGTCAAGTCAGTTTGATATTTGTAATAAATGCTTATAATAATTTATTTACTTATTCATATGGTAAAAATATAGTCATTTCCTCTAGTCATGTATATAAAAGAATAATTTGAAATAGTTTAAGCCATAAAAATATACAAAATATTATCGTAAAGCGAAAAATGCTGACTTGATATATACCGCAGGTCACCGATTTGGTTCCGACCACCTCTTAAGTGTGGTAATTACCTGTCACTTATCCATAGAGTAAATAAGACAGTAGACAAGGTAACCCATAGATGGCGCTACTAATGACGCACTTGAAAGATTCGCCTAAGAGATAGTCAATTTGGCGCCAAAAATATTGTAGGTTATGTACCATATGCATAACCTATATGTAACATAATGCACAAAACATAAAGATGCAACTGCATCCCCCCACTGCACCACCACTCAACACTCCACCTCACAGTCAAAAAAGCAAACCAGCAATGCTCCAGCCATTCTTCAACTATCAGCAGCAGCAGCAACAGCACAAACAACAACAAAAAATGACAATGCTGGGTAGAGCGATGGATAAAGACAGAAAAACGTCCAAGGTCCGAAAGATGCAGATGCACAAGTGCAAGCAAGTCAAGCCACGCCTTGAGGACCCCCAGCTGGACGATTCTCTGTAAAAAGATTCACTCGGCAGAGTGAAATAAAAAATATTAGAAAACAAAAAGACAGAGCCGAAGCTGCGTATCAGTGAATACTTACGGGCGGAGAGGGGAGCTATCTAAGAGATGCTAATATTTTGAGTAAATCCAGAAAACAAAAGATCAACAGTGAAAATCAAAATAATAGTTCTACAAGTAAGAAAAAAAAATATTCACTAATAATTTTTGTATTTTTAATAATAAATAAATAATTTTTATGCATGTATTCAAATGAATGGTAATTATGAAATATTAATTTCAAAACTTTTTATAGATCTAGATATTAGCATTGATTGTCTCACTGATCCCAACCGTGAAAATTACAAGTCTTTGGAAGTAATCAATAAATGGGATAGTTCTTATCAAGATAGATGGTTGTTATTATCGAACAAAGAGAAAAACAAGGAAAAAATTCCTTTGGATTTGTATTTAAGGACTTTCCGATGTTTATGTACACCTGTTGGTAATCGTCTTGGTAAGACTTTAAAAATCTTTATTCATTCAAGCATAAAGTAGAAAAAATTTTAATTTTTTTTAAATATAATTTTGATGATTGATAGTGGTTGCATTCATTAGCATAATTCTGACATTTAATATATTATATTTTTATTCAACAGCTCGAACAAGATTTTGATAAAATCATTGCGAATCTTGCAAAAAGTAATATTGAGATAGAAAAAAAAATCACTCAGTATCCTTCCATCTTCTCCAACAATTGGAATATAATAGCAAAAAAATCATTGAGTCAAGTAAAAAACTTAGGATTAAAGAAGTAAAGGATTCCCTAAAATGTAATGAAGATTTTATTGTTAAAGGTATTCTTACTTTATTTTATTAAACGAAAGTAAATAACAATTTCAACAATTAGTTTATTGAAGTGATTAATAATTGTTACAAATTATGTTTGTAACAATTATTACAATATATATATATATATATATATATATATATATATATATATATATATATATATATATATATATATTGTAACGGTATTCTACCGTGTTTGAATCTTGTGCGCTTAGGTATTAAAATAGGTTAGACGCCTGGTCATATATCTCGTCTAAGACGAGTAAAGAAGTGCGTATCTTGACGACCGGCACGCGAGAGAGAAGCTCGCCGGCCGCGAGGCGCTTCAGAGAGTTTCCGGCTACCGTTGCGTTATGAAGATTTGATTGTTAAAGGTATTCTTACTTTATTTTATTAAACGAAAGTAAATAACAATTTCAACAATTAGTTTATTGAAGTGATTAATAATTGTTACAAATTATGTTTGTAACAATTATTACAATATATATATATATATATATATATATATATTGTAACGGTATTCTACCGTGTTTGAATCTTGTGCGCTTAGGTATTAAAATAGGTTAGACGCCCGGTCATATATCTCGTCTAAGACGAGTAAAGAAGTGCGTATCTTGACGACCGGCACGCGAGAGAGAAGCTCGCCGGCCGCGAGGCGCTTCAGAGAATTTCCGGCTACCGTTGCGTTAGCACGAAACCTAAGCCGCGCTGTGCTTATTAGCAAATTTCGCCACGTGGTCGTAAAATACGTTAGACTAACTTCGCAATTGATAACGCGAAACATTGTCTTAAGTAAAAGTCGTGAGTTTATACCGACAAGCGTATTATATTATATTGGCAAGTTGCAACTCTCAGAAATTCTTTCTGTAGAGTTTTGCTTGACCGCTTTTCGCGCGTCTTAGCGGTCAGCCATTAAGAAGGGGCCGAACTATCTGTCTCTGTCTAATAGCGTTTTTCATTATTTATATAAACACTATCCTTTATAACAAGAAAAAAATAGCAGCCCCCGCTAGATATTAGTATAATTAGTAAATTTTGTAATAACAATCAAATTTTTTACCGCATAGTTTTTGACTAATTAGAGACCTACTAGCAATCTAGAATATAACCTATCTTTTTTTGGTAGGTCTCTAATTATTCAAAAACTACGCATTAAAAAAATTTGTTTGTTGTTACAAAATTTACTTATTATACTAATATCTAGCAGGGGCTGCTATTTTTTTCTTGTTATACCGGATAGTGTTTACATAAATGATGAGAAACGCTATTTAAGCGACAAGTATATCAGATATGATTTTGTTGTTTATCAATAGGATTGATTAGCTAGCACAATCGGAGTTCGCTGTATAATATTTAGTGAAATTCTTACAAATTTCAGCAACTCTGCATATAGTAAAATTTAAGGACTTAGCTAAAGTTTACATTAAATTAAAAGCTAATTCTTTTTTTTGTAACGGGCAAAATAACCGTTACAATATATACTATGTAATAAACAAAGAACATAATATAAAGTTATGTAATAAAAAATTAATTGAAAACATAACTTTTCTATACTTAAAATTTTGTAAAAATACTTTTCAATTCAACTTTTTCTGTATAATTTATTGTTTTGTACTATGTAAGTTATTTTAAGAGAGACTAATAAAAAATATTAAATTTATTTTATGAGAGAAAATTTTTGTTTGGTGTTATACAATAAAAATGACATATTAAAAAAATTTAAAGATTTAGATACAATGACCCCAGTTAGTTACACTTATCAACTGTTTGAGACTAACACTTTTTTCTTTATTAAAGAGAACCTTTACACGGATGTGAAGTTTTAAATTCTATTTTACATGAATTCTGCTTAGGCATTTAAATACTAATTACTGAATTAAATAATCTAAAATTTTCATATAAAATAAATATCTTAAGCAGTGTATTTCTACTTTTCATGAATTTTATAAAAATTTGTTTGCTTAGCTTGCTAATGCTATTTACTAAAATTATTGTTTGTTATTTATTGCTCAACATTATTAATTATGTTAATTTTCTTTTTAATTTTCACTTTAATAATAATATTATCTTTGCTATATAACATTTAATAAAAAAATTTAAAAATATAATTAAAATATAGATAAAGTATAAGAACTTCGACTCTCTATAAAGGAGTCTTTTAATTTTATGCATAAATTTTATACTTTATAGAATAAATATCAATATTTACAATTTTATAAACACTTTTATTTATAAATAAAATAATTTTTTATTTCAACTTTATTACAGGTACTCATGATAGCGTAATAGCTCTTTTATTATTACGTTTATGCATTAAAGCAATTAAGTCTTTTAAAATTAAGGATAAAACAATTACTCTTAATAAAAGCGAAGTATAAGACTTTTATACTGCATGTGGAAGTAAGAGATATTTTAATATATTCTATTTTATATTTGTCATAGTTACTTTTTACATAACTATAATTGATGAAAATATTTTAGCACTCGGAAAATTTGGATTTGGAAAAGGAAAATTTTGAGAATTGGTTAAAAAGTTTAGGCCAACAAATTCATCCATATCCAATATTTAGTGGAAAGTTAGAAAATGTTCAGGCTTTCGTCGTGTTAAATAATGATGATTATCCTTACAAGGATCCAATAAAAGCTGTAGAAGCTTGTTTTAAGTGCTTAGTAGCTCTACAATCATTTCCAGTGACTTGTGATTTTGTGTGGGCGTTCATAGACAAAGCAGTAAATGATTTAGAATTAGTAAAAGTTAGCGCACATGTTAGGAAATACGTTCAAAATCTTAATCTGATTTTCTAATATTCATATACATTGTATTCATCCTTTGTAAAACATCTGTGTATATATGTTGTAAAAAATTTTATTATTAATATAATTTAAGTTTCATATTAGATCATGGATCCTTTTTTAATATTAAATCACATTGTTTCATTTATTTTGGCACTATATAGCGACCCAGTTTTGCCTAGAAAAATTGTTCAAATAGTCATTGAGTATATTGATGATTTCATTCGTAATGTTTATTTATCATCTATAGAGAAAGATTTATTAGATTTATTAAAAATACATAAAATTGAAAATTCCATATTAAAAGAAGTAGAAATTTGCATGAATAAATACAAAACAGTTTTTGAACCTGTTAATACGGAGTTTAAAAGATTCGAACTATTAAAAAGAAAAGGTTATATCGAATTCGAAAAGTTCGTTATCGGTAACACTTCGGTAATACTTATACGATAGTTGAAAATGAAATGGTATTAGTACCAACAATCGTGCATGGTGTACATATTCCACTTCGAAAAAGTTTGAAACTCTTCTTAGAAATTCCGGGTTTATTAAATCAGATATTAGATTATGTCCAAAAATTGTCTAGTGAAACTAAAATAATTAGCAATATAATGCAAGCTTCTTTGTGGAAAAACAAATATTTGGAAAAATTTTCCTCTGATATTGTTTTACCGCTTTATATTTTTTTTGATGAACTGGAAGTTGGAAATGCACTTGGCGGTCATGCTGGAATTAATAAATTTGGTGCAGTATATGCTTACATTGCATGTCTTCCACCTCACATATCTTCTCGACTTAACAGTATTATTTTAGCGACGCTTGTGCTTGCTGAAGATAAAAAAAATGTGGTAATAAAAAGGTGTTTCAAAAACTCATTCAAGAACTCAATTTCTTAAGTATTTTTGGAATCGTAGTAGACGTTAAGGGCGTAAAACGATGCATAAAATTTCAACTGCTTTTAATAATAGGTGATAATTTGGGACTTAACTCGATATTTGGCTTCGTCAAATCATTTAAGGCCAATTATTTCTGCAGAATATGTAAAATAACATCAGCCGAGTTTGCAAAGCTAGTTAAGAAAAATCAATCCAAATTAAGAACCAAAAATAATTATGAAGAAGATGCTAATAGGGCTGAAGTTTCGATTAGTGGTATAAAAAAAGAGTGCGTTTTCAATGAAGTAAACAATTTTCATATTATAGAAAATATTTCCGTAGACATGATGCATGACGTTTTTGAAGGCGTATGCATGTACGTTATGCAATTATTGATACGTACTTTTATTTTTGAGAAAAAATATTTTACCTTGGAACATCTAAATTCATTAATTAAAAATTTCTCTGGTACTTCAATCGAAACTGCAAATAAACCGCCAGAAATTACTTTTAATAGGATTAAAAATAAGATGAATTTGAAAATTTCAGCTTTAGAAATGCTTTTTCTTATACAATATTTTGGCTTTATTGTAGGAGACTTGATACCTAACGATGATGAGCATTGGGAATTGTACAAATATTTGCGAAAGATTATTGACATCGTAACATCGCCACGCATAACCCAAGGACATTCTAAGAAATTTGAAGTTTTAATAGAAAACCATTATAATCTGTATTTAAAATTAGGTGGAACACTCAAACCTAAATTCCATATTTTAATTCACTATCCTGCAATTTTGTTGAAAAATGGTCCATTAATTAATTTTTGGGGCATACGTTTCGAATCACGACATCGACAATTGAAATCTGTAGCTCAATCTACGTATTGCAATAAAGATTTATTAATGACTATTGCGACAAAAGAATCGTTAAGATTGTGTTATATGATGTGATGTATAAAATACATCACAAGGAGTAAAATTTAAATAGATTAGTTATTAAGTATAAAAAGCGAAATTATAAAAAGCGAGCGTACTTATTTTTTAATTCATAAATCTTATGTTTTAGTTTTTTTTTGTAACGTTTTTTTTAAATGATTTTTCTCAAGCGTAAGAAATTGACAGATGTAAAGGAAAGTCGAGAAAACTATAGAGGAAAACCAAAAATAAAAATAAAGTAATTAAGAGTTATTTAAATAGAAAGAAATATTCATCGTAACTAAGAGTAACATCAATCGTAAAGACAGAAGCACAGCAAGAAGGATCAGCTGTAATAATGTACATAAGTGAGAAAGAGAAAGAGGATTATGATCATGCGTGCGGCAAAGGAGAGGGGCTTCAGGAACACGACGCGTATATATATATATATATATATATATATATATATATATATATATATACTTATGGCTAGATGTTTCTACACTGCACGATGTAGCTGTGCATACACATCTGCCGTCCAAAGTGTAAAAGTGGTTAACTACATTGGAATCCCATTGGAGTTAAGGTTTTCTTACTTTGGACGGCAGACATGTGGAATCGACCAATGAGGAACAGCTATGAGTAGAAATCTTCGATAATCGATGTTTCTACTGCGTGAAGTAATATAGCAACCGCGAGTATAGTATACAAATTTTACTAGAGTAACAGAGATAGAAGATCCGCGACCAAGAGTCGATTAAACTGTCGATAGCGACTCACAATTGAAGAGATCAAAGGAGAAACTAAGACGCGACGAGAAAGAAGGATGGAAAATGGAGAGTGACTAGGTGCGACAGAGATGGACAACAGAGCGAAGGGGAATATAATTTCCTTCTTCTTGAAAGAAGATGATTCTTGTATCAGCCGCCTTCGAGTGCACTTGATAGTAGTGCTAAATCTGTCTTTTGAGAGAATATCGGAGAGATTAAGGAGGAAAGGAAAAGAGATCCGAACAGAGAAGCCGTGGGCCTGCACCAACGAGAAAAAGAGACAAAAAAGGAAGAAGAAAAACTACGGTGAAACACCTCCAGAGGCGACGACTCGGCGACCGGGTGCGATCATTCACTGGGGCCACCATCGTTATCCTTCGACCACGCCATTTTTCATCGATCAGCTCCAAGTCCTTCTTCGTTTTGTTTTATTATTGAGAGGAAATCTTCAGCAGAGTGACCGTAAGTGGGATTCTACCAGCGGGTTAGCAAGTAAGAAATAGTAAGTTTTTTTATTCTGTTGGTTTTCCTCGATACCTTTCTCGATTCTCCTTAAGAGATATATATTTTTGTGTTATTACCTAATATGATAAAGTTTCTTGATTTCGATCGCGAGTAGCTTAAAAGTAGAATTAGTGCGGTTTAGTGAAAATACGAAGAAAGACATTAAAAATAAAAATAAGTGTAAGTTAAAAGAGAAAAGAGAAAACCACGTGTGAAGGCGTTCATGCTTAGCGACGCGACGCCATTTTGTGTTATAAATTAAATGAGAAATTCGTAATTATTAAAGTCAAAGAAATTTGTTTTTGTTAAGAGGACGCTGGATCTCTCTATCCTTTTCTAATTAAAAAATGTAAATTTTTGGGAAAACTAGTTTTTATTGATAGAAATCAAGGGTTGTCCGCAACTTCTATAGCGAAAAACAATATTTTGTCTGATGAGAGCAAATTAATTCTGTTGCTTTTTTTTCAAGTAAAGTTTGACATACTTAAGAGATACAGCGTCCCCTTAAATTCTGATTGTGAATCCTTATATTACTGAAAAATAGGTAAAGTGAAATAAATATACAACACGGCGGCCATTGTGAAATTGTGCGAGCGAGATAGCTATACGTTAGCTATTAATTAAATTCAAAGTTCTTTCTCTTTGTACAGAGTAGCGCGAGCGATACTAAGATTATTTCTTTCAATATTTATTTTAAGTGCGAGTTATCAGTGCCGGGTTGTGCGACCGCGCAGTAAGAAAATAGAGCGTCGCGTGATTAAAATCTCAAACAATTATTATTCAATCTAATAAGTGATTAGCTAATTACACGTGTAACGAAAGAAAGTGCTCTTTTTGTCTTCTGCGCATGCGCACGGTCCAACTGCGAGAAATTAATTAAGCGGCGTTCCTTTTTTTTTATACATCATTGCGTATTGTGAACAAAATTTCCCTTTTTAAATTAATAATATAAGAAGTTTAAAATCCAAGTTTAAGTAGAGAGTCAACTGCTTATTTTCCCTTTCCTCTTTTCAGGACAAAAATTAAGTTAAAGAAAATTAATTATACTATTCATTTTTCTTAAATAATTAGAGTTATTTAATATCAATAGTTTTTTTCTTTATTATATAAATTTAAAATTTAATTGCTTTTATATATTAAAACATTGCCCCTTTTAACTTCTTAGTTTTCTTACTAAATCATAAATTACACGGAAAAAGGAAAATACCTGAAAAGAATGTACTAATTTGAGTCAGTACTAGAAAGAATATTATTAGTCGTTTTTTAATTGATACTCAGTATATATTTTAAAACGACCTATATAAGTACATTTTTTAACGCGACTCGTCCCAACAATTGTGTGGTATAGTACCGAATTTTTCCGTACTACGGGACTACATTATCTTTTACTAACATAGTACCTATACAATATTTATTGCGGCGCTGTCGAATATGAAACTTCAATACAGCTAATTTATCATAATGTAAAAACCATTAAATTGTATATAAATTTTTAGCAATCAATAAATATAATATCGATCATATAATATGTAAAAATTTCAAATTACTAATTATAAATTTTAAACTTGAGTTGATTATTATAAACGGGAAAAAGCAGATGAATTTTTTTGCTACAATAAAGAAATTTGTAAGATTAAGCTTGAGTGCGGACAACTCATGAAATCCACCGAGATGCTATACATAAAAAGTTATATACAAACTTACGATGTATAGTATTTCGAGGTTAGGTTTGTCAAGCTTGATCTAACTTTCAATCTAAGTTTATAAAAGAAATAAATTCAAATGACTTTTTATTTTAACAAAAATGATTGTACTAACATAGCTATAGTGCGGATAAGTTAGAACATTTGTTTGATTAATGAATTTAAAAAGATGTCAACAAAATAAAAAAAGCAAAAATCGATTCTAACAGCTCTGACATCCTGTTAAGTTGAAAATTAATTATTAGTAATTTAAAAGGGTTGTATATTATAAAAATGATTTTAGAATCATCAATTTTTAATTCTAGTATGGGAAAATCAGTTCTATATATAGCAATTATATTCTCTGCAAAATTTTACCCCTGGATCGGATAGGTGAAATATCAGTCCTAGTACCGAAAAAATAGGTACTACGTAGCGGAAATTCATGCACTCAGTTCGTAATATAGTTATGCCAGCATTAGTAGTTAAAATTTGAAGTATAGTATTGATTAAAATTATACTATTACATTTTTTTTCAATACTTTATCACAGAAATAATACATACTACGTGTAGTATTGATTTTAATGGTATTTACCTTTTTCCGTGTATATTGAAATTCTTTTGGACCACTCTGATCGTCAGAACCAGCCTGCAACCCGAGGCAGGCCAGTAAGTATTGACCCCCTCTGCAGTTGCTCTACCCAGCTAGCTGAGCAGGGTTCACTGGCGCTCAATTAAAAATAATCATAAATTTTGTGAACCCAGGTAAGTTCGTGGCTTCGGGGATTCACTCGGAGGTCCGGGAAATTTGCCACGTAACAATGATTGATTCACTGTGTGACGTGGTACGTCCCAATAAAAAAATTTGTTAATTAAAATTTTTTGTTACATTGTTTATTTCACGTACACGTTGTTTTCACGACACGTCACAACGATTATTAACTTGTAATATCACCAGGGCACTACATCACACCATCGGCTTACTCACCGACCCGGGCGTAATTTATTGAAAAAGAATAAATAATTAATCGAACGAACTCTTTTTTTTGTTTACCGGTACACGAGGAGCACGACTGGCAGAAGCGCGCGGCGGCCATTACATACACAGTCATAGACCATGTGTATGAGCGCTAGTGCTGCTTACGCAGACCGAAGGTAGGGTATCTCTACTACCACTACCTAGCAGCGACCGCGCGTGCGCTAGGAGTGGCGCACGACGAAGAAGATGTAGAAAGAGAGAGAAACATAAGAGAGAAGAAAGAAAGAGATGGAAAGATTCACATTCGATGGGAGCAAATTAAGAGTGATGGCGCGCCTCTTTCTCGCGCAGGGAAGAAAGAGGGAGAAGCTAGATGATAAAGAGAGACCGAAAGAGCATGACGAAGGGAGAGTACCACTCTTGCTCCTGCTTAAGTACAGCTGCACTGAGTAGCCGATATGTACGCATACGTATATATATATATAGGTATATAGGTATATATAGATAGATGTATCCATGCCTGTAGTGACTCTCTCTCTCTAATGAATAAAGACGGATAAAAAGAGAGCGTAGATAAAAAGAAGGCTAAAAAGAAGAATAAAAAGAAGAAATTAGATTAAAATTACTACAGAAAAGGTGGCGCGCAGGTTGCAGACTTGCGTTCGAGGACCGGAAGGCAAATTGCATGAATAGAAAGCAATTATTCGGACAAATGATTTGTTATTGGAGAAGTTAAAAATTAAAAAGAGATAGACGATGAAGAAGAGGGAGAAATAGACCGAAGAAGACGGAAGTGAGCATCAAAGGAGACATTCGATTACTGTCCTCGTGCCGTATCGGAAAGTTAGCTCGATAAACCTCATACTTTTCTTTTGCAAGTAGCTGCTTAAAACTTCGTGCGTTTTCTTTCGTTGATAGCTGTGTAGAGATTGCAGATTTGGATAGACCAGGAAGCAGTTGAGCAGCCAGATTTCCAGAAGGAGGTTTTTGCTGCCCTGATCCGTCAACCAACTCAATTTCTGCAGCCGGCGCCGACCAGTTGCTTCGTGCACAGAGAAAGAGAGAGAGAGATATACGACCTGAGGCCATCACCGCCATCCTTGACCAAATTCGTCGCTATCTCCGACCAGATTATTGTGTCAACGAGAACTTCTACACCGGTGAGTGGACTGTAGTCCGAATCGACAATTATAAATTATTTTGTAAACTAGCGGCTCTCGCCGACTAGGTGTAAATTCAGTGCGGGCGTAAAAATTTAAATTCAAAGTGATTGTGACAACGTTAATTAGTGCAAAATTAGAAATTTAGTAGTAACGAGGTGTAATTAAAAGTGTGAAAAAAAATTTTGATTGTAAGATTAATTTGTAGTTTGATAAAGCGAAATTAAATTTAGACCACGTGTGCAACGATTTCGTTGACCGGTAAATTTCTCGTTAATTTAATTATCTTAAATAAACTATAATAATAAATTCTCTTGATTGACTGGAATAATAAAAATTGAGATCGGTGGACATCGTGGTGTGTATGGCGTAATCTTAGAGCATATACTACTGGAGGAAGCAGGCCTGAACAAAAAGTATAGACGATATTGAGAGAGAGGGTGATAGTTTGGGTAACCGTTTTCTCTTAGAAAGAAGTGGCGTCAACCAATCATGTGCCTGCATGAGTGAGAAAGGTGGTACCCAAACTGTCTCTCTTTCTCTTGCTCGTTCGTCTACACACTTTCCATAAACGTGCTTCCTCCAGTAGTATATGCTCTAAGGGCGTAATACAGTTCATGACGCGGGCCTTAGCAGCCATTTTGTAAATCAAAATTTCTTGTCTATTCTGCGTTGAAAATTAAATTAAACTGAAAGTAATTTATAAACCGTAAGAAATAGTAATTAAAAATTAAAAATTGTTTTCTTAGATATATCAAATTTTCGAGAGTGCGGGAGTGAAAATCTAACCACATGTCTGACGGTTTCGTTGACCGTGCAATTAAATTAAAATTAAATTGGTATTTTACATGAAAGTTTAAATAATTATTAAATTTTTTTTTCTTATTATTGACCGGTAATTAAACAAATTGGTAGACACGTGGGACTAGTGAGTGTGAGAGAGAGAGAGAGAGAGAGATAAGTGCGCGGGCTCTTGGTAGCCATATTGTTGAAAGAAGGAAGAGCGAGGTCGCTTACGTCGACCAGACCGTAAAATTCATTTTTTTTATTATTGCTACGATTAGAATATTTGATTGTTATTTCAATAAAAGCGTAAAATAAAATAAATTAATTTTATAGTGACCGGGATGTATGGGACATGAGTGTGCGCGAGTTAATTAAATAAAGTTATAGATTAAAGCAATAGAGAGTTCCATAGCAAATTGATATTTTCTTTTGTTGTAAATAACACAGGCCAACATGGTTTTGTTGTCAAAAAGTGGAGGGTCATTTCCGAAGTAATTTTTTGCGTAGAATCCGAATCCGGGGTCCGAATTGCTCTATCACGTCAGGATTTTGAGATATTTGAGGTTTTTTACCCAAAAAATGGCGTTTTTGGCTACTTTTGAGGTTATGTACAGAAAAGACAAAATTTTTTGGGAGTTTTTTTTTAGTTGCATCTTATAGCACTACTCTTCCTCTTTAATTTAAGAGTCGCAAAGTTCAATTACGATTTTTCTACACCAAGTTACGCCAATTTGAAATTACGAGCGGGAGTCCCTTCGCCAATATTAAAACATGTTTTCTTTTTAATTTTGCCCCGTCTCACTTTGGAATTCCTTTAAGCATACATTTCTTTAGTGTGAATCATTTAGTATAATTTTGCCCCGTCTCATTGATATACAATTTTTTATTATTTGTACAAAAAAGACCATTTGTATTGATTCTGTATTCATTGTAATCGCAAATAAATCATTTTTTTAATAACATTTTAAGCAACAATTTACTAGATAGCTCTTAATTGTTCGTTCATGATGCCTTATTTTTTGGAAAAAATTTTGTGAATATTTGTATTTGATCTGTTGGTTAACAACTCGCTGGAGGTATAAAGTATTAAATTAAATATTCTAACTGTTGATCATTTCAATAATGACCTCGCGTAAGTGTTTAAATAATCCTGACAGCTTTTGCTACATTTGTAGTCGCTTCGTGTTCGCAAAAAATGCGATGAAAATCAATGAAACGATAAAAATATTTTATCTTAATTACTTCAATATTTCGATAACTAATCAGGATAAGTCTTGGCTTCCACATACGGCTTGTAAATCATGTGTTGAAACATTAAGACGTTGGTATAATGCCCATAAAGAAGTAACACCAATGCCTTTCAAAACTCCTGCAATTTGGTGTGAACCTGTTAGCCACAATGAATGTTATTTCTGTTTAACCAAAACATTTGGATATAATATTAAAAATGCTTGTAATATAAAATATCCGAATGTAGCAAGCGTAACGAAGCCTATTCCTTTTGCATCTGGTGATGTTCCTCCAAGCCCTCCATTTGTAAGAATAAATGTTGAAGACCATACAGTCTGTGACGATATTGAAAATCAGGATTTTGAAGACATCGAATCAACCTCTGATGCTCCTATTTTATTTGATCAGGCTTCTTTAAATGATTTAGTCAGAGATTTAGACTTGTCGAAAGAAAAATCTGAGTTGTTAGGATCAAGACTTCAAGAGAAACACCTTCTTACTCCAGGAACTACTTTTAGTTGGTATCGTAATCGAGAGAAGGAATTAGTTGAGTATTATTCTGCATGTGATGAATATGTTTTTTGTAATGATGTTAAAGGCTTAATTGAAAAATTAGAACTTCGTTATGATACTGATCAATGGAGATTGTTTATTGATTCCTCAAAAACAAGTTTGAAAGCAGTTTTATTGCATAACTCAAATAAATATGCGTCAATACCTATTGCTCATTCTGTACACCTAAAGGAATCATATAAAAATGTAGAAACTATTCTTAAAGCAATAAAATATGAACAGCATAAATGGGAAGTATGCGGAAACTTAAAAATGGTTTCAATGCTGCTTGGACAACAATTGGGTTATACAAAATATCCGTGCTTTATATGTTTGTGGGATAGCAGAGATAGAGTTAAGCATTACGTTACAAAGGATTGGCCTCTTCGTAAAACTTTAAAACCTGGAGATCCCAACATTATTCAACAACCGTTAATTGACTCTAAAAAAGTTTTGTTGCCTCCGCTTCATATAAAATTAGGATTAATGAAGCAATTTGTAAAGGCCCTTGATACCGATGGTGCATTATTTCAATATCTTAGAGATAAATTCCCTTATTTAAGTGAGGCGAAGATAAAAGAAGGAATATTTGTTGGATCACAAATAAGAGAATTAATGAAAACAACAGAGGTTGAACAGGTTATGACAAATGTAGAAAAAGAAGCCTGGATTAGCTTTAAAAAAGTTGTTAAAGGATTTTTGGGTAATAATAAAGTTAGTGATTACAAAGAAATAGTTGACGATATGATTGAAAAATTTCAGAATTTAGGTTGCAATATGAGCGTAAAATTGCATTATTTACACTCTCATTTAGAATGGTTTCCAGAAAATCTAGGTGCCGTAAGCGAAGAGCAAGGTGAGCGATCTCATCAGGACCTCAAAGAAATGGAAAGACGTTATCAGGGTAAATGGTCTCCAACAATGTTAGCGGACTATTGCTGGTGTCTTCAACGAGATGAGCTAAATGTTCGTCATAAAAGACGGTCTGGGTCAAGATCTTTACTAGATCAAAAAAAAAAGATTTCATAAGTTAAACTGAAATAGTTTCTAATCGTGAGAGGCGAGGGGACTCACGTAAATTAAGCACCCCGATCGTGCGAGGCGAGGGGACTCACGTAAATTAAGCACCCCGATCGTGAGAGGCGAGGGGACTCACGTAAATCCAGCACCCCAAAGGGAACAGATTTTACTACGTCCACGTCGTTGTTCCTGGGTAATGCTAAATGTAAAAAAAAGTTTAACTTGAAATGCACTTGAAGATCAAGCTGAAAGTCAAATTCAATGTCACGATACCTGTGTAAATATAAATTACTATAATGTATTATGTTTATCGTCACAACAAAAGTTATTAGATAGCAGAAAATGAAAATATGTTTCATATTTGCAATGTTTTTTGAAAATTTTTATACGCCATTTTGAATCCGCCATCTTGAATTTGAAAATTTTAATATCTCAACATTATATTCGTAATCAGTAACCCCAAAAATCCCCAAGTAAAAATTTTGAAGAAAAAATACCCAGTACACAAATGTCTGCCTCAACGTATTCAATGCAAATGGTCATGCAATTAATAGGACATATCTCGTAATTTCAAATTGGCGTAACTTGGTGTAGAAAAATCGTAATTGAACTCTGCGACTCTTAAATTAAAGAGGAAGAGTAGTGCTATAAGATGCAAATAAAAAAAAACTCCCAAAAAATTTTGTCTCTTCTGTACATAACCTCAAAAGTAGCCAAAAACGCCATTTTTTGGGTAAAAAACCTCAAATATCTCAAAATCCTGACGTGATAGAGCAATTCGGACCCCGGATTCGGATTCTACGGAAAAAATTACTTCGGAAATGACCCTCCATTTTCCAACAACTTCCATGACCCCAATATTTGTAGGCCTGTGTAATTAAACTTTAAATAAAGAATTAAAGTGTTACAATTTGACCTAGTAAAATTCATTTTTTTTTGTGTGTGCAATACCTCTCCCAACTTCAACTTAATAAATTTTAACACCAGAGGTCGCCCATATCCCAGCCAAGACAGCCCGAGATTCATGCTGCCGACGAGTAAGCCGGAGGCCTGTCTGGCGCTCTCAATAAATTAAAGATTCTTTCTTTTCGACAGGCCGAACTTTGCATGCGGGGACGGGCAAAGTTATATTAACTTATTTAATAATTTGTTTATTGAAAGGGTACCCCCCATTAAGATAGGTAAAATGCCCCCCATCACGGAATTCAAATTTTCGTCCAAAATTAGTTAGTGTTTGCTCAAAAATGAAATTTTAAACTGCGACCTGCTACCCCTCCCCGCTCCAGTACTCCTAACCTCAAAAAAACGTGTTTTTTTAAAAATAATTTTTTTCGGCACCTTATTGACGGTTAAGAAATTTGAAAAAAATTGAGCATATTCTATATAAAAATGCGCATTTACTGTAATATTTTCAGCTATTTTTGACGTCAAAAACTAACCTAAAAACAATAAAATATTCTTCAAATTGCTCTAAAAACTTTAAAAAAAGGGGTGCCGCCTCAAAAATTTGGGGAAAGTTGAGGATTTGCGTCCTTAATCTGCCCTATTTCGCCCAGATTTTTTGGAGTGGTGCGCCATATTTAAAAGTCGAAAAACCCTGTTTTTTAGCTATTTTTTATCAATTTTTTGCTTTTTTTGCTTTGTCAGTAATAGTTACAACAAAACTAATAACACCATCGGATTCTACGCCAAAAAATACATAAAAAATATGTATAATACTCCGTTCTAATATTTTTGGAACACTAGCTATAAAACAAAAATGGAAAAGAGGCTGCTATGAGCATGTCGGGGCAACTCACTTTTTCCGTGGGATTTGTGAAAAGTTACTTTAAAGTATAAACAACAATGATTACGTGTATTTTTTCATATTTTTTGACGAAGAATACAGTGTTGTAGCTATATTTTCTATAACTAGGCTCAGGTCAAATATCAGAGCCAAGAAAACAACTTACAATAGGTCCTTTTTAATAGGTAACACCTGAAGCGTCCGGCAAAAAAGGATAAATCGTTTTTCTTATTTAATAATTAAGTCATGATATTTAAATGAAACAAAAACGTTACTATATATATATATATATATATATATAGTAACGTTAAATTAAACACCATTGCTATTTTTTATTCTCTATTGTCGATTTATTTAGCGAGTTCGTGAACCAAGTTTTCCGTAACAGTGTCCAGCCTTATGTTTTTTATGTGAATAGAGCCTAACAGAATACACTGAAAATCAATCCCAGCAGTAGAAACTGTTGCAAATAGATGTATACAATAGAATCTAATCAACAGAAGTTTCATATTATAATTATTGTACTTAATTTATTCTTACAATGTTTTATATTTGAAAAGAAATGTTTTAATGATAATATAGCTTCAAAAACTTACTTTTTATTAAATGTTATCGGAAATTCAGAGTAAAACAACGTGTGTAACAAATAAGTAAGAATAAAAATAACCTTGTAGATTTAATTGAATTTTAATTTTGAGTATAAGAATATTATAATCATTCTTTAGGTTATCCGAAATTAGAATTCATTAAATTATCATATCAAGTAAATATTATTGAACTTTAGTAGATACAGAATAGAATTGAATGTTTATAAACAATTGATATCTTTTCACAATATTAAACATTTTTAATAAAATCAACTCTATTTCTGTCATTAGGTTCTAGATATCTTGCAACCAGTATATGAATATTATTGAAATTAGATATTTTATTTATACTTTATATATGACATAAAAACCCTTTTGGATTGAAAAAGTAGTGGTTTCATGGAAGTGCTTGACCTTCAAATCATCTATTTAGGTATACATTTGTATAGCTTTTCACTTATTCATTTAATTCTTAAACATTACGAATTTATAAAAAGCCAAAATAAAAAACTCATGTTTTTTAAATTTTTGGAAAAATTCCAACTTTCTCATTTTTTTCCTGAAAATCCTGATGTTTTAGAGATAAATTCATAGGAACACTTCTTGTTGAATGGAAAATAATTATATAATTATGGAACACACACTGTTAAAAGAAATGATAGTGGCTTCCATTACATGTAATTATGACACTGCTAAAATATTACATTTCAAGTCATTTTATTCTATTAAAGATATAGACTTAAAACTTTACAGCTGAATGTAATTTAACTTAACAATAAAAAAGAATTTATAATACTGCAAGTCTTTGAATACATATCAACGAGCTTCAAGAGCATGAAGTTTGATAAAAAGTTGGGGTAGTGCTGTTATTGAACATTACATTTTTGCTCATATCTCTAGTTCTATGATAAATAGTGATTTGAGACTTTGCATACAAGTTTTTTATACTTTAATATAATATGAAAAATACAGTTGGAGTAAATTTAACAATTTTTGACATTTATTTATCAAAAAACTCTACATTCCAACATTAGTTGAAATTGTCGCTGAGATAGGTTTTCACAGCAAATGAATTTATAATGGCTTCCATTAAATGTAATGGAAGTCACTATCATTTCTTTTAACAGTGTGTGTTCCTAAATTGAATCATCATTTTTATTGAACAGGTAATTTTCATAGAAAGTTAATGCAAGTGAAATAGTAAATATTTAATTATTCTTTTTCATTAATAAAACAACTTTTTAAAATAAGATTTTTTATTGAAAAATTATTTACTTGAATTGGATGAATTATTCTATTTGAAACAATAAAAGTACTTACTATGTGAGTCCTAATGAAGGTAACTTTGTTCGCAGTATTGCTTGTTGTCCAAATTTTTAAAAATTATTTATAATTTACATCTGGTAATTCTCTTTATGAAATGAAAATTAGTATAGTGTAATATATATTGAAGCGGGCTTGACTTTATTCACGGTCGCCAGGTAATATTTTAATTACCGAATTTAAATTTACTTCATTAATTTAATCTATACATGCATATACAAGGTGCATACAGCAATATCATAAAAGAAAATTACATTTATCGACGATCTCCTCCAGTGCAATACTCTTGGAGATGCGATAGTTTATAATTTTCTTTACGTGTGGAGGAGAGGGTAATGTGATAAAAGTGATTATCGACGACTCCATTGAGTGCAATACTCTAAAGAGTGCGATAATAAACTTTTTTATTGTATGAAATATGTAGAAAAGTGTTTAAATCGACGACATCTTTGAGTGCAATACTCTTAGATGTGCGATAAATATCACTTTTATTTAATGCAAGATGAATAAACAAATTATTATCGACGACATATCCAAGTGCAATACTCTTCAATGTGCGATAATTAATTTGTTTAGTATTTTTATGAAGAATGATAAATGTGGTGAGATGAGTTATACTTTTATCAATAACTTTTTAAACACAGTCTCATTTAAATTTGAAATACTTAATCTTTTTATTAAAAAATTAAGAAAATATATATTTTACAAAGATTTAAAAGTTACTTAGTACTTTAAGACAGAATGCTTAAATCTTATACTTCTGACAGTATAAGATCTAATGAATATAGTATCCGTGTTAGATGTTACATGGTCGAACATCTAAAAGATAATGAGAGAGCTTGCTTCGATTCACGCTCTTTTATACTGTTTCATAAATCTTCTATGAAGTTCTATTTAGGAAATGGGATGTTCCATAACTTTATTCTATATATTTGCAAAAGAAACATTTAATTAAAATAAATATATTTGTAAAAGAAACATTCTATTTCCTTTACATTTCAAAAGACTATTTTTTATAGTTAATTTTATTATTTATTAATTAAAAAAACTAATTTTTTAATTTATATCTTTAAACTTTAAATAGAGTAATCATTTTTATACATATTATATAAATAGAATGTTCTATTTATATATACACAATTATTTTAGAAAGTTACATTTTATTATTAACAATTAAATATTGATAATACTTCTTCATTAAAAGAAATAGAACATTCTATTTCTATAATCATTTTACTATATCTATATATATACATTTGAGTTATCTTATCGACCTCAGTAGGTAACTATGAAGTCCTACTTATACTTTTAATGTAATTTAAATTTATTATTACAGAAAATCATTCTATGTTATAAATAATGACAAATTATTTATAAAATATTTATATCAAATTTAATAATTATACCCAAAATCGATATGAGTCGTTACAATATTTGGTATTTTGATCAACTGATTTTATAAAACGTGATGGTACAAGTCATCACAGTTAATCAGAACTTCGTTCCAACAACTGATTGCAAATCAGATTATCTTACATATAAGATCACAAATGATATTCATGTCAATGATGCGATTGTACGTCAAATTAATTTTGATTTATATTCTACTCATATAAGTATTTAGAAGATGTTTGTATATGTAGTTACAAGAATTATTTAATAATTAATTGAGTTTGCGGTGACTCTGTCTTATTTGCCTACGAAAGTAATTGTAATTATAATAATAACGAATGTTGTTTAATTAATAATTAAGCTTTTAATTGATAAATAACATTCTAGTATGTGTTTTTAAAACTTATTTTAATAGTTTTAGATTATTTAAACCAGATGATTATGTTTAGTTTGCGAAAGGATATTTTCAATAATAACAATTATTTTAAACTGTCATTACTTCTTATTGATGGCTCTAACTTACATGATGCAAAATTTATTTTAAAGTTTATGTAAAATGAAAGAAAATAAGCATTTTCTGAAGTAATGAATAATTTTAATTACCATGTTTTACATATAAGAACCAATCAAAAAACTTAAAAATTAGGTCTGTAAAAAATCATGAAGAAGTGTTCCTATGAATTTCTCTCTAAAACATGAGAATTTTCAGAAATAAAATTATAAAGTTCAACCTTTTCCAAAAATAAAATTTTTTTGTATGGATTTTAGGATAAATAATTTTTTTTTGTTTTTCTCGAATTTTGTTTGAATGTAATTAAGACTGTTTATGCTTTGGACGGCAGATTTCTTATCAACAATTTTCATAAAACTGTTTCATTAATTTTATTAATTTTCCATGCAACAGAATAAACAAAATGGAGGCTGTAAATTATGAAACACCGACTAAAAAAACAGACAATAGAAAGTGTGTTCGATGCAAAATCTTTATCCGTAAATTAAATGGTCCTTTCCGACAGTTTGATGAACGCGAAGATGCTATGGAATTTCACAATAGATACAATTTTTATGTTCAAAGCGGTGACGTGATTTGTAATAAATGTCGTCACCAATTAAGTCTTCTGGCCAGTAAAAGAAATAAAATAGTAAAAAGTAAAGAGAATGCATCGACATCAAATTATGAATCTCAAGAAATTATTACATTACCATTAAAAGAAGCGATTGACGATGTAGTCGGTAGCGCTTCACAATCAAAGACAGAAGAATCAGATTCTAACGAAACTTCTACAAGCCAGCAATCTTATCCTTCATCAAATATCAACTATTTCAGTGATGTAACACCAACAAGTAGTCAAACGTTCACCGAGTCGCCAGATAGTCAAGAATCTGATGACTTTTCGATATACGCTGCAACAGTTCAACCAACAGATGAATACGTTTCGATATCATTCCCTAGAGTAATTCTAAGTCATAGATTATGTTTTATATGTAAATCGACAAATGAAATTCAAGATGTGCCTTTCGAAGCTCGCTTACAAGTTTTTATCTAGGAAAATTTTTATTCCTCATAGAAATAGATGCTGCAAGATTCATTTGATAAATAAAAGGTTTTATGACGATGAAGTTTTGAGAATAGAAACTTATTCAGATAAATGTAGCATAAAATTTTCAGAACTTGCAAAATTCATGGATGCATTATCAGATGGTGCACATTTACAACTTCATGACCAAATTGGAAGTTTCACAATTACGGAAAAACGCATAAAAGCTCTAACTAGATATACGTGGCACAACATTCTTAAGCCACAAAACATGATGGTATCAATGAGATCTTCTGAAAATAGAAACATAATCCAAGCATTAGTACTTTTTTTATTTAAAATGAAGTCCGGGAATTCAAACAAGTGCATTTCTGCAATTTTTGGTCTTGAAGAAAAGCAAGTAGCACAATCTATCAATTCAGTGCTCAAATGTTTTGAGAATGAAATATTGCCAAAAAATTTCGGGATTCATGCTTATTCTCGGGAACTTTTACTTGAACAAACAACTGATATTGCAAAAATGTTGTACAATATGGATAACAAGTTAGCATTAATATGTGATGGAACATATTTACGTCATCAAAAAAGCAGCAATAATGCTTATCAGCGTAAATCATATTCGGGTCAAAAAAAGCTTCACTCTGTAAACCATTCACAATATGTACAACAAATGGTTTTATCGTCGATTGTGCAGGACCTTTTACAGCTAATTGCAACGATGCAAAGATTTTGGTGAATTTGTTAAAAAGTTCCGATGGATTTAACAAAATTCTCGAAAAATACGATATTTTCATTCTCGATAGAGGCTTTAGAGATGTGATAGACTACTTGAATTAGCGAGAGTTCACAACTTTGATGCCTGCTTTGAAAGGTAAACTGGGGGTAAAATGGGGGGTACCCTTTTAAGTATAACTAAATTCTCACATCGCAACTGGAATTCACTAAAGAAATTATATTTGGTTCTACTGATAATAATATTGTGAATCAATCTTACTATAGTGATAAAATAAAAACGGAACAGTCGATATACTATAAGGAAGTAGACATTTATGGCACTTCATATAAACTAGGAACTTTTGTAGTAACTAATATGCAAGATAGTGAACTCCAATTAGGAGAAATACAAAAAATTATATTTGTGGATAAACAAATTTACTTTTATTTAAACATTTTTGAAGAAATCACTTTCGACGATCATTATCACGCATATATATTATTCAAAGCTGTGATAAAAGTAAATTAATAAAACAAAAGGATTTGCCAAAAATAGCTCCTGCAGCGTCTGTTTTAAAAAATGATACACATTTTGTAGTTTTACGTTATATTTTATAATATCTAGTAGTTATAATTCATATACAATTTATTTTTTTAGATTAACAACTATTCAATTTTAAGATCTAATAATAAAAAGCTTTTATCAAATATTTAAGAAATTATTTGATTTTACCACCACCAAGCGGTAGTATCATCAAACCATCGAACTAAATGATTTTGTTAAAACAATAAATGTTTCTTTTAGTTCAAATATGTGTTATTTGAATGAAATAAATTATGTAGATGAATCAAATAGTGGATTTACTTGATTTTAACAAGTATTGAATCAGATTTCTCTGTAATTTTTATTAACTTTAGTACATATTTTGCTAATAGTCCAGTAGAATTAGACTTTTTGCATGACTTAATTAGTAACAGGCAACTGAAGTGAAAAATGGGTTCAGTAGGTCAAAAGATATTAAAATTTAGAAAGACCCTCAAAATTTGGGCTGGCATATTTTTTTAAACAACGTTTTTATGTAAAAAATTGTGAAAAATTGATGTTTTTTGGATCTAGCTCTTTTCGTTTTTTAATAGGGTATATGAAATTTATAATACTTATAAGGGTGTTCAAGACGAATAGTTTAAGCCCTATTACATTAAATTTCGTTAATAATTTATTTAAATAATCGCAAAAATATAGTCAAAAATCGTTAAATTTTCAATAATTTTTTTTTCCATAAAAAAAAGAGCTATCTGCTTGTAACTTTGTAAAAAGTTGCCTTCTATCACCCTTAAGTTCCCATAATTTTTTCAACAAAAAATATTAATTTGTTTATGAGATATTCAATTTGTTCACTAAAAAGAGGTAAAATGTAGGCCTCAAATGGAACCTATTGCGGTCATTTTAGAAAGAAATGACCATTGTCATTTATGCTCTTTGACACTTATATTTAGTGAAAATAAAAAGTTTGATTGACATTTTTATTATTTTCGCTGTTTAAATGGCGATCGAAAAAAAAAAATTTTTTTACTTAATTGTTTTTTAAATTTATATATGAAAAAATAAAAATATTTAAATGCAACTTTTTTATTCTTGTTGCTTAAATTTTAACGCTTATTTAAAAAAAAAAAACGTTATTCTATGATAATTAGGAGCTGAGATAATTTTTTTTTTTCAAAAATTCGCCATTTGTTTATTTACAAAGATTAAGGAATGAAATTTTAATGACAGATCCTTTAATACTTGAACTTTGATATAAGATCATTTCTGATATTAAAATCAGTTTTTTAAAACCTTAAAAGATTGTTTTTAAGTATGTATAGCAGGGTTGGTTTAGCGTTAATGCACGATCACAGTTCATGACTGTAACAGCGAGTAACAGCGCTACCGCGACTTGATTTTTAACTAACACACGAGTTCGAAATTTAAATCCAAATCATTTTAACGTTATATTAATGAAAAATAAATTTTTTTCAACAAATAAAGATATGTATTAGGAAAAATCAAAGAAATATTTTATTTTGCAATATTAAATTACAGTAAAAGTATCCGAATTTTAATTTCGAACTCGTGTGTTAGTTAAAAATCAAGTCGCGGTGGCGCTGTTACAGTCATGAACTGTGATCGTACATTAACGCTAAACCAACCCTGATGTATAGTTTCAATTCTTTTTGAAGAGGGGAGGAAGGCGTCATCTTTCGCAAGTACAGAAAAAATTTTTTCGATTACTTCAAATTTCAGAAATATTTTATTTCAGAACTATATGTAGAAACTTTGTATAATCAAAAGAAAACGCGTCCAATGATGTTACCTGTGCCTCACACGTTGGTTTACTGAGTGCAAAGGACGCTCGAAATAAAATTGAACCCGCAATTTCATAATGACCTTGCTCTTGGGTTTCTTTTATACTTCAAACTTAAATAAATTTTATTTACTTGAAATAATATTATAAATATAATATTTTATTAAGCTTATTATTATTTTAAGTAATAAATATTACTTTTAATAAAAAATTGAATAAATAATTGAAATTAGAATAAAAATTACAATAAATTTCTTTTTCAAGTGTAGTTAATAATGTTTTCGTAAAAAGTTTTGAATAGTTAAGAAAAATATAAGTACGTATATATATATATATATATATATATATATATATATATATATATATATGTATATATATCAGTAACAATTAAACGAACTTATATCTTAACAATTAAGAAGAAATAAAATATAAAATAAAATACTTACGAATTGGAAGTTTGAGCGTAAAGCAGGGTTCAACGAACTCGTACAATAACACACGCACTTTAATTATACTTTTCTTTTAACGAACATAACATAGAAATACTTTACAACGAAATAGAAATACTTTTTAATTCTTTATGAAATAAATATTCATATTAGGTATAAATGATTATTAAAATAATAATAATAATAATAAAAATAAAACTATTTTAAAAGTAAAAATGCTGAAAGGCATATAAAAATAATGTAAAGGCTTTCATGATAAGAGATATGTTTTTATTAATAATATTGTTTAAAAAAGAAAATAATTAAATTAAATTTTTTAGAGAAAAAGATATTATGTTTCATAAAATTATTAATACAAACGTTCCATTAATGTAAAATATGAAATAAATTATTTTTTTCATATATATTGTTTATAATTAATTAATTTGTTTATTGCATAAAACAAAAATGACAGTTCTTAATATTCTCTCGCACAACCCCAGATTAAAAAAAGAAACGTTAAATTCGTTGAATATTCAAGGTCAGAAGCTCTTTTTTAATAATGTCAGGATTTTTATGATAAGAGCAATGTTTGTATTAATTATTAGCGTGTAAAAAAGATAATAATCTAATTTTTTCATAAAAGAAATGAAACTTATTTATTAGATTATAAAAATAAACATTAAAAGTATATAAAAAATGAAAAAAAAATATGCATATATTTTTTGTTATTGTTTATAACAAATTAATTTATTTATATCATTAAACAAGTATAACAACTGTTCATATTATCTCGCGCTACCCCAGATTAAAAAAAGGAACATCAAAATCGGTTAATATTTCACTGAGATATAGAAAATTTTTCACATTACAGAAATTTGAAGTAATCGAAAAAATTTTTTCTGTACTTGCGAAAGATGACGCCTTCCTCCCCTCTTCAAAAAGAATTGAAACTATACATACTTAAAAACAATCTTTTAAGGTTTTAAAAAACTGATTTTAATATCAGAAATGATCTTATATCAAAGTTCAAGTATTAAAGGATCTGTCATTAAAATTTCATTCCTTAATCTTTGTAAATAAACAAATGGCGAATTTTTGAAAAAAAAAATTATCTCAGCTCCTAATTATCATAGAATAACGTTTTTTTTTTTTTAAAATAAGCGTTAAAATTTAAGCAGCAAGAATAAAAAAGTTGCATTTAAATATTTTCATTTTTTTATATATAAATTTAAAAAACAATTAAGAAAAAAAAATTTTTTTTTTTCGATCGCCATTTAAACAGCGAAAATAATAAAAATGTCAATCAAACTTTTTATTTTCACTAAATATAAGTGTCAAAGAGCATAAATGACAATGGTCATTTCTTTCTAAAATGACCGCAATAGGTTCCATTTGAGGCCTACATTTTACCTCTTTTTAGTGAACAAATTGAATATCTCATAAACAAATTAATATTTTTTGTTGAAAAAATTATGGGAACTTAAGGGTGATAGAAGGCAACTTTTTACAAAGTTACAAGCAGATAGCTCTTTTTTTATGGAAAAAAAAATTATTGAAAATTTAACGATTTTTGACTATATTTTTGCGATTATTTAAATAAATTATTAACGAAATTTAATGTAATAGGGCTTAAACTATTCGTCTTGAAGACCCTTATAAGTATTATAAATTTCATATACCCTTTTAAAAAACGAAAAGAGCTAGATTCAAAAAACATCAATTTTTCACAATTTTTTACATAAAAACGTTGTTTAAAAAAATATGCCAGCCCAAATTTTGAGGGTCTTTCTAAATTTTAATATCTTTTGACCTAATAAACCCATTTTTCACTTCAGTTGCCTGTTACTAATTAAGTCAAATTTTAAGGTTTTTCGAGCTAATTCTACTGGACTATAAGTTATTCACTTAGCAAGACACGTATTTAAAACATGAGTTTGTTTGAGTATAAAGGATGATAACTTATACAAAAAAATATTTTTCAAGAATATTAAGTATTAATTTTAACATTATATTTCATTTGATTTAGTAAATATGTTATTAAATAATAACTGCTTGTTTCAATAAATATTTCATTAAGATAATCAAATAATTATTTAATCGATCTGATAAAGAAATTAATTAATACAACAAAATATTTAATTTGGACATAAATAATAAAATATTTAATTGTTAAAAATAATAATTAATTCAATTAATCACTGATTTCATAGACGCAATATAATTAAATAATAAAAGTAATAAAATAATTTTATAGAACAAAATAAATCAAATATTTGAATCAATTAAAAATTTATTTAATTTAATGCATCCAATTAATTATAATATAGTAATGAAATTATTTGAGTAAAAGACAATGAGATATTTCTTAGAATCAATCATATATTTCATAAAGAGAAAAAACGCATTCATCGAAGCAACTAAATATTGAATTAAAATGATTAGGTATTTCATTGTCCAGTGAAATAATTTAATATAAGTCATACAATATTTATTTAAAACAATGAAATATCTTTTTGTTATTATTCAAAATTTATTGAAAGAATAAAACAATAATTTTGACATTATTAAATATTTCATTAATATAATTAAATATATTATTGAACAGTAAAGTAATTTAATAAAGGTGATATAATAATTAATTAAATCAATGTAATATATTCTTCTTTTAATCAAAATTTGATAAAAATAATAGAATAAATACGTTAGAATTAGTAAACATTTTATTAAGATAATTAAATATATTATTAAACATCAAAGTAATTTAGTAGAAGTATTATAATATTTAATTGAAATAGTGAAATATATTCTTATGTCAATCAAAACTTGATAGAATTAATAAAATAAATATATTCGGTTTAATAAATATTTCATTGAGATAATCAAATATATTATTGAACATTAAAGTAATTTTATGGAAGTGTTAATATAATATTTAATTGAATCAATGAAATATATTCTTGTTTCAATAATAACTTGATAGAAATAATAAAATAAATATATTTGGTTTAATAAATATTTTTTAAAAAAAATTTAATATCTGATTTTACGTTGCACCTTTCTTGACTTTAAAAAAATAATTTTTTGGTTTTCTTTTTGTGAATTCATTGAAATCGGATTTGTTGATTTTAAGGAACCTATTTCTTTAAATTGATTGTAATTTTTATTGAAATGCTGATCAAATTTTATGTGTTATATACAACAAAATATTTTTTTTTATACAATCACATATATTATTAATTAAATGACAATGTTATTAACTTAGTGAAGCATTTATTTACAATATAAGCTTCTTTAACTTAATCGGATGACCGTTAATTCAAGCAAATATTATATTGATGATTGACCAATATTTTTTTATTGTTATTAAAGATTTTGTAAATTTAACAAACGATTTACTAAAATAAATATTTAATTATTGTAACAAAATATATAGATAATTTACAAACATATTCTATTGTTACAAATAAATATTTTATAAAATTTTATCAGCTGCCTTAATGAAATTGATTTGATTAAATCAATCAAATAATTTAACCGAAACAATAAATTTTTCTTTATTTTAAAAAAATATTTATTTTTTTCAACTTAGGTATCAATTTTTTTTTTATCCCAACTAAATATTTCAGTGATTTAATAACCTTGCATATTACTTCAATCAAAATTAATTTTTATCAACAAAATATTTAATAACTAAATTTATTTCATTGACTCAACTAAATTTTTTTCTCAGTGTAGAGTGTGTTTGAGGATTCACATATTTTATCGCATTCGTAATAGTGTCTACAAAGAATTCGTAGCTTTGACTAGTAGAAAAGTTTTTATAATCGGCAGCAAGAAAATAAAAATACTCATTTCTCATGATTTCATTAAATTTTTCCCAATGAATGCAAAACTATTATTCTTAAACTCCGAAGGGCGAACAATTTATAGATTACATTCTTTTTATAATGTTTGTAATCAGCAATGGCGTAATGGATAAGTCTCTAAGTTGCACATTAGACGGCAAAGAGGTCGCACGTGACTTGTGTACATTCGCGCTGTGTAACTTGTTAATATTAATATAGTTTTGATATTGTTGCATAATACAGTCGATTAAGACAGTAAATAAAGAGGAAAGTCTCGGATCGCCAACGGAAGATTCAACTTCCAGCAGGATCCAAGGTGCTCTATCGTTGGACGACATAAAAAGCGTGAGTAGCGCTATCCTGAGCGCAGATGACTTACGAACGAAAGTTTGAGAGTCAAGCTGTCTCAACTGAGCACACTAAAAATGAAATTGCATTTTCGACTCATTTACTTATTTCATCAACAAGATATATTGATAAAAAACAATGTCCTGAAAAATTTTGGAAAAAATTTGCATTTTAAAAAGAAAATTATTAATAAATGAAGTCTGAAGTCGTTTTTTTCATAATTCAATTTCTCCGTAAATATTGAATGAAAGTTTACGAAACTTTCATGGAAAGTACAAAACTATCTTCTATTTTAATTAAAATTCGAATTTTATAAAAATTTTTATAAATGTTAAAAAATTAAGTTTTTAATAAACGAATGGCAATTTAACAAACTTCTCGGGTAGGTCGGAACAAATTTATTTTTTAGGATTATTCTATAAAGTCTAAAGTATCTTTTCCTGGAAGAAAATTTTGGTAATGTTCATAAAAAAAGTGCTACGAATTTTTTAATGCGACGCGGTGGGCGTGTGGCGCGCTGCCGCGAGAGGCATATACGCGCGTTCTAGCGCTCAGCTTTTTGTACCTACTTATTTATGCATTTGCAACTTATAATACATAAAATTCATAATAAAATAATCATATACATATATATATATTTATGGCGTCGTAGGCCAAATTCGACTTAATATTTATTAACCCAGCTAAATTTGTATTGGCATCGTACGCTTTGGCTCGACTCTCAACTATGTTCAAATGTTTCTATACGCTTTCAGTAGCGTATAGAAGCTTTCCATACGAACCCGGAGTCGTATGGATTAAATATGTGTTCACACTAGTCAACTTAAGTAAACCGTATGACGCGAGCGCGTCTATGCTCACAACTGACTTTGACATTTTCTTAAGAGGCGGCCGTATCATTCTGTCCTTGTCTAATCTAAATTTTCTTTATTATTAATAAATTAAATATTTTCATAGAAAAGTAAGACACCCGCCCAATAGAGCAAAAGACAAGCAAACGATTCTTTTTTATGAAGAAATATGAAATTTTGATTATTTTTTGAGTGAAGTCTGAAACGGAAAAACAATCGAACTTGATTGAGTTGATTCAACTGTTTTTCCGTTTCAGACTTCACTCAAAAAATAATCAAAATTTCATATTTTTTCATAAAAAAGAATCGGTTGCTTGTCTTTTGCTCTATTGGGCGGTTGTCTTACTTTTCTATGAAAATATTTAATTTATTAATAATAAAGAAAATTTAGATTAGACAAGGACAGAATGATACGGCCTCCTCTGAAGAGGAGGTCACGTATCTCCATCCTTTTCTAATCAAAGAATTATTTTTTTGCAATAACTAATAACTTTAGCGAAAAATAAAGAGATAGCCCCATCTCGTATTACAAAAAGCAGTATTTTCTTTGATGAGAAATAATTGATTTTATCTATTCGTTTTAAAGAAAACCTTGAAAAACCAAATTGTTTACCATAACCTCTATGTTTTAAGTTTTTCAAGGTTTTTTTGAAAACAAAACAATAAAATCAATTCTCTTTATTAAAGAAAATATTGCTTTTTGTAATACGAGATGGGGCTATCTCTTTTTTTTTTAAGTTATTAGTTATTGTAAAAAACTCAATTCTGTGATTAGAAAAGGACAGATATATTCGGCCTGCTCTTAACCTTTTAAGGACGGAACTGGTCGATATATCGACCACCAATTTTATCAGGCACTCCACGTGATATATTTTTTCATTTTATGCACAAATATTGTTTAAAAAAAAAGTCGAATTTCAACGTCAAAATCCCCGTCCTTAAAAGGTTAACCATAAAAAAATTTTGGGTCATGCGAACAGCGATGCGAAAAAATTGAAGATTTCTGCTTACAAATGAAAAACAAATAAAAGAGTGACAGCAACTAATTTTGAAATATTATAGAAAAATTCTAAAGGAACATTATTACATTATTTATTAACGTTAAAAACATAAGAATAAGTAAAATTAATAATAACAATTTTTACGTAAATAAAAATGCTGTGGTGATTCGATTGAAATTATTTAATCGAACGCATTAATATGTTGGATTTAATGTGTAGCGTGTTGTGTGTGTTTTGTTTTTATTTTAAATAAATTTTGTTAAAGTCCCTCATTAGGTCTACAACGACATAAAATTATCTACGTAACTTGGACAAAGGATGAACATGGTCTCGACTAATATTCGTCAATTGAGCAGTAATCAGTCTCGGGCGCGCTTCGCGCTCCCTCGACCAACTACTACTCAATCGACAAATATTAGCCTCGTCCATATTCATCCTTCGTACGCCCAAGTTACGTATATAACTAATATGTATATATAAATATATAATATTAATAATTATGATATTTTATTTATAATATTTAAGCACAGACTTTATGAAAAACTTTCTGAGTCATTAGAAAAAATCGTTTACATAGGTTATTATTGAATTTGAATATTGTTAAGATTTTATTTCATTTGTGAATGTTATTAACGCAGATATGCTTCCTCAAGTGTATAATGCTAACATATTTTTTTTTCAACAAATGTTGAAATTCTACGGGATTCTCACCATCGAAATTCTTTTAGAATAAGCGGTATGTAACCATATGGAAATAATATCTGTGAATAACTGTAAATAGTAGTAAATAATTCTATTAAAAAATGTCAGAATTAAGACATAAATAATAGTTATTTACAATTATTTATAGTTATTTACAATTATTTACAGTTTTTTGCAGTTATTTATAATTATTTACAATTATTTACAATTAGTAACCATTTTTCATAGTTTTTCTTACAATTATTTACTATTTTTCATAGTTTTTTTTACAGTTATTCACATTTAAAAAAATTTTTGCATATATCTAAAAAAAATTAAATAAATTTGTGAAAATTTTTGAAAATGTAAATAACTGTAAAAAATTGCAAAAAGCTGTAAAAAACTATGAATAATCGCAAATAAATGTGAATAATTGTAAAAAAAAAGTGAATAAATGTAAATAACTGTAAATAAATATAAATAACTGTAAATAAGTGTAAATAACAGTAAATAATTGTAAATAACTGTTATTTATGTCTCAATTCTGACATTTTACAACACTTATTTACAATTATTTCCGAAAATTTTTTCCATATGGGTAGCAATGAAAACAAAAGAAAGTTTCGATGGTGAAAATTCTGTAGAATTTTAACATTTATTGAAAAAAAATATGTTGGCAATATACACTTGAGAGAGTATACCTGCGTTATAACATTCATAAATAATATAAAATCTGAACAATATTCAAAATCAATAATAACCCATGTAAAAGATTATTTCTGATGACTCGAAAAGTTTTCAGAAAGTCTGGGCTTAAATATTATGAATAAGATATTATAATTATTAATATTTTATATATATATATATATATATATATATATATATATATATATATATATATATGATTATTTTATTACGAATTTTATGTATCACAAGTTGCAAATGCATAAATAAGCATGTACAAAAAGCTGAGCGCTTGAACGCGCCACACGCCCATCGCGTCGCATTAAAATATTCGTAGCACTTTTTTTTATGAATATTACCAAAATTTTCTTTCAGGAAAAGATACTTTAGACTTTATAGAATAATCTTAAAAAAAATTTGTTCCTACCTACCCGAGAAGTATGTTAAATTGCCATTTGCTTATTAAAAAATTAATTTTTTAACAACATTTATGAAAATTTTTATAAAATTCGAATTTTAATTAAAATAGAAGATAGTTTTGTACTTTCCATGAATATTTCGTAAACTTTCAAATAATTTTTACGGAGAAATTGAATTTTGAAAAAACGACTTTAAACTTCATTTGTTAATAATTTACAAAAAAATGCAATTTTTCGAAAATTTTTTAGGACATTGTTTTTTACCAATATGTCTTCGTGATGAAATAATTAAATAATCGGAAAATGCAATTTCATTTTAAGTGTGCCCAGTTGAGACAGCTTGACTCAAACAAGCCAGTCAATCAATCAGTCTAATCTAAATGTTAAAAGATTTACGAATTCGAAAGATAAAAGTGTTTCATCAAACATGTAGGATAAAAAAAGTAAAAACGAACTAATTCTTGAAAATAAAAAACTTAAAAAAAATCTTAAATTAGTGAGGGCTCAGATCGAGGAAGTGTATGAACGCCAAGAAATGGTGACGATAAATTAATAATATAGATGACAACATGGCCGGCACTAGCGGCAAGAAAGATCAACTACAGCAACAATAGACGCGAACTGAAGATGAACAAATCCCTGTGCGTACGAAAGTTAAAGCGTGGTTGATTAAGGTAGTTGGCATTAAATTCACTTCCAATCAAATTTTTTTCAAATTTAGACTACACTGAGTTAAAATTCATGCCAATAGAGCATTTAGTTTACGTATCCAAAGTTAGTAAGTAATATACTATGCTTTCATAACAGCGCCATATACTCTTACGAGGTTTATGCTATCCAAAAACTGTTTGTTTACATGCTTTAGTAACTCCCCACTTTAATATCCTTCGATAGTTGGCGCTGTATCCTCTCATGGGACGCGAAGGGAATAAACGTGGCTTGTCCACTATTCTTTCTTTACTGCTAACTATGACATTCTTCCATTGCTCAAATCACCTCCTCTTCTGGCTGGTCTATATCAAAAATCATGTCGCAAATTTTGCTAACGTATTTTCGTAGCGTAAATCTTTTTTTTCTTTTCTTTTTTTATGAAGGGAGATACATTATAAATATAATCTGTTAAACTTTGTAACTATCAATAATTAATTAACTTAAAATTTAATTATTTTAAACAGCTGGGAGGGGGGCAGATGAGCATGTACGATTTTACGCCAGAGATGTTTTGAAGTAGCGTTGGTCTAGTGTGTAACGTTCGCGCTTTTCCTTTTAAGTATGCTAGTTCAACTCTTGGTTAGAACCACTGTTTTAAAACTTTTTTTTTTATTATTTCAATAGTTTTTATTACTTTTTTTTATTTATATTTTTTATATTTTCTATTTTTTTATTAATTTAAAAAACTATTTTTTCACAAGTTATTTAAAGTATGCTCGTTTTTTTAATTAATATTTTTAAATAAATTATTTCATATGCAAACTAATTTAAAATATCAATAAATAAATAATAGTGATGTTTACAATAGTATAGTTCGATTTTGTCTTTATAAACATATATCAATATATAATATATATTATAATATTAATAATAATACCTTAGTTTTATTTATTTATTGTAATTTATTGTAAATTTCATAAACTAAATTATAAATAAATTAAACTATACTATTATAAAATAAACATCACTATTATTTATCAATATTTGTAATTACTACCTATAAAAAATAATTTATTTATAAAAAATTTTTATTGAAAAAACGAGCGTACTTGTGAAAAATTAATTTTAAAATTATTAAAAAAATACGATTTCTAAAAAAAAAATAAATATAAAAAGGGATAAAAAATATTAAAACGATAAAAAAAAATTTTTTAAAAAGTAACCCTAGCTGAGAGTTGAACACGCGTACTCAAAAGGAAAAGCGCGAACGTTACGCACTTGACCAACGCTACTTCGAAACATCACTGGCGTAAAATCGTACATGCTTATCTGCCCCCAGCTGTTTCAAATAATTAAATTTTAAGTTAAAAATCAATTATTGATGGTTACAAAGTTTAACAGATTATATTTATAATGTCTCTTCCCTCATAAAAAAACAAAAGAAAAGAAAAAAAAGATTCACGCAACGAAAATACGTTAACGAAATTTGCGACATGATTTTGGACATAGACCAGCCGTGTTTGCTCGCGTCGCCGCTCAAAAGAGGAGGTGACTCAAGCAAACAAAGGATATGAGAGTGGGGAGTCATCGAAGTATACCACGCGAATCATCAGTGAATGCCGTTCATGCTTTAGTTACTCTCCATACCATCTTTTTTAGTATAAGGTAATCCAATACTGATAAGCTTCTCACGCCTGTCATATTTGTATCAATATTCTATATGCTCGCGTAGATGGCAGTTCGCATGCTCTATTAGCATGAATTTTCTCTAAGTGTACTTTCAAATTATATTATTCTACACATCATATTAAATTTTCAGAAAGATTTTCCGTACCAAAAGCGAGATATAGAGCTTTAAAGTTGCAGCATTTAACATGTAATTCCTATAGTAAGTTGTTTCAAACAGTACATTTTAAGACATAACTAAAAACCTTCCATTCAGGTCTTTTTAAAAATCTAATATGATATTTAAAATTATGTATAAAATATTATGTAAAAAAATGAAAATGCTCAACCGTATAGTTATTTAGTTATTGTAAATAGAAGTTTCTACATTTTCACTTCTGAAAAATGTCCGAGGAAAGAAAAGGAGAATCGTGGCAACTTCGCTGCAAGCAGAGAACGTGAATTTAAATTCTTAAGTAAGGTGTTAGGAAAATACACAGAATATTGGAAGAACATTTAGAATTATATGCTCCACGCTTTTATATAAAATTTTAATAAAATATTAGGCAGAAACATAATTTATAATGTAATTATACATTTGAATTATTTTTAATTTTTTTTATTTGTGTTTTTTAATAAAAGCGTTTTTTTTTAAATTATTTTTTATTTATTTATTTTTACTTTCTAATTTTTAAAAAAAATTTTTAAATTAATTTTTTTTATTAATTTTTTTAACATTGAATAAAAGCATTTTTTTACCTATTTTTTTAATTAATTTTATTTATTATATGAGTATTCAAACGTACATTTGTGTAATCTGTTAACTTTTTTCGTCTGTTACTTAATGTCTGTTAAATTGACAGACACAAGTATGTCAATTTAAAATGTATATTACATTTTTTACGGACAATTTGACTGTTAAAGTAACAGACATTTTTGTCTGTAAACAGTTTTTAACAGACGTGTCTGTTAATATTTCTATACACAAGTGTGTTTTTGCAAAACATTTCGTTTTTGTATACATTTTCTCAGTAACGACTATATGTATAAGACTTTACTGAGAATTGAGTAGCTGTTACGAATAGCCGCACAAAGAAGAGAGGTCGATTAGTCGGATCGCGCTGGCTATATAATATTGCTTATATATAATAAATATTAAATTATGGAAAAATTTAAAAATAATTACAGAATTATGTATTGTCATGCAAAATACGTATATTCTGAAAATTTTAGCCTTCTAAGTCAATGGGAAGTACATCAATTTTCAATCGCAAGATTTGAGGACATATTCAGAGGCAGTCTAGTTAAATAAAAGCGTTTAATAAAAAAAATTAATATGAACGGGATTTGAACCGACTATTTCTACTTATACATTTTGAGGTTTAAACAATTTGAATTCTACAATTGGTCCAAACTGGCCAGATTGTTCCTTTAAAACTAAAAAGAGAGGTGATAAAAGTTTTCCTTCACCTGATATTAGTGGCTGTATAGTATAGCTGTGTGTCGTTGATGATACCGATTGTACTAGACATTGAATCTGACTTTCACCTTCCACCGCAAGTGTCCTTTCAGAGTGGATTTCCAATTGGAATCCACTTTGATCTGTATTATATGTATTATGAATTCCAATTTCTTGAATAGCTGTCTTCACATTCGTAACAAATGTAAGAGCTTGTTTCCCTAGTTCTACACTACTTTCGAAAGTTTTTCGGGTAACAAATTTGTTAATTTTTTTTTATACAATTCTGTGAGCAATTTCAAACCTTGATAACCAGTGTTTTGAAGCTTTAAACCTAAAATCTTCAAACTCTAGATCCTTTTTTGCGTATAATGCCAAACGATGCAAATCTTGATCATGTACAATAAAACCAGCAGATTTAAAATTTTGTAATACATAATCACAACTTCGGGCAATTTTTTCTCTATATGTACCATCTTGGTTGACTGTGTGAGCCCAACGCCGAAGCTGACTGATAGAAGATACCTTTTTGAATTTTTCTTTTTTTTCCTTCTCAAATTTTTTTTTTCCCACTCCGCCAATAATTCACTGCTCTTTCTTTATCTTCTTTACACTGATTTGTTGGAAATTCTACAGGAGCAGGGAATTGATGCATTATATCATCCTCGATAATTTGTACATCAGGATCCTTGTATTCCTCCTGGAAATCTAACGTTTCTTCTGAAATTATTTCAACATCGTGAAATTTGTCCATCGAATCTATTAAAATATTTTTTATGTTTTCCGCTAACTGATTTTCTTGATAAGTAGTTGGGCTATTAACGAGATGTAGGAGCTGCTGGACACAATTTTTACTTCTATTATTTTATTGATATCTTTTTAGATTCGTAATTTAAACAATTGTAATGACTTGTTCGCACTATGTTAATACAATAATTTTTGTTAAAATAAAAATTCATTTGGACTTGATATTTTTTTATAAGCTTGGAATGGAAATTAGATATCAAGCTCGATAAACCTAACCTCAAAATACTATATTTCGAAAAATTGTTTATAACTTTTTATGTACGGTATTTTGGTAAATTCTGTAAGTTGTCCGCACTCAAGTTTAGTATTACAAATTTTCTTACTGTAATGAAAGAACTCGATCTAACGCACCGTTTACTCGTGAACTTAGAATTAAAATGTTAATGAATTATTTTAGAAGGTAGCGAGCTCTGTCATGCCCTTAATCGGTAATTCTAATGTTTGAAAGTATGCCAGCAAAAAATTGATTACGTTTAAAGGATTGACTCTCATCGTGAATACTGCAATTGCATTAATTAGTTTTGTGAATAGACTGTGTTAATGGAATAAAAAATAAATATTTGAAATTTCTTACCTTTTCGATAAAATAGAAATTAAGAATAAATGATTTTATGAATTTAAATTTGAAAATATTGAAGAAATTATTTAACTCCCTGAATCACGTCCATCCAGTAAAGGCATGGAATTCAAACTGATATCTTATGTTTACAAAAACTTGTACGATATATATAGGACAGATAACACATTTCATTTGATAGTATTTTTATCTTGTTTTCTTAAGAGGCGGTCGGAACCAAATCGGTGACTTGGTTCGGCGCTTGTAATAAATGCTTATAATAATTTATTCATTTATTAATATGGTAAAAATATAGTCATTTCCTCTAGTCATGTATATAAAGAGTAATTTAAAATAGTTAAAGCCACAAAAATATACAAAATATTGTTATAAAGCGAAAAATGCCACCTAACAATCGACACGACAGTTTTTTGCATGCAGTATATGTCAAGTCAGTTTGATATTTGTAATAAATGCTTATAATAATTAATTTACTTATTCATATGGTAAAAATATAGTCATTTACTCTAGTCATATACATAAAGAATAATTTGAAATAGTTTAAGCCATAAAAATATACAAAATATTATCGTAAAGCGAAAAATGCTGACTTGATATATACCGCAAGTCACCGATTTGGTTCCGACCGCCTCTTAATTGTAAGTATTCTCAACTCTCACTCTCAACGTATGGATATAATTAAAGAATTTAATAACATCATTTCATTTGGCTCAGTTTTGATATTTATTTTCTATATGTTAAATTAAATTTGATAATTGAAAGACCTTACTTTTTTGTACACAAACGTTTTATCGCACTATAATATTCTACATTACTACTAAACAAACGAATAATATTTCCTTCATTATTATTTCATTATTATTATAATTATTCAAAATTTAATATTCGACCACTCGCGTTTGAAAAAGTTAAAATAATATTATAATAATAATTAAATTATTTACTTCTTTCTAAAATTTTTAGTATGGCGACGGCCATCGAGTACTGAAAATTAGAAAATTCATTTAAGACCTTCGCATTATCTACTCATTAGATACTAATTTTTATTAATAAAAGTAGTTTTAGCCTCTCAAATTATTTTTTATTGATAATTCAGAAATTGAAGGATTCTATTTTTCTATTTTCTTTCAAAAAATAAATATTTGTTCAAAACTAAACTATTTTTCCACTGCAAAATTTCGATGAAATTTTTCAATTTTTCACTTATCAAAAATGGGGGTTGCAACCACCAAAAGTCAAATTCACCAGAATTTGTTATACTTTCTATACGGAATATTACCCACTTTTACCAAAGAATATTGATTAGGAAAAAAGCTATTTAAAAAAACCTGTTTTTGGGGGTGAACTTTGAGGGTAGATTTCGCCCTTTAAATGTGTTTTTAGAATATTTTAATTATAATAATATTTATAAAGCAGTAAAAATAAAAAAATTCGCTTTCAAATGATTTTAATATCGAAAGTACTAATTTTCATTAATAGGGGTGGCTTTACCCTCTAAAAATATTTTTTATTAAAAATGCTGAAAAACATAAACTTATTTTTTCTATTTTTTTTATAAATATAAAAATTTGGTTATAATTACACTATTTTAAAAGTTTTTACTGCAGCAAATGATGTCAATTTTCCAATTTTTCGTGTATTAAAAATAGGGGTTGCAATCCCAAAAAGTCAAACACAGCAGAGTTTGTTTTGCATTTTATAAGGATTATTACCCACTTGGTTTTACTAAAAAATATTGACTAGAACTAAAGTTATTTGAAAAAAAAAATTTTTTTGGGGGTGAAATTTGTGGGTGGATTTCACCCCATAAATATGTTTTTCCGACGATAAAAAAAATACCAATCTCTTGCTTTTTTAATGTACTACAGCACTGAGAGAATATTCGTATAAATGCTGCACTTACTAGTACAGCAGAACTCTAAAACGCATGAATTGATTCGTCCTTTGATTTGGTGCTGCTGCTGTCCCGAAACAGTGCAGCATTCGTCTTAGTCTTGCGCTTATGATATACAAAAAGCGCCTACGATATCTGAAAAGCGCCTCTGGTGGACGAAAAGAGAAACTCAGCTGGTGTATATTAGTCGTTTTGGGACGGCTGGGCCCCCGAATCTTGTGGCGCTTCTGCACGAATCGACGATGCAGCGGCTGTACTTAGAGTTTCCAGCAGACGAGCCAATGTTCTCTCAGTGAGCATATACAAGAATTATCAAAATCTGTGAGTTCGGGTTGGGGTACTTTCCTTGTTAGTCATCTTTGGGAAAACTTTCTCTAGTTATGACTGTAGAGTAACTTTTTTTCTACTAGAAGTAACGTTCTGATTTGCACTAGAGCCAGAAAAGTGGTCTCCTCCGCGAGGAGTTACAGTGGCGTGCATAAGTTTCTGGCCAAAAAAAAAAATTAGTCAATTTTTAAAGTTTTATATCTTTGTAAAAAATTGAAATTTCTTTAAAAATCAAACGGCATTTTAAAGTACAATTGAAAATCTTTCAAATACCGGCGGGTTTGTTCAAAAATATTAAAAATTGGATTTTTTACATGAAAAAAAAAACTATTTTTTTAAAGTTTTTTTTGGCCATGAAAAATTTGATATAATTTTTTAACCACTAGGCGGATTTAAAAACAACCAATATAAAAAAGATTTTCAATTGTACTTTAAAATGCCGTTTGATTTTTAAAGAAATTTCAATTTTTTACAAAGATATAAAACTTTAAAAATTGACTAATTTTTTTTTGGCCAGAAACTTATGCACGCCACTGTATTTCGGCTGCTAAAAAATATTTTTTCACTCGTAAATGAAAGTCTGTATTCGTTGGTTGGTGAAATTTCAAAACACGAACATACTTGAAATTGTAGTATACTCGCAGACTAAACGTAAACATGTCCGAACTCGACGAGAGTCAGAGCGAGAATCAAGCATCATCATTTATTTAGTATTACTAAAGTTAAGCTATGCACTTCAGGTGCTTTAATTTTATTGCTTCTACATAGGTTATTTTTATTTACTTTATTTTTACTAAATACCAAATATTTATTTACTTATAATGAATTATAAAATATTTGAATTTAACAATTTGAAACTTAAGAGGCGGTCGGGTCTGTTCGCCGCTACATACAGGGTGGCGCTGTGGTCAGGTGAGAGAAATCTATTAAATATTTTTTATACAGCTATTCACAATTTTCTGAGATGACAATATACTTTTAATGTTGTCATTTCCTCTAGCCATATATATGTAAAATAATTATTAATACTTATCTTATTTGAAAAGTCTAAAATATTGTTATAAAGCGAAAAATGCGATGCAACGTAGGACCGATGTAAACATGCGTGCACCTTCCTTTAGTGCGACAGAGAGAGCAATACTAAAGAATGATGTATACTAATGTTTACGTCGGCTCTACCTCACACCGCATTTTTCATTTTATAACAATATTTTAGGTTTTTCAAACAAGATTAATATTAATAAGTATTCTACATATATATGGCTAGAGGAAATGACCAGATTAAAAGTATATTATTGTTTCAGTAAATTTTAAATTGCTGTATAAAAAATATTTTATATTTTCCTCTCACCTGACCGCAGCGCCACCAAGCGGAGAATGGTTCCGACTACCTCCTAACAACTATTATAATCCAAAATTTTGCAGGTATATTTATAACTATGCAGACAGCGCACGTATTTCAAGATTTTTTGCACATACATTTATTTTAAAAAAAAATACACATTAATTTTTATGTTCAAGAATATATTATAAGAAAACGTTTAGGATCTAGTTTGTAATGATCAAAATTTACAATGATCTTCGTTCAAGATCTTGAATGAATCAAATTTTTCCTATTCGAAACCCCTCGTAAATAAATTTTATTTTTAAACACGGAAAGACTGACGCACCGCTATATGTAATGTTCGTCACAGGTTTTAGCAGTGAACTACACCATAATAGCAATGATTTTTCTTACCAACTTACCTGATATTATAAATATGTTGGCTGTTTTGTTAAAAATACAGATTGAATAACGCAAGGGATTTTTTGTGCAGAAAAATTAAATTTTCCTGTGTATGAAAATTGAAAGAATGAAATTTTGAATATTTGCTTCATATTTTTAAGTATAAATGCATATGCATAACCTATAACTGTCTAATGTTTTATGGATAGCAGCAATACATAGTAAGATAAATGACAAACATATCGCATCGAAATGACATACATCGCCAAACGCTGTGAAGAGCACAACGCTCAGCGATGTATTTTTTTACACGTTCATGATGATATGTGACATTACAAATACAGGTGTGTTAGTTTTTCCGTGAATAAAAGAAAACGGGTTAATACAAGTCAATTAATTATTGCTTAATTTGTCGATATTTCGGCATTTGCTTTGTTACCCTCTTCAAGATCTGAAACGTGCAATTACAGACAACGTATAGGTAATAGAACATTACGTAACGGGTATGGAAAGGCTTTATTTACAAAACGAGAAGTTTACGGCCTGAGCCGAAGGTCAGGGTCGTAACGAATTTCGTAAAAAAGTCTTGCCATACTAGTTGCATAGTGTATTTTTCGCCATGAGAGCCAAAAAAGAGCAACTAAATTGCGATTTTAGGATTAGAATAGCAAAACAATATTTCCGCATCAAAAACAATACATTAAACCAATTTTTTTATGTATAAAAAAAATTATATCACATGAGTAGAAACTTTTGAATTTTTAATTACAGAAATAAAAATCTATAAATTTTAAAGCACACCTCTAAAATTTTGGGTGGAAACTTCTCAATGTGATTCGAAGAGATAGGTGCAGTCGGCCTGCATGATTTGAGATGAAATCGGTCATGTACGATCTTTTTCAGGATGTTTTGGGCTATTTTTGGATATTAGAATTTGGCTATATTTAGAAAAAATTAAAAAAATTCTAAAAAAATTTACACGTTTTTCTTTTACCAATACTAAGCTCATTTTGCCCTATCAAATTTTTTTTTAAAGTTGATACTTTTTGAGTGAAAACTTTGCAAAAGTTTTTATTATGAATATTTATTAAAATTTTCGCTCAAAGAAAATTGGTTTGATGTAAAAATATAAAACACTGCCAAGTGCTTTGGCGCAATGCTTTCTCATAGAGCGCATTGGATTAGAGTATTTTGATTTTATTTTTTCAAATACGATTTTGATATAAATGTCCCTATCCTCTGTATTGAAGGCTGTCTTAATACCTACGAAAACTATATGAATTTCACTCTTTCTTACTTTTGCCATTTGCATAATGTGATTTTATGATGCTCTAAAATTAAAAATGCGTTTATAAAATTAATTTTCCCAAGCTTGTCTTCTTAACACTATAACCAATAACTTGCATACAAATTTTGGAATATTTTCATCGAATAGTTTACAAAAAATACCAAATAATTGAAAAATAAACATTGTTTTAAAATTTTCAAAACGCTTTGACGTTACAACTACGCTAAAAAAACCAGTTTTCAAAAGTTCATTTCATTTAGGCAATTGTAAATAATTTCTATACATAATTTTAAGCTACTTCATCGAGTAGTTTACGTAAAATACCAAAAAATAAGTGAAATTCTATTCAAAATTTACAAAATGCTCTAAAATTAAAACTGCGCTAAGAAAATAAGTTTTTCCAAGCTTGCTTTAATTAGGCAATAACAAATAATTTGTATGAAAATTTTTGAGCAAATCTATAGAATGGCTTTTCTGTAATAGAAAAAAAATGAAATATGAACATTTTTTCCAAAATTTTCAAAATGCTCTAAAATTAAATGTGCGCTAAGAAAATTGAAGAAAATTAGTTTTCAAAAGTTCATTTTATTTTGACAATCATAAATAATTCCCATACATAATTTGAAGCTCCTTCATCAAGTAGTTTACGTAAAATATAAAAAAAAATAGAAAAATTTTATTCGAAATTTTCAAAATGCTCTAAAATTAAAACTGAACTGAGAAAATAAGTTTTTCAAAGCTTGTTTTATTTAGGCCATTGCAAATGATTTCCATAAAAATTTTCGAGCAACTCTATCGAATGGTTTTTGTGTAATAGAAAAAAAATGAAAAATAGAGATTTTTTCCAAAATTTTCAAAATGCTCTAAAATTAAAACTACGCTAAGGACATAAGTGTTCCAAAGCTTGTTTTCTTTAGACAATAGCGAATAACTTGCATACAAATTTAGAAGCAAATCTATCGAATGGTTGTCGTATAATAAAAAATAAATGAAAAAAATTTTTTTTTTCAAAATTTTCAAAATGCTCTAAAATTAAAAGTGCGCTAAGAAAATCAGTTGATAAAAGTTTTTCTTCTTTTGGCAGTCGCAAATAATGTTTATACGAATTTCCAAGATAATTCTTTGAGTAGTTTACGTAAAGTATCAAAAAAATGAAAAATTAAAATTTTTTTAAAATTCTTAAAATGGCTTAAAAAAAAAAAAAACTGAGCTAAGAAGATCAATTTTCAATAGCTTTCCCCCCAGTTGGATAAAAAAATAAATTGCATGCAAAATTTGAAGTTAATCCATCGAGTAGTTCTCGAGTTCTTATTGGCGTACTGAATACACACACACACACACACACACACACACACACACACACACACACACACAAACACACACACACACACAGACATTTTCTGGAAACCACTTTTTTCGACTCCCTGAGTCTAAATATGTACAAATTAATGAAAAAATAGAAAAAAATTTTTTTTACCGATACAATGCTTTCTCTATGAGAAAGCAATAAAACAAAAAATGATCAGAATTCTTCAAAAAGCACGAGTAATAACGTTATTGCAATGCCTGTTAGCTGACGATTATCACATCGCCATTGTCAACTCTTACCACGAACAGGTTGACATCAGAAAGTGTTTTTCTTTTTTCTCGTTGTAATATATGGGGATATCCACACAACTTTTATTCCTAGTAACAGGTCATATTACAGCTGTTCCTGGGTTTACCGCATGATGCACATTATTCAAACTAGGTTCAAATTTTTTATGCTATCCTGTAACTCTATTTCTGATGTATTTTGTAAATGTGCCACAAATGGCCCAGCAGATAATTCTATAAAACATTCATTTTTACACATAAAAAATTACCGTAATTTATCTTATGTGTAAATTTACTTTTTATAGAATTATTTGCTGGGCCGTTTGTGGCACATTTACAAAATACATCAGAAATAGAGTTACAGGATAGCACAAAAGATTTGAACCTAGTTTGAATAAAGTGCATCACGCGGTAAACCCAGGAACAGCTGTAATATGACCTGTTACTAGGATAAAAAGTTGTGTGGATATCCCCATATATTTTTTTATTTTTTATTTGTTGTTTTTTTTATTTATAGGCGAAATTTATTTAAAAATTAATTATTTACTTATGAGAAATTCAGAAACATCTGGAACAAAGATGTTTCTGATAATCGGTACAGAATTTTCAGGTCCTAGATAAACATTTTGAGAAATTCGAATAATTTTTTCAACTTTGACTGTTTCATATGTCTGCTTATGAATTATTATTTATTCTGAGATATGTTAATGCTACAGGTACTGCAATAACTTTCACTGAAAGGTTACTTTTTACGTCAAATATTGAATTGTTGAAGTCTTAGGTTTTAGAGAATATGTTCTGCTTTCAGACTTTTTATCTATATTATTAGTAACAAAACTTATTCTGTTTTCTCTCGCAGTACCTGTAGCTCTGAGGTTAAAGTTTGGTAGATGACCCAGAAGATCTGAGCAGCAAAAGAAATTATCAAAATATGCGTGATAACGAATAATGTTTTTTGGTATCATAGATGTCAAAAGCTTCAAAACATTTGTAAAATAATACGATTACCCAATGCACTCTTACTTAGATCGCCTAACTTTTGTGGGGAGAATAGATTGGATTCTTTACCGCCGTAAATATTGCAATAAAATGTAGCCTTTTTTATACAAATAACCCATAGTTTAAGGCCAAAATGTACATGTTTATCTTCCATGAATTGTTTTTAAGCTGTTCTACTAAAAAATTTGTTCGTACATTCATTAATCGATAAGGCAGTAGAAAAGAAACTAAATTGCTGTGCATTTTTACGAAAAATTTCTAAAAGAGTGCGAACGCGCTAAGTTTTGTTATCTGTTCTTGCTTCTACGTTTCTAGAAATTCTAGTTTTTAATTCGATATTTTCAAATTTCTGGCGGCTCATAGTTGCTTTTGCAGCATTACAACCTAGTTAGAGATCATTTGACCAATAGTCTATTTGAGATTTTCATGAATTGAAAATAGATACAATAATTATTTTCAAATATATGTTGAAACCACATCATGAGAGATCATAACTATTGCACATTGTTGATTTTACTATGAATGCCTTTAACGCATAAAAAAAAATAATTCAAATGAAATAGTTAAAAAAAAGTTATAGATTTTTTTTAACAGCTTTTAAAAGTGAATATTCATTTTTGACCTTCTTACTATAACTTTTCTTTCCATTTATCTGCTCGTAAACATTGTCTTTTTAGAATTTCTTTTGATTATCCCAATTCAAGTATTTGATGATATGAACTAGTTGGTATGATAGGTTTATTGAGGGAGCTCTATTCAATATTTTCTGTTTCTCGTATCTAAATCAGAATCAAAATCGTCCACATTTAGGATCATAACAAAATCAAAATAATTATTACGCTTCTCAATTTCAAATTCAGGCTTATGGTGAGAATCTTTAAATTATTTGGTGAAGGATTTGGCATTATCTATCTTCTTCTATTAAAAATAAAACTAATTTTTTAATAATTATATGAAATAAAGTAATAAAAGATTATAATTTTAAAAATTACAACATTTCAAATTTTTTATCAAATATATCAAATAATAAGTAATATATTTTGGATAAGTTTTATTAATAATACAGATCCACATAAGCAACTTAGAAGTGAGGCAAGATTTTCATAATAGTAAACTAATTTATTTATGGAATTTCACTAAGTTCCAATAAATTAAAAAAATTTTTTTTCATTATTTTATATTTGCAATTAGTAATCAAATATCGAAATATTTGTAATGGCTCGAAAAATATTAATAAAGGGTACCCCCCATTAAGATAGGTAAAATGCCCCCCATTACGGAATTCAAATTTTCGTCCAAAATTAGTTAGTGTTTGCTTAAAAATGAAATTTTAAACTGCGACCTGCTACCCCTCCCCCCTCCAGTACTCCTAACCTCAAAAAAACGTGTTTTTTTAAAAATAATTTTTTTCGGCACCTTATTGACGGTTAAGAAATTTGAAAAAAATTGAGCATATTCTATATAAAAATGCGCATTTACTGTAATATTTTCAGCTATTTTTGACGTCAAAAACTAACCTAAAAACCATAAAATATTCTTAAAATTGCTCTAAAAACTTTAAAAAAAGGGGTGCCGCCTCAAAAATTTGTGAAAAGTTGAGGATTTGCGTCCTCAATCTGCCCTATTTTGCCCAGATTTTTTGGAGTGGTGCGCCATATTTAAAAGTCGAAAAACCCTGTTTTTTAGCTATTTTTTATCAATTTTTTGCTTTTTTTGCTTTGTCAGTAATAGTTACAACAAAACTAATGGCACCATCGGATTCTACGCCAAAAAATACATAAAAAATATGTATAATACTCCGTTCTAATATTTTTGGAACACTAGCTATAAAACAAAAATGGAAAAGAGGCTGCTATGAGCATGTCGGGGCAACTCACTTTTTCCGTGGGATTTGTGAAAAGTTACTTAAAAGTATAAACAGCGGCACCCCTTTTTTTAAAGTTTTTAGAGCAATTTTAAGAATATTTTATGGTTTTTAGGTTAGTTTTTGACGTCAAAAATAGCTGAAAATATTACAGTAAATGCGCATTTTTATATAGAATATGCTCAATTTTTTTCAAATTTCTTAACCGTCAATAAGGTGCCGAAAAAAATTATTTTTAAAAAAACACGTTTTTTTGAGGTTAGGAGTACTGGAGGGGGGAGGGGTAGCAGGTCGCAGTTTAAAATTTCATTTTTAAGCAAACACTAACTAATTTTGGACGAAAATTTGAATTCCGTGATGGGGGGCATTTTACCTATCTTAATGGGGGGTACCCTTTAAACAGGTTCTATGGCTAGTTTAGATTAATTTTTACTTTATCAAGTTTTATATAAAATAGATTTTCTTTGAGTAACAATTTTAATAAATATTTATAATAAGAACATTTGCGATTTTTCTTCTCGATAAATATCAACTTTTAAAAAAAATTTTATAGGATGATAAGTGATTTGCACTGATTGAACAGAACGTGTGAGTTTTTACAGAATTTTTTTGGACAAATTTTTAATTTTTCAAAAAATGGCCCAATTCCAATATCAAAAATTGGCCCAAAACATCCTGAAAAAATACGTACATGTTTTTTGGCTGATTCTATTTAGATTTTGTTCTATAATTTTTTTTCGTAAAGTTGATCCATTTTGAGTGAAAAAATAAACATTGTTCATTTTTCCACTCAAAATGGCTTAACTTTACGAAAAAAATTATCAATTTTATTTAAATTTCGAATCTATATCATTCTAAAGTTCGGAGTCTACGCACGCAAAATATATTGGTTATGCTTAAGAGTCATTGTTGTTATGAGGAGATGTAAAATGAACACTACACCTGTACTCATAAATATTGGCTATATTTCCATTTTATTGCAAAATTTTAAGCAAAGAAATGCTTTAGCTTAGAGTATGCACCATGAAGATAATTTAGTTAAATTTTCAAATAAATTTATTTGTTAGTTATTAAGAATTTTGGGTTCCAATATTATTTATTAAAATTTTTCAATTTTGTACCAGAAATAAAAATATCTTAAAAATTAATGAATGAATTTATTTGAAAATTTAACTAAATAATCATCATGGCACATACTACAAGCTAATACATTTATTTTTAGGAAATTCTGCAATAAAATGGAAAGAAAGTTAATATTTATGAGTACAAGTGCAGTGTCTGTTTTACATCTGCGTAATACAAAAATTTTTCGAAAATTTATTATATAGTGAATTTTGTAACAAAAATAGTTTCCAAAAAAGCAGCCTCTTGAACGTTAAAGGGTTAAAGAAACATTTAAAGTTACCAAGTCCTTTACAAGGAGCAGTGAAATTTCAATTAGAAAATTTTTTTTTATAATGAAAATTAATTTAAAAATTATCATTGATTGTCATAAAATTATTTTTATTAAGAGCAGGCTGGATTCGCTGTCCTTGTCTAATTAAGATTTTTGTTATTTACTCAAGTATTAATCGATGTATCTGCAAATTGAAGGTTAAGCGCAATAGATATTATTATTACAAATATTCATGCCAAAGAAAAAAAAAATCTACCGCTTTGTTCTTGAGAAAAGTAAGGCACGCGAAAATATTATAAACATAAACTTTTACTTCGGTGTTCCTTACTTTTCTCAAAATAAGGTGGTAGAATTTTTTTTTCTTGTGCATAGATGTTTACAATAATAATATCTATTGCGCTCAACCTTTATTTTGAAGATACACCGATTAATACTTGAGTAAATAACAAAAAACTCAATTTTTACTCGGTTGGTATCAGATTCTTCTCCGGCCTGCTCTTAAGGAGAGAAAAAAGATCTTATAATCGATTATAAAATGAATATTTTTCTGACTCTTTTGCAAATTAAGAAGTTTTCAGTTATTTCACCGTTGAAAATGAGAAAATTAACCAGGTAAGTTTCCTATTAAGTTTTTTTGTATATTGAATAGTAACCTTTCACCAATCAAGGTAAGCTAAAAAATTTACATACTGTAATTTTCAAAAATTCAATTACATTCTATATTTTATTTATAAGAAAAATGGTTCTATTAAATTTTTACTTTGGTTCGATAGTTTTGAATCAAAAATTCATTAAGACATTTAATTTGAAGATACACCGATTAATACTTGACTAAATAACGAAAAACTCAATTATTACTCGGTCGGTATCAGATTCTACTCCGGCCTGGTCTTAAGAGCATGACGAAGCTGTCCGCCTTCTAATAATATTTCCAATCTTAACTTATAAATAAACGATGCGTTTAATCGAGTTTCTTTGCTACAAAGAAAAAATTTGTAAGATTAAACTCTAGTGCGGACAACTCAAGAAATCCACCAAAATATTATACATACAAAGTTATAATAAAAACTTTCAATATGTCGTATTTTAAGGTTAGGTTTGTCGAGTTTGATATCTAATTTCCAATCCAAACTCATAAAAAATTAACAAGTCCAAATGATTTTTTATTTTAACAAAAATTATTGTATAAATATAGCTTTAGTGCGGACAAGTCATTATATTTGTTTAATTTAAGAATTTAAAAAGATATTGATAAAATAAAAAAAGCAAAACTCGATTACTGCAGCTCCGACATGCCGTTAAGAATGTTTCCTTTAAAGGAATAAAGTTGTGACTTTTAGGGTTACATAAATAGAAAATAAGCATTCTTAGAGAAAAGCCCTTTCTCCGATTTCACAGGCCCACAAAATGAAAAAAAATGTCTGAACTTTTGACCGGACATACATATTCCCATGTATTTTTCGACGCTGAATCCGAATCTGTAATAAAAATATAGGGTTTTCCTACCTTTTCTCAGAGTTTTATTGAAAAAACCTCATTTTTTACGGTTTTTTTGCGGTTTTTCGAGTCTAGAAAAAACAAATCATGAGATACGGTTAATTGGACTTCAAAATCGAATTCTACGGGAAAAAATACACGGGAAACCATACCTTCAAATTTTTTTAACGCGATTCTAGTCCTCTGTATGGGGCTGAAAAGATGAGGAAATCGGTAAAAGTCGAAATTTTGCCTAAAATGGATTTAAACAATATTAAAATTTAATCATGCGTCTTTTGAAGAGTCGATAAACATTGGAAATACTAGATCTTTCAGATTGCTGATCATGAATTTGAAGTCAGATTGTGTAAAAACTACTTCTAGAGGGCGGTGACAAGAACTGTATATGGTAAATTTATCGATTTTTTAAAAATTTTACGTCTGAAATACTAATTTTAGAGTCTTTCACAGCATTGACTGTAAATTCAAGATATTAACTTAGCCTATTGTGTACGTTAAACTTAACATTTTGTCTATGTTTGTCTCTCTCTCTCTCTCTCTCTTTCGATGTTTTTTTTTAAATTGGCTTACGCTTACGTACACGTTTCTCTTCGAATGACCGATGTAGTGGATTTCTGACACGTTTTTGTCCTTTTTTCGCAGCTGTTTCTCTTTTTATCATCCAGCAGTAATCTGCTAACATGTTGATACCCCAGTTTCCTTGAAATCTACGTTCAAACTCCTTTAAATCTCGGTGAAATCGTTCACCATGCTCTTCACTAAAGTCTCCGTTATTTTCAGGAAACTGATCAACGTGTGAATCAAGAAAATGAAGTTTTAAGTTCATTAGACAACCCAATTTTTCAAAATTACGTACCATTCTTTTCACAATAGCTTTATAATTCGTGTCTTTGGCATTGCCCAAAAATTTCGTCGATACCTCTTTAAAACTTAACCATGCTGCCTTTTCAACATCAGTCATGCTTTGTTCAAAGTTTTCGTCTCTAAATAAAGTTCGGATTTCAGGACCATCAAAAATACCTTCATTTAATTTAGCATCAGATTTATGGGGAAATACTTTGCTTATATATTGGAAGCATTGACCGTCCTTGTCCAAAGCTTTAACTAATTGCTTCATCAATCCAAGCTTTATATGCAGAGGCGGTATCAAAATTTTCGAAGGATTAACGAGTGGATCTTTTATAATATTCTGTTTTCCAGGTTCAAACGATTCTCTTGATGGCCAAATTTTCTTTTTATAGTGTTTTTCTCTATCTCTGCTATCAAACATGCATAAATAACATGGGTACTTCGTAAATCCAGATTGTTGTCCAAGTATCATAGATAAAATCTTTAAATCGCCACATATTTGCCATTTATGTTCTCTATATTTTATTTTCGTTAAAAGTAGTTCAAGATTGGAATACTCTTCTTTAAGTACTGTTGAATGTGCTAATGGTATAAGAGCATATTTATTTGTGATATTGAGGAGTACTGCTTTAAGGCTGCGCTTTGATGAATCAATGAATAGTCGCCGATTTTCAGGTTTGTATATGTTGGGTTTCAATTCATCAATAAGACCTTTCACGTCCGTGCAATAAACCATATTAGAATCATTCTTGAAATAATTTCTAAAGCGCTCTTCTCGATTACGATATGCACATACTTTAGTACCCTTTGTCAACATATTTCGTCTCTTAAACTCTGAAGCCATAAACTCTGATTGTTCCTTAGATAAACCACTCTTTCTAAATAAATCGTTCAGACTTTTTTGATCAAACTTTTCAACAGTTCGTTCTTCACCCTTAGGAATATACTCTTCATCACTATCCAGAGAATGTTCTTCAGGTGAACTTAGAAATCCACTACATCGGTCATTCGAAGAGAAACGTGTACGTAAGCGTAAGCCAATTTAAAAAAAACATCGGAAGAGAGAGAGAGAGAGAGAGAGACAAACATAGACAAAATGTTAAGTTTAACGTACACAATAGGCTAAGTTAATATCTTGAATTTACAGTCAATGCTGTGAAAGACTCTAAAATTAGTATTTCAGACGTAAAATTTTTAAAAAATCGATAAATTTACCATATACAGTTCTTGTCACCGCCTTCTAGAAGTAGTTTTTACACAATCTGACTTCAAATTCATGATCAGCAATCTGAAAAACCCCCAGAATAGTATTTCCAATGTTTATCGACTCTTCAAAAGACGCATGATTAAATTTTAATATTGTTTAAATCCATTTTAGGCAAAATTTCGACTTTTACCGATTTCCTCATCTTTTCAGCCCCATACAGAGGACTAGAATCGCGTTAAAAAAATTTGAAGGTATGGTTTTCCGTGTATTTTTTCCCGTAGAATTCGATTTTGAAGTCCAATTAACCGTATCTCATGATTTGTTTTTTCTAGACTCGAAAAACCGCAAAAAAACCGTAAAAAATGAGGTTTTTTCAATAAAACTCTGAGAAAAGGTAGGAAAACCCTATATTTTTATTACAGATTCGGATTCAACGTCGAAAAATACATGGGAATATGTATGTCCGGTCAAAAGTTCAGACATTTTTTTTCATTTTGTGGGCCTGTGTTTTTATTAGTTTTTTATTAGAATTCAAATTACCTAGAGAATTAATTGAATAATGAATTTGAATGTTAAGCTAGCGCTGCCAACAGTGGAGATATGATTTGGGCAAAAATAAATGGGAAGGGTTTACTGTTTTATTATTGTACAATGTAATTTATTCAAAAATATATAAAATATTCCGCTTATTTTTATTATTTGAAAGAACCCTTTTAAGTATCTGCCCTACCGAAAATGATCACGTGATAATCACATGATTATGACATGACGTTAACGAGCAAAATTTCACGTGATATATACGTGATAATTACATGATTCGGATAAAAAACCAAAATACCTAACTGAAAATAATCTGGTGATTATCAAAAAATTATTACATGGTAATCACGTTATTTGTAAAAAAAATACCTTACTGAAAATAATCACATGATTATCATATAATAATTACGTGATGATCTCATGATTATCACGCAATTATCACATGGTAAGCATGTGATTAAGGAGAAAAATATTTCATTGAAAATAATTACGAGATTATTATGTGATAAGTACGTGATAATCACGTAATTATCTTATTTTAATAAAAAAATGTCTTTACTCAAAATAATCGCGTGATTTAGAAAAAAATTTCAGTTACAATTACGTGATAATCATGTTATTCATAAGAAAAATATAGAAAAATATAAAATTATTGCAATCTTATTTAATAATTACGTGATAATCACGTGAATTATTACCCTATTATTATATTTTTTCTTTCAATCGCGTGATAATTACTGATAATAATACATGATAATTTCTTTTAGTAAGGTATTTCTTTTTAAATCGCGTGATTACCGCTTAATTATCACATGACATTCTTGCAATTATTTTCCGTAGAATATTTTTTTTCCTAATCACGTGATCATCACGTAATTATTTTCAGTAAGGTATTTTTTTTTTAAATCATGTAATTATCGTGTGATGATTTCGTGATAATCACGTGATTATTTTAAGTGAGGTATTTTCTTTTCTAAATCACGTGATTGTCACGTATAAATCACATGACATTTTGCTCGTTAACGTCACGTGATAATCATCTGGTAATCACGTGATAGTTATATGAAAATTACGTCATAATCACGTGATTATTTTTGGTAGGGTGGAATACAAAATATATAAAATACAATCAGCATTATTATATCCAGATTTTTACACAATTTATTAATACTGCATCTACACGTATGTTTTTTTTTAAACTCATTCAAAGTATTTTTTATTTATTAATTTTTTTTATACATAATGGTGTCCCATTTTAAACGTTCCACGTGAATAACTCGTAATACAAACCTTCTAACGAAAAAAAGAAAAAAGTGAAAGTTGTTTTCTTTTCAGGGGGAAATCGAATAGTGACATTGAATTTGACCTTGAATGGCATTTTTGAGGTCAGCTTCGATTTTTTAAATATAATCACTATTCTTCATTGCGTGTTCAAATTTCTTGCAAAATAATATGTAAGTTTTGTTTCAAATGTTTTTTTTAGAGCAGTCTAAACTTTCTTCATCTAATAGTGTTTTTCATCATTTATATAAACACCATTGACTGTTACTTGAAAGAAATGGCAGCTTTCTCTAGATGATAATATAATAAATAAATTTTATAATGAAAACAAAATAGTTCTATCAACAAAGTAATTTTTGAATAATACGAGACCTATTAACAATCTACAATATAACCTATCTTTTTTGGTAAGTCTTATATTATTCAAATATTATTTGATTAAATTACTTTGTTGTTATTATAAAATCTACTTATTATTCCGATATTTAGCGGGGCCTGCTATTTTTTTCTTGTTGCAACCGATAGTGTTCATATAAATTATGAAAAATACTATTAGATAAAGACAGATAGTTTGGACTCGTGTTTTTCTTTCTAGCTAACGAATAAAAAAGATCAGTCAGGCAGCTAAGGCGATAATCACATACTACAGAATTGCAATAAGGCCAGTTCACATTATGAATATAAAATTTGATACCATGGATGAGCTAACGATTAAAGCTAATGAGACATAACTTAGCACCGCAATTTGGCTTAAAAGAAAAGGAGGGAGATAAATATGGGTGTTGTGACCAGTATGTATGCATACATTTATAAACGGAGTGGAATATAAAAGAAATAAGAAAAAAGAGAGAGAGAAAGAGAGCAAAGAATATACATACAAGCATCAATCGTAGTATATTCAACGTGCATCTACTTTACTGTATATAGACGCTAATTTCGAAACAGTGGGGCTTAAAAGAAAAAGAGGAAGAAAGTGAAAAAAGAGAGAGTAAAGAATATAAGTATGCGCGCTATGATCAGACTGTCTGTAGTGAACTGGGAGTAGAGTAGAGGGTCATTTTCTTTTTATAATTTGTACGTCGGTTTTTATAAGCAAAACCCTGCAGGCCAAATCTCACATAAAAAGCATAGCTTCAAAAACATAAGTTTGCTAATTTTTGAAACATTTTTTTTATTCGCATCCGGCTATTTGGGACAAGAATTGGTTAGCTTCCGGTCGGTCAAGGCAAGAGTTTGCTCTTATTCAACCAGTTAAGGCAAGAGCTAGTTAGCATCCAGTCAGTTGAGGTGAAAGCTGATTCGTATCCGGTCAGTTAAGGCAAGAGCTGATTCGCATCTAGCCAGTCCAGGTAAGAGCTGATTAGCATCCAGCCAATTAAAGCAAGAGCTGGTTCTCATCAAACCGGTCAAGACAAGAGCTAGTTAGCATCTGGTTAGTTGAGGTGAAAGCTGATTCGTATCCGGTCAGTTGAGGTAAGAGCTGATTAGCATCTAGCCAATTAAAGCAAGAGCTGATTCGTATCTGGCAAGTTAATGCAAGAGCTGGTTTGCATCTAAGCAATTAAAGAGCTGATTCGTATCCGGCCAGTTAAAGTGAAAACTGGTTCTCATCAGCTTAGTTAAGACAAGAGCTGGCTCGCATTCAGCCGATTATGACTTCAGATATTCAACCGTCACTTTATTTTCTTGCCAACAGAGTGCCATTCTCTCCCAAAAGCTTGCAACAGTATCAAGAAATACTGCCTGGTGTTTTAGTGATGGGCTCTTTAATTCTAGCTTTCATGTTTTCTATTGTCGTTGCTCTAGTTTTATGTACAACATATTTTGTGTGACAAATTAACCCTATGAAAAAAAATTGCTGATGTTATATCGGGTGATCTTGGTGGCCACGCTGCAGGACCCATCCATCTATTCTTAAATTTTGAATGGAGCAATTTTCTCATATTTCTAGAATAAATTGGTTGAGCGTTATCTTGCTGTAACCATATTTTTGATCTAATATCCATATCAACGTCTTCAAACAAAGTTGGGAGTTCATCTCTGATTGGAAGTAAATATCTTTTTCCATTTATAGGTGTCTCTTACGATAGCATACTACACCGAAACATTCTAGCGATACTAATTATCAATCTCTTGTATCCAGCGAGGATTAATCGATGACCAGTAGTGGCAATTGTGACGATTCAAGACGTCAGTGCTTCTCTGGAACATCATCACTAAAAAGAACGTAATTGAAGAGACGTTGATCGATGGTATGTTGTTCTATTGTCCACTGACTAAATTCTCTTCTCTTCTAATAATCTGCTTCGCTTAAAGCTTGGTTGAGAGTGCATGGAACGGGTGATATTTATTTTTTTCAGATATCTAATAGCTGTTGATTTTGGAATATCTAACGTAGATTCAATTTCTTGTAAGCTAACGTGTATATTTAAATGTACCGTGGCTAGTACAGCTATCACATAAGATTTATTTTCATAATTATCGATAGCCAGAGACATTCTTTTCCGAAGAAATGGTCCTTGTTGCCCATAAAATTCAATTTCTCGAATAACCTTATGATCTAGATGTTGTTCTCTGAAAGAAAATTGGTTGCGATAAAGCATTTCTGCTGCTTAATAATTTTACTGATATTCTCTTAGAATACTAAGCAATTTCATTTTCCGCGTAATCTGGTATTGTTTACAGAATCCAAAATCTAAATATAAATCTAAAGATCGACTTAAATTAACAATCCTGTCTTATGTTTAAGTTAAGGTGAAAACAATTCTGATGGAATTCATAAAATTAAATTATTCTCATGAAAACGTTTTATCTACTATGAATTGTAAAGTAATAAACTTATTAGTTAATTTTAATTGCACATAAGTACAAAAATTAGGTCTAATTTTGATAAAGGGTGGTAAAAATTCTGTTGATTTTTTTATAAAATTATTATTTAAACGATTTATTGAAAGAAATAGTTTCATTTCGATTAGATACTGGGAATCAAACCTATGTTAAAAATTACTAAAAAGTAAGTTAGGAATGAAAATATATATGTTACTGATGGCTTTCATATTATCAATTATACGAGCTTAATTCACCTCGCCCCTAACGTCGCTTGGTTAAATTTTCATAAATTATATTAATATGTATAAATTAGCCAATTTTAAAGTAAAAAAAATTGCCTCAATTTATAAATTATTATATTGTATTTCTGTTTAAAATTTAGTTCTTATATATTTGAAAATTGAAAAATTAATTAAAGTTCCAATATGCATAAAAATTGTTTAAATACAAATCATATTATCATGATAAATTAAAAATTTGTTTTACTGAATACCATTTAAATTAATGAAAAAATATGATAGGAACTCATTCTTTTTAATTACGTGTTTCAGACAGAGGGACGAAGACGAAGAGAAGAAAACGGAGAGACAGATAGAGAGACAAAGACAGAGAAACGGAGTCGTAGGAACAGAGACAGAGAGACATAGAGGCATAGACATAGGGACGGAGAGATAGAGACGAAAAGGCAGATATGGAGAAACGAAGATGGAGAGACAGAGACAATAAAAAAGAAATGGAGAGACGGAGTGGCGGTGATGGAGGTAGGAGAGTAGGAGATGGAGAGGAAAATGTTGTGTATGTGTATGTGCGTATGTGTTTATGTGTGTATGTGTTTATGTGTACGTGACATGTATATGGGAATATATATATATATATATATATATATATATATGTATATCTCCCTATATTATATAGTTATATGAACCAAAATTCAGTCGGTGCCCCCCCACATCCCCCCCCACATGATTTTTATTAATTAAATAACGTAAATTTACGTTATTTTATGTTATCGATCATTACCCCCCACGTCCCCCCCACAGACCCCCCTCTTGCCCCCCCACAATCCCCCCACAATCCCCCTTACAACCTTTTAGAACCATCAAATACTGGATAATATAGTTTTATATTTTTTTATTATATTCTATTTATGTATAATATTACATAAAAATATAAAAATTTTAATTTTTTTTTTGTTGAAAACTCGAAAGTAGTTGAATAAAATTACAATTTATAATATTTAAAATGAAAAACATGTGCCTCATCAGATATCTTATTACCATTTTTTACATAGTTTATCTGAAATTAATAAATATAAATTTAAATTAATTCTATTACAATTCCTCAACACTATAATTAATTCATTTGTTGAAAACATAATGATTTTTAATAATTTGTTCATATTATAAATATTTTATTGTATTAAAATAAAAATAAGCATATAGTGTTGAATATTCAGATTTCCACACCATCTTACATTATAAACCTTTAATAGTATTGATTTATACAACTTTTAAAATTAATTGATATTAATATTTATGTTTAAATTTATATAACTTTCAAGATTAATAACTATTTATATTTGTTTTACAAAGGTGTAGATCAAACGGATGATAATATTCATTTGAATTATTCAATAGAAATGTTAAATAACATAAGAGAAGGATTACCTCCACAGGAACTGAAATTAAAAGTAAATACCATAATTATGTTAATTCGAAATTTAAGTATAAAAAATGGATTATGTAATGAAACGCGATTAAAAATAACTAAATTATTCAAATATAACATAGAAGCACAAATAACTCTTTCACGTTGTAAAAATGTAAATAAAATATATATTCAAAATGAATCGAAAAACAGAGATATTGTACCTAACATAGTTTGGAAAGAAATATTAAAAAAATAATTTTATTATAATTTAACAAAAATTTAATGTTATTTAAATAAATTTTTTATAAATTATTTTATTAATTAAACTTTATTTTTTTCAGGTTATATTTATATTAATTATAAACATTAAAAATTTTTAATAATATATAAATAAAAAAAAATGGAATGGAATCCAATTAATAATGTTGAAATTGACAATGTTAATGATCAACAAATGATTGAATGAAATCCATTTTGATGGAAAATTTAAATGATCAAATTGAAGAACATTTAAATTTTTAAGAAGAATATGAATATTATTTAGAAAGTCTAGATAATAATAGTTCAATAAACAATACAATAATTTCTGAATTAAATAACATTATTAATTCATATATAGAGGAAAATAATGAACAATTTGAATTTAAAAATTGGAATGAAGTACCAGAGTATTATAAATATTATGCGAATGAAATTATAAAATATAAAATAAATATACGCGAACCAATAGCAGAATATTACTTTAATCAAAGTCATGAAATTTATTCCAAATATTTATTAAGATTAGCTAACATTATTAATAAAATATGAAAAATTAAAATAAATCATAAATATTTCAATATATAATAATAAATTTAAAAAAAATTTTTAAACATTATCAATATTATTAAAAATAAAAAAAAAATAAAATATTTAAAAATTAACTAAAATATTTAAAAGTTATGATTATTTAAAATTTATAAATCAAAATTTTAATAAATAAATAATTTAACTACTAACAACAATAAATAAAAAAAACATATTCATAACTTTTATACAGGTAAATGTAATATAAGTAAGTATAAAATAATTTAAAATTATTTTATTTATTTATTTGTTATATAAATAACTAAATTTTAAATAAAATATGATATAATGATCATGTAATAATTTCATTTACAATATCATAATAAATTTATAAATTTTAGTATGAATTTTTGATATATCTCATAAAATGTTTAAAATGAGAAAAAAGATATAAAAAAGGAATTATAACAAAATAATCCTATAAATCTTATCAAACTCAAAATCATTATGATATATCAAATAATATACTAAATTATCAACGAAACTAAAAAAAAATGATTTAAAAATTTAAAAATGATTTAAATGTTTAATATATAATTATATTTATAGCACAACTGGGGGTTGGCGAGCAGTGCGAGCAGGGGGTACCCCCCCTAGTATATATATATATATATATATATATATATATGTGTGTGTGTGTGCGTGCGTGCGTGCGTGCGTGCGTGTGTGTGTGTGTGTGTGTGTGTGTGTGTGTGTGTGTGTGTGTGTGTGTGTGTGTGTGTGTGTGTGTGTGTGTGTGTGTGTGTGTGTGTGTGTGTGTGTGTGTGTGTGTGTGTGTGTGTGTGTGTGTGTGGGTGTGTGAAAATTATGCAAAAGATATTCTCGGGAGGAAAAAGTTTGAATTCTTTACTTTAGTATAATTGTAATTACGGAGAATCGGAGACGGAAAGATGGAGACAGACGGAGACGGAGAGATGGTGATGGAGAGGCGGAGACGGAAAGACGAAGACGGAGAAACGGAGACGGAGTGACGGATATTCTATATATGTGTATGTGTATATGAGTAAGTGTATGTACGTTTTGTTTCTTTACTTTAATATAATAGTAGTAAAGTAGTAATGTTTTGATACGAGTTCTAAAGATTTACATTGTATCAAAACTGATTTTAATTGCATTATAGTTTTATATAAATTACTACATGGAATTAAGTAAACAATAAACTGTTTTTTCCACATTGTAATTGCAAGAAATATGTGATCTTTTTCTTAAATAAATATAATAATAAAAAAATAAAATTATATATCAAAAATTTTAAATTATAAAATATCTATTAATTTTTGTCGATAATTTATTGAATTTCTCTTTAACTTTATTTTTTAATTTTGAGTCTAGAACTAGCCTGCAAGCCGAGGCTATCTAGAAAGAGTTAATCCCCTTTGTCATTGTTCTACGTAATTAGCTGAGCACAATTTACTAAGTTTATCAAATACGAACTTTGACAATCCAGATCAATTGACCTACAGAATTTTTTAAAGACGGGGGGGTATGTAACAATTTTTGTAGAAAAATTCAAGTTTCTTAAATTTTGTTCAGAACATTACATATAAGATCTGCAATCAAGAGCATGTCAAATATTTTCGTCCAATTTTAATTAGAGAATGAATTTTTTTTACAAAAATTAATAATTTCAGCAAAAAAAATAAAGAGAAAGCCGCATCTTCTGATATAAAAAGCAATATTTCCTTTAATATGAAAATATCAATTCTTTGATTAAAAAGGACATAGATACCCCAGTAGAAATCTTCTCCGATTTCCAACCAGAATTAACCGATATATGACAGTAAAAATAATATTTTCACAATAATTCAACAACACTTAAGAATAGCATGTCACGGCTAACATATTGATTTCAAGCTGTCTATTCTTAAGATAATAATCATATTTTAATATTTAATACATTGTCAAAGAGTAAATATCAGCTAATTTCGCCTCCATTTTATCAATACGTTGTCGATAAGATATCATTAGTTTTCTACCAGGGCTTGCTTTTAGTAGATTAAGTACACGAAATTAGGTTAATTTTTATTTTTATTATCGTACCCAAGAACTTCAAATTTCTCTGAATGATAAAGATTCAAAGTTCTTAAATTAATTTTGTTTTTTTTTAGTAAATGAATTACGCATATAAATATTAAAATAACTACTCATAATATTCTTTGTAGAAAGGAGTAATAACTACTCTATAAGCCGAAACATCAAGTATAAATATTTATAGCAATGAAATAAGTTTTTACTTACAATGGTAGATTTCCAAATGTTTTCTCCAAATTGTTTTGCATAATCAAGATCATCAGTTAAAAGAATATTATCAAAAATGGTCCCTGATTTAACCTGCCATAAATCGAATCCAACAGCGCAAATTTCTTTTTTTTTATATAATTCTGGATCTGGTACATATTCAGGATTGTCTATTTCTGGATGTACCCATGGACCTTTGTAATTTGGATTATCAATTTGTTTCGCTTTCCACTCTCCCTGAATAACAATAAAAGAAATCAATCTTTTAATTTTATATTATCTGTCTAAAGTAATTTATCAATTTATATTCAAAATATTTTTATATTATCCCTTTATACTACTGTATCTAAAGATTAAAAATAATCACTCATTTAAGATTTCAGAGTATTATAAAAAAATACAATTATATTTTGTAGCTTGGTGATACTTCCTTTGAAATTTATTTAGAGTTTCAAGTTAATATATTAAATTGCTACAGAGTTATACTACTTCTGTTTTTTTAAACAAACAAAAGTTTTGTCGATTTTTACTCCACCAGTTAAAAAAGGTCCTATTTTGGAAGCCAGTTAAAAAGGCCACATCTCAAAAGCTATATTTTTCCTTCGATTTAACTAGTGGAATATTAATGACATTTGGCGCCAATGCAGAAAAGTCATAATAAATTTCATTATGATTAATTTTCAATTAAAAAAATTATTATGATTGTCAATCATTATTTTAGATCGAATCAAAGAAAGAAATAATGCGATCTAGGACAAATCAGTTATCAGTACGACATTGTGCAACCTGCAAACCAAATAGAGGTTTTCGACGAGAGCATAACTGTCACCCAAACGTAGCGGGGACTTAAAAGTCGTGAAGATGAGTTTACAGATCTATATACGAATAAGTTTACGGGTCCTTAAATCTATAAATATATTGGACTATCCATCCATGGACTCAAAAACTCATAGACCCATTAACCTGAACCCAGACCTATCAACCTATAAACACGGATCTATCCATCTACAGATATATAAATAAGCATTTATTCGTATGAATATACGAAAAGGCGTGTAACACAATGTGTAAATATAAATATTGCACTTGAGTACATATATTACAGTCGAATAGCTAATCTTAATAATACTCAAAAAGTAAGTCACTATAAAAAGTGATATCACAGAATAATACAAACAAAAATTAAAATAATAAAATACACGCAATAATACAATAGATTAAAAACAGTCATTCCTTATCTATCAGTAAAAATGTTAAAATTCAAGTTTAAAAGAATATAACAACATTTAAATAAAATAAAACAATAAAAAGCGTTCGCAAAAACATACGACGCAGTCAAAACAATACAATGGAAAAATAAAAAATATTTGCTCACTAATCATTCAACCATCAGTCACACAATAAATACATTCACACCTTAAATCTATATATGGGACATAAAAAAAAATAAATTAACATATAAATTAAAAATATTAAATGAGTATATTTAATGAAAAAGTGTATTATAGCCTATAATAGGTAAATTGTGAAAAAATTAAAGACCCGTATTTTTTTGTTTTTTTAAAATATGATGAATTGCAAAAGTTATAGCCGGTATAAGTTAGTAGAATTTTTATATATATAGATATAGCACGATGATGCGTGACGTCGCAACCACATATGTGATTGTGACGTCACACCAATTTAACTGCTTCTATCTCTTCGAGTTTTCATTTTCATGAAAAAAGAAAGAATACGGGTCTTTTATTTGTTCGTATTCTATCTGACGGATATAATACATTTTTTCATGAAAGATGCTAATTCAATCAAGGTCGAGCAAGTACCCCTTCACTGCTGCCTTGAACCTGCTGAAAAATGTTAGATGTTTAATCTCAGCAGGCAAGGAGCTCCAAAAATTCGCACCTTGAACCTTGAAAGAATTCCTGCCAGTTTCAGTACGCTTAAAAGGCAACGCTAGCTCCTTAATTTCTCCCCTAGAATTCGCTCTAGGTACACATCTAGTGAAGAGATCCATTAGACGCTTCGGAGTATTCATGCATACGATTTTGTACATAAGTACGGCTAAAAAATAGTCTCCTCGAATCAGTACGCAGCCAACCCAACGCGGTTCTATAAGGAGAAACATGAGCTCCCATTCTTACGCCCAATAGATACCTTACACACGAACTTTGCAATCTTTGTATCCTTTTTTTCAACTCCTGAGTAGCATCAAGCAGAACCACTGAACAGTAATTGAAATGTGAAAAAAGCAGGGCAGTTGCAAGTTGTTTACGCAGAGCCTCCGTGGTACACCGACGAAAAAACCGCAAAGCATATAAATGAACACTGTTAATTTTTTTAAAAAATTCGAAATCGGCAGGTCGAAATATATAAAAAAAAACCTGATTAGAATCGAGGACCTCGATCGGCCACGACTTATGTAGTTTGCCCCTGGACTACCGGTTGATGTAATGAATTTTGGTACAATTTTAGAGCATTGTTTCGAAAAATCGCTTTAGCCGGCAAATCGCACGTGCCATTTAAAATTATAACTTTAACATTAATAAGTTTATCTACGTTGGGTACTTTAAAATCTATACCCTTATACAATTTTTTTTAATGACTTTAAGGAAGTTAAAAAGAGATTAGCTTCAGGTTTCAGTTTTCAAAACCACAAGCCAATTAACAACATATTTTTAATATCGTGTCATTCTTTGTAAGGGAATTCATTAATTGTTGAATAAAACGTCCAAATATTGTATTAGGAAGATTTAAAAATTCTAACGCCGTCAGAATACCACGTAAAAAATATATTGTTAGGATCACTTAATATTATATTTGGACAGAGTATTTCTTGATACAGCAAACCATCATAAATATCAGAATAGTACATTGTTAACCAAGGGAGTAAAATAGGTGCTTTTTGCCCGAATCGAGTTTGACGCTTGAGCGAAGCGAGGGTGACAATGAAGACGAGGGCAAAAACACCTTTACTTCCGTGGATAACATATTACTTTTTCATACACGAAGGGCGTCCAATTTAGGCGCATTGAAAATAAATTCATGAATAATACATAAAATAACGACATTATAAGATGATAAAATTAAAATTAAAATGAGAAAATAAGACTGTCGAATTTGCCTCGGTAAGAAGCAGTTGGGTACGAAAGGAGGACGGAGTTCAGAATGGAGCCCCTCGTGGAGATCAGGGGGCAAAGCAGCGCCAGGGGGTTCAGGAGGCGAAACTCCAACTACAAAAAAATATCTTAAAAAACCATTTAACTGAAAAAAATCTAAAATTAAAGAAATCGCCCACGAACCTATCACCCTATCGACAGATCAACTCATCAAAACCAATGACCCATCGACCCATGGATCCATTGACCCATCATCCTGCCGATCCACGTACCCTTTGACCCATGCAACCATCAATTTATTGAACCATGAACCTATCGACCCATTGATTTATTGACTAATTTACCAACACATCAACCCATTCAACTTCTGACACCCATAAAAAAATTCATCCATTCATCCATTAACCAATCAACGAATTCTTTTTTTCATTCATCAACAAATTCCGCCCATCGGCCCATCAACAAATTCATCTATCCGCCCAACGGACCATCAACCCTTCGACAAATTCATCTATACGCCCATCAACCCATCGACTATTTCATCTATCTATCAATCAGTCCATCAACCCATCGATTCATCAACCCATCGACATATTCATTTATCGACCGATCGACATAATTATTTATCCACCCATCAAACCATCGTCATATTTCTCGATCTGTCCATCGAACCATTGAGCCGTCATTTTATCGTCCCATGAATCCACCCATGAATTCATTGAATCACGCACCCATTACTCAATTCATACATTGACTCATCCACCATTCAGTATAACTTTAAGACACGAAAAGTAAATTTCTTATTGGTAAAAATCAATCACGCTTATTAGAAAACTACTTTTTTGCCCTTGGGTAAAAAAGAGCTATTTTAACCTCTAGGAATGGACATCGGAAATTGAATTTCACGCCCTGAGTGTAAAAAAAAAATTTTTGAGCTTGAAGTGACTGATTTCTAGGACATTTAATTATTTTTTCGTAAAAATAAGGTCGTTTGTATTAAATAATACAAACAATTAAATAAATTTCAAGAAAATAATTTATTGAATTATTATTACATTGAAGACATAAAGAATCTTCATTATTCAAATTAATGAAACATTTTGAACAATAAAATATATGAATTATTTTCTTTAGGTTGTATCAACGAAGATAGACGCTTATAAAAGCGTACTTTAAATGGGCGGACGGGGGTTTAAAATCTAAAGCTTATGTCCTCCAGCCACGTGGTGGCGCTACTAAAATTATATGTATTTCTATATCTATATATACTGATATTTTCATATATATAGATATACACGTAATGTTAAAGTGTCCTCCAAAAGCTAACTCCCAAAAATAACCCAGAAGTACTCTTCTATAAGCGTCTATATTCGATGGTTGTATTTATTAAAATTAAAAATGATTTAATCTTTTTCTTATTTACAAAAATGATATAAGTCGATTTGTGTTGATTACATTTGATTTAATATTTCTGTTACTCAGAAATTATTTCAACCAAATTGTAATGTAAAAATACAATTAGTATAATAGATTTTTTGTTATATTTATATTCGTAAAATTTGTCTTAAAAAATTATTTTACTAAATATATTTTTTGTTTTGCAAAAAAAGATTTCTGAATTTGATTTACCAATATTTTATTTTTACATATTCTATATTCTATAGCTTTCCTTAACCGAAAAAGATTTTTTACATCTGTTTACGGGACACCTCGACCACCTGTGTGTTGCGATGTTTTCGCGTTCGAAACCATACCTTTTTACGCCGGAAGGTGTTCACGTACCCGTGCAGGCCTACTTAGGTGGGGAGACTCGCTCTACCCATCCTTTTAAGCGCATCGAGAGCTCACACCAACCCGGCAGAACGTTCCGGCTCAACTATAGTAGCAACGAAGATAGATCCTAATAGAAGCGCAGAACCCCAAGGCGCTTTGAAGCTAGAAATATGTAGTTGGTACTCCGACCAGACGCGGCGTTAACGTCGCTTTCAGTAGGTAAATGATAACGACCGGTCGGTAAATGAACGGCAGTTATCATTGCTATTTATTCAGATTATATTTGATAACTACAATAAAGTTAAAAAAATATAATGGAACCCCATGTAATTATAAAAAAATAAAATTAAGAGATTGAAATAATGAAAAACAATTGAAGTGAAACTGAAACTGTTATTCTTAAACCCCAAAAGGCGAACAATTTATATACTACATTCTTGTATCTGAATTTATAATCAACTGTGGCGTAGTGGCCAAGCCGTTCGCTCGACAATCTTTTTGATGTCAATTCAATTCCCGATCAGGTTTTTTTTTTTTTCTTTGGCAATTTGTATTAATAAAAGCAAGTGTATGAAAAATTAAAATTTTTGTAAAATTAAATTTTTTTAATATTCAATTTTGATAAAAATTAAATTCTTTTTATTAATAATTTTGATAAAATTAAATTGTTTTAATATTTAATTTCAGTAAAATTAAATTTTTTTAATATTTAATTTTATTAATAAACTGTGATTTTTATTGTTTTTTTAATGCATACAATTCGAAAAATGAATAAAATAAATCTGAAAGTGAGTAAGATACAAATTTTTCATAATTTTTTTTCAAAAAAATATTTTTCTTATTTTCAAAACAAAAAAACATATTTGATTTAACTCACTTCCAGATTTATTTTATTCATCTTTTAAATTGTATGCATTAAAAAAATAAAAATCATAGCTTATTAATAAAATTATATAATAAAACAATTTAAGTTTTATCAAAATTAAATATTAACCCTTTCAGAACCAATGTACATTACAATGTACATTGACATTTTTTGGTTTTTTTTGAAATTGTGCAAAAGTGGCTTCAAATTTTGTAAGAAAAATATGTGTATTAGATTATAGTGGACTATTTCCGATCTTAAACTGAGGGCCTAAGTTATTATATCTTTGATAGAAACTGAGAAAACTTGATAAGAAAAAAAAAAAAAAAAAATTTTTTATCGCAAAAATTGCTTAATAAATGAAAACTTATCATCGCTAAATGGTTATCAGAACTTTTCATGATGAAATAATAATTCCGTTCTGAAAGGGTTAAAAAAATTTAATTTTATCAAAATTATTATTAGAAAGAATTTAATTTTTATCAAAATTAAATATTAAAAAAATTTAATTTTACAAAAATTTTAATTTTTCATACACTTGCTTTTATTAATACAAATTGCAAAAGAAAAAAAAAAAAAGAACCTGATCGGGAATTGAATTGACATCAAAAAGATTGTCGAGCGAACGACTTAGCCACTACGTCACAGCTGATTATAAATTCAGATACAAGAATGTAGTATATAAATTGTTCGCCTTTTGGGGTTTAAGTTTCACTTAAATTGTTTTTCATTATTTCAATCTCTTAATTTTATTTTTTTATAATTACATGGGGTTTCATTATATTTTTTTAACTTTATTATAGTTATCAAATACAATCTGAATAAATAGCAATGATAACTGCCGTTCATTTACCGACCGGTCGTTATCATTTACCTACTGAAAGCGACGTTAACGCCGCGTCTGGTCGGGGTACCAACTACATATTTCTAGCTTCAAAGCGCCTTGGGGTTCTGCGCTTCTATTAGGATCTATCTTCGTTGATAGTAGTAGAGCAGTCGCATTTTGCCTTACCAACCCTCGAATAATTATCTGCGATTTTTGTTAAAACCGCGGAAAATCATTCAGGGGTGGTCCACCACGGTGTCAATGAGTCCGAAAAATTCTCCACTTTTAATTAAAAATGGAAAAAATTCTGCCCTCACCGGGACTCGAATTCCGGCCCGCTGGGTGAGAGTCGGATGTTCCAGCCCCTGAGCCACCGTGACTCTTTTTATTTTTTTATATATTATATTAAAGATTTTAATATCACCTATATTGTATACTTTATAGATATGATATAAAAAAAAGTTAGAAAGTTTCCAATTAAATGTGGTGAAACTTTGATATTTTATTTGAAATTATTTATCATACATATTGATATAGCAATATCCAATATATTGCCAATATGTGGGAATAATGGTGTTGGCCCTAGCGATTAATAAATGATAAATGTTGGCGAAATATTGGAAAAATTTTGCCAAGAGATTTTTAAATAAATGCAAAATATTGGATATTGTTTCACCAACGTGTTGGCAATACAAATTTTTTTTACGCGGGATATAACATTTATTATCAGTGTCAAACAGTTTTAAATTTTCTATTTATGTACTTATATTGACTTCATTTTTTTTTTTTAAATTTTCAATATGAAAATTATTGAAACGGGGCGTTTATGAACTCGCATATTTATGTAAACGTTAAAACTAAGGTACAATATAAGGGTATTATTTATACATTCATGAAACGTTATTCCATAAGTGAATACCACAGATAATTTTGTCAAAAATCAGTTACCTGTAAAATTTACAGCAGCTGTATGCAGTTGAATATATTGCAATTATCAATTGGATTACCATAGAATTTTTCCAAGTGCAGGAAAAATATTTTAATTGTCATACGTTTTGTACCAATAATACAGTGTATATTATTAAGCTTGCTTTCATTTTTGCATACTAATAATTTTAGTTGAAATATAATGTCTGAATGAGGAAAAATCATATCATTTAAACGCTAGTAACGTTAATCTTATGAGACAGAAGTCGCCCGCCGTCGGATGCTAGGAAGCAGGGATAAATGAGAAAATTGAATTTTTAATAATAAATGGGGTGTATAGAATTTAAAATTTATGAATATTAAAAGTAATTGAAAAACAAAAAAAAAGGAGTCTGTTATTTGTTATAGTATTTTCCAACAAATGATTGATTTTCCGGAATGTTAACATAAAGCATGAACGCAACTTAGATTGTAAGGCCAATTGAGGACATGCAGGCGATTAACTAAAGAAAAATATTACTTTTATGTGTAAAATAAGCTAAGAAAGTTTTCTTAACCTACAGAAAATTTTAAGTTTTATTAAAAGACCCTTGCGTGGCTAATGGTAGCTGCCAACGGGCGAATAAATGCACATCATCCCGGGAATTTTTCAAAATTTTTAATCAGATTACCACCTGCAGCCCATCGAAACCTTTCGAACCCAATTTCCATAACTAGCCCCAAATAACTTAATTTAAAATCATTGTCTTTTACTTCTAAATTAGTTTCTTTTTAAATAAATATTTTTATTTTCATAAATTTCCATGATAAAAACTATTTTTCTATTCAAGCAATTCTTTTTTTTTTTATTAGCATCTTCTGTTAAGAGCATGACGAAGCTGTCCGCCTTCTAATAATATTTGTAATCTTAACTTATGAATAAACGATGCGTTTAATTGAGTTTTTCCGCTATAAAGAAAAAATTTGTAAGATTAAACTCTAGTGCGGACAACTGAAGAAAACCACCAAAATATTATACATACAAAGTTATAATAAAAACTTTCAATATATCGTATTTTAAGGTTAGGTTTGTCGAGTTTGATATCTAATTTCCAATCCAAGCTCATAAAAAAATAACAAGTCCAAATGATTTTTTATTTTAACAAAAATAATTGCACTAATATAACTTTAGTGCGGACAAGTCATTATATTTGTTTAATTTAAGAATTTAAAAAGATATCGATAAAATAAAAAAAGCAAAACTCGATTGCTGCAGCTCCGACATGCCGTTAAAAATATATACAGTGCTCAATAATTTCGAGTCATTTCTGTTCTATTATTTTACGAAAATTTTCATTATTACATAATGAAAATAAAAATAAGAATCCTTTTTCTGCTTCTTCTATAATTAGATATTAGCTTACCGCATCCATAACAACATAACTTAGTAGAAAGGGTATACGTATGCTAGACACATATGACGTCACGGGGTACCAATATTCCCGCGCCAGGGGACCAGTATTCCCGAGCTGGGGTACCTGTATGACGGATCGGTCGTGTGAGACAGCCCCTTATCGCTCGGCCTTATCTCGCTTCTCGATAATCGGGAAATGGAATTTAGTAAAAAATAATAAATGTTAATAATAAATAAAATAATAAATGAAAAAATGTTGAAATCAGTGACAGTATTATTATTAAAATAAAATTAATATTATTAAAAAAATTAGTAAAATTGAATTTTTTTAAGAAATAACAAGGAAGATATCTCCTAACAAGGAGAATATTTCAAGTTTTTTCTGTTTTTAATATTTTTGATATATTACCGATTTTCAATATTTTCCTGTATTAATATATTTACGAATTTAAAGAGTGATATTTTACGAGTCAGTGGAAAAACGTAAAAGAGAAAACCCTGAAAATCAACACTACATTGTAAAAGTGATGTATATATATATGTATAAGCTTTACAACTGTGTGTGTGTGTGTAGTCAGCTGTGTAACCAGCTAGTAATAACGTATAAGAAAGTGTACAAGAACGAATGGAGATGTACGAGTGGTGGGGGTAATAGCAGCGCCAGAAATAGAATGACCCCCGTTAGAGCGAACGCTACACTTGTGCGGGTGCATGCGTACTCCAAAACTTGTATGCCGTCTAGGATACGTGTTTGCCAGATCGAGGCTTTGGGGGTAAGTGTTTGCCAGATCGAGGCCCTATATAACGCGACGTTCCTTATCGCTCCGGTCTTATCTCGCTTATCGATAATCGGAGAATAGAATTTAATAAGAAAATAATTTGTAAAATAGAATATAAAAATATATCAATAAATTAAAATAATAAATGTTAATAATAAATAAATATATATCAATGATAATAAATTATTAATAAATTATATTTAAAAATTAGTAAAAATTGAAGAAAAAATTTTTTATTATAAAAATGAAATATTAACTTTAGAGAAAAAATGATGGAAGGGTATAGAAATAAATAGAGATATATTGGATTGATACGTTTATTTTTTATAAAATTATTACAAAGACGATACAAGTATATAAGTTTCGGAGTAATACGACTTTGCAAGTCTTACATGTATTTTTTATTTACATATATATTTAAAGTCAAATTTTTTCCGATTAGAGGAGTGCGATCACCAGCGTTACCCGAGCTCGGTGCCGGTCCCATCTTTAATGGTGTCTTGATAACAACTAAGTATAGTAACAAAGTCAAAAAATATTGGAAATTATTCACATATACATACATACACACGCACACACAGGCATACACATTACATAATATTTTTTGCTTTAGACACTTGATTGCACTGGGCACATATAATTTTTTTATTATTTTTTTGTTTCATTATTACATTTATGATTCGGTTAAATAATATAAGGCTTAATCTATCATTATCCTTTGTATGGGTTGAAAATAACGTACAAAATATGTTAAGAGAATAATTATGAGACATATAAAACAAAAAATCGACACAATACTGCCCACACACATCAGAATTAAGGTTCTGCAGTTGCTGTATGTTCCACTCGTACCCTCGGCAGTTTCTTCTAAGGCGATCGATGTGATCTGGTACGGTTGGGGGTAATCCATAGTTGGGGGTAACACACAGCTAAAATTTTCTCCTTTTATACCGTGATAGAAACAATAATGATTGCTTGTTCGTGGTAAATTTTTGAAGGAGGGATAGTTGTATTCTTACAGATTAATAATCTGTCGAGAAAGAATTCGTTCGAGTAATTCTTGTATTTGCGCGCCTCGCACGAAAATACGTACTGCGTTCCTTGCGACTTCACGTAGTACATTATATACATCGTCTAGATTTGATTCAACGTCGAACCACGCGATCCCGTGATGAAAGCACGATAGGTAGCTGTTTGTTGCTAACAATCCTCTTGTTAGTTTTGAACAGCTGTAAGGCGGTTTTATCATCCAGCGTGAGACAAAATTACATTCGAATCCGAGAACAGCGATTTCTTTCGGTAAAAAATCTCCGTCTTTATCGTGAAATGCTTGAATGTCGATTATATAATCTATTTTATCCATAATGCTGGCGAAAAGATTACGACTGTACTGTAAAAAGGGTACGAACAGACTGATAGTTCGAAAAGTTTTTGTGTCATGTTTTCATTTATCTGAAGCGATAATGTAGAGGGGAGGAAGAAGATGTTTACGAGTTATAATCAACAAAGATTCGACGGGCAGCGTCTATTTCTAATACGTTATCAAACTCTGCATAAACAACACAATTTATGGTTTTCGATAACGCCTTATCGGACCCTACTTCTATTCTAACTGTACCGTTTTTTACAAGATTCCAGTGACCGGCAAAGTGCGCTGAAAGATCTGGCGTAAGATCGAAAGCGAAAAGACAAAATCCATTTGCGTAATCCTGTCTATCAATATCGTTTCCCTCATTCATAAAATGTATCCCTGTGCCTGAGAATAATGTATGATATGCCTCTATGTATTGCGGTGATTTTTCATCAAACTGTGGTTGCAAGGATTTACTCGGTATTTGTTGTCCGTCAACGTAAAGAGACAAAAAGTTTATCGAATAATTTTTAAAATTAAACGGATTAAGTTTTTTGTCTCTGTTGAAGGCCTTGTTATCAACAAACCCGATTATAATTGTTTTCGGCAGCTAGCCGAGAATAACATTTTCTAAAGATTCTCCCATTATACCGCTGTGCATAGTAAAGGTTTTTACTTCTACACGCGTAAGAGGATATTTGGCTGTAGTTGAACTCAGAGCTTTCGCATGAGCAATCATGACGGTCGGACTTATTTTTACACGACGTACAAGTAAAGTTGCCTCTGTTATATGAACTCCGTAATTATTATCCGAAGCATTCATTAAACAAAAAATATCTTTGGAGCGAACTAATCTTAAACGCATTTCGACCCCATTAAGCAGAAATCGATCTTGGTTAAAAACTTCGCAGTGTAAATGTCCTATTAAATCGACGGTCTTACTGTTTGATAAAAAGTTTTGTCTTATTCTTAAGCCTGTATTTTTGTTTGATCCGGGAAGTTCATCCATTTCACCCGCGGTATCGCTGGCCCATAAAACCGATGTCAAATGCGATTGTTTTGCAGCTGGTCCGTAGTTTAAGAGAGTTTCGAGATATGCTCTGTAAGGGCATGCGTTATTTGGTGATGAAACTAATTTATTATTAAAGTATACATCAACCTGATTGAATAGCGAATGTAAAAAGTTGATGATTGGTGCCACGAGGCCGTCTGTCTCCTTATTGTACGGTGTCAATTTTACACTCACTTTGAGCATGGTATGCGCTAGATGTAAGTAGTCCTCGTTTTGTGAATTTACACAGAATTCGATCGGACTGTCGTCGCTCAAAGACGAAACTAGTTTGTAAAATACCCATCTGCTCGATTCTATAGCTGTCTGTGTAGGAGGTAGCGAGAAAATTGAAGATACACCGATTGATACTTGAGTAAATAACAAATGGGTATGCGTGCGTGCGTGTGTGTGTGTGTGTGTGTGTGTGTGTGTGTGTGAGTGTGTGTGTGTGTGTGTGTGTGTGTGTGTGTGTGTGTGTGTGTGTGTGTGTGTGTGTGTGTGTGTGTGTGTGTGTGTGTGTGTGTGTGTGTGTGTGTGTGTGTGTGTGTGTGTGTGTGTGTGTGTGTGTGTGTGTGTGTGTGTGTGTGGAATCGGGTCCATTAAGCTTTTCCCACTTTCTGTTCCTATCATCTTCGGTGTGCATCGCTATAACTGTTTGCTCTTGCCGTACTTTTGTTTTTGCATTTGCTATTGCCTATTTTTACAATGAGTATTTTTTATTCTTTCAATTAATTGATCTTCTATACCCTTCTGCTTTTGTTTGAATCAATATTTAAGAGCAGGTCGTATATCTCTATCATTTTCTAACTAAAAAATTCATTTTTCTGCAGAATCTAATAATCGTAGCAAAAAATAAGAAGAAAGCCCTATCTCGTATAATAAAAAGCAATCTTTTCTTTTATGAGGAAAAATTATTTTTGTCTCTTCGTTTTTAAGAAAACTTTGAAAAACTGAATTGTCTATCCTAACCTCTATTTTTTAAGTTTTTTATGGTTTTCTTCGAAACTAATCAATAAAAATAATTTTTCCTCGTCAAAAGAAATATTGCTTTTTAAGATACAAGATGGGGCTATCTCCTTATTTTTTGCTACAATTATTAATTTTTGTAAAAAATTAATTCTTCGATTAGAAATAATCAGTTCTTTATTATTGAATAATATATTCCTTTTTTCAACACGGGATGCGGCTTTCTCTTTTGTTTGTCAAAATTAATAGTTTAAAAAAAAATCAATCCTTTGATTACAAAAGAACAGATAATACGACTTGTTTTTAACAGTTGTAGAAATTCTTCAAGTAATCTTCTATCGTTACATACATTAATTTTCTATGAAAGTTTTTTTTATGTTCCGTAAAAGATTACGTTAAACAGCGATGCCGAAAGTGGCAGAGTCAGAGAGGGAAATTCAAAAATGTGTAAAAAAAAAGTATTAAAATAAATAGTTTTCAAAATTTGATGATTCATAAATAATTCTAAAAAACAAAGTTACTATAACAAAATAATTTTTTTTCAATTTTTTACATTTTTTTGAGTTTAACAAAATTTTGTTTAACTCAAAAAAATGTAAAAAATTGAAAAAAAAATTATTTTGTTATAGTAACTTTGTTTTTTAGAATTATTTATGAATTATCAAATTTTGAAAACTATTTATTTTAATACTTTTTTTCAATACATTTTTTAATTTCCCTCTCTGACTCTGCCACTTTCGGCATCGCTGACGTTAAAGCTTTTATCACTCTATTTGAAAAATTTCTGAAGGCTCTTGGCGAAAGCTTACTAATGAAACTTTCAGGAAGCTTGCAGTTATTTTTCATGAAAGATTGTATTAAACGTTAGCAGGGGCGGATCCAGGGTCCAATTTTGGGGGGGGGGGGGCGATAACAGCAGGACGTATCTGATTTCAAAAAAAAAAAAAAAAAAAAAAAGGTCTTTGAAATGAACGATCAGCATTTTTGATAGCTTAATTGTAAATAATTTCTTAAAAATCTGGGCTTTTCAATTTATCTACACGATATCAAAAACTACTGATTGGATCATCTTCTTTTTTATATTATGTGTGGGTTAGAGTGGCATAAGTTTAATTGACAAAGATAATTAGTCAGCGGTATATTTAGATATTTTTAGCATTGAATAAATTAAATTTCTAAATGTTGTGTCTTCTTTTAATGTTGAAGAATAAGAGCAAAGAAAGCATAACATTTCAGGAAATTTTTCTCTTTAATGCTAAAAAAATCTAGATGTACCGCTAACTAAAGTTTTTTGGCAATATGACTTATGCCACTTTCATTCTAACTCACACATAAAAGTAGATTAAATTTTTTAGAGGTTATACATGAATGTAGATGATATCTGAATTTTTTATAGTACTTTAGAGTAAAAAAAGTGAAAAAATCGGTTTTTAAAAATATATATTTTATAAAAAATTTTTGTTTTTTTATTTTAGATAATTCTTAATAGTTCCTGGTACAGATAAATTGGTTACTTCTAGATAAGAACCTACGCTTGGAAGTTAAAAACTTCAAAATTGTTTTAAAAAAAACATGCGTACTTGTAACATATAGAAATGGATAAGAGCAAAGAAATTAAAGTCTCGATTTTTATATTGAACTATTTAAATTCTGTTATATAATTTTAAAATAACTTCTTTTAGGCTATAAAGTAAAAAATATGCTATAAATTAAAATATAATAAAATTTTAAAATGAGCTTTACATATGGATTTATTTATATTATGAATTCTAATCTATGCTTAGTATCAGTCTTAGCGAACCTATCAATAATACAATCTAAATCTAAATGTATATCACGGTGAATATTTAATAGTGCAAGTCCAAGAAGTCGATCTTGTCCCATACTACTCCTTAGCCATGTTTTCAGCCTTTTTAAGAAGGGGCCGAACTATCTGTCTTTGTCTAATAGCGTTTTTCATCATTTATGTAAACACTATCCGGTATAACAAGAAAAAAATAGCAGCCCCCGCTAGATATTAGTATAATAAGTAAATTTTGTAATAACAACCAAATTTTTTATCGCATAGTTTTTGACTAATTAGAGACCTACTAGCAATCTAGAATATAACCTATCTTTTTTTGGTAGGTCTCTAATTATTCAAAAACTACGCAGTGAAAAAATTTGATTGTTATTACAAAATTTACTTATTATACTAATATCTAGCGGGGGCTGCTATTTTTTTCTTGTTATACCGGATAGTGTTTACATAAATGATGAAAAACGCTATTAGACAAAGACAGATAGTTCGGACCCTTCTTAATGTAGAAAATGTTCTTTCTCCACTTGCTGCACTCAAAGGTAGTGTAATAAAAATTCTGAGAAGAACGTTGATACTAGGATACACATCATAATCACAGAATTCAAGTAATTTAATTGCAGAGTAACCTACATATTTTTCTCTTAAGCACTTTTCTTTCCATAATTCTAATTCAACAGTGATTTTCTGTTTTAATACATTTATTGGTTCCTTAAAAATATTAGAATATTTTTCTGATAATAAGGAAACTGTTTCTTTAAACAAATTAGCATTATTTAAACTAACTGAATCAGGAAATAATATTGACAAATTGTATAATTGTACAGTCTCTTCAGGTAAACGAAATTTCAAATCTTCAATTACATTTTCCAAAACTGGAATGTAAATAGATTGTCTATAATACGTTGCAGGATCATTAGATGGATAATTTTGACGATGACGTTGCCTGTTTGTTATTCGAGGTATTTTAAGTTCTATTTCAAGTTCCTCTGCAATAGCAGTAGCTTCCTCATAAATTGTTGAAAAAGTTTCTATACAATTTCTACGTTTTTGTTCAAGTACTTTCAATGTATCCTGCAACATATCCTGCGCAGCTCTGAGGTCAATTTGAATTTTTTGAAAGAAACGACTTAATGGAAGTGTACAATTGAGCAAATCCGAAAGGCAAATTAAACTAATTAAGAATTCACTATCACAAAGAGATATCCTCAGTGTTTTAGCTTTTGCAGCTGTTTGGATGTCTTGCCACAAAGATACAGAATCAAGAGTTTCAATTATTTTTGAAAGCAAAGCTCTAAATTGTAAAACTCCATCATGTCGTTCGATCCATCGTGTTTCGCAAAGCCCAGAGAGATGATGCCCCATTATCGTTTTTAGTATAGAAAAACGTTTAGACGATGCAGAAAAAAATGATATTGTTTCTTTCATTGTACCTATTGCATTTCGAATCGACTGAACTGTTGACGATTTTGATATAGAAAGGTTGAGAATGTGGTTTTGACATGGAGAATAAACAGCGTTTATTGCTTCTTTCTTTAATTCAGCTACAGCACCACGAAATTGAGAAGTCATAACGGAGCAGCCATCTGTTGTTATTCCTACACAATATTCAAGATTTAAATTTAATTCTTTTAAAGTTTGAAGCACAATTTGTCCAAGATTGGAACCTGTTAACCTAGATTCTTCTTCCCAATTTTCATTATTATTTAAAACATTAATTTTTTTATAGAGATCTACAAACTTTACAAAATCTTCTCGAATTACATTTTCATGCACATACCTTAATACCAACGTCATTTGCGAAATATGTGCAATATCCGTTGTTTCATCAAAAATTACACTATAAAACTTTGCAGCTTGAAGTCGATTAATAATGACTGACAAAATTTCTTCACTACAACAGTTGATTAACGTATTTTGAGTGGTTTTACTAATGTATGTTGCCCTTGATGATGATTGTTCTAAATGTTGCTTCAGTTGAAAATCACCACTCTTAACACGTAATCTCAAAAGTTCTCTAAAATTTCCTTGATTTATTGTGCTATCTAAAGCATTAACATTAATCATGCCATCATCTCTATGACCTCGAAATGCAATATTTTGACGTCCAAGAAAAATTATAGAATCAAGAATAGATTTCAATCTAAGACGATTTTCTTTAACTTGCTTAAGTCTATAATTATCGACTTGGTTATCTATACTTAGTTCTGGATTATCTACAATTTTTAAGAACGATTTGGCAGCTAATACAGCAGATTTGTGATAATTGTGATTAGTATGAGTTACTAATGCACCATCTTTACCTAAAAGTTTAGCAAAAGATGTTAACGGCTGCGTCACTAAATTATTCAAAGGAATATTCTGTCGGTAACCTCCTACATTATCGTTTACGAACAAAGGACAATATTTACAAAAATAGCCCTTTTTTACGTCAGAGAAAACAAGCCAGTCATAACCGTCCAAATATTTTTTACTAGCATACCTTTTTTCTTGATTACCTTGTTTATTATGTACGGAATAAGGAAAAATATAATCTTTTGGTGGGATCCAGTGATGTAGTAATAATTTCTTTTTAATAAAATCATTTACTGCAGTTCCAATATAATTTCCAATATCAACAGCTTTGTCATTACTAACAAATGTATGAATGCTACTAGTTTTAGCAATGTCTCCTTCGCATATGTATTCTCTTGAATTCATATTTTTTCCTATATTACCTAGAAAAATATCTTCTGGATAAAATTTTCATAATTTTTAAAAATTTAAAACAAAAAAAGCATTTAAAATTATTTATACATGATTCTTTTCAAAATATAGTGAGATAAGTTTGTTTTCTATTTAACCTTTTATTAACAAATCATGTTTTATACTAGAAAGATATCGAATCATTCGTATATATACAACGAATATAAATATATAGAAATTTTGTAAAAAATATTCGCTTTCACGCCATTGTTGGTAATTCTATCAAAAATGTGTAATATCAAGAAAAAAAGCTCATAAGTTTTAACTATTATTATTCTGTATTCAAAAATTACTGCAAGTTCATAATTTTTTTGCACATAATAAAGAATAGTGAAAGTAGAAAGCAGTGAAAAATTTATTTAAAATGGTACATCTATTTTTACACATATGATAGACAGCATAAAATTAATTTAAAATTATACATCTATCTAGACATGTCTATGCTGTTTGTATGTATACATCATAAGTCCTGATTGAAATTGTATGAAAACAATCTGAAAAAAATTATGAATTTCACAAAAAAATGAAATGTGATTTAAAAGCGATTTAAGGGCTTTCTCATAAAAAATGTTTAAAAATCTTATTGTTATTTTTTTATATTTGATAAAAATATTTCATTACTATTATTTTTTATTGTACATACATTAAATTTCGCCAGTCTTAAAATAAAAACTAAATGCAGTGCGATTACCATGGTATCTAGAATCAAATTTTAAACTGTTTATTTATCAACGAATTCCGACTAATTTTTTAACTAATATTTATTGATATTCAAATAGTTTTAAGGTGGCTCCAGCGACTTTGATAGAAAAAATAAGATATTTGATAAAAAAATACTAAAATAAGAAGTTCATAGCAATTTTTAAAATATAAGGTCATCGTCCAAATTCAAGAGAAAAAAATTATGTAAATTTAAAAATTTAACCCGTGCTTATATAGTAAAAATAGCATTTATGCTTCTAACTCGATAATAAAATTATAGTTCTTTATGAACGAAACCTGAAATCGTAGATTTTTTTTTCTTACAAATTTAAATAAATTAAAAATATATCATGTCATCGATGAAATCAAAAAGGTATTTAAAAAATTGATGAAAATTGATTCGATTAGAACGCTATCAAGCGTAAATCTAGAATATTTCTTATCAATAATTAAATATAATACAAATTATAAATATAATGATTAATTTAAAAAATTTGTAATAAAATTTTATTTTGTTGTTTTTGACAGGATCTCATCATAAGGCACCAAACGCTGGAGCCGTCTAAAGTTGATGTCATAATGTTACCTTTAGTTTTGTTTTAATATTGACTAAAATAAGTTAAAAAATCAAACAAATGGACATTGAAGTAATTGAAAAATATCACTTTAAATGGATAAAATTTTTTGTTCACTATTTAAAATAATTTTACATAAGTTTGATGTACCGTAAAACGGGGTAAAGCGATCAGGTGTGGGTTAAAGCGAGTATTCTGTTTTTTTAATTTTTTATGTACTCTTTTTTATGTATAACAATAATTTTTTGTTAATCATTAACAGAAATTCAAAAAATTATTATTATAAATACATAAAAAAACATAAAAAATTAGAAAATCATATAATCAAAAATGCTCGCTTTACCCTATTTTACGGTAATATTTCTTGCTAATATGTGATTGAATTTTTTATATGTTTGTAATTTATAAGTATAATTTCTTTCTATAAGTCTCTTTTTTCAGATTTTCTAAATTTAATTCTGATCAGGATTTATCTCGTAAACGTAAATAAATACATCGTGATTTCAAGAGAAATCTAGAAATTTAAATGAATTTAGAAGTTTTCAATCATATACACAGCATAAAAAGCGATGAATTTTTTAATATTTACAAAGTGTGTTTTTTTATGTTATAAGTTCTTTGTTATGTATAAACAGTACATGTTTTTTATGGAATCGATTAATATTATAGTTCATATATTAGTTGTTCACAGTCATGTATACGAAAAAAAAATTTGGTTTAAGTGAATATCAGTTATAGCGTATATTCTCACTTTTAATATTGCAGTCTGTTAACTGCGGTTTTAAGTATAATTATGCGAAAATTGCATCATGAATTACAAATGTCAACAGTAATAATAATAAAAAATTCACGTTAATAGTGTCAGTCACAGTAATATCAATACATTCCCTTATATTTTGCAGACTGCTTTGTTTAACTTATCATTACAGTCATATACGTGATATGCATAAATGAAAAATCAATCAAGATTTTTTAACAAAAGGTTAGTTTTTAAAACCATTTTGAAAAGATTCAACAAATTATTAAACCTAACATTTATTTATGTAATAAATACCTGCATTTTCTAATACTGCAACTGAATCATCGTTCGCATTTAATTCGTCAGATTCATGTCTTGGCAAAATGCTACTACTTGGACTACTATCACAATCTTCTGCACACAAATTTTCTTGCAAACGTGATCGTTTTGGTGCAATATCAGGAATAAAATAAGAAGTTACTTTTCTCTGTAACTCTCTTTTACTTTTAATTTTTTCTTTTGCAGACATTTCACATTTACAAAACTTACGAACGATAAAAAGAAAAAAGTCGACCTGACTTCAATGCTTTTACAGAGCTAATGCTTGAACTGTTTTGTTTTTCGCAACTTATTCGTTTTTCCGCGAATTGGATAGATATTCAGCGCGGCGGCCGAGTATGTGTATATAGTTCCATACACACAAAATTTTTTTCGTGTAGATCTTGGAATTAGAAAAAAAAAACAACGAAAATTCAGTCGAAACAATATTAGGAATATATAATATTATGTTTATGACCAATATTAACAGTAATATTTGTTTTAACTGCTTATTATAAAATAATATTTAAGAACTAATATAGAATTTTTTTATAACCTGTACATCGACATTACAGTTTTCAAGTTTTCCAATTTAATTTTTAATATGTTACAATGCACAAAAAAAATTTTTGATTGAAAATTCAATTAGAAAATTGTAAAACTATGACTATCGATAACCATGCCTAAGATATAAGAGTATTCGTAACGTTTACGTTACAAATTGATATTACGGTGTACACGTTTGTTTTAATCGAAATAATATATTTTATATAAATATAATTTTATTTATTTAACAAATAACATATGACTGATAATTATGAGTTAGGTTTGGTAATTCGATTTTCGGGTACTATTTACGCGCTTGGGGGGGGCGATCGCCCCCATCGCCCCCTGCTGGATCCGCCTCTGAACGTTAGCGGAATATTCTATGAAAGATGACACGAATCTTTTCAGTAAGCTTTCTGTAAGCTTTCACGATTACCTAACCGATGAATCTTTCGGGAAGCTTACAGTAGTCTTTCTCACTATCTTACATGTAACTTTTCTGGATCCATTCATGGAAGCTTGGCTGAAAGGTTACTGTAAGATTATAAAAAGATTTTGTGAAATATTTCACGTAAGCTTTTAGCCATTTATTCATGCTTACGTTTAGCTTACTTTTAGATTACATGAAATATTACAATGCAATATTAATGAAAGATTCAGTAAGCTTACAGAAAAGCTAATGGAAGCTTCCGCTGGAATATTACGTAAGAGTTTCATGGGAAGCTTCCTTGGAAGCTTTCGTGTTAAAGAAAGGACATATATACTCGACCTCCTTTTAATAACTACTAATTACTTCATTGTTATTTAAGGTTTTCTTATAGTTTTCTTAATCCTCCCTTACATTTCTGAATTTATTACGCGTATTAATTTAGTTAAAAGAGCTTATGACGACTTCGGATTGTAGGTTAGGTTTTATTTTTGAGTTTACAAATTACTCTTTCAATATGTAAAATTTTTAGATTTTTGAATTTTCCACGATTCTACGGATTATAATAAATGGTGGAAAATTAAAAAATCCAAAAAATTTTAGAAACTAAAAGAGTAATTTGTAAACTACAAAATGAAATTCAACTGAGCTTCCGCAGTCGCCTTAACATAAAATATAAAAATAAACTTAAAAGAAGAAAGTAAATAGTAAACTGTTAATTCTAAATACAAAATTCAATTCATTTAATTAAATTTTTATATTGACCTTTTAAAAAAAAATACGATTTTTTTATTAATAAAAAATATCTGTGGATTCTAAGTGTTTTTATAAACTGAAAACGTGCACTAATCGCTAAAAGATTTCTGATTATATTACACTGATCAGCTTGGCCTGCAACCACTAATTAGTTTCTAACAAATTATTCTATATATATATATATATATATATATATATATATATATAATAAATATATATATATATATATATATATATATATATATATATATATATATATATATATATATATATATATATATATATATATATATATATATATGCTGAATTCTCAAAAAATCGGCTGATTACACAAGAAATTTTTAATGATGATTGAAAAGAATTGATATATTGTATCTTTATGCATTATATTTAACTTGAATAATATTTTAATGAAGATGAAATTTGAACTCAAGTACTTATAAATACCTTTCTATAAGTACCTTAGTTAATAGCGGTTACGTCTAGTTAACGGAGTTTACGATTTTTTTGGGATGGAATTGATCCAATTATTAATACATGATGAATGTAAAAAGGGTATAGACAAGTAAATATACTTTTTTATTAAAGAAAAACGAACACTTCTGAGTGCAATAAAATAAACTTTTAATATGATTCAAGGATGATATGTAATAATACCTTTGTGATTCAACGCGTGAAAGCTAACGGAGTTACGCTTTCTAATATTTCACAATTCTTTGGTCAACTAATAGGGTACCTCATTAATAATCTCATCCCATTATCTATTACAAGAAAGTATAAGGTAACTTGAAAATAATTTTTCAGTCCTGTCACACATTATTCTATATAAAAGTTTTAGCAAAGAACGGAAATTGGCCGATTTTTTGAGAATTCACCATATATATACAGTACCGCTCAAAAGTTCGTAATAAAAATTGTTTTTTAACTCAACTTCAAACTGCGATATTTCGAAAACGGCTCGATGAATTTAAAAAATCTGGACGGCGTTTGAAAGATCAGACAAAATACTATTTATTGGTGTCCTGCCAAATATTTTTATCATTTTTTTAACTGTATATATAATAATAGAAAAAATTTTTATTTTTACGAATTTTTAAATTTTAATCAATCAAATGTAACTTTTTAAGAAATTGATAAAATTAAAAAATTCGAACGCTATTGAAAAGTAGAGTGAATTTCCTAAATCGTTATGTTTAATGATTTTTTTGTATCTATTTCCTGCGTGTAGCTAAAAATGAGCAAAAATGGAATGTACAATAAAATACGTTTTAGATATGATAATATTTTCAAATGTCGCGAGTCTATTTTTGTTTACATTTCAGCATGTGTTTAAATCTGTAGTTGATATATACATACGAAGAATCAAATTTGTAAATAACTTTAATTTATTCAAAAAAAAGGATACCATCATTTATAATAATTGTGATGAAATTTGTGATAATTTTGTTAAAAGTATACAATAACGTTCACAAGTTCGTTAAAAAAATTTTTTTCAGAAACTCAACTTCAAACTGCGATATTTCGAAAATAGCTCGATAAATTTTAAAAATCCGGACGGCGTTTAAAAGATCAGACAAAAAACTATCTTTTTGTATCCTGCTAATGTAAACAAAAATTGATTTGCGACATTGGAAAATATTATCATATCTAAAACTGATTTTCTTGTACATTCCATTTTTGCGCATTTTTAGCTACACGCAGGAAATAGATGCAAAAAAAATCATTAAACATAAAGATTTAGGAAATCCACTCTACTTTTTAATCGCGTTCGAATTTTTTAATTTTATCAATTTCTTAAAAAGTTAAATTTGATTGATTGAAATTTAAAAATTCGTAAAAATAAAAATTTGTTCTGTCATTATATATAGAGTTAAAAAAAATGATAAAAATACTTGGCAGGACACCAAAAAATAGTATTTTGTCTGATTTTTCAAACGCCGTCCAGATTGTTTAAATTCATCGAGCCGTTTTCGAAATATCGCAGTTTGAAGTTGAGTTAAAAAAAAATTTTTTTTACGAACTTTTGAGCGGTACTGTATATATATACACACATTGTAGCTCTAATTCTAAAATTGCGCTAGAGTTTATTCTAAATATTTAGATGTCTCAAAACATAAAAATTAAAAAATTTATTGACATAATTGAAATTTAACAGTTTTTTTAAAACGTTTCCTACATACCTTAAATTCTGGATTATCAATCATAGGAGCTTCCCATTCTCCATCCATTTCATCATCCCAATCTTCGGGTTTGGTTGCATCGGGGTCAGGTATGTGTTCTGGTTTGTCCCAATTATCTGGTTTCACATCCTCTGGATCTGGAATAGTTGGTTTATCATCCCAATCTGCTGGTTTTGATTGAGTTGGATCCTTAATTTTTTTTGGAGGAAGAAAATCCCAATCAGTTTCAAGGTCACCTGACTCAATTTTTTCATTATCAATAAGGACCTATAAAAATTTGCTTTACATTAGAACTCCATAAATGAAACTTATTTAATAAATTAATTATAAACTTTATGTTTAGAGAGTACATTAAAATCAAATTCATCATAAATTAGTTGATTAATTTTTTAAAAAATAAGAAAAAGATTCAGCAGAAATTAAGCTTTTATTCAATCGTCTATGAAACCATTTGATACTGATTTTGAAGACAAATGTAAAACTGTTTATTTTAAAATAATACTAAAGCAGTAGTAGCGTAATACTAAAGTTTAGAGTAATATTAATAGTAGCACTAAAAATTTTATTTCTATGCCTATTAGATGCACATTAAGTATTTTCTTTTTACAATTTAAGTGGGAGTGGGAAAAATACCTACTCGGTGCATTGTTAGTTCTGTAAAAAACTGACACCCGAAGTTTCGTCATAGAAGGGCTGTAAGAAGAAAATATCGGGCAAGTCATTTTTATCGATTCGTTTTGAAGAAAACCTTGAAAAACTTCAAAAATAGAGGTTAGGATGGACAATTCAGTTTTTCTAGGTTTTCTTCAAAATGAATCGATAAAAATAATTTTTCCTTATCAAAGAAAATCTTGCTTTTTATCATACAAGATGGGGCTTTCTTCTTATTTTTTGCTAGAATTATTAATTTTTGTGGAAAAATCAATTCTTCCTCTTAAAAAGCATACCAAGAATAAAATATTTTTTGACCCTCAGAGCGCAAAATTCGATTTTCTATGCTTGTCAAGCGGGAGCAAAATGTACTATTTTGCGCCCGCTCGACAAGCATAGAAATCGAATTTTTCACCCTTTGGATAAAAAAACAATATGTGTACCACGGGCGCAAGAAGATTCCCGAAATTATAACGAAAATTTAGATTAGGACAGAGCAATACGGCCGACTCTTAAGAGGTACGCTTCTACAAGCGTTTACATTTTTACATGGTTCGCTATTTTTCTAGCTCCCATTCTCGAAAGTATACCTAGAAATCAAAAAATAATTATTAATTTATCAATCAGGCTTTTATCTGCTTGCGCTTGGTTATATATCTGTACACTGAAAAGGGAATTGAACTGTCACTGTTCTCTACGGTACAGTGTGTGTCATTTTTAGAATACAGTAAGTCCAAGCTTCGAAAAACGAACTAGTAGTCTCTAGAGACGACTCATTACTCTCTGAGCGTAGACTTGCTATTCTCTTTGTAGAAAGAAGCTTCGCAGAGAACACTCATTAGTCTCTAGAAAACACTGCCTACTCGCTCGTAACACAATGAATGTTCGCTAGCGACACTAACGCCACTCGTCGCCGTAGAGTACAATCAGTATTCTAACCCCTTTTCAGTGTATGTATGATTTCATTTTGCAGCTTGGATTAGTGCGCCCTTTTGTTCACTTAGCACATCACAGAACACAGTTTCAATTGCTTTAATATATTATGAATATGAAAACTCTATTAAAATTAATATTATTCTATTTATTATTATAAAAAAATAAGATTTACGAGCGGATGTTTTTTCAATTTTTTAAAAATATCGCGAATAATATTTTTTGTTTCTTTTGCATGTATACTTTTCTCATTGTTTTGATACTATTACAAATGATTTTAGTTTTGATTATGATGTATATACAGATGAATATAAAAAATACAATTTTTATAATTAAAATTCAAAATAAAATTTAATATTATATTAAAATGATGCAGCTTTTTTCTCCGTTTCTCCTTTTTTTATTTCTTAGATATTAATACTTATGATTAATTAAATTTATTATAAATAAAATCATGATTTTTTACATTATTCATCTAATCTGGACCTTTTGTATACTATAAACAATTTAGTGTAATTGGTCAAAAATTGTTTCAATCTTGAACATATGTTTGTGAAATTAACATAAAACTTTTTGTGACTGTAGAATTTTTTGTACTTTTAAAATCAACACAATAATTTTTCTAAAATTAATGCATGCAGTGTGTTAATTTTATAGAAATTCATGTAATTTGTTGTTCGAATCAGCTAATCTTAATATAATTATATATTGTATAGTAATTACACATTCGACAAGAAAAACGCGCCCCTTTTTTCGGTTGGAAAAATGACGATTTTTAAAAAGTTATATCTCTGACCAAAATTGACTAATGAATATAATTCAAAGTAAACATGAAGAGTTTGGCTTCCTATTTTAAATCCCGTTAAGAAAATTTAGTAACGTCTTTTTACGCATGTCTTTTTACACCAAGTCAAGAGGAGTAGGAAATTATTTTACGATGTAGGAAGTGCTATCTTTAAAAGATGTTATCAACTTTGGATGGATCAAATAATACTTTGTCATCTTTCATGTTTGTAAACATATAATACTTATATTTTCAGATAGTTCACAAAATTCGAATAGTATTCACACTCAATTTTTAAACTTGTATAACTGATTTATTCCTTACTTTATTATTTTAATTATTTTATGTATAAATACATTTGTACATTTATATTACTTTATTGAAGAAAATAAAATAATTATTTATATTTATTTATTTTTAAACTGATAAATAATAAAACTAAAAACCATTACTTTAGATTAAGTTCCGGAATAATATAAATACATAAATATACGTGCACTTTTATCATATACTTTTTTTGAAACATATCATTTCGAGCAGCACATGCAGATCTAGCATTTTGCATGAAAAATAATTTGTATCCGTAAGATAGAATACGAAAAAATAAAAGACTTGCATAAAGAATTGCAACTTGAAATAAAGAATTGCAAAAGTTATAGCCGGGTAATGTCAGTAGCTATGTATAAATCATATACCTTATTAAATCCCCTTAAGGGGAATCCTCATACCGACATAGAGTTCTATCTTATCTACATTTAAATTATTAATTTTAATAAAAATTTAACTATTCATGACTGAAATTCGTAGGAGAGGCACATTCTTAACATGTCAAAGAATTTATTGCCACGTTAAAAGACAATATAAAGGTAAAAATAAAGGCGAAAACTGCTTAATACGATTAACTTTTCAATGTAGTTATGAATAATCGTATTATGCAGTTTTTGTCTTCATTTTCACTTTTATTCTGTATTTTGACGTTGCAATAAATTCTTTAGAATGTTAAGAATGTGCCTCTTCTATGAATTTTACTCAAAAATAGTTAAATTTTTATTAAAACGCATAATTCAAATGTAGATAAGGTAGATCTCTGTGCCGGTATGAGGACACCCCTTAAATAATGTTTTCGATTGTGAAAATTTTATGACAGAATTTACGTGTATTATTAATTTTGTTATAGAAACAATTAATATTAATATGTTTATCTAGAGACAAAAAAATTTAATCCTGATTACAATAAAACGTCAATGAAAAAAAATTTGTAAATAATAGAACTATTTTTTAATTCATTATGTTACAGTCAACGTAGGAATTCTTTTTATTTAATAATCTGCGTATAAAAATAATGTTTATTTTTTCTGCAAACACATTTTTAGAAATTGGTAGAGATGTGTTACGTCACAACGTATCTTTTATTTAAAAATTTTTTATTCCAAAATATGCAGTTATTAATCTATCAGATAATGTGACTTAGTAAGCACATTATAAAATCAAGTCATTTTTTAAGAAACAAAAAAAAGTGCAATGCGATTTACAAAATCAACAAAACAAGAACAATGCGAAGGTTACATGAATCAGATTTATTACGTTAACCATATCATTCAATAAGAGTCAAAATGCATAATAAGCATTACTCCATCGGTTGACATCAATTTAAAATTCAAATTATATTAAAGATTAAGAAGCCCTTTTTAAAGAACTTCTACAAGCACTTTCACCCGCTTTTTTTAATAAGTACTTGGTTACGTGGCAAGTTCCCCGGACCTCCGAGTGAATCCCCGAAGCCACGAACTTACCTGGAATACCGAATAAAAATCATAAGCGCTTCTGTTTATACGTAAATTTGCGACGAACTCTGACAGCGAGATATATTGAAATTTTAATCGAGAGTCAAATAGCATTTTACTATCTATAAAGTTTAAGAAATTCACAAACATCGACAAGTATGAAACGCTGTCTGTGAGCATGTTCCGTAAGTTAAATTCAGTTGCAGCATGACAACACCGCTAGTGTGCGGCTGTTTCATAAGTAAAAAATATTAGCAAATTTCAAATTTTGAAAATATATAAACACGTTCGATTAAAAATTTTTACAATTAAAATCAGTAAAATATCTATTAATAAATACTAATATTAATTTTATTAATACTAATATATTAATATTAATGTACGACATTATTACAATTTTTTTATATAATAATTTCATAATAATTTGATAATTATATTAATGATAACTTATCGATTTTGTTATAACAATTATATTTCAATATTTAATGTATAAAAAAAATATTCCTTTTCAGTCCGAAAATAGTAAATTGATCAATTTACTCTTTTGTGGAATACTGCAAAAGTTAATATTGATCAAATTTCTCTTTTCAACTATTTAAGAGAAGATCACGTATCTTTGTCCTTTTCTAATTAAAGAATTAATTTTTTGCAAAAATTAATAACTTTAGCAAAAAGTAAAGAGAAAGCCGCATTTCGTATCAAAAAAAGCAAAATTTTCTGTAATAAGATAGGATTTATTTTATTGTTTCGTTTTCAAGAAAACCTTGAAAAACTCAAAAAGTAAAGGTTAAGGTAAACAATTCGGTTTTTCAAGGTTTTCTTGAAAACGAAGCAATAAAATGAATTATTACTTATCAAAGAAAATTTTGCTTTTTACTATACGAGATGCGGCTTTCTCTTTATTTTTTGCTGAAGTTATTAGTTTTTGTGAAAAAATCAATTCTTTGATTAGAAAAGGACATATATACTCGACCTTCTCTCAAGTATTATTTTATTCTATAAAGTTATAAATGTACCTTTAACTCTTTGTCAAAAGATATATCAAATATTCTTTAGAAAAGGTAACGTTATCTTTTACTCTTTTTTTTCCTTAAATTTCTACGGGCTAGAAGCCCATTTACATTCATTATTATCTTGATTAATTTTGACATATTATTTACTGTTGTGTCAGCCCACTAACTAGAATAGTTCGGTTTATACGATAGTTCTCTTTGTAAAGTATAAAATATAGATACTAATCTTTATGAAAAGAGTGAAAGCCTCATATTTACATTTTAAAATCATTTCATTTTCATGAAGTAAAAAACATACGTTCTTACTCTTAGTGAAAGAGTAAGCTGGCTAAATTTATCTTTATAAACTATAAACTCATCAAATTTACTTTTGCTACCGATAAAATCTTCAATTTATTCTTTTATAATTAAAAAACTATACTTTTTTACCACGTTTTTATTAGCTTCTCTTCGTGTCTGTCTGTCTGTTCGGGTGAAATTTTGTAATCGATTTAAAACTAACTTCCCGATGAGCTAGAGACTTGAAATTTTAAACATAGCTCAGATTCCGATGACAATGCAATATTATTTATATATTTCCACCGATTTATATATTAATACATCGATTATATGCGGAGATGTTTGCAAAATTGAAAATTTGAAAATTTGATATATAGATATACTTTTAACATTGGTGTCAAAAAATCTTGGAAAATTTTTAAAATTCTTCATTTGATATACTAATATATTGATGTATTCAATATTATATTTTTGCATGCATTGTTGGATAATAGAATCAAATTTATATATTTCTACCGATGTATATATCGATATATTCAACTATATGCAGAGATGTTTGCAAAATTAGCATCTCGCATGAAAAAATGTATTATATCCGTTAGGTAGAATACAAAAAAAGAAGAGACCCGTATTTTTTTGTTTTTCAAAATATGATAAATTGCAAAAGCTATAGCCCGTATAAGTTAGTACAATTTTGATATATATAGATATAGCGCCATAATAAATGACGTCACGAAAGCAAATACTTTCGTGACGTCACTCACTTTCAACTGCTTCTATCTCTTTGAGTTTTAATTTTCATGGAAAAAGAAAAAATACGTGTTCTTTTTTTTCTTTTTCTAAATGACAGATATAATGGATTTAAACAAAATTTTTATGCAACATCCTAATTGAAAATTTGAAGATTTTATATATAGATATACTTTTAACATTAGTGTCTAAAAATCTTTGAAATATTTTAAAATTCTTCAACTTATATATCGTAATTAGACATAAATAACAGCATTTTCTATCGTTTTTATCAGTCTTAACATTAAATTTTATCGATTTTATGGTTTATCAATGGATAAAATATCATATATTAGTAGGCTTTCTAATAGCCTCATAATCTTCAAAATGGCGAGAAACTTAGCATGCGACCACGTGTTCTCTAAAAATAGTCTAAATGTTGACTTGTCCAAAAAAAATTTCATTTTAAACAAAAAAAATTTTACACACACAAGACCAAAAAGTAGAAAATAATATTTAGATAAAAAAAAATTTTTAAATACCACGTTTTTGAAACGACTAAAAAGTATAAAATAATTTTTAAGAGGAGGTCACATATCTCTGTCCTTTTCTAATAAAAAAATTGAGTTTTTTACAGAAACTAATAACTTTAGCAAAAAATGAAGAGAAAGCCGCATCTCGTATAAAAAAAGCAATATTTTCTTTGATAAGAAAGAATTAATTTTATTGCTTTGTTTTCTAGAAAACCTTGAAAAACTTAAATCATAGAGGTCAGGGTGGACGATTTGGTTTTTCAAGGTTTTCTTGAGAACGAAGCAATAAAATTAATTTTTTCTTATCAAAGAAAACATTGCTTTTTTCCATACAAGGTGCGGCTTTCTCTTCATTTTTTGCTAAAGTTATTAGTTTTTGTAAAAAAATCATTTCTTTGATTAGAAAAGGACAGAGATACGCGACCTCCTCTTAATAGCTATGAAAATATTTGTAAAATTTGGAATAAAAAACGTGGGGCGCATGCAGCAGATTATTATATATTGTATGCGCTGCACGTCTTTTATTCCAAATCTTAAAAATATTTTCATAGCTATTAAAAATTATTTTATACTTTTTAGTCGTTTCAAAAACGTAGTATTTAAAAATTTTTTTTTTCATTTAAATATTATTACTTTTTATTTCCAATTTTTACCCTTTTGGGTTCAGAGTGTTCATTATCTATTTCATAGAACAATTCATTGCTTTTAATGACAAAACTTTATTATTATTATTTTTTTTTTTAAACTTTGTTGACCCAAAATCACCACCAATAATTTTTCATTGATGCCAAACCTATTTCAAGTGCTTGATAACTATTTATTGTCTGATCGCCTATCAATCTAGTACTAATAGAAAATATTCTATTAGTAACGGGAAATGGGTCATGATTTTTAAAAAATTCGTTTAATTTGTTAGAGTCCTGACAATCTCTTGTTATTCAAGAATAACTAGCATCAACATGTTGATCTGAAGTTGCATAAGTGGTGTTGCCGAATTCCTCCATTGCATTCGTAACTTCAATCAAAACTATGGATGATAATATCAATTTACATAGAGTGCTTTTAGTTATTTCACGCCCATGCGTTAATCCACCACTAACTTTCATCGGCCTCATAAGCATTTGTTCAATAATCATATCCGACTATGTTCCAGATCAGTATTTTTTAATACGTCTGACACTGAAATAACCGGAATTTCTGAATTTATCGTATTCAAAAATATCCATAATGTTTTCCAGATTGTACATATCTTGGAGGTAAATAGAACTGCTTTTTGCATATAAATTATGGCCAATAGCATGAAAGTAGGGCAACATTTTCTGTACGCATTGTAAATGCATCAAAAAATTTCCGCTCCTTTCAGCTTGAATAAATTGTTTTGAAAAAGTCAACCATTTTAAAATAGAGAATCCAAAGTTTTGCAGTAGGTCAATTTTCTTCTATTGATTCTATTTTATTTAAAATTGTATTTCATATTTGTTTCAACTGATCATTTTCTAACAACGCAAAGAACTTAAGTTTCACTAAGTGGTTGAATAAATTATTCATAATCAATATTTCTTGTTCAGAAAGATCGATTTTTTATCACTGAAATTGTTTGAATAATTAAAAAAATAACCTCAAAATTATTTCTTAAGTCATATGTGGACAAGAAAAAAATTGTATTAAAAATTGATAAAAAGTTTCAAAAAAATTGTTATTATTTACATATAGGGAAAACTGGGTAAATCGGACCCCCGGGGAAAAGCGGACCGGCATCACTTCATATAAATATATAGTACATATTTATTTTACCACTAATATTTTAATATTGTTACATCAAATTACTTTCTTTGTTCGAATTTATTTATAGTTATTTCAATCATCTTATATTTACTTGTAGTCATATCCAGTAGTGCCGATCCGATTTGCCCCAGGCGTTAAATTTACCCAGTTTCCCCTACTTGTTAAATAAAGGGTATTCTGGGTTAAGATAGGCGAAATGCCCTTAATTTTTTTTCGCTCCTACATAGAATAAAATCATTTGTTTAGGCGCAAAATGAAGGGTCAGGATGATCCGCAGACGCAAATAAGTTTTCCCCCAGCTAGGAACCCTAAAAACCTCATTTTTCACGTTTTATTTTATATCTCGCGTTCTAATTAAGGAATCGACTTGAAATTTTATATGAGTATAGTTCATCTTGCTATTTTTAAGTATATTTTCTTGCCAAGTAATCAGAGGTCGACATAACCTCAAAAAACATCATCCAATATTTAAAATGCAATTTTGACAATGTAGATAAATTGCGATATGTATCTTTCTTATTTTATCTTATAGAGCGGGAAAAATACAAATTTTTTATATTTTCGTTAATTTGATTCTATTAATGCGCCATGTTGAAAAATGAGAAAGCCCGTTTTTCGCCGATTTAAGCATTAAAATACAGCATTTTGTTTTTTGTTCTTGCGTTCTAATGACTGAAAACAACTCTTAAGAGCAGGCCGGATTCGCTGTCCTTGTCTAATTGGCATTTTTGTTATTTACTCAAGTATTAATCGGTGTATCTGCAAATTGAAGGTTAAGCGCAATAGATATTATTATTACAAATATTTGTACACAAGAAAAAAAAATCTATCGCTTTGTTTTTGAGAAAAGTAAGGAACGCCGAAGTAAAAGATTATGTTTATAATATTTTCGCGTTCCTTACTTTTCTCAAAAAAAATCGGTAGATTTTTTTTTCTTGTGCATAGATATTCATAATAATAATATTTATTGCGATCAACCTTTATTTTGAAGATACACCGATTAATACTTGAGTAAATAACAAACAACTCAATTGTTACTCGGTCGGTATCAGGTTCTACTCCGTCCTGCCGTTAACAACATATTATGTGATTATAATTCAGTGTAATTTTTTTCTTTTAATTCAGAGCCCAACATAACCTAAAAAATAATTACTCGCTCCTCAAAATGCGATTTAAATTACTTAGATGAGCCAGAATACAAAATTCAATTTGCTTATCTTGTAGAGCAGGAAAAATAGAACATTTCGTAACGGATATAAAAAGGCTTTATTTACAAAACGAGAAGTTTACAGCTTAAGCCGAAGACGAGGGTCTTAACAAGTTTCGTAGAAAAGCTTTTTCACTCTAGTTACGAACTGTATTTTTTGCAATGAGAGCCAAAAAAAGCAACAAAGTTACAATTTTAGGGTTAGAATGGCAAAAGTGCAATTTTTACATATTTTAGGGAATGTTTTCAAATGTTGTGGTATGTTTTAAAAAGGAGAAAAATAGCCATGGTAATTAAGCCATCAAGGTAAATAATTGCATGCAGTCTGTTGGCCTATGATTACAACGTACTCGCAGCACTTTCTTCCTCGCACGTGCGTGTGAAGCACTATTGTGTTAGAATTGCGGTGTAGCATTGTCATATCTAACAATATTATCCTTACTTAATACAGGTAAACATAATACCTATACGTATAATAGCTGACTTGAATTTTTAATCTCCATCACTGTCTTTATCAATTACCTAAGGTTCGAATTCATAGACCCAACTCAAGCGACGGTGTTACTTGAGTATCAATATTACTCAAGTATATTGATACTTAAGTAACACAATTGCTAAAGTAAGTTGGATCTATGAATTTCAACTCCAGTGGCACCACTAAAATGCCATGTATTTTTATATGTATACATACTGATGTTTTTATGTATATAGATATACACGTAATCTTAAAAGTGTTCCCCAAAGCTGTTCCCTAAAGTTAACCCAGAAGTACTCTTCTATACGCGTCTATATTCGTTGGTTGGATCTATGAATTCAAGCTTAAATGTGAAATTCATATATACTGGATTCGCTTACTGCAGAGCATTGTAGGAAAAACTACACAAACCAAGCAGAATATATATTCAAAAGAAGTTAAGGTTAGTAAATTCGATAAAATGAAGAAAAGTTTTTTACAAAGCAATCATTATTTTCAACTAATTTTTTTTCAAATAACTAGCCTTTTATTCTTGTAATTTTTAATTAATTTTGTGACATTTATATTTTACATGTTCACAATTATATTATAATGACTAATGATTAATTTAAAATCTAAGTAAAGTTTTGCCACTCCGTTGTAAATGAGAAAAAATGTATGATAATTTGCACATTAGATCTCACATAAAGTTTATATATTACAAATCATCTTGTATCTTGTGACTTCTAGACATGTAAGGTCTAGTATTAAATTCATATGAAATATTATCCAATTTCATGTAAAATATTTTATTAAGAAAAGTTATTCTTCATTTCACAACCGGGAACAGATATATCAAAAGTTCTTAGGTTATCTTCTTCTTCTTCTTCTTCTTAATTATTATTTGGCCTCTTGGCTTGCTCATATGAGCGTTACGTCTTAGGCCATCACCAAGTGATTATTATATATTTTTGTTTTTTGTTGCCCAGTGGGACTTTATTATAATTCAAGTTTTGCCCAGAGGGACTTTATATATATATGTTTTTGTGTTCTTCGGGTTTACTCCCTCGGAAAACTTCGAAAACTATTTTTTCTAATTTTTCTAAGGGAGTCAAACCCCGATCCACTGGGACGCAAGGTCAGTTGATTTTTACAACTGCACTTTTTCATCCCTTAGCGACGGAGCTCGTAAGTGTGTACTGAGTACAAAGCACATATAACAGAGGTGCTCGTTTGAAAAACAGCCGAGAGCGAGATTCGATCCCGGTTCCCCAAGCATACGAATCCAACGCTCCTACCGACTGTGCCACAGACCGGCTCTTTCTTAGGTTATCTATAATAGGAACAATGAAATAATTCATTTACATATGAAAAATGTGTTTTTGTCGAATATAATTTTTTTGTAACGCTATACAAGTATCATTTTAATATTACACGAGTTTAATTTACCTCGCTCCTAACGTTGCTCAATTAAATTTTCATATATTATATTAATATGTATAAATTAGCCAATTTTAAAGTTAAAAAAATTGCCTCAATTTATAAATTTTTATATTGCAGTTCTATTTAAAATTTAGTTTTTATATATTTAAAAAATAAAGAATAAATTAAAGTTCCAATATGCATAAAAATTATTTAAATAAAAATCATATCATCATGATGAATTAAAAATTTGATCTACTGAATTCTGTTTAAGTTAATGAAAAAATATGATAGAAATTCATTCTTTTTAATTATGTGTTTCAGACAGAGGAACGGAGATGTAGGAACGGAGACGGAGAGATGGAGAGACGGAGAGAAGAAGACAGAAAGACGGAAAAGAAGAAACATAGACGAAAAGACGAAAACAAAAAAACCAAGATGAAGAGACATAGACAGAGCACGGTGGGACTGAAAGAGACTTAAATAGAGGACGAAAGGCACATTTAATTTTTATGTTTTTTCTGATTTTTGGGCACTTATATGAGAAATTTTTACAAGAATCAAAAAAATTCTTAGAGCCGTTTTTTCCTAGTGCCCTAATAAATCAATGAATTAACAAATTTTTGAAAATGAAAATGAATTGGCGATAGGCTCTGGAAGATATCACACACACACATACTTCCACACTCATACACAAAATAATTATAAAAATAGTTTAAGGAATTAAAAAGTTATCAATTTACCATCAAATTTGGAGCTAAAAAAATCTGCAAACAATCTGAAAAAAATCTTGATAATTCTTAATACAATTACGAAGCTATTTGCATATTTTAAGATACTAGTTACATTCATGCGCGCGAAGCGCGCAACAAATTTATACTCCAGGGTCAACTATGGATATAATAACATCTATAAACATGATAAGTAATTTTAATAAACGAAATTATTTTAGTAGCAATTTTATTGTTTTTAAAAAAATGATGAGTGGTCATCTATCAAAAATTAATTTTAAATAAAAACTAAAATTATGAACCTTAAAATCAAACAGTACGAAGTGCCTTTAATATGTCATCAAAAAATAAAAAATATAATTTTTTACATACATAATTTTCAATATTTATATTAGTTTTTTGGCATGTAGGATATAAGATCAAACTCTAGATACCGTAGCATACAACTGACCATGATCAAAAACTTCTCTTCATCAATCAATAATTATATTATTCTTTTAAGCAGCTAACAACAGCTAAAATTTTTTTTAAGCAACTGAATAAACTAATAGCAGTATCTGTTTCAATTTTTCTTTATTTACAACATATAAGTAATATGAAACATAATAGAGACAAATCTGCGTTGGTTACACACTGTAAAAATTCTAGCGATAGCTTTGATACAAACATAGGAACCTCAAACATATTAGACATTGAATGCAACTATCGAAAAAAGATTGCTATCAGAAATGATACATATTAAAAAATATGAAAATTGCAATTATACACGACACTGAAAAATTAAACAACTTATATAATAAATACATAGTTGAATTATTAAAAAGAAATTAATTTTTTTGATAAAACGGTTTCAAGAATAAATTATTTACAATAAAACGCAATAATTGTTAAATTAGATTAAATATAATTAAATCAAATTCATTCATGTGAGTCAAAATCTTCAATCAAATACCAAGTACATAAAAGAAAACACTTGCTAGTCACTTTGTACATACGTAACTCACCTAAATTACCTATGTTAAAGATTTGTATAACCAAAGAAGATAGACGCTTATAGAAGGATTCTTCTGGGTTACATTTTTCGTCCGAAAGCCTGGGTAACACTTCGACATTGTTTGTGTATCTATACATATGAAAAATGTGCTATATATATGATATATATAGATATAAAAATACATGGGATTTGATGGCGTCCCCAAGTAGCTGAGTAACAGAATCAACTCATTTTTGGCAGAAATTTCCCATTTAAGAGTACGCTTCTATCAGCGTCTATATTCGTTGGAATAACTTATACTTGAAGCGTATAGCTGCAAAAGTAGTTATCTCCAAAAAAATTTTTTTCAAGAAATAACATTTTCTGCTGTACTTATACTTAAAAGTCAGTGTATTTTGCAATACACCATATTTTTTTCATTTCATAAAAAAAGACTATACCTATATTTTGGTCCCATATGATTTTTTCATGATAAATTTTAATGTTCTGTATACGAAAATGCAATAAAAATGAATTCGGAAAAAATGGAGATAGCCACCTTTGCAGCTACACGCTTCACTTCATAATGTCACGTAGATCATGACGACGCATATTAGATTGCGAAAATTTTTATTATTAATAGAAATATCTATTATTATATATTTTTATAAAACAAAAATAGTTATGTAATACCACATGTTTAATACTTGTAAGTTTCATTTTTTATTTTTATTATTACGCCTAAAATGTATTGTTTTAGGTGATGTTTTTTTAATGTATTGTTGATGAATTTAGAAATTTTTAATCATTAAGAAACTGTTATCAGTTGTTATTAAATTTTATGTTTTAGCACCTGAAGTGGCCTCTCTAAAAAATAGAGGAAAAAAGTTGTTTTTTCTCTTATAGAAATAAAGAAAAATTGAAACAGCTGCTGCTATTAGTTTATTCACAGTTGGAAATATCAATGACAAAGTCTGTTAAAACCAGTTAATAGACAAAAATGTGTGTTACTTTAACAAACAAAATGTCTTTAAAGGATTTAACAAACAAATGTCTGTTAAAATTTTACTTATAAATTACAGACATTGTCTGTCAATGTACTAAAACTTTTTTTGGTCTTGTTTTCCGTACACATACATACACGTTTTATATATAGTTTTATTTTTTTAAATTCACGTTTAAATTAATAAATGTACAAGAACTCAAGAAATATTAGAAAGAACGTTTTTTATTATATCTTATACAATATTATATTCGTTTATAATATGATATTCGTTGTCTAATGAATAGCTTTCGTGGCATTTACAATGATATAATTTTAATAATTATTAACAATTTTTATAAACAAATTATAATAATACGTTTTTTCGAAAAAAAAAAAATTATGATATTTTTTAGGTCATTTTGAGTAAAAAGGTTCTCATGAACATATTGCTAAAATGAACTGAATCGGCAAAAAAAAATCGCAGTTTGAAAAAACGCGATTTTTCAAAACTTTGACAGCCTATAGCTCAGCTTCTACTGATTTCATTTTAACTCACAATAGCTTAAATTGTTTGTTAAAATATAAACTTAAAGATTACAGTAGTTAGCGACCGTATTTATAAAAAATCGCGTTTTTTCAAACTTTGCAATTTGTTTTCTGCCGATTCAGTGCATTTTAGACATATGTTCATGAGAACCTTTTTTACTCAAAATAAACTAAAAAAATATGATAAAATTTTTTTTTTAAGTGCATTTTTATAATTTGTTTATGAAAATTGTTAATAATTATTAAATGCGCCATTTTCAGACATTCTACCCAAAAAATTCGGATTCAGCAGGTCAAAAATACATTAAAAAACCTGGGTAGAATTGAGGACCTCGATCGACCAAGACTTATGTAGTTTGCCCCTGGACTATCTGTTTTAGTCGTTTGTTACGGACATTTTCAGAATCAACTGACATAAAGTCTGTTAAATCGTCACATCCTTGTTTGTTACTTCAACAGACAATTAAGTAACAGAAAATAAAAGTTAACAGACTACACAATTGTTTTTAACCGTGTTCAGTTCCTTAAAACAATAATTATATTATCAAACGTTTGTCCACGTAATTTATTAATCGTCATAGCAAAAGATAATTCACATGAAAATTACGTTCTTTTAAATGTAAAAGGAATATTCATTTTCACAATATAATCTACTACGGTTTGGAAAAATATTATCTTATACCACCCGTCAAAATTTTACATTTTAATAAATGATTAGAAAATTCTAAAATTTGCAATCTCGCACTATTGCATGAACCTTTATTAATACTTATATTTCTTATAAGCATTACAATAAATTTTTCTCTTAAATGTAATTTACTGGAAGGATTAAAAGAATTTAAATATTCTAGAAGAAACATTTCATCTGATTCATTAATGATTTTCATCACTATCAATTTCCGAGTTTTAAAATAATGTATGAAAATAATATAAAATTTTGCAATAAAGAATCAAAAAGTTTTTCACAAAAAAAACATTTTATTTTTTACTTGCATTAAATTTTGTTTCAACTCATTCATATAAAATTGTTTTCACTAATTATTATATGCGTTACATCTTTAGTTTGGATAGCATTAAATTAAATTAAATATTGCAGTAAATTAAATTTTTAAATACTATTATTGGTAATAAGAGTTTAAAAATCCCTCATTATTTAAAATTACAAAAGCATCTTTTTCATCTTTATATATTTAATGACTATTAAATAAATGACTTTACTTAGCTACTTCATAACCGCATTATAGGTAATAATAAATATATCTATTACATTTATTTGAACTTAAGCATTTACAAAAATGCTGCCAAGTGCTTTGGTGTAATGCTTTCTCATAGAGCTCATTGTGTTAGAGTATTTTGATTTCATTTTGCTTTCTCAAAGAAAAATTATTTTATCGGTGAAAAAATTTTTTCTATTTTTTCGTTAATTTGTACATATTTAGACTCCGGGAGTCGAAAAAAGTGGTTTCAAATAAAAATTTTTTCAAAATTTTCAAAATGCTCTAAAATTAAAACTGCGCTAAGAAAATTAGTTTTAAAAAATTTTTTTCTTCCGACAATAGCGGATAACTTGCATGCGAATTTTGGGGCAAATCTATAGAGTAATTGACGTAAAATAAAAGAAAAATGAATTTTTTTTTTCAAATTTTACAAAATTATCTAAAATTAAAACTTCTAAAATGAATAAATGAAGAGTCTCGATATGCACATAATTTATATGAACTTCTAAATAAATGTTAATTAAATAAAAAACATTCTAATGTTCGAGCCCCATCCATCAGTTTTCAGAAGTTTTTCTTTTGGTAGTCTCAAATAATTTCCAAGCAAATTTTAGAGCAAATCCATCGAGTACTTAAAGTAAAATACAAAAAAAATTAAAAATTAGAATTGAAAAAAAATGTTTTGAATTGTTCTAAAATTAAAACTATGCCAAGAAAACCAGTTTTCAATAGCTTCCGTACCAGTTAGACAAAAAAATAAATTGTATGCAAAATTTGAAGGAAATCTGTCGAGTACTTTTCGAGATCTAATTGACGTAATACAAAAAAAATTAAAAATTAGAATTGAAAAAAAATGTTTTGAATTGTTCTAAAATTAAAACTATGCCAAGAAAACCAGTTTTCAATAGCTTCCGTACCAGTTAGACAAAAAAATAAATTGTATGCAAAATTTGAAGGAAATCTGTCGAGTACTTTTCGAGATCTAATTGACGTAATGAGTACATACACACACACATACATACAGACATTTTCTGCCCTACAAAAAAAAAATCAGGTGAGAGATCATTACATGAGATTTTGGCATGATAAATCACCTAAGAAATCAGGTGATTTCTCGCCTGATTTTTTTTAACAGGGTGGAAACCACTTTTTTCCACGAGTCTGAATATGTACAAATTAATAAAAAAATAGAACAAATTTTTTTATTGATACAATGTTTTCTTTATGAGAAAGTAGAAGTGTATTAAAATATATTTATAACTCATAAATCTTAAGACATGATACACATACAACATTATTTCATTTTAAATAGTATTATTAAATAAACAAAATCAAGTTTTTAACTAATCAAAAAGATTTTAAGCATCAGATAAGGGTTTTTAAAACTATTCATGGATCAAACTTTTTTATTTAATGTATATTTAAGCTAAAAAGAAGTTTTATTAGTTAATATTATAATAACAAAAAATTATCAATTACATTTAAATCTGATTTTTTTTCAGACTGAAACTCAGGTCTGATAGCTCAAATAACTACAGTTGAGTAGAAAGTGCATAGGCGCCCAAGTTATTTCAGCTTATGTCTGTATATTATAAAATAACCCATCTGTATAAGTAAAGTAATCAGTTAAATATATTATATTAAATATTAATTCATTTTATATTATAAAATATAACACATCTATATTAGTAAATATTCAAATTTTTATTGAAAATATAGTCATATGGCTTGTTTGTCATCTGTAATGCAAATTTTATATATACAAATATATAAAAAGGATGCTTACTATAGTTATAATTTTATCAGCATGTTAATTATTTTTAAGCTTTATTCATTAACCTTTAGAGGACCGGTATTTGAGATTTGTGATCGCTCTAAGAAAGTGGTCCAAAAAGGTATCTGATATCACTAATTGACTTTGGGGTAAAGGTCGATCAGGGGTCACGCCACTATAGTGGTTTTCCGGTCCTCTTAAGGTTAAAACATAAATTGTTTTTCTATTTTTTAATTTCATGTATTAATATTTAGTTAAATAGTAATGTATATAATAAAATAACTCACTCGTATAAGCAAACTATTCAGTTAAATACATTATATTAAATATTAATTCATCGTATATCATAAAATAGAACACTTATATAAAATGAATAAGTAAATTATTCAAATTTTCATTAAAAATAGACATATAGCTTGTTCGTCAACTGTAACACAAATTTTATGTTAAGAGGAGGCCGTATTATTCTGTCCTTGTCTAATCTAAATTTTCTTTATTATTAATAAATTAAATATTTTCATAGAAAAGTAAGACAACCGCCCAATAGAGCAAAAGACAAGCAAACGATTCTTTTTTATGAAAAAATAAGAAATTTTGATTATTTTTCGAGTGAAGTCTGAAACGGAAAAACAATTGAACTTGATTGAGTTGATTCAACTGTTTTTCCGTTTCAGACTACACTCGAAAAATAATCAAAATTTCAGATTTTTTCATAAAAAAGAATCGTTTGCTTGTCTTTTGCTCTATTGGGCGGTTGTCTTACTTTTCTATGAAAATATTTAATTTATTAATAATAAAGAAAATTTAGATTAGAAAAGGACAGAGCTATATGGCCGCCTCTTAATCTATAACAAAGCTGCCTATCGTAGTCATACTTTTATCAGTGTTCAAATTATTTTCAAACTACATTTACTGAAAACACACATTTCATACTTCTATTTATTTATGTATTAATATTTAATATAATAAGTTTAACTAAATAGTATTGTATATTATGAAATAGCACACTCGTATAAGTAGATTCTTTAAATTTTCATTAAAAATAGATATACAGTTTGTTCGTCAATTGTATCATCCATTGTTATCAGTAAATTTTGATCTTGATTCATTCTAACCTTATTTTTTTATTAAAATGTGCACAAATTTATCTTTAAAACATTACTTAAATATATTACTTTTTTTTGGTACTTTGATGATTTTTAATCTGAGTAATAGAAATATAAAATAATAAAACTTTCATAACCTCAAACCTTCATAACCTCAAACCTTCATTAATTGCTGTTACTATACTTATTTTTAAATGAAAAACAATTAAAAATATATACATATTGTACCTGCATTAAGCAATACTTATGCAATAAAGGAATAAATTACTTATCTGAATTGTTATATTATTTGATGTCTTGACAATTTTACTGGAGTTTTTAAATAAAAGGTAGTCACCTTGCTTGTGCTCATAGTTATATATTTTATCATTAAACTATACATTGGTTATATACATAAATAATATTGCTTGGTTTAAAATAAAATATTCTTATTCTATTTTAATTGAGTTACTTCTATTATATTTAAAAAAACAATGCCTAGAAATTAATTTTTATTTATTTAAAAAATCTAAACTCTTTAAAATTTAATTTTTGGCGCCTATTCTATATCGACCAATCAGGATTCGATCTTTAGATGCTTCAACATGGCGGCTCATCATTTTTTTAAGAAGGATTCCAGCCGTAAATTGTGCACGATGAAAATTATTTTAGAAAAAAAAGTTCCTGGCATTTTTAGGGCTCCCGTGGCAACAAAACTAATTATAAAACGAATGGTATATCCAGGTATAGAGAGTCGCTGATGCAACACAGGTTTCTCATTTACGACGTTGCTAACTCAACTGGACGTCCAGCTAGTTTCGAAAAGAAACACGAAAATTATTTATATTACAAAAAATTCTTTAGGAGAATCTGCAGAGGGGATTCGCCGCGGAATTTTGACTCTCGATCGGGATGCGAGAGTTTGAGAGCAGGCCATACTATCTGTCTTTGTCTTATAGCGTTTTTCATCATTCATATAAACACATTGTAGCATGAAAAAAATTCCCCGCTAGATATTAGTATAGTAAGTAAATTTTGTATATATATATATACATACATTTTTTTTCAATTTATACTTACATACACAAAGATATGTATGTGTATAACATACAAAAATTATATTACAACATTCAAATGTGTTGACTGTTATATTCCCGCATCGATTTAAGTAAATTTACAGAATAATTCTTATGTGTTTTTTTTTTAATTTATATTTACTCCAGATTTTTTTAAAATCACAGTGCACCGATTTTATAACTTGTTGAGTGAAATAACCGAGTCCTTTATGAAATTTTTCACAAAAATATTTGACATGAAAAAATATTGCATGTACTTTAGGCGTAATGCTAATCGGTAAATCTTCATAGCTCTCTTGAAAATTATCTTTATAAAGTCTGAAATGCGGATAAAGGTCAACTGTTAAACAAGAATCTACAACATCTCGAAAATCTTGGAAACATTTTACAAATTTCAAACAACCGATTCTTGCAATTTTACGTAAAATATCCAAATTACTCAGTAGAGTTTTGCAAGAATGTCCTGCAAAGCTTGGACTTCCGTTAAAGATATCCCGAGAAACACTGCATTTTTTAGCTCAATTTAAACTTTCCTTCTCAAATTTTACCAGCATATGTTTATAAATATGATTAACGACGCCCAACATAAGGTGAAGTTCTGGTGGCAGAATTATATCCATAATTTCTTTTCCTTCATCCATTGAACAGATAGGAGGATAAATATAATTTTCATAATATTTTGCATCTTTTTGTTTACTTCCAAAATTTTTCCATTTTTTATAATTGTTAATACAGTCATCAACTGTTTTGTATAATCCACAAGAATTGAGATTTTTATTTGATGCTGTACATCACGTACATGGAAAAGAATCTGCAAACAATCTGAAAAAAATCTTAATAATTCTTAATGCAATTACAAAGCTATTTGCATATTTTAAGATTTTCCGGCCGTAAATTGTGCACGATAAAAATTATTTTTGAAAAAAAAATTCCTGGCATTTTTGAGGCTCTCGTGGCAACAAAACTAATTATAAAACGAATGGTATATTCAGGTATAGCCCTTTGAGGGGCAGTGGTACGTATTTGTCCCACCTATTTGGTTTTGGATTTTTCCGTATTTCTAAAACGTATATGCCTTTTTAAGACATCTATAAGACTTTTTGAACTCTTGAATACCTGATTTATTAGATTTTATAGAGAAATTGCAAATATTCATTAATTGAAGTATTTGTTATAAACAATTAATCTCAGAAAAACCCGTTTTTTACAGAAAAATGTGCCCCTCAAAGGGATAGAGAGTTGCTGATCCAAAATAGTTTTCTCATTTGCATGGCTCATTATTCCTACAAGGATATTCGCAAGTTTCAAGTCCGTTGCAATTGTATAATTTGAAAAATCTCTAATTTTTAAAAGCGACCACAAAGCTTCAACATTTTCATAATTTTCTTTCGAAACATCTGTCAAGCCAATCAAAAGTAATTTTTTTACTCTGGAGTCTTTTAAATTTTTTGCCACTATACCTTCACTAAATGACTGACGTTTTTTATTGACACTTTTAATTCTATTCTCATTTTTTGATTCTAATGAAAGACAAATTTTAAGAAATCCTCCCCCACCATCAATACTAAATTTTAAATGAATTTCACCCTTGACTTTCCTAAGTAATAGAATTTTTTCAATTAATCCTTGTAAATTATTACAAATAATCACATTTTTTCAAATTTTCTTTTGATATTATTAAATTAATTTCTGTTATTTTAAAAAATTCGTTGAGCCCATGATTGTTAATTTTCAATTTTTCTTTTAAGTTGGGTTCAATAATCTTTCTGCTCCTTGTTGTTACTCGAATCGCTGAAGCTATTTTTAAAACTTTTCCCGTAGATAAAGAATTATTTGATGCTATTATTGTCACATCTTCCGCTGATATATGTGAAAATTTACGGTTTTTATAATCTTTATCATTGAGAGAAACTTCGATAGGCTTACCACGTTCTTGAGAAAGTGCAATTTTATTAGATGACTTACTTTGCGTTGATGATAAATTGTTCAACAAATTACTTACTAAATGTTGTTGTTTACGTTGCGTCAGATTTTCACTTATGTATTCTTCAACATTTTTAAAACTACTTACCGAGTTACAACTATGACAGTGGCCACGAGATAAATTACTCAAACATATAAGACATTTTTTAATAACTAATTTTTTTATTTTTTATTAACTTCCTTATTTTTTGTGAAATTAAATGCACTCAAATCTCTAACATGTTAACGTAAAGTACAGTCACAAATTTTTTTAGAAGTAGATCTAGTATTTAGCTTAGGCAAGGTCCAATTAGAATAATCAGGTAATTCTAAGTCTTTTTTTGCGTTTTTATTTTTACTTTCTCGATAAATAATAATTCGACAAGCAGTACACACTACATTAGGCAGGCGAATATCTGAGTGTATATAAGAAGCAATATTACTAATCTTATTTTCAAGTTTACCAGAAATTATCATCAGATTGGGCTTCTTTTTTTAAACAAAATAAATAGATTCTTTTTCGATTTTCAGAATGACTTCGTGCATAGTCTTTCGAATTTTCAAACATTTTTGGCAGAGTATTACTTGTAACTGTTTTAAATATGATAATAACCTATATTTAAGGTGTATATACTTCGTATACGTAGATCTAACGGACGAATCAAAATATCATGTCTCTTAATTATTTAAAATAATATATATGAATAATTTTAAAAAATATCATGAAATCAAAATCGTACCATAAGTCAACTGAGATATTTAAAATTATAGAACATTTTTTTAACCATTAATTAACTTACAAAAACGTATTTTTCATATTTAATCAAAAAATCATGTTCCTAAAATATTTATACGATAAAAGTTTCAGATATATTTATTCTTTATAGAAATATATATTTTTTTAAACATATCCATTCATACGATGTTAATAGAACAATAAAAAGAGTTATAATTAAATTTTCAACTTTCATTCTGACATTGTATAAAATTTATATAGTTATATACATAAAAGTGTACTTCAAAAATACTTTGTTCTAATCGTGAAAAACATAAACTTTCTAAGAAAACATTGTTATAAACCCTAAAAATATTAATTAAATTAATAATAAGGAAAATAATAACAAAAAAATAACCTCACTAATTTCAAACTTCCACTCTTGAGTATACTTTATACATTTCAAAAAACTCGTAGTTGATTACAGCGCAACGAAAATTTTTTTGTATATATAATTTTTTAATATATATTTTATTGTATTAATATTTATCTGTTAATGAACTTAAATAAATATAATTAGATTCATTGTAATAAGCGTTGAAGATTATTTTGAATTAAGTTTTATGAATTAATAACGAAAAAGAAATAAATTGTAGAGAAAAATTAAACATGGCGTGGCAATTGTACAAGGGACTAAGTTTTATTTATTTTTTTAAATTACAGTTTCATTTTTTGTGCTCAATAAAAAGCGTCTACATTCATTTTTTTTAAAACTCAAAACTCTTAGAAAAAAATTATAAATCTTACGATTGAGCCAAATGACGATTTTTTTAGACTTTTTTTTGCAAAATTAAGTAACTTTGAGAAGTCATAAAAAAACGAACAAAATAAACCGTTAAGGAGCAAATTCAACCGGGTCAGTTTTTAGATATATTAAATAGTATAACTCCACCCATCATATGAGCTTAAAAATGAGCATATTATAATTTGAAAAAATTCATGTTAATTCTACATCTAATTTCCAACAAAAAGTATTCTATTAAGTTTTTACGAAAAGTAAAAAGTTTTCGATAAAAAAATTCATTAAAAAATTTATTTAGCAAAAAATTAGAAAAATTCAAAAAATTCCATCACGGTTAACTTCTGACCTCTTTAACCTAGATCTCTAAAATTTTTTTTCTATATTTTAGGTCCCTAATAGAACATTTTCTCAGAACTTCAGCGATTTTTATTTTTTGACCAGGTGAGTTGACATAAAATGCCCTATATATATATATATATATATATATATATATATATATATATATATATATATATATATATATATATATATAAAATGTATGTGTATATGTGTATATTGATGTGTGTAAATGTGTGTGCATGTGAATGTGCACGTGTGTGTGTATATATATATATATATATATATGTGTGTGTGGCAATTATGCAAAAGATATTTTTGAGAGAAAAAAGTTTTAATTCTTCACTTTAATATAATTGTAATTATGGAGCAACAGATACAGAGAAACGGAGACGGAGAAACGAAGATGGAGAAACGGAGTCGGAGAGACGGAGACAGACAGACGGAGACGGAGAAACGGAGACATAGAGACGGTGACGGAGACAGAGTAACGAAGTCGGAAAGACGGAAAAACGGAGACGAAAAGACGTAGAAACGGAGACGAAGAGACCGAGACGGAGATACGGAGACAGAAAGACGGAGAAACGAAGACGGAGAGACGGTGATGGAGCGATCGAGACGGAGACGGAGAGACGGTGATGGAGGGACAGAGACGGAGACGGAAAGACGGAGTCGGAGAAACGGAGATGGAGAGACAGAGTTGGAGAAATGGAGACGGAAAGACGGTGACGGAGAGAAGGTTATGGAGAGACAAAGACGGAGAGATAAGATAAAGAAACGGTGATGAAGAGACGGAGTCGGAGAAACGGAGACGATGATGGAGAGACGGAGACAAACGACTTCACTTGTAGTCTAGGCGCCCAGAGGGTTTCGTATGAAGTTAGAGGTCCTACCAAGCAAGCAGGTGATTTATAAGTATTTTGAGCCGCTGGATCCGAATTTGCAGCTTGCTTTTCGCGCAAGTAATCGAGTAATTTGTTATAAACAAATTAAATGTTTCAATGACTATAGTTTATGAACTACAATAGATGCAGTAATTTTCTCTGCGAAAACTTGTTCCTTAAAAAAAAAAAAAAAAAAAAAATCGATTATGTTGCATTTTGATTCGATAATTAGAACCAGAGATATGGCAAATATATTGCAAAAAAACATAGAGACGTAGCGCTAGCGCGGAACGCCCTGGTAAAAAACCTTATAACTCGACTACTAATTGATATATTTTGAAGTTCAACATGTGTTTGAAAAATGTCAGAGTCTCAGCTTTAATGATGAATTGTTATATATTACTTTCAAATGTTGATAAATAAGCTAGAATGATTTGAAGCAGAAAAAATTTTCAATTTTTCAGAATTGTGTTTGTTTATAACGAAATAATACAGGTTAGCGAACAAAATATTTCTATATTTTTGATATAGAATGATAGAAAATTTGATTTAATTTAAGAATCTGTCCGGTTTTTCAAATTTAAATAAGTAGAACCTGAGATATCGCAAATTTAAGCTGTAGCGCCAACTCCTTGCAATACGACATATGTGTGCAATATAGCGATCGCTTTTCTTATTAAAAATTATTTTATTATAAGGTGAGTAATCTCATCCTTTTTTAATAAAATCACTTTTGACTCGACTCTATTTTATATACTTTGTCATAATATTAATGATGTATAATCTTCGAGCATATACTACTGGAGGAAGCCTCCCAGCTATTAACTACGTTACAAGGCGAAGAGAGAAAAAGCCTCTATTTTGGTACGTGCTATCTCTCTCTCACTTTCTTAATGGGAAACAGAAGCAGCCAATCAAATCAGGCTAGAGAGAGACAGCACGTACCAAAATAGAGGATTTCTCTCTCTTCGCCTTGTAACGCTTTCTGCTATTCAAAGGCTTCCTCCAGTAGTATATGCTCGAAGTGCATAATACATTTAGATGAAGTAGATTTAGGGTTTTATATAATCAATGATTTTTCTACTGTAATAGTAAACAATTTACTCAACTTATGGAGTATTTTTACATTTATTTATTTTTTTTATTAAATTTTTATTTAATTTCCTAATACAGAGTTAAAATTAATTTTATTACAAAAAATGAAATTACTTACCTTATTATAAAAGAATTTTTAATAAGGAAAGCGATCGCCATATTGCACACATATGTCGTATTGCAAGGAGTTGGCGCTACAGCTTAAATTTGCGATAGCTCAGGTTCTACTTACTTAAATTTGAAAAACCGGACAGATTCTTAAATTAGATGAAATTTCCTATCATTCTATATCAAAAATATAGAAATATTTTGTTCGCTAGCCTATATTACTTCGTTATAAACAAACGAGATTCTGAAAAATTGAAAAATTTTTCTGCTTCAAATCATTCTAGCATATTTATTAACACTTGAAAGTAATACATAATAATTTATCATTAAAGCTGAGACACTGACATTTTTCAAACACATGTTGAACTTCAAAAAATATTAATTAGTAGTCGAATCATAAGGTTTTTTACCAGGGCGTTCCGCGCTTCCGCTACGTCTCTATGTTTTTTTGCAATATATTTGCCATATCTCTGGTTCTAATTATCGAATTGACATGCAACACAAACGATTTTTTTTTTTTTCATTAAAGAACAAGTTTCCGCAGAGAAAATCACTGCATCTATTGTAGTTCATAAACTATAGCCATTTAAATAATCAATTTGTTTATAATAAATTACATGACCATTTGCACGAAAAGCAAGTTGCAAATTCGAATTCAGCAGCTCAAAATACATATAAATCACCTACTTGCTTGGTGGGACCTCTAACTTCATACGAAACCCTCTGGGCGCCTAGACTATTGAATATAATAGTAGTAATTTACAATATTATAAAGAAATTAGTTCTTAACGAAATCTCAATTTAAATAATAATCTCAATATAATGTTAATTGTCAATAATATATAATGTTTGTTGTGTCAAGTGCCATTTTATGATTAAATGGAAATGAACTGTAAAAAAATTACATTAGCTTTTAATTATCATGTAAATTATATTATAGAGAATTTTATTAACTACTTATAATTAATCGATTATATAAGTTAAGTTTTTTATTAATAATTATATTCTTACATGACATTGCAAATGTAGTATTTGAATGATACTTGTGGATCATTGCAAAGAATATTTTTTGTTTGATAACAACACGTTATCAATGCATGAATAATAATTAATAAATTATGATATTTGATTGCTTCTATTTCGGATACATAAACTAACCTTTTAATGATAAGGGTTAAACTTTTTATATTTTAACTAAAAGAAATATAAATACTAAACAATAATATTCTTATTGACTTTCAAATAATTGTCACTGTTGATGAATTTATCTTCATTAATTATTTATTATAACATGATTATTTATAATTCATTATTCAAATTATTTTTAATACATATTTGTAATTATATAGGGTATTAAACAATTTTATCACTTGGGGTAGGATGTTGAGAATACAATCAGTATATTGAAATTTGCTAACATTTCTCGTTATGAAACATAATTTGTTTTCATATCATATTTTTCAAAATTAAGTAATTTCTCTTTTCTCGATTAAAAAACATAATTATGCACTTTTAAAAAGTGACATAATTATGCATAGGTTAATATTCTATATTTACATATATAAACAAACAAAAGTATTATAAAATAAAAAACAAGTGATCTTTACAGTTTTTTATTTCGTAATGTATTCTAAGGTTAAGTGTACTTTTAAAAGTTTTATTATATGTATATATATATTGTAACGTTTGGCTTTCTGTCCACGGATGAACTCGTTGATGTCGTGGCTATCAGACTTCTAGAGGGGTTGATTCTCGGTGATTCTCGGTGGTTCGCGGAAGACAAAGTTCAAACTTAATAACTAAACTAACTTAATCTTACTTTGAATGATAATAATAATGAGAAATTTGAAAGAATTAAATAATCAAATAAATAAATGTATATTTACTAATAAGAAACAAAAATAACGCATGTAATAAATTTAATAATAATAAGTAATAAATGAATTATAATCTTAATGAACTTAGAAAAGAAACAAAGCTAACCTAACTTAAACTTAAATGACAAACGACGGGGTGGGAGCAGGATAGGTGCTGCGGAAACTGATGAATAATAATTATTATTAATTATTTTTTCTAAGAATATTCTTTTGAAGATTTATTAAAAAGTTAATAAAGCAATTAACGGCTTAAGGCCTACAATAATTATTACAACGCCGGCAGTATTTAACCTTTAGAGGGCCGGAGTTTTGAAAAATTTGAAAATTGAATTTTTCTATTGGGTTTGGAAATTTGCTTGTCAGCGCCATCGCGTGGCCAATTGATAAGCTGTGAGAGAAGGATACTGTTCGAGAATTACATTGGTTGCATACGAAAATTGTAGTATTTTGTAATTTTTTAATTAAATATAGTATAAAAAAAGATAAAAAAATTAGTTTGCATAGGAAAAAGGAAACATGGAGAATTTTTGTAGAAAAAATCGCACATGTTATAGTGTACATAAATGAAACAGTCAAGTTTATAAAAATTTTGACGGCTCTTTCTAGTTGACAATGTTTACATTTTTAACCATTCTAAAGCAGTATCTAAAGCTATAACCTATCGAAAAATGAACACCAAAACAATCATCTTTTGTGAATCATTTCGAATAAATTATGCACTGGACATATATTTACCTTAAGAAGGGTCCGAACTATCTGTCTTTGTCTAATAGCGTTTTTCATCATTTATGTAAACACTATCCGGTATAACAAGAAAAAAATAGCAACCCCCGCTAGATATTAGTATGATAAGTAAATTTTGTAATAACAAACAAATTTTTTTACTGCGTAGTTTTTGAATAATTAGAGACCTACCAAAAAAAGATAGGTTATATTCTAGATGGCTAGTAGGTCTCCAATTAGTCAAAAACTATGCGGTAAAAAATTTGATTGTTATTACAAAATTTACTAATTATACTAATATCTAACGGGGGCTGCTATTTTTTTCTTGTTATAAAGGATAGTGTTTATATAAATAATAAAAAACGCTATTAGACAGAGACAGATAGTTCGGCCTCTTCTTAAAACGATATGTCATAAAGTTATATTTAACATAATCAAATAATTACATTTTTATTTATTTACTTCATAAAAAAGTTTTACAAATACACAAGATTAAATAGGGTACGCAATATAATCCTTCTCTCACAGCTTATCAAAGGGCCATGTGGTGGCGCTGGCAAGCAAATTTCCAAACCCAATAGGAATGTGGTCTAAGGTCCCTGAGTTAGAGCCAAACTAAGTTGCGATGTTGGTGAGTCAGACCCCTTACGCCTAGAGGCGTATTCCGGCCCTCTAAAGGTTAAGAAAGGCAAACATAAATAAACTAATTGATTTTTATTAAACAAAACAAATAAATCATTTTCCATTAATAAAACAATCTGGTAATTTGTACCGTGAAGAAATAAACGTAAAAAGTCTTTATTACTCTTTGCTGTCGATAGGTTGCGCGTGGTGTTCAGAAGCCATCTGTAATAAAGCAAATGCGAAGACAAACAGAAATTAATAATTATAAATAAATATTTAACTGCGGTAGATAACGGCGAAGTCTAACGTACCAACGGTAGCTATCACGCGACCTATACGGACGATGCGGCGATTTGGTGGCTGGAAGTTGAAAAAGATATCATGCAAAGTATGTCTCCTAGTACACGACATTAAAGAGAGACTGTACAAAGTATACTCCTGGTATACAGTCGGTAAAGGACACCAACTCTATGTAATCTCCAAGAGAGTGGACAGGTAAATACACAGTAGAAGGATCTCTCCATGTACAACTCCAACAGAGAAGGTAGGAATTCGTGCAAAGTAATTTCCTAGTGCACGAGGATAAGGTTCAGGAACTTAACTCTACGTAAACTCCGAGAGAGTCAAAGGAGTAATAGGAAAGACCAGATGTAGCATGCAAAGTTCTCCCCCTAGTACATGCTAACAGACGGATGGTCGGGTAAGGAGTGCGCGTGAAAGAGCTAGCGATGGCTCTTATATGCGCAGAGGCTCGTTATTCCGTTGCGGCTCAGAGCCCGTACTTGCTGCTGGCAGCTGAGCGCCAAGCAGTCTAAGCACGTGCGAAATTGAAGCGTCGCAATATATATATACATATATGAGTCATTCCATATGAACAGGCAAATGGCTGAGTCCAAAATTCCTCTTGATGCTACTTACTTACGTACTTGGGCTTAAATTAAAGGTTAAGTCACAGGGAATCGGAAGCCGTGTGGTACTTTTTAAAATTTTCAAAATGGCGTCTGTGGCAGCGCCATCTTTGATGGAAAATTTTGATTTGTTCTCAAAATTGGCATTTATTTTGGCTGCAAGAAGAGGTAAACTCTTAATATTGATATTAAAAATATTCTATAAAAGATATGATAAAAAATGATCAATTAAATTGATATTTGAAATGGCAGTTCCAATATGGCGGTCAATATAATAAAAACTTCAATTTTAACGGAAAATTGGCATGATTTTGAATACTATAATAGTTTAATATTTAATGGTTATGTTTGGTATACTATTTATAAAAATTTTTAAGAAAAATTATTAGTTTTTAACCACATTCAAAATGGCGGATTAAACAGCAGTCAATATCATCAAAATTTTCAATTGTAACTGAAAAACGGCATGTTTTTCGTTTCTAAAAGAGTATAATACGTAATATCCTTGTTAATAATATGTTTTATAAAGATTCTCATGAAAACCAATAAATTTTTACCCATATTCAAAATGGCGGATCCAATATGACGGTCTATTTTTAAAAAAATTTCAATTTCAACGGGAAAATGGCTAAAAGTCTAAGATAGGTTTCACTGTATTTTGACACTTTTGTGCTTAAATGAAAATTAGCTTCATATAGAATGTCATGTGGCATTTACAAACTATACAGATGACGTTATCATTATTTTTTATATGCTACGTTTCATTAATTTTAAAATATTTAAGTTGTTTGATAATTTTATTTTTTAATTCTGGTATAAAAACATTATTTTATAAAAAAATGTTCTTAAAAATTACAATACCCTGCAAAAATTTTCGGAAAAATTTTTTAAGAAAGGTAATTTTTTAAATAAAAATATCTCCGGTTCTATTGGTTGTAGAATAAAAAACAAAAAAGAAATCCAAGTAGAGATCAAATAATAACTTTTTATGGATCGCAAAATTTTTTTAAGTTATTTTTTCTAATTTCTATACTGTTTTAAAAATTTTGAAAATTTTTGAAATTTTTAAATTTTGTTCAATTACTTGTATCTTTTTAAAAAATGAAGCTATGTTAAAAATTCAAACGAAAATTGAAAGATATCGAGGAAATCTAAAAGTTTTCACTAAGGTTATTTTTTGCTAGGATGACTTTTAAAAAAGTTAGATGTGATTGAATATTACCGTTTGTAGAATAATAATGTTGAGTTTTCTTTGTAATTTAACATTTTTTTCTAGTCAACATATAAATTACATTAATTTCTATATTTGTATAATACCTAATGTTAATAACAAACTTTAAAATAAGTGATTTTTTTTATAAAATTGTGAATTTGCGTTCTATTACAACTCATATAAAAAATGTTAAGAGTTGTTTAATAAATTAATTTTACTATGTCTATATTCAATCACGTTTAATTTTTTTAAAAGTTATCCTAGCAAAAAATTACTTTAGTGAAAACTTTTAGATTTCCTCGATATCTTTATATTTTCGTTTGAATTTTTTACATAGCTTCATTTTTTACACGCTTTTCTTAAGCTTGCTTTCACGTCTGTCTTTCATTTGATTTGACCTTGAGGTCACTTTCAAAGGTAATTCGAAGGTCAAGGTCATTTTTTTAAATTGGAACCCATATTTTTTATCCCTGAATCGGTAAGGGCGAGAAATTTTACGTCCGTAATTGTATATCAATATTTTTTTCATGAGTTTCAGAGGGTAAAATTGAGGTTAAATACTGAAAATACATTGAATCCCCGTTTTTTACATGCTTTTATTAAGCTTGCTCTCACGTCTGTCTGTCTGTCTGTAATCAAATCTTGCACGCTCGATTTGAGACACTTTTTGTCGATGGAAATTTCTGAGATTCGGCACAGACCTTGGTCTCCGATGACAATACAATAATCTGTTGTCCACGTCGGCGATGACGGGTGTACAAACTCATCTTCGAGGAAGTACAAGTGGGGAGGGTTTCTCTGGGTCAAGACGAGTTAATAGGTAATTGTTCAGTTGATACTTGCACAAAATGCACACACGCATGCACACACACACGCGCACACACACATATACACACACACACACGCGCGCGCGCGCGCACGCAAACGCACACGCAGACACAGACACACACTGTTGGATAATAAAATCAAATTTATATATTTGTACCGATTCATATACTGATATACTTAATTATATGCGGGGATGTTTGAAAAATTGAAAAATTGAAGATTTTATATATAGATATACTTTTAACATTAATGTCTAATAATCTTTAAAAATTTTTGAAATTCTTTAACTTGTCGTATACCGTAATTAGACATAAATTAGGCACATGCAAAATTTAAGACCGTATTTTATCGATTTTGTGGTCCAACAATGTATAAAATAATAAATCTTGGTAAAATTTCCAATAGCGTCATTATCGTCAGAATGGCGGGAAACTCAGCATACGATCACGTGTTCTTTAAAATAATTTCTAGTTCGATTTAATAACGTGGATATATTTGGTGAACAAAATCTAATAATCATTTCAATACTATCTTTAATAATTTTTTGTAAAGAAGATTTTTGAAAAACTATTGAAAACTATTATTATGTTTACAGTAAACTACAGAATTATCCGTAATAATGAGAGAGGCGGTCACTTAACGTAAACGACTGTTGGAGAAAGCTTGTGATAAATACCGTACACTAAAGGCATAATCAAGATTGTAATGCGAAGCGAATCAGACTCGACGTTTATATTAAATTAAAAATTAAATTACTCGCTTACACTTTTCTTTTTACATTTTTGTTGTACAATTTTCTCTATATTTGAATTTTACAATAAATAATATTTAAATTTTAAAATAAATATATTCAAATTTTGAAATAAAATTTAAATTTCTAAATTGCAATTTTAAAACTAAATTGAAATTAATTTAAATTTATAAATATATTTATAAAAATATTCATAAATATTTATATATATATATATATATATATATATATATATATATATATAAAATATGTATATTTATATATACAGTGGCGTGCATAAGTTTCTGGCCAAAAAAAAAAAATTAGTCAATTTTTAAAGTTTTATATCTTTGTAAAAAATTGAAATTTCTTTAAAAATCAAGCGGCATTTTAAAGTACAATTGAAAATCTTTCAAATACCGGCGGGTTTGTTCAAAAATATTTAAAATTGGATTTTCTACATAAAAAAAAAAAATTATTTTTTTTAAGCTTTTTTTGGCCATGAAAAATTTGATATAATTTTTTAACCACTAGGCGGATTTGAAAACAACCAAGATAAAAAAAATGCGTATTCATTCCCTCTTTAAAATGAGCATAGCTGGATCAATTTTTATTAAGCGGTTCAAAAGTTACATCATTTATCGCGAAAAATTTCGCTCTTTCTTCAAGCTTCATTATCTAAGTATCTATGCACTGCAGAGAAAAACTCATAGAAGAAAAAATGTTCGTTTTTTGAAGTAGAATAAGGGTACATTAAAAATTTATCATTTCAGAAAAAAAAATTTTTTTTACTTTTTTCCACAGGTATGATGATATACAATTATACTTAATTTTTGTTTTTAATAATATTTAATACACTGTAGCTTACTACATTTGACGTATTATGATAAATTTTATTCAAATTATATTTTTAGAAAGCATATTAGAAGGAAATTATTAATTAAATAAAAATAATTTAAGTCAGTGTAATGCATCGAAATCGATAAAAATATTATTTAAAACAAAAATTAAATATAATTGTATATCATCATACCTGTGGAAAAAAGTAAAAAAATTTTTTTTTCTGAAATGATAAATTTTTAATGTACCCTTATTCTACTTTATAAAACGAACATTTTTTCTAGTATGAGTTTTTCTCTGCGGTGCATAGATACTTAGATAATGAAGCTTGAAGAAAGAGCGAAATTTTTCGCGATAAATGATGTAACTTTTGAACCGCTTAATAAAAATTGATCCAGCTATGCTCATTTTAAAGAGGGAATGAATACGCATCTTTTTTATCTTGGTTGTTTTCAAATCCGCCTAGTGGTTCAAAAATTATATCAAATTTTTCATGGCCAAAAAAACCTTAAAAAAAATAGTTTTTTTTTTCATGTAAAAAAACCAATTTTTAATATTTTTGAACAAACCCGCCGGTATTTGAAAGATTTTCAATTGTACTTTAAAATGCCGTTTGATTTTTAAGGAAATTTCAATTTTTTACAAAGATATAAAACTTTAAAAATTGACTAATTTTTTTTTTTTTGGCCAGAAACTTATGCACGCCACTGTATATATATATATATATATATATAAATTTATAAATATATTACAAATTATTTACAGTATATTTATAAATATATCTATAAATATATTTATATTATAAAGATATGTTTATATTAATTTAAATTTATAAATTAAAATTAATTTTAATTTAAATTTTAAAATAAAATATATTTAAATTTTAAAATATTAAAAGTTAAATAATTCACTTATAAAAACTAAGCAAAATTCACTAAACGCTGGTTATAATTCATTGAAATACACGAAAAAGTATTAAATAAATTAATTTACTTCCTTGAAATCATTTTTATGCAGTCCATTGTAATAATTAAGAGAAAATTTTACAACAAAAATTTAAAAAGAAAAGTGTGGGCGCTTATTTTTAGTAAGTCTAATAATCATTTAAATACTATCTTTAATAATTTTTTATTAAGATTTTTGAAAAAATATTGAATACTATTATTATGTTTACAGTATACTGGAGAATCATCCTTAATAATGACAGAGACGGTCACTCAACGTAAACGACGGTTAGAGAAAGCTCGAGATAAATACCGTGACAAAAGGAATAACGAAGATTGTAATACCATTGGTTGTTTTCAAATCCGCCTAGTGGTTCAAAAATTATATCAAATTTTTCATGGCCAAAAAAACCTAAAAAAAAATAGTTTTTTTTTCATGTAAAAAAACCAATTTTTAATATTTTTGAACAAACCCGCCGGTATTTGAAAGATTTTCAATTGTACTTTAAAATGCCGTTTGATTTTTAAAGAAATTTCAATTTTTTACAAAGATATAAAACTTTAAAAATTGACTAATTTTTTTTTTTTTGGCCAGAAACTTATGCACGCCACTGTATATATATATATATATATAAATTTATAAATATATTACAAATTATTTACAGTATATTTATAAATATATCTATAAATATATTTATATTATAAAGACATGTTTATATTAATTTAAATTTATAAATTAAAATTAATTTTAATTTAAATTTTAAAATAAAATATATTTAAATTTTAAAATATTAAAAGTTAAATAATTCACTTATAAAAACTAAGCAAAATTCACTAAACGCTGGTTATAATTCATTGAAATACACGAAAAAGTATTAAATAAATTAATTTACTTCCTTGAAATCATTTTTATGCAGTCCATTGTAATAATTAAGAGAAAATTTTACAACAAAAATTTAAAAAGAAAAGTGTGGGCGCTTATTTTTAGTAAGTCTAATAATCATTTAAATACTATCTTTAATAATTTTTTATTAAGATTTTTGAAAAAATATTGAATACTATTATTATGTTTACAGTATACTGGAGAATCATCCGTAATAATGACAGAGACGGTCACTCAACGTAAACGACGGTTAGAGAAAGCTCGAGATAAATACCGTGACAAAAGGAATAACGAAGATTGTAATACCAAGCTAATCAGACTCGACGCTTACAGTCAATATATGAGGCAATGGAGAAGCACCAAAACATCAGAGCAGCATCAGCACCAATTACAACTCGATCAAAAGCGGCATTCACGGTAATGTGCCAATGAGAGCCTGGAAGAACGAGAAGTTCGTCTACTCTCCGATCGCCAGCAGCATTCACAGCAACGTCCCAATGAGAGCCTGGAAGAACGAGAAGCTCGCTTACTTTGGGATCGCCAGCAGCATTTACAACAACGTGTCAATGAGAGCTTTGAAGAACGAGAAGCTCGCTTATTCTCCGATCGCCAGCAGCATTTACATCAACGTGCCAATGAAAGCCTTGAAGAACGAGAAGCTCGCTTACTCTCCGATCGCCAGCAGCATTCATAGCAACGTGCTAATGAGAGCCTGGAAAAATGAGAAGCTCGCTTACTTTCCGATTTCCAGCAGCATTCACAACGACGTGAAACTGAGCCTGAGGAAGAACGCGAGTTTAGACTTGAATGCGAACGACGACAGCGTCAACAAATAAATGCCAGCAGCGTTTGAAAAGACGATTAATACATTCTGCGTCAATGTTTGTGAAGTTTGCACGAAGCGATGTTACCCTAACCAAGTTGCAACACTGAAATTTGCTGGAGAGAAACCATCATATTTGCCTAGCATACTGAGACAGAAAAGTCAACTGCTGCTGTGTCACACCTGTAAAAAGTATTTCTCGAAGCGCAATTCAAAAGCACCACCAAAGGTCTACTGGAATAATCTCGATCCAGGACCAATTCCGCAAGTAATTGAAGATCTTACGGAAGCGGGAAAGCGTTTAATTTCACGAATAAAACCTTTCATGAAAATTGTCAAGTATAAGGGTAGATTCGGACAGTACGGGTTCAAGGGTCAAGCTATTTTGTTTGCACAGGATCTATTCGAGGTCAGCGAGAAGTTGCTTCAAATCTTGCCGAGAGCCCCGGCTGATTCTGGAATGGCGGTAATAACGGAACACCTTGACAACTCAAACATTACTCGCCAATTTTCAGTATCTCCTCAAAAAGTTTATGCTGCATTACAATGGCTGGTGGACAACAATCCACTTTATCGAGACGTAATCCTCGACCGCAACATCAAGCTTGATCAACAAGCATTGGTGCGCATAACGCAACACCAGAGGTTAGCAACGACCAACCAGCAATCAATCTGTATGTTGCTATAAATAACGTATCACGAGTTTTGAGGGCGTCATGAAATCAATCAACGCCATCTATTTTTAATTCTTTATATGCTGGTGTTTAATGCTTTGCAATGGCACTCGCAAACGTTGTCAGGACATCGATCCGTCCACCAAATCAATGGAATCATAGTGTATTGGATGAAAACCTGATAGCAGGCGACAAAATATATGGTCGAATTTATTCATTAACAACTGAACAAGAAAATGCATTATTCATTCCAGAAAGTGGATACTTGATGGTTTGCAATTTTGACGTCATCAAACGAGACTTCAGTATGTACGGTCAAAATTTCTCCATTTAGTACAATGAAGATCCGGTGCTTTTTAGGTGTCTAATGGATAGGGTCAATCAAGAATACGGCAACACTCTGAACGATTCTCTGACGAATCTCTTTAACAATCAGGCTGCTGGTATTCTCATTGCGGAAGGCAAATCGTATGGAGTAATAGGTCACGAAGAGAAATATTACTTTACCGACTCTCATTCATGTGGAATAAAAGGAGCTCCATCGAGGAATTCAAATGGCAGAGCGTGTATCGTTAAATGCGATACGATAAACGAGTTGACTCGAATATGCAAACGAGCTACAGGGTCTCGACGCATACAATACACTTTGGATCACGTCGATGTGCAGCTTAATAACAATCCGATGCAGAGTTTGCACGTCGTCGTACCGCTGCTTATGCAAGAACCTACTCCGCTGAATGACCAGCAGCAGACGCAGACCGCGAATATTGAAGTGCAAATATCCGTCATGGCTCTAATCGACTGCATGCAGCCAGTTGCTGAAAACGAGCTCGAGGTTTCCGACAACATTAATGAAATCAGAAGAAAAACTCGGGGCAACATCGTGAACACCGAATATGAACTTAGAGCAGAACAACTGGCCTGGTATTTTCTCTTTCCACATAGGATCAACGGATGGGGCGAGCAACGCGAGATAAACATCACTCTGCTTGATTACTATCAGCAGAGAATTTTGGGCAGTGATCTACGCTTTCAGCGTAATGATTATCTATTCTACACACTGTCCATGTTTGAATACAAAAGAATAAAAGAGACGATACAGGCTTGCTTGAACAAGCTTGTGTGTCCAAACGGAAAGATAGAAGATTTGCACCTCATTACAAAAGCATTGAGAGGATCGTCGGCCTATTGGCGTTCGGCTTTGAACGAATGTCTGGCAAAAATTCGCTGTCTTGGTCCACCAACTTATTTCCTCAGCTTCAGTTGTAATGATTTGTATTGAATTGACATGCGAAAAGTACTACTCATTGTCGACGGCAGATCAAATGAAGACCCACACTTATTGACAACTCAAGAGGTACAGCAGCCAATTGAAAAGTATCCTGTCACGGTAAGTCGTCACTTCATGATCAAAGTCAAGGCGCTTATCAAATATGTACGCAACAACGAGCAACTCTTTGGTGGAAAGGTCAAGGATTTTTGGTGGCGTATAGAGTTTCCAAATCGTGGCAGCCCTCATGTTCACATGATACTTTGGATCGAAAATCATCCATTGTTTGACACTCCCGAAGGCATCGCAACGCTTGACCGAGTTGCAACGTGCGAGATACCAGAAAAGGATGATGAGATCTATGAACTTGTGAAAAAATGCCAGACTCATCGCGATAGTGCCACTTGTCAATAAAATGATACCACAACAAGATAGCGATTCAGCTTTCCAAGACAAGAGTGTACCGAAAGCCATATTGTCTTTATCTCATCGGATGAATTTTTACGAAACGGCGGGAGAATATATCTTTTGAAACGTCGTAAGGAAGATCAATGGGTCAACAATTACAGCCGAGAACTCTTGAAAGCGTGGAGAGGGAACATGGACATACAACCCTGTGGCTCAAACAAATCAATTGCCTATTATGTGGCAAAATATATTTTAAAAGCAGAGCCCACCGAACTTAATCTTAACATTGCCCAGGCTATCAGAGAAATTCGACGAGAAGAATCTGATATCTCTCGCAAATTGTTCAAAATTTGTATGCGCATAATGAATGAACGATAAGTTTCAGCGTGCAAATGCGCTTTCAGACTGTGTCACTTAAGCCTGACGGAAAGTTCTAGGCAGTGTATATTTCTTAACACTCGCAAGCCTGAACAACGGTACAGAATGCTAAGATTCGATGCAGGTGGTCGATCAACTGGCGAATTTTCCGCCAACATATTTGAACGCTATGAGAACCGGCCACGCTATCATGTTGACTACAATTTTCCCGCAATGACCCTGGTGGAATTCGCAATGAGATTTCAACCACATTATAGAAAGCGTGGAGATGGAGAATAGGGTGAAGGTAACGTGGACCAAGACGCTTATGACGAAGTCCCAGTTAGGCAGCGGAAGACAATAATAAAACTTCTAGATAATTCAGAAGTTATTGCTAGAAGTGTGACAGCAGCCATCCGAGTTCCGTACTTTTTGGCTGCAACTGATCCAGAAAATTTTTACTGCAGCCTTCTCCTTTAATACATGCCGTGCCTATTTATAACCGGTCAGGCTGGAACGGGAAAAACTTTCCTCTTTAAGTTGCTCAAGGAACAGATAAACAGGTGTTACAGTAAATCAGTCGTCAAGGTCGGTGCTTTATCAGGAGTCGCAGCTAGACTAGTAAGAGGATCGACTCTCCACATTATGCTCAAGTTACCTATGCAGAAGGACGGTAGAATCGTACAAATGCCACTTTTGACTGGACAATATCTTCAACACATGCGGCTAGAATGAAAAGATGTAGAGTTTATCTTTATTGACGAAATTTCCATGGTGCCATATGAAATGCTGTGTATGATTGAGTCTCGATTGAGACGATTGAAAAATCCCGACGAGATGTTCGGAGGTATCAGTGTATTGTTATTTGGCGATCTGATGCAGATACCGCCAGTAAAAGGACATCCAGTTTTTTGTCAGCCTACACAGATGATACCGGCTACGCATTTGTGGGTATTATTTACCTTAGTTGAGTTGACGCAAAATATAAGGCAGCAAGGTGACACAACTTTTATCGACGTCCTTAATGCGATGCGAATCGGAGAACTCACAGCAAGTCACATGTCCGTGTTAATGAGTCGAGTTAGCGCAGAGATGGACGGGGAATTTTTCATAAAAAAGGCTATGCGCATTTACCCGACCAATAAGCAAGTGGAGGCCCACAATAATAAAGTGCTCGAATACTTTCGAAAAAAAATGTCGAAATGTTTACCGTTCGAGCTCAAGATTCATTGGTCGATGCAACTAGACCGCTAAAAGAATCGATCGACACAGTCATATCGGATGACATCAACAAGACCGGAGGATTGCCGAAAGAGTTGGTAATATTTGTGGGAGCAAAAGTGATGCTGCGATCAAACATCGATGAACGAAAAGGCTTGGTTAATGGAGCGATAGGTATTGTAACGGAACTTCATTGAGGTGGTGGTTTTCGCAGAGGTCAAATTTACAAACGGGAATTGCGGGACGTAATGTTGAATTTTGGAGTGGAAAGGATTCACCTTATCAAGCCAAAATCAATCCAATTTACAGCGAAATTTAGTTACGGAACTGCCAAGCGTCGTATGCTGCCTCTAATATTATCATGAGCTTCAACAGCCCATAAAATGCAAGGCACTACGGTTGATCATACTGTCGTGTACCTGGGACGGAAACTATTTATAAAAGGCCAAGCGTACGTCATCGTAAGCAGAGTTCGAAGCCTCGATGGACTTCGCATCGAAGAAATGCATGCTTCCAAAATAACGGGAAAGACACCCTATTATGTTGACGCTTTGGATGAAATTGAAAGAATGAGACAACGTCGTTTCAATATTCAGAACGAAATTTGAAGTGAAGAAAAAAACTTAATTATTTCTAAATGAATAAATATTGCCAATCTATTGATCTGAAAATGATATTTATTACACGCTTTTACTTTTTCTAACATTGATTCTGTAAATAATGCGACAGTGTAAGGTAGATGGCGTTAACATATTTTCCTATTTGTTATAAATTAATTAAAATAACGTGTGAAAATTTAATTTAAAAAAATACGTATAAAATTATTATTAATAATAAATTGCGAATTAAAATTAAAGTTTAAGGATATTAAAAAAAAAAATTAAAAAATTAAATTGTTTCTTTTATAATATTAATGTAAATAACAGCATTGAATAAACAGAAAAAAAAATTTTTAATTTATGTTGTTAAAATAAAATAAATAGTCTTATCATTTCACGACCCTGTACTTCATTAATTATAAGAAATTTGTTTCACAAAGAAAAAAAATTAAAACTTAAAATTAGAAATTATTAAAAAATAATTAAAAATATTAAATACAAGCTTTTAAAAACAAATTACTTATAGAAAATTCAATTTCAACTAAAAAGTAGAAAATAAAAATTTAAAAAAACATAAAAACACGCTTTTTAAGAATCACAAATGGAAAAAAGCGTGTAAAAATACACTAAAAAGTATTAAATAAATTAATTAACTTCCTTGAATTTACTTTTATACAGTTCACTGCAATAATTAAGAGAAAATTTTACAACAAAAATTTAAAAAGAAAAGTGTGGGCGCTGAAATTTAAAAAAAATCTCTTTTTCAATAAATTATTAAAGATAGTATTAATATGATGATTAGATTTACTTAAAATTAGCGCCCACATTTTTCTTTTTAAATTTTTGTTGTAAAATTTTCTCTTAATTATTGCAATGAACTGTATAAAAGTAATTTCAAGGAAGTAAATTAATTTATTTAATACTTTTAAGTGTATTTTTACACGCTTTTTTTCCATTTGTGATTCTTGAAAAGCGTGTTTTTAAAATGATTTTTTTTAATTTTTATTAAAAAGATATAAGTAATTGAACAAAATTCATTTTATGAATTATAATAAGTATTTGATCTCTACTTTAATTTCGTTTTTTTGTTTTTTATTCTACGACTAATAGGACCGGCGATATTTTTATTTAAAGATTTAACTTTATTAAAAAATTTTTCCGAAAACTTTTGCAGGGTACTGTATATATTTTAATTTGCATTTAAAATTTTGAATGCATTATGGCCATCATCGTTATAACAATTTTATTTTTTCGTTTACTTTATTGCTTTCTTTTCATTCAATAACACAGGCTACAAAATATTTTTTAGTTTAATGGGATTGTAATGGGCATACTTTATGTTTTTGGGGTCGCTAAATACGAATCCAAGCCCAGAATTGAGTCAGCAGGTCAGGTTTCTCAGTAAACTTGAAAAAATGGTAGAAAATCGCCTATTTTCGCATATATTTATACCCGAACCCGTATATCTCGATTGTACAGAAATCACACTGACCATCTTCCAACCCCGAATCCACCACCTCCAAATCTACAAATCCCAAAATCCACAAACCCTAAAGTCATCAATCAAAAATATTAAACCCCACAGATTTCTGATTTTTCGGCATGGGTTTTTTTTAGTGCAGGGTTTTGCGTCTGGGTTTGAAATTTAAAGATTTCAGGTGTAGGCATTTGAATGTTGAAGGCCTGAGGTCAGGGATTTGAAGCTTAGAAGTTTGAGATTTAGCGGCTTTAGGTTTCTGATTTACGTATTTGTTGATTACGGGTCTCGGGTTGGAATTGTAGATCTTTCAGTGACATGGCATTCAAAATAAAAATTTAAAGGAGTCATATCTGGTAGTGTCCTAGTGAATATAGTTTTGAAGACGAATACTTCTTTTTTGGACAAGGTTTCGTTCGCCCCTTTGCCCTTCGCGATGGGATGCTTGTTTAGCGTGAGTCCCTTCGCCCCTCACGATGGGGTGCTTGTTTGGCGTGAGTCCCCTTGCCCCTCACGATGGGGTGCTTGTTCAGCGTGAGTCCCCTTGCCCCTCACGATGGGGTGCTTATTCAGCGTGAGTCCCCTTGCCCTTCGCGATGGAGTGCTTGTTTAGCGTGAATCCCCTTGCTCCTCATGATGGGGCGCTTGTTTAGGTACTGTGTAAATAATTTAGTAAATACAATGTTTACAACTCTAAAGTATTACATTCAGTTTGATATAAAAATCTGTTTATTTTTAATTTTTTTTCTGAAAATGGTATAAAGCAATGACTGTTTTAAATCTCAGGAATGGCAAGAACTTTACTGTATCTACCTTTAAGATTGCGTGTTACTTTTTCATAATGTTGCTGACTGTATTTAAAAAAGGTTATATTTAAAAAATGATTTTTTGCCCAATCATAAAGCTGCTGTGTATTTACAATACTTTTTGTTGAAGAGGCTCGTAACTTGTTTTATAAGCTTCTATTTTTAAGCTGCTTGCAACTCCGTCATGTGGTCCTTTGCCATGAGCTGTGACATGATTATGCCACTCAGCTTGCAAATCGAAATCTTTTTTGTGATTCATTAAATTACATATATTATATCGATTTTTAAAATGTTGTTTAGCTCCGTCGGAGACTTAGACTATTTTTCTTGCTTTATGATTCTTTTAAGATGCTGTGTTATTAATGAATTACAAATATACACTGCGGTTGTATCATGTTTTACATTATCAGAGAGAACTATTAAACTTTTATGACATAAGTTTCCTTGATCTTTATAATAATAAACTACAGTATATACAGAAGCTTGATTATTATGATAAAATGATGCTGAGACTGCGTTTTGAACTTTAAAGACATAATTTTCAGAGAAGTCGCACAACACCATTATCTCTTCAACTTTTCATTCATTTTTTAAGTTTTTAAAAAAAGATAATTGTTCGTGATCGATGTAATCATGTGCTTTTAGATTCATTAATTTGTTACCAAACTCATCCAAAAATTCTTCTGTTTTTCCAACTTTGTTTTTCATTTCTACTCTATCAGTTGACAGCCACGCAGAAAATAATATTTCCTCTACTTCTTTTTTTTGCAAAAGATCTCGTAGTACTTCCATCAGTTTTATAAAATAATAGTAATAGAATAATAAATAAACGAATGCAAGAGACAAATATCAAACAAATTCAGTTGACCTTAATAAAGATCAAGGCTTGGTGGCCGAATGAATTAGCAAAAGAAGGAGAAGTACAAGCTGAATAGGATGCTAAAAAAAGATGCGGGCAGCTTAGAATAAGCCTGAAGCCTGACAACGATGAACGACTTCACATAAAACTATGAAGTTAACGTAAAGGAGTATGAAAGAATTTCAGCGAAACAGTAAGGGAATAAAGTGAAGAAGAAAAATAGATAAGGCCGTCCCTGAAGAAATACAGAGTGGAGGGACATTGAATCCAACTTGTGTGGAGAAATTATCCGAAGTCAGTGTTAAAATTGGAAATAAAGGCTTTGACGGAGTTCCAAAAAACAGGAAGCCGAAATGATAACCGCAGAAAATAATTACCAATAAACTTCAAGCTGACCTCTTTCTATTCAACTTAAATTATGGTTTCCAGAAAAGAATCATGCAGTGAGGGCCGACTGGCAACCAATCGAATGATTAAAACTCATATGAATGTGCAAAAAAAAAAGATACTGCCGTTAGCAGCAAGCGAAGGTTCTCGAAGTTAGTATGAGAAACCCATAGAAAGATTAGAGTATAAAAAGCTTTGAGCTTGTAGGCTAAGTCCTCTATTCAGATCGAAAAGCTAGGGAAGCAACAGCCCTCTCTTTGGATCGGACGGCGAGCGGAGGAACAGCTCTCTTTCAGATCGGATAGTAATGGAGCTACTCTCTTTTTCCCGTCCAATCTCTCGACCAAGCCACATCAATTTCGCCAAGCAGCCAGCCACCACCTATCTGCAAAGCCATCAACTTAGGTGACTTAAATTGAAAAAAAAAAGTTTTGTTTCAACTCGCGAGTTTCCGGAGACAACTGTAGCAATGTAGCAACTGTAGCAACTGTAGCAAGAGTAAAAGGCTGACGTTGTGGGGTAGCAGCGATCAAGACAGGACAATTAAAGCTAGAGAGATTTTCAAAAATTTTTATTGTAAACCTCAAGGGCTGTTCTTATTGCTCATACGCGAATTAAAGATAGAGCGTTTGTCTATTGTTGTAATTAAAGTAAAAGCTAGTAAATACAACGAAATAAAAACAAAGAAATAATAAATAAATTTGGCATATGGAAGCGTAGTTCGCCCCGAAGCAAAATAGTAAGAAAGAAAAAGAAGGGAATAAGAAATATACGAAGCAAAACTTGTCTTGAGTATTAAGAATAAAAATAGGAATAAATTTGTATAACCCTAGAAATTTTATGTGTGTATAAGTCTACTAATTTATTTAACCTACCCTTGCTGTCTATTTCTCAGACTTCCAATCCCGGAGACGTAATGCTCGCGGGTTAGTCAAAAGGAAGCGATGGTTGGCTGAAATTGAATCATTTATTAAAAAAAATTCATTAAGAGACAGTCGGGACTATTTGACGCACGGGGACGCTGCAGGTGAGAAAAGAATATAAAATATTTTAGACTTTTCAAACAAGATTAGCATAAATAATTATTATACATATATATGACTAGAGTTATTGACAAAATTAGAGGTATATTATTGTTTCAGTGAATTGTAAATCGCTGTGAAAAAATTATTTTACATTTTTCTCTCACTTGACCACAGCGCCTCCATGCAGCAAATAGTCCCGACCACCTCTTAATAATTTAACTTATGTAACGCGGTCTTTTTATAAATTTTTCTGGAGAGATGGAAGATGTTTATGTTCACATCTTTTCTCTCACTCTAAGACTTTCTTTTCTCTCTTTCTATCCCCTTTAACAGGGGACCGAACTATCTGTCTTTGTCTGATAGCGTTTTTCTTTTTTTTTTTATAAACACCATCCGTTCTAAGAAGAAAAAAATAGCAGTCCCCGTTAGATATTTGTATAATAAGTAAATTATATAATAATAAGAAAATGGTTTTATTGAGTAGTTTTTGAATAATATGAGACCTACTAGCAACCTAGAATGTAACCTATCTTTTTTGGTAGGTTTCATATTATTCAAAAATTACGCGGTAAAACATTTAGGTTGTTATTACAAAATTCACTTATTATACTAATATCAAGCGGGGGCTGCTATTTTTTTCTTGTTAGAACGGATGGTGTCTACAAAAAAGATGAAAAACGCTATTAGACAAAGACAGATAGTTCGGCCCCCTCTTAAGGTTGTATGGTATCTATATTTTTCGGTAGAAAGTAATTATTCAATTTTTAGCTTAGTAACTTATTAGATAATATTAAAAGAATCATTTTGAACTTTGTTTCATTTAAATATAATGAATTATTAAAGAGTTATAACATTTTAAAGTTTATAAATTTTAGACAAATCTAATGCAATTATAAATAATAATGCCAAACTTTCAAAAATTATTTTATTTGACTGCAACAAAGTTTATTTTGGTTTAGTTAAAAATTTAGAATCTGTTGACGAGGGTGGAATTTTTATTTTTTATTAAAATTTATTGCTAATTTTCTGCGAAAAAATTTATATGTCTCAGACGGTACTTACTGTTTCATCATAGAAAATTGGCAATAAATTTTAATAAAAAATTAAAATTAAAATTCCATTCTCGTCAATAGATTCTAAATTTTAAACTGAACAAAATAAACTTTGTTGCAGTCAAATAAAATCCTTTTTGAAAGTTTGGCATTATTATTTATGATTGCATTAGATTTGTGTAAAATTTATAAACTTTAAAATGATTGTTTTAATATTATCTAATAAGTTACTAAGCTAAAAATTGAATAATTACTTTCTACCGAAAAATATAGACGATTTTCTAAAAAAACTAACTTTGGACACAGACTGTATAGCCCATACAACCTTAACGGCATGTCGGAGCTGCAGCAATCGAGTTTTGCTTTTTTTATTTTATCAATATCTTTTTAAATTCTTAAATTAAACAAATATAATGACTTGTCCGCACTAAAGCTATATTTATACAATAATTTTTGTTAAAATAAAAAATCATTTGGACTTGTTATTTTTTTATGAGCTTAGATTGGAAATTAGATATCAAACTCGACAAACCTAACCTTAAAATACGACATATTGAAAGTTTTTATTATAACTTTGTATGTATAATATTTTGGTGGATTTCTTGAGTTGTCCGCACTAGAGTTTAATCTTACAAATTTTTTCTTTGTAGCAAAGAAACTCGATTAAACGCATCGTTTATTCATAAGTTAAGATTGGAAATATTATTAGAAGGCGGACAGCTTCGTCATGCTCTTAAAACTTAACGGAATGAAAACGATAACTACCTTACCGCGCATTTAAACGCTGCATACACGTGCACACCAGGACCACGCCATTAAAACCCAGGGTACTAATCTACCTGGTTGTTGATCATTTGTTCTCGGTGCTGATGCTCAAGTCTGTCAACTAGTAACACGTGAAACCGTGTATTGGAGGTTAGGCTTAGGTGGGGACACTCACTTGAGCAGACCAAGGCACACATACACACACATGGTTGCACTCGCGTCACTCACGAGTCACACAGAGAGTCCCGAGCAGACGATTTTCACAATCAAAAGTCCAGGAGGTGGCGAAGCGGCGCTGACGGCACAGTGTATATATGAACACGTGCGCGCGCGATCACACTGAAGTATGGCGCTAATGTAACATAGCTCAAACGGATAAGAGAGAGGGATAGAGTTACCTGAACCAAACAGTGTAGGCCGATAATGCAGATTGAATTCGTGCATATGGTAATAGATAGCGCATGCATAAAAAACTTGATTATGATAAAAAGAGATAAAAGATTACTTGAGAAAAATTGTAATGAGTCATATTATAGGGGGCGCGCGAAGACTAACGATATCCAAACGAAATTTAAATAATAACTTCTGTTTGTTTGTCTTAAATATCTTTTCGTATATTTCATAGATGGCGCTACAATACAATTAATTAAAGCAAAATTGTAACTGTATAGAGTAATTAAAATTGAAGACAAGTAATAGAATAAAAATTCAAGCGAAATAAAATAACGAATAGTTAAAAATACAATTGTTGGATAAAAAAATTAAAAGTTTTGTTGTAACAAGGAAAATTAGTAATATTCATAGAGAAAATAAAATAAACTTCAATCAAATTAAGCGCGTAGATTGCGTAATAGGTAAAGAGTAAAGATACAGGAACTAAAAGGTTATTTTGACTAGCGAGTAACGAATTACACTATAATAGACAGATTATGTAATAAAAAAAGAAACTAGTCATGAAACTAGTTACAAAAGAGATGGTAGATAGGATAAAACAAGAGTGACAAAGAGAGCAATAGGGAGAGAGAAGCAACCGACGCTCAGCGTTCGCTTCCTTCTTCTTCGTGCCTTATTGTCGTGAGAGCCATCGTACTGTCGAGTCATTTTTGTTCTGTACCGCAGTTAAAAATTTTGCTACTTATTAAGATTTTATTACAGTTATCACAGTTGTTGAATTTCTTTAATTTATCTATGCTAAGAGCGTGTAGTGTAAAAATAAATTTGGTGACTTGACTAATGATTTTTTTTTCTTCTTTCTTATTTGATAATCAAAGTGATTTTTCTATAGATAAAAGTTAATTATTTCTCTTTAAGTATATCTCATCACAGTGAAATTTCAATTATTTATAATTTAAAAGAATAGTTAGTAGTTGATTCTAGAAAAATTCCTTCTAAAGTTCTCTTTTACTTGATTTTTGTGTTTTATTGAATTTATAAAATGAATCATTTTATTGTCGATTTATGGCTAATTTTCTAAAGTGATGAAAAAAAAAAATTTCTTTTGTTGGTATACTTTCTAACCTTGTGAGAAATTAATAAGTTATAGTTTATTTGTAAAATTCCTTGGAAACTGTTTTTCTTATATAACTTTTCTTTGATTTATAAAATTTTCTTTGAATAAATTTGTAAAGGTAACTAAGTATTAAAGTTAAATAATTAAAATACCTAATCATCAAAATTAAAAGTCATAGTAATTGAATTTCTGAATATATATATATATATATATATATATATATATATATATATATATATATATATATATATATAAAGCATAAATATATTAAATTATTACAACATCTAACCTCACCCCCACGAAACGCCTATTGAAGGTCAGAGAGAAATAATAAGAGGATAGTCGACACTAGCGCCACCCATAGGAAGATTGCGTAATCTGGGATACGCACTGTTGTTCGAGCCCCTACCCTTACATAACCTAAAATATATTGAGCACGTGTTACATCCGTTGCTTGATTCCTACAATATTGAGAAAATTTTAGATTATTATTATTGCTCAATATTTTAAAATTAATAATTTTCTTACATCTTTTTAACATAAAACTCAATTCAATAATTTTTCTTTCTTTAATTTAATACATGATCATACTAAGAATTGGCTTATCCGGAATTTCACGTATAATTTGAATTTGAATTCTTTTAATTAAATTATTTAGAGTTTGTTTATTGGATTCTAACATATATATTTATATTTTTATTAACTTGTTTCTTGAATTAAACATATACATGGTTGATATATTATAAGTAGAATATTTGATTCCCTCATTATCGCATTATTATTATTTTTATAGGCTGGGAAATATCAGGATTTGGGGGTTATAAGCAAACTATTATTTCTTACTTAAATTTATATATTTATAATTTCCCAAATAAAACCCACCCTTACACTTATATGCTGAACGTAATATAATTAAGATCTTTTAGGCTATGAAACCGATAACATTTGATCCGTTAAAGCCTAGAGAATATAAACTTATTCATATATTGTAAATTATTAAAATATCTAAAGAATTATATATATTAATGTAGGAAGACATTATGTGCATATTATTAAACGCTGATGTAACATTTGTCTCCGTGTTTAATAAATCATGGTCTCACCATAAAACGGGTACTGAAATCTAATAAATAACTATTCTCATTAAGTTCGTAATTTTTATATGTAAATAGAATTTCCTTTTTTCACTATGCTATATTTGTTCTAATTGTAAAATGTGTTTATCATAATTAATACATTATATAAATGACATAAATGAACATATATTGTAAACAATATAAAACAAAGATGTAATGTATGTAAAATATTTTAAATCTCAATTGAATAATGCATATTTAATAATTCAATTTAACATTTTTCTTTTTTTCTTGGCCTCAAAATAATTTTTTTAATTTATTTTTAAATACCTACAATAAGAATTTAAAGATATGTATTTAGTGCTACCCCACATAGCAAGAAATATTTCTAAAAAACTTTTATGAAATATTTTTAAGAGGACATTAGATCCCTTTATTCTTTTCTAATTGAAAAATGTAGATTTTTAGAAAAACTTGCAATTATTGATAGAAATTAAGAGTTGTCCACAACTTGTACAGTAAAAAGCAATACTTTCTTTGATGAGGACAAATTAATTTTGTTGCTCTGTTTTGAAGAAAAATTTGACATACTCAAACATAATATTCTCTAGCCTAACTTATGATTTTTTAAGTATGTCAATCTTTTCTTAAAAAAAACATAAAAATTAATTCGTCCTTATCAGAAAAAATATTGCTTTTTACCAACGAATATAGACGCTTATAGAAGCGTACTCTTGAACGGAAAATTTCTGCCAAAAATGAGTTACCCAGTTACAGAGGGCGCCACTAGATCCCATGTATTTTTATATCTATATATATCAAATTTTTTATATGTATAGATATGCAAACAATGTTAAAGCGTTTAAATAAAAAAAAATGTTAAAGCGTTACCCAGGTTTTCGAACAAAAAATTTAACCCAGAAGAATCCTTCTATAAGCGTCTTCTATAATCTTCTTTGTTTTTAACACAAGTTGCGTACAACTCTTAATTTCTATCAATAATCACTAGTTTTTCCAAAAGCCTACATTTTTTAAGTAAAAAAGGATGGAGAAATTCAGCGTCCTCTTAATATTTCAGTAATGTTCTCACAACATTTCAGAAACGTTTCAGAAATATTTTTGAGAAATATTTCATGAAATATTACATCAATGTTACGTAAATATTTTAGTAAAACATTTTAATAACATAATATGAAACATTTCATGAAATATTTCTTTGAAACATTCCTGAAATGTTTCTGTAATATTTTTTAAAAATATTTCTTGAAATATTTCTGTGATGTTTCTGAAATATTACTATAATACTTCCAAAATGTTTCTGAAAAATATATCATGAAATATTTCTGAGATGCTTCTTGCAAATATTTCATGAAATGTTCCAACATAAGTTTCTCGCGAACATATAAATATTTCGTCAAAATATTTTTAAAATGTTTTTAAAATATGTTTCTTGTAATATTTTCAAAACGTTTTTGAAATGTTTTTAAAACATGTTTCTTGTAATATTTTCAAATATTTCTGAAATGTATCTTAGAAATATTTCTGAAATATTTTTAAAATATATTGCATGAAATATTTCGAAAATGTTTCTGAAATATTTATTATAAATATTTCATGAAATGTTTTTACATAGATTTTTCGCAGACATATAAATATTTCGAAAATATTTCATGAAATGTTTGTGAAATATTTCTGAAATATTTCATACTGTTTGGTACAGGTTATAATGACAAAAAATAACTTTTTAGCTAGAATATGTTAATTTTCTTTATTTACATGTTAAATTGTTAATGATTTTTATTTTTATTTATATAACCACAAGATAATTAATTTTTCATCATACCCGTGCTAAAACTTCGCATCAAAGTGCCTCTCGTGCATTAGGAAACCGATTATTTACATTTGTGATTTTCTTCACATTCAGATGCTCAGTAACCGCTGCGCATCTCCATTCTACAGCAGTTTCGGTTCCTTCATTGTCTGTTGTATACTTCGAGTATACTTATATATACGTAAATGGCCAACCTCTGTTATATATTTAACAAAGTTAGCGTTGAATCAGTATGTACTTATTATTGAAATTAAGAAGCACACTCACACATTATAATTATACTTTCAGTTATCAAATAAACACATTTCTTTAAAATAAAAATCAATTTAAATATTCTGTTTATGCACACAACTTTAGCTTACGATACTTTTTCTCACACTTTATAATTGAAGGCCCGGATGCAATAAGGGCACTTACGCTCGGAGCACGTGAAACTGAAGTCACTTGGTAGTAAAAATTTCATTTTCTTCGAATAAATTTCAAAGAATTTGACGTTGTAAAAATCATCATGCCGCATATTCCTTATATTAACAGTTTTTTTAATAAAATTTTTATTTTTCAAGAAAAAAATTAAAAACAAGGAAATCTTTAACATTAAATTTCAATACTTTTTTAAACTTAAATCGATGTGATTCGAGTAAATATTAAACGATTTCGCTGAAATTTGAAATATATTTTCTGAATATCATAGCGAAACTTATGATAATGATAAAAAATCATAATTCTTATACAGTTTGTCGCAATCGTTTATTAATTAATACAAATTACAAATTGTGCGTATATAATGTTCTCGAGAAAAAAGTATCGAGGGAACTTTTAAGTACAAGAAACTTGAAGCGAGAATTTTTTGGTTTTTATATAAAGAAGATTTGTGGAAAGTTTCAAATCGATTGATAAATAATTAAAAAAAGATATAACAACATATACAAGTAGCGCGCAAGCGGTCGAGCGCTGTAATTTTTTTATAAATTAGATTCTCAGTGAATATTACGTCAACTCAATGACTCCTTGTTAGTATTATTTGGAAAAAGCAATAAATCAAATATAACAATATGATATTTATTAAAAGTAAATAAACATATAAATGAACAAACAAATAAATAAACAAAAATCTGTAATGTGATTATTTACTAATTAAATAATTACATTACAGATTTTTGTTTAACGGGAGGTCACGTATCTCTGTCCTTTTCTAATCAAAGAAATGATTTTTTTACAAAAATTAATAACTTTAGCAAAAAATGAAGAGAAAGCCGCATCTTGTATCAAAAAGAGGAATATTTTCTTTGATGAGAAAGAATTAATTTTATTGCTTCGTTCTCAAGAAAACCTTGAAAAACCAAATTGTCCACCCTAACCTCTATGATTTAAGTTTTTCAAGGTTTTCTCGAAAACGAAGCAATAAAATTAATTCTTTCTCATCAAAGAAAATATTCCTCTTTTTGATACAAGATGCGGCTTTCTCTTCATTTTTTGCTAAAGTTATTAGTTTTTGTAAAAAAATCATTTCTTTGATTAGAAAAGGACAGAGATACGTGACCTCCTCTTAATACTGATTTTTTGATTGTTTCAAAGGATTTCTTTTTTATTTTGTCTCTTAAAATCTTTTTTTCTTTCGCATTAGTAATATGAGTTTTCTAAAAACATAAAATATAATATTTTTAAACAATATAATGTTTGGATGGATATTTATAAAAGTAAAAATATATACGTGTGTACGATCACTCTTCTTCTATATAAATTTATTATGAATTTTTTTCGTATAAATATATATATTGTTTATATATATATATATATATATATATATATATATATATATATATATATATATATATATATATATATATATATTGTTATATTTGTATTATTGCTTTTTCCAAATAATACTAATAAGGAGTCATTGAGTTGACGTAATATACACTGAGAATCTAACTTATAAGAAAATTGCAGCGCTCGACCGCATGCGCGCTACTTGTAAATGTTGTTATATCTTTTTTAATTATTTATCAATCGATTTGAAACTTTTCACAAATGTTCTTTATACAAAAACCAAAAACTTTCTCGCTACAAGTTTCATGTATTTGAAAGTTCTCTCGATACTTTTTTTTCGAGAACATTATATACGCACAAATTGTAATTTGTATTAATTAATAAACGATTGCCACTAGCTGTATAAGAATTATCATTTTTTATCATTATCATAAGTTTCGCTATGATATTTAGAAAATATATTTCAAAATTCAGCGAAATCGGTTAATATTTACTCGAATTACAACGATTTAAGTTTAAAAAAGTATTAAAAATTAATGTTAAAGATTTTCTTGTTTTTAATTTTTTTCTTAAAAAATAAAAATTTTATAAAAAAACTGTTAATTTAAAAAAGATGCGGCATAATGACTTTTACAATGTCAAATTTTTTGAAATTTATTTGAAGAAAATGAAATTTTTACTACAAAGTGACTTCAGTTTTACGTGCTCCGAGCGTAAATGCCCTTATTGCATCCTGGCCTTCAATTGCTTTTATACACATAAAACGTTTAGATGAACGCGATGTATAAAAAATTTTATTCAATTTTCACGTTTTTTTATTTGAATTATTATTTCAATATATGTACTATGGATCTTATGTTAGCCGCTATAGGATTCTTATTTTGGTTTTCTTTCTCTCTCTTTCTCACGATCTTAAATTTATATAGTTAAATTGAAGCATCAAACAACTTATTGCTTAAAGACGTTTTCTATGCATTTTTTTAATTAAAACGGAATTTTTATTTTTTAGGGTAGCGAAGTTCCGGCCGGGCATGAAGAAAAATCGCATACGGTCCTCGATACGATAATAGATTCTCATTTGCGCGTGAAATAACCAATTTTCGTACCTTGAAACGTAATATATTATTTCCTTTTAAAACCCGTCGAATTACTCACTGTTGTATGTTATAAGTGTTTATTAAAGAATGTCAACTGTGAATTAACGTATTTGAAGCTTTGAACACTTGTTTCAAGATACGCGCAGTTAAATATTTTTTCAATTTTTTTTTCGAACAATTTACATTGCATTTGTAAATTTACTGAATAAATTAATTCAGAAACATAAATAAAGTTTTTCCATTAGATTATATATATTTAAATATGTTTAAGAGGAGGCCGTATAGTTCTGTTTTTGTCTAATCTAAATTTTCGTTATTATGGCTAAATTAAATATTTTTATACAAAAATAAGGGCAGAGCCCAATAGATTTAAGGATGAGCAGACGATTCTATTCTATGAAAAAATATAAAATTTTCATTAGTTTTCGAGTGAAGTCTGAAACGGAAAAAGAGTTAAATTTGATTGAAGTGTTCAACTCTCTTTCCGTTTCAGACTTCACTCGAAAACTAATAAAAATTTTATATTTTTTCATAGAATAGAATCGTCTATTCATCTTTAAATCTATTGGGCTCTGCCCTTACTTTTGTATAAAAATATTTAGTTTACTAATTATAACGAAAATTCAGATTAGACAAGGACAGAACTATACGGCCGCCTCTTAATGTTGAAATTTAATGAAGTGTCTCTCAATAGAGACATAATTTACGAAGTGATTCGTTACTGGTACTTTTACTCTATTATAATCTCAAACCGAACTTTATATAGACTATTAGTGTCAACTATTATCTGTTAATATTTTCTATTATTTTTTATACATAATTATTATTGAGTATTACCTGAAATTATTCCCGCTTAAGTAAGTTTACGTATATCTTATATTTGTCAGCTTTCGAAATTATGTAATTTACAGATTAAGAGCAGGCCGGATTCGCTGTCCTTGTCTAATGACATTTTTGTTATTTACTCAAGTATTAATCGGTGTATCTGCAAATTGAAGGTTAAGCGAAATAGATATTATTATTACAAATATTTATGTACAAGAAAAAAAAATCTATCGCTTTGTTTTTGAGAAAAGTAAGGAACGCGAAAATATTATAAACATAATCTTTTACTTCAGCGTTCCTTACTTTTCTCAAAAACAAATCGGTAGATTTTTTTTTTCTTGTGCATAGATATTCATAATAATAATATCTATTGCGATCAACCTTTATTTTGAAGATACACCGATTAACACTTGAGAAAATAACAAACAACTCAATTGTTACTCGGTCGGTATCAGGTCCTACTCCGGCCTGCCGTTAAAATGAATTCTACAATTGAAGAGCCACCGAACAAAAAATCAAAAACAAATGATGCAGGATGTTGCAAATGTGGAAACCTATTTCGCAAAAATAATAAAAAAATTCAAAACAAATTACGACAAAGGATGAGGCTGAAAATTTTTCTAAAATTTATGACTTTTACGTTCAACAAAATGATATTTTATGCTCAAAATATTTTACAAGATTAAGATATAGAAAGTTTATACAATCTAAAAATATTAGCACAGCAGATCACAGTCTCAGTAATCAGATTTCAATAATTAATGAGCCAGAACAAACTCAAACTGATGAAGAAGTATCTTCCGAATTATCTCAAGTTTTAATAGATCAAAACGAAATAAAAACATGCAGTACTCAATCATCACAAACATCCAATCCATTTTTACGGTGATCAAACTCTTCAATTTCCGATAGCCAAAAGTGTAGTAATTTTTCAAATTACCATCCAACGGATGAATCTGTTTCTGAAGAAACTGAATAAATTACTATGCCTTTTAAAAGATTAAGAGGTGGTCGAGTATATCTGTCCTTTTCTAATCAAAGAATTGATTTTTCTACAAAAATTAATAATTGTAGCAAAAAATAAGAAGAAAGCCCCATCTCATATAATAAAAAGCAAGATTTTTTTTATGAGGAACAATTATTTTTATCACTTCGTTATTAAGAAAACCTTGAAAAACTGAATTTTCCATCCTAACCTCCAATTCTAAGTTTTTCAAGATTTTCTTAAAAACGAAGCGATAAAAATAATTTTTCCTCATTAAAGAAAATCTTGCTTTTTATTATACGAGATGGGGCTATCTCCTTATTTTTTGCTATAATTATTAGTTTTTGCAAAAAAATTAGTTCTTTGATTAGAAAAGGACAGAGATATACGACCTGCTCTTAATAATTACAAAAGCATATTGTTTTATATGTAGACAAAAAAATAATATTATTGACGTACCACTTGAGGCTCGTCTTCAAGTTTTCAAAATAAGACGTTTGTACATAGCAAATCGAAACCGATGTTGTCCTGATCATCTAATGGAAAATCGATTCTTTGAAAACCTAATTCCCACGATGTCTGTACATTCATCAGAAACTATGATTGAAGCTGAAAAAATTAAAATATTTTTCGATCTATTATCAGATCAAGTTGATGTAAGACTACACGATGATATTGGTGCCTATTCTTTATCAGAGGAACATATAAAAGCATTTACCGGTCATTTATGGAATGAAATTTTAATGATCCAAAATATGTTGACATCAATGAGACAATCTCACTATAGAAATATTACTCAAGCTCTGATAATATTCTTATTTAAACTGAGATCACGAAATTCAAACGCATTAATAGCTGCTATTTTAGAAGTATCTGTAAATATCATCCAAGATTTGATTCATTCTGTCTTGAAATGTTTTGAAGAACGAGTACATCCAAATAATTTTGGAGTTGCAACTCATAATCGAGACTTTTTTCTCCAAGAACAGGGAAAAGTTGCAGAAATGCTATACAATCTTGACAATACCTTATTTGTTATTTGCGATGGCACTTATTTACGACACGAAAAGAGTTCAAACAATACCTATCAAAGGGAATTTTATTCTGGTCAGAAAAAAGCTCCATTGTGTAAGCCATTCACCATTTGCACTATCAATGGGTATATTATTGATCTTGCAGGACCATTTGAAGGAACTGTCAATAATGCACAGATACTCAAACATGTACTACAAGATTTGAATGGACTCGCGAGTATTTTAAAAAAAGGAGGTGTTTTTATTTTAGACCGTGGATTTAGAGATGTTTTAAGTTTTTTGGAGGAAAAAGGTTTTCAAGTGCTGATGCCCGCTTTTAAAAGAAAAAGAAATCAAATTACAACAGAAGAATCAAACGAATCAAGATACGTTACTAAACTTCGTTGAGTTGTAGAAGCTAAGCACAGAATCATTGGGCCAAAGTATAAACTCTTACATCATCAACTTAGTAATAAAGCTCTTCCAAGTGCTGGAACGTATTGTAAAATTGCTTGTTTCATCGAAAATATGACTAGAAAGCGAGTTAATTCAGATAAAGGTAAATTAACGTTGATTATTGAGAGAATGAAGTCACAGAAAAACATCGTAAATCGTTTAACTAAAATGGTAGAAGATTCTAATTATAATGAGAAATCGGTACCTTTCCAAAAAATAACTTCATCTGATTTACTTGATTTTCCAGAATTAACTTTAAATAAACTAGAACTCATTTTCAAGGGATCGTATCAATTGAAACAAGCTATTTCCTACCTAGGAGAAATGCTGGATGATGACAACACTTTGAATATAAGTTATTTAAAAAAAATTCTGAAATAGTGAGATTTGAGGTGAAATTACGACATATGAACCGCAAAACTTATAAATGTTACATCCAGTATCATCCGAATGGTGAAGGTATAAATGCAATCAAAGGATACTGTTGCACTTGTGCCAATGGCTTGCGAACAATTGGATATTGCTTATATGTTACTGCACTTTTGTATCATTTATCACACATGGCAGATACTTATCAGATGTGATTCGGCCCGCTGAGATACTGACAAATCTTTTCGAAATTAATAATGTGGCTGATTCCATTCAGATTCATGCAGGCCGTCACTGATCGAATTTTTTTTTCTTCTAAGTAATAAAAATACCTTCTATTAAGTATATAAAGATAAAATTTACCTAGAAGAACGCTCAAAATTTTTTTTTTTTTATTACAGCAATTCTAGTGTTGGATGTAAAAACGAAAATTAAAAAATTAAAAATGAACCTCTACTTTTAAATGACTATAGCTCCGTCATTTTTTAACTTTTTTAGGCGTTCTTTTAACGAAAGTGTGCGGAATTTTGTCTAGTTTTAAATGCAATCTCGATTTTTGTAATATAATTTGATCTCACTGAGTTATCTACGAAAAACCGAAAAAAGCGATTTTTTTCAAACACGATTTTCTCAAAAACTATATATATATATTTTTTTTAAATTTTTATATAATTTTATTCATAAAAAATACTAAATTTTAGGGTAGGTGAGAATATGCGATTTTGCCTTATTTTTTTTAAACAGATTTTTAAATAATTTTTTTATATTTTCGATTTTAAAACATTGATACCATGGCGCATTGTACTATTTTTCCAACTTTACGTGTTCTTACAACTATTTTTATGCTTTTATTTATTAATATATCAAAAATTTTAACAATAATCTTTAAAATAAACCCCGGATCGAATATTTTGATCAATTAGAACCAAAGTTATGACGATATAAAGTTTAAAAAAAAATGCTGAAACTTCAAATAAATATGATATTTCCATTGAGGAAACGAAATTTGCGTTAAAGATTAAAATCTGAAGATATAAATTTCTTAATTTAAAAAAAAAATTATTTTGATGAAAGAATACATAACCATTAATCCTTTTTTTATGGTACATTATTATAGTAAAAATTTTTTTTGTTGAAGAATATAATTTTTTTATCAGTTTGAATTTCGCGCCTAAAATTTTAATTGATTTTATAGGGAGTTGACGCATGTCACTACTAGGTGGCGATGATTCGTTCTTTGCATTCTCATTAACGACTTGATGCGTTTAAAAATATAAGAAAAGGAAGATAAAAAATAAAGTTGTTTAAGAAAAATTATTTTTTTCGATCTGTCATTGAACAGAATATCAATAATGGCATCACTGATTGTTAAAATGAAGTGCAAGGATTTAAAAGAAAGGCACAAAAAAGTTGTTTATTATTGCTCCAAAAGTCCGCATAGAGAATTAGGTGTTCTAACGGAGTCTTTGAAGCGCTTGTATCCAAATACTTCTTTCTCTAGAGAAGATAAAGTATGCCCTTCGTGTTACAAAATATTATTAGATGAAGTGAAAAATGCGCCTATTTCATCGACTTCGAGCAGTCAACAATCTTCGGAAGATTTTATTCATAGTGAGGCTGTGGTAGAACAGCTCAACGAGACTTCAAGTAATTTGAAATTAAACATTTCACCAATTGAAATGCCTCAAAGTATCAATATCAAGATGCGAGAATCTTATGCTCCCCGAAAAAGAAAAATAAACGATGCATTTGATTCACAAATAGCAAGTAAAATGATGAAAGTCTACGATATAACGGATTCGCCAGCATTGAATGAAAATAATGAATGTAAAGCAAATGATAAATGGCTTGAAAATATTAAAATTGCATTAGATAATTGTTCAAATTTTCTTGAGAAAGTGCGATTGTTGAGTATTATACCAAGTGATATTTCCAAAGATTATTTATTATCAGTTTTACCAAATGTAACTATTTATATGATTGATCAAGCACGATCATTGGTAAATAATAAAAAAATTTACAAGCAGTCTGAGAACTATTGTGGCCATTCATTGGTTAGTGAAATTGTAATGAAAGTAAAGGATTATTATCTGAACGATGATTTTAATTGTTCTCGTCAAAGTGCAAATAAAAGCGACACAGTATCTATCAAAGAAAATGGTATGAAAACTAAAAAAGTCAAACGCTTTCTTACGTGAAGTATAAAAGAAATATATCAATTATTTAAAGACGAAAATCCTGAAATGAAAACAAAAATTGGTAAATCAACATTCTACGCTTTAAGACCGAAGTGGGTTATACCACATCCACCCACCGATTCGTGTCTTTGCGTATACTGCGAGAATCTTAAATTTATGTTAGATGCTTTGAATAAGTATAAAAAAGAGAATAAACAAGACATTGCAGATTTGGAATTGGAAATATGTTCTTCACTTTTTTGTTCAGAAGATGATATGAAATCTGTACTAAGAGAATGTAAAGAATGTCCCATTGGAGATTCTATTGATTTACAAGTAATTTCTTTGATAGAAGAAGATTTATATGAAGAAATAATTTATAGTGTTTGGGAAAAATCAAATTTACTGAATAAAACTAGCACGATTGAAAATTTCTTAATAGAGTTAAGAGAGCGCGCTCTTACTGTAAGAGCTCATAAATTGGTCAAAGAAATTCAACGTATAGCAATTAAAGAGGTTAAACTTTTAGCGAAAAATAATGACTTCCAATTAGTTATTCATGCCGATTTTGCAGAAAATTGGGCAGTTCTGCTTTAAAATGAAATTCAAAGCTATCATTGGAGTGAAAACCAAATATCAATATTTACGTCGGTATGCTTTTTTGGAAATGATAAAACAGTCAGTTATGTCATCGTCTCTGACGATATTAAACATGATTCGTCTCATACCCTAATGGTTATAAATTTAACTATCGATAATTTAATACGAAAACATATTACGCAAGATCTTGATGAAATCATAACCATTTCCGATGGAGCTGCCAGTCATTTTAAAAATAGATATCAATTCCATGCTTCAAAACTCAAAAGTAAACAGAAAATGGCTTTTCTCTGCAACAGGTCATGGTAAACGCGCTTGTAACGGTATTGGTGGTTTAGTTAAACATTATGCTACCACGCATAATCTGTCCAAGAAGAGTGCAGATTTTATTAGAAACGCTGAAAATTTCGCCACTTACGTATCAAAATATACTCCGTCGATTAACATTCTTGTTATCCGCAACGATGAGTTAGAAGTTTTTCGATTGACAAAAAAAATGGAATGGTTAGGAAATGCAAAAGAAATTAAAGGGATTCAAAAGATTCACAGTTGGAAAAGTGAACGAAACCAAATCTACACTGCCAAAACTTCGAGACATGAGTGGCAAGAAGTAAATTGAAAGGTTTTATTCAAATTCGGATTTTTTTATTCACATTAGTTCTAAATTCATTAGTGTTCTTTCATAATTGTATCGCATATTATTTGTTCATTGAAAAAGACCAAATAATATATTTTAGTATTTAAAAAATTCACCTTTTCAAAATTCAAAATTCAAATTCAAAATTCAAAATTCAAATTCAAAATTCAAAATTCAAAATTCAAAGTTAATATATTTATTTAAAGTTTCAGCATTTTTTTTGAACTTCAAATCGTCATAACTTTGGTTCTAATTGATCAAAATATTCGATCCGGGGTTTATTTTAAAGATTATTGTTGATATTTTTGATATATTAATAAATAGAAGCATAAAAATAGTTGTAAAAACACGTAAAGTTGAAAAAATAGTACGATGCGCCATGGTATCAATGTTTTAAAATCGAAAATATAAAAAAAACGTTTAAAAATCTGAAAATTGACGGAGCTATAGTCATTTAAAAGTAGAGGTTAATTTTCAATTTTTGAATTTTCGTTTTTACATCCAACACTAGAATTGCTGTAGTAAAAAAAAAATTTTAAGCGTTCTTCTAGGTAAATTTTATCTTTATATACTTAATAGAAGGTATTTTTATTACTTAGAGGAAAAAAAAAATTCGATCAGTGATGGCCTGCATGAATCTGAATGGAATCAGCCATGTATATCCTGTAATTGATGAAAGCAGTGACAAAGATTGAAAATTCAAGTCAGCTATTATACGTATAGGTATTATGTTTATCTATATTGAGTAAGGATAATATTGTTAGATATGGCAATGTATATAAACGTTTATTCTGTTGCAGTTTACTTAAGAGGCGGTCGGAACCAAATTGGTGACTTGCGGTATATGTCAAGTCAGCATTTTTCGCTTTACGATAGTATTTTGTATATTTTTATGGCTTCAACTATTTCAAATTATTCTTTATATACATGACTAGAGGAAATGATTATATTTTTACTATATGAATAAGTAAATAAATTATTATAAGCATTTATTACAAATATCAAACTGACTTGACATATACCGCATGCAAAAAACTGTCGTGTCGATTGTTAGGTGGGATTTTTCGCTTTATAACAATATTTTGTATACTTTTGTGGCTTTCACTATTTTAAATTATTCTTTACATACATGACTAGAGGAAATGACTATATTTTTACCATATTAATAAATGAATAAATTATTATAAGCATTTATTACAAGCACCGAACTAAGTCACCGATTTGGTTCCGACCGCCTCTTAACGAAGACAAAAGCGATTTTGACCATCGTAGAGGCTTAAGTTAAACATCCGTGGAGTCCATATGAGGACAGTGAATTTCATGCAACCAATATGCATATACGAATACTCAGATCAATAATTTTAAATCATAATGTTAATAGTAAAACTATGTTTCAATAACAATTTGATTTCAAATGTAATGAACAAATTATTTTTAATTTCTGATATTTATATGATAATGTTTGTTTCAAACAGAAATATAATTCTTATTTTTACGATTAACTGTAATCTATAACTGAAATGTAAATAACTGTAAAATATGATAGTCTAGGCGCCCAGAGGGTTTCGTATAAAGTTAGAGGTCCCACCAAGCAAGCAGGTGATTTGTATGTATTTTGAGCCGCTGAATCCGAATTTGCAACTTGCTTTTCGCGCAAGTGGTCGATTAATTTGTTATAAACAAATTAATTGTTCAAATGGCTATAGTTTATGAACTACAATGGATGCAGTAATTTTCTCTGCGAAAACTTGTTCTTTAATGAAAAAACAAAAAAAAATCGTTTCTGTTGCATGTCGATTCGATAATTAGAACCAGAGATATGGCAAATATATTGCAAAAAAACATAGAGACGTAGCGCAAGCGCGGAAAGCTCTGGTAAAAACCTTATAACCCGACTACTAATTAATATTTTTCAAAGTTCAACTTGTGTTTAAAAAATGTCAGAGTCTCAGCTTTAATGATATATTGTTATATATTACTTTTAAATGTTGATGAATAAGCTAGAATAATTTGAAGCAGAAAAAATTTTCAATTTTTCAGAATTTTGTTTGTTTATAACGAAATAATATAGGTTAGCGGATAAAATATTTCTATATTTTTGATATAGATTGATAGGAAATTACATCTAGTTTAAGAACCTGTCCGGTTTATTTAAATTTAACTTAGTAGAACCTGAGATATCGCAAATTTAACCCTCTCAGTCACAGGAGCCACAATAGTGGCACCCTTTCTCATTTTCTTTTTTTTATTGTTTAATTCGAACTTTAAGTTTAATCTTTATTCTTTTTGCATTTTCATATGAGTGTTTATTTCATAAGTATCCTATGATAAATTTTGAATATATGATTGTAAATAAATCTAAAAAATCAATGGATGATAGAAAATACGTGTTTTTGCGAAAATAATTCGTGACTGAAAGGGTTGAGCTGTAGCGCCAACTCCTTGCAATACGACATATATGTGCAATATAGCGATCGCTTTCCTTATTGAAAATTCTTTTATTATAAAGAAAGTAATCTTATTCTTTTCTAATAAAATTACTTTTGATTCTATTCTATATACTTTATCATAATATTATGATGTATAATACATGGAAATGAAGTAGATTTAGGGTTTTAAATAATCATTGATTTTTCTACTACAATAGTAAACAATTTATTCAACTTATAGAGTATTTTTACATTAATTTTTTTTTGCAATTGCAAAAAGAACAATCTATTTTATTCAAAAAATTTGTTTAACTTTCCGAGTTTAATAACTATTTTTAGCTGAATCCTTTTTTATTAAATTTTTATTTAATTTCCTAATACAGAGTTAAAATTAATTTTATTACAAAAGAATGAAATTACTTACCTTATAAAAAAAGAATTTTTTATAAGGAAAGCGATCGCCATATTGCACACATATGTCGTATTGCAAGGAGTTGGCGCTACAGCTTAAATTTGCGAAATCTCAGGTTCTACTCACTTAAATTTAAAAAAAACCGGACAGATTCTTAAACTAGATGAAATTTCCTATCATTCTATATCAAGAATATAGAAATATTTTGTTTGCTAACCTATATTATTTCGTTATAAACAAAAAAAATTCTAAAAAATTGAAAATATTTCCTGTTTCAAATCATTCTTGCTTATTTATCAACATTTAAAAGTAATATATAACAATTTATCATTAAAGCTGAGACTCTGACATTTTTCAAACACATGTTAAACTTCAAAAAATATTAATTAGTTGTCGAATTATAAGGTTTTCTACCAGGGCTTGCCGCGCTTGCACTACGTCTCTATGTTTTTTAGCAATATATTTGCCATATCTCTGGTTTTAATTATCAAATTGACATGCAAAAAAAAGATTTTTTTTTGTTTTTTTATTAAAGAACAAGTTTTTGCAGAAAAAATTACTGCATCTATTGTAGCTCATAAACTATAGCCATTTAAACAATTAATTTGTTTATAACAAATTACTCGATCACTTGCGCGAAAAGCAAGTTGCGAATTCGGATTCAGCGGCTCAAAATACATATAAATCACTTACTTGCTTGGTGGGAGCTCTAACTTCATACGAAACCCTCTGGGCGCCTAGACTATGATATAAAAACATTTATTTTATTACTTTATACATGGTAGGGGTACTTTTTCTGCACTCAAATTTCATCAAGCCTAAGATTTTCATACTACACCGCAATTAGCATGTTTCATGAAAAAATGTATTATATCCGTCAGGTAAATTACAAAAAAATAAAAGACCCGTTTTTTTTTGTTTTTTAAAATATGATGAATTACAAAAGTTATAACCGATTAGTTAATAGAATTGCTTTCTCATAGAGAAAGCATTGTATCGATAAAAAAATTTTTTTTCTATTTTTTCATTAATTTGTACATATTTGAACTCGGTGAGTCGAAAAAAGTGGTTTCCAGAAAATGTCTGTATGTATGTGTGTGTGTGTGTGTGTGGATGTATGAATTCAGTTAGTAAACTGTATCTCGAGAACTACTCGATGGATTTGCTTCTAATTTTGCATGGAATTTAGTTTTGTGACCAACTTGCTGGGAAGCTATTGATAATTTGTTTCTTCCAGCGTAGTTTTCATTTTAAAGTTTTTTTTAACAAAAAAAAAATTCTATTTTTCGTTTTTTGGTTTTGTTTTTGTTTACTACTCGATGAATTTGCTTCAAAATTTGCATGGAATTTATTTCTGATTGCCCGGATAAAATAAATTTTTAAAAACTGATTTTCTTAGCTCAGTTTTAATTTTAGAGCATTTTGAAATTTTTGAAAAAAATGTTTCTATTTATTAAGCCAATAAAATCTTAAAAACTACTCGATGGATTTACTTCAAATTTTCCATACAATTCAATTTTTTGATGGACTGGTGCGGAAGCTATTGAGAATTGGTTTTCTTGGCGTAGTTTTTTTTTAGAATCATTTTAAGAATTTTTAAAAAATTTCGATTTTTCATTTTTTCTGTATTTTACGTAAACTACTCGAAGAATTTGTTCGAAAATTTGTATGGAACTTTATTTCGACTGCCAAAAGTATTTAAAATTTTGTAAACTAATTTTCTTAGCGCACTTTTAATTTTAGAGCATTTTTAAAATTTTTTAAAAAATTTTTATTTTTAATTTTTTTCTATTTTACGAAAACCATTCGATTGATTTGCTCTAAAATTTGTATGCAATTAATTCGCTACTATCTGAAGAAAACAAGCTTTGGAAAACTAATTTTCTCAGCGCAGTTTTAATTTTAGAGCACTTTGAAAATTTTCTAAAAAATTTTTATTTTTCATTTATTTTCTTTTTTGCGTTAACCATACTATGAATTTTCTCCAAAATTTTCATACAATTAATTCGCTATTGTCTGAAAAAAATAAGCTTTTGGAAACTAATTTTCTTAGCGTGGTTACAATTTTAGAGAATTTTAAAGATTTAAAAAAAAATTTCGATTCTCCTTTTCTTATTTTTTTTTATTCTACGTAAAGTACTCGATAGATTTGTTCTAAAAATTACAGGGAAATTATTTGCGACTGCCAAAAGAAGGGAAATTTTCAAAAATTGATTTTCATAGCGTAGTTTTAATTTTAGAGCATTTTTAAAATTTTGAAAAAAAAATTTTGAAACGAAAATGTTATTTATTTAACCAGTTAGATCTCGAAAATTACTCGATGGATTTGCTTCAAATTTTGTATACCATCTATGTTTTTGTATAACTAGGCGGGAAGCTATAGAAAATTTATATTTATAGTGTATTTTTTTCATTATAGAGCCATTTTAAGAATTTGAAAAAATTTTCAATTTTTAATTTTTTTTTGTATTTTACGTAAGTTACTTAATGAATTTGCTTTGAGATTTTCATGAGAATAATTTGCATCTGCCAAAAGAAGGATAACTTTTATAAACCGATCTTCTTAGCGTAGTTTTCATTTTAGAAGATTTTATAAATTTTCTTAAACAATTTTCATATTTTAGTTTTTTCCCATTTTACGTAAAGTACTCGATAGATTTGCTCTAAAATTTGTATACAAGTCATTTGCTACTGTCTTTATAAACCAAGTTTGAAAAAAATAATTTTCTTCGCGTAGCTTTTTGATCACTTCTTTTGATTTCTGAGTAAATCTTGAAAATTTATAATAGTACTACTGATTTAGATGTTGACTTGTATTATTACATTCAATTAAATATTTAAATATAATCATTATTAAATATTATAAATTAAATTGTTTTTTAATAAATGGAAAAAATATTTGAAGAAGAAGAATGAATTTCATTGTCATCGTTCTATTAAAGTACAAATTTATTAATAAATATTAATGTTAGACAATTTTTTTTATATTAAAATCACATTTAAATAAATATAAAAAAAATAATGAAACTCAAAGAGCTCTATGAGAAAGCATTCCGCCAAAGCACTTGGCAGCGTTTTTTTATATGTATAGATATAGCGCCATGATACGTGACGTCACAACCACATATTTGATTGTGACGTCACACCAATTCAACTGCTTGTTTTCATTTTTATGAAAAAAGAAAAAATACGGGTCTTTTATTTTTTCGTATTCTACCTAACGGATATAATACATTTTTTTATGAAACATGCTAATTCTAGCACAATAGTGCTCCACAGGCACGTGCAAGGAAGAAAGTGCTGCAAGTACGTTGCAATCATAGGCCAACAGACTATATAATTATTCGCCTAGATGGTTTATATTACCATGGATATTTTTCTCCTTTTTAGACATACCACAACATTTGAAAACATTCCCAAAAATATTTAAGAATTGTATTTTTGCCATTATAACCCCGAAATCGCAACTTCGTGGCTTTTTTTAGCTCCCATGGCAAAAAATACGGTTCGAAACTGGTATTAAAATGCTTTTTTACAGAACCGGTAAACTTTTCAATTCGTACATAAAGCCTTTTTATACCCATTACAAAATGTACTATTTTTCCTGCTCTACAAGATGAGAAAATTTATTTTTGTGCTCCGGTTCATCTAAGTGATTTAAATCGCATGGCTTTCTACCTTTCCCGATTTCACTTTTTATTTTCATAATGATTTCAAAATTTAATTAAACAATATAATTTAACAATCAACGTGCCACAATATTTTTTTTTAGATATAACAAGTATTGACGCGATCTTTTGTTATTTTTGCGTTTTTGAATTTGCATAAATGAAATCGTAACAATTTTTTATAAAAAAAAAAAAAAATTATTTAGGCTCCTAGAGCACTTACAGAGTTTTCTAACAGGTGGTCGAGTATATCTGTCCTTTTCTGATCAAAGAATTGCTTTTTTTTAAACTAATAATTGTAGCAAAAAATAAGCAGATAGTCCCATCTTGTGTCATAAAAAGTAATGTTTTCTTGGTAAGAAAAAATTATTCTTATCCATTTGTTTTGAAGAAAACCTTGAAAAACATAAAAAATAGAGGTTAGGATAGACAATTCAGTTTTTCAGTTTTTTTTAAAACCAAGCGATAAAAATAATTTTTTCTCATAAAAAAAATATTGCTTTTTATTGTACGAGATAAGGCTTTATTCTTATTTTTTGCTACAATTATTAGGTTTTGTAGAAAATTTTTTGATTAAAAAAGGATAGAAATATACGACCTGCTCTTAACCTCTCGAAATTTGAGGACAAGTACCACCTATCTAACGAACCTACTCTCATTCATCTACGACAAATAGTTTGATTGCAAATTAAAAGATAATTAGCAAAAACACAATTTTTTTATCGCGATTTTAAACAATTAAACACAAATTCTGATTACTTGTTGTCCCTTGTTAATTTGTCAAAATTTGTACTAAAACTTGCAAAAGCTAAAGAATTGTTGCAGGATCTAATATTTTTACGGAAATAAATACTATTTCCTGAGAATCCTGTAACTAATTTTTTAAATTCTTCTGAATAAATAGGATTATTTGGTAGTTCTATATTTCCTTTGTAACAGCAATCAATAAATTTCTTATTTTGTGTATATTTAAATGCAAAATGTTTAGCACTGCAATATTCAAATATTTCAGTCATTAAATCTAAATTTTTTTCAATAATTAATTTTCCATCAATTTCTATATCTGCTATTCTACCTATGATTCTTGATTGATTTTCAAATTGTTAAGTTTTTTCATTTCTTTGTAATATCTAATTCCTTAATCTTTTCTCATGATTTTCAATATTTTCAGTATTTGAATCATTAAACATATTAAAATATTGTTTACGATCATTTTATTTTAATCTTTTTATTAAAAGAATTGGTTCTTTTATATTATCAACATTTATCATCATATTTTGTCTTTTTGAATTTTTTTTCAACCGTTCTTTGACTAATATATCAATATCTTCTTCAATCACATAGCTTTGATAAATTTTATTTTCATAAAAGCTTTCCTTTTTACGTTGTACTTCGAAAGAAAAATTATAAAAAATTGTCAGAAATCACGCATAATTTTTAAATCGTCTTCATTCAGGTTTTGCATTATTTAGACTCGAGTTTATAGTCCACACTTACAAGGAGAGGTCCTCACCTCCGGGAAACGGATTCGGCTGAAACTGCAGGACATGATTCTTTAATAAAAAAAAAATGAACCCGTGTTTTTTCTTTTCGTCGAATAGGCTCTCTAGACAAGGATATAGACATTTTTTTCGAAAATATAGTAAAAAGAAGCCTTTATAAGAACTTGAATATCCAAACAACTAAGACTCTTACAAAAAAATACATGAAAGATGAAATAAAGTGCAAATCAAATGCTTTAATTTGAGCTCTGTCGCATGAAAAAAGTTTTACCGACCGGAATCAGAGCAAGCAAGAAAGAGAGAGAGTATAGCAAGCGAATACGCACTATACAAGCTAAGTGTAGGAGGGGAGAGAGAAGGCACATCAGCACGTCAGCGTACAAATCGTTGTGTATGTGCTGTTTGGGTATTGGGTTACTACATAAGCATTGAGTATGTATAAAGCGCTCACTTATACGGAGATACATATTTAACGACCACATAATAATTTTTATTTTAATGCGTTAATTATTAAAAACTTTCTGTATGTTTATATTGTGTATGTATTATGTATGTATGAGCGCTCTATATATATATATATATATTATATTTATAGCACTTTTTCAAACAGTACTGTCTCTGATAGTCGCACAACAAATATCATAAAAACAAATTAAATAAGATACAAAATACTAACTTCCTATTTCTTTTTTTTATTAATGATTAGGAAAAAATTCAAACGGGAACCAAAAGAATTTTCAAAAATCTAATATTTATTACAGATGTTTTTTCTGTTACAAGACTTGTCAATAAAGTTGCAAGTTATCGTATACATTGTTAAGGGGTATCCTCATACCAGCATGGAGTTTTACCTTATCTACTTCTGAATTATGTATTGTAATTGAAATTTAACTATTCATGGCTAAAATTTATAGTAGAGGCACATTCTTAGCATTCTAAATAATTTATTGCAATATTAAAAGACAATACAAGGAAAAAAATAAAGACAAAAACTGCATAATACGATTATCTATGACTTCATTGAATGGCTAATCGTATTAAGCACTTTTCGTTTTCATTTTTACCCTTAAATTGTCTTTCATCACTGCAATGAATTCTTTAGAATGTTAAGAATTTGCCTCTACTATAAATTTTAGCCATGAACAGTAAAATTATTATTAAAATGTATAGTTCAAATGTAGATAAGGTAGAACTCTATGCCGATATGAGGATCCCCCATGTAAAAAATCAAATTCGAATCAAAATTATTTAAATAATTAAAATATTTTTTTTTTTTAATTTTTTCAAAAAACTAATATTTATTTCTAAGAAAATGATGATAATACATATAATTATATGTCAAACGTAATTGTTAATAAAATTTTCACTTTTGATATTTCAATTGTTTATAACTTTATTAAAAAGCATCAGAACAAAGAAAAATCATCAGAGTTGAGTTTTTAATTTTTTTGAATTCTCTTCATTTCTGTTTGAAATTTTTAGATATTATTGATTGAGCGCTTTTCGTCTAAATTTTTAACCGACTTCAAAAAGGAGGAGGTTCTCAATTCGACTGAATTTTTTTTTTTTTTTTTTTTTAACCGACTTCAAAAAGGAGGAGGTTCTCAATTCGACTGATTTTTTTTTTTTTTTATGTCTGTTACCTCATAACTCCGTCATTTCTTAACCGATACGAAAAAACTTTTTTTTATCTGATAGAGAATGTCTGCAGGAAGGTCCCATACGTGTCCTATAATTATTGGGCCAATATTCGGTTTGTATGACCCAATTATCAAATTAAGAAAACTGGGAGTTTTGTTTCTCTCTCTCTCTCTCTCTCTCTCTCTCTCTCTCTCTCTCTCTCTCTCTCTCTCTCTCTCTCTCTCTCTCAACAAGGTCTCTTCCCCGCGCACCATGGGTGACATAAGGCCGATCTCACTACTGTCCTTTATGTCCAAGGTTCTTGAGCGTCTTGTATATGATCAACTGTATTATTACTTGACTACTAGACAACTACTTGACAAACATCAGACCGGTTTTAGGACTGGACATAGTACTCAGACCGCACTTCTTAAACTGACTGAGGACATTAGACTTAATATGGACCGACGCTACGTAGCTATGCTCCTGTTATTTGACTTCAGCAAGGCATTTGACACGGTCTGTCACACCACTTTACTCCGCAAGCTGTGTTCTCTAGATATATCGCAGACTGTTGTTAGATGGTTTGGTTCTTATTTGTCTGATCGTCGTCAAGCTGTAATCGATGCTGCTGGTAATCAATCAGATCTTGTCTCATTGAATACTCGTGTTCCTCAAGGCTCTGTTCTTGGGCCTCTCCTTTTTTCCATCTACATTAATGATGTGGCTACTGGCTTTCACTCTAATGTTCAGTATCTTATATATGTTGATGATCTGCAGGTGTATGTACACTTACCAAATGCTCAGCTTGATTTTTACACGACTCTTATGAGTGATCATGCTTTGCTGATATCAACCCACACAGCATGTAAGCTTCCTGGAAGCTTCCCGGAAGATGTGGAAGAAAGGTTGGAAGCTTTCAGGAAGTTTCCAGTGGAAACTTCCCGGAAGATGGATATGTCCTCGATCAGGAGTCTTCCGTAAGTCTTTCATGGAATATTTCAGTGAAAGCTCAGTGGAAGCCTCCATAAGTCCTTCATGGAATATTCCAGTGGAAGCTTCCTAGAAGCTTCCGTAAATTATTCATGGAATATTTCAATAGAAGCTTACCGACAGCTTCCGTAAATTATTCATGAAACATTTCAGTGAAAACTTACTGGAAGCCTCCGTAAATCTTTCATGGAATATTCCAGTGGAAGTTTACTCGAAGCTTCCGTACATCATTCCTGAAATATTTCAGTGGAAGCTTCCAGGAAGCTTCGGTAAGTTTTTCGTTGAAAATTTCAGTGGAATATTACCGAAAGCTTCCTAAAAGAAAACGTGGAAGATTCAATTCACTGCAGAAAAACCATTGGAAGCTTCCAGGAAGTTTACCGGAAGCTTCCGTAAACTTTTCATGGAATATTTCAGTAAAGGTTACTGCAAGCCTCCGTAAATTATTAATGAAATATTTCAGTAAAATATTAAATAAGTGATGAACTAATATTTCTTTGCAATATTTCAGTTTATGAATATTTAATAATTCATTGAAATATTTCTGTAATATTGTTGGAACATTTTATGTTTTATTTCAAAAAAATTTTTTAATCCGACATTGAAATATTTAAGTAAGTTGTTACATTTTTTCTTGAAATGTTTCAAATTAATATTTCTCAAATCTTTCAAGAAACATGTCATGAAATATTCCTGTTATATTTGAAAAATATTTCATGAAGTATTTAAAAAAATGTTTGAACATAACACTGAAATATTGAAGAAATATTACTGCACCATTTCTTAAAATATTTTAAATCAATGCTGCGCAAATTTTTCAAGAAATATTTCATGAAATTTTTCTTAAATAGAGTCTTCCATTCAAGCTTCCATGAAATCTTTCGGTGCAATGATTCATCAATCTTCCAACGGAATCTTCCTTGGAAGGTTTACGGAAGCTTTCAGGAGCCTTCCACTGGAATGTTTCAATGCCAATTTCCAATATTTCGCTGAAAGGTGAACGGAGTCTTCCTTTTAAACTTCCATGAAATCTTTCGGTGCAATGATTCATCAATCTTCCAACGGAATCTTCCTTGGAAGGTTTACGGAAGATTTTAGGAGCCTTCCACTGAAATTTTTCAATGACGATTTCTAATATTTCGCTGAAAGGTAAACGGAGTCTTCCATTCAAGCTTCCATGAAAACTTTCGGTGCAATGATTTATCTATCTTCCACCGGAATCTTCCTTGGAAGGTTTACGGAAGCTTTCAGGAGCCTTCCACTGGAATATTTCAATGACCATTTCCAATATTTCGCTGAAAGGTGAACGGAGTCTTCCTTTCAAGCTTCCATGAAATCTTTCGGTGCAATGATTCATCAATCTTCCAACGGAATCTTCCTTGGAAGGTTTACGGAAGCTTTCAGGAGCCTTCCACTGGAATGTTTCAATGCCAATTTCCAATATTTCATTTCTTTGTTACATTTAACATTACGTGTATATCTATATATATGAAAACATCGGTATATATAGATATAGAAATACATGGGATTTTAGTAGCGCCACCATCCGGCTGGAGGACATAAGCTTAGATTTTGAGCCCCTGTCCGCCCATTTAAAGTACGCTTCTATAAGCGTCTATCTTCGTTAATATTATATTGGCTACACATGTGTTAGATGCTTTTTATGCGTATAATTGCTAAGGGTAATATATTATTTGTTAATTTTTAGTGCAATTTTTTCAAAATCGTTTTTTTCTTGTAAAAAGTTTTGTCTTTGTTCAATGTTTTTTTTTTTAAGGTTAATATATTAATTGTTAATTTTTAGTGCAATTTTTTCAAAATCTTTTTTTTCTTGTAAAAAATGTTGTCTTTGTTTAATGTTTTTTTTTGAAGTCGGTTTTTTTTTTGTTAAACATTTTTTATTTCTTGTGAATTTCTGACGGTAAACTGAGGTTAGTTGTCAGTAGGAGAACGTAGGCAAATCGCGAATAAGTTTACAAATAAAAGTCATGTCATCACGCTGCTTAGATCTAAAGTGTAGAATAATCTTACGAATATTTTCCGTCGTTGATTAATTAAAATTGCTGGTAAATATACTAAAAAGCTAAATTATAATATTTTAACATGCTTACAGTAGAATTATTCTTTTTAAATGATATACTTATATACTCAGTACTCGATTCAAAGTTTCAAAAAAAATATCGACTAAACTATAGTTTAAAACTGCAATTATAATTCACATACGCACTGTACATTTTTTTAATATTTTTAAAAAACTATGAAAAAAAAATTAATTATATGTTTGGCTATTATTGAGTTAAGTTTTAAATTTGCATAAAAAAGATTATTATAATATGCGATTCCCATATTGAATATAATAATTATTATTTACTACTATAAGTTTTTATACAAACTATGATTATTTTAAATATTTAGTTAAATGTTCAGCTATTTTTATTTCCGTTACTGTTTTTAATATTGATCAAATTAAGCTTTTTATATTTACAATATATTATGATGTACAAATATTATAAAAATAATAAATTTTGTTGAAATCAATTAAAGATGCTTATTTTTCAAAGTCATAATTTTGATTATTGATTAATAGTTTATTTGCCAACTTAAAAATTTGTTACTTATTTAATGTAATTGACCCTTGTAGTATAATGTATGATATATGATACTCATGAAATATATTGTACTTCATGAAATAGTTAAGAGTCCTTTATGTTTTTAACCTATGATTTGACGATATTATAAAGATTTGTAGTTGTCATTAGTAATAACAACGAAGATAGACGCTTATAGAAGCGTACTTCTGGGTTAACTTTGGGGGCCCAGCTTTTGGAGGACACTTTAACATTACGTGTATATCTATATATATGAAAACATCGGTATATATAGATGTAGAAATACATGGTATTTTAGTAGCGCCACCACGCGGCTGGAGGACATAAGCTTTAGATTTTGAACCCCTGCCCGCCCATTTAAAGTACGCTTCTATAAGCGTCTATCTTCGTTGGTAATAATCGATTTACCAAATTTTTTTATAATATTAAGAGGCGGCCGTATCATTCTGTCCTTGTCTAATCTAAATTTTCGTTATTATAAATAAATAAAATATTTTCATAGAAAAGTAAGACAACCGCCCAATAGAGCAAAAGACAAGAAAACGATTCTTTTCTATGAAAAAATATGAAATTTTTATTATTTTTCGAGTGAAGTCTGAAACGGAAAAACAATCGAACTTGATTAAGTTGATTGAGCTGTTTTTTCGTTTCAGACTTTATTCGAAAAATAATAAAAATTTCATATTTTTTCATAGAAAAGAATCGTTTCCTTGTCTTTTGCTCTATTAGGCGGTTGTCTTACTTTTCTATGAAAATATTTTATTTATTTATAATAACGAAAATTTAGATTAGACAAGGACAGAATGATACGGCCTCCTCTTAATAAAGATTTTTGTTAATGACGCCAATCTTTATTTCCCATTTTTTTTATAAAATGATAAAATATAGCCTTATGAATTTGGAAAATAAATAATTTTGCATAACTTTGGCTAAATAAGTTTCAAATGTATTTAGGAAGTCTTCTCTTAACTCAGAACTCGCACTCATCTACTAGACCAGGGCTTACGTGTTTTTGGTTGGATGTAAAAGCAAACATGGCGATTTTTGCTCCAAAGTCTTCAGAACAACTTGAATAATAATAATTTTGATATGCGTAATCATCAAAAGTTGCGGAACATTGTTATTTTTAATAAAAATGGATAAAAATACACGTTTTTTTTCAATATTTCCGTTGTGTAGCTCAGAAACTATTTGTTCTGGAAAAAAGTTAAAAGAATAGAAAAGTTTCGTAATTAAATTTCCTACAAGATAGGATTAATCAGAAATATCGAAATTGATAACCGTTTTCGCAAAATAGCAATAATAAAAAAAAAAGTAAAAAAAATCGTAGTTTTATGTTTTATTTTTTTCAAGGACTAGAATTCCTTTGGGGTCCTCTATATTGCGACCAGAAAAAGTTTATGATATAATAAACCAATGTGCAAAATTTCGTTATAATCGATTGGATAGTTTTTGCATAATAATTTTGCAATCTAATTTTTTTTGAAAATAAAAACAGAAAATTTTCGAAAAGTCGCCCCTTCTAGAATATGGTATTTAGATACTTTAAAATTTTTTTACGTATACTAGGGATCTCAAGCTTTCAAACGCTTTTTGTAAAATTGGAATCGAATGATATGATCGCTCTCAGAAAGCTTTTTAAATTAATGTTAATTTTTTTGCTAATAAACAAATAGAATATCTCTATGAATTTTCGTATGATAATTTTTTTTCCTTTATATGTTGTAAAAGTACTCTCAAAGATACTTCTTTAGAAAAAAAAAGTTAATTATGTCAATTGGATTCCGAGATACATACTGTTAAAGTTGACAATTGTTTAAAGCGAATCTATAAACAATAGAACGTGGTTTTTCAAATCAAAAGCTCTGTTTTACAGAGTTCTTTAAAGATAATAATTTTCAGTTGTATGCATTGTTAGTAACACTATAGAAAATTAAAAAGAAAATTGTCAATACACGAAGAAAATGACAAAAAGTAACTAGTGAGCCTGGCTCTAAAATTAAATTTTTACTAAGAAGCGCAAAAAAAATATTTTCTTAGCTTCTAGTGGATCGATTTTAACCATTCTTTGATTGAATCGATATACCGTGAATAGTGAAATTCAAGTATCATAATTTCAAGAATCCATTAAACTTTGTTTTTGTTATGAACAAATTACTTTATTTTTGCAATTTATTATTATCGTATTTTAACTAATTATATGACATTTTTTGTTGAAAATGTATAGTAATTTGTATAAATAAGTACATAAAATATAAATATTTCTATTTTTAATTTCTAAAATTGTTTAAACAATCATTGTTCAAACAAATAAATTTTTTTTATTTTTTTTTCTCTTTTTTAATCTTTTATTCGGATAGTATTAATTACAATTATTCAATAAACATATTTTTTATTTGATTTAATCCATTTATATTATTCAAAACTAGCTTTTTTCTATCTGGACTGCTTACATCAAATTCTTGGAAGTCTTCATCTTCTTATTAGGATAATCAATGTGCAAGCTCAACCGCGAGAGGGCAGCAGTACGAGTAATATCTGTCATGGCGGCGTATATATATATAATTAGATATATTATTATCATTTAAAATATATCTATGTATATGTTTAGTTGTCAATGTTTTCATTATAACCTTACGACTTGGTGACTCCGAATATTTTTTTAAATAAAAGATAAAGTGTAGTGTATAAAATTGTAAAAATAGTATACAATTTAAATTTCCAAAGAATTAATAAGAATTTTTTTAAAATTATTTAAACTACTCTGAAGCACAATGATTGATGCAAAGACCATCGTTAGTTTTCGGAGTAAACGGTAACCTCCCAATAAGCACACATCTGGAAAAAAGAATTCTTTAAGAATTCACGAATGTCTGCTCTGAAGTTAATAAAATATATTAATAAAGTATTCATAAAATATTCACAAAGTATTCTTCCACAAAATTTAAATAAAAAATAACTCTTCAACGTATCTTTATGAATATTTTAAAAGGGTTAAGAAAGTATTCATGAAGAATTCTTTTTTGAAAAAGTAATCATAATCCAAAGTATTCATAAAGTAGTCAAAAAGTTTACTTTTGAAACACTGATTTCCTAGTAACTTAGTCACTTTCAAAAATCGAAAGATGTAATGGATATTTTATCGCTTTTCAGATTGTTTTAAAATCATTTTTAATTTTGGTTTTCATGAAATTCAAAATTGAAAACTTGAAATTTCTGATAATTTTATAAATTGTAAAAATTCCATTTAATTAATCATTTAATAATTTAAATATTTTTTATCTATTTTAAACGAAAAAATTGTTAACATTTTATGAAACAAAATATATAAATATTTTAAGTGTGTTTTAAATAAATTCTCATTTTGAGAATTTAAACAAATATCTAAATCTAAACATTCTTCAATTTAAATTAAATTAACCATGACTTCACAAAAAATTTTTTTTATTAATTAAGGTATCTCTTGAATATTTAATAAATTTTTACTTAAATTATTCAAATAAAAATGTAGTTTGACTAATATTATTAACCATGAATAATTAATTAACAAATTTACTAACATTTCTTATGCTTATACCAATGAACATGTACAAGTTTCGAGAATTTATTAACAGATGAGTTGGTAGCCAAGTAGACTAAGTCATGGGCAACAGTTTTTTTTATTTTGTTTGACATCCTCAAGAACCGTGGTTCGAATCTCAAACAAATAATTTTTTTTTTTTTTTTAAATTTAATAGCTTATTTTTAATCAATTATAACATTTTTAGTTTTTCATAATCATGTAAAATAGAAGGATTATTTATAATTTGATGATTAAAAAAAGTATTTTGAGAATGTGATTTAATCAAAAGAATTGTTTAAGAATACTTTGTGAATACTTTAAAAACTAAAGTGGTCGGACATTCGCGAATAAACAAAGCAATCATTAAGAACTCTTTATTGATACTTTCGTTTACGAAAGTATACATAAAGAATTTTTTTTTCAATTCTCTCTTTGACACCGTTTGCTTGTTGGGCTTCCTATTGCTTTAAACAATTTTTTCCGCACAGTAACATTTTTTGGGAATTTTAATTTCACACCATTTTTACAATTTGGTACACTACACTTCATCTTTTATTTAAAAAAATTTTTGGAGTCACCAAGTTGTAAGGTTATAATGAAAGCAATGTTCTGTAATCAAAACATTGACAACTAAACATATACATATAGATATATTCTAAATGATAATAATATATCTATATATATAAACCGCCATGACAGATACTGCTCGTACTACTGCCCTCTCGCGGTTGAGCTTGCACATTAATCATCCTAATTGTATTGTAATATTTGTATTACAAGCCTCCATTTCAATATCTATTTCTCCAAAATTAATTTCATCTAAAGAAATTTCTTCCTCCAAATGAATTTTTTCATTCTGCGCATTTTTACAACAAAATTTTGTTAAACTCAAAAAAATGTAAAAAATAGAAAAAAAATTATTTTGCTATAGTAACTTTGTTTTTTAGAATTATTTATTAATTATCAAATTTTGAATACTATTTATTTTAATACATTTTTGAATTTCCCTCTCTGACTCTGCCACTTTTGGCATCGCTGGTCTAATTCGTTTCCAAGCCACTGCTGGACTTGATAATACACTCGGTAACAGTGCTGTGTAGCTGCAGATTCCGTCGGTGGAAGCAAAGTCAAATTGAAATTTTTCTTCGCACTCTCTTTTTTAAAACATAAGCATCGCAATTTATTTAAAACTAAATTACTGCTCTTTTTTTCGCCGTACAAGATAGCTATGATTTTCAACCCAGTGCTTCTTATTTCATTATGTGAGGAATTTTGCACGTGATACACCAGAGCTTCTTTCATCAATTGTTCATTATTTAATAATATCTTAGCCATTTTTTTTCCCTTGGTTGTAAAATGCTGAGGTTGTATCACAGCCAGAAAAAGCGTGAATAAAACCTGTTAGTGAATTCAAGGAGCTTCTTTTTCTGTGTTTTCAAAGATGCAGAACTATAAAATGATTGAGAATTATAAATAGCTTTAGATTGTTTACCTTTCGCAGGTTTACAGAAATAAATGTTTTTTGTCCACTTGCCCGTAGAGTCAGGATTACTAATATTTGGATATCTTCAGCTACTATAATTATTGGTTGATTTTCAGTAGCTACATCTACAGCTGTTTTAACAATTAGCGTATCAGCATCTTCATATGCTTGAAGCGTAATAAAACCTGATGCTTGTAGTTTTTCTTTTAAATATTGAATAAAACGATTTTTATCCGTTTCATTCGAGAAAAATTTGTCTTCAGATACATTGCAAATAATACTCGATTGGAGTTAAATGTCAGGACAAATTTTTCTAGCTTGACGACGATGTCTTTCAGCCATCTTCGTACTTTTATCGTGACTTACAGGGTATCCGTCGAAAACTATAACTGTTTGGCGTGTAATGTTTTTTTACAAAATCAACATGAGCATAAAAAATAATAGCAAATGATTGTTTTTGAGGCCAAACGACCTTGTGTAAAAGAAATCCTCCATCAATCACATGCAAACAATTGAGAGTGGAAAGAATATCTGTTAAAAGTTCAAAATCATCATAAAATTTCGACTTGTGTCATTTTCTTAAAAGACCATCTTTAAAAATGGAGAGCGGATAAGGTGCCAACCCATATTTTAAATAATCGTCCAAACCCCCTTGCTTATCATGTATGGCTATGGTCATACGTTGAAATATTAATCTTGGATCAATAATAAGTTGTTTGTCTTGAAATTGTTTCGACAAAGTTGCTTGTTTTATTGCTACAACTCGATTTTTTCTTTGAAATTTAAGATCCGCAAAACTTTTCCCTATAGTATTTCGTCATCATTTTGGATCCAATGTCAAACGCGTTATGAAAATTTATGTTTTCGTCACATATTATCCCCGTACTTAATGATGGAAGTACATCGGAGTCAGCAAATGGATCTGAAGTATTAAAAAAATTTATTTATTTATTCAAATCATCAACATCACGTTTAATTCTTGAGGATCTTACATCAAAATGCTGCTCGGATGAAGAAGAATTAACGTTGCAAAAAATCTGTATTGGATTTGAAACATTAAGAGCAGGTCGTATATCTGTTCTTTTGTAATCAAAGAATTAATTTTTTTGTAAAAACTAATAATTGTAGCAAAAAATAAGGAGATAGCCCCATCTCGTATAATAAAAAGCAAGATTTTCTTTGATGAGGAAAAATTATTTTTATCGATTCATTTTGAAGAAAACCTTGAAAAACTTAAAAAATAGAGGTTAGGATGGACAATTCAGTTTTTCAAGGTTTTCTTCAAAATGAATCGATAAAAATAATTTTTCCTCATCAAAGAAAATCTTGCTTTTTATTATACGAGATAGGGCTTTCTTCTTATTTTTTGCTTCAATTATTAATTTTTGTGAAAAAATCAATTCTTTGATTAGAAAAGGACAGATATACTCTACCTCCTCTTAACAGCAGTCGGCATTGTTAAAATCCACTTTGATAGAACAGAATCAGACAATCCTCTACCATGTGCCAGCCATCCTTTTATTTTCATATAACGCATCAAAATCTGCTCAATGCACATATCCGTCCAAATTCCACACCAGAACTTATCTGACCGTCTGACCGTAAAATAACTATGGTTAAGGAATTTATCGTATTCAACTGAGTTCATTCTTGCCGAAAGATCGTACATATCTTGTAGATAAATCTGTAACGATTTCGCATACAAAAAATGGCCACTGGCATGTAAATATGGTAATGAGAAAATGTGGTAATAAGGAAATAATAATTGAAAACATACATACTTTTAAGATAGTTTATTCTTCCTTCTGCTTATACTGTTCTTCCTTATGCTAGTGATTATATATTATATGAGTGAAATTCCCCAACTTGATCCTCTCACAAAGAGCTGTTGAAACAACTTTTGAAAAATAGCGTTCTATTATTTATAGATTCGCTGTAAGCGATTGTCAACTTTGACAATATGTATCTCGGGAACCAATCGACATAATTGTCTTTTTTTTTTTTTTTAAAGAAGCATCTTTGAAAGTACTTTTAAAACATATAAAGAAAAAAAATAATCAAACAAAAATTCGAAGAGATATTCTATTTGTTTATTAGCAAAAAAATTAACATTAATTTAAAAAGCTTCCTGAGAGCGATCAAATCATTCGATTCCAATTTTACAAAAAGCATTTGAAGGCTTGAGATCCCTAGTATACGTAAAAAAATTTTAAAGTATCTAAATACCATATTCTAGAAGAAGCGACTTTTCGAAAATTTTCTGTTTTTATTTTCAAAAAAAATTAGATTGCAAAATTATTATGCAAAAACTATCCAATCGATTATAACGAAATTTTGCACATTGGTTTATTATATCATAAACTCTTTCTAGTCACAATATAGAGGACCCTAAAGGAATTCTAATCCTTGAAAAAAATAAAACATAAAACTACGATTTTTTTTACTTTTTTTTTTATTATTGCTATTTTGCGAAAACGGTTATCAATTTCGATATTTCTGATTAATCCTATCTTGTAGGAAATTTAATTACGAAACTTTTCTATTCTTTTAACTTTTTTTCAGAACAAATAGTTTCTGAGCTACACGAGGGAGATATTGAAAAAAACGTGTATTTTTGGTATTTTATCCATTTTTATTAAAAATAACAATGTTCCGCAACTTTTGATGGTTACGCATATCAAAATTATTATTATTAAAGTTGTTCTGAAGACTTTGGAGCGAAAATCGCCATGTTTGCTTTTACATCCAAATATCATTACTTTTTTACAGATAAGCCCTGGTCTATACTTCATGAGTTACAAATTTGTATTGGGCAAACACATATATTTTTTATAAAGTTTTTTTATCAAATCATTAACAAATTTTCAATAATTACTTGTTTTTATATTTATTATTATATGCTTATTATTTAAACAATTCCTGCAAGCTTCTAAGTAGCTTAGTAAGTTGCAAATGTATTTAGGGAGCCTTCTCTTTACCCAGAACTACCATTTATCTACTTCATGAGTTGATAATTTGTTGTGCATATACATATTTATTTCATATAAAATATATTTTTAAGCAAAGCCTGACGGAAAATTGTTCATTTTATGAGAAGCAAGACTATCACTAAACCAAAAGAAATATTAACTTCTGTCGGCCAGTCCCCACGACTACCACACCTGGTTTTTTCTAAATGTATCAGTATTTTTATTTTTTTTTTAAGCTTTTTTTTACGGAATGCTTCTCTTTAACGTTCTGCTTTTAATTCATTCTTTGCTTTTTTTCAGTTTTTTTGTTGTTTTCTTTTTATTTTATTTTTTTTATCTTATCATATTGTTCACATTTGTTTTTCCAATAAGATTCCTTTTTACGTCATCTTTCTTTTTTTCCTTTTCTAATTTTTTATTGCTCATCTCTTGTATTTTTCTTAACGGTAGGCCGGAGTAGAACCTGATACCAGCCGAGTAACAATTGAGTTGTTTGTTATTTACTCAAGTTTTAATCGGTGTATCTTCAAATTAAAGGTCGAGCGCAATAGATATTATTATTATGAACATTTATGCACAAGAAAAAAAATATCTACCGGTTTGGTTTTGAGAAAAGTAAGTAACGCGAAAATATTATAAACATAAACTTTTACTTTGGCGTTACTTACTTTTCTCAAAAACAAATCGGTAGATATTTTTTTTCCTAGATGTTCATAATAATAATATCTATTGCGCTCGACCTTTAATTTGAAGATACACTGATTAAAACTTGAGTGAATAACAAAAATGCCAATCAGACAAGGACAGCAAATCTGGCCTGCTCTTAATATTTTTTTTGTATTTTTGTAAAATAATTTTCGGTTGAAATGATTTATTTATTTTTTATTCTTTCAGGTACACTCGACGGAAACATATTCGCTTATTTTTCAATCGAACGTTTTTTTAAAAAAAGTCGCAAACATATTTTGAAAGACAAACGACGACTCTTACTACGTTTTGAGTTCATGGTTAATCGCGTTCAAAGCCTTTAAAAAGAGGTTCAGTTCGAAATACTTTTGCGACGTTGCACTTTTTTTTTAAAAACGTTCGATTGAAAAGCAAGCAAATATGTTTCCGTCGAGTGTACATGAATTTTTTATTATTTTCTACATTTTCCATATTCTTTTTTTTATGATTTTTCTTTCATTTGGTAAACGAAAATTTTTCTTAGTTTTATATTTGAATCCATTATTTTCATTTGTTCAATAATTAATTGTTTTCTAATATTTTGTTCGATCATATTTAATTCTTCAGCATTGAAATTTACTGTTTTTTCAATATATGTTAATCTATGGTAAATTTTTTTTCTTCTTGGAATCATTTATGATTCCAAGAAGAAAAAAAATTTTTACTTTTAAACAGATAATTTTCTAAAAGAGGGAACATTATAATATTATGTATTTTATATATTTTTAGTAAATGTAAACGCGTTTGGGAAATATCAAAATTTACATTACAAGGACATAAATTATAAACAATTGATAATTGAAAAGCTATTGCGAAAATTCCAGAATCATAAAAATCAGTTTGTGATTGTACTGTTTCATAAGTGATTTTCAGATTTGAATTATTTGATAATAAACGATTAATAAAAACCTTATGTTCATTTTGTAAACATTTCATATTCTAACTATTATAAATATGTATAGTTCCATTTTTGCAATACATATAAATCCAATGACCTTTTTCAAAATTTCCTAAAAATAACAATTGAATGTATTCACTGATTGTTGGTACAGGTTAAATATTACAAGGGTACTATAATAAGCGTTGATCGCATATTAAATATAGTACACGAACTAAGAATGTTATTGAATTCTAAAATATGTTCGTCAGACATGGAAGGGTTCCCGCTAAATGTTTTAACACCCTTTACAATTAATTTTTGCTCTTCTATTAAACCCATTATAAACCCACTAAATAAATTACTTTAACCTGTTAAAATTTGTATTTATTTTATAATTTCTAAATAATAAAGAGTACCCCCCGTTAAGATAGGTAAAATGCCCTCCCTCATATATTTCAAAACTAATATTTTTTCTTTTTTTTTATAGTAATTAAGATTAAGTTTTGTTATATTTATAGTTTCCTAACACATACCCTAACCTCAACATAACCTAAAAATCACTTTTTTTATAAAATTTTTTTTTTATCTGGGAGGATGAATGATATTAATCCCGCGAAAATCATATGACTAGGACTTAGCACTCTCTTTTACTGTGATTTTTTGCGAGTCCTAGAAAGCAGATTTTCTAACCTAAAAATAACATTTAAATCATAAAATCTCCGTAACTTTGCTCAGGGAGGGGCTACAAGCAATTTTCTGGGCTTAAAATTTGTATTTTTAAAAAACAAAAACAATTTATGATGACCGAAAATTCGATTCTGGCATGGCGCCATGGCGAAAAACTCGAAAAACCATTTTTTCATAGGTTTTCTGTCGGTTATTGGTCTCTAGCAACTCACAAATCATTTTTAGAGAAAAAAACATAACTTCATTGGATTCTACGTGAAAAAATACATTGAAAATGTGCATGATTACTTTAGGAATACTTGGATGCTGTTACAAAACAATTAAAAAAATAAAATAATTTTGAAATTATTACATATCTACTTTGCATCGTTGCTGCATTTTATGTTTTTATGACTTTGGTCATCTCTTTAGAGTTTTAAAGCTACTATTCAATGTATTCATAGGCAAATGACGTCCACTGTACGCGAAAAACAGAGACAAATACTAGACAGATAACTATAACTCCTATATATACATATATATATATATATATATATATATATATATATATATATATATGGAATAACTTGCTATCCCTCGTATATACATAAGGAATGGCGAGTTGTTCTTAGGGAACGCAAATTATTTTTCTTATACATAGATAAAAAACCAATGTTTATCTATTCCTGTAACTATTCTTTTTAGTGTTCTTTTTTAGCTTGTAAGAGACCTAACATGTTTTCTGTCCTCCATAAATCACGAACTCGATAGATTTAAACAATTAAATGATTCCAATTAAGTTCCAAATTCAAAAATTAAAAGATCATTATCTCTTTAGAGTCATAAAGCTACTATTCGATGTATTTACAGCTAAATTACGCCTATTGCACGCCAAAATAAGATTTTTAAACATAACTGAAGTAACGGTCGTATCATCTGTCTTTTTGTATTACAGTAGACTCTGGATACAAGAGAATCAACGGGCCTTCAGAAGAGGAATTTTCTTGAAAATTCTCTCATACAAAGAGTCCCCAACACGCTCGAGTCAAAAGTGATACCCACACCTACTGTTTTGTTGTGTGAGTTGTATCCAACATGCGTGTATATTCTGTCTCTCTCACTTTCATAGTGGTGGGATAACGCAAATACTTAGGCTCACGCCCATATTTAGGAGAAAGAGCTCGAAATCTCTTATATCGCAATCTCTTGTATCGAGAGATCACTGAATCATTAGAGAGACAAAGACGGAATAAGGTTTTAGTAACAATATATATATAAAGAATAGTGAGCTATTGCTAGGAACTCTAGGAGCTATTGCTTCTTATATATATATATATATATATATATATATATATATATATATATATATATATATATATATATATACAAAGAATAGTGAGCTGTTGCTAGAAACAACGCGCTTGATTCTCATATATGTAGAAGCCATGTATTTCTTATATCGGTTGCTACTCTATTTTTTTCGTATAATGGCCTGAAGACAAATCATAATTGTGGCAGTTCTAACAAAGAATATAAATGCTTACATAGAAGTGTACTTTCAGGCTCGAATTTATAGATCCAACACGATTGTTACTAAAACCTTATTCCGTCTTTGTCTCTCTAATGATTCAGTGATCTCTCGATACAAGAGATTGCGATATAAGAGATTTCGAGCTCTTTTTTCTAAATATGGGCGTGAGGCCCTCTCCTGAAGGCCCGTTGATTCTCTTGGATCCAGAGTCTACTGTAATACAAAAAGACAGATGATACGACCGTTACTTCAGTTATGTTTAAAAATCTTATTTTAGCGTGCAATAGGCGTAATTTGGCTGTAAATACATCGAATAGTAGCTTTATGACTCTAAAGAGATGATGATCTTTTAATTTTTGGATTTGGAACCTAATTTGAATCATTTAATTGTTCAAATCTACCGAGTTCGTGATTTATGGAGGACAGAAAACATGTTGGGCCTCTTACAAGCTAAAAAAGAACACTAAAAAGAATAGTTACAGGAATAGATAAACATTGGTTTTTTATCTATGTATAAGAAAAATAATTTGCGTTTCCTAAGAACAACTTACTATTCCTTATGTATATACGAGGGATAGCAAGTTATTCCACACACATATATATATATATATATATATATATATATATATATATATATATATATATGTACATGTGGAATATATATATATATGTACATATAGGAGTTAACGTTATCTGTCTAGTATTTGTCTCTGTTTTTCGGGTGTAGTGGACATGATTTGCCTATGGATACATTGAATAGTAGCTTTGAGACTCTAAAGAGATGACCAAGGTCATAAAAACATAAAATGCAGCAACGACGCAAAGAAGCTATGTAATAATTTTAGAATTATTTTATTTTTTCAATTGTTTTGTAACAGCATCCAAGTATTCCTAAAGTAATCATGCACATTTTCAATGTATTTTTTCACGTAGAATCCAATGAAGCTATGTTTTTTTTCTCTAAAAATGATTTGTGAGTTGCTAGAGACCAATAACCGACAGAAAACCTATGAAAAAATGGTTTTTCGAGTTTTTCGCCATGGCGCCATGCCAGAATCGAATTTTTGGTCATCATAAATTGTATTTGTTTCTTAAAAATACAAATTTTAAGCCCAGAAAATTACTTGTAGCCCCTCCCAGAGCAAAGTTACGGAGATTTTATGATTTAAATGTTATTTTTAGGTTAGAAAAACTGCTTTCTAGGACTCGCAAAAAATCACAGTTTAAGAGAGTGCTAAGACCTAGTCATATGTTTTTCGCGGGATTAATATCATTCATCCTTCCAGATAAAAAAAAAATTTTATAAAAAAAGTGATTTTTAGGTTATGTTGAGGTTAGGGTATGTGTTAGGAAACTATAAATATAACAAAACCTAATCTTAATTACTATAAAAACAAGAAAAAATATTAGTTTTAAAATATATGAGGGAGGGCATTTTACCTATCTTAACGGGGGGTACTCTTTATATTTCGTTCTTAGAATCTTTATTAATAACTGAAAATAAATAAAAAAATATTATTATTGTAAGAATGTAAATTGAAAAATTATATAACTTAATTCTTTAATGATTGGACTATGTTAATACTGTAAAATTGTTTTTTTCAGTAATTATACACTGCTGTCCATATGTTTTTAACCTTTTTTGATAAAAATTGTATAAACTTTCAAATATCATATATCTGCAAAAATTCAATGTACAGAAATGGTCAGCATGGATTAAGAAAGCTCTGGAAGAGCACTTGAAAATGGCATCAATTTTATTTAAAAATATATTCTTTTTATAAGAATTGAAAAACTAAAAAAATTTTTTTTAATTTTGACCTATATTTAATATTTTCTCTTTTTCTCTAGCATACTTTTTTTATTTTTCAAAATTAACATATTTATTTTCAGGCAGGAATTCATTTATAAATATTAAACCGTGATGTTTGATGTTGGACAATCCGCCAAGGAGGAAGGGATCAAGATTCGAAGTCTGTAAATTGTTAATTATTCTCGAATATCTTTTGCACTAGGTACCCCTTAGAGTCTCCTTAGCAATGAGGACGCACCCCTCGGACCGCCACCAATCCCACGTTCTGCAAACACCCTGTTCATATTATCATATTTAGTGATTTCCTTAACTGAAATTATATTCGCACGTTTGATTCACGAGAATATGGCACCAAGAGCGGCACAAACGTAATCTTCTAGCCTAACATTGAGTGCTGGGCAGTCCAGCTCGCCAGAGATCACCAATATACCATCTCCGGAACCACACTCCGTCTCAACCTGAGGGGGGGCAAATTCATTTATTCAAAAGCAATGATTGACACATATTGAAGTTGATATATGGAATTTAGAAAAAGATTTACATTGTATTAACATGAGAACATGCTTAGAAGAAAAATATTCATTCATGACCCGATTTGAATTTTAAAAAGGATAATAAATTATTATACGGCTGTAAATTTTAAATAAGTTTCATAATTATATACTAATATTAATAAGTTACTAATAATATCGCTCATACTTGATGTTTAAATCATGAATTTTAAAAAGCAGAGACAGTTCTGAAAATCAAATTATATGTATTTTTTATTCAAATATCTAATAAACTATTAAGAGTAAATATTTACCTCATAAGTATTATCAGGTTTTATGATAAGTGTATACAAATGAGTATATACATCATCTTTACAACGTATGTCTTTATTTATGAGAAGATTTTTTCCTTTGTAATTAAAAATCACATGAACTTTTTTCGTGCCTGGTCCACAAATATCAGGTCCTAGAAAAATTAATTTTGATAAATATTTTTGCATCTTCAAGTATAATCTAAATTAAGTAATTTCTAGAATAACAACTTCGAACTTTTTTTGCACATTCACGTGTTCAAATTTTCAGATGAAGTAAAATGTTTTTTTTTTTTTAATATAAACGATGAAGTACATATTTTAAGCGGGAATCGGTCAAAATTAAAAAGTTAATATATGTAATCTTGTTTTATGTAGCTTATATTAACGAATATTCTGAAATTCTGATACAATTAATAGTTAAAAAAGGTCTATTTTCTTAGGATAACCTGTAATAATTAAAACGCTACCATACAAAATTTAGCAAACTTTGACATAATTCACGTAGATAAGATAAACAATAAAACGTCCAGAAACGTTTATTGACTACCCACATAGCATGAAATATTTCAATGAAATATTTCTAAAATATATTAAATATCATTTCGAAAGATTACTTTAAAGTATTACGTAATATATTTAGGAAATATTTTAAAAATGAATATTTTCTAAATTTATTCATGAAATATTTTATCGATCATTAATTAAATATTTCTCGTGTGATTTCTGAAACATTCCTTAAATATATCAAATGATATTTCATAAAAGATATGTAAAAAAATTTCTGAAATATTTCTAAATATACATTGTAAAAAATTTATAAGGATTTCTTGAATCTTTTTTGTAATGTTTTTGGAATATTTCGCAGAATATTTTGTAAAAAACTTCGAAAATATATCAAGTATTATTTCACGGAATATTTTCTAAATATTTTCAAAATATTTCATGAAAGATTTTTAAAGATTTCTGAAATATTTGTGTAACATTTCTCAATTCATTTCATGAAAGATCTCAAAAATAATTCAAATATTATTTCACTAAATATTCTCTTAGGCCTTTTAAGGGAATTTTTTTTCTTGAAAAACCGGAGTTTTTTCACGGAAATTGTTTATAACAAACAATTGACATGACAAATCATGCATAAATTTTTGATAACTTAGGTATCCAGAAGACTAAAAAACATTTATTTGCATAGAGAAACTGCAAAAATATATTAGAAGTATGAAAAAACTGAAACCAAAAAGGTGGGACGTATAAGTCCCACTGTTCCTCAAAAGGTTAATATTTTTTAAATTGTCCATAAAGAATTCTTCAAAATCTAAAAATCTTTCTTAAGAGCAGGCCGGATTCGCTGTCCTTGTCTAATTGAGATTTTCGTTATTTACTCAAGTATTAATCGGTGTATCTGCAAATTGAAGGTTAAGCGCAATAGATATTATTATTACAAATATTTATGCACAAGAAGAAAAAAATCTATTGCTTTGTTTTTGAGAAAAGTAAGTAACGCGAAAATATAAACATAAACTTTTACTTTGGCGTTACATACTTTTCTCAAAAACAGAACGGTACAATTTTTTTTCTCGTGCATAGATGTTCTTAATAATAATATCTATTGCGCTCAACCTTTAATTTGAAGATACACCGATTTACTTGAGTAAATAACAAACAACTCAATTGTTACTCGGTCGGTATCAGGTTCTACTCCGGCCTGCCGTTAAAGTTTTTTTAAATATTTGTGTAACATTTCTCAATTTATTCTATGAAAGATTTAAAAAATAATTCAAAGATTATTTCACAAAATATTCTATATATATTTCGAAAATATTTTCTAAAAGATTCCTAAATGTACAAAAATCACTCCCGAAAGATTTCTGAAATATTTGAGAAACATCTAATTTATTTTATAAAAAATTTATAAAATATATCAAATATTATTTAATGAATTAATCTTTGAATATTTCTAGAATATTTCTTAAAAAGTTCCAAAAAATCCATAAATCTTTTTTGAAAGATTTTCTAAATATTTTTGGAACATTCGTAAATATATTTCATGAAATATTTTCAAAATATATTGAGTATTATTTCACAAAATATTTGTTTAATATATTTAGAAAATATGTCACTGCAAGATTTTTTATTCTCAGTTGAGCCAATAAAAGGACACGAATTGGGTGAACGTTTTGTCACAAAGCGGTCGGAGCATACTTTACCATATAAGTCAAAAGCTTACAGCTTTATACACGCGCAGGCGCTTATATCATTACAATGTGTACATAATTTTAAAGATGAATGAGATAACTTGTAAATGGATATGTATTTATTTATAAATATAATGAGGTATAATACAATACAGTATCACGCAAATAAGAATGTGTTTCATTAATAGAATGTATGTAAATGCGACTTAACGGCATGTCGGAGCTGCAGCAATCAAGTTTTGCTTTTTTTATTTTATCAATATCTTTTTAAATTCTTAAATTAAACAAATATAATGACTTGTCCGCACTAAAGCTATATAGTCCAGTAGAATTAGACTTTTTGCATGACTTAATTAGTAACAGGCAACTGAAGTGAAAAATAAGTTCATTAGATCAAAAGATATTAAAATTTAGAAAGACCCTCAAAATTTGGGCTGGCATATTTTTTTAAACAACGTTTTTATGTAAAAAATTGTGAAAAATCGATGTTTTTTGGATCTAGCTGTTTCGTTTTTTAAAAGGGTATATGAAATTTATAATACTTATAAGGGTCTTCAAGACGAATAGTTTAAGCCCTATTACATTAAATTTCGTCAATAATTTATTTAAATAATCGCAAAAATATAGTCAAAAATCGTTAAATGTTTAATAATTTTTTATTCCATAAAAAAAAGAGCTATATGCTTGTAACTTTGTAAAAAGTTGCCTTCTATCATCCTTAAGTTCCCATAATTTTTTCAGCAAAAAATATTTTGTTTATGAGATATTCAATTTGTTTACTAAAAAGAGGTAAAATGTAGGCCTCAAATGGACCCTATTGCGGTCACTTTAGAAAGAAATGACCATTGTCATTTATGCTCTTTGACACTTATATTTAGTGAAAATAAAAAGTTCGATTGATATTTTTATTATTTTCGCTGTTTAAATGGCGATCGAAAAAAAAAATTTTTTTTTCTTAATTGTTTTTTAAATTTATATATGAAAAAATGAAAATATTTAAATGCAACTTTTTTATTCTTGTTGCTTAAATTTTAACGCTTATTTTAAAAAAAAACGTTATTCTGCGATAATTGGGAGCTGAGATAATTTTTTTTTTTTTAAATTCGCCATTTGTTTATTCACAAAGATTAAGAAATGAAATTTTAATGACAGATCCTTTAATACTTGAATTTTGATATAAGATCATTTCTGATATTAAAATCAGTTTTTTAAAACCTTAAAAGATTGTTTTTAAGTATGTATAGTTTCAATTCTTTTTGAAGAGGGGAGGAACGCGTCATCTTTCGCAAGTACAGAAAAAATTTTTTGATTACTTCAAATTTGTCTTGTGAAAAAATTTTCTATATCTCAGTGAAATATGAACCGATTTTGATGTTTCTTTTTTTAATCTGGGGTAGCGCGAGATAATATTAACAGCCGTTATACTTGTTTAATGATATAAATAAATTAATTTCTTATAAAAAATAACAAAAAATATATGCATATTTTTTTTTCAATTTTTATATACTTGTAATGTTTATTTTTATAATCTAATAAATAAGTTTCATTCCTTTTATGAAAGAATTAGATTATTATCTTTTTTACAGGCTAATAATTAATACAAACATTGCTCTTATCATAAAAATCTTGACATTATTAAAAATAATGTGAAGGCTTTTATGATATTGTTTAAAAGAGAAAATAATTAAATTTTTTAGAGAAAAAGATATTATGTTTCATAAAATTATTAATACGAACGTTCCATTAACGTAAAATATGAAGTAAATTATTTTTTCCATATATATTGTTTATAATAAATTAATTTGTTTTGCTAAATAAAACAAAACTGACGGTACTTAACATTATCTCGCACAACCCTAGGTCAAAAAAAGAAACGTTAAATTCATTGAATATTCAAGGTCAGAAGCTTTTTTTTAATAATGTCAGGATTTTTATGATAAGAGCAATGTTTGTAATAATTATTAGCCTGTAAAAAAAATAATAATCTAATTTTTTCATAAAAGAAATGAAACTTATTTATTAGATTATAAAAATAAACATTACAAGTATATAAAAAATGAAAAAAAATAAGGAATATATTTTTTGTTATTGTTTATAACAAATTAATTTATTTATATCATTAAACAAGTATAACGGCTGTTAATATTATCTCGCGCTACCCCAGATTAAAAAAAGAAACATCAAAATCGGTTAATATTTCACTGAGATATAGAAAATTTTTTCACAAGACAAATTTGAAGTAATCAAAAAATTTTTTCTGTACTTGCGAAAGATGACGCGTTCCTCCCATCTTTAAAAAGAATTGAAACTATACATACTTAAAAACAATCTTTTAAGGTTTTAAAAAACTGATTTTAATATCAGAAATGATCTTATATCAAAATTCAAGTATTAAAGGATCTGTCATTAAAATTTCATTCCTTAATCTTTGTAAATAAACAAATGGCGAATTTAAAAAAAAAAAAAATCATCTCAGCTCCTAATTATCGCAGAATAACGTTTTTTTTTTAAAATAAGCGTTAAAATTTAAGCAACAAGAATAAAAAAGTTGCATTTAAATATTTTCATTTTTTTATATATAAATTTAAAAAACAATTAAGAAAAAAAAAATTTTTTTTCGATCGCCATTTAAACAGCGAAAATAATAAAAATATCAATCGAACTTTTTATTTTCACTAAATATAAGTGTCAAAGAGCATAAATGACAATGGTCATTTCTTTCTAAAATGACCGCAATAGGGTCCATTTGAGGCCTACATTTTACCTCTTTTTAGTAAACAAATTGAATATCTCATAAACAAAATATTTTTTGCTGAAAAAATTATGGGAACTTAAGGATGATAGAAGGCAACTTTTTACAAAGTTACATGCATGTAGCCTTTTTTTTTATGGAATAAAAAATTATTAAACATTTAACGATTTTTGACTATATTTTTGCGATTATTTAAATAAATTATTGACGAAATTTAATGTAATAGGGCTTAAACTATTCGTCTTGAAGACCCTTATAAGTATTATAAATTTCATATACCCTATTAAAAAACGAAGAGTGTAGTTCAATGAACCGAAAGACCAAATCGCCGAAAACCAAAAACCAGAAAACCTTTATGCCGATAATCCAGAATACAGAAAACTAAAATACCGAAAGACCAAGATCCCGAAAACCATGGTAACGAAAATCAAGATATCGAAAACCATAACCCAGAAAACTAAATTGCCGAAAACCAAAAAACCGAAAACTTATTTCCCGAAAGGTCAAAATCCCGAAAACCATTTTCCCGAAACGCCAAGATCCCGAATACCATTATTACAAAAGGCTAAAATCCGAAAACCATTTTTACGAAGAGGCTAAAATCCGAAAGTATTTAAATCGATTATTTAAACTGAATTTTAACAGGAAATTTAATTGATAAATTATTGCAATAATAACTTCAATAATTTACCAATTAAATTTCTTGTCAAAATTCAGTTTAAATAGTCGATATAAATACTTTCGGGATTTTAGCCTCTTCGTAAAAATGGTTTTCGGGATTTTAGCCTTTTTGTAATAATGGTATTCGGGATCTTGGCGTTTCGGGAAAATGGTTTTCGGGATTTTGACCTTTCGGGAAATAAGTTTTCGGTTTTTTGGTTTTCGGCAATTTAGTTTTCTGGGTTATGGTTTTCGATATCTTGATTTTCGTTACCATGGTTTTCGGGATCTTGGTCTTTCGGTATTTTAGTTTTCTGTATTCTGGATTATCGGCATAAAGGTTTTCTGGTTTTTGGTTTTCGGCGATTTGGCCTTTCGGTTAATTGAACTACACTCAAAACGAAAAGAGCTAGATCCAAAAAACATCGATTTTTTACAATTTTTTACATAAAAACGTTGTTTACTAAATTTTAATATCTTTTGACCTAATGAACTCATTTTTCACTTCAGTTGCCTGTTACTAATTAAGTCAAATTTTAAGGTTTTTCGAGCTAATTCTACTGGACTAATATTTATACAATAATTTTTGTTAAAATAAAAAATCATTTGGACTTGTTATTTTTTCATGAGCTTTGATTGGAAATTAGATATCAAACTCAACAAACCTAACCTTAAAATACGACATATTGAAAGTTTTTATTATAACTTTGTATGTATAATATTTTGGTGGATTTCTTGAGTTATCCGCACTAGAGTTTAATCTTACAAATTTTTTCTTTGTAGCAAAGAAACTCGATTAAACGCATCGTTTATTCATAAGTTAAGATTGGAAATATTATTAGAAGGCGGACAGCTTCGTCATGCTCTTAAGAGGAGGTCACGTATCTCCGTCCTTTTCTAATCAAAGAATTAATTTTTAGCAAAAACTAATAACTCTAGTAAAAAATGAAAAGAATTTCGTATCTCCTATCAGAAAGAGCAAAATTTTCTTTAAAAAAAAAAAGAATTATTTTTTTACACTCTGCGCGAAAAGTGGGTACTTCTCTCTCTACCGGCAGAAATGAAAGCACCCACTATTTGCGTCTCGTGTAAAAAAATCGTATACACTGAAAGACTTGGAGAGTTGCATTCACTTTCTATCGGCATAAATCCAACTCTCAGTAGGGAAGTAGAGGGGTAGGAGTCAGAGTAACGGTGCCTTGGAGAGTAGGAGATACTCCCCAACTTTTAAAGTATGATTTACTTGAAATTAACGATGTGAGCTCAATTATTTTAGCTTAGAAAAGTTCACATGACGTAACACTACAAATAGAATCTTCATTTAAGGCTATTAATTAAATTATACTACACAAAAAATTTTGCTTTTTCTAATATGAGATGCGGCTTTTTCTTCATTTTTTGCTGAAATTATTAGTTTTTGTAAAAAAAATCAATTCTTTGATTAGAAAACGACAGATATACTCAACCTTCTTTTTAAGAGTGAATGTGAATATATATATATATATATATATATATATATATATATATATATATATATATATATATATATACACTGCCGCCGAGATACTTTTGCCCCCCTTCGTCTAAAATTGACTTATATAAAAAGTTTTATAACTCTGGAAAAAATGGTCGTAGCCTAAAAATTCCAACAAGATTCGAAAGATTGTTGAAAATTCTTTTAAAAACTATTCGTTTGATATAAAAAAAAAAAAACATATTTTTCGTATCTCTTATCTTTGTTTAAAAAGAAATTTTTTTTAACTTCGTTTTGACTTTGTTAAATAGTGTTCAATTTTAGTACACTGAGAGAAAATTCATGCTAATAGAGCATGCGAACTGCCATCTATGCGAGCATATAAAACATTGATACAAATATGACAGGCCGTGAGAAGCTCTATTAGTATTGGATTACCTTATACTAAAAAAGATGGTATGGAGAGTAACTAAAGCATGAACGGCATTCACTGATGACTCGCGTGGTATACTTCGATGACTCCCCACTCTCATATCCTTTGTTTGCTTGAGTCGCCTCCTCTTTTGGGTGGCGACGCGAGCAAACACGGCTGGTCTATACCCAAAATTATGTTGCAAATTTATTTCTTTAACGTATTTTCGTAGCGTGAATCTTTTATTTCTTTTCTTTTTTTATGAAGGGAGATACGTTATAAATATAACCTGTTAAACTTTTTAACTTTAAATAATTTATTTTTAACTTAAAATTTAATTATTTTAAACCGCTGGGGGGCAGATGAGCATGTACGATTTTACGCCATAGATATTTCGGAGTAGCGTTGGTCTAGTGCGTAACGTTCACGCTTTTCGTTTTGAGTACGCGAGTTCAACTCTCAGCTAGGGTCACTTTTTTTTAAATTTTTTTTTATTGTTTTAATATTTTTTATTCCTTTTTATATTTATTTTTTTTTTAGATTTTGTATTTTTTTAATAATTTAAAAATTTGATTTTTCACAAGTAGGCTTGTTTTTTTCCATAAAAATTTTTTAAAAATAAATTATTCTTTATAGGTAGTAATTACAAATATTGATAAATAAATAATGAGGCTTTTTCCATCGTTTGGTGGCGCTACTATATCATAGGGGTAAAGTGCGGTAATTTCAAAAATTAAATATTTAAATTTTTGTATTCGTACTTATATAAGTCTATAAATAATAAAATTAATCTAAATTATTTTTAATTATTTTAAAAGAATTTTTATTATTTTTTTCTGATAGTAAAAACAATAGATAAAAATTTTTGTTATAAAAAAAAATAATATGTTATCCTAACCTATACAAACTTAGTTTTAGTATAACAGAACGCTACAAACAGTAGCATAAATTTATATAAATATTAAATATTAATAAATAACAGAAATAAAATGAAAGGTTATTGTAGTGTTATGAAATGTGAGAATGACGTTATTAACGGGCATAAGTTTCCAAAAGATATTAATCTTTGTAAACAATGGTTAAAGGCAATAAGAGCTAATGAAAATTGGAGTCCAGGAAAATGGAGTAAAATATGTAGTTATCACTTTGAATCAACTGATTTTATAAAGAGCACTAAATCTGGTAAGATAAATGTTATATATTTTATAATACAAATATAAATGTAGAAAATAAACATTTTATATTTTTAATTTGAAGGAATAGCTACAAAACGTAAATTTTTAAAACCAGGTGTTATACCATCTATTTTCCCATGGAACTACAATTCAATTAAAAAAAGAAAAATAAATAAGTTAAAAATAAAAAGTAATGAAACATCTAATGAAATTATAACTGGAAATTGTAATATTGTAAATGCAGAAGCTATTGTATCAGATAAAAATGAATATTTATGTAGTGAAGAAAATTTGACGGTTGTAAATAAACAAGATAATTTGAAAGATGATGATTTAGAAAAGGAAATAAGTTTTAGTAATAATCAAGTAGTCAAAGAAAATGTTGAAGATTTTATACTTAATATAGCAAGTGAAGAGATAATTGAATGTGAAGAGACAAGTGAAACAGTGATAAGCACAGGTGAAATTATTAAAGACAATCCAAACAATACACAATCATCTGATACAATAGAGCCAATACTTTCTAATCAATCAGATTTAAAAATAAAGTTTGATCCTCTAGAACTTGACAATAAAGCTATTCATTTTTATACTGGCCTAGAATCTTTGAGCAAATTGAAGTTTGTTTTCCAAACTCTTGGACCAGCAGTAAATGAATTAAACTATTATTATGGTAAGCCTCCGAGTCATCTTGATGTGTTCAATCAGTTCTTTTTAACTTTAATGATTTCAAGAAGAAATAAGGAACATTATGAAGTGAGTTTATTTTTCAAAATATATTTAAAACAAGTAAGCAATATTTTTATTACTTGGATTAAATTTATGAAATTTCAATGGTCAGAAATCTCTCAATGGCCATCAAAAGAGTTGGTACATTTTTATAGTCCATATGATTTCAAGAAAAAATTTAGTGGTACTCGAGGAATATTAGATGGTACAGAAATTGGAATTTTGAAACCAAGTATACCAACGTACCAACAAAGTTCATTTTCTACGTATAAAAATAAAAACACTGTTAAAACAGTTATATTTGCATCTCCTGGAGGATTAATCTCTTACATAACACCTACATATGGTGGTTCCACAAGCGACAGACAAATAATAGAAAGAAGTCAGGTAATGAAAAAATGTAATCCTGGTGATTCTTTAATGGCAGATAAAGGCTTCGATATACAAGATATTTTGGCACCTTATGGGATAAAATTGAACATTCCTACTTTTTTCAAGAAGAAGAATCAATTGTCAAATCAAACAATCATTAACGACAAAAAAATTTCAAGCAAGAGAGTTCATATTGAGAGATTAATAGGTTTAGGCAAAACATATAAGATTTTAGAAGGTCCGTTAAATGCTTATGAAACTGTATTAGCAGATGATATTATATTTATATGTTTTATGCTTTGTAATTTTAGGAAGACTATTGTAAGTACTGATGCGTAATCTAAATCTTTTTATTGAATGTAATTAACACTTTGTACATAATAAATGATGGATTACAGCTGACAACATTAAACATTTTAATAGGTTTAATTAACATTTAAAAGTTATTAAAAATTAATAGCAACATTTGTTAAATTACATAAATAAATATTTAAAACTTTTTGTAAAAGTGCTTAAGAAGTATTGCTTGCTTAAAATAATCATTATAAAACTTTACTAGCTTTGAAATCATTTCACTTATAAATTTTTCATTTCGATTAATTTTTAAAATATAAATATCAACTAAGGTATAAATGATAAAAAGACACTGAACTTTACCGGTACAAAACATCTGCCCTTGAATTTGATAAAAATAATTATGTTCTACTTTCAATTTGTAAAACCCTTCTATTTCACATAAATATAAATATGGTACTGTTTCAGGAGATATTTTTTTATTTTTTGCTGTATATGGGCATTTCACTTCAACACATACATCCATGTCTTTTAAAAGTGCATCCGGAGAAGCTGCAAGAAATGGATATTCCAGAGATACAAAAGTTCCACATTCAAGACATTTTTCATTCATTAAATATTCTAATTTTTTAATCGCATGACTTTCATATTTCCTTCCATGCATAATCGAAGGCACATGTGATAAGTCTACGGTTCTCATTAAACTTTCTGTAACAGATTTCAGATTTGTAGATTTACAAACATCTCCAAAAGATGAACTATTAATGCGAAATTGTCTATTTTTAAACCAAAGTTTATTAGAAGCTTGACCAATTGTTTCTACCTGAATTTCTTCTGCTCTTTCTTTTGAAATTTCTTGAATACCCATATCTTTTAAAAATTGATCCTCCGAATGTACTTTTAAATAATGATGATCATGATGAAGTGCATAAATATTAGCAGCTTCGAACAATTGCAATTCAGGAAATGTCTGCGCTGAAGTTGCAGCAAAATTAATACATTTATTTCTGAAGTTTGTTGAGTATTCTAGGCATTTCCTATATTTTTCTGGACGTGGATCAAAATCTATTAATTTTTTTTGATTTTTTACTAATTGAAAATCTTTACTTTTTATTGGAGAAGAAGTATACTTTTTTACTTTATGAAAACTTTGTAACTGTTCTGTGCATGTTTCTCTAGTTTTGTATGAATTATGAGCTATAAAATCTTTTATTGCATTTAAAACGACATAAACATGTTTGCAATGTGCATTGGGACCTTTACCCGCTGCACATTCACATTGCACATCAGATAGGTACTAATAAGAAGAAATTTTTAAATCTATTTTATATATAACAGATTTTCTAAATTGCGATGCTACTCTAGCACATAAAAAAACTTCATTATTGCACTCTGCTTTTCTTAAATTTAACAAATATTTATCTTCATACATTTTTCTTCCTTTATCATTAACTAATGCACTTTGAACAGATCTTAGATACTCTACATCAAAATTTATTTCTAAATTAATATTATGTGAAGAATTTACATCTTTATACAGTTTTGCATCAGGTAAATGTAAATTATAATTATCTTCTTCCAATGGATTACTTTTTATAAATAATTTATCCAACTGAAAAAGCCTATAAATATCAAATGTTATAAATTTTCAGTTTTATATTGTTTATGTTCAAAATAATTTAACCTTTCAACTAAATCTGCCTTTTTCCCTGTACATTTAACCTTTCTAGCTTTTAATTCTGCAGCTAATTGTTTGTTCGTCCATTTTCCATAATTTACCTCACTTTTATTATTCATTATTTAATTAACTTTAATATTTTATTTATATGACAAGAATGTATAATAAATGTAAACTTACTTTTTTCAGTATTTTAAATTTCGCGGAATTTACCCCTATGACATAGTAGTGCCACCAAACGACAGAAAAAGCCTCATAGTGATGTTTATTTTATAATAGTGATGTTTATTTTATAATAGTATAGTTTAGTTTATTTATAATTTAGTTTATAAAATTTACAATAAATTACAATAAATAAATAAACTGAGTTATTATTATTTATGTTATAATATATATTGTATATTGAAATATGTTTATAAAGATAAAATTGAACTATAGTATTGTAAATATCACTATTATTTATTTATTAATATTTTAAATTATTTTCTATATGAAATAATTTATTTGAAAATATTAATAAAAAAAACGAGCATATTTTAAGTAACTTGTGAAAAAATAGATTTTAAAATTGATAAAAAAATAGAAAATAAAAAAAATATAAATAAAAAAAAGCAATAAAAACTATTGAAATAATAAAAAAAAAGTTTAAAAAAAGTGGTTCTAACCAAGAGTTGAACTCGCGTACTCAAAAGGAAAAGCGCGAACGTTACGCACTAGACCAACGCTACTTCGAAATATCTCTGGCGTAAAATCGTACATGCTTATCTGCCCCCCAGCGGTTTAAAATAATTAAATTTTAAGTTAAAAATAAATTATTTTAAGTTAAAAATAAATTATTTAAAGTTAAAAAGTTTAACAGGTTATATTTTTAACGTATATCCCTTCACAAAAAAAGAAAAGAAATAAAAGATTCACGCTACGAAAATACGTTAACAAAATTTGCAACATGATTTTGGATATAGACCAGCCGTGTTTGCTCGCGTCGCCACCCAAAAGAGGAGGCGACTTGAGCAATAGAAGAATGCCATAGTTAGCAGTAAAGAAAGAATAGTGGACAAGCCACGTTTACTTCCTTCACGTCCCATGAGAGGATACAGCGCTAGCTATCGAAGGATATTAGAGTGGGGAGCAACTAAAGCATGTAAACAAACAGTTTTTGGATAGAACAAACCTCGTAAGAGTAGATGGCGCTGTTATTAAAGCATAGGATATTACTTACTAACTTTGGATACGTAGACTACATGCTCTATTGGCATGAATTTTCTCTCAGTGTAGAAATCGTTACATTAATACAAAACCAAATAGATTTGAAAGCTTATATTTCAACGATGAAAATGCAATGTCGAACGTCTAGATTCAACCTTTTAAACCAGAGTTATAAGATTTTATATTTAAAAATAAGGTTTTTTTCGATGTATGAATATCTCTGAATTTAAGAGGAATAGAAAAATTTGTCAGAGAGAAAAAATGTTTCTTTTTGGTCAAATAATAATAATATATAATAAAAAAATTCATTTCGGAAAAAAAATTTTTTTTTGCCTTTTTTAGCTATGTTGTTCAATATTTTAAAGATATCAAATCTCATTACATTCCAACAAAAAAAAAAAATTTTTTCGAAATTAATTTTTAATTATATATTATTATTATTTGACCAAAAAGGAACATTTTTTCTTTCTGACAAATTTTTCTATTCCTCTTAAATTCAGAGATATTCATACATCGAAAAAAACCTTATTTTTAAATATAAAATCTTATAACTCTGGTTTAAAAGGTCGAATCTAGACGTTCGACATTGCGTTTCCATCGTTGAAATATAAGCTTTCAAATCTATTTGGTTTTGTATTAATGTAACGATTTCTACTAAAATTGAACACTATTTAACAAAGTCAAAACGAAGTTAAAAAAAATTTCTTTTTAAACAAAGATAAGAGATACGAAAAAAATGTTTTTTTTTTATATCAAACGAATAGTTTTTAAAAGAATTTTCAACAATCTTTCGAATCCCGTTGGAATTTTCAGGCTACGACCATTTTTTCCAGAGTTATAAAACTTTTTATATAAGTCGATTTTAGACGAAGGGGGGCAAAAGTATCTCGGCGGCAGTGTATATATATTTATATATATATATAATATATATATATATATATATATATAAAATAAAACGAAATATTCAATCGTGTCTAATTTTTAAACAGCATCCTAGTAAAAAATCCTCAGTAATAACTATTAGTTTTTAGATGTATATATATTTATATTAGTTATATACGCCATTTACATATGCTTGAACAGCAGTCAGTCTCGAGCGCGCTTCGTGCACCCGAGACTGTCTACTGTTTTCGCAATAAACTCGCCCCGTATTTATCCTTCTTACTCCCTAATGGCGTAGATGATCTCATGTCGTTATAGCAGGTATGAGGGATTACAAAATTATAAATATACAAATTCGCAATCCTTTTTTCTCTTGATTGGAATTTGAATAAACGTGTGCTAACAGGGTAGACGCGGATCGTCTTCAGAACCGTCATTGACGTGTCACATATTTTGACAAGCTGACTACGCATATCACGCAAATTTTATATTTAATTTTTTTTCTTTACTGTCTCACTTTCACTTTAATTATTATTTTTTTGTTATTAGTACAAATTTTTTTAAGGATTAATCAAATTTTTTTAAAATTTATTATGGTAAATGTACCTATTATTGGCCGTTTAGGGACGCGTGGAACATTTGATAAGATTATTATTAACATAAATTTCAAAAATGATTAAAATTTTTGGATATATAGACAAACGTTGATTTATTTGATTGTTGAAAATGAAAAAAAGTCATTTAATCAACAACAATAGTGAAATAAACATAAAAGTATTATCATTTCAGGGTACCAGTACTTGGACCAGCAAAATAATGATGTCCTAGTGTCCCAAAATACTGGTACGATTTATTGGCCACTTGTATATGCAAACATTTATAATTTTATATTTATTTTATAATATTTTTAATTATTTTATAAATAGTTATTTATAAAATAATTAAAAATTTACAATTAATTTACAATTAATTGATAGAATAAAAAATCAATTATTCAAGTGTATCTTTAGAGTGCGCTTTAAGGTAAGGTTTGATATCATATGATTTTAGCTGTAGGTAGCCCCCTGCCAATTACTGAGACGTTGAATTACGAACTGATTTATCAATGCCAATAGATTCCCACACAAAATATTAATATAAAATATGTATAAAATTCATTTTTTTTAATGTGAAATATATTTTAATGTACATAAATAATGTAACAACTAATTTGATGTGCATAATAAAATTCTATTACAATTTTATTTCTTTACTCGTGAACGCGCTTTTCTTCATCAGTACGTAAGAAATACATGGACACTCGCCTAGGTTCAAAATCACAAAATTAAAGTCGATTTTTCAGCTTGAAGTATAATTATTATAATTTAAATTTTGTTTTCTTAAGTTATTTAATGTATACAAAACAATAATTAACGGTAGTTCATAGTCTACTTTGTACTAAAATCTTAAAAATAATTATATTTTTTTATGTGGGCAAGTACTGGTCAGTGGCCAATGATAGGTACTTTTACCTTAAATAACAAAATGTCAAAAGAAAAAACAAAACACGCCGATTAAACTAACCAATTTAACGACTTCGGCGAACGAAGCTAATTACTACCTTATAGTGTGACGTATAGATGAGTCCATACGTCACCATGTGAGGTATGTAATTATCTATATTTTTTTATTTGAAGTATCGCAAACTGATTATAGTTGTGCTACGAATTGACATGTATGTAACCTCAATACCCATTTAACTAGCTTTGCACATACAACGCCAAATACCTGGTACGACGACATAAATATATATATATATATATATATATATATATATATATATATATATATATATTTTATATCGTCGTACCAGGTATTCGGCGTTGTATATGCAAAGCTAGTTAAATGGGTATTGAGGTTATATATATATATATATATATATATATATATATATATATATATATATATATACACAGCACTCTACAAAAATTTCCGGAAATATTTTGGGATAAAGGTAATTCTTTAAACAGAGATCTCCGGTGCTATTGGTCGTAGAAGAAAAAATAAAATTGGTAAGTGAAGTACCCATATGGAAATAATTTCTGTGAATAACTATTAATAACTGTGTAAAAATGTGAAAAAATGTAAATAACTGTTAATAACTATAATAAACTACCGCATTTGAGACATTAATAACAGTAAATAACAGTTGATAACAAATTCTTCAAAAAATTTTGTGTTGATTTTGAAAATACACAAAAATTTTTAAATTACAAAAATATTTATATTGATTTTACAAACATATTTGTAAAATTCTAAAACAAAAATTTTGTTCAAAAAAAATTTGACGAATTACACAAAATTTTTTACAGTGTATTTATTTTAATGTATGACTGTTATATAAATAAATGAGCATAATTATATTTAAATATTATGTAATAAAATATAAATAAAATATCATTTCTGATTTTTTACAAATTCTATTTCTTTTGACCTGTTAACGCCCAAAACGACCTAATATTTTTGCTATTTTTAATAGCTGTAATCACTGAAAAAATCATTGCAAAAAAAATTTGCAAATACTATATCCGATGTAGAATTGTCTGAACTTTCAGATATCATCAGATTTTTCGAAAAAAGTAACTAAAAACCACTACATGGGTTTTTTTGCAAAAAAAAAACGAATCTTTTACTTAAGATCATATTAAAAACTGAATTTTTACATCGAAATTAGACGAGGATTTCTCGGATTAATATAAATTTCATGGCATACGACCCGAAACTTCAAGATCCATGCATTCAAGAAAATTTTTTCTGTTTCTAGTGATTAAAATAGCGGTCCGAACGAGAAAATTTATTTTAAATATTTGAGAATATTTTCCAGGAAAATGACAGGGTTTCAGAAAAAATGTTATAAATCAAGAAGTTATTAAAATTACGCGAAGAGTACGCTTGAATTTTTTTTTAATTTTTCCAGATGATTTGATATTTTTCAAATTTTGCTGGTTTTGGAAAAATCTAAAAATCATTTAAAAAATCCAAAAAAAATTCAAGTGTCTTCTTTGCATAATTTTAATGACTCTTAGTTCTACCTTTTTTTTCTACAACTGTTATTTTGCTGAGAAAAATCGTTAAGTTTCTAGCCATCTTTTGAATTCGCTTGTTTGCCGTATCTGATTGATACGTTGCCCGACTTTTACCAACTAGTCCAGTAGAATTAGCGAAAAAAGAGCTAAAATTAAATGTGATAAGAAACAGGTGCAGACCACCAAAAATGGCTTTGTTGAATGATTAGAAATGAAACTCTGGAATTACCCTAAAAATTTGAGCCGTCCGAAATTAGTAAACACTGATTTAAGGTGCAAAATTCGTAAAAATCACTGTTTTTTGAGGTAGCTTGAAATCGTTTGCGTTCTGGTATATGAAAATTATACTATTTGTAGGTATTTCAAAGACGATTAATTTGAGACGTCATTGATGAAAATCGGTTAATAAATTTTATAAATAATGATAAACAAAAATCGAAAATCGTGAAATTTTAAAATATTTGTCATTTGATGAAAAAAGGATGTACATGTTTGTAATTCAACAAAAATGTGCCTCTTATTATCCTTAAGTAACCAGAAAAATTTCATCAAAAAATATTAATTATTTTAGGAGATATTCTATTTGTTTGTTAAAAAGAGGTCAAATGTACATTAAAAAATTCACCCAAAAACGTCATTGTAGAGACTTTATAATAATCATATAATATTTAGATATTAACGTAGATTTTATGAATTTGATGTGAAATCGCGTCCATTTTATTATTTTCAACCTAAATATGGCAAAAAAAAAGTAAATTTTTTTCTTAATGGTTTTTTAAATATTTTTACAACGAATAAAAATATCAATATAGGGATTTGATATTCTAATTACTGGCAATTTTACGCAAATTAAAAAAAAAAGAATGCTCTAGCTCAATTAAAAGCCGAGATAATTTTTTTTTTTTTTGAAAATTCGCCAATTGTTTATTTATAAATATTAAGGACTGAGATTTTTATCACAGCTAGAATAATACTTCAAGTTTATGATTTCATTATATCGGGGATGAAATAAACATTTTGCAATGTAAAAATTGATATTTAACCTTCAGGCGGCCGGGGTGGCCCCTTTCGGGGTCATCTGATGTTGGCCACTTATCACTAGATATTTTTGAAAGTTTAGTATGGAAATTTTTTACAAAGTATGACTTGATAAGTGGCCAACATCAGATGACCCCGAAAGGGGCCACCCGGCCGCCTGAAGGTTAAGTAATCAAGATTGCTACTAGTTAAACAGAGTAATTTTTCCTGCCTTGCAAAAAAATTGATCTGGCGAGTTATAATTCATGTTTCGATTAAAAATTCCTTATATCTCCGTTAATTACGGACCAATTTTGATGTTTATTTTTTTAAATCGGGGTAGCGCGTAAAAATAATGACAACTGTTGTGTTTGTTTTTAAAAAATTATTTATTTAACAATAACTATAGCAAAAAAAAATTTGCTTAAACATATTTTTTGAAATATTAATTTTAGCAAAAAGCTTAAGGAATAAAGTTTGTTCGTCTTAAAAAAATAAACAATATTTCATTTTAGTGTTTTATGATGAAATTAATATTATTTTCAATTATTTTCACTACCCCGATTTAAAAAAACGTCAAAATTGGTCCGTAAATAACGGAGGTATAAAGAATTTTTTATGACAAAGTAAATTTACGTTGAAATTCCAAACCAAAAATTTTTTCCAATTTGTTTTCCAAATTAACAGACTTAAGAAGGGGCCGAACTATCTGTCTTTGTCTAATAGCGTTTTTCATCATTTATGTAAACACTATCCAGTATAACAAGAAAAAAATAGCAGCCCCCGCTAGATATTAGTATAATAAGTAACTTTTGTAATAACAAACAAATTTTTTTATTGCGTAGTTTTTGAATAATTAGAGACCTACCAAAAAAAGATAGGTTATATTCTAGATTGCTAGTAGGTCTCTAATTGGTCAAAAACTATGCGGTAAAAAATTTGATTGTTATTACAAAATTTACTAATTATACTAATATCTAGCGGGGGCTGCTATTTTTTTCTTGTTGTAAAGGATAGTGTTTATATAAATAATGAAAAACGCTATTAGACAGAGACAGATAGTTCGGCCCCTTCTTAATATTGATTTTATCATGAAAACACTGAAATGAAATATTGTTTATTTTTTTAAGACAAACAAACTTTATTCCCAAAGCTTATTGCTAAAATTAATATTTAAAAAAATATGTTTAAGCAAATTTTTTTTTGCTATAGTTATTGTTAAATAAATAATTTTTTAAAAACAAACACAACAGTTGTCATTATTTTTACGCGCTACCCCGATTTAAAAAAATAAACATCAAAATTGGTCCGTAATTAACGGAGATATAAGGAATTTTTAATCGAAACATGAATTATAACTCGCCAGATCAATTTTTTTGCAAGGCAGGAAAAATTACTCTGTTTAACTAGTAGCAATCTTGATTACTTAACCTTCAGGCGACCATCAAAAATTATCTCGGCTTTTAATTGAGCTAGAGCATTCTTTTTTTTTAATTTGCGTAAAATTGCCAGTAATTAGAATATCAAATCCCTATATTGATATTTTCATTCGTTGTAAAAATATTTAAAAAACCATTAAGGCGACTTCGGATTTTAGGTTATGTTTTATTTTTGAGTTTACAAATTACTCTTTCAATATGTAAAATTTTTCAGATTTTTTAATTTTCTACCATTCTACGGATTATAATAAATGGTGGAAAATTAAAAAATTAAAAAAATTTTAGAAACTGAAAGAGTAATTTGTAAACTACAAAATGAAATCCAACCGAACTTCCGTAGTCGCCTTAAGAAAAAAATTTACTTTTTTTTTGCCATATTTAGGTTGAAAATAATAAAATGGACGCGAATTCACATCAAATTCATAAAATCTACGTTAATATCTAAATATTATATGATTATTATAAAGTCTCTACAATGACGTTTTTGGGTGAATTTTTTAATGTACATTTGACCTCTTTTTAACAAACAAATAGAATATCTCCTAAAATAATTAATATTTTTTGATGAAATTTTTCTGGTTACTTAAGGATAATAAGAGGCACATTTTTGTTGAATTACAAACATGTACATCCTTTTTTCATCAAATGACAAATATTTTAAAATTTCACGATTTTCGATTTTTGTTTATCATTATTTATAAAATTTATTAACCGATTTTCATCAATGACGTCTCAAATTAATCGTCTTTGAAATACCTACAAATAGTATAATTTTCATATACTAGAACGCAAACGAATTCAAGCTACCTCAAAAAACAGTGATTTTTACGAATTTTGCACCTTAAATCAGTGTTTACTAATTTCTGACGGCTCAAATTTTTAGGGTAATTCCGGAGTTTCATTTCTAATCATCCAACAAAGCCATTTTTGGTGGTCTGCACCTGTTTCTAATTATATTATGCATTTCGACTAATTCTACTGGACTAAATGTGGATGTCGACGATTTAAAAAATCTTTTATGTTTATTTTTATTTTTCAATTTTTATGTATTTTTTTTATTTTTTGAATTTTTTATTTTTTTTGTACTTTTTTTACTTTTCTATGGTTTTTGTTTTTATTATGATAAAAGCCTATTTAAATCGGCGCATCTAAAAAGGGGCAAAAGTCTATTTTTTAAAAAAATGAGATAAGATCAAATTTGTGCATGAAAAATAATGCTAAATCATAATGTAAAAAGAAAATAGTAAAAACCCTATTTTTAAAATTTCAGTTTCTGCAAAAAGGATCTTAAGTCCAGCATTTAGGTATCTTTTTGCAGGATTTATGAAAAAAAGTTAATAAAGTGAGGGAATGTAGTAGAGTATATGATTTATAAGTAGTTACCGATATGCAGTTTCATAAATTACTAATCTTTATTTAAAAATTTTCCGAAATATCTCATGATTAAACTTTTTATTAGTAAAATTGAAAAGTTGTAATGTAGAGATATTTTTAAAACTTTTAGATTGGGAATTTATTTATTTATATATATACACACACATATGCTAACGCACACGCACACGCACACACGCATATATATTAGTATTCTAAGAAGTTAAGTAGTTATTTGTTTATAATTATTTAAAAATAATTATGTACTTTGATTGAAGTTATTTGTTAATAAATTGTTAAAAATTATTTTTCTGAATAAATTATTACTTTTGTATGTATGAAATAATATGAAAATATTGTGTAATGTATTATTGGTGAATAAAAGTTAAGTGTATTTTTATAAAAATGTTTATTAATTCTGCAAAAAGAGACGACAGTCCATTGGCTTTTTTATTAATTAAAAAAATATAACGGCTAGTTTTATCAATGGTAAATGTAGTATCTCACTTTGGATAGTACGAACTACGTGTGTGATGAATTTTAAAATAATCCACCAAGCATAACAAAAGTAATACAGTTTTTTCCATTTTCCCAAAATTTTTTAAAAAGGACTTCGGGTCCTTTTGGCATGCACCAATTTATTTTTGTTCAATTTTTCATTTTCAATTATATACAGCTATAATTACTCTTGATAAATTTCTAAGAAACAATTTACACGATAATACTTTTCACAATCCAAATAAAATGGAGTGATTCGCAATTTACATTTAGATTCAGAACATACACGTCTCTCTTTGCTCAGCCATTTGTGCGATGTGTAATGATCAGACATTGGTATTTGCAAGTAAATTTTAGTTACCTTCATACAGAAGCTTTCGTTTTAATTGGAGGGGTCTCGTCTTCTTGACAAATGTTCCAGATTATGGTTGCATTTACAAAAGATGATTGTAACAGGCAAATAAAATCCGACCAAGTCCATTTTTTTTAATTCACATTTGGCGCAACTCTTCTCCACCTGAAGTCATGTAAGTCCACACCACCCATGAATTTATTATAAATTGTGAAGGTAAAAGGATATTGATATTCAATCTAACAATGAGCTTCAGATGAAAATCTTTTTACTGTCTTCATAGGAGTAGCACCAGCTGCTATAAATAGAATAGACACTTGCTTTAAATCAAGAACACTTGTAAAATTCAAGTTACTGTTTTTGTCATAGTGCACTTGGTACGCACCCCTAGAATATTTTTTTTTACCCTCAGGGCGCAAAATTCGATTGTCTATGCTTGTCAAGTGGGCGCAAAAATTGCCCCATGCACCAATTTTAACAATCGTTCAAAAAGACATGAAAAATCATATATATGATTTTCGTAGTTCCCTACACTGAGAGAATATTGGTATAACTGCTGCACTCACTAATACAGCTGAAATCTAAAACGTATGAAAAAATTCGTCCTTTGATTTCGTGTAACTGCCGTTCCAAAACAGTGCAGCATTCGTCTTAGTCTTGCGCTTATGATATACCATAAGTGCCTGTGATATCTGAAAAGCGTCTTTGATGGACGAAAAGAGAAATTCAGCTTATCTATGTTAGTCGTTTTGGGACAGCTAGGCCCCCGAATTTTGAAGCGCTTCTGCACGTATCAATGATGCAGCAGAGACTACGAACAGGGAATAATCACGATGGTGAAACTCGAGCCATAATACATGAAAACCAAGGCAATGGAGAGCAGGATGGACAGCTCGCAGAACAGGTTAAACAAAAAAAAAACGCGCAACTGAAGCATTAGAGAGGGAACGACGGCTGCGTAAGCATGTGAAAACTAGGGCGCGCAACATACTGACACAAGGAAGGTACGATGAAGTGACTGAAATAATATAGCGTCAACAGCACAAATTAGATGAACTCTTAGCTTGTTTAAATCAAAGTCCAAATTATGACAATGAGCGTTATCACGCAAGTACAGACAAAATAATAACGTAAATGTAAATTATGAAAATTTTAGCGTGCAACAAATTAGTGAGATTATGAGCGCAGTTGATAATAATGATATTAATTAAGAGTTATAATATTAAAATCAGAATTCCAAAATTTTTTGATGAATTAGAAAAAAATCTGTAATTATTTTTAGAGGAGTTCATGCGTTATTTTTAGATGGAAAATATAAACGTTGAATCAAAAAAATTAATAATAGCTAAACACGCGTTTTGAATCCAATGTAAGCTGTCGTGGGAAATAATGATTCGTTGGGAAACTGAAGGAGATCTGTATGCTTAATCTTGAGCTCAGCAGGTTTCTTCTCTTTTGCCTAGCGGCTGCAATTTAATAAAGCTATTCAAGTGATCTCTGTAGATTCTTTGTCTGTAGCTGAGGTGAAAATTTCGATACGTTCCGTTAAGTTGCTCATCGATTGTCATCATTGGTCGAACTTGATTTATCAAGTCCCTAAGCTTGGACAAATGGGTGCTAACATCTTCATGCGATTCTTGAGTTCGTCGCTCAATTTCTACTTTTAAATATTCTTGTACATCTTAAGGGGAATCCTTATACTGACATAGAGTTCTACCTTATCTACATTGAAATTATGAATTTTAATAATAATTTAACTATTCATGACTGAAATTCGTAGGAGAGGCTCATTCTTAACATACCAAAGAATTTATTGCAACGTTAAAAGACAATATAAGGGTAAAAATAAAGGCGAAAACTGCTTAGTACGATTAACTTTTCAATGTAGTTATAAATAATCGTATTATGCAGTTTTTGTCTTAATTTTTACTTTTATTCTATCTTTTAACGTTGCAATAGATTCTTTAGAATGTTAAGAATGTGTCTCTTCTATGAATTTTAGTCAAAAATAATTAAATTTTTATTAAAAAATGCATAATTCAAATGTAGATAAGGTAGATCTTTGTGCCGGTATGAGGACACCCCTTAAGCAGAAAGCTTCTAGTAAATCTTCGAAAGTTCGCCAATTTTAGTTTTCTCTTCTAAACCAATGCAACGAAGATAGATCCTAATAGAAGCGCAGAACCCCAAGGCGCTTTGAAGCTAGAAATATGTAGTTGGTACCCCGACCAGACGCGGCGTTAACGTCGCTTTCAGTAGGTAAATGATAACGACCGGTCGGTAAATGAACGGCAGTTATCATTGCTATTTATTCAGATTGTATTTGATAACTATAATAAAGTTAAAAAAATATAATGGAACCCCATGTAATTATAAAAAAATAAAATTAAAGATTGAAATAATGAAAAACAATTTAAGTAAAACTTAATCTGTTATTCTTAAACCCCAAAAGGCGAACAATTTATATACTACATTCTTGTATCTGAAATTATAATCAGCTGTGGCGTAGTGGCTAAGTCGTTCGCTCGACAATTTTTTTTATGTCAATTCAATTCCCGATCAGGTTCTTTTTTTTTTCTTTTGCAATTTGTATTAATAAAAGCAAGTGTATGAAAAATTAAAATTTTGTTTAATTAAATTTTTTTAATATTTAATTTTGATAAAAATTAAATTCTTTTTATTAATAATTTTGATAAAATTAAATTTTTTTAATATTTAATTTTGATAAAACTTAAATTGTTTTAATATTTAATTTTATTAATAAGCTATGATTTTTATTTTTTTTTAATGCATACCATTTAAAAAATGAATAAAATAAATCTAGAAGTGAGTAAAATCAAATATGTTTTTTTGTTTTGAAAATAAAAAAAATATTCGTTAGCTATTCTTAAATTAACTGATGACATAAGATCGGGTCTAGACAAAAAACTCGTCACGTTACTTTTACTTTTTGACTTCAGTAAGGCATTCGACACGATCTCTCCCTTCAAGTTACTTACTAGGCTTAGATCGATGGGACTTTCCAGGGCTGCTCTCTTGTGGATTAACTCCTATATATCAGGAAGGAAACAAATGGTTTCCACGCATTTAAACGAGGAATCGAGTTGGCTGACAACCAACCTTGGAGTTCCGCAGGGTTCAGTACTGGGGCCTCTGTTGTTTTGCCTTTACATTAATGACGTACGTGACGCTCTTGACTCTAGTTGCGTCGAGCACCTACTCTATGCTGACGATCTGCAAATTTACAAGCAGGTACCTCGCGAGAATGTGGATGAGGGTATTCTCACTCTACAGAGGGCGGCCAAAGCAGTGTCGGAGTGGGCTGCTGGTGTCTCTCTCACTTTGAATTCTAATAAAACCAAGGCAATCGTCTTTGGCAATAGTCGTTTTATAAATTCTTTTTATGCTGATAGGTCACGTACGATTGATCTTGAGGGAGGCATTAGTATACCTTTCTCTGACTCCGTGACGAGTCTTGGTGTTGTGCTTGACCCTAAACTTTCATGGGTACCGCACGTTGATATGATAACAAAAAAGTTTAATAGAGTTTTGTATACCCTGCGGTTTTTCCGTCGGTACACAACGGAGTCTCTGCGTAAACAGCTAGCAACCGCCCTGCTGTTTCCACATCTTGACTATTGTTCGGTAGTTCTGCTCGATGCTTCTCAGGAGTTGAGAAGACGAATACAGAGATTACAAAATTCATGTGTGAGATATGTAATGGGTTTGAGAATGGGTGATCATGTCTCTCCTTATAGAACTGTGTTGGGTTGGCTGCGCACTGATTCGAGGAGACAGTATTTTTTGGCTGTGCTTATGTACAAAATCGTGCGCATGAATACTCCGGAGCATCTAGTGAGTCTCTTCACTAGACGTGTACCTAGGGCGGCTACTAGGGGAGAGACTAAGGATCTTGCGGTGCCCTTTATGCGCACTGAGACTGGAAGGAATTCCTTCCAAGTTCAAGGTGCGCATTTTTGGAACTCCCTGCCTGTTGAGATTAAACATCTTCCATCTCTCAGCAGGTTCAAAGCAGCGGTGAGAGGGTACTTGCTCGACCTAGATTAATATTTTTTTACTATATATTAATGTTAATTTATTTAATTTATTTTTGTAACGTCCTGTATATAGGTTTAAGGTGCGAGTGTATTTATTGTATGAGTGTTGGCTGAATGGTTGGTGAGTGAGAATTTTTATTTGATTTTGGTGCGAGTGTATTTATTGTATGAGTGTTGGCTGAATGGTTGGTGAGTGAGAATTTTTATTTGATTTTATTTTTGACTGCGTTTCATGCTATTGCGTACGCTTGTTATTTTTATTTTATTATGTATTAAATTTAATTTTTTTAAAATTTTAATACTATGATTGATAGATATTGTAAGACTGATTTTTATTTATATTTATATGATTATTTTTATCTATATTGCGTGTATTTTATGATTACTTTGCGATATCACTTTTATTTATTTTTGTTTGTGACTTACTTATTCAGTATTATTAGATTTAGTGACTGACTGTGATATTAATTGTGCAATATTTACATTTATACTTTTTTATAGCATTTTGTGCAATATATATTGTTTTTGTATTTACAAATTGTATTACACGTTTTTGTACTTTTATGCAAATAAAATAATATCTATCTATCTATCTATTCTTTTGAAAAAAAAATATGAAAAATTTGTATTTTACTCACTTCCAGATTTATTTTATTCATTTTTTAAATTGTATGCATTAAAAAAACAATAAAAATCACAGTTCATTAATAAAATTAAATATTAACAAAATTTAATTTTACTGAAATTAAATATTAAAACAATTTAATTTTATCTAAATTAAATATTGAAAAAATTTAATTTTATCAAAATTATTAATAAAAAGAATTTAATTTTTATCAAAATTGAATATTAAAAAAATTTAATTTTACAAAAATTTTAATTTTTCATACACTTTCTTTTATTAATACAAATTGCAAAAGAAAAAAAAAGAACCTGATCGGGAATTGAATTGACATTGAAAAAATTATCGAGCGAACGACTTAGCTACTACGCCACAGTTGATTATAAATTCAGATACAAGAATGTAGTATATAAATTGTTCGCCTTTTGGGGTTTAAGAATAATAGTTTAAGTTTCACTTAAATTGTTTTTCATTATTTCAATCTCTTAATTTTATTTTTTTATAATTACATGGGGTTCCATTATATTTTTTTAACTTTATTATAGTTATCAAATACAATCTGAATAAATAGCAATGATAACTGCCGTTCATTTACCGACCGGTCGTTATCATTTACCTACTGAAAGCGACGTTAACGCCGCGTCTGGTCGGGGTACCAACTACATATTTCTAGCTTCAAAGCGCCTTGGGGTTCTGCGCTTCTATTAGGATCTATCTTCGTTGACCAATGTTATGATTTTTTATCTAATACTGCGGACAGCGCTCTAATAATGGTACCTACAGTGAGTCCACAAGCAGCTTAACATCCTTGCAAATTATTCAAAAATGATTCTGAATCTTTTTTTCGTTCTCCTTCAAATGAAATGTGCCAATTCGCAAATATTTGACTGGTGTGCTTCTCTCGATGGAATATAGACGCGTTCATGCTAGAATGGTATAGTTCTGAAAAGGCTTAAGAGCAGGTCGCATATTTCTGTCTTTTTCTAATCAAAGAATTAATTTTTTTATAAAAACATAATTTTAGCAAAAAATAAAGACAAAGCCGCATTCCGTATTATAAAAGGCAGAATTTCCTTCACTAAGAAAAAATTGATTTTTTTGAAAAAATTTTGAAAAACTTAAAACATAGAGGTTAGGGTGAGCAATTTGGTTTTTCAAGATTTTCTTGAAAACAAAGCGATTAATTCAAATATTTCTTATGAAAAAATATTGCTTTTTGTAATACGAGATGCGGTTTTTTTTTTTAATTTTCTGTTAGAATTATTAGTTATTGCAAAATATTAATTATTTGATTAGAAAAGGACTGAAATACGTGACCTCCTCTTAAGCGGTATTACTATTGAAATGGGTGGTTGGTCCCGGCGCAGGCAGCCAAGTGATGGAATTGACTGGAATAGTTGAAAAAATGGGTGAATGTGGTATCAAAGGTTGTGGCAAAAGTATACGTCCAGGGAGTGATGCAATATAAGAGTAATTCCATGATTTAAGGTAAAAAAGATTATGAGGGTAGCGATAGAAATCAGGAGCAGGTACGCTGTTTGGTCCTCCGTGGTTTGTTGTTGTAATATTTGTAGGGATAATATTACCTAGATCAAGGTAATACTGTACAAGCACATTATCAAAGGATCAGGTACACAGTCGTACAAGGCAGCAAATTTCCTTGACCAGCAGTCGACGTCAAATCCACGGCTCATGTGTATTTAGTATTATTTGTTTAATCTACTGTTTCAGACGTGATAAGGTATTGGGTTGATTGTGCTCGAGGAGATGTGGTCAATGGGTGAGTAGTTGCATCGCTGTCACTGAGAGCAATAAGGTTTTTGGAGCTACTCGTAGGAATACTAGGTTGATTGCTGGCAGTCTGCTTTGATGATTCTCCTAGCATAATATGGTCCCTAAACACGCCGGTCATTTTAGCTACGTGTAATAAAGGAGCCAGCTTATTTTCATGCTTAACTTCTGCATTTACATTAATTAGTGGTCCTTAATCGTCCTCCAGCACTGTAATGAAATTGCCAGCCGGGAGGATATTGCACTCCAGTCGCGACTCGTTCATTACTTCGTTACTTCGTCCGGCTCCCAAAAAGCTGTTCTTTCGCCGAGATGTCTTCTAAGCTCATAGCACAACATCCATTGTTTGAATATGAAAATAATTCTCTTCAGGCTTACTTCTCGACTACAGTATCCATATAGCTGCTCTGCGGAGAGCTTGTCTACTATTTGAGCAATTTCCTCAGACGCTCTCGAAATTTCATTTCTACATATATTCTCGAGGATCAATAAAGTACCGGCACTATTAGTATTAGCATAATTAAAAAAGGTGTAGGAAATGTGCACAATTATCATAATATTAAAATGTATTATTATATAAAAAAGAGAAAATTGCTTAATATGGAATCGTAAAAAAATAGAGCTGTAAGGATAGGTGCTGCAAGGTAGTACAAACGAAGACAAACACAGACAAAATACTATAATTAATGCTATACGTTATATGACGTAGTCCTGCTGTGATGGGCTTACAACCAAGAAATACTTTAGTTTAGTAAATGAATTTCGGCTATACAAGCAATTGACAATAATTTTTATGCAATGATTAGTGCGAAAAAAGAAATTATACACAATACTATTAATGTTACTATTTATCTAAGAGTCAAGTTTTCTGAAGTGGGCTACTAAAAATTAAGTAGTTGACTTTTATACATCTTTTTGCAGATTCTCAAAGCCTTATAAGTCAACATTAATATCCCCAAATAGTTTTTGAAAATTTCAATTTTTCAAAAAAATATAAACAAATGAAATTTTAAGAACTTTTTTTTTAACCAGCGATATTTTGATAAATGTTAAGGTGGCTTAAGCGATTTTTTCTAAAATGATTTTAATTTCTAAAATTTTCATAAAAATATTCTTTAAACTCTAATCTTTCAATCTATATTTTGAAAAATATGGGTTGACGAACTATTTTTTGAGAAAAAATTATTATAAAAATGATAATAAATGTACATGCCCTTATGGGACTGAATCGTAAATCCGATTTAAGAAGGGGCCGAACTATCTGTCTTTGTCTAATAGCGTTTTTCATCATTTATGTAAACACTATCCGGTATAACAAGAAAAAAATAGCAGCTAGGTATTAGTATAATAAGTAAATTTTGTAATAACAACCAAATTTTTTCACTGCGTAGTTTTTGAATAATTAGAGACCTACCAAAAAAAGATAGGTTATATTCTAGATTGCTAGTAGGTCTCTAATTAGTCAAAAACTATGCGGTAAAAAATTCGGTTGTTATTACAAAATTTACTAATTATACTAATATCTAGCGGGGGCTGCTATTTTTTTCTTGTTATACCGGATAGTGTTTACATAAATGATGAAAAACGCTATTAGACAAAGACAGATAGTTCGGACCCTTCTTAACTCTATTATAAAAAGATACAATATAAAAAAAAACTTATATTTCTATAGTTCATTTCGCGGAGATGACATTTGTAAAAGAAAATCAGGACTTGACGAAGAAATACAAGAGAAAATAAATCTAAAAGAATGCGAAATAGAATTTGCTACACATAATGGCAGCCTCTGCGCATGCGCGTCAGATACAGACGCCATACGTAAGGCTAACGTGCGTTCAGAGTGCTCGTAACCAACAAAACAGCAGGGACATACCAAAGTAAAACTTGTAATGAGAAACAAAACAAAAATATTTTTTTTTTTTTTTTATTACTTTTGATTACTTAAAATTGTTTTCTTATCATAAGAAATAATCAATAATACTATTTAATTAGTTATAATAGCTCAATCAATAAAAACATTTTGATGTCGCAGACGCGGCCCCGCTTGATACGGCACCTAGCGCTTGAGCGACCTTAAATAAAATTTGACCAAAATTTTATGGCATATTTAGGAATAGTAGCAGAATTGAGTAAGATATAAATAATATTAAAAAATTTTAATATCGATATATGTACAAAAATTAATATAATCTCTTAATAAATATTCTTTATATTATTTTAACTAAAAAAAGTAACGTGTAAAGACTCCTAAAGTTACATAGAAAATACAAACATATTAAGTTATAATCTCTAAGAACTGTATATACGGAACTGATTGTAACATTCATATATACTCACACACTCATATACTATAAACAAAATAATAATTTAGGATAAGGTCCATAGAGCACAAAGTGCATGGCCATCTAGTTAGTTCAAGTCTAACAGCATAAGAGAGAGCACAAAATAAAGATTTATAAAAATTACTTGTTTGTGCTTTCTGACTACACCTTCTTCCTTTAAATTCCAACAGGTTATGAGCCCAAGCACATAGCTAAGGTGTATGTAGTGCGAAATAAAAAAATATATAAATAATAAATAACTTTTTTAATTAAAAAAAATTAATTTTAAAAATAATAATAATAATAAGTGCTTGTGATAAGTATATGTGTTAAGATATAGTTCAAAAATGAGTGAAGATACAAAAAAGACAAAAAGAAACATTAAGCCCTTTGATGGTGAAAAATATAGCATACGGAAATATCGTATCCGCGCTTTAATTGCAGAAGAAGATGCACTTAAAGTCTTAGACGAAAATATTCCTGATAAAACAGATGATAATTGGAAAAAATGCGAAAGAATTGCTAAGGGTATTATTATTGAATATTTGTCTGATTCAATGCTTAGTTTTTCAACAGAAGCAGATACAGCAAAAAGTGTCATCGAAAAATTAGATGCGATTTATGATAGAAAAAGTTTAGCAACGCAATCGGCGATTGAAAAGAAGCTTTAACACTTAAATTTAAAGAAACAATACCTTTATCAAAACATCTAATTAATTTTGATGAAATGGTAGTTGAATTACAAGCAGCAGGAGCAACGTTAAGAGCAGCCCGGATTCGCTGTCCTTGTCTAATTGGCATTTTTGTTATTTACTCAAGTATTAATCGGTGTATCTGCAAATTGAAGGTTAAGCGCAATAGATATTATTATTACAAATATTTATGCACAAGAAAAAAAAAATCTATCGCTTTGTTTTTGAGAAAAGTAAGGAACGTGAAAATATTATAAACATAATATTTTTCTCCGGCGTTCCTTACTTTTCTCAAAAACAAACCGGTAGATATTTTTTTTCTTGTGCATAGATGTTTATAATAATAATATCTATTGCGCTCGACCTTTAATTTGAAGATACACCGATTAAAACTTTAGTAAATAACAAACAACTCAATTGTTACTCGGTCGGTATCAGGTTCTACTCCGGCCTGCTGTTAAGTGAAATGAGTAAAATTGCTAGACTTTTATTAACGTTACCGAATTCATATGATGCACTTGTTACCGCTATTCAAACTGTCAGATAAAGATTTAAAAATAAAATTACCTTTGTAAAAATAAAATTACTAGATTATGAAATAAAATTAAAAAATGAACAGAGTGAAACAAGTGTAAAAGTATTGCAAACAGAAACTATATCAAGTAATGAAAAGAAAATTAAAAAGCATAAAAATTTCAAAGTAAATTTTAAAAGAAAACAAAATAATAGTTATAAAAATAAAAAGTTTTATAAAAATAATAATAAACACTGTGATCATTGTGGTAGAAAAAATCATGAGAGAAGAGACTGTTATTTCTTAAAAAATAACGCTACTGTTGAGAATCAACAACGGACGCTGCATACGATTCAAACGCAAAATGATGATCGTAGTTTTGCATTTATGACAACGGACGAAGCTGAATTTGAAAATGATGATCCAACAAAAATCATTTTCATAGTAGACTCAGGAGCCACAGATTACGTAGTCAAAGAAAATAAAATATTCAAAACTTTATCAACTTTGGAAAAACCTATCAAAATATCAATAGCCAAGAGAGGAGAAACAATCGACGCCACTCATATTGGAACGATAGCAGTCAAAACAAATCTCGGTGTATCGGGCATTCTTGAGAATGTACTATATGCACCAGATGCAACAACAAATCTTTTGTCTGTACGCCATATCCAGCAGGCCGGAATGAGCGTCATTTTTGGTGAATCTGGAGGTGTAATTATAAAAAGAGGTGGTAAGACCATTCTAACTGGTAAGTCAATAAATAATTTAATATGCATAGTTTTTACTGAAGATAATACGTGTAATAAAACGTATGCAAATAATACAATTATTTTAAATGCATATAAATTATGGCACGAACGTTTAGGCCACATTGAAAAATCTAAATTTATCAAAATGAAACAAAATAATTTAATCGATGATAATAATTTAATTGAATCAATAAGTCTCACTAATGATTTGTGTGAAGCTTGTATTTATGGAAAACAACCACGTCTTCCTTTCTCAAAAGAAAGAGATAGAAGTCATGTAACAAGACCTTTATTTATCATACACTCTGCTGTATGCGGTCCCATAAAGCCCTCGACTATTGATGATAAAAATTATTTTGTTACATTTATCGATGAATTTACACATTACACGGTAGTTTATCTCATTTCATATAAGTCTATAGTATTTAAAATGTTTCAAGACTTTGTAGCTAAAAGTGAAACTCACTTTAACTTAAAAATTGCAAATTTAAATTGTGATAATAGGAATGAGTATTTGTCGAATGAATTTAAAGCATTTTATGTACAAAAAGGTATCCAATATAATTTAACTATTCCTTATACTCCACAACAAAATTCTATAGCAGAGCGCATGAATAGAACTCTGTTAGACTCTGTAAAAATCACGATCTATGATTCATGGTGCTCAATTTAAAAAAGAATTATGGGAAGAGGCTATTTTAACGGCTTCTTATTTAGTAAATATAATCCCAAGTAAAGCCATTGCGGAGAATAAAACTCCATATGAACTTTGGCATAATAAAAAACCAAAATTAAATCGTTTAAAAATTTTTGGTAGCACTGTTTATTATTATGACAAAAATAGACAAGATAAATTTGATAAAAAAATCTATTAAAGGAATTTTAGTTGGCTATGAGAGAAATGGATACAAAATATTAAACGTTCAAACAAATAAATTTATTATAGCACGTGATGTTGTATTCGATGAAATAAACTTTAAAGATTCGAGACAACATTTGTACACGCAAAAAATGACTTTGAAAACAATCACCTTGAAATAAAAAGATTTAAAGCTGATGATAAAATCAGCGATAATCAAGAAACTGAAGCAAACAATTCTAATCAAAAGATTGAAGCTCAGATTGATTCTCATGAAGGTGAATTGCGACGAAGTACAAGAATAAAAAATAAATTTCAAATAAATTATGATGAAAATTATGATCATCATATTCATGCACTATCAACAAATACTGACATTCCTAAGTCTTACAATGATATAAAATACCGTGATGATAAAAGTAAGTGGGAGCAAGCTATTAATAATGAAATTTAATCATTAATACAAAACAAAACATGGGAATTGCTTCCACGTCCGAACAATAAAAATATAGTTGATTGCAAATGGGTTTTTAATATTAAAATGGATGAAAAAGGTATTCCATGTAAATGTAAAGCACGACTTGTTGCAAAAGGTTTCAGTCAACAATATTTACAAGACTATAATGAAAATTTTGCACCAGTTGCGCGAATAACAACATTTAGAATGCTTGTTGCCCTTGCAAATCAATATACTTTATTGATTCATCAAATGGACGTGAAAACTGCATTTTTAAATGGTCTATTGAAAGAGGAGATATACATGCGAGTGCCAGAAGGAATTTCAGCTCCTGAAGGATACGTATGTAAGTTAAATAAGGCATTATATGGTCTTAAAAAATCAGCAAGATGCTGGTTTGAACTTTTTGAAATTACACTTAAAAAGCATGGTTTTCAAAACTCCTCAGTAGATCATTGTTTATATTTTCAAAATAACAATCATATCTGTAAAAATATTTATGTGTTATTGTATGTAGATGATGTTCTTATAGTAACTTATGATAAAAATACAATGCAAAATTTTAAAACATTTAAAAAAGCAGTTTTCAATGACAGATATGAATGAAATAAAATTATTCTTAGGAATAAATATAATAAGAAAAGACGATACGATTTTATTAGATCAAAACGTCTATTTGGAAAATATTTTATACATAAATACAATATGATAAATTGTAATATTTTCAACACTCCATTACCTGCAAAATTAGATTTCAATGCTTTAAATGATGACGAGTATTATGATGCTCAATGCAGAAATGTTATAGGCTGTTTAATGTACGCTATGTTATGTACAAGGCCTGATCTCTGCTTTGCTATAAATTTACTTAGTAGATATCAAAATAAAAATAACAAAGAATTATGGCAAAATTTAAAAAAAGTTTTGAGATACATAAAAGGATCATTAAAACTTCGTTTAGTTTACAAACGAAATGAAAATTACCAAAATTTATTAAATGGATATGTACTCTGATTGGGCAGGTAATGAAGTTGACCGAATAAGTACAACTGGTTATATATTTAAAATGTTTGATTGTTATACGATTTGTTGGAATACAAAGAGACAAAATTGAGTTGCAACTTCCTCAACAGAAGCCGAATATATGGCATTATATCAAGCAGCTAAAGAAGCTTGCTGATTGAGATTTCTTTTGCAAAGTATTAAAATTAATTTTAAAGAACCAATAAGTCTTTTTGAAGATAATAATGGTTGTATAGCCATTGCAAATAATCCAACAGATCATAAACGATCAAAACATATTGATGTAAGATATCCTTTTACACGAGAAAAAGTAGAACAAAAATTAATAATGCTTAAATATATTTCCACAGATAAGCAGCTGGCTGATGCCTTTACAAAGCCATTACCGAAAGTGCAATTTACGTACATCCGCAAGCAGATAGGATTAGAAGAATCTGAATAAAATAAACAAATTTTATGAGAATTTAAAAAAAAAAAAAAATCATTAATGTCTAATTCACAAGTTAAAATTGAATTAATATTTTAAATTTATTTTTTATTCGTTTATATATATTCTTTTCATAAAATTTTTATTGTATCTGTAATTGCGAGTACAGTGGTTTGATTGGGTTTTTATTTGGGTTTTACCCAATCCTTAGCAACAAATGTTGAACCACTTATGTATCACCCAACATATATAAAAGAAACAAAGTGTTCTCTCTTGTGTGTGATAGTTACGGATTAATTTTTGAGTGGGGGTATTGATATATGTACAAAAATTAATATAATCTTTTAATAAATATTCTTTGTATTATTTCAACTAGAAAAAGTAACGTATAAAGACTCCTAAAGTTACATAGAAAATACAAACATATTAAGTTATAATCTCTAAGAACTGTATATACGAAACTGATTGTAACATTCATATATACTCACACACTCATATACTATAAACAAAATAATAATTTAGGATAAGGTCCATAGAGCACAAAGTGCATGGCCATCTAGTTAGTTCAAGTCTAACAGCATAAGAGAGAGCACAAAATAAAGACTTATAAAAATTACTTGTTCGTGCTTTCTGACTATACACCTTCTTCCTTTAAATTCCAACATTTAATTTATTAATAAATAATTAATTTTGCAATAAACAATTAACAATTTGATCAACTTCTCCTCGTACTAAAAAAATTTTTTTAAATATTTTTTATTTTATTTTTTATACTCTTGAAAACTGTGAAACAAAATTTTGATGATCTCAATTGGGAGAAAAGTCATGAATTTTCAAACAATGTCATATAGACTGCGGCTGGGGCGTGCGCGCCGTATCGCGCGCTCGTGATCTGAAAGCGCTTCTATTCCTTTCCATAATTTTAAACCGACTTCAAAAAGGAGGAGGTTCTCAATTCGATTGAAGTTTTTTTTTATTTTTTTATTTTTTTTATGTTTGTTACTTCGTAACTCCGTCATTTCTAAACCGATTCGAAAAAACTTTTTTTATGTGATAGAGGATGTCTGCAGAAAGGTCCCATACGTGTCCTATAATTATTGGGCCAATATTTGGTTTGTATGATCAAATTATCAAATTGAAAAAAACCAGGTGTTTCGTTTCCTCATTTACCTCCCTTATACTTCGCCTGCTATACTCTCCCTCTCTCTCTCTCTGTCTCTTTCTTTCTCTCTCTCTTGAACATGCGTCATTGGTCGCAGATTGGGCATCCAGCAATCATCTCAAGTTGAATATCAACAAGACAAAGGCTATCATAATTGGCTCTTATTATTATATCAATATTCTAACCTCCTTGCCATCTACTGGTATCTGCATCAATGGTGAGACAATCGGTTTTGAGTCATCTGTTCGTAATCTGGGTGTGTATCTTGACAGCAAGCTGAACTGGAAGGAGCATATCACACATGTGTGTAACAGGTCGTTCTCTCTCCTCTATCAACTCAATTTCTTTAGACGGAGCACTACTTTTGCTCTACGTAAGCACCTTATTCGTACACTGTTGTTTCCGATTCTTGACTATTGTTGTCTTGTGTTTACTGACCTTTCTGCTGAACTCGACCTTAGGCTTCAGAGGGTTATCAACGCTGGTATACGTTACATCTATGGTGTAGGTAGGCGTGAGCACATCTCTCCTTATAGGCTCTCTCTGGGTTGGTTATCTACTGCAGGTAGAAGGAACTACTTTGCCTCTACTTTTCTTTTCAAAATGTTTTTATCATGCTCACCTTCATATCTATTTTCTAGATATCAGTGGAACCGGCCTGTTAGGGCTCTGAGGGAGGATGTGAGGCCATTGACCATTCCTCATTCTTCCACCGAATACCATCAACGCTCATTCACTGTTTCATCCTCGCGACTGTGGAATGAACTTCCATCGTCGCTGAGGACTTCATCTTCACTCTCATCTTTCAAGTTGACCTCTCATGCGCATTTCCTCTCCCAAGAGTTTGGACCTCTGCTCCCAGCTTAAAATTTTCTTTGCTTTTTGTTTTGATTTTTATTTTGTTTGTATTTTTTATTTTATTTTTGTAGTTATTATTACTTTTTTATTTGTATTTTATTTTTATTTTATTCTATTGTTATAATTCTTTGTAACCTATATTTTGTTGTACAACATAATGTACATAAATAAATTAATTATCTATCTATTTATCTGTCTCTCTCTTAACTAAGCTTGAATATGTATACATGCATACACAACGACACTGTGTCGTTGAGCCTTCTTTTTTTCCACCTATACATTGCTTGGTATAGTGTACTAATGCATGCGTTATGAATTAATAATGAAAGTTAGGCATAATTAGTGGGTCTACCTAGATTTGCGCTTTTAATGAGGGGATTCACTAAAAAATAAAAACTAAAAATAAAAAAAAATTTTTAACAAAAAACAAAACCGACTTAAAAAAAATGCACTAATCCTGGTAGAAAATATACCATTTAAAAATGGTCATTCGTCATTTATTAACTATATTTTTTGGTCAATAAATATAACCAAAAACTGATCGAAAGATAGTGAAATAATATATATATATATATATATATATATATATATTTTTGTATATAGACATATCCGCACACATTCTAATTTTTATAATTAAAATTAAGATATAATAGATGATTTAAACTTTTAAAATTTAATTTGATTTAGCCACATAATATTCATTTTTTAATTTATATTGAGACATTTATGCCTAAATGCGCATAGATGTATTAGAAGAGAAAGAGAGAGAGAGACGTTTGCGAACATGTGACTGCGCGTGTTTCCTAAACCTAAAACGCAAAAAGTTTTCATCATAAAAACTAAATCTAAAATTTCGTAGACACGGAAAAAATCGTTCTATTACTGTTATAATTCATGATAGCACCAATATTTCGGGTATTATTATTTTCGGCATTATTATTTATTTAAATAAGTGCGTTTATTTTACGTGTCACAGCGGTTAATTTTTCTGATGCTAATTGAATATTAGCTGCACTTTTTCTTAAATTATTCTGTCTTTTAACGTTGCAATAAATTCTTTAGAATGTTAAGAATGTGCCTCTTCTATGAATTTTAGTGAAAAATAGTTATATTTTTATTAAAATGCATAATTTAAATGTAGATAAGGTAGATTTCTGTGCCGGTATGAAGACACCCCTTAAGCAATAAATTTAGATAATACAAATGTTATAAACTTTTTAGCTTATAACAGCACCATAAAATATTTATCCATGAGCCTGGCAAGTAATTTTATTAATTTCAAATAAGATTTCAAATATTTTGGAATATTTGAAAACAAATAATAAAAAATCGATAATACAATTTCGATAATTTAATTTAATATCTAAAATATTTCCAGATTGACAGCTTGAAAATTTTTTTTAAAAGTATAGTATTGTTACGTCATGAACGTATCTTTTTTATTAACATTGGTAAATCAAAATTCCTCAGTTATTGAACAGTCGCATTATTTCATTATTAAGCGAAATTAAGTAGATCATAAGAAAAGAATCGAAACGTATGTTTCGAAATTTCAACATGAATTTTATGAATCCTAAAAACCATTACGAAACATATTATCAAAATTTAAAAAAATTTATAAATAAAAATTCATGTAAAAGATAATAAATCTTATAAACAAATATGAGTACAAAAGCCAAATGAAACAAATGATATTCGGGACATTACCCCGGGTTTCTTATTGGTAATACGTTTACACTGCCCGTCAAGTTCTATATTTCAAAAGCAATTGCTATTACTAAATATACATATATCGATTATTAAAATATATACGCGCATAAAAATCAATTGTATTAAAAGTGTTAAAAGATATCAATAAATCTCGAGGATCTATTAACATATCGTGCCTATTCATTTGTCTGCCCATACACTGAGAAAAAAATTTAGTTGAGTCAATGAAATAAATTTAGTTATTAAATATTTTGTTGATAAAAATTAATTTTGATTGAAGTAATATGCAAGGTTATTAAATCACTGAAATATTTAGTTGGGATAAAAAAAATTGATACCTAAGTTGAAAAAAATAAATATTTTTTTAAAAAAAAGAAAAATTTATTGTTTCGGTTAAATTATTTGATTGATTTAATCAAATCAATTTCATTAAGGCAGCTGATAAAATTTTATAAAATATTTATTTGTAACAATAGGATATGTTTGTAAATTATCTATATATTTTGTTACAGTAATTAAATATTTATTTTAGTAAATCGTTTGTTAAATTTACAAAATCTTTTATAACAATAAAAAAATATTGGTCAATCATCAATATAATATTTGCTTGAATTAACGGTCATCCGATTAAGTTAAAGAAGCTTATATTGTAAATAAATGCTTCACTAAGTTAATAACATTGTCATTTAATTAATAATATATGTGATTGTATAAAAAAAAATATTTTGTTGTATATAACACATAAAATTTGATCAGCATTTCAATAAAAACTACAATTGATTGAAAGAAATAGGTTCCTTAAAATCAACAAATCCGATTTTAATGAATTTACAAAAAGAAAACCGATAAATTATTTTTTTAAAGTCAAGAAAGGTGCAACGTAAAATAAGATATTAAATTTTTTTTAAAGAAATATTTATTAAACCGAATATATTTATTCTATTATTTCTATCAAGTTGTTATTGAAACAAGAATATAATTCACTGATTTAATTAAATATTATATTAACACTTCCATTAAATTACTTTAATGTTCGATAATGTATTAGATTATTTTAATGAAATATTTATTAAACCAAATATATTTATTTTATTATTTCTATCAAATTGTTATTGAATCAAGAATATATGTCACTGATTTAATTAAATATTGTATTAACACTTCTATTGAATTACTTTAATGTTTAATAATATATTTGATTATCTTAATGAAATATTTATTAAACCAAATATATTTATCCTATTATTTCTATCAAGTTATTATTGAAACAAGAATATATTTCATTGATTCAATTAAATATTATATTAACATTTCCATAAAATTACTTTAATGTTCAATAATATATTTGATTATCTCAATGAAATATTTATTAAACCGAATATATTTATTCCATTAATTCTATCAAGTTTTGATTGACATAGGAATATATTTCACTATTTCAATTAAATATTATAATACTTCTACTAAATTACTTTGATGTTTAATAATATATTTAATTATCTTAATAAAATGTTTACTAATTCTAACGTATTTATTCTATTATTTTTATCAAATTTTGATTAAAAGAAGAATATATTACATTGATTTAATTAATTATTATATCACCTTTATTAACAGCAGGCCGGAGTAGAACCTGATACCGACCGAGTAGCGATTGAGTTTTTTGTTATTTACTCAACTATTAATCAGTGTATCTTCAAATTAAAGTTTAAGCGCAATAGATATTATTATAATAAACGTTTATGCACAAGAAAAAAAAATTCTACCGCTTTGTTTTTGAGAAAAGTAAGGAACGCCGAGGTGAAAGTTTATGTTTATAATATTTTCGCATTCCTTACTTTTCTCAAAAACAAATCGGTAGATTTTTGTTTTCTTGTGCATACATATTTGTAATAATATTATCTATTGCGCTTAACCTTCAATTTGCAGATACACCGATTAATACTTAAGTAAATAACGAAAATCTCAATTAGACAAGGACAGCGAATCCGGCCTGCTCTTAAATTACTTTACTGTTCAATAATATATTTAATTATATTAATGAAATATTTAATAATGTCAAAATTATTGTTTTATTCTTTCAATAAATTTTGAATAATAACAAAAAGATATTTCATTGTTTTAAATAAATATTGTATGACTTATATTAAATTATTTCACTGGCCAATGAAATACCTAATCATTTTAATTCAATATTTAGTTGCTTTGATGAATGTGCTTTTTCTCTTTATGAAAAATATGATTGATACTATGAAATATCTCATTGTCTTTTACTCAAATAATTTCATTGCTATATTATAATTAATTGGATGCATTAAATTAATTAAATTTTTAATTGATTCAAATATTTGATTTATCTTGTTCTATAAAATTATTTTATTACTTTTATTATTTAATTATATTGCGTCTATGAAATCAGTGATTAATTGAATTAATTATTATTTTTAACAATTAAATATTTTATTATTTATGTCCCAATTAAGTATTTTGTTGTATTAATTAATTTCTTTATCAGATCGATTAAATAATTATTTGATTATCTTAATGAAATATTTATTGAAACAAGCAGTTATTATTTAATAACATATTTACTAAATCAAATGAAATATAATGTTAAAATTAATATTTAATATTCTTGAAAAATATTTTTTGTATAAGTTATCATCCTTTATACTCAAACAAACTCATGTTTTAAATACGTGTCTTGCTAAGTGAATAACTTAGCAAAATATGTACTAAAGTTAATAAAAATTACAGAGAAATCTGATTAAATACTTGTTAAAATCAAGTAAATCCACTATTTGATTCATCTACATAAGTTATTTCATTCAAATAACACATATTTGAACTAAAAGAAACATTTATTGTTTTAACAAAATCATTTAGTTCGATGGTTTGATGATACAACCGCTTGGTGGCGTCGTTAATTTTCGATCTCGCAAGCGGTAAGAGGGCTTCTAAGTTGATATATAAGGAAGTTAAAAATCCAAGATAATACGTAAATTGTAATGCGAGCGAAATTTATGTTAGATTTACTGCGTGTGCGATCACTGTATAAAAAGCATACTAATGTTAGTATGTTAATAATTGTTATTCTTTACCATATAAATAAATGGAATCATATTCACCTGTCCTTTAATGAGTCATCAATTCATTGATGTTAATAAATAAATGTAAATCACTGAAAGCAAAATACTGTTGATTAAAGACAGTATTTGTTCGATTAAAATATCTATAAATCGAATTAATTAAATATTTCTTTACTTTGAAGGAATATTTTATTTGAGATAACCGAATAATTAATCAATTTTTTGTTAAGACAATGAATTAATATTATTAAATCTTAAAATATTCAATAAATTAAACTTTCATTTGAAAATATAAAATATTGAACTAATTTAATTTCAATATAGCATTAATATGATGAAATAATTAATTAGAAAAACAAATGGACATTTTAATTGATAATTTTTTTTATTAAAACAATGAATTAATTTTATTGAATCAATCTTCGCGACATTCAATAAGTCAAATATTTAATTGAAAATACAAAATATTATTTGATTTAATTTCAATATGTATATTAATGTAATGAAATAATCAATTAAAAAAACAAATGGACATTTTAATTGATAATTTTTTTTATTAAAACAATGAATTAATTTTATTGAATCAATCTTCGCGACATTCAATAAGTCAAATATTTAATTGAAAATACAAAATATTATTTGATTTAATTTCAATATGTATATTAATGTAATGAAATAATCAATTAAAAAAACAAATGGGCATTTTAATTGATAAAATTTTTTATAAAAACAATGAATTAATTTTATTGAATCAATCTTCGCGACATTTAGTAAGTCAAATATTTATTTGAAAATACAAAATATTATTTTTAACCAATATTTGTGATGTTTAGTAGAATCAAATATTTATTTAAAAAAATTAAATATTTATTTGACTCAATTAAAATATTTGTATTAATGTAACAAAATATTTTATGTGCCGCCCGCACCTAAGGGATTTCATTGATTCAATTAAGCCTTACTTAATCCAACTAAATTTTTTTCTCAGTGTACCCAGCACCAATCTACTCAAGAAGTACAAGGTAAGATTATATGATTATTTATTAAAATCATTATTTCAAAGTATCAAATTTATCTTTTAAGAGGAGGTCACGTATCTCTGTCCTTTTCTAATCAAAGAAATGATTTTTTTACAAAAACTAATAACTTTATCAAAAAATGAAGAGAAAGCCGCATCTTGTATCAAAAAAAGCAATATTTTCTTTAATAAGAAAAAATTAATTTTATTGCTCCGTTTTTAAGAAAACCTCGAAAAACTTAAATCATAAAGGTTAGGGTGGACAATTTGGTTTTTCAAGGTTTTCTTAAGAACGAAGCAATAAAATTAATTTTTTCTTATCGAAGAAAATATTGCTTTTTTTGATACAAGATGCGGCTTTCTCTTCATTTTTTGATAAAGTTATTAGTTTTAGTAAAAAAATCATTTCTTTGATTAGAAAAGGACAGAGATACGCGACTTCCTCTTAATAATATTCAATTGTGAGAGCGATTTCGTTCAATTAAATATTGGTGGAGTTTTTCCACCACTAGATTCATACATCTTTATCTTTATGACTACATTTTATAAATAAATTCAATATTTCAAAAGAAAATAATTTTATATATTCTATGCAATTAAATAATATAATTAAATAACATATCCACTTTTATTTAGTCCTGGTGCAAGCCAGGACATAGCAGTATAATGCCATAGTTAAAATACAAACCATAAGAATTTTAATTCATATAATAATAACAGAGATCATATATATCATTAATAAATAATAATTTTAAATAATAAACCATTTTATTTATACGCATTTTATCATTTTTATATTATTAAAAAAAAATCAATGGAATACAAAATTATTTGACAATTCCTCGATTGATTTCAAAACTTTTGTTAGTCAAAATTGTGTATGCAGTACTGTTAAAAGTTGAAATTGAAATAAATAAATAAATATATATATATATATATATATATATTTCAAATATTATAAAGAAAACAATACTATTTAATAATAAACTTGCCTAAGAAGTGTTTTTTTTAAAGATTGTTTATTTAATTTTAAAATTAAAATTGAATCATTCCTAGAATAAACATCTTTTCTGCAAAACAGAATATAAAAGTCTTCAGTTTGAAAGAATAGTATAATACTATAATTAAGAAAATATAAACTAGAAGAATTTTTATTTTCATTTGTATTTTAAAAATAGGAACGATATACAAATCGTTGAAAATTTGAGCTGTTTAATATTTTATATATTTTATGAATTTGATATTGTTAAAAACATTATTAATTTTTAAATAAGTTCATTCATTAGCTATTGAGAATTTTGGGTTTCCATGTTTTCAATCGAGGACAATTTTACATGTGTATGTCCTGAAATCGATTTTGGAACTCACTTATGATATATCTTGGAAATAAAAAACGATATTTAAAGGTTAATATAAAAATTATGTATATGGGTGATTCTATTCTAACGGGTAATCACATGTGATCGTTTAATAAACTATCAATACAAGGATCAAATATTATTGACCACAAATTTTTCATATACTTTCAGGTTGTAACTTTATGATCCGTTGACTTTTTAATCGCTAATTTCAATGTAGCTTCTGTAGGGACCCTTAGAAAGTATAAAAAGTAATCTCCCCTGTCTGTAATCATGTATAAAATTCTTTTAAACATTGTAGAGATACAGGATAGATGAATTAATACTTCTGAAAGATCAAAAAATATTTTTTTCCATCCGTACATACATTTTAGCAGAATGGTTGAAAAAAAATATATTTTCTTTGACCCTCTGTTATTATAAAAAAAAATGTATATTTTTTCATAGATAAAAAGCAATAATAATAAAAAATGTTATATTTGAATCTTATGAGAATATATGCTATTCCTATCACATGGAAATATTGTTATTATATGTTTATTTCGCTAAAAAATTGCTTTGTTGATCATAGAATACATTTTTGTTTACGTGTAAACATCATTTCACTTATGAAAGCTAAGTTACCTTTTCTACGATAATTCCTCTGGCTCTGAACATTTAACTGTCACAGATTATATAAGCGCATGTTCAAATACGTAATAGACATTTAAGAAAGTAGTAATGTACTACTTTCTTAAACTAAAAAAGTTTGTATAGCAGTGAATGTTGGATACCGTTTACTCGATAAAAATTTCATTCAAATTATCAGGTAATCTCCCCTGGCATATAATTCCCTTGCCTTTTTTGAGATGCACTCACAAAATTCTAATTAAATAATAAAGTCAACAATTTTATTCATGAATTTCATACCATGAAGTGTTAAATTATTTGTGCACTTGAAATTTAATACATATTATACTGCTTATAATTTTTATATATTCAAAATTGAATATATATATATATAAATATATATTTGTGGAGAATTTCCGAGTAAGCACATTCTCAAATCTTTTTGTAAACAATCACTGTAGTCATATTTATATACTACACTATATACTACGTATATACTACAAATTTTTGTTTTGAATCATTGTTCAAATTGATGAATACTATTTAATCTTTATTATTACTTTTAAAAAAGTATATTTTAGGTCAGTTCAGGTATTGAAGATCGTAGATTAATAGTTTATGGTGTAGTTGATAATTTTAAAGTTTATATAGTAAAAATAAGTGAAAGAAAACTAAGAATATTGAATTCTCTGCATTACATAACATCACATATGAAAAAAAATAATTTTTAAGCACTAAATAGATTTTTATTAATTGTAATAGGATGTATTTTTGTTCTTTATCTGTGAATGTATGTGTATTTAAATTCATATTTCAAACTGTTATTTAACACACGTGAATTAGCTAGCAATTAAATTATAAACCAGTAAACATTAACATTGAGCATTTCACCAACAAAATATTAATCTACGGGCCTGGCAAGTTATTTTGTAGATATTTAGTAAAATTTAATATGTTTTAAAGCTCTTGAAAATAAAATGATAGTGCAATGAAATAGAGAATGCATAATTTTAAAAACGCATGAATAATTTTGAAGCCGATGGCAGCAAATTCTCAAATATAAGTTATTAGAAGCTAATGGCCCTTCTGCCAAGTTTTTAGAAATTTTTAATTAAATATGTCTCTTATAAAGAATAAAGTAAAAAATAGATATAAGATCAACTATAGTTCATGTATTAATATTCACTCATAAATGAAATAAAATGTTGATCTGGCATATCTTTATTTTTTTATTTTGATGTGTATTATCATCGCTATCTTCATCTCAGTAATCACTTTTTTCAGAAATTATTTGGAAAAATTTTTCTAAACATTCATCTATCAAAAAGAATATAAATTGAGCATATGATGAATTCTATATAATTAAAAAAAATGAATTGAATACAGAAGTACTCGACGATTGCTTGATTGATTTCGAAACTTTCTTTAGCCAAAACTGTAAATATTTTATGAATTTCATATTATTCATATTATGAACTTCATATCAAAAAGAATGAATTAAATACGGAAGTACTCGACGATTGCTTGATTGATTTCAAAACTTTCTCAAGCAAAAACTAAAGATTAATCAAATAAAAAGTATAAACTTGATGATGATATTTCAGTACTTTCGAAAACTAAAATAAAAAAAATATTATGTATTGGGTAAAATAAAATGTTTACAAAAAATGTTCTAAAGAATACTATACTACAGCGATGCCGAAAGTGGCAGAGTCAGAGAGGGAAATTAAAAAATGTGTAAAAAAAAAGTATTAAAATAAATAGTTTTCAAAATTTGATAATTAATAAATAATTCTAAAAAATAAAGTTACTATAACAAAATAATTTTTTTTCTATTTTTTACATTTTTTTGAGTTTTGTTTAACTCAAAAAAATGTAAAAAATAGAAAAAAAATTATTTTGTTATAGTAACTTTATTTTTTAGAATTATTTATTAATTATCAAATTTTGAAAACTATTTATTTTAATACTTTTTTTTTATACATTTTTGAATTTCCTTCTCTGACTCTGCCACTTTCGGCATCGCTGCTATACTATTTAATACCTGAACTCGCCTAAAATATACTTTTTTAAAAGTAATAATAAAGATTAAATAGTATTTATCAATTTGAACAATGATTAAAAACAAAGAAAAAACAGTTATAATATTCAAAAAATTTCAAGAAATTTGATGAAATTATAAAATAAAAAAATGGTTTAGTGGTATTTTTATGAATTTTATATCATTTAATGAGTTGAAACATAAGAGCTTATTAATCAATGTCAATTTCATTCTTTTTTATTAAAAAGAATGAATTGAATACAGTAATATTCGACGATTACTTCATTGATTTCTAAACTTTCTTTAGCCAAAATTGTATATTTATTTAATAGTTTGAAAAAATACTAAAAAAATATATATTATTCTAAAAGCGTGACGGAATTTCAAAGTACTTTAAAATAAAAAGACAGGATGAGGAATAAATATAACAAAGATTTTAAATTTAGTGTTTTGGATAACACCCAAATAATATAAAGTATTTAGATTAAGATTAATATATTCATTTAAAAAAGATTTTAAAAATTATTATATTAAATAGCACATAATTTAGCATTATTCATATTAATATGATGAAAACAAAATACATTGTAGTTTGTAATCAAATTTAATAAAAATAATAAAATTTAAATAATTCTTAAATATTTAATTTGTGAAATTAATATTCTTTAAAAGCACCTACAAAATTTTAGAGCTCCATCTCTTTTAGTTACAAAGAACTACACAGTTGGTGAAAAAAAAGGATAATATTAAATTCTCAAAATTTACATTTTTCAGACCAAAAATGATCGAAGTGCCTTCCATGAATATATTTCAATATATTATTGTTGAATACAGTAAAATGAAACTATTTTTATATTTAGACATTAATCAAAGTAATTAAAACGATTACTTAGTATAAAAATGTTAAGTTTAGAAAATTGAACTTTTACTCATATCTTTTCACATTTTTATTACTAAAAGACATACCCATGTGAAACTATTGTGTCAAGTTTATATATAGCTTACTGGATATAGTTTGTATCTGAAAATGATTATATATAACTTTTGTATAACTCTATAAAACTAGATACAAAATATAACAAAAAATCTTTTTAAAATTTATAAAGAAATTATAGACAATTAAATATTCAAAACAAAAAAATTAGAAAGTGAACAAATTTTGATAAAATGTTTAATTAAATTAAACATTTATGTTCAATTAATTTTTTTATGTTTCATTAATCGTAACACGATTTTTCAGTAAACGCTTGAATACATTAATTACAAATTAACGTAAATTTTTGTCACTTCCTAAAGATGATGTCCAGGTGACCTGGACAACCTCCAGGTCGACGAAACATCATTCAGAAAGTGCATCTAGTATTATAATTGAAATTAAAAAATTTTTTGTCACTTCCTGGAGATGATGTCCAGGTGGCCAGGATGGCCTCCAGGATCACGAAGCATCATCCACGAGGAAACACATCTAGCATTATCATTGAAAATATATAAATTTTTGTCACTTCCTATAGATGATGTCCAGGTGACCTAGACGACCTCCAGGTCGACGAAACATCATTCTCGAGAAAGTGAATCTAGTATTATAATTAAAAATTTTTTGTCACTTCCTGGAGATGATGTCCAGGTGGCAAGGATGGCCTCCAGGAACACGAAACATCATTCACGAGGAAACACATCTAGTATTATCATTGGAAATAAATAAATTTTTGTCACTTCCTATAGATGATGTCCAGGTGACCTAGATAACCTCCAGGTCGACGAAACATCATTCTCGAGAAAGTGAACCTAGTATTATAATTAATAATTTTTCGTTACTTCCTGGAGATGATGTCCAGGTGACAAGAATGGCCTCCATGATCACGAAACATCATTTACGAGGAAACACATCTAGTATTATCATTGGAAATATATAAATTTTTGTCACTTTCTATAGATGATGTCCAGGTGACCTGGACGACCTTCAGATCGACGAAACATCATTCTCGAGAAAGTGAACCTAGTATTATGATTAAAAATTTTTTGTCACTTCTTGGAGATGATGTCCAGGTGACAAGGATGGCCTCCAGGATCACGAAACATCATTTACGAGGAAACACATCTAGTATTATCATTGGAAATATATAAATTTTTGTCACTTCCTATAGATGATGTCCAGGTAACCTGGGCGACCTCCAGGTCGACGAAACATCATTCACAAGTAAGTGTTTACACTGAAAAATAAGTGGTAAAGAAGCACTACCATCGGTAACGAAACTATACTCTTTTCGTTTCGTTCGCACAGAGTGCCACTGCGGGAGAACAGTGGTGCCACTGTGGGACGAGAGGAGTACTTCGCATGACGCCAAACGGAATCCCACGTGAGTGGGAATACACATGCACAACAAAAAGAGCTGTTAGCTTCGACAGTGGGGCGTCACATTCCCCACGAGAGAAAGCATTAGCATTCTTACGGTTTCGTAGAGCAGAAGTACTTCGAGGGACTCGTGGACTACCACTTATTTTTCAGTGTAGTTGATAATAACAAAATCATACTATGTTAGAATTATAGAATACGTTTATACGAAAATATTATTTTAATTATAAGTATAAATAATTTCCGTATTCGTACCCTAACTCGTCGTCGATATACAAATATATATATATATATATATATATATATATATATATATATATATATATATATTCACATATATGTATTATAGCTTGATATACTAACTCGAATACAAACCGCATGCACCATACTAACTACTACACTGAGAGAAAAATTTAGTTGAGTCAATGAAATAAATTTAGTTATTAAATATTTTGTTGATAAAAATTAATTTTGATTGAAGTAATATGCAAGGTTATTAAATCACTGAAATATTTAGTTGGGATAAAAAAAATTGATACCTTAGTTAAAAAAAATAAATTTTTTTAAAATAAAGAAAAATTTATTGTTTTGGTTAAATTATTTGATTGATTTAATCAAATCAATTTCATTAAGGCAGCTGATAAAATTTTATAAAATATTTATTTGTAACAATAGAATATGTTTGTAAATTATCTATATATTTTGTTACAGTAATTAAATATTTATTTTAGTAAATCCTTTAGTAAATTTACAAAATCTTTTATAACAATAAAAAAATATTGGTCAATCATCAATACAATATTTGCTTGAATTAACGGTCATCCGATTAAGTTAACGGAGCTTATATTGTAAATAAATGCAACGTAAAATTAGATATTAAATTTTTTTTAAAGAAATATTTATTAAACCGAATATATTTATTCTATTATTTCTATCAAGTTGTTATTGAAACAAGAATATAATTCACTGATTTAATTAAATATTATATTAACACTTCCATTAAATTACTTTAATGTTCAATAATGTATTAGATTATTTTAATGAAATATTTATTAAACCAAATATATTTATTTTATTATTTCTATCAAATTGTTATTGAATCAAGAATATATGTCACTGATTTAATTAAATATTGTATTAACACTTCTATTGAATTACTTTAATGTTTGATAATATATTTGATTATCTTAATGAAATATTTATTAAACCAAATATATTTATCCTATTATTTCTATCAAGTTATTATTGAAACAAGAATATATTTCATTGATTCAATTAAATATTATATTAACATTTCCATAAAATTACTTTAATGTTCAATAATATATTTGATTATCTCAATGAAATATTTATTAAACCGAATATATTTATTCTATTAATTCTATCAAGTTTTGATTGACATAAGAATATATTTCACTATTTCAATTAAATATTATAATACTTCTACTAAATTACTTTGATGTTTAATAGTATATTTAATTATCTTAATAAAATGTTTACTAATTCTAACGTATTTATTCTATTATTTTTATCAAATTTTGATTAAAAGAAGAATATATTAAATTGATTTAATTAATTATTATATCACCTTTATTAAATTACTTTACTGTTCAATAATATATTTAATTATATTAATGAAATATTTAATAATGTCAAAATTATTGTTTTATTCTTTCAATATATTTTGAATAATAACAAAAAGATATTTCATTGTTTTAAATAAATATTGTATGACTTATATTAAATTATTTCACTGGCCAATGAAATACCTAATCATATTAATTCAATATTTAGTTGCTTTGATGAATGTGTTTTCTCTTTATGAAATATCTCATTGTCTTTTACTCAAATAATTTCATTGCTATATTATAATTAATTGGATGCATTAAATTAATTAAATTTTTAATCAATTCAAATATTTGATTTATCTTGTTCTATAAAATTATTATATTACTTTTATTATTTAATTATATTGCGTCTATGAAATCAGTGATTAATTGTGTTCGTTGGAAAATAAAAAAATAGATCTTAATTAACTGCCGTTAGCCGAGGGTCACGATGGATCAGAGCCTGGAACAGATCTCTAAAAGACTCCCAATCTCTCTGGTTTCCCGTGAAGCTCGGGATTGAGATTTTCGGTAATTGGGCACGCAAGCTGGTGCCGCCTGGCTGATCGCTGGGGCCCCTTGGCTCCAGCCTCCGGCGAGCTTGCTCGTCCAACAGATAGCCAAGCACGGCGGAATATTCCACCTCCGTTAACGCATAAACATCCTCAGTGAAGTAGGCATTCCCGTGCAGACTTTGATCAGCGAAGAGGGCCTCATGCTGGATCTGAAACTTGCTCCAATATCGGTCGAGCAAGCTGACTCGTTTATCGATCACTCCGCTCGAGAGGTTCTCTTCACCGATCCGAAGCGTGTTCCGCTTAAAATTGACGATGAGAGTCCTTAAAGCCATTTGACCCGCGAGGAGATCCATGATTGAAGGCTTAAGGCAGCGTACCGCCGCTAATCTACCACAAACAAAAAACAGAAAAAGCTGACCCTGAGCAACGCTCGAAGGCTGCCCTCTCAACAAAACGCCAAGGCGCAACCCAAGCTACGCTTGAACGGCTGCCCTCTCAAACTAAAAAAGCGCGAAAGCGCAGCCCAAGCCACGCTTGAACGGCTGTCCTCTCACCAAGGCACCAAGGCGCAACCCAAGCTACGCTTGAACGGCTGCCCCCTCAACAAGCACGAAGGCGGAGCCCAAGCCACGCTTGAACGGCTGCCCTCTTAAACCAAAAAAGCACAAAGGCGCAACCCAAGCTACGCTTGAACGGCTGCACCCTCAACAAGCACGAAGGCGGAGCCCAAGCCACGCTTGAACGGCTGCCCTCTTAAACCAAAAAAGCACCAAGGCGCAACCCAAGCTACGCTTGAACGGCTGCACCCTCAACAAGCACGAAGGCGGAGCCCAAGCCACGCTTGAACGGCTGCCCTCTTAAGGGGACGCTGTATCTCTCTATCCTTTTCTAATTGAAAAATGTAAGTTTTTTGAAAATCTAGTGATTATTGATAGAAATTAAAGGTTGTCCGCTACTTGTTTAGTAAAAAGTAATATTTTCTCTGATGAGGACCAATTAATTTTGTTGCTTTTTTTTCAAGTAAAGTTTGACATACTTACAAAATCCTAAGTAAGGCTAGAGAATACGTTATTTAAGTATGTCAAACTTTACTTGAAAAAAAAGCAACAAAATTAGTTGGTCCTCATCAGAGAAAATATTAATTTTTACTAAACAAGTAGCGGACAACCCTTAATTTCTATCAATAATAACTAGTTTTCCCAAAAATTTACATTTTTTAATTAGAAAAGGATAGAGAGATACAGCGTCCTCTTAAACCAAAAAAGCACCAAGGCGCAACCCAAGCTACGCTTGAACGGCTGCACCCTCAACAAGCACGAAGGCGGAGCCCAAGCCACGCTTGAACGGCTGCCCTCTTAAACCAAAAAAGCACCAAGGCGCAACCCAAGCTACGCTTGAACGGCTGCACCCTCAACAAGCACGAAGGCGGAGCCCAAGCCACGCTTGCAGGCTGCCCTCTCAACAAGCACGAAGGCGCAACCCAAGCTACGCTTGAACGGTTACCCTTTCACAAACAAAAACCAGAACTTGATCACGACGCTGCATTTGCAAAACCACACGAAAAGGAAACTATTGTGTCCTCACTGTGCAAAGAAAAGAAAACACACGATATTTGCACTGCACAGAACGAACCAAGAAAAACAGCAAACACTGTAACCGCACTGTGCAAAAGAGCAAGAACACACAGTATTTGCACTGCGAAGAACGAACAAAGAAAAAACAGCAAACACTGTAACCGTACTGTGCAAGAGAAAAAGAAAAAACACACTATATTTACACTGCACAGAACAAACAAAGAAAAAAAGCACACTGTAACCGTACTGTGCAAAGAAAAAGAAAAAACACACTATATTTACACTGCACAGAACAAACAAAGAAAAAAAGCACACTGTAACCGTACTGTGCAAAGAAAAAGAAAAAACACACTATATTTACACTGCATAGAACAAACAAAGAAAAAACAGCACACTGCTGGATCCGGCTCGAAGGACCAAAATGTTCGTTGGAAAATAAAAAAATAGATCTTAATTTAGAACACACTTAATAAACTCACTTTATTTAACACAATACAAACTCAAAGCATATAAAGAACTTGAAACGCGTGAAGCAATTATACTCGGACGGTATCGTGTTGCCTCCTCCGACGGCCGAAGCAAAACTCAGACGATGCCTGCCGCGAGGCTCCCTTTATAGCGGCGCCATCCTGAACGCGTCCCACGCCGCGGAGAGAGAGAGAGAGAGAGGAAGCGCCCGCGCCATTGCGCGCGCATGAAGAATTGGCGGCAACCCGCGCAGCACCATTGATTCCGAACATTTCGGAACAATTAAATTAATTATTATTTTTAACAATTAAATATTTTATTATTTTTAACAATTAAATATTTTATTATTTTTAACAATTAAATATTTTATTATTTATGTCCCAATTAAATATTTCATTATTTATGTCCCAATTAAATATTTTGTTGTATTAATTAATTTCTTTATCAGATCGATTAAATAATTATTTGATTATCTTAATGAAATATTTATTGAAACAAGCAGTTATTATTTAATAACATATTTACTTAATCAAATGAAATATAATGTTAAAATTATTATTTAATATTCTTGAAAAATATTTTTTTGTATAAGTTATCATCCTTTATACTCAAACAAACTCATGTTTTAAATACGTGTCTTGCTAAGTGAATAACTTAGCAAAATATGTACTAAAGTTAATAAAAATTACAGAGAAATCTGATTAAATACTTGTTAAAATCAAGTAAATCCACAATTTGATTCATCTACATAATTTATTTCATTCAAATAACACATATTTGAACTAAAAGAAACATTTATTGTTTTAACAAAATCATTTAGTTCGATGGTTTGATGATACAACCGCTTGGTGGTGTCGTTAATTTTCGATTTCGCAAGCGGTAAGAGGGCTTCTAAGTTGATATATAAGTTAAAAATCCAAGATAATACGTAAATTGTAATGCGAGCGAAATTTATGTTAGATTTACTGCGTGTGCGATCACTGTATAAAGCATACTAATGTTAGTATGTTAATAATTGTTATTCTTTACCATATAAATAAATGGAATCATATTCACCTGTCCTTTAATGAGTCATCAATTCATTGATGTTAATAAATAAATGCAAATAACTGAAAGCAAATACTGTTGATTAAAGACAGTATTTGTTCGATTAAAATATCTATAAATCGAATTAATTAAATATTTCTTTACTTTGAAGGAATATTTTTTTTGAGATAACCGAATAATTAATCAATTTTTTGTTAAGACAATGAATTAATTTTATTAAATCTTAAAATTTTATTAAATTTAAAATATTCAATAAATTAAACTTTCATTTGAAAATATAAAATATTGAACTAATTTAATTTCAATATAGCATTAATATGATGAAATAATTAATTAGAAAAACAAATGGACATTTTAATTGATAATTTTTTTTACTAAAACAATGAATTAATTTTATTGAATCAATCTTCGCGACATTTAATAAGTCAAATATTTAATTGAAAATACAAAATATTATTTGATTTAATTTCAATATGTATATTAATGTAATGAAATAATCAATTAGAAAAACAAATGGGCATTTTAATTGATAAAATTTTTTACAAAAACAATGAATTAATTTTATTGAATCAATCTTCGCGACATTTAGTAAGTCAAATATTTATTTGAAAATACAAAATATTATTTTTAACCAATATTTGTGAGGTTTAGTAGAATCAAATATTTATTTAAAAAAATGAAATATTTATTTGACTCAATTAAAATATTTGTATTAATGTAACAAAATATTTTATGTGCCGCCTGCACCTAAGGGATTTCATTGATTCAATTAAGCCTTACTTAATCCAACTAAATTTTTTTCTCAGTGTATACTATAGTTGAAAAAACATCAAAAATATGCTCATAGCTCTCCTACAATATTAAAGTGTGACGTCACTGTCTGGAAACATAAATTGAAGGACTGATGACGAAGAAGAATTTTTATAACGCGAATATGGTACTTTGAAATTTTAGATTACGTTTTCTCGTGATTGATTAAATGGATCGTAATAAAACTTTTTTTAAATGAAAGACAATATAAAAATCTTTGAATATCAATTTCTATTTTTCAAATATTGGGTTTTATTTTAATAGGATTCAGTTTTAAAATTTTGAAAACTCTAATTCAAAGTATAAGAGGAGCGCCTCGACGTTTTCGTATTCGTACCTTAACTCGCCGTCGAGGCGCTACCGCACCTCTTGATAAATAAAGCGAAATCAAAGGTTACATCGTAGTATTCAGAAAATAAAAATATCAGTTTGTCATTAGCCTTGATGAAGAGTTTGTCGTTGATATCAAAGTAAGTATATAATTATTTGAATTCAAATGAAAGTCTTTGAAAAATCTGAATTGGAAAATCTATAAATTGATAATATATTATTTTAGATTGTATTGGTAATAAAATGGGTTCTACACGTGGACGTGGCGAACTTCCTACTAATCCTTTATCATCAAGTACATTTAACTCCACTCCCAAACACAAAAATAATATTATTATATATTTTGAAAAAGCAAACTTTCTCAAGTATGGATATATTTGTTCTTTAACTTTCTTCTAATAATGTTTAAAAATACATATTTTTGCTGTAACTCGTCGTTTTTTATTTTTAAAAATTCATCCATATATGGTAATAGCTAATTCTAAAGTATCTCAAATAGTTCAGAATCTTTGTTTGACATAAATATTATTAGAAAATAATATATCAAGTGATGGTAATAAAAAAAGTAATTCTCCTGGAATAAAAGTAATTCCTCTGTATCAGTATATTTTTTATCTATCAGTTTTTCTGGGAATAACCTATGGACAGCTTGGCTACTTTGGGATATTGTTCTATTAGATATAACCATAAAAAAACCTGAGTAAAATTTTTAAAATGAACACCTTTATTTTCTATTATTTCAAAATTTGAATTTAACTCGTTCGAATAGAATCACCCATATAAAAAGCTATATTTGTGAAATAACTTTTGATTTTGTAATAGTTTAAATTATTTAAATTTTGAAAATGCTTGCACACTTTTAAGATTCAACAAGTCTAAATAATAATAAAAGTTTACTAATTCATTAATTTTCTTAAATAATAATAAAAAAATTAATAAAGTAATAATATTTCTTTTGTATGGGATTTATTTTTCTCGAAGCTTTTCGTGTCTCATGTATTGAATGTATTTAATGGCGTATAGACTGCTCTGATATATTAGTATATAACATCAATTTCTTTTTTACTGATGCAGATATTAGAAGATATGCAACTAATATTTTTAAATAATAAACAGAAAATAATAATATTATATCTTCAATCAATCATTAAAAATTTATAGAATTAGATTAGATATAGGGCGCACTTGCGTGCGTGGATTTTCTAGTTTACTTAAAATTGAACTGATGTGTGATTTTCTTATTATTTCTATTTGCTTATAGTTATTTTGCAGATATAGTAAAGTTAGATTAAAATGATTTAAAATTTAACATTTTGAAGGCAAAGACAATTAGTAAAATTAAAGTGTTGAATTTGCAACAAGTCCGAAATGCATTTAGATTATTAAAATGAAGAGAAAAATTTTAAGTTAGGTTCGGCCGGTAATGTAGATCAGTCTTAATGTATTTTAAGAAAAAAAAGATATATATAGTAATCAGAAAATTTTATTTTTTTATTAAAAAGCATAGAGAAATAGATAATGGAATTTTCTCTAAAAAAATCTTCAATAAATTATTAAATTTTTCGAAACGTAACATTAATTCAAATTTGAATGAAAAGCCTGCCGTAGGCCGGTCCGCGTGTTCAAATCTCATTCGCCGAGGAACCAAGAGAGAAGCGCAGCGCTCCTTGTCTCCATGTCAAGTGTAAGCTGGGCTTTCAAAGCATCTAATTACTAGCGAAGAATTTAGAACGGAATTAATTGAATTAAATGATAATTTTTAAGAAGAAAATATAGTAATTCTATGATTTAATATTTTTTTTATAAAATAAATACTTTTCATAAATAAGTTTGCATTTTAAGGGCAATTTCTTATGTGATATTTTTATTATCTAATACAGTATGTAGATGGGAGTATCCATGTACGCTGGGAATAAATGCAAAGAGGTCTCCGCGCATATCTACTTGACAGCCTAGATAAAGGAGATTATCTAGATAACCAATAAAGTAAGAGGGGATCAGTAAGCTTGAGCTCACGCGGCGCAAGGAACGAAAGGATTCTCTCTCGCACCGCCTTAGTTATTAATACTATTAGATACGAATTCATTATTTTTCTTTGCTTTTTCTTCGTGTAAAGTAAGAAAGAGACGTGATTCTTTTTATTTGTTTTTCTTAAGTTTTTTTTCTTTTTCCTTGCTCTACAAATATATATTTTTAAAGCAAGTGTCAAATAATAGAGAATAATAAATACTTTTAAGATTTTTTCGCGACTGAACCCGAATTTATTTTTTTTTTTTGTTACACGTAATCCTGCATATAAGTTATAGGATTACTTGCAATAATTACTGATTAAAAATAGAGTCAGTGTAATAACAGTGATTGTGTACTAACCTACATAACTAATTAAAATATATTTATTTTTACTAATGAGAGGAAAGACTAGACCTTCGGTTAAAAAGCCCCGAGTGGTCGTTCTATTTTCTCATAGAACCGCTGCGCATTGCACAAAAGCCTGATGGTGATGGGTGTAAAAGGGTGCTGAAAAGCTGCCCTTATCCAGTGGACACCACGTGCATTTTATGCCTGGTGATGCACAGGTTATCGTACATCAGGGATTAAGGCTATCTTGTCTGTTTCAGGTTATACACGATAAAACAAAATTTGCACACGACCTATTTGTACTCAAATTGATCGATATAGCTAGTATATGAAAAGCCAAGAAAAATCTAGAGTGGTTTTTTCCTCTTTTTTGATAATTAAAAGATATTTTTTCATAAAAAAAAATAAAATTCAATTACTTTTATGATTCATTTTTTTTATTATTGAATTTAGATATTTTTTCTTTTTGAGATCTATATTTAAATATAATTAACTCTTACAGTCACAGGAGCCGATATATCGGCTACCTTATTTTCTTTTTTTTTACCTCAATATTTTTGCAATATCATGCTTGATTCTTGGATTTTTTGTATTCTCAGATACACATAGCCTTACTATTTATAATGCTGATGATATTTTATGAATTTATAACTATTAAGAGGAGGTTGAGTATATCTGTCCTTTTCTAATCAAAGAATTGATTTTTTCACAAAAATTAATAATTTTAGCAAAAAATAAGAAGAAAGCCCCATCTCGTATAATAAAAAGCAAGATTTTCTTTTATAAGGAAAAATTATTTTTATCGCTTTGTTTTTAAGAAAACCTTGAAAAACTGAATTGTCCACCCTAACCTCTATTTTTTAAGTTTTTCAAGGTTTTCTTCAGAATGAATCGATAAAAATAATTTTTTCTCATCAAAGAAAATCTTGCTTTTTATTATTCGAGATGGGGCTATCTCCTTATTTTTTGCTACAATTATTAGTTTTTACAAAAAAATTAATTCTTTGATTAGAAAAGGACAGAGATATACGACCTGCTCTTAATTATTATTATAAACAAATACATACAAAAAAAGTAAATTGAATTGCATGACTGAAAGGGTTAAAATAAATATTCAGAAATTAAAGATTTAATAAACAATTCAATAATAATTTGTTTTCTTATATTTTCAACCACGAAATATGTAACAAACTTAAATAAATGAGAAAGATTTATAAAAGATGTCAGATACATGACCAACTCAAAATAAAATACAGTGTTATTTATTTCACAAACCGCCTTATGTCAATTAGCATGTTTCATGAAAAAATGTATTATATCCGTCAGGTAAATGACGAAAAAATAAAAGACCCGTATTTTTTTGTTTTTCAAAATATGATGAATTGCAAAAGTTATGGCCGGTATAAGTTAAAAGAATTTATATATATATATATATATATAGATATAGCGCCATGACATATGACGTCACAACCACATATGTGATTGTGACGTCACACCAATTTAACTGCTTCTATTTCTTTGAGTTTTCATTTTCATGCAGGCCGTCACTGATCGAATTTTTTTTTCTCTTATAAGTGATAAAAATACCTTCCAATATGTATATGAAGATAAAATTTACCTCATGGAATGCTCAAAAATATATTTTTTCCTCGCTACACCGTTGTGTTTAGTGTTGGGTGTAAAAATGAAAATTAAAAAATCGAAAATGAACCTCAATTTTCAAGTTGCCGTAGCTCTGTCAATTTTTGACTTTTTTGGACGTTCTTCTAATGAAAATGTGCGAAATTTAGTCTAGTTTTAAATACCGTTTTGATTTTTGCGATACGAGTTGATTTCTCTGAGTTATTCATAAAAAACCAAAAAATGCGACTTTTTTCAAACGCAATTTTCTCAAAAACTATATTTTTTTGTTGAAATTTTTATGTATTTATACATGGAAAATACTAACTTTTAGGATAGGTGGGAATATGCTATTTTGCCTTATTTTTTTTAACAGATTTTTAAAGGTTTTTATATATTTTCCATTTTAAAGCATTGATACCATGGCGCATCGTGTTATTTTTCTAACTATTACGTCTTTTTATAATTTGTTTATGCTTTTATTTATAAATTTATCAAAAATATTAACAAAAATCTTCAAAATAAACACTCGATCAAATTTTTTTATCGATTAGAACCGAAGTTATGATGATTTTAAGTTTATAAAAATAGATTTTTTTGTTTATAATTAGAATTTCTTATTCAGTTTGAATTTTGCACCTACGATCAGGGCCGGTCTAACACTACCTGGGGCCCGGGGCTATAAAATCATGGGGGCCCATCATGATCATGAAATAAGGGTGCTATTTCATTATAAATTAGGAAAAATGGGCATTTCTTCATATAGAATTTTATAATTTTGTATATGTACATATAATAATTTTTTGAATTCCTATTAATAATTTACAAAAAAATTATTGCTTACATAAATAAAAGTACATACAAAATTATAAAAGATATAAAAAAAAGTACGAAGTTATTAGATTAATACTTTAAATATTTTATACTTTATGATTTAGGATATGTAAAATACATTTCAATGATTATTGAAAGTGTAGAATTATAAATATAGTATTTATTGTTACTTTATTAATTTTATAAAATAATTATGAAATATAACATTCTTATTTTTATGAAAAAATAATAAAAATGAATTCAAAGAATTATAAAATAATTAAAAGAATTGATAACTTTGAATATAGAAATAAATATTTTAATTTAATATTAAAATTATTTTTTAAACAAAAAAGTTTCCATATTTTTAATAAATGTGATGATAAGTAGATTACAATTATAAAATATAAAATTCATTATACCGATATCTTAATAAGTGAAGAAATACATGTAAAGCTAGGACACTTAACATTGAAAAAAATTTGAGTTTTTTCTAGTATTATTAAAAAAATCCTATTATTGTGTAAAATTAATAATAATAATAATAATAATAATAATAATAATAATAATAATAATAATAATAATAATAATAATAATAATAATAATAATAATAATAATAATAATTCAGCTTAGAAATAATTTTGATGATGTTTATAAAAAATAATAAAAATAATAAGAAAACAATACTTTGATTAAGATTAAATATTTATCAAAATTAAATTTTTTATTTCACAAAGAATAAAAAGATTATTTTTTTTTAAATATCAAAATTGTTTCAGCGGGGCCCCTGAATCAGTGGGGCCCGGGGCTTCAGCCCCCCCTAGCCCCCCCCCCGTTAGTCCGGGCCTGCCTACGATTTAAATTTACTTTTTAGGGAGTGACATATGCGACCGCTAGATGGTGACGATTCGCTTTCTGCATTCTCATTAACGACTTGACGCATTCAAGCGTATAAGACAAGTAAGATCAAAAATAAAATTGTCTAATATAAATTTTTTTTTTTGCTCTGTCGAAGAACTTATTAATAATAATGGCATTACTGGTTGTTAAGACTAAGTGCGAGAATTTGAAAGAAAGGCATAAAAAAGTTATTTACGATTGCTTCAAAAATCCGTTTAGAGAATAAGGTGATCTAACGAAGTCTCTGAAACGCTTGTATCTGAACACTTCTTTTTCTAGAAAGGATAAAGTATGTCCTTAATGTTACAGAATATTTTTAGATGAAGTGAAAATACACCTATTTTATCTACCTCAAACAGTCAACAATCTTCGGAAGAAGTTTTTTATAGTAAGGCTGTGGTAGAGCAGTTCAATCAGACTTCAAGTAATTTGGAATTAAAAATTTCACCAATCAAAATGCCTCAGAGAATCAATATAAAAATGCGAAAATCCTATGCTCTTCAAAAAAGAAAACAAATAAACAATGCATTTGATTCACAAATAGCAAGTAAAATTATGAAAGTCTACGATATAACGGATTTGCCTACATTAGATGAAAATAACGAATGTAAAACATGTGATAAATAGCTCGAAAATATTAAAATAACTTTAGATACTTGTTCAAATTTTCTTGAGAAAGTGCAGTTATTAAGGAGGTTAGTGCGCACAGGACCGTATCTACTCAGGGCCCCGCAATAAGGAACAAAATATTATTTTTGTATTATAAATTATTTTCATAAAAAGTGTAAATAATTTATTATTATAGTTGTAACTTCAATTATATTTAACTCAGTTTAACAAAAATTCTGTTTATATACGCACACCTCCCCTCTCGTGTTTTACTCGATGAAAACTTTGGTGAGATAGCATCCATTAAATTGCTATATCTACGAAACTATGAAGCTAGGCCTTCTGAAATTTTAATATTATATTCTAATTATAATTGTTAAAAACATGTCAGTTTTTTGGTTTATTCTTAAGAAAATTTTCAGGGTTATCGATGAAAACGTTTGCTTTTTTCTGTCTCATACCAACCTTCCCATAAGACGCTGTGTTAAATTTTCGAACTTAGAGACTTCATATCTCGGCTTCGGTGAAGCTAAGCTATCTGAAATTTTAACATGATATGTAAAATAGTGCTATTTTTATTGTCTTTTAATTTCAAGATATTCTTAAGAAATCGGGATATCGCACTAACCCCCTTAAGTCTTATACCAAGCAATTTTTCCAAAAATTATTTATAATCAGTTTTATCAAATGTAACTGTTTATATGATTCATCAAGCAAGATCATTGGTCAATAATGAAGATATTTATAAAAAGCCTGAGAACTATCGTGGCCATTCTTTGGATAGTGAAATTATAACGAGAGTAAAAAATTATTATTTGAACGATGATTTCAATTTTTCTCGTCAAAGTGCAAATAAAAGTGACACAAGATCTGTTTAAGAAAATGGTATAAAAACTAAAAAAGTTAAACGCTTTCTTACGCGAAGCATACAAGAAATATATCAATTATTTATGGAAAAAAATTCTGAAATTAAAACAAAAATCGGTAAATCAATATTCTATGCCATGACCAAAGTGGGTTATACCCCACCCACCAAACGATTCGTGTCTTTGCGTTTATTGCGAGAACCTGAAACTTACGTTGGATGCTTTGAATAAATATTAAAAAGAAAATAAACATGACATTGCGGATTTGGAATTGAAAATATGTTCTTCACTTTGTTGTTCAAAAAATGATATAAAATGTGTACTAAGAGAATGTAAAAAATGCCCAAATAGAGGTAGTATTGATTCAAAAGTGATTTCTTTGACAAAAGAAGATTTATATGAAGAAATAACTTTATTAGACAATTTTATTCTTTATTTTACTTGTCTTATACGCTTGAATGCGTCAAGTCGTTAATGAAAATGCAAAAAGCGAATTGTCGCCATCTAGCGGTGGCATATGTCACTCCCTAAAAAGTAAATTTAAATCATGGGCGCAAATTTAAAACTGAATAAAAAATTTTAATCATCAGCAAAAAAAATTTATTTTTATAAACTTAAAATCATCATAACTTCGGTTCTAATTGAAAAAAAAATTTGGTCGAGGGTTTATTTTAAAGATTTTTGTTAATATTTTTGATAAATTAATAAATAAAAGCATAAACGAATTGTAAAAAGACGTAATAGTTGGAAAAATGGCATGATGCGCAATGGTATCAATGCTTTAAAATGGAAAGTATAAAAAAAAACGTTTAAAAATCTGTTTAAAAAAAATAAGGCAAAATAGCATATTCTTATCTATCTTAAAAGTTAGTATTTTTCATGTATAAAAACATCAAAATTTCAAAAAAAAAATATATAGTTTTTGAGAAAATTGCATTTGTTTTACCAGCACATACTTTTTACCAGCTCTTTCGTGGAATATTCCTAGAAAATTTATGTGATATTTCGCTGTACGATTTTACAGTTTATCGGAATATTTCAGCGAAATGTTCATGGAATCTTCCTGGAATCTTTCATGAAATATTTCACTGGAGGATTACTTGAATCGTTCTGTGAATTATTTTGTGGAATAATTTTAAAAAATTTATATAATATTCCGCTGTACGATTTCAAAGTTTTTTGTAATCATCTAATAAAATGTTTATGGAATCATTTTGAAATCTTGGATAGAATATTCCACCGCAAGATTACTAAAATCTTTATGTGAAATATTGCGTTGAATATTTATGGAAAATATATGTAATATCCCGCTGTAGGATTTTAAAGTTTTTCGAAATCTTCCAGCGAAACGTTTATTGAATCTTCCTGGAATCTATCATGAAATATTCCACTAGAAGATGACTTGAATCTTTGTGTGAAATATTTTGTGGAATAATTTTGGAAAATTTATTTAATATTCCGCTGTATGATTTCAAAGTTTTTCGACATTATATAATAAAATATTTCGTGGAATATTTATGGAAGCTTCATGTAATATTACGTTATACAATTTAAAATTTTAATAAAAATTTAATTAAAAAATCGCTTTTTTCGGTTTTTTATGAATAGCTCAGAGAAATCAACTCATATCGCAAAAATCGAAATTGCATTTAAAACTAGACTAAATTTCGCACATTTTCATTAAAAGAACGTCCAAAAAAGTCAAAAATTGACGGAGCTACGTCAACTTGAAAATTGAGGTTCATTTTGAATTTTTTAATTTTCATTTTTACACCCAACACTAAATACGGTGTAGCGAGGAAAAAACATATTTTTGAGCATTCTATGAGGTAAATTCTTTCTTCATATACATATTGGAAGGTATTTTTATCACTTAGAAGAGAAAAAAAAATTCGATCAGTGACGGCCTGCATGAATCTGAATGGAATCAGTTATTTATTTTACATTACATTTATGTTCTGAAAATTTATTAAAAAAATTTTTTCTATAAAATATTTAATTAAAAAATATTTTTCTTAAAAAAATATACAAAAACTAATATCTTTAGTTATGAAAAGAGTTTTCTGCTAAAATATACATTACTGATACGTGTGATGCTAACTAAGGATGACAGTTTGTTTAATAAATTCTGTCCCTCTAGTTTCATTGATAGAAATAATGGAAAAACATCTATTGACGAATGAAATGCTTTAAGTGATATAAGTTAAATTATTTTATTTTTGAATAATAGTTATATTATATATGAAATTTTGCATATAGCTTTATGACATGATCAATTTAGGACGAATAGTTTGACCTGAAATAAGAGAGTTATTAATTAAAAGTGCAAAATTGAAGATATAGAAAATGCAATATTTCTGTAATATGACAACATTTAACTGCACAGCTTTGTTGAACATGTTTTTTGGAGTCTACTGTTTTTATATTCCAGAAATATTGCATTTTATATGTCTTTAATTTTGTACTTCTGATTAAAGACTCTATAAGTATGGTTTAAATGGTAAACTTCTAGCATAAAATGTAAAATTGACTTCCATAATATCATATCATTTTATATATTTTTCTTTTAATTGTACATAAATTAGTAATTGATAGAATCAAAGTTAATTGGTTATGGAAAATAATTTTAAATATTGTAATACACATTTAAGAAAAATCAAACATTTAAAGTAAAGGTTGAATATCACTTTTCAGTTTACTTCCTAAATCTTATTTGATAAAATTGGTGTGCAGAGGAATGCGTTATTATTTTTTAAGATTTAATTTTAAATTGTAATAGAAATAAAAAATTGATTATATTAGTAAAAAATTTTCAAAAAAACTGTAAATAATTGTTAATAACTTTAAATATCTGTTATTTTAAATAAGTGTCAAAAAACTATGAATAATAATAAATAAATATAAATAACAATAAATAACTTCAAATAACTGTAAATAATTGTTATATACAGTGGGGTCCAATAAAATGGAACCACCCTTGAGAAAAAAAGTACTAATTAAAAAATGTTGTGTTTCAGCAAATAAGGGTCGTACAGAACTCTATGACCACTCATTTTAAACGTATTCGTAAGGTCTTTTTAATGGTATATTGGCAATTTAATTATGAGTACTTGTCTGGGAACTATTTCGACTTGAAAATAGAAAAAAAAAATTTGTTGTCGCCTGTATTTAAATTTAAATTGTTTTTCGAAAAATGATGGTAGAAAAATTTTACACCGCTAGTTTCAAAGGTATTTTGCTAAACTTGAAACTTATTTTTTTGTTTTTTTTCTAGGTTCGAAATTGACAGAGATTTAGCGATTTTTGTTAAAAAAAACGGGTCTTTTTCATTTTTCCAATATCTGCTTAATGAGAGGAGATATAGAAAAATGCCAAATAAATAAAGTGTATTTTTGTATGTAGAATAACCTTAAATTTTATTAAAATTTTTTGTGCATCTTAATTTTTTTGATATTGTTGCGGTATTCTTATATAAACTCCGCAACAAAATTTTTCATCGAAAAATTGCCATTATTCAAATACTTGTAACACGGTCAATTTTCATCGTATTTAGATGATTTTGTTTAGTTTTGTAGGAAATTATGTCTACTTTTAGGAAGAAATGATGTCCAATAGCTGCGAGATAATGCCACATTGCTACGTCTTAATCAGGCCTACCAACTTTTTTTTCTTAAAAAACGCAATAGTTTGCACGTTTGCCTGGATTACCAAAAATTTTTTTTCAAAAAATCACAAATACCATCTTAAAGTACATTTTCCAACGAGTATTTAAAAAAAAAATCGACCCTCTACGATTTTTTTTGACCGAGTTATGCCATTTTAAAGATATCCCTATGTTCTAGCTAAATACCGCCAACATCAGCATTGCCCGATGCGTACCGCGAAGAGGTTGTTGGATGGACTCAAGCATCAAGGGCCGATTGTGTGAACCGTTCCTTACAATAGGGACCCCACGGCTCGTCACTTCCGCAGTATTTTTTGACTCCAAACCCTATGCGCCCGAGACCTTAAATACCGTGTATTGCCACCTCGCTGACGAATTACCTCTCCTAAATGTTCTTGCGAAATTGTCAGGTTACATTTTAAAAAATTCGTGCATAAACAAAGAAACTACATTAATATTCGTTATTTTTTTTTTTTTTAATTAACCCATGAAAAGTGTAACTTTATTTAAAATTACAACAATACGTTTTCGGTACATTTAACATTGCATCTTCACACTTACTATGAAATTATCAACTCTACCAACAAATCAATTTAAAAAAATAAAGTGGAAGTTTAAGGCGGCATACTGGCCAAGAGTGAAAGCGAAAGATCGTTCAACATTAATTTTATTATACACAAAGTACATAGGAACTGAAAATTATAATAACATATTCTTAAGGATACCGTCTACCCAAAAAATCGATCAAAAATTTTGAAATTTTCAGTTCTGAGATTATTAAGAATTTTCATTCTGTAGGTAAATACCTACAAGAAAAATCATATTATATGCCCTAAGAATTATTTTTTCAATCACTATTCTACAAAAACGAAAAAATCAATATTTTATTGATAATGTTATTTCACGGCAATATTGTAGCAAACGAAAATAATTTTGGATAATTTTTACTTTTATGTAATATGTAATATTTAACTTCATACACGTAAAAAGTATATATATATATATATATATATATATATATATATATATAGCTGATTCCATTCAGATTCATGCAGGCCGTCACTGATCGAATTTTTTTTTTCTTCTCAGTAATAAAAATACCTTCTATTATGAATATAAAGATAAAATTTACCTCGTAGAATGCTCAAGAAAAATTTTTTTTTTTACTACAGCAATTCTAGTGTTAGATGTAAAAACGAAAATTCAAAAATTGAAAATGAACCTCTACTTTTAAATGACTATAGCTCCGTCAATTTTTAACCTTTCTGGGCGTTCTTTTAACAAAAGTGTGCGGAATTTTGTCTAGTTTAAAATGCTCGATTTTTGTAATACAATTTAATCTTACTGAGTTATTTACGAAAAACCGAAAAAAAGCAATTTTTTTCAAACACGATTTTCTCAAAAACTATATTTTTTTTTTGTTTTGAAATTTTTATATGATTTTATACATAAAAAATACTAACTTTTAGGGTAGGTGAGAATATGCGATTTTGCCTTATTTTTTTTTAACAGATTTTTAAACGTTTTTTTTATATTTTCGATTTTAAAACATTGATACCATGGCGCATTGTACTATTTTTCCAACTTTACGTGTTCTTACAACTATTTTCATGCTTTTATTTATTAACATATCAAAAATATCAACAATAATCTTTAAAATAAACCCCGGATCGAATATTTTGATCAATTAGAACCAAAGTTATGACGATTTAAAGTTAAAAAAAAAATGCTGAAACTTTAAATAAATATGATATTTACATTGAGGAAACGCAATTTTCGTCAAAGATTAAAATCTGAAGATATAAATTTTTTAATTTAAAAAAAAAGTTATCTTGATGAAAGAATATATAACCATTTATTCTCGTTTTATGGTACATTATTATAATAAAAATTTTTTTTGTTGAAGAATATAATTTTTTTATCAGTTTGAATTTTGCGCCTAGAATTTGAATTTATTTTGTAGGGAGTTGACGCATGTCACTACTAGGTGGCGATGATTCGTTCTTTGCATTCTCATCAACGACTTGACGCGTTTAAAAATATAAGAAAAGGAAGATAAAAAATAAAGTTGTTTAGGAAAAATTATTTTTTTCGATCTGTCATTGAACAGAATATCAATAATGGCATCACTGATTGTTAAAATGAAGTGCAAGGATTTAAAAGAAAGGCACAAAAAAGTTGTTTATGATTGCTCCAAAAGTCCGCTTAGAGAATTAGGTGATCTAACGGAGTCTTTGAAGCGCTTGTATCCAAATACTTCTTTCTCTAGAAGAGATAAAGTATTCCCTTCGTGTTACAAAATATTATTAGATGAAGTGAAAAATGCGCCTATTTCATCGACTTCAAACAGTCAACAATCTTCGGAAGATTTTATTCATAGTGAGGCTGTGGTAGAACAGCTCAACAAGACTTCAAGTAATTTGAAATTAAACATTTCACCAATTAAAATGCCTCAAAGTATCAATATCAAGATGCGAGAATCTTATGCTCTCCGAAAAAGAAAACAAATAAACGATGCATTTGATTCACAAATAGCAAGTAAAATGATAAAAGTCTACGATATAACGGATTTGCCCGTATTGAATGAAAATAATGAATGTAAAACAAATGATGATGGCTTGAGAATATTAAAATTGCATTAGATAATTGTTTAAATTTTCTTGAGAAAGTGCGATTGTTGAGTATTATACCAAGTGATATTTCCAAAGATTATTTATTATCAGTTTTACCAAATGTAACTATTTATATGATTGATCAAGCACGATCATTGGTAAATAATAAAAAAATTTACAAGCAGTCTGAGAACTATTGTGGCCATTCTTTGGATAGTGAAATTGTAATGAAAGTAAAGGATTATTATCTGAACGATGATTTTAATTGTTCTCGTCAAAGTGCGAATAAAAGCGACACAGTATCTATTAAAGAAAATGATATAAAAACTAAAAAAGTCAAACGCTTTCTTACGCGAAGTATAAAAGAAATATATCAATTATTTAAAGACGAAAATCCTGAAATGAAAACAAAAACTTGTAAATCAACATTCTACGCTTTAAGACCGAAGTGGGTTATACCACATCCACCCACCGATTCGTGTCTTTGCGTTTACTGCGAAAATCTTAAACTTATGTTAGATGCTTTGAATAATTATCAAAAAGAGAATAAACAAGACATTGCAGATTTGGAATTAAAAATATGTTATTCACTTTTTTGTTCAAAAGATGATATGAAATGTGTACTAAGAGAATGTAAAGAATGTCCCATTGGAGATTCTATTGATTTACAAGTAATTTCTTTGACAGAAGAAGATTTATATGAAGAAATAATTTATGGTGTTTGGGAAAAATCAAATCTACTAAATAAAACTAGCACAATTGAAAATTTCTTAATAGAGTTAAGAGAGCGCGCTCTCACTGTAAGAGCTCATAAATTGGTCAAAGAAATTCAACGTATAGCCATTAAGAGGTGGTCGGAACCAAATCGGTGACTTAGTTCGGTGTTTGTAATAAATGCTTATAATAATTTATTCATTTATTAATATGGTGAAAATATAGTCATTTCCTCTAGTCATGTATATAAAGAATAATTTAAAATAGTTAAAGCCACAAAAATATACAAAATATTGTTACAAAGCTAAAAATGCCACCTAACAATCGACACGACAGTTTTTTGCATGCGGTATATGTCAAGTCAGTTTGATATTTGTAATAAATGCTTATAATGATTAATTTACTTATTCATATGGTAAAAATATAGTCATTTTCTCTAGTCATGTGTATAAAGAATAATTTGAAATAGTTTAAGCCATAAAAATATACAAAATATTATCGTAAAGCGAAAAATGCTGACTTGATATATACCGCAAGTCACCGATTTGGTTCCGACCGCCTTTTAAAGAGGTTAAACTTTTAGCGAAAAATAATGACTCCCAATTAGTTATTCATGTCGATTTTGTAGAAAATTGGACAGTTCTGCTTCAAAATGAAATTCAAAGCTATCATTGGAGTAAAAACCAAATATCAATATTTACGTCGGTATGCTTTTTTGGAAATGATAAAACAGTCAGTTATGTCACCGTCTCTGACGATATTGAACATGATTTGTCTCATGCCCTAATAGCTATAAATTTAATCATCGATAACTTAAAACAAAAACATATTGAGCAAGATCTTGATGAAATCATAACCATTTCCGATGGAGCTGCCAGTCATTTTAAAAATAGATATCAATCCTATAAGCTTCAAAACTCAAAAGTAAACAGAAAATAGCTTTTTTCTGCAACAGGTCATGGTAAAGGCGCTTGTGACGGTATTGGTGGTTTAGTTAAACATTATGCTACCACGCATAATCTGTCCAAGAAGAGTGCAGATTTTATTAGGAACGCTGAAAATTTCGCCACTCACGTATCAAAATATACTCCGTCGATAAACATTCTTGTTATCCGCAAGGATGAGTTAGAAGTTTTTTGACTGACAAAAAAAATGGAATTGTTAGGAAATGCAAAAGAAATTAAAGGTATTCAAAAGATTCACTGTTGGAAAAGTGAACGAAACGAAATCTATACTGCCAAAACTTCGAGACATGAGTGGCAAGAAGTAAATTTAAAGGTTTTATTTAAATTCGGATTTTTTTATTCACATTAGTTCTAAATTCATTAGTGTTCTTTCTCAATTGTATCGCATATTATTTGTTCATTGAAAATGACAAAATAATATATTTTAGTATTTAAAAAACTCACCTTTTCAAAATTCAAATTCAAAATTCAAAATTCAAAATTCAAATTCAAAATTCAAAGTAAATATATTTACTTAAAGTTTCAGAATTTTTTATTAAACTTTAAATCGTCATAACTTTGGTTCTAATTGATCAAAATATTCGATCCGGGGTTTATTTTAAAGATTATTGTTGGTATTTTTGGTATATTAATAAATAAAAGCATGAAAATAGTTGTAAGAACACGTAAAGTTGGAAAAATAGTACAATGCGCCATGGTATCAATGTTTTAAAATCGAAAATATAAAAAAAACGTTTAAAAATCTGTTAAAAAAAATAAGGCAAAATTGCATATTTTCACCTACCCTAAAAGTTAGTATTTTTTATGTATAAAATCATATAAAAATTTCAAAAAAAAAAAATATAGTTTTTGAGAAAATCGTGTTTGAAAAAAACTGCTTTTTTCGGTTTTTCGTAAATAACTCAGTGAGACCAAACTGTATTACAAAAATCGAAATTGCATTTCAAACTAGACAAAATTCCGCACACTTTCGTTAAAAGAACGCCCAAAAGGATTAAAAATTGACGGAGCTATAGTCATTTAAAAGTAGAGGTTCATTTTCAATTTTTGAATTTTCGTTTTTACATCCAACACTAGAATTGCTGTAGTAAAAAAAAAAAAATTTTTTTGAGCGTTCTACGAGGTAAATTTTATCTTTACATACATAATAGAAGGTATTTTTATTACTTAGAAGAAAAAAAAAATTCGATCAGTGACGGCCTGCATGAATTTGAATGGAATCAGCCATATATATATTGATTGCGCTAATTGTTTATAATTTATGCAATCAATTTTCATATACCTGCGTACTGTTGACTAATTCATTTGGCTAATTTAATTCAATCAATCACAAGAAAATACAAAAGAGCAGAACATTTTTTGTAATTAGCTTAGTAGAAAATCTGTAACGTCACGCAATAAGACTTGATTAAAATAAATATTATAGTGCATATGAACAGATGTAAACATAACCAAAGAATATAGACGTTTATAGACGAGCAGACGCGTACAAAATTTTGAGGCAAGTTATCCCCCCAGCTTTTACATTATTAGTATATCTATATATTATTACTGTATAGATATACAGTGTGTGTATTAGCTCTGCACTTCTATGCATATGTCTATATTTGTTGACATAACGCTATAACAATACTTAGCTACAAATTCGTTTTCATATCCATTTTATGTTTTTAAATAGTAAATCGATCATCTAACAATGAATCGCATCGAAAATTTAAAATACTAAAAGAGGAGGAAAGCAAAATCGAGGAAAATGAAGGGAAAACATAAAAATTTAAATGCCAAAAAATAAAAAACTACAAGTGAGAAAAAACTTCAAAGTTTTATTAAAAGCTGGACCAAAGATCAAAATGACGATGAAAGTTTTGAATATGTGTTAGTGCACAAAAAAACAATTGAATAATTTGGTTTCTGAAGTGTTGTGTGCAATGTGTAAACAAAATTCTCTTGGTATTAGAGTTTTAGAGTCGAATAGACTTGCAAAAAAACTAAATATTATATGTGGTGAATGTGAAGAAACTATAAAAGAATTTCATTCATGCCCACGTGTTGATATGAAAGAAACATTTCATGTGAACAAAAAAATTATTGAAAGTGTGATCATGATCGGATTAGGTTATGCTGGTTCACAAAAATTTTGTATGGGTATGGGCATGAATGTTATGTCTAAAAAAACTTTTTATAAAATATTGCCAAGTGTAATAAATGACTATAACAGACTCAAGTAAGAAATGTTATTAGAATAAAAAAAGAAGGTACGTGAACATTATTTAGTTTTGGATAAAAGTCTTGATGATGATAGCATTATTGACTATACATGTACGTATGATGGTACTTGGCAGAAATGAGGATTCACCTTATTATATGGTATAGGCTTTGTCATTGAATTATACACCGGTTTAGTAATAGATGAGATTTTGTCAAAATACTGTAATATTTGTGAAAGTAAAAAAAGGACATTGCAACCTGAAAGCGAAGAATTCAAAGAGTGGGTACACATAAAAGCAGTGGTACGTGTCAACAAAACTTTGATGGTTCATCTGGTTCATAGAGCTGTTTCATAAGGACAAGAGCTACCCAGTCACACTAGTACAAGAACAAAAATAAATCATCTTGTTATCGAATACATCAGACCTGTATATAAAAAATTCAGCAATGTAGAGTTGCTTCGAAGATGTAAATGAATAGAATATTAGAATGCTAATGAAAGTCTTCATCACATAATTTGGTCAAAGTGCAGCAAGGATACTTTTCAATCAAAGAATAAATTAGAAATTGCTGTAATTATGGCTGTTAGAGAATTCAATATAGGTTGTGAAAATACAGTAAGATTAAAAAATTTTACAGTAAGATTAAAACTAATCATTTAATATTGCAACTTTTGATTATTATAATTTTTTTTAGACCTCAGGACCAATCTGAAAGAGTTAAAAAAGTAAAGAAGATTAGAAAATGTACAAGTAAAAAAGAAAAATGATGTGTTCAGTATTGAAATAAATAAATTTAACATCTAAATTGTGTTCTGAAAATTGTTGCAAAAAATGTTGTTTTTCTCAAAATTAATTATTTAATTTATTTTCTTAAATTCAAAATAGTTCTGGCGATGAAATATTGTTCCAATCAAGTTGAAATTTTATATTTTTCTTTGATCGTATATTAGCTACAAAATTGTGGTGTAGATTTAAAATCCGATAAGATCGAACATACTTTTTTGAAACTTTGCTAGATAAGACATGTGATAATATAATTTTATTAAATAAATAATTGTTATAATTGTGATAATGGATTATAAATTTTCTTATTTTTGACTTCGAACAATTTCGCACCACAATTATCTTTATTTTGTATATTTGAATATATATCTCCATCCGCATGTTTGAAAATTGAAAAGTTCATCGCCAGAAGTCATTTAAAGAAAGTCTAATTTTTATTGAATTTTTATACATATTTCTCAATTATTAGAATAAAATTCACTATTTGAAACTATGTAGAGCAATTTCTTGATGAATTTAATGTATATTTCAATATGAAAAAGAAGGAGACTAATTAAATTACATAATGAAAGAAATAGTTTTCAAGGTCGATGGTATCCTTAATTGAAATGCTTCGGCTTACTGAAATCCAATCTGCTCAAATTGTTGTCCTGCTAGAAGCAGGACTAAGTCAAAGCAATATATCCAGAAGAATGGGGATTCATCGCTCAACGGTATCACGTGTTTTTAGTTGGTATGAAGAAACAGGTTCTTATCGCCAGAGGCCTGTTCAAGGTCGACATAGAACTACTACGAATCGAGAGAATCGCCACATTGTTAATGAAACCCTGCGCAATCCAAGGCAGGTTGCGCGACGAATGGGGAATAATGCTTTACCAGGCAGACGAATTAGCGCTCAGACGATAAGGAGACGCCTTCACGAAAGGGGTTTGAGATCACGAATTCGTGCTAGAGTGCCTAATTTATCCGCAGTTCACCGACGAGCTTGTCTAAATTACGCCCGTAATCATCGACACTGGACACCTAGAGAGTGGAGACATGTGTTTTTTACAGATGAATCTCGATTTTGTCTTTACGGAAACGATGCTAGGATTCGAATTTGGCGCCGTTGACGAGAACGTATTGCACCAAATCACGTTGATCCAACTCGAGCATTTGGTGGAGAATCCGTTATGGTATGGGGTGGAATATCAGTGAACCATCGATCAGACTTAGTGATTATCCCACCCCCAGGATTAACAGTGGGACGTCACATAAACGAAGTTTTACGCCCTCACATAATTCGAATGCGTCGGCAAGTGGGTCGTAATTTCATCTTGATGCAGGATAATGCATGTCCCCATACTGCAAGGGTAACTCGTACTAACTTGGAAGAAAACAACGTAGAGGTATTGCCTCATCCTGCTAATAGCCCAGACCTCAATCCCATAGAGCATGTGTGGGACATGATGGGCAGGCGATTACGTAACTTAGAGAGACCTCCTGCTAACCTCCAAGAGCTTGAGAGAATTCCTAATGAAATTTGGCACGAGATACCTCAAGATTCAATAAGAGCGTGCATTAATTTGCGAGAACGTTTAGGAGAAGTTATTCGTCAGCGAGGTGGCAATACACGGTATTAAAGGTCTCGGGCGCATAGGGTTTGGAGTCAAAAAATACTGCGGAAGTGATGAGCCGCGGGGTCCCTAATGTAAGAAACGGTTCACACAATCGGCCTTTTTCAGAGCCACAATGATGCGTAAGTCCGACCAACAACCTCCTCGCGGTACGCATCGGGTAATGCTGATGTTAACGGTATTTAGCTAAAACATAGGGATATCTTTAAAATGGCATAACTCGGTCAAAAAAAATCGTAGAGGGTCGATTTTTTTTTAAATACTTGTTAGGAAATGTACTTTGAGATGGTATTTGTGATTTTTTGAAATTAAATTTTTGATAATCCAGGCAAACGTGCAAACTATTGCGTCTTTAAGAAAAAAAAGTTGGTAGGCCTGATTAAGACGTAGCAATGTGGCATTATCTCGCAGCTATTGGACATCATTTTTTCCTAAAAGTACACATAATTCCCTACAAAACTAAAAAAAATCATCTCAATACGATGATTGATTGAGTTACAAGCATTTGGAAAATGGCAATTTTTCGATGAAAAATTTTGTTGCGATAATTTTGTTGCGGAATGTACATGTATATCATACTAAAAAAAAATTTTTTTTTTCTATTTTTAAATCGAAATATTTCCCAGACAAGTACTTAAAATTGAATTGCCAATATTCCATTAAAAAGTCCTTACGAATACATTTAAAATGAGTGGTCATAGAGTTCTGTACGACCCTTATTTGCTGAAACACAAAATTTTTTAATTAGTACCTTTTTCTCAAGGGTGGCTTTGTTTTATTGGACTCCACTGTATGTTTCGATCCCGACATTTAACATTTATTTACAGTTTTTTAACAGTAATTCACTGTTATTTGCAATTATTTACAAAAATTATTTGTATATGAGTATGCTTATAAAATTACAAAGTGATATAATTTTTTTTTGTATAGAAAATGTTTAAAAAAAGATATTGTTTCAGAAAGTAATCGATTCAAGGCAACTCTTTACCAAATATTAAAACTACAAAATGACTGCTTGTCAGTGTAACTTAAATGTATCTGTTGTAAGCAATAAAACCATTTCGAAATTGAATGAAGATCATTTACCAACTAACTGGATGTACTTCAACGTTTATTTTATATAACCGAAAATGAAAAATTACAAGTTACTGAGACTATTAAAAAGATAATTCTTGAAGTCGTAAATATTTGGAAATAAACCTATTCAATCAAAAAGATCAGATCATTGCAATTTAATGTTCAAAAAACTGTATGACAAATTTTGAAAAATTCAGAAGAAATCATTCAAAAAAATTAAATGATTTTCTAGAGGATTTGCATAATACTTTCGATATCTCTCAAGATACATCAATAAAAATACATTACTGGAACATATAAAAAATTTTTCAGGGATTCCAAAGCGAGTGTCATTAGAAAGCTCAAGTCTGCGTAAAATACATATGGTGATAAATCTTAAGAGCATGACGAAGCTGTCCGCCTTCTAATAATATTTCCAATCTTAACTTATGAATAAACGATGCGTTTAGACGAGTTTCTTTGCTACAAAGAAAAAATTTGTAAGATTAAACTCTAGTGCGGACAACTCAAGAAATCCACCAGAATATTATACATACAAAGTTATAATAAAAACTTTCAATATGTCGTATTTTAAGGTTAGGTTTGTCGAGTTTGATATCTAATTTCCAATCCAAGCTCATAAAAAAATAACAAGTCCAAATGATTTTTTATTTTAACAAAAATTATTGTATAAATATAGCTGTAGTGCGGACAAGTTATTATATTTGTTTAATTTAAGAATTTAAAAAGATATTGATAAAATAAAAAAAGCAAAACTCGATTGCTGCAGCTCCGACATGCCGTTAAATATAAAATTGAAATATATATTATATTTTCATACTATTAAATATGAATTCAATTTTTCAAGAAGTACATTAAGGCGACTTCGGAATTTAGGTTAGGTTTTATTTTTTAGTTTACAAATCATGCTTTTAATACATGAAATTTTTTGGATTTTTTAATTTTCCACCATTTTTTGATACCCACAGAATGGTGGAATACTTACAAATCCAAGAAATTTTACAAACTTAAAACGTAATTTGTAAACTATGAAATGAAAATTTAGCCTAACCTCCGTAGTCGCCTTCAATCATAATGCGAAAAATAATTGTAATGCTTGTAATTTTTTTTACAGATCAAAATCATAAAAATTCAAATTATTTAATATTAAAAATCTTTTAACGTTGTAGTTTTCGATATATCAGTAGGCTTTTTAGATTTAAGTATTGTGATGACTGAGATTAAGACCTTTATTTTCCTCTACTTAGACCCTTTCTATGTGCTTTGAAAGTGAATTTGTGGTCAGAAGAAGTTGATACTGAATTGCGTGCTTACGATGTTTACAAATTTTATTCTACAAAATTCCTATCAAATTCAAATAGCCATATCTCGGTATCAGAAGCACCTAGGAACTTAAAATAAAAAAGGAAATTAAAGAACTTTAAGCCCACTTTAAAGTTGTGTTGCTTGTTTGAATAAATAAGAATTGTAGACATGACGGAGCTCGCTACCTTCTAAAATAATTTATAAATATTTTAAATACAAGTTCACGAGTAAACGGTAGGTTGGATCGAGTTCTTTTATTACAGTGAGAAAATGAATAATGTTAAACTTAAGTGCGGTCAACTTATAAAATTTAACAAATCACTGTACATAAAAAGCTATAAACAATTTTTCAGCATATAGTATATTGAGGTTAGGTTTATTGAGCTTGATATCTAATTTCCATTCCAAGCTTATGAAAAAATAACAAGTCCAAATGAATTATTATTTTGAAAAAAATTATTGTATTAACATACCTTTAGTGCGGACAAGTCATTATAATTGTTTGAATTACAAATTTAAAAAGATACCAATAAAATAATAAAAGCGAAAATTGTGTCCAGCAGCTCCGACATCCCGTCAAAACGTACTTTTAACCTTAAAATACACGAAGATGAACACGTTTTAGTGAAATTTTTTAATGTTTTAAGAGCAACAATTGAGAAAAAAATTTTTCTTGACTCTGAAATTACCCCATAATATATTATTTTAACTTACTGCAATAAAAGAAACACGGTGGTCCTCGAGTAAATTTAACCATGAAGTTTTTGCACCTCGGCTTTTCCTTCTGGATATAATTCTAGGCACATTTAACATCAAATTCCAACAAAAACCAAAATCGAAGAATAAGCACTTTTTTATTTATTCAAATTTTTTTTTTATAAATAAAATTATGTTATTGATAATTTATAAGCTGAATTTCTAGAATTCCGTTTCAAATAGAATCTTGAATCTTTTATATATTATGAGCAAATATTGTAAATATATTCAGGGAAATCTAAAGTTATGTAACAATGTAAGCATTATGTTAAAATTAAGATTTTTTGTAAAACATTAAAGTAATAAAAACTATGACAAATAAATAAATATTAAGCTACAGAATCCACTTCATGGGGCTAAATTCGGAATAGTACCATATTTTGTCGCTAATTTGTCGCTCTAAGATAGAATAGTTTGTAAGTCCCAAAACCTGACCCAGACCCGGATATGGCCATTGGGCCCGAGTGAAAATGGAAACTTTTTTTCTTAATGTATCTAAAAAGTCATGCGAGATTTGATAATTTGTTACTAATTTGTCGCTGACATTTCATCCAACACTGGATTTTGTCGCTCCAGCCGTTTCCGAGAAACAATGGCTACCGTAGCTGAATATTAAGCTGCGGCATCCACTGCAGTAACTCAGGAACAGCTAAGGTTAGCAACTCCATTCTGGTTGCAAAATTTGTCGCTAATTGGTTGCTCTATTCCGGATTTTGTCGCTCCAGCCATTTCCGAGAAACAATGGCTACCGTAGCTTAATATTAAGCTACGGCATCCACTACAGTAACTCAGGAACAGCTAAGGTTAGCAACTCCATTCTGGTTGCATAATTTGTCGCTTTTTTGTCGCTCTAAGATAGAATAGTTCGTAAGTCCCAAAACCTGACCCAGACCCGGATATGGCCATTGGGCCAAAATGAAAATGGAAACTTTTTTTCTTAATATATCTAAAAAGTCATGCGATGTTTGATAATTTGTTGCTAATTTGTCGCTGACATTTAATCCAACACTGGGTTTTGTCGCTCCAGCCGTTTCCGAGAAACAATGGCTACCGTAGCTTAATACTAAGCTACGGCATCCACTGCAGTAACTCAGGAACGGCTAGGGCTAGCAACTCCATTTTGGTTGCATAATTTGTCGCATTTTTGTCGCTCTAAGATAGAACAGTTCGTAAGTCCCAAAACCTGACCCAGACTCGGATATGGCCATTAGGCTCGAGTGAAAATGGAAACTTTTTTTCTTAATGTATCTAATCAGTCATGCGATGTTTCTGATACTAAAGTAGCTATAGAAAATTTGTCACCTTCAATATCTTTACATCCAAGCACAAACAAAATCCTTTATGTGAAATGGATTTCAATTAGAATGCATTTGGGAATAATTCGTTCTTGATAGTTGAAACAATTGAGACTTCGAGCGCAATTAAAAGTGTTTTTGATCTTACTGAGGCTTGAAGGATTTTGTTGCTCTAGTGATTCTTTGAACTAAACACTCTAAATATATTCTTTTTTTCGAGTTTTTGGATTTAGATACGTCTGGAAATTTGTCGCTCATGATATTTAAATAAATTTGAACTTCCAATGCAATAAAAATATTCTAATTCAACAGAAGCTACAAGTATTTTGTCGCTCTAAAAATCTATGGTTCCTAGCACGCTAAAATAATTTTTATGGAAATTTTTGGGATTGAAATGCATCTAGGAATTTGTCGCTCTTGAAATTTAAAAAAATTAACACTTTCAACGCAATATAAAGATGATTCTGATACTACAGGAGCTTCAAGGATTTTGTCGCTCTGAAAATTTATGGTTGCTAGCACTATAAAATGATTTTTATACAAATTTTGTGATTTTCATGCATCTGGGAATTTGTTGCTCTTGAGATTGTTAACCATCAGGCTTTGAAAAGAATAAAAAGATATTTCTGATATGACAGAGGCTGCAGAGCATTTGTTGTTTCTCAATTCATTAAATCCAAGCACATAGGGAATGTTTTTATGCAAGTGTCTTGAATTGAAATGATTCAGGGGGTTTGTCTTCCTTGACTTTAGAAACTATTGGGACTTTTAGTGCAATCAAAAGATGTTTGAGACCTTACTGAGGCTTAAAGAATTTGTCGCTTTTGTAATTCTACAATCAGCCAACTCTAAATATTTTTCTATATAAGTTTTTGAACTTAAATGCGTCTGAAAATCGGTCGCTTCCGAGATTGTCAACTATCATTACTTTGAACTAAAACATATAAAATGTTTTCATGTAAGTTTTTTAAATTGTAATGAATTAGAGAGTTTGTCGCTCTTGATATTTGAAACTATTAAGATTTTGAGTTTAGTTAAAAGAAGTTTTTGGTCCCTACTAAGGCCTCAAAGATTTTTTCGATTTAGTATTCCCTTAATCGGCAGAATCTTTATATTTTTTTGTTTTAAAACTTTGTACGCAATAAAAAGATGATTCTGATATAACAGATAAAGAATTTTGTTTCCCTAGTAATCCATGGACCCTGGCACGCCAAAATGATTTTTAGACAAGTTTTCGTGATTCTAATGCATCTGGTAATTTGTTGCTCTTGAGATTCTTAACCATCAATACTTGAAACGCAATAAAAAAATGTTTTCGATACTACATTAGCTATGAAGAATTTGTCGCTCTAAAGATCTTCAAATCCAAGCACATAAGAAATGTTTTATGCAAGTTTTTTGAATTAAAACGAATTGGAGAATTAGTCGATCTTGGCATTTAAAGCTGTTAAAATTTTTAGTAAAATAGAAAAAAATTCAATTACGTTACTGAGGCTTGAAGTATTTTGTTGCTTCGAAAATTTTTCGAAGATTTGTAATGCATCTGGGAATTTTTCGCTTTTGGGATTCTCAATCATTAATACTTCAAACGCAATCTAAAGATGTTCCTGAGATACTACAGTAGCTGCAAGGAATTTGTAGTTCTACAAATCTTTAAATCCAAGCACATGGAAAATGTTTTATAGCAAATTTTTTCTATTTAAAGGAATTAAAGAGTTGGTCGCCCTCAATTTCGAAAAGTATTAAGACATTTAGTAAAATAAAAAAGTCCTAAAAATTTTTAGAGCGACGACATCTTTGAAGCTCCTGTAGTATCAGAATCAACTTTATATTGCATTTAAAGTGTTAATTTTTTCAAATTTCAAGAGCGACAAATTCCTAGATGCATTACAATCACAAAAATTTGCATAAAAATTATTTTAGCGTGCTAGGAACCATAGATTTTTAGAGCGACAAAATCCTTGTAGCTTCTGTTGAATTAAAATCATATTTTTCTTGAAAGTTTAAATTTATTTCAATATCATGAGCGACAAATTCCCAAACGCATGTAAATTGAAGAACTAATATAAAAAAATATTTAGAGTTAGCTGATTAAAGAATTACTAGAGCGACAAAATCCTTAAAACTTCAGTAAGGTGACAAACATCTTTTGATTGCATTCAAAGTGTTAATAGTCACTAATGTCACAAGCAACTAACTCTCTAATTTATTCCAATTCAAAAAACTTGCATAAAAGCAATTCCCATGTGCTTGAATGATATTAATTAAGAAGCAACAAATTCTTCGCAGCTTCTATGACATCAGAAATATCTTTTTATTATTTTTACAGGTTTGATGGTTAACAATCTCAAGAGCGACAAATTCCCAGATGCATTTCAATAACAAAAATTTGTATAAAAATCATTTAATAGCTGTAGGAATTGTAGAATTTAGGACTGACAAAATCCTTGAAGCTTCTGTTGTATCAGAATCACATTTTTATTGTGTTTAGTGTTATGATTGGTTCAAATATCATGAGCGACCAATTCCCAGACGCACGACAATCGAAGAACTGATATAAAAGAATATTCAGAGTCGGCTGATTAAAGAATTACTAGAGCGACAAAATCCTTAAAGCTTCAGTAAGGTCACAAACTTCTTTTAATTGCATTCAAAGTCTTAAAAGTTACAAATGTCAAAAGCGACTAACTCTCTAATTCATTCCAATTCAATAAACTTGTATAAAAACGTTTCCTATGTACTTGGATGCTATTAATTAAGAAGCAACAAATCCTTTACAGCTTCAGTGATATTAGAAATATCTTTTTATTGTTTTTGAAGGTCTGATAGTAAACAATTTCAAGAGCGACCAATTCCCAGATGCATGACAATCACGAAATTTGTATAAAAATCATTTTATAGCTCTAGAAATTGAAAATTTTAAGACTGACAAAATCCTTAAAGCTTCTGTTGTATCAGAATCATCTTTATATTGCGTTTAAAGTGTTAATTTTTTCAAATTTCAAGAGCGACAAATTCCTAGATGCATTTCAATCCCAAAAATTTCCATAAAAATTATTTTAGCGCGCTAGGAACCATAGATTTTTAGAGCGACAAAATACTTGTAGCTTCTGTTGAATTAGAATATTTTTATTGCATTGGAAGTTCAAATTTATTTAAATATCATGAGCGACAAATTTCCAGACGTATCTAAATCCAAAAACTTAAAAAAAAGAATATATTTAGAGTGTTTAGTTCAAAGATTCACTAGAGCAACAAAATCCTTCAAGCCTCAGTGGGATCAAAAACATCTTTTAATTGCGCTCAAAGTCTCAATTGTTTCAAATATCAAGAACGAATTATTCCCGAATGCATTCTAATTGAAATCCATTTCACATAAAGGATTTTGTTTGTGCTTGGATGTAAAGATATTGAAGGTGACAAATTTTCTATAGCTACTTTAGTATCAGAAACATCGCATAACTGATTAGATACATTAAGAAAAAAAGTTTCCATTTTCACTCGAGCCTAATGGCCATATCCGAGTCTGGGTCAGGTTTTGGGACTTACGAACTATCCTATCTTAAGGTGACAAAAAAGCGACAAATCATGCAACCAGAATGGAGTTGCTAGCCCTAGCCGTTCCTGAGTTATTGTAGTGGATACCGTAGCTTAATATTAAGCTAGGGTAGCCATTGTTTCTCGGAAGCGGCTGGAGTGACAAAATCCGGGATAGAGCAACAAATTAGCGACAAAAAAGCGACAAATTATGCAACTAGAATGGAGTTGCTAACCCTAGCCGTTCCTGAGTTACTATAGTGGATGCCGTAGCTTAATATTAAGCTCCGGTAGCCATTGTTTTTCAGAAACGGCTGGAGCGACAAAATCCAGTGTTGGATTAAATGTCAGCGACAAATTAGCAACAAATTATCAAACATCGCATGACTTTTTAGATATATTAAGAAAAAAAGTTTTCATTTTCATTTTGGCCCAATGGCCATATCCGGGTCTGGGTCAGGTTTTGGGACTTACTAACTATTCTATCTTAGAGCGACAAAAAAACGACAAATTATGCAACCAGAATGAAGTTGCTAGCCCTAGCCGTTCCTGAGTTATTGTAGTGGATACCGTAGCTTAATATTAAGCTAGAGTAGCCACTGTTTCTCGGAAGCGGCTGGAGCGACAAAATCCAGTATAGGATAAAATATCAGCGACAAATTAGCAACAAAATTCTAAACACCGCATGACTTTTTAGATACATTAAGAAAAAAAGTTTCCATTTTCACTCGGGCTCAATGGCCATATCCGGGTCTGGGTCAGGTTTTGGGACTTACTAACTATTCTATCTTAGAGCGACAAAAAAGCGACAAATTATGCAACCAGAATGGAGTTGCTAGCCCTAGCTGTTTCTGAGTTATTGTAGTGGATACCGTAGCTTAATATTAAGCTATTAAGTAGCCATTGTTTCTCGGAAGCGGCTGGAGCGACAAAATCCAGTATAGGATAAAATATCAGCGACAAATTAGCAACAAAATTTTAAACATCGCATGACTTTTTAGATACATTAAGAAAAAAAGTTTCCATTTTCATTTTGGCCCAATGGCCATATCCGGGTCTGGGTCAGGTTTTGGGACTTACGAACTATTCTTTCTTAGAGCGACAAAAAAGCGACAAATTATGCAACCAGAATGGAGTTGTTAACCTTAGCCGTTCCTGAGTTACTGTTGTGAATGCCCTAGCTTAATATACATGACAAATGATATATTTCTAAATTATTTAAAGACGGCAATTGAAGTAATTGTGATAAGAAAATACTGCGTATTAATATTTTATAAGAACACTGCATGTAAAAGATTGCATTGAAAAAGATCGAGATCTAGCTTTTTACAGCGAACAGGCTATGGAAGCGGTCCATTATGATTTCCCTGCAACATGGGCTAATACAAAGTATCACAAAATGATTCTTATTATGCAGATGTATATACAGATAATATATACATAGTTTTTACTAAAGTTACGTGCAGTAAATATTCGCAGACTCCTCTTAGTAATTTATTTGCATAATTAGAATCATTTTACGATAGTTTATATTATGAGCCCACGTTGCAGAAAAATCAAATTGAATCGATAAAATAAATTTTTTCCTATCAAAGAAAAAACTGCTTTTTATGATACGAGATGGGCTTGCTTTTGCTACAATTATTAGTTTGCTCTTCATATTTTTGCCACAATTATTAGTTTGCTCTTCTTATTTTTTGCTACAGTTATTAGTTTTTGCAGAAAAAAATTAATTCTTTGATTGTAAAAGAATAGAGATATACGCCTTGCTTTTGAGAACCATTTTTGTTTATATTTATTGTAAATTACGAAGAAAATTTTTGAAAAAAATGAAATTAATATAATTAGGTTTAAAATAGATTAATTAATACTAAAAAAAAAAATAAAGATCAATGTTATAGAAGGCGAAGAACATGGATGATTTCTCATCACAAAATAACTCATGTCTTTGTAGCTAAAGCAACTCAGGCATCGCATTCTTAAATTTTTTATCTGAGATTTAATTTTTTTATCTCCGACTTGACATATATATTTTTTATATTTTTTTATAGGAATTGTTAATTATTGATCTCATAAGGCAAGCGTGTAGAAAAATGTTTTTCATTAATTTTTTGGCATTTCAGAAGCTATTAATCTTCTCTGTTCAGGATATAACGAAAGAACGATTTTTATTTCATGGTTTGCACACTTTATGCAGAAGAGTATACAATCTCGAAGTCAATTAAGGACAAAAAAAACAGGAGTGGCAGTCGTGGGGACTGGCCGACAGAAGCTATGCTTCCAGTATATGGGTAAATCTTTCATAATGTTAAAATTTCACCTGCAACAAATTAAAAAAAAAAAATACAGGCACACGTATAAAACTAATTTTCTCTGAATGTTGACGTATTATAATGAAAAAAAAAATCGTGTTACTCACTTTTAAGGGTAGTCTTTTTAACAAACATCAAAAGACAGATTTTCGAGTAAATTTTTCATAGTGTTAAAATTTACTTTCAATAAATTAAAAAAAATTGAAGACACATGTATCAAATTTATTTTTTTTAAATGTTGATATATTAAAATGATAATAAAAGAAAAAATCGCATTACTCACTTTTGAAGATAGCTTTTTTTAATATAAGACATTTAAATATATTCATTATTATCACACCCAGGTATAATATTTTACATATCTCAGATCAGTTTTTTAAGTATTTTGGGCTATAATAGATCATTTTCCATTGAGCTTTTTCATTTTTACATGTTTAATATGTTACAGAAAATATTTAAATACGCAATTTACATTAATAATTACAAAATTTTTTGTAATAAATAAAATATGCCAGAAATGCCAATTTTTTTGGAAAATTCATTTTTGGCGATTCGGGTATTAAAATTGAGAGATATTAGTTACCCAATGGCTTCTGGGATTCCTGATTACAAATCATAAGTGAGTGGAATATCAATTTATTTTTGCTAAAATTGTCAATCTTAGGGTATGAAATTTGACATGGATTTGTGTAGTTTATGTTTTCGAATAAAAATACTTATATTCCTTTTAACCAAATATTTTAGTTTATTTAATAAACATTAAATCTAAAAATTTTAAATTTAAAATCTAGAAACTTCAGTGATGATTCAACTCAACGTTCTAGGTGTAAGCTATTAAATACATACTAAAACTGAGCTTTTTAAAGTTTAAACTCTTTAGAATTAAAACATTGATAGAAACTAGGTAGTCGATGTAAATTTGGAAAATTTAATAGCCGGGAAAAATTTAATGATTTCCAGAATACTCGAAATAATACTTCAAAAGCAACTTAAAGATTACATTGAGTATTATAAAATAGTAAATTACAAAGTTCACAACAGAGAAAAGGTGAATCAAAGCTTAGGTTTTCATATTAGTGGATAAAAACCTATTTTCAAAAGTGAGTCACGTTTTTTAAGTATAATTTCAAACGAACAAAGAACTTTATCTACACTAGGCACACGTTCCTAATAAAAAAATTTCTCTTTGTGATTCTAAATATTACCTTTTGATGTAGTTTAAAATATCACCGCTGAATAGTCTTTTTTACAGCATCGTATTTTCCAGAAAAAAGTAAAATATATAAATTTTTGGTAACATTTTAATAACCTTTCAGAAAGTACTTTTGTTAACAGGCACACACCCATGCTCTTGATTTTCCAAAAGTATGTGTATAGATAAAGCTTTGGTGTGAATTTCAAATCAAAAAAGCAGTAGTCATTTTTTTTATAGCGGTAATTTATCATTTTACATGGCCTGGTAACATTTAAATTTCAAAAAAAAAACCTCTTTTCCCCATCCGCCATAAAATGACACGTCTGATTATCATTAAAAATATAACAAAATTAGTTTCTAATAACTCAATAAATCAGTGAACATTTGCTAACAAGATGTGCTATCTCATATTTAGGAGAAATGACGCAGTAACATGATTTTTAAAAGTATGAAAGAATTACCCATATATATAGAAACTAGGAAGTTAAAAAATTATAGGTTATTTTTTAATGAAAACTGATTATTTTTCATTCAATGTATTATGTATTTAAAAATATATTAATAATATAGTTTATTAATATCAATTATTAAAAAATTAAGAAAGAAATGTTTATACGCAGCTTATAAAGTTTCATTGATATAAAAAAACGAAGCAGTAAAACTTTCTAGTTTCTCAAATAAAATATATAGAAATGTACAATACCAAAATTTACGAAAAATTTTTCGTAAAAAAATAATTTTTCAAATAGAAACATAGAATAAAAAATTAAAAAAGAAATTAAAATAAAGATAAAATACCAATTTTGTTTTGTGCTGTAAAATTTTTCTGTCATTTTTTTCTATTTTTTTTACTGTATCAAATAGTTTTTAAATTTGTGGAATTTTTTAACTTTTTTCAATTATTTATAACTATTTAAGAAATAAAGATATGTAAGAAGACTAGGCAAAAAAAAAATATTTTTTTTATTAGGATTATATTTTTTTAACTGAGCAAATAATATATATATATATATATATATATATATATATATATATATATATATATATATATATATATATTTATACAGTAATATTATGAGGAAAGTACCTACACGAAATCAGTAGGTGCAAGTGAGAGGGTATAGGGAAACCTCGTTAACATGAAAACATATTTAGAAAAAGAGAAACAGTACCCGCTTTGTGTTTACCTATAACGTTCTAGTATATATAGATACTTTCCTCAAAATTTTACTGCATATATATATATATATATATATATATATATATATATATATATACACACACACACACACTACAAGCATCAATCGTGGTACATTCAACGCGCTCATCCACTTGTGTATATACACGCATATTCTTAAGCGGAATGGGAGAGAGGGAAAGAAAGAGAAAAAAGAATTTAAGTATTTGTATGTTGATAGAATTATGGCACCCTGTGCCATATTCGTACATTCACGCTGGGTGACATTTGGGACTGTCGATTTTTATACATTTAGTGCCCCTGCCGTAACGTCGCGTAAGAAGCATAGCTTCAAAAAGATAAAGGTATCGTGAGTAAAATTGAGATAGATGTTAAACTTTTACTGTACTTTACTTATTATATGATAATAGATGATGTTAAGAAAAAAAATAAAAAACGTATATAAGTTGAAAAATATCATACCAAACATCAGAAGATATGGGCTGTCTCCATGTAAATTTTTTTGCTCTAAAGAACAATCGAAAATTTTCATATATCCACCACCACAATCAATATTCTGTTCGTGTTTAACGGTGAATTGAACGACAAGTGGTTTATTTTCATTATTGAATGGAGTAAACTTCCGGCTAAGCGCATAAAATCTTGCATCCTGGGAAGTCTGTATTCCTATAAAAAATTATCAAAATTTAAATTAAACTATAAAGACTCGCTACAGTTATATGAAACTTTTGTTAAAGAGGCGCACTTCATCTATCCTTTAATTTTACGGCAAAATTTTAAGAAAAAAAATGCATCAACTTGTAGTATGGAGGGTTAGTCAGTAAAATTTTTGAATAAATTTGTTTATTAATTTTTGAAGAATTTCGGAAAATAATTTTTCTGATATAAAATCAAAAAATTTTAATATTAGTATTGGAACCCAAATTTCTCAATAATTAATAATTTAATTTATTTTAAAATTTAGCTGAATAATCTTCATGATGCCCATTACAAGGTATTGCATTACTTTTCCTAAATTTTTCAAAACTATGAAATTTTTATTGAAAAATTGATAACTAATTAATTTTATTGTAACGTAAGCACATTTAAACAACATTTATAACTCTAATTTAAAATAACATTATATCACTGTATTGTAAATAAATAAATTTTAAATCTTGAATCTATTTCATTATGAATCTTATAGAGTTTGATAAAAATGAATCATTTTGTGACACATATTAGAGGTTGACACGTTTACCATTGGTTTTTATCTGTTAGGATCGAGTCCTGAGTCTATCATTTTATTTATAGTTTTGCAGTATTTTTTTATTCTTCTTATGTGCGTCTTTTTATTTTTATACAAATACTCATTTTTTACAAATAATTAAATGTAGAATAAAACCGACACATTGGCCGAGTGGTTCAGCACGCGTCAGGCGATCTGCAAAGTTGAGGCGACTTCAGATTTTAGGTTAGGTTTTATTGTTAAGTTTACAAATTACTCTTTCAATATGTAAAATTTTTCAGATTTTTTAATTTTCCACCATTCTACAGATCATAATAAATAGTGGAAAGTTAAAAAATTCAAAAAATTTTAGAAATTGAAAGAGTAATTTGTAAACTACAAAATGAAATCGAACCGAACTTCCGAAGTCTCCTTAAGCAGCATTAGCCGCGTCCAGTACTTGGATGAGCGACCGCTCAAGAACCGGACGCGCGTTTAATCTGGACTTGCTTTATGTGTCGGTCGCTTGGGCGTGCTGGCCACATGTGGTGACAATGTGAGCGGGCGGTGAGGCAAATACGGTTTAAGTATCCTTGTATAAGGGTACTCAATACCGGATTTGCTATATACACCGACCCATTCCGAAGAGGGTTTGTCCAGAATTTACCCCGATGGGTTTGCTTATGGGTTTTCCCCCCTTCATGGGCATTAATTCTGGCAAATACGGAATGTGATGGGATTGAAAAAAGGATGAAGTTATACGATTCGATCTGTATGTTTTTATTAATGTTTGTTCGGGCATAACTCTTGAATGGATTAATCAATTAAAAAAACTAGAGCTTATTAAACAAATACGAAAAAACGAAAAAAATTTCGAAATTATCTACGCAATTAATTTTGTTTTAGCCGATTTAAAAAAAGGAGGTTCTCAATTCGATTAAATTTTTTTTTTATGTTTGTCATCTTAAAACTCCGTCATTTCTGAACGGATTCGAAAAAAATCTTTTTTCAAATATTATATCTTATAGAGGATGTATACAGAAAGATCCGATACGTGTCATATAAGTATTGGGCAATACTCTGTTAGTACAAGCCAATCATCTTTTAAAAAAAAATACTCGAGAAAAAAATTACTCCATTTGTGCAAAAAAAATTTATTTATTCGTGCATAACTCTAAAAGGGATTGATTGATTGATTTGGATGAAACTTTTTTCATATGAACAAGGATGTATCTAAAAAAGTAGCAAAAAATTTGTACAAGTGCTATGCTCTTTTAGTAAGAGGATTTACTAAAAAGTAGAAAATAAAAAATTTTATAAAAAACTGACAAAAAAAATACACTAATAAAAAATTTTTTAGACTTCAAAAAACAAAATTTATAGATGTATTGTTATAACAAAATTTTTTAGAAAAAAAAACTGATTTCAAAACCAAAATTTATAAATATATTGCTGTAAAAAGAAAAAAATAATACCTTTTAATCAATCAATTATTTAAATTTAATTTTAAGAAGTCGTCGCCAAAATTTTAATCAATCAATTGTTTGAAATTAATTTTTTAATTTATTAAAATTTTAGCGCCGACTTTTAAAAATTAAATTTGAATAATTGATTGATTAAGAGGTATTATTTTTTTTATATCAAAATATTTATAAATTTTGGTTCTAAGTCGGTTTTTTTTTCTAAAAATTTTTTTTTAATTAAATGCAAAAATGCGTTCGTATTTACAAATATGATAATCTTAAAAGCAGACTGAATAAGAATTAATTACCAATCGAGACAAATTCCGTTTTGTAATTTTCTTTTCCCGTACATAACAGAATACATCAAAATTTTAAATACAATATGCGCAATTTATATGTTTACCATACAAACTGACTTGGAAATAACGCTTGAATATTTTCACGCAGTTTCCGCATGAATTTTCAATTTTTATTATATGTTTTGATACAGTTTTAATAGTGCCATATAGAAATGTTACATAAAATACTAGCTACTATTACGTAGAATTCAAAGCCTAAATACAATGGGTGACGCTTTCATCGCGTGAACTTGTATACACATAAAATCGCCAGCGGACCATCGAAAAATCCTGAGGCTCATGCGATGGGTTGAGGGCCCATCGTAAAATCCTATGAGCCTCATACGACTGAGAAGTAAAGTTAATCAAGGAACTCAGGACAACGAAGCAAAGTTAATCAAGGAGTTAAAAAAAATACTAACTTGAGTCAGTAGACGAAAGCAAGTTTTTTAATTGAAACTCAATACATATAGACAGACGATCTATATTTGTACATCTTTTAATGCGACTTATCCCAAAAATAATTTGGTATAGTACCAAATTTTTCCATACTATGAAACGAAATTATCTGATACTAACACATTACCAATATCATACGCACTGCAGCGCTGTCATGTATGAAACTCTAATATAATTAATACCTAATAACGTAAAAACCATTTAATTGTATAACAATTTTCAACAATTCGTAAATATAATATAATCACATAATATATAACAATTGAAACTACTAATAATTATTTTTAAACTCAAAAGCTAATTATTTTAAAACGGAGAATGGCAGATTAACATGTACCGTTTTATTCCTTAAATATAACGAATTAGAAAATTGATTATTAGTAATTCAGAAGTGTTATATATCATATAAATAATTCTATATTTATTAACTTTTAATTTTAGTAACAGAAAAAGCCGCACCAAAAGACATTAACCACATTAAATATTGCCCTTGAATCAAGTAGGTGAAATGTCAGTCTTATTATCGAAAAACCGGTACTAAGCATAAAAAATTTATGCTATCGGTTCATAATATAAAAGTACGAGCATTAGTCCAGTGTTGCCAGCTTAGAGGATTTCCCTCTAGATCTAAAGGAATTTTGTAACTTTTAGAGGAAAAACAGAGAAAAAATATCTAAAGGAATTGTTTAGAGGTAAATCAGTTACGCCATTTGTATTAAAAAATTTGTATTATGTCTTATAATAAATGAAAATAAAATAGAACAAACAATATAGAAATAAATTAAATAATTATTTAAACGCCCAAATTACTCTTCTGAAAAAAATTCGAAAGTATTAACTTCGTTTTCACTAACTTGTTTATAAAGTTCTTCAGAATTAAATTTTTTTAACATAGTCGCAGTAGGGACAAAATTTGTACAATTTTTTTGAGATGTACATCGCACATGCAAAATGGCTTCAACCATGCTTACTTATAACTTATTCCTAAGTTTATCTTTTATAATATTAACGATAGAAAAAACTCTTTCTACTGACGCATTTGACAACGGCAAACTAAATAATGCGAGTGCTAAGTTTACAATATTTTCAAACTTAGTTTCCCCGCTAGCATTTTTAATATTGTAAATTTCCATCTAGTAGTCGATGACATTTTCTTGAGGATTTATCTCAACTCTGTGTAACAAATTCCACTGCCCAATTGTCTCGTCAATATTACCACAAACATGCTGAAAATGTTCCGCTACTTCTAAAATATTAGGTTTAATTTGCTAAAATGCATTTCCTTGTGAAAAAATTGATATTTTTTCAAGAATGTGTATATTTTCAGGCAATCTTATTTGCAATTCACGAACAAGTTCAATTAAAAACTCTCTACATCTAATTTTTATATTTTTCAAATTGTCTTTGACTAGAGATCCGCTTCTTTTATTAAATTCATAGCCAAAATGAATACAATCATAAGCCATTAAAAATTTTGATAACTCATAGCTATAGATTTTTGAACGATTTACTTTTTCTAATTGAGCTAGGACAACTATTTTTTGCAAAACAGAATAAAATAGATCATTTAACTCGAGAAAAAGTTGTATTTGATTGGCTCTATCTGATTGAAAGTGTTTATTTAACTCGATTACAGGTTTTAGAATATTATGAACAAATATTAAATAAAATTTATTCTCATCGCTTTTATACATAGCTGCTAATTGTAATGCCACGTAACATTTTTCTTTGCTTTCTGCCAATTGAAAAAGAAGTTTTAGCGAATCCCATTGAGATAAAATAGTAGAAATTGATTTCCCCTTACTAACCATCGAGTATTGCTTAGTTTAACAATTTTTTTTGGCCCTTTATCTGTGTAATTGATAAGATTGTATAAATCTTTATACTCTATCTGATGTTTGGAGCTACAGTTAAACCAATTATGTGTTTCTCTAATCATATACTCGAGATGTCGAGGAAGAGATTCGCAAGCTTTTTCAGCCGCGAAATGTAACAAGTGGCTTATACATTTAACAGTAGTGATATGTGGATTTACTTCACGCAAAAGCGTTGTCACGGAGTGATGTTTACCGACATTTACGCTCGCGCCATCAACACCTAAACCTAAAAGTTTATTAGTATTTAAATTATCTTCTTTTAACTGCATCAAAATAGCGTCTACAATGGTATCAGAAGTTCCTGATTTTATCTCTATAACCGATAAAATGTAGTTACAATTTTCTTTTTGTTTCTGCTAAAGTATTTTATAACTAAACATAACTATTTTTTAATATCTATTGACGTTGATTCATCAACAATTAGAGAGTAAAACGAATCTCCAATATCGCTTAATAATTCTTCCATTATACAAGGAGATAAAATTTTCTTTACTAAGAGCAGGTCGTATATCTTTATCCTTTTCTAACAAAAAAATTCATTTTTCTGCAAAACCTAATAATTGTAGCAAAAAATAAGAAGAAAGCCCTATCTCGTATAATAAAAAGCAATATTTTCTTTAATGAGAAAAAGTTATTTTTATCGTTTCGTTTTTAAAAAAACTTTGAAAAACTGAATTGTCCATCTTAACCTCTATTTTTTAAGTTTTTCAAGGTTTTCTTCAAAATGAATCGATAAAAATAATTTTTCCTCATCAAAGAAAATATTGCTTTTTATGATACAAGATGGGGCTATCTCCTTATTTTTTGCTACAATTATTAATTTTTGTAAAAAAATCAATTCTTTGATTGGAAAAGGACAGATATACTCGACCTCCTCTCAAACCCGTACACTTAGTGCGATGCAATGTAATTTCTTTCAAAACATGAGACTGAGGGTCCAAACTTTCTACTCCGGATGACAAATGATCTATAGTTTTAATAGATGTATGTTCAGCAATGAAAAAAGGCAACTTTAATTCAGCGATTTTTTGCGTTTCAGTTAATACAGGTTTTATAAATTCGTCAATTTTCGGAGATGAAATAACCTCTTTTTCTCTTTCTAAAGCTGTCTGATACTTTTTAGAATTAGCATGATCTAATAAATTTTTATGTTGTGCGACTAAAAATGCATGGCAAATTTTACGATATGCTTCTTTACCTTCAGAATTATTTAATGCTTTTGTCAGCCAACCTTTATTAAAAAAATCATATCAATTACTTTTTATGTAAAAGTTAGCTGAATTCCCGGTGTTTAATTAATATATATATATATATATATATATATATATATATATATATATACATATATTAAATACCTTTAAAGACAACATCTGTTTATAGTAAGGACTTGACTTTTCTTTCTTCAAAGAACTTGACGCTTTAGACATTTTAAAAGAATTTATAAAATTATGTGACAGATAAGCAAACAACACTAGCTCTTGGTATTTTGCTGTATCAATAAATAAGCCAAGTATGTCAGTGACAGCATTTAGGAAATAGAGCAGATTTTATATTTTGACGCGATGACAGCATGGAATGATCGTCATCGATAATACTTGACACGCGCCAAATATAAAAAATATAAAGGTTTATTGTTACTTGTTTGTATGATTTATTGGCAACTCATTGCATGTGGGAATTTTTTTCATATGGATTTTTGGGTTTACAGTTAAAAATTTCAATTTTTTGTACTTTTTGTACACGAAATAATTATATTTAAGATTAAAGCTTATTTTTTAGATTTTTTTTATTGAAACTTGTTACGTATGAAGCAAATGCATTCAACGGTATATAGTTTTCATTTTTTTTAATAGAAAATTAAATATATCATAGGTTATTTGAATTTATGATATTGAGGTTTGAAGTTTAAATATCTAAATGGATTTCTAGAGGATTTTTAAATTGTAGCTAAAGGTATTCTAGAGGGAAAAGAGGCGCCGCCTAAAGGGGGATTTTGAAATCGTCTGGCAATACTGCATTAGTCCCTAAAATTCAAGCTATTGTACTAATTAAAATTATATCATCACTTTTTTTTTCAAATATCTTAGTACATAAATTAGATATAGTAGATTAAGTACCTATTTTAACAGTACTTTCCTTTCTTAGTGCACTCACTTTTTCAAACTCACTAATTTTTCTTAAATAAAAATTATGTTGTTTACATTCAAATCACATTTAAAAAAATAAAATCAATGAACTCTATGAAAAAACATTGCGCCAAAGCACTTGGCAGCGTTTTTTAAAATTAAAATTGGTATAACATAGACAGATCAAAAATCAATATTTAAACACTATAATGGAAACAGAAAATCTTTCGGTCATAATAAGACTTCTTTAAGTTTAGCGCAAGAATATATATGAAACGAATTATAACATCAATTTTATAATATTTAAAAAATTGTTTAAATAATTATAAATTGAAAATGAAAAAAATTAAACGAAACGGCAACTAGTCTAATGCACTTATGAAATTTTTTTTTGTATCGTCACTATATTTATGCAATTATTTTGATGCTAATTAGCAACAAAGATTTTCAGCATGTTTGTGAATAAAGCACATGTAACGTACAATGGTGCTTGTGTCAATCAGCTGAGACTAGGATTCGAACTCGGGCCCTCGGGTTGCAAATCCATTGCTTTACTGAGTAAGTCACTGAAGATCTCAAAGTTTCGCTATAAAATTTTATCATTAAGGAGATATATTTTTCTTAATGCAATTTTCAAAATCTTTTGATGAGTTTCACTTTTCTTTTTTATTATTTTTAAAAAGTAGTAGTTTTTATGTTTTAGTTCATTTAAACAAAATAATTCTTTAGCATTGTAATTTTAAATAAAAAAGAAATCACTTAATAATTCATATTTTATGACAATAGGAATAAAATATTATTACACGAATCTTGTTTAAAATCTGAGCGAAGCAAGGGTTAGGCAAAAGGCGAGTACTGAAATGATCGCCTTTACACATGTGGCACATATTTTTTTTTCTGTTACTTTTTTATTCATTACGGTAATATAACATTTTATATAAAAAAATATTAATATTATCGTATTTAATGATATTTTGAATAAAGGAACTTTTAGTTATTAAAGAACAGTTAAAATTAAAGACCTTACAGACTAATTAGTAAATATTTCAAAAAATATAAATGACGAACATTATTTTTTTTAAATATCTCAAGTTTAAAAGCAGTCAAAGAATTTATCTAAATTCAAAGAAATTAAATACCAATATACTGGTACGAGTTTTAATAAATTATAAAAGAAAAATAATAATAATAATTACTGAAATCAAATTTTAATTATTTATTAACATAAATAAATAGAACTTTACAAATAAATTTAAATAATGTAAAATTGATTGTAATGGTTTTAAAAACAATAATTTTTAATTACTAAATTTTTTAATTGTGCTTTCCAGATTTCTCTAATATTTATTATTTCAATTTTCTACAATTTATCTTGGAAATAATGAAATTATTTCTATTCAAATAATAAACAATTATGTGAAACTAATATTGAATATAGAAAATTTCATTATTTAAAATATACTATTGATGTCTTATGTAAACAATTTTTCAAAAGCGAAAATAAAAACAAACAGTACAAAAATCACATTAAATTGAAAAATGATCGATAACTTCGGTAAAATTGTTCATATGTTTCTGTTGGAAGACTTTTGTTATGTCGTAAAAATGTCACGCACGAATGAAACTTCACACTTACATTTAGTGCATACAACATTTTTCAACGTGAGCTTTTTTTCTCTTCCCCTTCGCTTTTCGTATGCATAAAAATGCAGACAAGTTTTTTGAAGTTTATATGCGTATGTATGATAATTCATTGTGACCTAATTTGAACTTTGAAGAGAAAAAAATAATGTGCCAGTATCTTGTTGACATTGTAAATTTAAACTGTTAATTCTACTTTTCTATTCTTTCTTTCTTCTTTTTTTAAATCCTATTCATTAGCACAATTTCAGTTGTATTATGTCACAAGCCTTATTTTCTTTGACTTAAAATCAAACAATATTTTAGCTTTCTATTGTGACCTCTACCCTAACACCTGGAAAAGGATCGCACTTAATGCGCATAAATTGAGGATTAAGGAGAGGTTAAATGGTGCACAGACCCGTTTTTGCAGTGGACATCATGCCACGTGCAGTCCGGGGTCTATATGTGCTGGTTATTTGTTAGTAGTTAGTTTGTTTGCCTGTTGTAAGCCAGGAATGTAAGACTATTTCGTCTTAACAAACAAATTTGCAATTCACGCGTAAAAGATAAAATGGATAAGGTTAATTCGAAGACTATTTCGTCTTGTAGAATTACCTTTCACACAATCACAATTATCTTTACATTTACCACGAAACACAATAATATAAATTTATCCTGTTAGTCTTTAACAAATTTAACCAAATAATTATTCTATCAAGAAAATCTGTACGTAAAATACAAGTATTATTTATTTAGCTCGTTGTCCTTACTACCGGATCAAGTTGGCATCACCAACTCTACTCGGTCCTATAAAGACAACGAAATAATTAATATAGAACAAGATTTTGATTTTAAAACTTTATTTCACAGGAGTCGGCCAAAGAGTGCCGTACAATTTTACGAGCTCGAACTCGTCGCTGGTCATTTCAGCCGCCGACGCCGCTAATCTCCCACTTTTGCGTTTCTTAAGATAGGTGGGGTCGCTTTCTTCCTTTGATTTTGTATAGTTCCTTACCCATACCACATCTTTTACTCTCCATCTCTCCTCATAGAAGCCCTTGTATGCGCTGTAAGGAAAGGGGAGTTATATACGTATAATCGCCTCTTATAACTATCGTGGCGGTTGGATGTGTGCCGATTTTACATTAATATTAGTGCGTACACGCACACATCCCACCGTTCGTCACTTTATATTCATCTCTGCATTGCGCGTCTGTATAGGTTCTATCATCCTGTCTCTTTAGCGCGCAATACAGAGATAAATACTTATACATTTTAATTACGCTTTTTAGTTTAAGGAGAAAATATATCTTTTATGATTCATTCTCTCTTCTTTCGCTTAATAGGTCACACTATATTTATACGAATATTTTTTTTCTTTCTCACGAAAAATTAATGACATTCTGGTTATTTGTGTGTTCTAACTGAAGAAACACTAGAAAGAGTTACCGCTACATTAAGACTTTTAATTAACTTATTTTTGCAAATTGTTTCACACCTAAAAACATATGTATTCTAATGTAGTTTAATCAGCCTTATATTAATTCGCTGATATTATTTAATTAAAACCTAAAATAATTAACCAAGCGCATCAACGAATTAAATTTGAAAAAAAGTCTTCAAAATATTAGACAATAGAAAACATGTATAATAATCTCAATTTGGTTTATTTGATTCTTAGAACAATGGAAACCAAAATAATAGTCTTGCCCTCATAAATATGTACAATAATACTATAAATTAAGCAAAGTACCACATAAAATAAGTTGGAAAAAAAATTTAAAAAATGCTTCAGACGCAAGACTAGGAAGAGAAATTTTCATGGGAATCGACACACGCTGGATCAGTCGATGGAATATACAAGTGCTACGGCCAAAAAAAATAGGCGCGTAACGAGGATGATCAGATTATTATTGGAAATACTCTTGACTATGGTATCATTCAATTTTTTTTCATCTTCACTGCAATCAGCAACATAGTAATTTGCAAGAATTGCAAAACAAGTATAAAGTTTAATGAAGCGAGTCTGTCAGGAATAGGTTTTAAAATTGCTACCTCGTATTAGTGTGGTGTTTTTTACATAGAATCTGGTCCGAAGAGTGAAAAAGCCTATGAAATTAATCGATGTATAGTGCTTGTGATGCGATTTTTAGGAATTAGGAGAGAAGGTCTGGGTATTTTTTGTGGCTTGATGAACGTAGCAAAAACTTTTTATGCGAATACCTTCGAAGGTTGTTTTGAAAATGTTTAAACAGCTGCACAGGCGGTGTATAAATCTTCCATTAAAAATGCTGTGAAAAAAGAGAAAGAAAAAACGTTGAACGCTTCCGAGGATGGTTTAACGTTTTCGGAGATGGTACGTGGAAATAAAATAGACTTACTTCGCGATACGGTGTGATGACTCTCGCAGGAAAATATAGTAATAAAATCATTGATACGTCAGTGAAATCGATTTATTGTAAAGCGTGTGAGTACTGGATGAAAAAAAGAGGAAGATGAAGAGGCATATAAAGAATAGCTTTTAACTGATCATAATTGTCAAAATAATCACGACGGATTGGCTGCGAAAATGGAAGTCAGCTGCATAAGGGAAATATGCGGACATTCGCTCGAAAATCATGCTGTCAAATATACACGCTACATTAGTGACGGAGACAGTGCTATGTTTAAAGGTATTTGAGATATGGATCCGTATGATATCTATACGCTAGAATGTTATCCATACGTTCACAAAGAATGGATACACGATGCCGAAATCGAAAATGTTTTCATACGGATTCGACTGACAACACGGAGAAAGGAAAATACTGTTAAAATAGATACTAACTCTAGTATATCTAACTTATCTAAGGTATTTGGAAAAAAAAGTGATGATATAATTTCACTTAGTACTATAGCTTGAATTTTAGGGACTTATGTTGGTATTATTATATTATAAACCGAGAGTATGGCCGAGAGAACGTAAATTTTCTAGGTCTTCTGGTGTATATATTCCAGTCTCCAAGACTTCCAAGATGCTGGCATGTTTTCAGGTCGGCTGAACAAACAGTTTCAAAAATTGCGGTAAGTTTACCTCCGTTGCCGTAAAGTTGATTTTAAACCATTTTTCGTTGATTTTGAAGATACACGGTATGAGTGTATTGCAATCTCTAGCTGTTTCTATCTGTGCTAACACCTTGCTGATAGATTTGGCGAAGTAAGCTTTGTCATCACAAACTACTGGTACTTCATAGTAGCATAAGTCTGTTTTTCTTATTTTGCAGGACCATGGTACACATTGAATGATGTGGGCGACCTCTCCTGCTATTACTAAGTAACTTGGTTTCTTCATAACCTTTAGGGCAAAAAGGTCTGGGTTTGAGAACGCCAGAGGCAGAGCATTTTCTATGATTTGCTACTTCAATATACATCTGTGCAGAACTATGTTACGATATAGCGATCCCAGTTGTTTATCGAGATGTCTTCCGAGATTCATTATTTTTGCATGGAAATATGTAGTGAGGATGATATCTAGTACCTCCAAGCTTTTCCGGGTGGTGAATGATTTGCCTCTTGTAGTTTCTAAAATGAATAGTTTTGTTTGGTCCGTTTTAATCAATTTATATCCGCATAGCATCTCTTCTCCAATTTTGGTTAGACCAGAATGTATCTTTCCAGTTGAATTACTAAAGTAGATAACGGGAACGTTCGAATTGTTATCAACCATGCGTGTCCCTACACCTTCGTATAGGATGGAGAACTCATCGAATTTACATGTTGATCCCATTACTGGAGTCCAAAAAATGCAGCTTTCTTCTTCGTCAATGCATCTACCGCTGGTGTAGCTGCATCCAGTTCCGGTTCTTAGGATCACAATGCTTTTCTTTTTGTGTACGGTGACCTCATAATCTGTTTTTTTTTTATATCCAGTTTCGCATGACGAATACTTTTCCGTATTCATATCCATTATCATTGTAAGTTGTACACTCACAATATCCGTTTGCATCCAATCTTTCGGCGACTGTGACTTGGTCGCGTTCACCAATAGATTATTTATTATGGAGCGTCCATATTTATACTGGCCATATCTAACGAGATCTTCGCATGCTTCTCTTGTTGTCAGCTCCATGAAGGTGGTAGAGCCTCCTTTTACTTTTGAGTTGTGCGAATGCATACTACAATACGTAATTTCCTGCTCCACCTTTATTCTACATTGGTAGGCTCGCATCTTGATATTGGGTATGTTAAAGTAGTAGATTTTTTCTTCAGAAGGTTCTGCGTTAGATGGCACGCAGTCTCCGACGTCTGTAAGTGCTATAGCTGTTATGTTGGGAGTGGCAGATCCGCATTCATATGCCGTAAAGGTAACGGCCATTCGAATATAAGCGCATAAAAAGAGCATTAAATTGCAGTTCATCCTCCTATAACAGAGAAAATTAACATAAAATTATGTGCAGACTATTTTGTTCACGCTGGTACACATATGGCTGTCGCATTGCGCAATTAATTGAAATTATAAGCATTTGTATTAAAATATGAAGATTTATTTTATGGATGTGTGGTTAAATAAAGTGAATACCAACTTTTATTAAACCTTTCTTATTCGTTATTGCATAAAAGAAAACATGTGTACAGTGAGAAAAAAATTTAGTTGAGTCAATGAAATAAATTTAGTTATTAAATATTTTGTTGATAAAAATTAATTTTGATTGAAGTAATATGCAAGGTTATTGAATCACTGAAATATTTAGTTGGGATAAAAAAAATTGATACCTAAGTTAAAAAAAATAAATATTTTTTTAAAATAAAGAAAAATTTATTGTTTCGGTTAAATTATTTGATTGATTTAATCGAATCAATTTCATTAAAGCAGCTGATAAAATTTTATAAAATATTTATTTGTAACAATAGAATATGTTTGTAAATTATCTATATATTTTGTTACAGTAATTTAATATTTATTTTAGTGAATCGTTTGTTAAATTTACAAAATCTTTTATAACAATAAAAAAATATTGGTCAATCATCAATATAATATTTGCTTGAATTAACGGTCATCCGATTAAGTTAAAGAAGCTTATATTGTAAATAAATGCTTCACTAAGTTAATAACATTGTTATTTAATTAATAATATATGTGATTGTTTAAAAAAAAATATTTTGTTGTATATAACACATAAAATTTGATCAGCATTTCAATAAAAATTACAATTAATTTAAAGAAATAAGTTCCTTAAAATCAACAAATCCGATTTCAATGAATTCACAAAAAGAAAACCAATAAATTATTTTTTTAAAGTCAAGAAAGGTGCAACGTAAAATCAGATATTAAATTTTTTTTAAAGAAATATTTATTAAACCGAATATATTTATTCTATTATTTCTATCAAGTTGTTATTGAAACAAGAATATAATTCACTGATTTAATTAAATATTATACTAACACTTCCATTAAATTACTTTAATGTTCAATAATGTATTAGATTATCTTAATGAAATATTTGTTAAACCAAGTATATTTATTTTATTATTTCTATCAAATTGTTATTGAATCAAGAATATATGTCACTGATTTAATTAAATATTGTATTAACACTTCTATCGAATTACTTTAATGTTTAATGATATATTTGATTATCTTAATGAAATATTTATTAAACCAAATATATTTATTCTATTATTTCTATCAAGTTATTATTGAAACAAGAATATATTTCATTGATTCAATTGAATATTATATTAACACTTCCATAAAATTACTTTAATGTTCAATAATATATTTAATTATATTAATGAAATATTTAATAATGTCAAAATTATTGTTTTATTCTTTCGATAAATTTTGAATAATAACAAAAAGATATTTCATTGTTCTAAATAAATATTGTATGACTTATATTAAATTATTTCACTGGCCAATGAAATACCTAATCATTTTAATTCAATATTTAGTTACTCTCAATATTTAGCTACTCAAATAATTTCATTACTATATTATAATTAATTGGATGCATTAAATTAATTAAATTTTTAATTGATTCAAATATTTGATTTATTTTGTTCTATAAAATTATTTTATTACTTTTATTATTTAATTATATTGCGTCTATGAAATCAATGATTAATTGAATCAATTATTATTTTTAACAATTAAATATTTTATTATTTATGTCCCAATTAAATAATTTGTTCCATTAATTAATTTCTCTATCAGATCGATTAAATAATTATTTGATTATCTTAATGAAATATTTATTGAAACAAGCAGTTATTATTTAATAACATATTTACTAAATCAAATGAAATATAATGTTAAAATTAATATTTAATATTCTTGAAAAATATTTTTTTGTATAAGTTATCATCCTTTATACTCAAACAAACTCATGTTTTAAGTACGTGTCTTGCTAAGTGAATAACTTAGCAAAATATGTACTAAAGTTGATAAAAATTACAGAGAAATCTGATTAAATACTTGTTAAAATCAAGTAAATCCACTATTTGATTCATCTACATAATTTATTTCATTCAAATAACACATATTTGAACTAAAAGAAACATTTATTGTTTTAACAAAATCATTTAGTTCGATGGTTTGATGATACTACCGCTTGGTGGCGTCGTTAATTTTCGATCTCGCAAGCGGTAAGAGGGCTTCTAAGTTGATATATAAGTTAAAAATCCAAGATAATACGTAAATTGTAATGCGAGCGAAATTTATGTTAGATTTACTGCGTGTGCGATCACTGTATAAAGAATACTAATGTTAGTATATTAATAATTGTTATTCTTTACCATATAAATAAATGGAATCATATTCACCTGTCCTTTAATGAGTCATGAATTCATTGATGTTAATAAATAAATGTAAATCACTGAAAGCAAACCTGTTAATTAAAAACAGTATTTGTTCGATTAAAATATCTATAAATCGAATTAATTAAATATTTCTTTACTTTGAAGGAATATTTTATTTGAGATAACCGAATAATTAATCAATTTTTTGTTAAGACAATGAATTAATTTTATTAAATATCAAAATTCTATTAAATTTAAAATATTCAATAAATTAAACTTTCATTTGAAAATATAAAATATTGAACTAATTTAATTTCAATATAGCATTAAGAGGAGGTCGAGTATATCTGTCCTTTTCTAATAAAAAAATTGAATTTTTTACAAAAATTAATAATTGTAGTAAAAAATAAGGAGATAGCCCCATCTTGTATCATAAAAAGCAATATTTTCTTTAATGAGGAAAAATTATTTTTATCGATTCGTTTTGAAGAAAACCTTGAAAAACTTAAAAAATAGAGGTTAGGATGGACAATTCAGTTTTTCAAAGTTTTCGTAAAAACGAAGCAATAAAAATAATTTTTCCTCATTAAAGAAAATATTGCTTTTTATTATACGAGATGGGGCTTTCTTTTTATTTTCTGCTACAATTATCAGGTTTTGCAGAAAAATGAATTTTTTGGTTAGAAAAGGATAGAGATATACGACCTGCTCTTAATGTGATGAAATAATTAATTAGAAAAACAAATGGACATTTTAATTGATAATTTTTTTTATTGAAACAATGAATTAATTTTATTGAATCAATCTTCGCGACATTTAGTAAGTCAAATATTTATTTGAAAATACAAAATATTATTTTTAACTAATATTTGTGATGTTTAGTAGAATCAAATATTTATTTAAAAAAATGAAATATTTATTCATCTCAATTCAAATATTTGTATTAATGTAACAAAATATTTAATGTGCCGCCCGCACCTAAGGGATTTCATTGATTCAATTAAGCCTTACTTAATCCAACTAAATTTTTTTCTCAGTGTACATACCATAAAGCAGAAAAATAAAAAAAAATAAAAATATGCAGGTCTATGCTAATAATTGATGAGTGTATTCTCTAAGAAATTCTTATAGTCTAGGCGCCCAGAGGGTTTCGTATGAAGTTAGAGGTCCCACCAAGCAAGCAGGTGATTTATATGTATTTTGAGCCGCTGAATCCGAATTTGCAACTTGCTTTTCGCGCAAGTAGTCGAGTAATTTGTTATGAACAAATTAATTGTTTAAATGACTATAGTTTATGAACTACAATAGATGCAGTAATTTTCTCTGCAAAAACTTGTTCTTTAATGAAAAAAACAAAAAAAATCGTTTTTGTTGCGTTTCGATTCGATAATTAGAACCAGATATATGGCAAATATATTGCAAAAAAACATGAAGACGTAGCGCTAGCGCGGAACGCCCTGGTAAAAAACCTTATAACTCGACTACTAATTGATTTTTTTTGAAGTTCAACATGTGTTTGAGAAATGTCAGAGTCTCAGCTCTAATGATAAATTGTTATATATTACTTTCAAATGTTGATAAATAAGCTAGAATGATTTGAAGCAGAAAAAATTTTCAATTCTTCAGAATTGTGTTTGTTTATAACGAAATAATATAGGTTAGCGAACAAAATATTTCTATATTTTTGATATAGAATGATAGAAAATTTGATCTAATTTAAGGATCTGTCTGGTTTTTCAAATTCAAGTAAGTAGAACCTGAGATATCGCAAATTTAAGCTGTAGCGCCAACTCCTTGCAATACGACATGTGTGTGCAATATAGCGATCGCTTTCCGTATTAAAAATTCTTTTATTATAAGGTAAGTAATCCTATCCTTTTCTAATAAAATTACTTTTGACTCGACTCTATTTTATATACTTTGTTATAATATTAATGATGTATAATCTTCGAGCATATACTACTGGAGGAAGCCTCCCAGCTATTAACTACGTTACAAGGCGAATAGAGAAAAAGCCTCTATTTTGGTACGTGCTATCTCTCTCTCAATTTCTCAGTGAGAAACAGTAGCAGCCAATCAAATCAGGCTAGAGAGAGACAGCACGTACCAAAATAGAGGCTTTCTCTCTCTTCGCCTTGTAACGCTGTCTGCCATTCGGAGGCTTTCTCCAGTAGTATATGCTCGAAGTGTATAATACATTTAAATGAAGTAGATTTAGGGTTTTAAATAATCATTGATTTTTCTACTATAATAGTAAACAATTTACTCAACTTATGGAGTATTTTTACATTTGTTTATTTTTTTGCAATTGCAAAAAGAACAACAATCTATTTTATTCAAAAAATTTGTTTCAACCTTCCGATTTATTAGAGTCATCTATTTTTAGCTGAATCCTTTTTTATTGAATTTTTATTTAATTTCCTAATACAGAGTTAAAATTAATTGTATTACAAAAAAAAACGCTGCCAAGTGCTTTGGCCGAATGCTTTCTTATAGAGCTCTTTGAGTTTCATTAATTTTTTTATATTTATTCAAATGTGATTTTAATATATAACTAGTGGGCATATATTTGCACTTGACTTATGTAATTCTTATCTAATTCTGGGGTAAAGTGCTGCTGCAAGGTTCTTACGGAAGACTGCTTCAATTCTGCTGCAAGTTTGCGTGTTTATTCTCGTCATATAATTGCGTTCAACTTATGTCACACTTATGTAATTCTGGGGTAAAGTGCTGCTGCAACATTCTTACGGAAGACTGCTTCGATTCTGCTGAGGGGCGATTCAACCTATGCTACATATGTATGTATCACGGTGATATGTATGTACGTTCGAACGTAAGTTGGTAGCACTGCTAAGACAAGTCGTCGCGCGCAAAAATTGTATCTACATGGAAACGGAGACTTGAGGTCTTGACAGTTCGACAGACGATTCAATGCGCGCGACGACTTGTCTTAGCAGTGCTACCAACTTACGTTCGAACATACATACATATCACCGTGATACATACATATGTAGCATAGGTTGAATCGCCCCTCTGCAAGTTTGCGTGTTTATTCTCGTCATATGATTGCACTCGACTTATGTCTTTCTTATGTAATTCTGTAGTAAATTGCTGCTGTAATATTCTTACGGGAGACTCTTCGATTTTGCTGCAAGTTTGCGCGTTTATTCTTATCTTTGAATCGCACGTTTCGATTGGCAATCTGTTACAAATCTGTCGCACGTTTCAGTCGCAAAAAAATTATTGATAATTCAACTTAATTCGTTTATTTCCCAAAAGATGGCAACCTTTTTCACTTCTTCTATTAGATTTGCACTTTTGAATGAGTATTATTTTCACTTGTTCAACATCGTAGTTATTAATATCTGTAATTTTTTCTTCTTCAGCAATATCACTATGAATTATTATTTTATCAAGGTAATTCTTCAAACTTACAGTTCATGTTTATAGCAACTTTACAACAAATTACTTTCAACATTGAGAGATTTTTTAACAAAATTTTAAATAGGTAAATGCCAATAAATAAGCATATTGGCATGATGCTGGTAATGTTTCTGTATCACTAAAATTATAATTCAATAAGGTTAATTCGAATGTTAACCACTACATTTTATCCAATGAAATACAAGTATTATCATCGATAACATTATATCCTATTTCTTCTTCTTCTCTTTTCTTTCTAATATTAGCCTACTAATAGCTAATAATTAATCAGTTTAATTTTATGACTAAAAAAAATTATTAATAATTCAACTTAATTCGTTTATTTTCCAAAAGATGGCAACCTTTTTCACTTCTTCTATTAGATTTGCACATTTGAATGAGCTTTTTTTTCACTTATACAACTACGTAGTTATTAATATCTGTAATTTTTTCTTCTTTAACACCATCACTATGAATTATTATTTTATCAAGGTAATTCTTCAAACTTACAGTTTATGTTTATAGCACCTTTACAACAAATTGCTTTCAACATTGAAAGAGATTTTTTAACTAAATTTTAAATAGGTAAATGCCAATAAATGAGCATATTGGCATGATGCTGGTACTCTTTCTGTATCACTAACATTATAATTCAATAAGGTTAATTTGAATGTTCACCACTACATTTTATCCAATGAAATACAAGTATTATCATCGATAACATTATATCCTATAAATGTTACAAAACCTTTTCTAACTTATTAAAATATAATTAAAAAATTCATTTTTAATATGTAGTTACGTTTTCACGTTAATGATTTATTATCTTGTGGATATCTTTTTATCACGACTAAGCTTAGTAAATGCAAGTTTTCAATTTTACTGACGGCAGTTAAATTATGTATATTAAGCGACGGAATCCACTTCATAGGGCCACATTCGGAATAGTACCATATTTTGTCGCTAATTTGTCGCTGACATTTGATCCAACACTGGATTTTGTCGCTCCAGCCGTTTCCGAGAAACAATGGCTGCCGTAGCTTAATATTAAGCTAGGGCATCCACTACAGTAACTCAGGAACGGCTAGGGTTAGCAACTCCATTCTAGTTGCATAATTTGTCGCTTTTTTGTCGCTCTAAGATAGAATAGCTCGTAAGTCCCAAAACCTGACCCAGACCCGGATATGGCCATTGGGACCGAGTGAAAATGGAAACTTTTTTTCTTAATGTATCTAATAAGTCATGCAATGTTTCTAATACTAAAGTAGCTATAGAAAATTTGTCACCTTCAAGATCTTAACGTCAGAGTAGAAAGAAAATTCTTTATGTGAAATGGATTTTAATTGGGATGCATTTGGGAATAAGTCGTTCTTGATAGTTAAAACCATTAAGACTGTGAGCGCAATTAAAAGATTTTTTTAATCTTACTGAGGCTTGAAGGATTTCGTTGCTCTAGTGATTCTTTGAACTAGACACTCTAAATATTTTTTTTTTGTTTTTGGATTCAGATACGTCTAGAAATTTGTCGCTCATGATATTTAAATAAATTTAAATAGTATTTATTAAAGCTACAAGTATTTTGTCGCTCTAAAAATATATGATTCCTAGTACGCTAAAATGATTTTTATGCAAATTTTTGTGATTGAAATGCATTTAGGAATTTGTCGCTCTTAAAATTTAGAAAAATTAACACTTTTAAGGCAATATAAAGATGATTCTGATACTACAGGAGCTTCAAGGATTTTGTCGCTCTGAAAATTTATGGTTGCTAGCACTATAAAATGATTTTTATACAAATTTTGTGATTTTCATGCATCTGGGAATTTGTCGCTCTTGAGATTGTTAACAATCAGAACTCTAAAAACCATTAAAAGATATTTCTAATATCACAGAAGCTGCAAAGAATTTGTTGCTTCTTAATTTATAGCATCCAAGAACATAGGAAATACTTTTATGCAAGTTTTTTGAATTGGAATAAATTAGAGAGTAAGTCGCTTGTGACATTTGTAACTGATGAGACTGTGGATGCAATTGAAAGATGTTAGTCACCTTACTGAAGCTTTACGGATTTTGTCGCTCTAGTGCTTCTTTAATTAGCTAACTCTAAATATTTTGTTATATCAGTTCTTCAATTTGCATGCGTTTAGGAATTGTCGCTCATGATATTTAAATAAATTTCAACTTTTAATTCAATAAAAATATGATTTTAATTCAACAGAAGCTAGAAGGATTTTGTTGCTCTAAAAATCTATGGTTCCTAGCACGCTAAAATAATTTTTATGGAAATTTTTGTTATTTAAATGCATCTAAGAATTTGTTGCTCTTAAAATTTAAAATAATTAACACTTAAAAGGCAATATAAAAATGATTCTGATACTACAAGTGCTTCAAGGATTTTGTCGCTCTAAAAATTTATGGTTGCTGGCACTATAAAATGATTTTTATATAAATTTTGTGATTTTCGTGCATCTGGGAATTTGTCGCTCTTGAAATTTGAAAAAATTAACACTTTAAACGCAATATAAAAATGATTCTGATACTACAGGAGCTTCAAGGATTTTGTCGCTCTGAAAATTTATGGTTGCTAGCACTATAAAATGATTTTTATACAAATTTTGTGATTTTCATGCATCTGGGAATTTGTCGCTCTTGAGATTGTTAACAATCAGAACACTAATAGCCATAAAAAGATATTTCTGATATCACAGAAGCTGCAAAGAATTTGTTGCTTCTTAATTTATAGCATCCAAGCACATAGGAAATACTTTTATTCAAGTTTTTTGAATTGAAATGAATTAGATAGTTAGTCGCTTTGACATTTGTAACTATTGAGACTTTGAATGCAATTGAAAGATGTTTGTCACCTTACTGAAGCTTTAAGGATTTTGTCGCTTTAGTGATTCTTTAATTAGCTAACTCTAAATATTTTGTTATATCAGTTCTTCAATCCACATGCGTTTGGGAATTTGTCGCTCATCGATTTTTATATAAATTTTGTGATTTTCATGCATCTGGGAATATGTCGCTCTTGAAATTTGAAAAAATTAACACTTTAAACGCAATATAAAGATGATTTTGATACTACAGGACATTCAAGGATTTTGTCGCTCTAAAAATTTAAGGTTGCTAGCACTATAAAATGATTTTTATACAAATTTTGTGATTCTCATGCATCTGGGAATTTGAACTGATATAAAAAAATATTTAGAGTTAGCTGATTAAAGAATTACTAAAGCGATGGAATCCTTAAAGCTTCAGTAAGGTGAAAAACATCTTTTAATTGCATTAAAAGTCTTAATAGTTACAAATGTCACAAGCGACTAACTCTCTAATTGATTCCAATTCAATAAACTTGTATAAAGACGTTTCCTATGTACTTGGATGCTATTAATTAAGAAGCAACAAATCCTTTACAGCTTCAGTGATATTAGAAATATCTTTTTATTGTTTTTAAAGGTCTGATAGTGAACAATTTCAAGAGCGACAAATTCCCAGATGCATGACAATCACGAAATTTGTATAAAAATCATTTTATAGCTCTAGAAATTGCAGATTTTAAGACTGACAAAATCCTTAAAGCTTCTGTTGTATCAGAATCATATTTTTATTGCGTTTAGTGTTATGATTGCTTAAAATATCATGAGCGACTCATTCCCAGACGCATATCAATCGAAGAACTGATATAAAAAAATATTTACATTTAGCTGATTAAAGAATTACTAGAGCGACAAAATCTTTAAAGCTTCAGTAAGGTCACAAACTTCTTTAAATTGCATTCAAAGTCTTAATAGTTACAAATGTCAGAAGCGACTAACTCTCTAATTCATTTCAATTCAATAAACTTGTATAAAAACTTTTCCTATGTACTTGGATGCTATTAATTAAGAAGCAACAAATCCTTTACAGCTTCAGTGATATTAGAAATATCTTTTAATTGTTTATAAAGTTCTAATGGTTAAGAATCTCAAGAGCGACAAATTCCCAGATGCATAAAAATCACAAAATTTGTATAAAAATCATTTTATACTGCTAGCAACCATAAATTTTTAGCGCGACAAAATCCTTGAAGCTCCTGTAGTATCAGAATCATCTTTATATTTAGTCAAAAGTGTTAATTTTTTCAAATTTCAAGATGCATAAAAATCACTAAATTTGTATAAAAATCATTTTATAATGCCGGCAACTATAAATTTTTAGAGCGACAAAATCCTTTAAGCTACTGTAGTATTAGAATCGTTTTTATATTGCCTTTTAAGTGTTAATTTTTTAAAATTTTAAGAGCGACCAATTCCCAGATGCATTTTAATAACAAAAATTTCCATAAAAATTATTTGAGCGTGCTAGGAACCATAGATTTTTAGAGCGACAAAATCCTTGTAGCTTTTGTTGAATTAAAATCATATTTTTATTGAATTGAAAGTTCAAATTTATTTGAATATCATGAGCGACAAATTCCCAAACGCATGTAAATTGAAGAACTGATATAACAAAATATTTAGAGTTAGCTGATTAAAGAATTACTAGAGCAAATAAATCCTCAAAGCTTCAGTAAAGTGAAAAACATCTTTTAATTGCATTCAAAGTCTTAATAGTTACAAATGTCACAAGCGACTTACTCTCTAATTCATTCCAATTCAAAAAACTTGCATAAAAGTATTCCCTATATGCTTGGATGCTATATATTAAGAAGCAACAAATTCTTGGCAGCTTCTGTGATATTAGAAATATCTTTTTATGGTTATTAGAGTTCTGATTGTTAACAATCTCAAGAGCGACAAATTCCCAGATGCATGAAAATCACAAAATTTGTATAAAAATCATTTTATAGTGCTAGCAACCATAAATTTTCAGAGCGACAAAATCCTTGAAGCTCCTGTAGTATCAGAATCATCTTTATATTGCGTTAAAAGTGTTAATTTTTTCAAATTTTAAGAGCGACAAATTCCTAAATGCATTTCAATCACAAAAATTTGCATAAAAATCATTTTAGCGTACTAGGAATCATATATTTTTAGAGCGACAAAATACTTGTAGCTTTAATAAATACTATTTAAATTTATTTAAATATCATAAGCGACAAATTTCCAGACGTATCTGAATCCAAAAACAAAAAAAAATATTTAGAGTGTCTAGTTCAAAGAATCACTAGAGCAACAAAATCCGTCAAGCCTCAGTAAGATTAAAAACATCTTTTAATTGCGCTCACAGTCTTAATGGTTTTAACTATCAAGAACGACTTATTCCTAAATGCATCCCAATTAAAATCCATTTCACATAAAGAATTTTCTTTCTACTCTGACGTTAAGATCTTGAAGGTGACAAATTTTCTATAGCTACTTTAGTATTAGAAACATCGCATGACTTATTAGATACATTAAGAAAAAAAGTTTCCATTTTCACTCGGTCCCAATGGCCATATCCGGGTCTGGGTCATGTTTTGGGACTTACGAGCTATTCTATCTTAGAGCGACAAAAAAGCGACAAATTATGCAACCAGAATGGAGTTGCTAACCCTAGCCGTTTCTGAGTTACTGTAGTGGATGCCGTAGCTTAATATTAAGCTACGGCAGCCATTAATTCTCGGAACGGCTGGAGCGACAAAATCCAGTGTTGGATTAAATGTCAGCGACAAATTAGCAACAAATTATCAAACATCGCATGACCTTCTAGATATACAAAGGAAAAAAGTTTCCATTTTCACTCCGGCCCAATGGTTATATCCGGATCTGGGTCAGGTTTTGGGACTTACGAACTATTCTATCTTAGAGCGACAAAAAAGCGACAAATTATGCAACCAGAATGGAGTTGCTAACCCTAGCCGTTCCTGAGTTACTGTAGTGGATGCCGTAGCTTAATATTAAGCTACGGTAGCCATTGTTTCTTGGAAACGGCTGGAGCGACAAAATCCGGGATAGAGCAACAAATTAGCGACAAAATATGGTACTATTCCGAATGTGGCCCTATGAAGTGGATTCCGTAGCTTAATATACATAATTAAATTAACAAAATAATAATTAAAATAAACTAATAGATTTATTATTACGTTAATCGCGAGAGAGAGAAATGTATTATAGATATATTTGAGTGAGCGTTTTTTTTTACTTGTTCAACTTCGTAATTATTAATATCTGTAATTTTTTCTTCTTCTTCTTCTAATTTTCTTCTTCTTCTTCAAATATTTTTTCCATTTATTAAAAAACGATTTCATTAATAATATTTAATAATGATTATATTTAAATACTTAATTGAATGTAATAATACATAATACATACAAGTCAACATCTGAATCAGTAGTACTATTATAAATTTTCAAGAGTAACTCAGAAATCAAAAGAAGTGATCAAAAAGCTACACTAATAAAATTATTTTTTTTAAACTTGGTTTATAAAGACAGTAGCAAATAACTTGTATACAAATTTTAGAGCAATTCTATCGAGTACTTTACGTAAAATGGAAAAAAACTGAAATATGAAAATTTTTTAGGAAAATTAAGATTTTAGAAAAAGTTATCCTTCTTTTGACAGATACAAATTATTCCCATAGAAATCTCAAAGCAAATTCATCAATTAACTTACGTAGAATACAAAAAAAAAATTTTTAATCGAAAATTTTTTTTAATTCTCAAAATGGCTCGACGAAAAAAATACCCTATGCATACAAATTTTAAATAGCTTTCCGCCTAGTTATACAAAAACATAGATGGTATACAAAATTTGAAGCGAATCCATCGAGTAATTTTCGAGATCTAACTGGTTAAATAAATAACATTTTCTTTTCAAAATCTCTTTTTCAAAATTTTAAAAATGCTCTAAAATTAAAACTGCACTGTGAAAATCAATTTTTGAAAATTTCCCTTCTTTTAGCAGTCGCAAATAATTTCCCTGCAATTTTTAGAACAAATCTATCGAGTACTTTACGTAGAATAAAAAAAAATAAGAAAAGAAGAATCGAAATTTTTTTTTAAATCTTTAAAATTCTCTAAAATTGTAACCACGCTAAGAAAATTAGTTTTCAAAAGCTTATTCTTTTAGACAATAGCGAATTAATTGTATAAAAATTGTGGAGAAAATTTATAGTATGATCAACGCAAAAAAGAAAATAAATATAAAATAAAAATTTTTTTGAAAATTTTCAAAGTGCTCTAAAATTAAAACTGCATGAGAAAATTAGTTTTCCAAAGCTTGTTTTCTTCAGACGGTAGCGAATTAATCGCATACAAATTTTGGAGCAAATCTATCAAATGGTTTTCGTAAAATAGAAAAAAATTGAAAATGAAAATTTTTAAAAAAATTTTAAAAATGCTCTAAAATTAAAAGTGCGCTAAGAAAATTAGTTTTCAAAATTTTTTATACTTTTGGCAGTCAAAATTAAGTTCTATACAAATTTTCGAACAAATTCTTCGAGTAGTTTACGTAAAATACAAAAAAAATGAAAAATCGAAATTTTTTTAAAATTCTTAAAATGATTCTAAAAAAAAACTACGCTAAGAAAACTAATTCTCAATAGCTTCCGCACCAGTTCATTAAAAAATTGAATTGTATGGAAAATTTGAAGTAAATCCATCGAGTAGTTTTTAAGATTTTATTGGCTTGATAAGTAGAAACATTTTTTTTTTTAATTTCAAAATGCTCTAAAATTAAAACTAAGCTAAGAAAATCAGTGTTTAAAAATTTATTTTATCCGGGCAATCACAAATAAATTCCATGCAAATTTTGAAGCAAATTCATTGAGTAGTAAACAAAAAAAAACCAAAAAACAAAAAATTCAATTTTTTTTTTTTTTTTTTTAACTTTAAAATGAAAACTACGCTAGAAGAACCAATTATCAATAGCTTCCCAGCAAGTTAGTCACAAAACAAAATTCCATGCAAAATTAGAAGCAAATCCATCGAGTAGTTCTCGAGATACAGTTTACTAACTGAATTCATACATCCACACACACACACACACACACATACATACAGAAATTTTCTGGAAACCACTTTTTTTGACTCACCGAGTTCAAATATGTACAAATTAATGAAAAAATAGAAAAAAAATTTTTTTATCGATACAATACTTTCTCTATGAGAAAGCAAAATGAAATTACTTACCTTATAATAAAAGAATTTTTAATAAGGAAAGCGATCGCCATATTGCACACATATGTCGTATTGCAAGGAGTTGGCGCTACAGCTTAAATTTGCGATATTTCAGGTTCTACTTACTTAAATTTGAAGAACCGGACAGATTCTTAAACTAGATCAAATTTCATATCATTCTTTATGAAAAATATAGAAATATTTTGTTCGTTTACCTATATCATTTCGTTATAAACAAACAAGATTCTAAAAAATTGAAAATTTTTTCTGCTTTAAATCATTCTAGCATATTTATTAACACTTAAAAGTAATATATAACAATTTATCATTAAAGCTGAGACTCTGACATTTTTCAAACACATGTTGAACTTTAAAAAATATTAATTAGTAGTCGAGTTATAAGGTTTTTTACCAGGGCGTTTCGCGCTAGCGCTACGTCTCTATGTTTTTTTGCAATATATTTGCCATATTTCTGGTTTTAATCATCGAATTGACATGCAACAAAAACGATTTTTTTTGTTTTTTTTTATTAAAGAACAAGTTTTCGCAGAGAAAATCACTGCATCTATTGTAGTTCATAAACTATAGCCATTTAAACAATCAATTTGTTTATAACAAATTACTCGACCACTTGCGCAAAAAGCAAGTTGCAAATTCGGATTCAGCAGTTCAAAATACAAATAAATCACCTACTTGCTTAGTGGGACCTCTAACTTTATACGAAACCCTCTGGGCGCCTAGACTATTAGTCAGATGTAGAGTTCTGATCATTATTGATCAAACTTTCGGATCTTCGTCTCGTAAGGCGCAGTTTATTCGGATGTACAATTTTAGTAGCGTTCTTAAAAGAAATCTTAATGTTTTTACAATCATCTGAAATTTTGAGAACTTTATGTGGCCCCGTATATTGCGATTGAAATTTGCCCTTTCTAGGTTCTATTAATAGCATTACACGAACATTAACTTTGAAATAATATGGGTTTAATTTTCTATCGTAATATTCTTTAGAACGTCTCTTTGGGTTGTTCAGATTTTGTCTAGCTAGTTCGTGTATTTCTAAGTACCTGTAGTATTTTCTCCCAATACCGCCCTTGCTAATAGAACACGAGCTATCTTCCCGTATACGCCTTCGTAAGGGGTGAGCTTCGCTCCTTCATGAACGCTGGTATTGTAGAAAAATGTTGCACATTCACACCATTCATCCCATTGTCGTATATTTGATACATAATTCATTAACCATTCCTTTAACGAATGATAATGAGGAGCTCCATTCGCCCTGGACGGATTTGAATGTAATTCGTCTCTGAGCGATTGATGATCCTCAGAAATATTAGTGTTTTCGTTAATAGCATCGTCAGTTGCGTGAGCGTCTTCGGGTAATTTATTTGAAGTAGCTTCCAAAGATTCCTTAAGGATTTTTAGCGTTCGTAACAGTTCGTTAAATGGTAGTTAAGAAGGGGCCGAACTATCTGTCTCTATCTAATAGCATTTTTCGTTATTTATATAAACACTATCCTTTATAACAAGAAAAAAATAGCAGCCCCCGCTAGATATTAGTATAATTAGTAAATTTTGTAATAACAATCAAATTTTTTACCGCATAGTTTTTGACTAATTAGAGACCTACTAGCAATCTAGAATATAACCTATCTTTTTTTGGTAGGTCTCTAATTATTCAAAAACTACGCAGTAAAAAAATTTGTTTGTTATTACAAAATTTACTTATTATACTAATATCTAGCGGGGGCTGCTATTTTTTTCTTGTTATACCAGATAGTGTTTACATAAATGATGAAAAACGCTATTAGACAAAGACAGATAGTTCGGCCCCTTCTTAATATCTGTTTTGCTCGATTTTAGTCAATTTTATGCTTGTTAGTATGCTGTCGAAAGGTATCTTGTCGTCATAGTCAAAAGAATATATATGTTTGTCTCCGTCTTAGCGCGTTAACCATCGTATAAATATTACTTTCTGGTTTGGTTTAACGTACTGTTTGCTTTGGCACAAATAAAAACTATCCTTACTGTTTCTTACTGCTAGAAAGTCATTCATTTTAAACAATGTTTCAGTTGCGAATGACTCTATAGCGTTTACTTCACCAAGACCGGTTTTCTTGGGTTCTCTTCGGACGCTATCTTAATGATTTCATTAGTTCCCGATTCGCGTACGTTTTGCACCTCGTTATCCGAAGAGTTACATGATAGAGCGTCGGCCACAAAATTAATTTTTCCTGGAAAATATTTGATTGTAAAGTCAAATTTTTCTCTTAATTCAAAATACCATTTTTTTAATTTAGATGTACAATCCTTAATTTTGTGCAGAAAAACGAGAGGTTGGTGGTCAGTTATAAAAGTGAAATGTCGGCCCATCAGATAATAGTCGAATGAATCACCGCAAAATCGCATCGCGAGTAGTTTCTTTTTGATAGTGCTATAATTCATCTTGGTTTTTTAAGCAATCGGCTTGCGTGAGCTACAGGTAAGTCTGAATTTTCCTTTCTTTGAGATAAAACACCACTGACTGTGCAGTCTGAGGCGTTTGTTATTACAAAGAATTCCTCTTCGAAGTTTGGATGTTGCAAAATTGGTTCATTAATTAGGCAGTTTTTGAGCGTCTCGAAAGCTATTTCCTGTTCATCTGACTAATTGAAAGCTACTGCTTTCTTTAGAAGGTTTGTCAATGGCTTTGCGATCGTTGCAAAATTTGAAATGAAACGTCGATAATATTTGCACAGACCAAAAAATTGGCGCATTCCCTTGACATTTCGTAGACGAGGGAATTTTTCAACAGCTTGGGTCTTACTCGGATCTGGTCTCATGCCTTTATGATTACTCTTGTAACCAAGAAATGTCACTGATATTCCGTAAAATTGGCACTTTAAGAAGGGGCCGAACTATCTGTCTTTGTCTAATAGCGTTTTTCATCATTTATGTAAACACTATCCGGTATAACAAGAAAAAAATAGCAGCCCCCGCTAGATATTAGTATAATTTGTAAATTTCATAATAACAACCAAATTTTTTACCGCATAGTTTTTGACTAATTAGAGACCTACTAGCAATCTAGAATATAACTTATCTTCTTTTGGTAGGTCTCTAATTATTCAAAAACTACGCAGTGAAAAAATTTGGTTGTTATTACAAAATTTACTTATTATACTAATATCTAGCGGGGGCTGCTATTTTTTTCTTGTTATACCGGACAGTGTTTACATAAATGATGAAAAACGCTATTAGACAAAGACAGATAGTTCAGCCCCTTCTTAAGGGATTTAACTTTAGGTAAGATTTCCTTAAGGTTTCTGTATATTCCAGAAATAATTCGTCTAGATCGTTTAGATTTTCTGCAAACAGCATGACATCATCAATATATCCTAGCTTTCCTTTTCCTTTAGAGCTTAGATCTAACGGTTTATGCCCTAATATTTTATTGGTTAATTCTTGAAAAGTACTTGCTGCTGTTCGAATTCTGAAAGACATTCTTTTGAAGTGAAAGTGACCATAATGAGTAGAAAAGGCTGTTTTCTCTTGGTCTTCTTCTCTAATAATCACCTGATGAAAACCTGAATACATATCCACGACGATAAAATAGCGAGTCCCACCGAGCTGCTCGACTAAATGTGTAATATATGGGATTGAATGTGGATATGGCTTAATCTCCTCATTTAATTTTCGTAAATCGACTACAACTCTCCATTGTGGCTTCCCGTCGACACCGTCTTTCTTTTAGAACTTCGATTATCCTTTTTATATGGCTTGACATAGAATTCAGTGACAGTATTTATGTCTAAAATAGTTCTGTTGATGCATTTTTTTATATCGGAGTACATAAGTTTCTATTGGTTGATTCACCTGATTTATTTCGATATAGTCCAGCAAGTTTGCACCTTGAAGAAAATCTCGAATTATTATATCTTTTTCAGTGGTTTCTGCGCTTTCGTTATCTGATATTTCAATTTCCCCTTTTGTTAGACTTGTGCTTACCGTGTTGCGTGGAGCTTCTTCGGGCTTAACGTAAGTCTCGTAGGTGCTATGTCGCACATTGTCACCGTCGCTTACCGTGTTGCGCGGGGCGTTTTCGGACTTTGCGTACGATGGTTTTGGATTTCGATTAGATTTGCAATAAAGTCGAAGCGTCATCGTATACCGTATCGCGCGAAGCATTTTTGGACTCGACGCATGACGTTGCAGAATTAGGTAACACCTGCACAGAAACCATAGATTTAGGAATTATATTTTCTCGAATTTGTAGGTCTTTTTCAGAAGATGAGCAAATAGTATTGTCTGAGTAACGTCTCTGAAAAAATCGGTCGTATTCTTTACCATATTCGAATGTAATTAAGTCGTTGTTTAGTTCCTCGGATGACCTTGCATCGTCTACATTGGCCTGCATAGAAGCAAGATTTGTGATTTTAACTTCTTTTATATCTTCTGTATCCATGAAGAGAGTGCTATCTTTGTCTATCAAAATTTTCTCGTTACCATGCTGATATAATTTCTGTGTTGGTTCTAAAGTTAACGGTGTTATTTTTAGATCGATATCAAAGATATTAGTATTGAATACTTCTATGTCAACATAGCCTACGTCGTTGATTGCCATGACGTTCCCTGCCACTATGGCTTCTTCGTTAAATTTTATTTTCCTAATACAGCCATATTCTTCTCCTGGATTGTTCAGTAGGAAACGTACGATTGCAGTCCCGAGATCAGGTATTTTAAATTTATGAGAGGCAAGATTAGTTTGGTTTCGATAGAAATCGAGGCTTGCACCGTTCTGCTCACAGAAGTTTGAACCTATAATTGCTTCTGTTTTTATTAGACAATAATTGACGACTATAATGACCTCTGTTGGGGATCCATACATGTCGATGACATATGTACCAATCGAAGGTATATTGGTTTCCGATATCCCTCTTAACAATGGTCGGTTTGATTAGTCAACGATGACATCTCCGTTAAAAATACCTATTTTGGCTATATTGGACTGCGCACCTGAATCTACCATAGCTTTAACGAAATTGTGTAGAAATCGTGGGGATTCCACGATGACAATCAAAGTTGTTTCTTCTAAGTTGACGGTGTAGACGTAAGTTCTGTTACAATCGCGTTTACTGGACGCGCTTTCTCGATTGTCGCTCCAGGAGCGCCCTTCACTAGAGCGTTCGTCTCGTTTTTTTGTTGATTCTCTTTGACCAATTTTAATTTACGGCACTTTTCTTTTGCATGACCTCTGTTTTTGCAATAGGCACATATTTTTATCTGGTATTTGTTATTATGACTTTTGCTTCTGATTTTTATTTTTTTCGTTCATCTTGTATCCATACTTCAGGTTGTCCCTATCAATTTGTTTATAAACCGCGATTGCGTCGTCGAATACTTTGTTCAGAGTTAAGCTTGCTGAGTTTTTATGCCTTTGCCTAAATAGGGAACTTGCATGAAAAAATGCATTATATCCGTCAGATAGAATACGAAAAAATAAAGGACACGTATTTTTTCTTTTTTCGTGAAAATAAAAACTCAAAGAGATAGAGGCAGTTAAATCTGTGTGACGTCACAATGCATGTTTGCTTTTGTCATGGCGCTATATCTATATATATCAAAATTTCATTAACTTATACTGGCTATAACTTTTGCAATTCATCATATTTAAAAAAACGAAAAAATACGGGTCTTTTATTTTTTCGTATTCTATCTGGCGGATATAATGCATTTTTTCATGCAAGTTCCCTATTCCGTCGGTAAGCCGACTCGAAATCCTTCGATTATATCTCCTTCCATTTCAGACAGTTCATCGCGAGTTAATTCATTGTTGATATCGAAACGTATTCGGTCGATAATAGCTTTTCAAGGTCAACAATTCGTGTAATAAAATTAAGCAACGACTCGTTCTTTCCCTTGTAAATTTGGTCAAGTTTACCTTTTAGATTGTTTAGGATTTCCGAGGGGGCAAAAACGGACTTAAGTCTATCGACGAATTCATTTGATTTCGAAATCATTGTGCTCGAACGCGATATACGCTGTGTCTTCGATTTTGTTTTCTACTAACTTTATTAACTCTCTCTTGAAATGCTCCGAAGAAAGGTATCAAGTTTGTTGCGTCGAATTTTGGTATGCTGTTCAAGGCCTCCTTTATGTAAATACTTGGTGGCATAGTCCATGAATTTGGTGGTTCTGCTAGGTTATTATTAGATCTTAGTGGTGGGTCTAATGGTAACGTTCGTTGTATTTAAGGTGCGGGGGACGCTGAGCGGGTTGCCCGCATTCGATCGATATCGCGGCGCATTTTTGCTAATTGACTTATCGCGTCCTCCGTCGACTCCTCGGTTTCGTCTATTGGCTTTAACCTCAAATTCATTTTATTTTGAGATCTCAAATCTGTTTTATTGGTTTGTGCTATGGGAAAATTTGATACACTAGAGGAGGTGTCCGATATGGTAATTTCGAGAGTTTCTCAGCGTTTTTTTTTCTTTTTCGAGTTCCCTTTCAAGCATTTGAACGCTGTCCTTTTCTACGCTCAATGAGTCCATCGCGTCCTGTTTTAACCATTCTGCTTCACTTAGTTCTTTCTTCTCAAGATTCTTTGTTCGCGTTCTTTTAAATTGTCAGTGTATATCCTGAACTCCTCTTCGGTGAGCGGCAAATCTTTGTCATCGGTTTTGTTGGTAGCCATTTTGGATGTTTAAAATTAATTTTTGATTTATTAGCGTAATCGAATAAAACGAGAGAGAAAAAGAGAAAAAAAATGAATATGTTGGAAAAACGTTATTATATTTTTTTAATTACTTTTACAGTTTAAGGATAATTTATCGAATGAATTACACAAACTTCTGATATTCTCGAAAGCTTCTTTACATTGCACTTGCTTTTTATTATAATTATAATAATGTGCTCTGTACAATCTTTCAATAAGTACACTGTCTTTTAATAATGCTTTATTAAGAATTCTTTGATTATTAGTAATTTCCTTTATATGTTATTAAAAATTTCTTCTATCAATTAATTGCTCGAAATATTCTATTCTCTCCGTTAGACTACAGAGCCAATCATGAGAGTATAAATTAAAATGATTAGCATCAAGTGTCGGAATCATTGAAATAATTATCCTTTGAATTTAGTTTTGAGCTATTGCTCGTGCAATTATTATCGTTATTAGTATTATTATTTGTTATTTATATTTATAAAATGATCCCCTTTAAAATAATTTTTATATGCAAAAAAAAAAAAATTCAATAAAGAGCTTTGTTAAGAAGAAAGAATTTTTAATAGAGAAAAAAACAAATAATAAAATTTTATATGAAAAAGGAGACGCGATATATAAAGGATTTTTAGTCAATGGTAATTAGTTTATCTTCCCACTACGTATTTTGACCGGCTAGGTCGACTTGCAAAGACAATGGTAGAGCTGGTGCGGGCTCTACTTCTTCTTGTAGGGGTAGCCCTTCTAAGTTCAATGGTGCTGCTCTCGGTGGGATAGGATCTTTTTCGAGATCCACCTCGATTACAACGCATTGTTCTTGCGGTTGTCATATCCGGGAGAAAGTTATTAAATATTTAGCTAACGTGTTGATTACGTATGGGTTAACAACTAAACCCCTTTTTGGGACATTTTTCTTTCTCGGTAGCAGAAATTATGGCTCTGGGAAAATGTCGTTTTTTTTACCCACCCTATAAACCGCGCTCTGGCCTCTCCTTGCAGACTGAACTTATCTGCTGCTTGTCTTATCTTAGGGCTAAGGCCTCTCCCTTTATTATCTGTCATTTATTGGGAAAATAAGGAGAAAAGCAGAAAAGAAAAGAAAAAAGCAAAACCAAAAAGAAATTAAAAGTAAGATTATTTAAAAAAAAAAAAAAAAAAAGATTAGTTAAAGAGAGAAAGAAGAGAGAAAAGTAAAAAGGAGAGAAAAAGAAAAAAAAATTGTAAGAGAAAAGTTGCTCCAACACGTAATTGTCTCTTTCCTCTTTCCAAGTAGTCCAGACAAATTAGTTCATTTTAATCAATTTTTCTGCAAAACGTGCTACAGGCCGGTTTTCTGCAGAAATATATTGTAGATAATATGTATAATGAGAATATCGATGTGCGCCATCTCAAAAAGTTGTGGAAAAATGTTTATAAACAAATTAAGATAGAAAAATCGACTTTAGAAGAGCAACGATTAATTTGTTTATTAAAAAAAAGTCGAAAATTCAAATTAATGCCAAGTCAGCAATAATTATTGCAAATATGTCAAACTTCTTGAGCATGTAATGGTAGGATACCTTTATCATAAACGATTATAAAAATTTCAATTTTTTATTTCTTTGCACTATTTTTTAGCGTTTTTCCGATTTTACAATTTTAATTCTTCTAAATAAATTCATATATTTCAGCCAATTTTTTATATATATTAATTTTATAAAATGGAAAAGAAAGGTCTCTTCAAGACCTTTAATTTGAATTTTTTTAAAGTTTTCCATCGTGAAAATGAAAAGAGTAACATGGCTTTGACTTTGACTAACACTTGCGCCATTGTTTTTAAACATTTTAACTCGTTTCGAAGTTTAATAGCTAGTTTACAATATAAATTACTTATTGGCGAAACGGCATTAATGTATACAAAGTGGTTTTTATATATATCATCGTATCTAAATTTTTTTACGCATTACATTGAGTGCGAATATCAGGTAACAGAGTATATAAACGGCCAGCGCGCATGCGTACGGTCGTATCTTTTTCTTCATGCAAGAACAGAAAAAAATTTTCAAAAGTTAAAATTCATATTGCATATGAGAATTAACAATATCTCTGATAATTATGGTCCGATTTACATGTTTTTTTTTTAAATCTAGGGTAGCGCGTGAAAATAATAATAACTTTGATATCAGTTTTGGAAAGTTTTGTATACATTTGTTATAAATAATAATGATTGTAAATGAAAAATCTTTTCGAATTATTTGCAAAATTATAAGTTTAGGTAAAGAAATTTAAAAAAGAATTTTATTTTTATTAAAAAAAACGACCAATTTTTATTAAATAGGTTTTTTAATAAAAACGAAATTATATTGTCAAAATTTTTATAATATAATATTAATAGTTTTTTTATCAAATCTGAAATTGTAAGTTTAAATAAGCATTTGTATAATGAACCTTACAATGTATTTGATTATAAATTATATCTTTTAGGGTAACTTTTCATTATTTTAAATTATTTATAAATTATAAACGTACGAAAGTAAAACATTTTTTTGTTACAAACCAGTATTAACTTCATAAAATTAAGTACCTAATATTTACAAACGTATGAAAATTTTTTAAAAATACTACTACATTTATCGTTCCTTTTATCTTTATAAATTTCTTTATCCTAAAAATACATCTCCTTAACGGGCCGAAACAGATCGGCTTGGAGAGAGGGCTTTTGAGATGGCGCACATCGATATTCTTATTATACATATTATCTACAATATATTTCTGCAAAAAATCGGCCTTTAGCACGTTTTGCAGAAAAAAATTCTAATTAGCATTTTGCATGAAAAAATGTATTATATCCGTCAGATAAAATACGAAAAAATAAAAGACCCGTATTTTTTTGTTTTTCAAAATATGATGAATTACAAAAGTTACAACCAATATAAGTTATTACAATTTTGATATATATAGATATAGCGCTATGATAAATGACATCACGATTGCTATTGGCAAAATGACAATCGTGACGTCACACAAATTTCAACTGCCTCTATCTCTTCAAGTTTTCATTTTCATGAAAAAAAAAATACGCGTCCTTTATTTTTTCATTTTCTTAAGGGGATGTGAAAAGGACACTACACCTGTACTCATAAATATTCAGTATCTTTACATTTTATTGCAAAATTTTCAATAAAAAAATGCATTAGCTTGTAGTATGTACCATGAAGATTATTCAGTTGAATTTTTAAATGAATTCCTTCATTAGTTATTAAGAATTTTGGGTTCCAAAATTATTTATAAAAATTTTTCAATTTTGTATAAGAATCCAAATATCTTAAAAGCTAATGAATGAATTTATTTGAAAATTTATCTAAATAATTATCATGGTACGTACTACAAGCTAATGCATTTCTTTTCTGTAAATTCAACAATAAAATGGAAAGGAAGCTAATATCTATAAGTACAGGTGTAGTGTCTGTTTTACATCTCCTTAATAACGGATGTAATGGATTTTAAAAAAAATTTTATGCAACATCCCAATTTGACTGGACTGAAGTCTTTTGCCGCTGTTAAGCGATAAGAGAGGACTAGCACTAAATGCCGTGAGACTCGATAGATACAGGCCCAAAATTGAAAATAAACTTGCAGATATAGAATCAACTTGTTTCTCCCTTTTTATTTTCTTCAGGTTGAGCCCTTCGTGCTGTTAAGCACGAACGGCGAATTGCAAGTCTTATGCCGTGAGGTTCAAGACCTACAAGACCCTTGAGGAATAAAACGTTATGATTTAATTTTTTCTTCTTTCTACCAGAAATCTTCAGATGCTCTTAAGCATAAAAAAATAATTTACGAGTTTTATGCCGTGCAGCTCAAAAACTGTTAACCCTATCAGAGAAAAAAAAGAAAGAAAAAGAGGGAAAAAAATGAGAAAAAATTATTTTTCTTTGCAAGAAAGATACAAATCTAAAAAAAAATGGAAGTTTTTCACAATTTAAAAGAGTCCCATTGGTTAGTTCAGCCGTGAGAGACTATTTAAAATCTCACTTTCGGTGACAGAAGATATCTTCTTATCACGCCTAATAACTTGAGGTAGCTTATACGGCGCGCGAACTTACAGCTTTTCTCTTAAGACTATAACAAGGAATTTATTTTGTTATTGATACTTATTTTCTAATACAGCATATTCCTTATTACTAAAAGTTTTATTTATTCACTTATATGTATCTATTAATGTTATTTGGAGAAAGAACTGTAAATATGCATAATAATATAACTATAGCTAAAAATAAAAAAAATCAATTGAAAAAAGATAAAAATAATGAAAAGATTTTTTATACATTCGTGATTATGCGGATGTAACACTTTTCATATTTTAAATTTTTTTTAATAATAATATAAAATAAATTTTGATGAGTGTATGATCTCTTTTTTTTTAAATAAAAAGTTTTTTGAAATAAATTTATAATTATAATTATGATTTATGATTAATACTAATAATAATTATACGTAGCAATTAGAAATAATTATAAATAAATAATAGTGATGATTATTTTATAATACTACAGTTTAATTTATTTATGTTATAATTTATTTTATGTGAATATATATATATAGATAAATGTATATTTTAAAAAAAACAAAAAGTATGATACAATATGATAGGCGAAATGACACCCCTCGGGGATTTAGAATTTGGTCGCATGAATAGTCGAAATATATATCAAATAATGAATTTCAAGATTATCACCCCCTTTCCATCCCCCCTTCCCCCCACCTCCAAAAAACGTGGTTTTTCATTAATTTTGGTTTTCGACACCTTAATTATTATTACCGAGTCTGGAAAAATTTTTACATAATTTTTGCATAAATACCCATAAAAAAAATGCTTAGCTTGAATTTTTAACTGAGCGACCTAACCTAAAAAAGTTTCTAAAATCTTATAATCACTCTAAAAACTCGCCATTTTAAGGTGTGAAAAAGATATTTGGTAAAAAGTTTTGAAAAAATGATCTTAAAATGAAAGATTTTTTTCAGATTTGTCGAAGTGGTGCGCCATATCTAAAAGTCGAAAAAACTACTTTTTTAACGGTTTTTTAGTGTTTTTTTGCCACTTATGCCTCACTGAAGCTAATTTTAATAGATCTGATAGCATTTTTAAATTATACGGTAAAAAATACGTCGAAAATATGTACTATACTTGTTAAAAATATTTTTATACTATTTACTAGAAATTGAAAACGAAAAAGTAGTCTGCTTTAAGCATGTCAGAAGTACTATCTTTTCTTCTATGGTGTTTGAATAGCCATTTGTAATCTTCTTATCATTGAATTATACATATTTTCTGTGTATTTTTTCCTGTAGAATGTAGTGGTGCCATAAGTTTTACTTTAAGGGGTGTCCTCATACCGGCATAGAGATCTACCTTATCTATATTTGAATTATGCATTTTAATAAAAATTTAACTATTTTTGACTAAAATTCATAGAAGAGGCACATTCTTAACATTCTAAAGAATTTATTGCAACGTTAAAAGACAGAATTAAAGTGAAAATGAAGACAAAAACTGCATAATACGATTATTCATAACTACATTGAAAAGTTAATCGTATTAAGCAGTTTTCATCTTTATATTTACCCTTATATTGTTTTTTAACGTTGTAATAAATTCTTTGGCATGTTAAGAATGTGCCTCTCCTACGAATTTCAGTCATGAATAGTTAAATTTTTATTAAAATTCATAATTTAAATGTAGATATGGAAGAACTCTATGTCGGTATGAGGATTCCCCTTAACTAGCTTATGGAAGGGTCCAAAGAGCAAAAGATAGTCTTTTCCGATTTTTTAAAAAGTTTTCACTGGATTCAATCTTCAAATGAATAGATAATATATTAGTTTTATATTTGAATTGATTATTTTAGATAAACAATTATTTTTGTAAAATAAGTATTAAAAATTATATAGAACTTTTCGTTATTTTTATTCTGTAATTGTAGAAAATCAAATAAAAACATATTGTATATAAAAGCAATGACATATATTTAAAAATCAATTGAATTAAAAGTGTTTTGTATAAAAAAGTTATCACTTTTGATATTAAGGAAATCATTACGTTGCTTGCATTGTAGAAGAATAATAAAAACAGTAAATATTATACATATTTTTTTTTTATTCATTATAACAATATTTATTAATATTTAGTCATTATTTGTGAATATTGATTCAGTCTTCATCTTCACTGTTTTCTTCTATTACGGGTTCGATTTGTTGTACATCGAAGAGTGTAGTTAAGACTTCAGCTGGTCTAAATATATGAGATAAGTATCTTGCGTAACTTGAATAAAAAATAATAGCTGTTAGATGGGAGTAGCACCCAATTGTTCTGTCCCCGTTTGCACAATTGCAGCAATATCTCTTAATGCCATTGATGCCGACCGTTTTTTAGCAGTACTGTATATAACATTTATACTTTTGTCTTCTGACGTGCCTCGATTGAACCTCAAATCTTACAATATCTGGCTGTTCTTTTGAATAGCTGAACAATGAACCGTGATCTTCTAGAATTTCTGCCAAATAGGAAACTGATTGCGATAACTGATAAGTACCAGTAAAGAAAACTTTAAGATCTTTTAACGTCATTTCGGGGAAGTCAAGTATTTCCTCCGATGATAACTGCTGAAAAGGTACGGTCTTTCGATTCCAATTGTTATCATGGACTTCAAGCGCCAAAGTATTTTGAACATTTTTTATGAAGTTAATTCTTTCGATAATTTTTACCAGATTTTCTGCATCGGAATTTAATCTCTTGCCAAACGTGTTTTGCAAAAAGCAAGCAATCTTACAGAATAATCCGGCTCTTGGAAGAAGACCATTGTGGAATTTATGGTGAAGTAGCTTATACTTTTGGCCGATTATTCCATGTATCACTTCAACCACCCATCTTACTTTAGTCACTAGACGAGACCCATTAGATTCTTCAGTGGTAAGTTGAGGTCTATTACCTTTCAAAGCGAGCATTAAGACAGTGAATTTCCGTTTGTTCAAAAAATCCACTACATCTCGAAATCCTCGATCAAGAATAAAAATATCTTGTTTTTGAAGAATCTTATTTAATCCAGGTTGTTTAATATAGTTTCCAATATTTAAGCATCGTTATAATTTACAGTGTAAGGTCCAGCACAATCCACAATACAACCGTTCGTTGTGCAAATTGTAAATGGCTTGCATAGATAAGTTTTTTTTGTTCTGAATACGATTTCCGTTGGTAAGCATTGTTGCTGCTTTTTTGGTGGCATAAATAGGTCCGTCACAGATCAAGGCTAATTTATTGTCTACACTATACAGCATTTTCGCTACTTCAGCTGTTTGGGTAAGGAAATATTCCCGAGAATAAGCTTTGATCCCAAAATGTTTTGGCGAAATTTCGTTTTCAAAACAGTTGAGTACGTAAGCGATGGAATATGGAACTATACATTCTTCAATGCCAAAAATTGCAGAGATACATTTATTGGAGTTACCAGATCTTATCTTAAATAAAAAAAGTACCAATGCTTGCGTTAAATTTCGTTTTTCAGTAGATCTTATGGTACTTATTTTATTGCGTAGCTGGAGAATATCATCCCACGTGTGGCCAGTGAGAGCTTTTACGCGTTCTTCCGAAACTGGAAAATTTCCAATTTGGTCATGAAGCTGTGGATTCATGTTATCTGATATTTCGTTCATAAATAGTGAAAGTTCTGAAACTTGAATAATGGATTCCTTTGAAAAAATATTTAGTTGTAAGACTTTATCTTGATAAAATCTATCCTTTGTAAGGGTGGTTTTTATTTGGGATAATATAAATATATTTAATTAAATACGAAATAATAGTTGACTTATAATTCCCAAATTCTGAGATTTACCAGCCTACAAAAATAATAATAATAATATAACAAGGGAATTAGATACTCTACCTTTAATATTCTAATCAATTATAGGATCACTTCAATAAATAAGTTAACAAATATCTAATTATAGGGAGTAAAATTCACTAAATAAATTTTAAGTAATTCAATTAAGAGAGTTTAAGTTAAGCCATAGACAATTTCCTTTATAAGACAAATTCTTTAAATAAATTTAGGTTAATTTAAAATAGAAAGAAACTATTGCATTCAATTAGGATATACTACGTTACAGAAAAGAAAATTATTAGTTAAAAATATTAAGCAATAATAATAATTTGAATCCATTTAATATTATAAAAATTGAACAACGGATGCAACACGTGCTCAATTTATATTTTAGGTTATGTAAGGGTGGGGCTCGAACAGCAGTGCGTATCCCAGATTACGCAATTCTCCAATTGGTGGCGCTAGTATCGAGTTTCTTCTGAGTCTTCCTCTCTCTAATCTTCAGTAGGCGTTTTGTAGGAACGAGATTATGTATTTTGTAGCCAATTTAATATATATATATATTTCGTATATATAAATATCCAGAAACTAAATTACTATGACTTTTGATTTTTAATATACACTCCCCACCACATGCTTTTGCGCACCCAGAGAAAAAATTGTAAGAGCTAAAACATTTTATTACTCAGCAGCTAAAAGTCGTAATTCAAAAAATCCAACGGCGTTCGAAAGAGCAGGTGAAAAGCTTTCGAAAATACTATTGTGAACTTTAAAAAACTTAAATTTAAGTCGTTTGGAAAAGTTAAAAAACAACTAAAAAAAAGCAAAAAAAATTGGTCTTTTTTAATTTGCTGCAGATTTAGATCCAATAATCGTAGCTTAAAAAAACAAACTGGGTTTAAAAGGGTATTTATTCAGCTTTAAAATGAGGGTCAAGCATTTGTTTTTGTCATTTTTTACCAGAGCTACAGGATTTTCGTTAAAAAACACGTTTTTTTCAAATGCCAATATTTTGAAAAGTAAGCGAGATAGAAAAAAACTTTAGAAAAAAAAGTTACATTTTTACGTATAGAAAACAAACTTGCAGTTTAAAATAGAATTCAAATAAAAAAAAATTTTTCGACTTTTAAATCTACTAAAAAATTATAAAAAATTTATAAAAAAAAAGTCGAAAAAATTTTTTTTATTTGAATTCTATTTTAAACTGTAAGTTTGTTTTCTATACGTAAAAATGTAACTTTTTTTTCTCTAAAGTTTTTTTCTATCTCGCTTACTTTTCAAAATATTGGCATTTGAAAAAAAACGTGTTTTTTAACAAAAAATCCTGTAGCTCTGGAAAAAAATGACAAAAACAAATGCTTGACCCTGATTTTAAAGCTGAATAAATACTCTTTTAAACCCAGTTTGTTTTTTTAAGCTACGATTATTGGATCTAAATCTGCAGCAAATTAAAAAAAGACCAATTTTTTTGCTTTTTTTTAGTTGTTTTTTAACTTTTCCAAACGACTTAAATTTAAGTTTTTTAAAGTTCACAATAGTATTTTCGAAAGCTTTTCACCTGCTCTTTCGAACGCCGTTGGATTTTTTGAGTTACGACTTTTAGCTGCTGAGTAATAAAATGTTTTAGCTCTTACAATTTTTTCTCTGGGTGCGCAAAAGCATGTGGAGGGGAGTGTATTCAAAATTATTTGCTTTTAATAATGTGTCATCTTCACAATTGTAAGAAAATTAATTCTAAATCAAAGAAAAGTTATCAAAAAGAAAAATAGTTTGTAAAGAATTTATCAAACAACTATCTTTTCTTAATCTCTTACAAAGTTAGAATTTCCACCAATAAAATGAATCTTTAATCACTTTAGGATATTAATTCTAAGTTGATAATAAATGGATAACTTTATAAATTTAATAAGACAAAAGTTAAGTAAAAGAAAACTTTAAAAAAAAAAAAGAGAAAAGTTTCTAGAATTAATTATGAACTATTATTTTTAAATTATAAATAATTTAAAATTGTATTTTCATCCAATATACTTCAATAGAAAGAAATAGTCATCTTTATAAGAATATTACTTATTAAATTGCCAAATTTCTTCTTACACTTCGATATTTTAGTTTAGGAATACGAAAGGAAATCTCACAATTAATTTTCACCATTCAATTTAATAACAGATTTTATCTCACTATTTAAATAAAACAAACACTTTAAATTTTCGCTACGCTACAATGATGATCGCGAATTATTTTTAGGTTAGGGAAGCACGTGGCTATTTGTATAGCCTGCCGTGAATTCTCCACTAGAATCTTCAAGAATCCCGACAAAAAAAAAGAGAACTAATTAAATTTCTAATCTCTTAGTTATTAAATAATAGCAGCAAATTCAGTTAATGTATACGCTACTATTAATTCGATACGAGAGAGAGAATTTATTTTTTTTTCTTCAATTTCGCAAACTACTAGTTTCTTTTACCATAAGTAAAAAAAAAATTTTTTAATACAAATTATACCTTTTTCTGCTCGTTGCTATGCTCTACCTCAGCCATCCTTTAATAATCTCCCAATAGAAGAAGCAACAGCGAAAACCCAAAAATCTGTGAAGGTTGTCTCCCAAAATGGCCGGCAATCTGTGCTATAGACCTTCTAATTTGATAGTAGTCTTTGGCGGTTGGTGATGATCCGTTACGTTGTAATGAATAACAACGCGAAATTTAGCTTTTAAAGAAAAAATAGTAGAATGCAACCATGCAGCAAGGCTAACGAAACGATAATGAGGCACTAAGAAGAAGGAAGCGAACGCTGAGCATCAGTGGCTTCTCCTTATTTATTGCTCTCTTTGTTACTCTTGTTATTTCCTATATACTATCTTTTTCTATTTCGCGACTCACTAATCAAATAAAGTTCTTTTCATCATCTTCTTCTGGTGTAGTTCGCTACTCGCTAGTCAAATTACAGGTTATTTCCTGTTACTAGTGTAGTATTTTTACAATATACCTGTTACGCCATCTGCGCGCTTAATTTGATTACAGTTTATTTTATTTTCTCTATAAATAATTGATTCTTTGTCTCATTACAATAAAAAGTTTCATTTTTATCGAATAATATAAACGAGTATTAATTAATATCATAAACAATAATATCTGATTATTTGTTATTTTTAGATTGGCTTAAATCTTTATTTTATTAATGATTTTTATTTTTAATTATTTTGTATAATTTCCATGTCAATTTATTCATTTGTACTGTAGCGCCATCTATAAAAATATACAAAAAGATATTTACGACAAGCAAACAAAAATTATTATTTAAATTGCGTTTGAATATAGTTAGTCTTTGCGTGCCCCCTATAATATGACTCATTTCAATTCCTATCTGTTAATCTAGCATCTCTTTCTATTATAATTAAGTTTTTTATATGTACGCTATCTTTTTACCATATGCGTTTATCCTACTTTATCGACTTTAATTATTCTCTGAGTCTATTTCTATCTATCTCTCTCTCTTTCTACCTTTTAACTAACTCTACGCGAGCGCCACAATAACATATTCGCGCGAGCACGTGTTTATATATATTTTGTGCCGTCGGTGCCGTTTCGCCACCTCCTGGACGGTTGATTATGAGAATCATCTGCTCGGGGGTCTCTGTGTGTCTCGTGAGTGTATATGTGCATAGTTGTTTCTTCGTCAGTACCGTCAGCCGGTAGTCCAACGTACATGGCTACTTGGCAATAGGTTATGTGATCAGCTGTGTACATCCAGGGCTCAGCACCGAAAACAAGAACACAACAGAATTATTTCTCTGTTGGTTTCTTACGGTGGCCTTGGTTGCTGTCACGAGTGTGGTGATTATTATTTTATGAATTCACACGCTCGGGGAATCATGTATGACTTTTTATTTAACAGATAATTATTTTAAATAAATAAAACAAACAAAAAAAATTATTGTGGCTTGAAAATACCACGTCACACCTTTATTAGATGAATCTTACAACATTTATTTTTATCAGGTATAAAAATTTTTCTGGTATAAAAATCAGGTATAAAAATTTTTCTGGTAACAAACACTTGGATACGAGCTTCAATAGGCACATTTTGAATATTGTTTACAGATTTACATATAAAACAGTATCTGTGACTTATGCTTACTCTGGGAATGTACATATGAACATATTCAGTGTTTGGTTTAACAGATGGTTCATAAATTAAATAATCACTAGAGATTTGACCGTCTGAGGAATCAGTAAACTCCTGACTAGTTGCTGGTGTTATATTTTAAGAGAAACTATTACTTGATAATCTAAATTACTAATCTCTATGGGCATTCGGAGCCCTTAAGTGATGTAAAGATAAAGGGTGGCCGACACCCTTAACTTATTCTACGATCTTAATAACTACGCAGCAGTCGGACGGAGTCCTTTAATTAACGTAATATGTAATGGGTAGACGACACCCTTAAGTTATTCTAAAGTCTACTATTTACACGCGGCCGGACGGAGTCCTTTAAAATATGAAACAAGTAATGGGTAGACGACACCCCTAATATGTTCTATAAATCACGTAGTGGCGGACGCGACAGCTGTGGGTGGACGAGACCCTTAATTAAGCCAGTTGCAATATGTGAGATAGAATATAATATTTTGGGTGGACGTCACCCTTAAATTCAGCGGCGCAAGTTCAGCATTGCGGCGACGGCAAAAGATTGTGAGTGTGCTCTAGGCAGCATAGATTTACGCCTGTGTGCTCAATTGACGTAACTCTGGTACTGCCAGCATATGCACTGTAGTGTAAACCTGTGTGCGCACTTGGCCTACCCTAATGTGCAAGAGAAAGAAGCTCTGCCTAGGCTGTGGTGCTACACAAGCCAAGGCAGCCAGCTACTACCTGTCTCACTCTCTCTTAACCTTGTGTGCTCACTTAGGTAAAGAGAGAGAGTGGAGACCGTAGTCTACACTGCTCTGCTCTGGTTAGCTTCTTGGACTCTTATATACTCCGGCCTCATTTTTCCTGATGCGCGTAACGACATTCGAGGTTGCCGCCTAGCAGCTGAGCTCAGAACTACTGTTCTATAGTAGCTTGGCCGTTAGGCGGGAGATTTGAAATGCGCGGGTAAGTATACTTGTCGCAATATATATATATATATATATATATTGCGACGATATATATATATATATATATACACATCATTGCACACACATTTTAATTTTATATAATTTTCTGCAATTGATAAAACTTTAAGATCTTATTCATAAAAAATTAATTAATAATTATAATTAATTTATTACCATTTCATTTCTGACTTTATTACAAAAAAAAATTGTTTACTTGTCATCTATAAGGTTAATGTGTAGAGAGTATTAACCATTTACTAAAAAAAAATTTTTTTTGTCCTCAGCCCGCAAAATGAATTTTTGTGTTCTGTATACGGAGCAAAAAATAGTGTATTCTTGTCCCAGGCCGAAAAAAGAAAAATGTGTACATCCAATGTATTATTTTAATAAAAGTTTGCAGAAAAACCTTCTTGACGTCTCTGATTCTTGGAATTAAACTTAATGAACTGCTCGCTTCCCTTAATATCGCTATCCTTATCTCACATATACTATACTGGGTATGCGTTAACGAATAACTTAGACTCAATACATGTGTATTATGAAAGAAAAGGAAAGAGCGAGAGGAAGAAATAATTACAAGTTTCGCGTGTTAAAACTTTTTCTTTTTTTTTCTTAAATAATATTTTATAATTATAATTTTTATAGTTTAGTTTTTGTTTTATATTTTGTTGTATTTTTGTTTAATTTTAATGTTATATTTTAACAATTATTAGTTGTTTTTATAATCGATTTTTTTTAATTCTATTTTTTCAAAACTTTTTCTTTTTTTTTTTAAATAATATTTTTTAATTATAATTTTTATAGTTTAGCTTTATTTTATATTTTATTGTGTTTTTGTTTAATTTTAATTTTATATTTTAACAATTATTAGTGGTTTTTATAATCGAATTTTTTTTATTATATTATTTTATTGTATTTTAAGAATTTTTAGTTATTTATTATTTATTATTAAATTTTTTTATTAAATTCTTTCATATTTTAAGAATTATCAATAATTTTTTTATAGGAGACGGGCTCTGCCCCAGCTTCCGCTAAGCGGCCTTCGGGCAAAAAAAAAGTATATGCAGTCATGGCCACAAACGTATCATTCTTGCTCGTGCAGCTGGAGCGGCCTCGCTACGCTCAGCCCCTCAGCATGCACTCGCAAAGAATGATACATTTTGCGGCCTTGACGCATAATATACTATTCATTTTAACATTAGATACAGCGAAAACTTTTGAAAAAATCGGAAAAGACTATCTTTTGCTCTTTGGACCCTTCCATAAGCTAGTTAAAGTAAAACTTACGGCACCACTACATTCTACAGGAAAAAATACACAAAAAATATGTATAATTCAATGATAAGAAGATTACAAATGGCTATTCAAACACCATAGAAGAAAAAATAGTACTTCTGGCATGTTTAAAGCAGACTACTTTTTCGTTTTCGATTTCTAGTAAATAGTATAAAAATATTTTTAACAAGTATAGTACATATTTTCGACGTATTTTTTACCGTATGATTTGAAAATGCTATCAGATCTATTAAAATTAGCTTCAGTGAGGCGTAAGTGGCAAAAAAACACTAAAAAATCGTTAAAAAAGTAGTTTTTTTGACTTTTAGATATGGCACACCACTTCGACAAATCTGAAAAAAATCTTACATTTTAAGATCATTTTTTCAAAACTTTTCACCAAATATCTTTTTCACATCTTCAATTTATTTAAAAAAATTTTTTATGGAAAAAAAACGAGCAAACTCAATTTACTCGTGAAAAATTAATTTAATATTAAAAAAAAAATTTCCTGACCAAGAGATGAACTTGTGCACTCAAAATGAAAGTCGCGTACACTAGGCACTAGACCAAAACTGCTTCAGTCTATCGTGAAATGATACATGCTTATTTGCCCCTTGGTTATTAAAAATAATTAGATTTTGAGATTAAAATTATTTTTTAATAATTTTAAAATTTTAGATGTCATATATAGTTTATTCTAATTATATTTGTTTTTCTAAAAAATTGTAATTCTACAGTAATAATGATAATTTTTGTTATTACTACTGTATTATTGTTATTATTTCTGGTTTTGAAAATTTTAAACAAGTTTGATGATAGACTTTGTTCAATTATTTAATCAAACTTTTTAATTTCGAGTTGAAGCTGAAACCCAATCAAGTCTAAAGACGAAGGCGGTTCATTTGTTTCGAATATAGTTTACCTATATACTTGCTAATGTTATATAATCTAAATAGACGATATGTTTACATCAATAATCGTGAGGATGAAAATAAGTCATCAATGAAATTGTTCGTTGATTATATACGCACCAAAATTAATTTCAAGTTGTGGAATTAATAAAAAGACGGCTTTACGAGTCAATCAATGATTTATTAAATCGACGTTCCGGTAACTGATTTGTTACCCTTTTCAAGATCTGCAATTACAATACAAAACAAAACCCTTCTTAATGAAAATAACATGAATCGATCTTAATAACGTCAAGAGAAAAAGAGACAATTGCGTCAATTAAATATCATACCCATCAAAAAGTACAGTATAAAAACGCCAATACAGTCAGAAAAACATTTTACTCCATAAGAGTAACTTCAACACACTACAAAAACAATATCAAAATAAGTAAACCGTGGAAGAGAACAATAATAAATATAACAGAAATTTCAAAAACTTACCAAACATTAATACCACTCATGATATTAGAAAAACAAGTCTCAATAAAAGAAAAATAACAATAAGTAAGAAACACGAGATACGTATTTAATTTTACCAACATAATTAACAATTTAAAAAACATTGCTTCCTTTCCAAATATTAAAAATCAAAAGTAAATTTCAATAATATACAGAGAAAATAGGATTCAGTCTCATCATAATGACTAGAAACGTTAACCTACTATATGCGTGTTTAAAGAGACTAAAAGCAATGAAAATCACGACAACAAGAATAATATGAAACTAAGATATTATGGTAGTGACACCTTACATATCAATTAATCATTAAAACAATCAATATAGAGGTAATATAGATATCAAACTTACCGATAAAATTATTGTAATATAAAAACATGAAAATTGACATTCTTTATTATGAATTTTCAATGAATAAATGCACAAAACTCAATATCACGAGTGTGAAAAATGTAAGGCTTACAATTCAATCATTTAGCATTTTTACAAAACTTTTTAATTAAAGGCGCATTAGATGAATGAAGATTGTTGGTGTCACTTTTTTTGTTAATAGAATTATTCTGGGCATTTATAAATATTTTTATGCTGTACTTTTTGATGGGCATGATATTTAATTGACGCAATTGTCTCTTTTTCTCTTAACGTTATTAAGATCGATTCATGTTATTTTCATTAAGAAGGGTTTTGTTTTGTATTGTAATTGCAGATCTTGAAAAGGGTAACAAATCAGTTACCCAAACGTCGATTTAATAAATCATTGATTGACACGTAAAGCCGTCTTTTTATTAATTCCACATATTGACAACGAGTGTAATTTATCAATTGTGGATAATGCCAAGGAGTCTGGGCTGAATACTGCTCCAATTGGTTTGTTTGCTGCAGATACTGATGCTGTGAACGATCGTCAAAGTTACTGTTTTTTCGAACGAATTAGAAGAGAAATGGGACAAGAAGTTTGTAACCAGATGAAAGAATTTATTAATGTTAAAAGGGATTTTATTAAGTATAAGTCACAACAGAAATTTTTGTTGAATTGTCGCAAACATGATGTGTTTCCAGCACATATCTTTAATATTAATTCAAATCTTAAACATATTTTTTGTCACAGTTATACTGGTAATAAGAAATTAAGTAATTGAAGATTTGTCGGTACATTTGGCATATTTAGCAAAAAATATTAACATAATTGTAGATAAACTGGTTGAGGTAGTTGTTGCTGTTACATTAAATCGTTTTTTTGATTCTCAAAATATATATAATCATAGTTTTTTTAAAGGAGTTCGATCTTAAACATAAGAAAAAATTGTATAATATTTTACACAAGCATAATAATTCAGGTGTGGCTGTTTGTGATAGTTCTGTTTCTAATGACGTTGATGCTCTTGTTGTCACTGACAGTCAGGATAATAATTTTGATCATGTTGTTAATGATAAATGGATTAGAAATTTTAGTAATGTTAATATTCCTACTCATATAGCATATGTTTTGAGTTTGGGATCAAAATTTAATCTTAAGAGGAGGTGGAGTATATCTGTCCTTTTCTAATCGAAGAATTGATTTTTTTGCAAAAACTAATGATTGTAGCAAAAAATAAGGAGATAGCCCCATCTTGTATAATAAAAAGCAAGATTTTTTTTAATGAGGAAAAATTATTTTTATCGCTTTGTTTTTAAGAAAACCTTGAAAAACTGAATTGTCCATCCTAACCTCTATTTTTTACGTTTTTCAAGGTTTCCTTCAAAACGAATCGATAAAAATAATTTTTCCTCATCAAAGAAAATCTTGCTTTTTATTATACGAGATGGGGCTATCTCCTTATTTTTTGCTACAATCATTAGTTTTTTGCAAAAAAATTAATTCTTTGATTAGAAAAGGACGGAGATATACGACCTGCTCTTAATAATAGTTTTGACAAAAAGTCCATTGCAGAAATTATTAAATCTAGAAACTACCTTATACAATGCTGTTGTTCATGATTCTGTAAAAAATGAAATTAGACAAGAAGTGGTTGATAGTATTTTGACTGTTAGTGGCAATACAAAGCACATAAAATGTCAAGATAGATTTGTAGTTGATAGTTTGAGAGAGACAAAAAAATTTATTAGAGAACATGAATTGTTGGTTACAATGGCTGATAAGAGTAACACTACAGTAGTAATGAATTATTCTAATTATATTGAGGGTATGAAGTTGTTGCTTTCAGATTGTGATACCTATATGATGTTAAATAGTAATCCGTTGTCTAAATTGCAAAAGGAAACTAAGGTGATTTTAAAGAAATGGAATGATGGAGGTTATTTTTTTAAACTTTATCATAACAATGAATTAACCCTTACTAACACTAGTCTTGCAAAGATTTATGGGTTGCCAAAAATACACAAAATAGATTGTCCTCTGAGACCTATAGTCTCATGTATTGGTACCCCTACTGAATTTTTGTCTAAAACAATTGATATTATATTGAGTAAATCGATTAAAAAACCTCCATCATATATCAAAAATAGTTATGATTTAATTAATAAAATAAAAGAATTGTATATCCCAGATAGTCATATTATGATGAGTGTTGATGTTGTGTCTTTGTATACTAATGTTGGAACACAGTTGGTTAAAAGGGCTATTGAGAGAAGATATAATTCAATTTCTTGTCAGTTTGATATACCTCTTTGTGATCTTATGGAGGCTGTTGAACATCTTATGAATAATACTTATTTTCAGTTTGATAATAAGTATTATAAACAGCTATATGGTACGCCTATGGGGTCGCCTGTCTCTCCCCGTTTTGCAAAAATGGTAATGGATGATTTGGAAAGAGATTGTTTGGAGAAATTGAATTTTAAACCATTGGTTTTTTGTCGTTATGTTGATGATATTTTTACAATAATACCGAAAGATAAAGTTAATGAATTGTTACAATTATTTAACTCTTATGATAGTAGGTTAAAGTTTACACACGAAATTGAAATTCAGAATAAAATCAATTTTTTACAAGTAACTATTATTAAGGAAAATAACTGATTGATTACTAATTGGTATCATAAACTTACTTTTTCTGGTAGATTTTTGAATTTTAATTCTAATCATCCATTATCACATAAGAGAGGTATGGTGTATACATTGGTGGACAAAGCCATAGAATTGTCGCATAAGAGGTTTCATCATAATAATATTAATATTGTAAAAAAGCTTTTGATGGATAATTGTTATCCAATCAAATTCATAGATTCTCATGTTAGAAATACATTGTTTTCCAAACATTTTAATCAGCATTCTAATGACGTTGCTGTTGTTAAAAATAGTTGTGTAGATGATACTGGTAATAGAAAGGTGTTGAAGGTACCTTATATCAAAAATGTGTTTGAAAAATTGTCCAAAAAATTAAATAAATATAATATTGGGTTAATTCCAAAAATTTCACATAATTTGAGTGATGTTATTCGTAGAGGGAAGGACAAAACACAATTATGTGAGCAGACTAATGTAGTATTGGTTGTGGTGGCTGTAGCGCCACATATGTAGGCGAAACAAAAAGAAAATTGAAGGAACGAATAAAAGAGCATTCTTCATACGTTGACAAAGCTAATGCTCAATCGGTTATATTTAAACATATTAAGGATACAAATCACAAATTTGATTTTTACAAAGTTAGAATATTAGATAAGGAGAGTAATTGGCATAAGCGAATACTTTCTGAAATGATTTTTATAATTGCCCAGAATAATTCTATTAACAAAAAAAGTGACACTAACAATCTTCATTCATCTTATGCGCCTTTAATTAAAAAGTTTTGTAAAAATGCTAAATGATTGGATTGTAAGCCTTACATTTTTCACACTCGTGATATTAAGTTTTGTGCATTTATTCATTAGTACTTCATAATAAAGAATGTCAATTTTCATGTTTTTATATTACAATAATTTTATCGATAAGTTTGATATCTATATTGCCTGTATATTGATTGTTTTAATGATTAATTGATATGTAAGGTGTCACTACCTTAATATCTTAGTTTCATATTATTCTTGTTGTCGTGATTTTCATTGCTTTTAGTCTCTTTAAACACGCATATAGTAGGTTAACGTTTCTAGTCATTATGATGAGACTGAATCCTATTTTCTCTGTATATTATTGGAATTCACTTTTGATTTTTAATATTTGGAAAGGAAGCAATGTTTTTTAAATTGTTAATTATGTTGGTAAAATTAAATACGTATCTCGTGTTTCTTACTTATTGTTATTTTTCTTTTATTGAGACTTGTTTTTCTAATATCATGAGTGGTATTAATGTTTGGTAAGTTTTTGAAATTTCTGTTATATTTATTATTGTTCTCTTTCACGGTTAACTTATTTTGATATTGTTTTTGTAGTGTGTTGAAGTTACTCTTATGGAGTAAAATGTTTTTCTGACTGTATTGGCGTTTTTATACTGTACTTTTTGATGGGTATGATATTTAATTGACGCAATTGTCTCTTTTTCTCTTGACGTTATTAAGATCGATTCATGTTATTTTCATTAAGAAGGGTTTTGTTTTGTATTGTAATTGCAGATCTTGAAAAGGGTAACAAATCAGTTACCGAAACGTCGATTTAATAAATCATTGATTGACTCGTAAAGCCGTCTTTTTATTAATTCCACATATTGACAACGAGTGTAATTTATTAATTATGGTTAATTTCAAGTTCTTTCGAGTGCAAATTAAATACAAAATTCGTGATATATACACAAACAATTTTTTAGTTATCAATTAATCCTTGATTTAGAAACTAAAAATGTAACAAGTCTGACAACAAAATCTTTTCGTTTATTTAAGTTATTTCAGTTCGAGTTGAAGTTAAAACTCGATCAACTCCGAATATAATGACTGTTCATTTCTCTTGAGCATGGTCACCGTACATGGTTAAAAATGTTCTATAATCTAAACAGACAGTATGTTTACATCAGATAAGAATGAATGTAAAAACAAGTCATAAACGAAAATATTAATAGTTCATGAGGGCATTAAGAGCAGGCCGGATTCGCTGTCCTTGTCTAATTGAAATTTTTGTTATTTACTCAAGTATTAGTCGGCGTATCTGCAAATTGAAGGTTAAGCGCAATAGATATTATTATTACAAATATTTATGCACAAGAAGAAAAAAATCTACCGATTTGTTTTTGAGAAAAGTAAGGAACGCAAAAATATTATAAACATAAACTTTTACTTCGGTGTTCCTTACTTTTCTCAAAAACAAAGCGGTAGAATTTTTTTTTCTTGTGCATAGATGTTCATAATAATAATATCTATTGCGCTCAACCTTTAATTTGAAGATACACCGATTAATACTTGAGTAAATAACAAACAACTCAATTGTTACTCGGTCGGTATCAGGATCTACTCCGGCCTGCCGTTAAAATCAATTTCTTTTCTTTTCAAACAGAAATTATTTTTTAATGTTTTTCTGTATAGTTTTTTTTTCTTAATTTTTATTTGATTATTAATTTTTTTTTTATTTTACGAAAACTACTCGATGAATTTGCTTAAAAATTTGCATGGAACTTCTTTGTGATTGTTAAAAGAAGAAAAGCTTTTAAAAACTAATTTTATTTGTGTAGCTTCAATTTTAGAGCATTTTGAAAATTATGAAAATGAATTTTATTTTTATTTTTCTTTTTTACGTATATTATTCTATAGATTTTCTCCAAAATTTATATACAATTAATTTGTTATTTTCTGAGAACAACAAGCTTTTGGAAATTAATTTACTTAATGTGGTTACAATTTTAGAAGATTTTAAATATTTTGAAAATAATTTTAATTTTTTTTTTATTTTACGTAAATTGTTCGATAGGTTTGTTCTAAAATTTGTAAGAAAATTATTTACGATTGCTAAAAGAAGACAAATTTTCAAAAACTGATTTTCTTTGCGTAGTTATAATTTTTGAGCATTTTGAAAATTTCGAAAAAGAAATTTTGAGAAAAAAATTGTATTTATTTAGGCAATTAGATCTCGAAAATCACTCGATGGTATTGCTTGAAATTTTGCATACTATCTATTTTTTTTGTCTAAGTAGGCGAGAGGCTGCTGAAAATTGGTTTTCTTAATGTAGTTTTAATATTTGAACTATTTCGAAAATTGAAAACAAATTTTTGGTTTTCAGTTTTTCTAATATTTTACGTAAATCACTTGATAGGTTTGCTTTGAATCTCGCATGGGAATTATTGGCAACTGCCAAGAAAGGATGACTTTTGAAAACCGATTTTCTTAGTGTAGTTTTAATTTTAGAAAATTAAAAAAAAATTTTATTTTCCGTTTTTCTTTTATTTTGCGTAAACAATTCGATACATTTGCTCTCAAATTTGATTAAAAGTCTTTTTTTTTCCCGCCCTAGTGGCCCTGGTTTTTGTCGGCTAATGAGCCATTTCGCCGGCACCCAACACCACCTCTGTGTGAGGGTGTACATAACAGTTAACCTAAGTGTTTGCTTGCCTGGAGATATATGCTTTTTACTTTTTTATCTAACTAACTTAATAACTACCCAATCCCCGAAAAATCACGGACTGCCGCGCTTCTGGAACAGTCGGTAAGTAGATTTCTACGGTAGATTCTTGCATTTGCCCAGGCCTAAGCCTGTGACGTAGGGAAAACTCCCCCAGGAGAAAACCTACGCCAGGAATATTTACCCATCGTGCTCAGAATTTTTTTTTCTGAAGAAAAACATCTGAAAAAAAATTTCAGGTGTTTTCACCCGGAATCGAACCCCCGACCACTCAAAGCGAATGTGCAGAGACCGTATAAGGCGTATACCTTAGCCGGTTACACCGCAGACGCTCCTAATAAAAGTCATTTGCTACTGTCTATAAAACAAGCTTTTAAATAATTTTCTTCGCATAGCCCTTTGATGACTTCTTCTAATTTCTGATTCAACGTTCTCACTAATTCTTTTCTTTCTTTTTAACTCCTTTTCTTTCTATTTCACCCTAATAATCATTTTTACACTATTTTCATCTATTCCGCTCTCTAACTCTTTCTCTCCCTATTTTCCAAATTACTCCCTCACACTTACACTTTCTTTCTCTTCTTAATTTTTTTTTAATAGAAATTGTTTTCCATCTTGAAATAACATTTTAACAAAAAAACGCTGCTAGGGGCTTTGGCGCAATCCTTCCTCATAGAGTTCATTGAGTTGGAGTGATTTGATTTGAATTTTCAGAATGTGATTACAATGTAAAAAACATAATTTCTATTCAAGAAGAATTATTGAGTGTGAAAGAGTGATAAAGAAATAGGAAGAGAGGATCAAGGATGGATAAAAATACAGTAAAAAAGAGAATCAATTTAAGATAGAAAAGCTTTTAGAAACTGATTTTATTTGAAAGACAAAGAGGAAGTAAGAAAAGAGTTAGTAAAAGCATTGAATCAGAAATCAAAAGAAGTGATCAAACAACCACACTAAGAAAATTATTTTTTAAAAGCTTGTTTTATAAAGACAGTAGCAAATAACTTGTATACAAATTTTAGAACAAATTTATCGAGTAGTTCACGTAAAATGAAAAAAAAAAAAAAATAATGAATAAAAATTTTTTTTTATTTTTGAAATTTCCTAAAATTAAAACTATGCTAAGAAAATTGATTTTCAAAAGTCATACTTCTTTTGATAAATGCAACTAATTCTCATGTAATCAGTAATTTACAAAAAATAGAAAAAAATTAAAAAATAAAATTTTTTTTCAATTTTTCAAATAATTCTAAAATTAAAACTACACAAAGAAAACCAGTTTTCAATAGCTTTTCACGTACTTAGACAAGAAAATAGATAGTATGCAAAATTTCAAGCAATACCATCGAGTAATTTTCGTGATCTAATTTGGTTAAATAAATACAATTTCCTTTTCCATATTTTTTTTTCCAAAATTTTCAAAATGCTTCAAAATTAAAACTACGCTAACTATTCAATAAAAATCTTTAGAAAAATTTTAAAAATGCTTTAAAATTAAAAGTGCGCTAAAAATATCAGTTTTCAAAAGTTTTTCTTCTTTTGGCAGTCGAAAATAATTTCCATGCAAATTTTTAATCCAATTCTTCGATTAGTTTACGTAAAATACAAAAAAATGGAAAATCAAAATTTTTTCCAAATTCTCTAAAATGAAAACTACGCTAAGAAAACCAATTTTCACTAGCTTTCCGCCTAGTTAAATAAAAAAATAAATTGTATGCAAAACTTGAAGCAAATCTGAATTCAGGCACACACACACACGCACGCACGCACACACATACACAGACATTTTCTGGAAACCACTATTTTCGATTCCTTAAGTAAAAATGTGTATAAATTAATGAAAAAAATTGAAAAATTTTTTTTTAATCGATACAATGCTTTTTCTATAGAAAAGCAATAAAATTGAATTACTTCAACTCAATAAGCACTATGAGAAAGCAGTTCGCCAAAGCACACTCTAAACTCAAAAGAGTAAAAATTGGAAACAAAAAGTAGAAAAGTATAGTTTTTTACTTTTAAAAGAGTAAAAGTATAGTTTTTTACTTATAACAGAGTAAAAGTATAGTTTTTTACTTGTAAAAGAGTGAATTGAGAGTTTCACCATTATAAAAGGTAAATTAGACGAGTTTATAATTTATAAAGATAAATTCAAGCAGTTTCCTATTTTACTAAAAGTAAAAACGTATGTTTTTTACTTTATGAAAATAAAATGATTTTAAAAAGGTAAATATGATGTTTTCGCTTTTTTCATAAAGATTAGTATCAAATTTTTTATTTTGCAAAGAGTAAAAGATTATCTTACCTTTTCTAAAGAGTAACTTGATGTGTTCTATCTCCTGGGGGGTTATTCTTAAACGATAAATCATATGTTTTTATCTTTGTCCGACATATTAATTTTCTATCTTCTATTCTTGTGATAAAACGTTATATCGGTTGTCAGAATAAGAGCCCTGTCAAAGGGTAGAGGGTACATTTGCAATTTCGTAAAAAGTAAAATAATACATTAAGAGGATGAGTAAACGCTGCGTTTAATCAACTTTTTTGTTGAAATGAAAAAAAATTTGTAAGACTAAATTTAAGCGCGGACAACTCATGAAATCTACCAAAATACTATACATAAAAAGTTATAAACAAACTTTCAATAATAGTATTCTGAGGTTAGGTTTATCAAGTTTGATATGTAATTTCCATTCCAAGTTTATAAAAAAATAACAAATCCAAATGATTTGTTATTTTAACAAAAATTGTTGTATTAACATCCCTGTTGAAAATAATCAGCTGGATATCCAGGTGGATTATCCACTTCGATCTCCAGGTGGATATCACTCTGATCGAATTGGATATCACTCTGATATTCACTTAGATGCAGCTAAAATCATATTTTTTACGATATTTTTTACGAAAAGTAATAATAAGGCATTATCAGCATTTATATAAAATAAAAATACTAAAAATAAAAGCAACTAAAAAATTTTATATAAATTAAAAATTTATATGAAATTTTTGATTTGCTTTCATTTTAATATAAATTAAAGATTGATACAAAATTTTTAATTTTCTTTTATTTTTAGTATTATTATTTATATAAATGCTGACAATGCCTAATTATTACTTTTCGCAAAAAATATCCAAATGGATTTTAGCTGCATCCAGATGAATGAAGATCACAGTGATATCCAACTTGATCAGAGTGATATCCAACTCGATCAGAGTGATATCCACCTGAATATCCAAGTGGATAACCTACCTGGACATCCAGCTGATTATTTTCAACAGGGATAGCTTTAGTGCGGACAAGTTATCATATAAGTTTAAACAATGAATTTAAATAGATATTATTAAAATGAAAAAAGCTAAAATTGATACCAGCAGATTCGACTTCCTGTTAATAACAATAAAAAAATTAGCAAGTTATCTCACATGTGAGATAAATTGGTAATTTTTTTATGTTTTTCATTTTAAGATTTGTTTACAAATCTAAGAGCTTAAAAAATTTTATTTTTTTGGAAAACAACATCAAAATATTACAAAAAATGAGGGATTCAAGAATTTAATTTAGTCTCGTGACTTTATTATCCCGAAAATAGTAAACTGATATATTTAATCTTTGGAGAAATATCGTAAAAGTGAATATTGATCAAATTCCTTTTTTCGGTTATTGAGGTATTATTTTACTTTTTACAAAATTACAAATGTGCTTTTTACTCTTTGGCAAGAGAGTGAACACATCAAGTTACTCTTTAGAAAAGGTAAGATAATCTTTTACTCTTTGCAAAATTAAAAATTTGATACTAATCTTTATGAAAAGAGTGAAAACATCATATTTACCTTTTTAAAATCATTTTATTTTCATAAAGTAAAAAACATACGTTTTTACTTTTAGTAAAAGAGGAAACTGCTTGAATTTATCTTTATAAATTATAAACTCGTCAAATTTACCTTTTATAGTGGTAAAACTCTCAATTTACTCTTTTACAAGTAAAAAACTATACTTTTACTCTTTTAAAAGTAAAAAACTATACTTTTCTACTTGTTGTTTCCAATTTTTACTCTTTTGAGTTTAGAGTGCACTTGGCAGCGTTTTTCTTCAGTTCGTAGGTTTGCTTGCGTTCCATCGCCTGTAATTTGATCAAGAAGATTCTGGCGATGACTAGCACTGAGGGACCCAAGACAGTGCGATAGGCGCTGGTTACTCTAAGAGCTCCTCTCCTTTGAACTGAAGGTAATGTTTTCCAGTGTGTCTTCTTTTTTATTGTGTAAGCCCATATTTCAAAGCTGTACAATAAGATGGGCGTTGTCACTGATATTAAGAGCATGACGAAGCTGTCCACCTTCTGATAATATTTCCAATCTTAACTTATGAATAAACGATGCGTTTAATCGAGTTTCTTTGCTACAAAGAAAAAATTTGTAAGATTAAACTCTAGTGCGGACAACTCAAGAAATCCACCAAAATATTATACATACAAAGTTATAATAAAAACTTTCAATATGTCGTATTTTAAGGTTAGGTTTGTCGAGTTTGATATCTAATTTCCAATCCAAGCTCATAAAAAAATAACAAGTCCAAATGATTTTTTATTTTAACAAAAATTATTGTATAAATATAGCTTTAGTGCGGACAAGTCATTATATTTGTTTAATTTAAGAATTTAATAAGATATTGATAAAATAAAAAAAACAAAACTCGATTGCTGCAGCTCCGACATGCCGTTAAAAGTCGTCGTTTGCTTGATTTTGGACCGCTGGTATTAGCCATAAGACGATTTAAGAGGAGGCCATATAGCTCTGTCCTTGTCTAATCTAAATTTTCGTTATTATTAATAAATTAAATATTGTTATACAAGAGATTTCAGGACGAGATTTTAGGACGAGCAAACGATCCTATTCTATATAAAAATATAAAATTTCCATTAGTTTCCGAGTGAGATCTGAAACGGAAAAACAAATGAATTTCATGACTGTTCTTCCGTTTCAGACCTCAGTTGAAAACTAACGAAAATTTTATATTTTTTCATAGAATAGGATCGTTTGCTCGTCCTGAAATCTATTGGACTATACCCTAACTTTTGTATAACAATATTTAATTTATTATTAATAACGAAAATTTAGATCAGACAAGAACAGAGCTATACGGCCTCCTCTTAACTTCAATGTTTTCTTCATCGCTTTGTTTGCAACATATTTTAGGTGTGACAAAAAAGTTAGTTTCGCATCTAGTTTATACCAAGATACATCACCTTCCTTCTTGTCTGCATCAAGTTTGTGTCTACCGTAATAGGAAACTCGATGTTAATGTGTTTCCAGGTTAAGGGCATTATTTCTGTCTTAGCCATCGCAATTTTAAGACCGTGGTTAGTCATCCATTTGAAGATTCTTAGCATCGCCGTATTTAATATGTGTTGTGCTGTTTTCACGTTTCGCGTGGCGATGACTAAAGGAATATCATCGGCGTATGCAAACTTTTCACCCTGTCCAGCATTGCAAGTCTGAGTAATACGTCGTACAGAATATTTCGGAAATCTGGGCCGAAGATCAACCCCTGCGCCACGCCTACGCTGAGGTCCTTTTTACTTCAGACTCCTGTCTCGTAGCGGAGGATACGGTTTTTCAGGTAGTCATGTATCACTCGCATAAGATACTCTGGTACTCTTAACGCTCTCAGCGCAGCGAGGAGATCTGGCCACCTTGCTGAGTTAGAAGCGTTTTTAGTATCTAGCAGGACGAAGAATGCAATAAGACGGGAATAATCGTTTCCAGTCCATACCTCTCTTGCCACTTTTACTACCTCTTCTACTGCATTAACGGTAGACCGCTTTTCCCTGGAACCGTACCGGTTGCCAGCGAAATCGCCAGACATCTGCACAGCTTCCTCTAATCGCAGTTTGAGCAGTTTCTTATAGAGCTTTCCTGCATCATACAATATGCATAATGGCCTGTAGGATGACAGAAGCCAGGGATCACCTCCCTTTCCTTTATCAATCAGTACAAGGCACGCGACCTCCCAAGGGATGCTGAATACATTCGCCTGGAGGCACGCGTTGTGCATGTTTAACAAGAGAGATCGCGTTTTTCCCGCCATACACTTAAGGACCTCGGATAGTATTTAGTCGGGGTCAGGTGCCAACTTGTACAGCATCATTCTGGCGGCAATCTATAATTCTCCGCTCGTAAAGAGCGGGATCTCTTCTGGTTTTCTATAATTTTTTTGTCCTGCGATAAATGAATGAGTTGGGGACAGATGGTTTACGATGTTCGCCATGGTTTTTTTTCAAATGGCAACATGGGGCAGCGCAAAGCTTCTTGGTCACAATCTTGTAAGTCGAGCCCTACACCTCACTGTTGACGTCTTTACTCAGGTCTTTCTAGCATTGTGTTTTGCTTCGGTTGAATTCCTTTCAAAGCTGTTTATGTACGTCTTTGTATTGTGCAGACAAAAGATCTGCGTTTGATTTGTTCTTTGTTCTTGCTCTTTGAGATCTTTTTCTGAGGCTAAGAGCCTTTGACTTGGTTTCAGCGCTTTTGAGTTGATGTCGCCTGTGCAACATTTTCGCTTTCCACCCAAACGTAGCTGATTCCAACTCCACTCGCTTCTATTCTGATCTTGTTTGGATGTACGTAGATCGCTACCGTGCCAAGCTCGTCTTTAAAGTAGGTTTTAATTATTCAGTTTTTGTACTGCTCGCTTATGAGAAGCACATCAGCTCTTATCTGAAATTTGATTTGAGTCAAAAGGCTTTTGGCTAGATCACTTCTACGTAAGTTGGCTTGAAGGACCGTTATACAGCCCATCATTAGCGTCGTCTCTTAACTCGGCCCAGAGTCTTGCAAAAGTGCACTGTACTGACCCTAGGACGCATTTTTGCACTGCTGGGTCTACATCCCGCACAGTATATCAAACGTACTGACAAGTAAATCCAGAGAAGTGGAAATTTTAAATCTTCTCACGACCTTTGCAGATAAATTTTTTTTGGAGAATGTCCATTTAGAAGTAACAAGTATAGGCTAACTTTTTCATTAGACCTTAAGAAACTTTTTACGTAAGCTCTACATCACGATAAAATGGTTAAAAATGCAAAAGTTGGTTATAAAATGATCAAGTTCAGAGAATGCTTCAAAACTTTCTAATTTTAAAAGTAACCGTCTAAGGATAAATTATAATATTGCATATGAAAGTGTAAAGGTATAGCTTCAATTTGACACCTTATGAAGTACAAAGACGTTATTGCGTCTAAAATAAAATATGTATATATATATATATATATATATATATATATATATATATATATTTATATATGTATATATATATATATATATATATATATATATATATATATATATATATACTAGGGGTACCCCAGCTCGCTCCGCTCGCCAACCCCCTATTTGTTATTTAGGTTACATTATCTTTATTTTTTTATTTTTATCAACTGTGAAAAATATAATTATTAAAATATATTAAGTTACACTCAAAAATATATTTAAATATTTATTACAAACCCATTTTTGTTTTCCTTATTTATATGATGTTATATAATGAAAGTTTTTATTGTTTATATAGAACCAATTTTCATAAATACTAATATTTTATGAATGTCCATATCATTGATAAAGTTTTGTTTTTTTACCTAAATTATTAAATTTATAAAGTTTGTATTATAAATATATTTCTATATTTTCCACACCACCTAGTATTTTCAAATACCGAGGTATATATGTAAGCGCGTTTTTTTAGTGGTTTCCCCAGGAGGCCTAATTCCAATCACATTTTTAAAAAATGTTTTTTTTTTTTAATAACTGAATAAAAAAAATAATTTTTTTATTTATATATTAAAAATAAAAAATAACATCTTTTAAATATGTTCGCTGAAATATAAAATATTAAAAATAATATGTATATTTAGTCCAGTAGAATTAGACTTCTTGCATGACTTAATTAGTAACAGGCAACTGAAGTGAAAAATGAGTTCATTAGGTCAAAAGATATTAAAATTTAGAAAGACCCTCAAAATTTGGGCTGGCATATTTTTTTAAACAACGTTTTTATGTAAAAAATTGTGAAAAATCGATGTTTTTTGGATCTAGCTCTTTTCGTTTTTTAATAGGGTATATGAAATTTATAATACTTATAAAGGTCTTCAAGACGAATAATTTAAGCCCTATTACATTAAATTTCGTTAATAATTTATTTAAATAATCGCAAAAATATAGTCAAAAATCGTTAAATGTTCAATAATTTTTTATTCCATAAAAAAAAGAGCTACATGCTTGTAACTTTGTAAAAAGTTGCCTTCTATCATCCTTAAGTTCCCATAATTTTTTCAGCAAAAAATATTAATTTGTTTATGAGATATTCAATTTGTTCACTAAAAAGAGGTAAAATGTAGGCCTCAAATGGACCCTATTCCGGTCATTTTAGAAAGAAATGACCATTGTCATTTATGCTCTTTGACACTTATATTTAGTGAAAATAAAAAGTTTGATTGACATTTTAATTATTTTCGCTATTTAAATGGCGATCGAAAAAAAAATTTTTTCTCTTAATTGTTTTTTAAATTTATATATGAAAAAATAAAAATATTTAAATGCAACTTTTTTATTCTTGTTGCTTAAATTTTAACGCTTATTTAAAAAAAAAAACGTTATTCTGTGATAATTAGGAGCTGAGATAATTTTTTTTTTTTTAATTCGCCATTTGTTTATTTACAAAGATTAAGGAATGAAATTTTAATGACAGATCCTTTAATACTTGAACTTTTATATAAGATCACTTCTGATATTAAAATCAGTTTTTTAAAACCTTAAAAGATTGTTTTTAAGTATGTATAGTTCAAATTCTTTTTGAAAAGGGGAGGAACGCGTCATCTTTCGCAAGTACAGAAAAAATTTTTTCGATTACTTCAAATTTGTCTTGTGAAAAAATTTTCTATATCTCAGTGAAATATTAACCGATTTTGATGTTTCTTTTTTTAATCTGGGGTAGCGCGAGATAATATTAACAGTCGTTATACTTGTTTAATGATATAAATAAATTAATTTGTTATAAACAATAACAAAAAATATATGCATATTTTTTTTTCATTTTTTATATACTTGTCATGTTTATTTTTATAATTTAATATATAAGTTTCATTTCTTTTATGAAAAAATTAGATTATTATCTTTTTTACAGGCTAATAATTAATACAAACATTGATCTTATCATAAAAATCCTGAAATTAGTAAAAATAATGTGAAGGCTTTTATGATAAGAGATATGTTTTTATTAATAATATTGTTTAAAAAAGAAAATAATTAAATTTTTTAGAGAAAAAGATATTATATTTCATAAAACGATTAATACGAACGTTCCATTAACGTAAAATATGAAATAAATTATTTTTTTCATATATATTGTTTACAATAAATTAATTTATTTTGCTAAATAAAACAAAAATGACGGTACTTAACATTATCTCGCACAACCCCAGATCAAAAAAAGAAACGTTAAATTCGTTGAATATTCAAGGTCAAAAGCTTTTTTTTAGTAATGTCAGGATTTTTATGATAAGTGCAATGTTTGTATTAATTATTAGCCTGTAAAAAAAGATAATAATCTAATTTTTTCATAAAAGAAATGAAACTTATATATTAAATTATAAAAATAAACATGACAAGTATATAAAAAATGAAAAAAAAATATGCATATATTTTTTGTTATTGTTTATAACAAATTAATTTATTTATATCATTAAACAAGTATAACGACTGTTAATATTATCTCGCACTACCCCAGATTGAAAAAAGAAACATCAAAATCGGTTAATATTTCACTGAGATATAGAAAATTTTTTCACAAGACAAATTTGAAGTAATCGAAAAAATTTTTTCTGTACTTGCGAAAGATGACGCGTTCCTCCCCTCTTCAAAAAGAATTTAAACTATACATACTTAAAAACAATCTTTTAAGGTTTTAAAAAACTGATTTTAATATCAGAAATGATCTTATATCAAAGTTCAAGTATTAAAGGATCTGTCATTAAAATTTCATTCCTTAATCTTTGTAAATAAACAAATGGCGAATTTAAAAAAAAAAAAAATTATCGCAGCTCCTAATTATCACAGAATAACGTTTTTTTTTTAAATAAGCGTTAAAATTTAAGCAACAAGAATAAAAAAGTTGCATTTAAATATTTTTATTTTTTCATATATAAATTTAAAAAACAATTAAGAGAAAAAAATTTTTTTTTCGATCGCCATTTAAATAGCGAAAATAATTAAAATGTCAATCAAACTTTTTATTTTCACTAAATATAAGTGTCAAAGAGCATAAATGACAATGGTCATTTTTTTCTAAAATGACCGGAATAGGGTCCATTTGAGGCCTACATTTTACCTCTTTTTAGTGAACAAATTGAATATCTCATAAACAAAATATTTTTTGCTGAAAAAATTATGGGAACTTAAGTATGATAGAAGGCAACTTTTTACAAAGTAACAAGCATGTAGCTCTTTTATTTATGGAATAAAAAATTATTGAAAATTTAACGATTTTTGACTATATTTTTGCGATTATTTAAATAAATTATTAACGAAATTTAATGTAATAGGGCTTAAACTATTCGTCTTGAAGACCTTTATAAATATTATAAATTTCATATACCCTATTAAAAAACGAAAAGAGCTAGATCCAAAAAACATCGATTTTTCACAATTTTTTACATAAAAACGTTGTTTAAAAAAATATGCCAGCCCAAATTTTGAGGGTCTTTTTAAATTTTAATATCTTTTGACCTAATGAACTCATTTTTCACTTCAGTTACCTGTTACTAATTAAGTCAAATTTTAAGGTTTTTCGAGCTAATTCTACTAGACTAATTAAATTTAATATATTTAAATGTACGAAAAAATATTACTTATACTTACTATTAAATAGTATTTGGAAATCCAAAAATTTTTTTAATTCATGAATTTAGTATATTGAAAAAATTTTACCTGTTTTTATTATGACTAAAAATTTTGAAAACAGAAATTAAAGAATTTTTATGTATTATCCTTTTTTTTGTCAATATACCTAGAATTTTTTTCATCTTTTTGTTCTAATTTTTGTAAATATTGTAAAATTATTTAATATAATTGTTTATAAAATTTTATATAATTTTTTACTTACTTTTATAAATAAAAAATAATATTTCTGGAAAATACTTCTTGGAATTTTTATATGTAATATTAATTATATATACATAATTCATACATATATTTTGTATAAAAATAAATTATTTTTTAGCATGTAAATTTTTGTTTCCTATTAGATTTCGTACTAAAATTTTTCTTACAATAAATACATAATTCCTATTTTTGTACGTGAGTGCTTTCATGTCTTCTAATATTTTTAATTTTAATAAATAAGCCACATGTTCTACAACTTATAGTTTTAATATGGATTCTATTTATATGTATTTTTAAAAATTCAGATGTAGAATAAAAATTTTTGCAAAACGGGCATTGAAATACATCCATTTTTCCTATTAATATTAAGTTTAAACATTAATTTTCATTAAATAATAATTTTATAAAAAACTTGGAAAACATTTTAATTATATTTTATATATGGGGATTTATAATTTTATTTAAGTTTAATTTTATTCTGTTTCTATTATATTTAAAAAAAATAAAATATAATAAGCATAACACATTTAATAATTTACATCAATGACTTTTAGGGGTCCACCTTTGCTTTATTTGACATTTTCATTGATTGCAATTTTCTAATGATAAAGAGAGAGAAAGAGAAAGAGTCTACTAACTCTTTACTTAGCTGCCTACCCGACACTGAAGTGGCTTTTGCTGATCGCTTGCCCTACGCACGCACTAATATTCACAGTGAAAAATTTGTTAGCTTTTGTCGACAAAAATCGCATCATGAGTAGCACGGCTCACGAAACAGCTACCACTCCGATATTTTCGACTAATTACATTCTGACAGCTATGCAGAAACTGTTTTAGCTTTCAATTTAATTTAAAACAAGTTTTACAAAAGAAAAAATCTTTAATTTTAGTAAAATAAAAATAAAATACCCTTTAAGTGAATCAAATTTACACAACAAAATGAAATTTAAAAATCAATTAATCGTTAAAATTAAATGAAATGAAAATAAAAATGGTAAGAATTTAAATAAATTATTTATTGAAAATTTCCGTCCAAACAATGTTATCTATTTTTGATGTATCATCTAAATTATTTTGAATATAAATATTATTAAAAGTTTTACATCTTGACAAAGCAACGTATAATTGACCATGTGAAAACAATGGTCTTCTTATAAATAAGCCTACATTATCGAAACTTCGACCTTGTGGTTTATTTATAGTTATTTTAAATGCTAATATAATTGGAAATTGTTTTCTGTAAAGAATAAATGGTAATGAAGAATTATTTCCTGTATTTAAAGTAATTTTTGGAATAAAAACTTTATTTTTACTTTTATCGCCTGTTATTATTTCAGCTTCAATATTATGTTTATATAAATTTATAATTTTCAATCGTGTACCATTACATAATCCTTCCGATATACTTGAATTTCTTAACAACATTACTATAGCATTAACTTTTAAATTAATTCATGAGGTGGTAAACCTTCTTTAATTTTATTTAAAAATTCTATTTGGTAATTCAAATAAATGTTATCATCAGTTTGATCAACACCTTTATGCGTAGCGTAATCAATACTATAATATGTTTCAGTTTTTCCATTTAAGGTGGCTCAAGCGCTTGGTGCCGTATCAAGCGGGGCCCTGTCTGCAACATCAAAATGTTTTTATTGATAGAGCTATTATAACTAATTAAATAGTATTATTGATTATTTCTTATGATAAGAAAACAATTTTAAGTAATCAAAAGTAATAAAAAAGAAAAAAAATTTTTTGTTTTGTTTCTTATTACAAGTTTTACTTTGGTACGTCCCTGTTGTTTTGTTGGTTACAAGCACTCTGAACGCACGTTAGCTTTACGTATGGCGTCTGTATCTGACGCGCATGCGCAGAAGCTGCTATTATGTGTAGCAAATTCTATTTCGCATTCTTTTAGATTTATTTTCTCTTGTATTTCTTCGTCAAGTCCTTTTTTTCTTCTTGAAAAATGATCTCCGTGTAACAAACTATAAGTGTATAATTTTTATTTTAACTTGTACTTTTTTATATTAGCGTAAAACCTAATTTATGATTCAGTCCCATAAGAGCACATGTATTAATTACAATTATTAAAACATCTTTTTCTTTAAAAATAGTTCGTCAACCACTATTTTTCAAAATAAATATCGAAATATTACGATATAAAGAATATTTTAATACAAATTTTGGATAGTTTCACAATTTTAGAAAAAATCGCTTAAGCCACCTTAATAAATTGATTACTTTTTTATTTAAATTATCAATATCTTCATTATGAGGAGCTAATATAATTTTTTCTTTGCAACAATTTTTATTAATATTTGAATAAATTTTAGAACAAATATCGTTAGTTTGTAATTTGTTTGGAATTATAAAAGGGTTTATTTTGCCCTCACCAATTTGTAATAGAAATGGAGCAAATTTTTTATTTTTAGATCGAATATTTTTTGTTAATTTTAATATACTAAAAAATTGCCATAAATATGAACTTTTTATTGTTTCTTCTATAATTAAATTTTTATTTCCATGTTCAACAACTGGTAAAATTTGTCGAAAATCACCACCTAAAATAATTAATTTTCCACCAAAAAGAAAATTACTATTACAAACATCTTTTAATGCATTATTAACTATTTCTAATGCTTTTTTGGAATCATTGATGCTTCATCCCATATTATTATATCAGCTTCTCTTAATTTTTTTTTATTTGATTGTAATTCTAAAGCTGCATTTTTAATTGTATTTAAATTTAAAGGTAATCAAAATCTTATGACTTGTCATTCCTTTAGGTAATAAAGTAGATGCAATACCAGTCCAAGCCATAGACAAAATTTTTTTATTAATTGATATAAAGTAAAATATTAGTCTTATATAAAAAAGTTTTTTCTGTTCCTCCAGGACCATCGATAAAATATATTTTTTTGTCCTCAGGCCGCAAAATGAATTTTTGTGTCCTGTATACGGAGCACAAAATAGTGTATTCTTGTCCTAGGCCGCAAAAGAAAAATGTGTATATCCAATGTATTATTTTAATAAAAGTTCACAGAAAAACGTTCTCGACGTCACTGATTCTTGGAATTAATGAACTGCTCACTTTCCTTAATATCGCTATCCTTTTCTTACATATACTATACTGCGTATGCGTTAATGAATAACGTAGACTCAATATATGAGTGAAAGAAAAGAAAAGAACAAGAGAGAGACATAGTAACAAGTTTCGTGTGTTAAAACTTTTTTTTTCTTTTTTAAATAATATTTTTTTCATTATAATTTTTATAGTTTAGCTTTGATATATATTTTGTTGTATTTTTGTTTAATTTTAATGTTATATTTTAACAATTATTAATTGTTTTTATAATCGAATTTTTTTATTGTATTTTAAGAATTATTAGTTATTTATAATTTATAATTTAATTTTTTCATAAAATTCTTTTATATTTTAAGAATCATCAATTACTTTTTTATAGGCGGGGGGGGGACTAAGACCCAGCTTCCGCTTAGCGGCCTACGGTCAAAAAAAAAGTATATGCAGTCACGGCCACAAACGTATCATTCTTGCTCGTGCAGCTGGAGCGGCCTCGCTACGCTCGGCCCCTCAGCATGCACTCGCCAAGAATGATACGTTTTGCGGCCTTGACGCATAATATACTATTTTTATTATCTTTTTCAGTTATTAAAATTTCAAAAATTAATTTTTGTTCATCGTTTAATTTATTATACATTAATTAAAAATTTTTTTTGCTTTCTATTTCATCATGATGATTATTGTTCAAAGTAATTGAATTTATTTTTGGTTCAGGTAAACCAAAATCTTTACAAGATATATATTCATTATTATTAAGTTAAAAAATATTATTAAGTTCAAATAAAGCATTATTTTCTTTATTTTCATTAAAATCTTCAACAAAATAATTAGTAGTGGAGGTTGGCGCGCTTGCGCACAGGGGGCTTGCGGAATTTCCATTTTACCATGTTTGATGTCATTTATTCTTTTAACGGTAGGCCGGAGTAGAACCTGATACCGACCGAGTAACAATTGAGTTGTTTGTTATTTACTCAAGTTTTAATCGGTGTATCTTCAAATTAAAGGTCGAGCGCAATAGATATTATTATTATGAACATCTATGCACAAAAAAAAAATATCTACCGGTTTGTTTTTGAGAAAAGTAAGTAACGCGAAAATATTATAAACAGAAACTTTTACTTTGGCGTTACTTTTTTTTCTCAAAAACAAACCGGTAGATATTTTTTTTCTTGTGCATAGATGTTCATAATAATAATATCTATTGCGCTCGACCTTTAATTTGAAGATGCACCAATTAAAACTTGAGTAAATAACAAAAATGCCAATTAGACAAGGACAGCGAATCCGGCCTGCTCTTAAGCAATAATTGTACATTTTATAAAATTTATCATAAAAATTATCAACTTAATATGTTTGTTCTATATATTTAAAGTAAAAGCAGTAGGTGCAAACAATAAAAATTAGCACAGACTCTCTCCGTCTCACTCTTATACTCACACATCAAGCATAAAAATCTACGTTGTGCTGTGCGACTCACAATGAAGATGGATATATGCGTATACTATATCATAGTATACGAGTAATTTTTTATCCTCGTTACAAGTGGTACACTTGATTCATTAGATACCCATTATAAAATAATTCAAAGTAATAATCAAAATATTGAAAAACATTGATATAATTTAAAATATAAAAATTATAATGTTAAAATAACATTTTAAATTCAAAATAATTTAAATGAATTAATATGTTTTTCAGTTTTACTTAGTAGTGGAGGTTGGCGCGCTTACGCACAGGAGGCTTGCGAAATTTCCATTTTACCATGTTTGATGTCATTTATTCTTTTAAACAATAATTGTATAAAATTTTATAAAATTTATCATAAAAATTATTAACTTAATATGTTTGTTCTATTTATTTAAAGTAAAAGCAGTAGGTGCAAACAATAAAAATTAGCAAGAAGCTTTTCAAATGATAGGATTTGAATGAAATTGAGGATCAAAGAGGATGAGCTAAGGAGCAGCTAAGGAAGATGAACAAAAACGTAAAATAACGTAAAGTAACACAAAAAAAAGGTAAAATTTGAGGATTTACCTGAGGAGGAGCAAAAATGACCTAAAATAACGTTAAAATAATGGAAAAAAGTGATGGATTTTTTAAGGAAGAGAAAAGGAAGTGAAAATGAAGGCATGAGGAAACTCAAAAGAAGAGAAAAAGAAGAGGGGAAAAAGGGAAAAGAAAAAGAAAAGGAAGAGGAACAAATAACGTAAAATAACGTAAAAAATAAGGGAACAAAAAAGAGGATCAAAATTAGGTAAGAGGATGAGGAAAAGAAGAGAAGGGGAGGACCTTGGTCGTAGAAAATTTCCTTACAACTATATAATATAGAGAGATATATATGTGTGTGTGTGTACATACGTGTCTGTACGTGTTTGTATGTGTTAGCACGTGTTTCTACGTGTATGTACATGTTAGTAATCGTCCATACATGTGTACCTATCGGTACGTGTGTGTACGTGTTTGTGCGTGTTTATACTTATTGGTACGTATTTGTACATGTCTTCGCGTGTCTGAAAGTGTTGGTACGTGTTTGTACGTGTGTGTACGTTTGTGTACGTTTCTGTACGTGTTTATATGTATGTGTACGTGTGTAAACAAAGACAAACATTTATAACACATTTATACTTATATTCATCTTGCACATTTCACTCAAGGGTGATTGAACTCCGTAAGCATCATATGTCAAGTCTTCTACCTTGAGACTGCGATAGCAAACAATAACGTTATACATTCGCGAGAATGCGACACACAAGAATGCGACGCACAAGAGGCGATCGAACTCTAAACTGCATCACATGCAAAATTCAATCAATCTTTTCCCAGAAATTATAAAAGTATCAATTATATCATACATACGAAAGAATGCAACTGTCTTTTACCCATAGTATAAAAACCCAAGAGTCTTTAGCTCGCCAGCTTAATTTCATACTTACCGTCTAAGGCTACGCTTCGCCTAAAATTATTGTACTAAAGTTTAAGAAGGAGAAATAAAGATAAGTTCAATTCAACACATACATATATATATAAATAAATATTCTTTTATTCTTGGATACCTATCCTAAAGAACCAACGTCCTAAATTACAAAAATAAGTTATAATAATAATAAAATTTATAAAAATTAATAAATCAAGTTTATTAAATAAAGTTTAACAAATTAAACTTTACAAATTAATAAATACAGTTCTAACGGTTAACACGTGTTTCGATGTGTTTGTATGTGTTCGCATGTGTTAGTACGTGTGTATATGTGTTTGTACTTGTGCATAAGTGTATGTGTTTGTTCGTATTTGTACGTGGAAGTACGTGTTTCTGCGTGTTTATACGTGTATGTACGTGTTCGTGAGTGTCTGTATGGGTGTGTGCGTGTGTGTACGTGTTTGTACGTGTCTGTTGGTGTGTATACATGTTTGTACGTGTTTTCATGTGTTTGCACGTGTTTGTACTAGTGTGCACGTGTGTGTATTATTCTGCACGTTTCTGTACGTGTGCATACATGTTTGTGGGAGCGTGTACGTTTGAGCAAGTGTTTCTACGTGTGCGTACGTGTTCGCACGTGTGTGTACGTGTCTGTACACGTGCAACGTGTGTACGCGGGTTTTACATGCGATCACACACGATCATACATAGTCATATACTTTGACCGATAATAGCACACGTTCGCACACGCATACATACAGATATTGATACACGCATACACACATATTGTTGATGATATTACTAATTGGAATTAAGTTCATTATGTTTATAATAATAAAAAAATTTTAAGGTTGACGGATACCGTTATGTTTATGATGATGTCAATGACGATTACGTTGAAAAGGGTGATTTTATACTTTTGTTTTAACAATTATATTGATAGAATCACAATAAATTTTTTGTTAAAAGTGATTCTAATGTTCTGATAATCATGCGCATGTCTAAAAACATATCCATTAAAATCTTAGCTATAAGGACGACTTTTTGTATAAGTCTTTTTATTCAGGACTTATCAGTAAGGCTTTTAAAATTATTTTCAACGGACTATGCTTTAGACGCTTATAGTAGCTTTCTATTCATTGTCCTTGATCAGTCTTCTATGTTTAAAATAAAAATATTTAATCACCATCAAATCAATTTGATTAATTTATTGTTCATTTGTGTGCAGTCATAGATGATGCTTTAATAAACCTTAAGAGGAGGTCACGTATCTCTGTCCTTTTCTAATCGAAGAAATGATTTTTTTACAAAAACTAATAACTCTATCAAAAAATGAAGAGAAAGCCGCATCTTGTATCAAAAAAAGCAATATTTTCTTTGATAAGAAAAAATTAATTTTATTGCTTCGTTCTCAAGAAAACCTTGAAAAGCCGAATTGTTCACCCTAACCTCTATGATTTAAGTTTTTCAAGGTTTTCTTGAAAACGAAGCAATAAAATTAATTCTTTCTTATCAAAGAAAATATTGCTTTTTTTATTACGAGATGCGGCTTTCTCTTCATTTTTTGCTAAAGTTGTTAGTTTGTGTAAAAAAACTCAATTCTTTGATTAGAAAAAGACAGAAATTCGTGACCTCCTCTTAATTCATATCTGTAAATTGGAAATTTCAAAATACCGTTGATTGAAAATTATTAATTTTGTTTCTTTTTCTTTAATTAAAAGTGATGTTTTAATAAATTGTGCTTTTTATATTGAATTGCAAAAAAACAGTTATTATTAATTGATTTTGATAAATTTAAAGTTTATTTGCGTGCAATTAAATAACATACTTTAATAATTCTTATTTTTAAGTCAAATTCGATAAATTAAATAATTTCTATTAATTTTAAATTATTTGGGGTTCATTTGCGTTGGTAAATATGATTTTTTAATAAATTTTGATTCTTACATTAAAATTGAAAATGTTAAATTATTATCGATTTAGTTTGGTTGATTTGAGTTTCGTATGCAATCAAGTATAATGCTTTAATAAATTTTTATTCTGATGTTAAGAGGCGATCGGAACTATTTGCCGCGTGGGGGCGCTGCGGTCAGGTGAGAGAAAAATGTAAAATAATTTTTATTCAGCGATTTACAATTTACTGAAACAATAATATACCTCTAATGTTGTCAATAACTCTAGCCATATATATGTAAAATAATTATTGATGCTAATCTTGTTTGAAAAGTCTAAAATATTGTTGTAAAGTGAAAAATGCAGCGCGAGATAGAGCCGGCGTGAGCATATATATTCATCATTCTTAAGTATTGCTCTCTCTGTCGCACTAAAGAAAAATACACATGTTTACATCGGCTCTATTACGCGCAGCATTTTTCGCTTTACAAAAATATTTTAGACTTTTCAAACAAGATTAGCATCGATAATTATTCTAAATATATATAGCAAGAGTTATTGACTACGTTAGAAGTACATTATTGTCTTAATAAATTATAAATCTGTGTATAAAAAATATTTTATATTCTTCTCTCACCTGCAGCGCCTCCAAGTGGCAAATAGTTCCGACCGCCCCTTAAAACGAATACATTAAATTATTACCGATTTATTTGGTTGACTTGAGGTTTATTGGTTAAAAATGATGCTATGATAAATATTGTCTCCTACTTAAAAATTCAAAAGATAGCATAATTGTTGATTCGATTTGAGGTTTATTTGTGTGAAATCAAAGAAGTTAATTTATTTAATTCTGTTTTTCACATTGAAATTTAGAATATTGAATTTCTATTGATTCAGTTTCGTTAATATGGGATTTATTTGTGTGCGACCAAATATGCTGCTTCAATAAATTTTGATTCCTACATAAAAATTCAAGATATTAAATTACCGTCGATTTAATTCGTTTAATTTTAAGTTTAATTGTGCGCAATTGAATATGATGCTTGGACAAAATTAGACTCCTATGTCTAAAATAAAAATATTGAATCACCGTCGAATTAAATTGATTAATTTTAGGATTATTTTCATGTAATCAATTGTGATGATTCAATAAATTTAAGTTTTATAACAAAATTGAAAATATTGAATTACTCTTGATTGAATTTGATTAATTTGTGGTTTATTTGTGTGCATTTGAATAAAATGCTTCAATGAATTTTGATTCTCAAATCAAATTCAAAATAATGAATTGCCTTTGATTTAGTTTGTTAAATTTTAGTTTTATTCGTGTGCAATTAAATATGGTCTTTTAATAAATTTTGATCCCTACATCAAAATTCAAAATATTGACTTACCGTCAATTCAATTGATTTATTTGTGATTTATTGTTGTGCAATCAATTGCGATGTTTCAAAAAATTTTGATGTCTATTTTAAAATTTTAAATATTGAATTACCTTCAAATTAATTATATTGATTTAATGTTTATTTGTGAGCATTCGAATACGATGTTTAAATAAATTTTGATTTTTACATTAAATTCAAAATATTGAAATATAATTAATTTAATTTGATTAATTTAAGGTGTATTTATATGTAATTAAATATGTTGCTACAGTAAATTTTGATTTCTACTACAATATTCAGGACATTAATTATTAATTATTGTCGTGTAATTCAATCCAATTCAAAAAGCATCCATAAGATTGTAATCTTTGAAGTTGAATTCTGAAAATTTATATTTACCATCACTGTACACTCGACAGACACTGATTCGCGACCCCCCTTTTTGAATATCTGCAACGTTATCCGTTGAGTTTTTGAAATATAGGTTAGCTTGCGCGATCATGTTTCGAAAATGGGTTTCTATCTAAATAAATATAATTCATGCTAACTATAAGACAAGAGAACATAAATAAAGAAATGGTGGTAAAATTTAAGGGGACGCTGTATCTCTCTATCCTTTTCTAATTGAAAAATGTAAATTTTTGGGAAAACTAGTTATTATTGATAGAATTTGAGGGTTGTCCGCAACTTCTATAGTGAAAAACAATATTTTGTCTGATGAGAGCAAATTAATTTTGTTGCTTTTTTTTCAAGTAAAGTTTGACATACTTACAAAGTCCTAAATTAAACTAGAGAATACGTTATTTAAGTATGTCAAACTTTACTTGAAAAAAAAGCAACAAAATTAATTTGCTCTCATCAGACAAAATATTGTTTTTCACTATAGAAGTTGCGGACAACCCTTAATTTCTATCAATAATAACTAGTTTTCCCAAAAATTTACATTTTTTAATTAGAAAAGGATAGAGAGATCCAGCGTCCTCTTAAATGAGCACATATTTAATACTGAAGTAATGAAGAGCTATGATTTTTTATGATTGTCATCGCATATGGTTACTTAATATATGTAAAGAATGCTTTATAAAAATATGTTTACTTCGACATTTATTTAGTGTTTTATCATTTATCATTTTTTATATTCGAATTAATGCCTATTTGAATTTTACCGCCATTTCTTTATTTATGTTTCCTTGTCTTATAGTTAGCATGAATTATATTTAACTAGATGGAAACTTATTTCTGAAACACGGTCGCGCAACCATCCTTAACTCAATGGATAACGTTTAATGGCGCGAAAATGGGGTCGCGAATCAGTGTCCGTCGAGGGTACATATCAAATTCCAAGTGTATGAAGAAATTTAACCAAACGACGTTAGGAGCGAGGCATTTTACGCTAATATTGGATTAAAATCTTTTAGATTCATATTTTATAATTCAATATAAGTTTTCATTATTTTAACAATTAAAAAGGATTATATTACATATTGAAAAATTTTAAATTAATAATTTTGAAATATCGATTAAGAAATCTTTTATCTCTACTCTAAATTTCTAGGTAAGTGAACCTCCAGTTGTTCGGGGTATTATTCATAACAAATCTCTACTTCATCTTCTCGGAAGTCATTAACCCGTTGGTCAGTGACCTTTAGGTAGTGAGGTGGGGGTTTGTTCGGGTTTGTTTTGACCATTCCAATATTTACTATAATATATTTTAGTGTCTCGAAGCGATATAAGTTTCACTCCAAGAAAGTTTTTTTCAGACAAAATTTGGATTCTTAGAAACAGTTTTATAGATTATAGAGTCAAAAAAATAATTCTTTAATTTGAAAATTGCGGAATAAATTTTACTATTTTTTAACTTGTTTCAATAAGATATTTTATTGTCTCGAAGCGATATTAGTTTCAGTCAAAAAAAGTTTCTTTTAATCAAAATTTAGATTCTTAGGAACAATTTTATAGATTATCAAGTTAAAGGAATATTTCTTTGATTTTAAAATAACAAAATAAATTTCAATATTTCGAAACTTTTTTTAATAATATAAGTCATTATCTCGAAACTATATTAGTTTCACTCCAAGAGAGTTTCTTTCTATCGAAATTTGGATTCCTAAGAACAGTTTTATAGATTATCAAGCCAAAGAGATATTTCTTTGATTTGAAAATTACAAAATAAATTTCAATATTTTGAAACTTCTTTTAATAGTATATTTCATCATATCAAAGCATTATTGGTCTGTAAAGAATATATTTTCTTTGAAAAAAACATGGTTCTTGAAAATTATAGAACTTATTTTTATGACTGATTCCATTTAGATTCATGCAGGCCGTCATTGATCGAATTTTTTTTTCTCTTCTAAGTGATAAAAATACCTTCCGATACGTATATGAAGATAAAACTTACATCATAGCATGATCGCAAATATGTTATTCCTGGCTACAGCGTATTTAGTAGTGGATGTAAAAATGAAAATTGAAAAATTGAAAATGAACCTTAATTTTCAAATTGCCGTAGCTCTATCAATTTTCGACCTTTTTAGGCTTCATTTTAATAAAAATGTGCGGAATTCAGTCTAGTTTTAAATACTGTTTTGATTTTTGCGATGCAAATTGACGTCTTCGAGTTATGCGTGAAAAACCGAAAAATGCGATTATTTTCAAACGCGATTTTCTCAAAAGCTATATTTTTTTTTTCAAATTTTTATATGCTTTTATACATAAAAAATACTAACTTTTGGAATGGGTGAGAATATGCGATTTTGCCTTATTTTTTTAAGCAGATTTTTAAACGTTATTTTTATATTTTCCATTTTAAAGCATTGATATCATGGCGCATCGTGCCATCTTTCCAACTATTGTGACTTTTTACAATTCGTTTATGCTTTTATTTATCAATTTATTAAAAATATTAACAAAAATCTTTGAAATGAACCCTTAATCGAATTTTTTTATCAATTAGAACCGAAGTTATGACGATTTTGAGTTTATAAAAATGTTAAAATTAAATAAAAACTTATATTTAGATTAAAGAATACATGAGTTATTCTTTTTTTTTGGATTTTGTTAAAATAAAACTTTTATTTTTGTTATTTATTAAAATTTTTAATTAGTAAAGAGGTAAATTTTTTAATAAAAACATTTTTAAGAGGAGGTCACGTATCTCTGTCCTTTTCTAATCAAAGAATTGAGTTTTTTACAGAAACTAATAACTTTAGCAAAAAATGAAGAGAAAGCCGCATCTCGCAATGAAAAAAGCTATATTTTCTTTGATAAGAAAGAATTAATTTTATTGCTTCGTTTTCAAGAAAACCTTGAAAAACTCAAATCATAGAGGTTAGGGTGAACAATTTGGTTTTTCAAGGTTTTCTTGAGAATGAAGCAATAAAATTAATTTTTTCTTATCAAAGAAAATATTGCTTTTTCTGATACAAAATGCGGCTTTCTCTTCATTTTTTGATAAAGTTATTAGTTTTTGTAAAAAAATCATTTCTTTGATTAGAAAAGGACAGAGATACGTGACCTCCTCTTAAGAGGCGGTCGGGTCTATTCGCCGCTACATATAAGGTGGCGCTGCGGTCAGGTGAGAGAAATCTATTAAATATTTTTTATACAGCTATTTACAATTTTCTGAGACGACAATATACTTTTAATGTTGTCATTTCCTCTAGCCATATATATGTCGAATAATTATTAATACTTATCTTGTTTGAAAAGTCTAAAATATTGTTATAAAGCGAAAAATGCGATGCAACATAGTACCGATGTAAGCATGCGTGCACCTTCCTTTAGTGCGACAGAGAAAGCAATACTGAAGAATGATGTATACTAATGTTTACGTCAGCTCTACCTCGCGCCGTATTTTTTGCTTTATAACAATATTTTAGACTTTTTAAACAAGATTAATATTAATAATTATTCTACGTATGTATGGCTAAAAGAAATGACAAGATTAAAAGTATATTATTGTTTTAGTAAATTTTAAATTGCTGTATAAACAATATTTCATATTTTTCTCTCACCTGACCGCAGCGCCATTAAGCGGCGAATGGTTCCGACCGCCTCTTAATGAACAACAATTTTACAAAAAAATTAACGAACTAATGAATTTACAACCAATTTGAACAAAAATAGTCTAAATTTAAATAAAATGTTTTAATTTACTTCTTGCTACTTATGTCTCGAAGTTCTAGCAGTGAAGATTTGGCTTTGTTCACGCTTCCGACAGTGAATTTTTTGGATACCTCTAATTTCTTTTGCATTTTCTAACCATTTAATTTTTTTTGTTTGTCGAAAAACTTCTAGTTCATCCTTGCGGATAACAAGAATGTTAATCGACGGAGTATAATTTAACACATGAGTGGCGAAATCTCCAGCATTTCTAATAAAATCAGCACTCTTCTTGGACAGATTATGTGTAGTAGCATAATGTTTGACTGAGGCCTTAATGCCGTCACAAGTGCCTTTACCATGACCTGCTGCAGAAAAAAGCCATTTTCTGCTTATTTTTGCGTTTTGAAGTTCATAAAATTGATATCTGTTTTTTAAATGACTTGCATCCATCAGCAATGATTATGATTTCATCAAGCTCTTGCGAAATGTGTTTTTCTTTAAAGCTGATGATAATTAGATTTACAGCCATGACGTAACTGACTGTTTTATCATTTCCAAAATAATATACTGATGGGAATATTGATAATTAGTTTTTGCTCCAATGGTAGCTTTAAATTTAATTTTGAAGTAGGACGGTCCAATTTTCTGCAAAATTAACATGAATAACTAATTGGGATTAACTTTGTTTTTGCTAAAAGTTTAACCTCTTGAATTGCATTACGTTGAATTTCTTTAACCATTTTATGAGTACTTAAAGTAAGAGCGTGCTCTTTTAACTCAATTAAGAAATCTTTAATTGTGCTAATTTTATTCAGTAAATCTGATTTTTTCTAAACACCGTTAGTTATTTCTTCATATAAATCTTCTTCTGTCAAAGAAATCACTCTTAAATCAATACTATCTCCAATTGGGAATTCTTTACAATCTCTTAGTACACATTTCATATCATCTTTTGAACAAAAAAGTGAAGAATATATTTTCAATTTCGAATCTGCAATGTCATGTTTATTCTCTTTTTTATATTTATTCAAAGCATCCAATACAAGTTTCAGGTTCTCGCTATAAACGCAAAAACACGAATCGTTGGGTAAATGAGGTTATAACCTACTTTGCTCTTAAAACATAAAATATTGATTTACCGATTTTTGTTTTGATTTCAGGATTTTCTTCTATAAATAATTGATATATTTCGTTTATGCTTCGCGTAAGAAAGCGTTTAACTTTTTTAGTTTTTATACCATTTTCGTTAACAGATATTGTGTTACGTTTATTTGCACTTTGACGAGAACAATTGAAATCATCGTTCAAATAATAATTTTTTACTTTCGTTATAATTTCAATATCCAGAGCTACAATAATTTTCAGGCTTTTTGTAAATATCTATATTATTTACCAATGATCTTGCTTGATCAATCATAGAAACAGTTACATTTGGTAAAACTAATAATAAATAATTTTTGAAAATGTTGCTTGGTATAAGACTTAATAACCGCACTTTCTCAAGAAAATTTGAACAATTATCTAAAGCAATTTTAATATTTTCGAGCCATTTATCACATATTTCACATTCGTTATTTTCATTTAATATGGGCAAATCCGTTATATCGTAGACTTTCATAATTTTACTTGCTATTTGTGAATCAAATGCATCCAATACTTGTTTCCTTTTTCGATGAGCATAGGATTTTCGCATCTTTATGTTAATACTCTGAAGTATTTTAATTAGTGAAATTTTTAATTCCAAATTACTTGAAGTCTGAACTGTTCTACCATAGCCTTACTATTAAAAACTTCTCCCGAAGATTGTTGACTGCTTGAAGTGGATGATATAAAAAATTTTGTTGCTTATTTGTTGCTGAAAGATGGTATATCGAAATGGTATATTCTAATTTTTTTGATAAACGATAATATATTGCTAAATTTAATAATATCAACTTTTGAATAAATTACCGATACCGAGACTAGAGAAAATTTCGAATGTTAAGTTGAAAATGATAAGGTGAAAAATTAGTGATCGATATTTTTCTGCGTATTTTATGATGATATTTTTATCAATATTTTTGTTGCTCAAGCTATTCTTGAGTAACCATGGCTTTATTAGCGTAAATGTAACGTCAGTACGACCCCTAATGTAACTTTTTATCCAATTAAGATATTTCTATAATTAAAACGGTATGTTTGATTTGATATGTTTCTCTTACAATTTTTCTTTTAACGGCAGGCCGGAGTGGAACCTGGTACCGACCGAGTAACAATTGAGATGTTTGTTGTTTACTTAAGTATTAAACGGTGTATCTTCAAATTGAAGGTTGAGCGCAATAGATATTATTATTATGGACATCTATGCACGAGAAAAAAAAATCTACTGCTTGGTTTTTAAGAAAAGTAAGTAACGCAAAAGTGAAAGTTTATATTTATAATATTTTTGCGTTACTTATTTTTCTCAAAAACAAAGTGATAGATTTTTTTCTTCTTGTGCATAAATATTTGTAATAATAATATCCATTGCGCTTAACCTTCAATTTGCAGATACACCGATTAATACTTGAGTGAATAACAAAAATCTCAATTAGACAAGGACAGCAAATCCGGCCTGCTCTTAACCCTTAAGAGGAGGTAGGAACCATTTGCCGCTTGGCGGCGCTGCGGTCACGTGAGAGAAAATATAAAATATTTTTTATTCAGCGATTTATAATTTATCGAGACAATAATATACTTCTAACGTTGTCAAAGGCACTAGCCATATATATGTAGAATAATTATTGATGATAATCTTGTTTGAAAAGTCTAAGCTATTGTTATAAAACGAAAAATGCAGTGCGAAGTAGAGCCGGCGTGAGCAAGTGTATACTTCGTTCTTTACTATTACTTTCTCTGTCGCACTTAGGAAACATACCCATATGTTTACATCGGTTCTACCACGCGCCGCATTTTTCGTTTTATGATAATATTTTAGACTTTTCAAACAATATTAGCATCAATAATAATTCTACATATATATGGCTAGTGCCTTTGACAACGTTAGGAGTATATTATTGTCTCGATAAATTACAAATCGCTGAATAAAAAATATTTTCTATATTTCTCTCATCTGACCTCAGCGCCACCCTGTATACAGCGGCGAATGGTTACGACCGCCTCTTAACTGGCACCGTGGGTAAAATTTACCCCAAACCTCCTTTAAGTTTATATAAATTGTACTAAGATCTTAATAATGGCCAAAGTGGCGACATCTGTCAGTAGTTGACATCCCTAACTAAAGATTCATGAGGCGTGCATAGTGTGGCAGGCATCAGTGTGTGTTGGAGAGCCGTTAAAATATTAAAAACTACATAAGTTATGATTTTTTAAGTAGAAAAACTGAATTTTCCTCTTTTTTTTTAACATTCTTTTTACTATTTTAATTTAAACAAATGAGTATAAAAACAGTTTGACTTTAAAAAACATACTCTAAGTAACGTTAGAAAATTTTTTTGTACCATAATATTAAGAAGGGGCCGAACTATCTGTCTTTGTCTAATAGCGTTTTTCATCATTAATATAAACACTATCCGGTATAACAAGAAAAAAATAGCAGCCCCCGCTAGATATTAGTATAATTAGTAAATTTTGTAACAACAACCAAATTTTTTACCGCATAGTTTTTGACTAATTAGAGACCTACTAACAATTTAGAATATAACCTATCTTTTTTTGGTAGGTCTCTAATTATTCAAAAACTACGCAGTGAAAAAATTTGGTTGTTATTACAAAATTTACTTATTATACTAATATCTAGCGGGGGCTACTATTTTTTTCTTGTTATACCGGATAGTGTTTACATAAATGATGAAAAACGCTATTAGACAACAACAGATAGTTCGGCCCCTTCTTAAGTACCGGCTGCGTGAGACTCGCTTGAGTACCTTGGGGTATTAAATACCCCACAGTGCCACTTACGTATATTGGCACCAACAGTGCCAGTTAAGGGTTAAATATATAAAAAGATATTTTTGGATTAATTTGACTATTTTTTTCGAACTTGAGACGCGTACGCCAAGGTAAGTGTAATATAGAATTATTAATACGGTTTTTGATTTTGATTATGGTATTCTACTAATAAACTAGCTCGCCGCAGCGGCCTCTTGGGCCGCAGTGGCTCGCACCTTGGTCCTTTCAGAGCTTCGCTTCTTGCATATAAGGCACGACCGGAAACGCTCGCGCTTCGCGCTCGCTATTTGATATTTAAAGAATATTAAAACAAAACATTTACAAACGCAAAAGCATTAAAAGTTAATCTTATTTCTTTTTTTCATTGTTTTACCGCAACTTTTAACAGGAGGTTTGAATTTATTGTATTCATTTAGAAAAACCAAATTTATAATTCTTTAAATTTTTCTTGTAAATCAAGTTGATTGATTTCGAAGAAATTAATGTTATGTGAAAAAGACATATTTTCATTAATTTATATTTTTTAAAGTTTTGGATAGGATAATCTATCAAAAGTTACAAGTAAAAAATATTATTTTATAGTTCAGTAGCTTAAAAGTGAAGTTGTGTATAAAGTTTTTATTTGATCTGAATCATTATCACGGGGGATGATTTAAAACAATAATACAAATAAATGTTGGCAGTTTAAAAAAAATCGTTAAAGCGGTTTTAAAACAGTTATCCCTTTAGAGGTTGAAAAAATGTTTTTTTGGTAATAACTTGAAAAAAACGAATTTTGAAAAAAAGTATATTAAATAAAATTTATAGAAAAAAATAAGATACATCTTTTTAATATTATATATATATTTTTTAAAATAATATTTATCAAATCATCATTAAAAAGCCTTAAATTTTAACATTTTTCATGAACAATTTGCAAAATATTAACTTTAGAGAAAAATGTAGAATATAAAAATCATTTATTTTTTTATATTCTATTTACTTTAAAAAAAAATCGTATTTTTCAAGTTATTACCAAAAATCCATTGTTTTGACTATTTAAAAGGCGCCTATTTAAAAACGCTTCCAACGATATTTTTCAAAATAGAAACGTTTACTTATGTTATTATTTGAAACAGTTCTCCGTTTGAATCATTCAGATTCGATAAAAACTCGTCTAGAAAATTCATAAACTTGATTTCTCACACACATACATCCATACATACATTTTAAGGAAGCCTCGTAATAGTCTTATTTTACTATAAAAATAAGTTTTTCATCATAAAATAACATATATTTTCGCGATGTCGAAAATATAAGGCACTTCCGTATAGCGGTCGTGCTTAAAAGGCCACATAATTGCTAATTGTTCCATTTAAGTAGATTTAAAATGGACACTGCATTTAAAGTACTGCGCCAGTACTTTTAGATATTGCCCATCTCTTGTTTTTGTGCAAAATTTTAAGAAAGTAATTGCAGCTTGTAGCATATACCATGAAGATTATGCAAGAGGAGGGTCCATACGTTTTCTGGCTACTCGAAGAAAAAGTATACCCCTTTCTTATGTCATTTATGGTGTAAATAGATAAAGGAAACATTTTTAAGGTCAACTGCACTACTTCGGAGCGTGTGCTGAACTTTGTCTAAATATGAGAGTCTCCATAAAATTGAGAAATTGTAAGGCAGTGGGCAAAAAAAAAAAATTTTCGACAAAAATCTGCCTACAAGTCAATTTTTAATCAATTTTGATCCAACACGACTTAAAATTTAGGTTTTTAAAAATACTTTCGGGGTACATTGCTTAAATTAATTAACTCGTTCTTCTAACATTCAAAAGATAAACCTAAGCCCATAAGCCATGGACCCATAATCCCTGAACCCAAGAACTTGTAGATAAACGTATAAAACCTTAAGGGGAATCCTCATACCGACATAGAGTTCTACCTTATCTACATTTGAATTATGAATTTTAATAAAAATTTAACTATTCATGACTGAAATTCGTAGGAGAGGCACATTCTTAACATGCCAAAGAATTTATTGCAACTTTAAAAGACAATATAAGGGTAAAAATAAAGGCGAAAACTGCTTAATACGATTAACTTTTTAATGTAGTTATGAATAATCGTATTATGCAGTTTTTGTCTTCATTTTCACTTTTATTCTGTCTTTTGACGTTGCAATAAATTCTTTAGAATGTTAAGAATGTGCCTCTTCTATGAATTTTAGTCAAAAATAGTTAAATTTTTATTAAAATGCATAATTCAAATGTAGATAAGGTAGATCTCTGTGCCGGTATGAGGACACCCCTTAAAAGGGATATTTTTCCTTATTTCAGCTTAGCTTTATAAAAGCATATTTTGAGCTTCATCGGTCAGTTGTGGAACACTTTTTTTTCTTGCAACCTGCAACTACTCACTAATAGATCTGAATTCACTAACATGTATTTCGTTATATCAATATTCGTGTGCGATCTCTCATTTACTAGCCTGTGGAATGATCTTGCTTCTCTGAAAACTTTGTTGCTTCCTTCTTAAGATTCTTCAGAATAATGACCGATCGGCAAATCGAACGTTTTTATGATATTCGCTCCATGAATTAGAAGTTTATGTATGGATGGTAGTAACTTATACCATGGATAGAGTTTTATATGTCTTGCAAAGGTTTGCAGACAATACTCCTTAAATTTGAGAGCATCAATCATTTTTCCACAAGTTATTACTTGCAGAATATTATGGAACCTCACAATTAAATTTTTATCTAAGCCTGTTATTTTGGAAACTGCTTTAGCTTGGCGCATAAATGCCCGAGCAACATTACCGGTATTTGTCGTTCCGTGACCCTGCTTAACTTTATCAACAGTTAATGAAAGTTCAGACTTTAAATCATTTTGGATTTGCTGCTTCTTCTTTTTTTCTTGTTTTTTTCTTCAACTGTTCTCACACAAAACTTTTTGAAATCTTGATTATATGAAATATGTAATAGAAATTTCACTGTGCGAATAAACATATGCAGAGTGGATAAGCCGAATTTATAGTGGAAGTCATTGAAGGGTAACTTTTTTATATAACTCAAGTCATTAGGATATTTAGATCCTACACCACATATATTGGAACACGAAGAAGCTTTCTGATTTTTTAGGTAATTACATATCTTTCTATCCAACATAGTACACTTTAAATCGAAATGTATATCAAATACAATTCCATGAAGTGTAATGGAATAAGTTTCAACTTTATTCAACAAGTTATTATGATATTCATACTCTTTTTTTACCAGAGATTCTTGTTCTTTTGCAAAAACTAATTTGGTGATTCTACAGCAGTGTACTGATGAAGATGTTTTATTTGTCCAAATGATTTTATTTGCAGTTTCCAATTCAAGAGGAACAAAAGAAATATAAAAAAAAGCAGAATCAGAATTCTCATTATCATTTTTGTTATAAAATGATAATGAGAATTCTGATTCTGCTTTTTTTTAAATTTTAAAGATCACTACAACCTTCATCATGAGAGTCTTCGTTCAAACTGTTATTGTCTCTGTCAATATTATCATCATCATAATCGTCTTTTGACCAATTTTGTTTTGTAATTTGATTGGAATGAGCAATATCCATACCTCATTTCCCCTTCAATATTAATTTCTTACTATGGAGCTCTGTGAGCTCACTCTTCTTCAATTGTAATAAAATTCGTTCAACAGTGTGTCCAAGTGAAGATATAAAATTCACACTCGCTCCATTGACAGAAGTCTTAATATGTTCTCCATCAAAAGGATAACGTTTATTCTTAACTTTCACTATATCATAATAAGATGGATATAAATGGTTTTTACTTATTATTTTATTATATTTCCGTAGCTTCAGATATTTTTTTTTCGACAACTTCAAATCGACAAACATCGCTGAAGTAATATACATGAGTTCCTTATTTTCCTCGCTCGAATCTTTAGTGTCTGATTCATTTTCAGAAACCATTCCAGTACTTTCGACAGCTAGTCGGAGCTCCTCTCTTGTAAAAAATGAAGAAAGATCTTTGATTTGCCTCTTTTTAGTTTTTGAAGCTCCTTCTTCATATATTAGGCGAAATCGACCTCTTTTAGCTAAACTAGAGCAAGATTGAATCTCTGATAATTTCTTATTTATAATAGAAAACTTAACAACAAAATCAGATGCTAAAAATTGCTGGTATTTTCTAATAAAAGCTGATCTTACTCTTTTAATATTATTCCATTTGCGATCATAGGAATAGAAGAATTAATTAATTTTTTCTCTATAATTTTCAATTGATTTTCATCAAATCTAGATGAATTCTTAAGAGCATGACGAAACTGCCCGCTTTCTAATATTTCCAATTTTTACTTAAGAATAAATGATGCGTTTAATCGAGTTTTTTTACTACAAAGAAAAAGTTTGTAAAATTAAACTCTAGTGCGGACAACTCAAGAAATCCACCAAAATATTATACATACAAAGTTATAATAAAAACTTTTAATATATCGTATTTTAAGGTTAGATTTGTCGAGTTCGATATCTAATTTCCAATCCAAGCTCATAAAAAAATAACAAGTCCAAATGATTTTTTATTTTAGCAAAAATTATTGTATTAATATAGCTTTAGTGCGGGCAAGTCATTATATTTATTTAATTAATGAATTTAAAAAGATATTGATAAAATAAAAAAAGCAAATCTCGATTGCTGCAGCTCTGACATCCCGTTAATGCGATTCAAAAGCAAATCTTTTTTTGTGAATTTCCATGTATTACTATTCCAAATCATTTCGCACAACTTCATGTTCTTAACTTTATATTCCATTATTTGAGATTATATTACATTCATATGGAAAAATTGAGAAGCAAATTCGAAGTATCATGTAGAAGAGAAATTAATAACACATCATATAAATATTTATTAAATATTTACAGAAAATAATAATATATTCACTTTCAAACACAAGTTTTCAAATTGTTTCTTGATAGCGCTAGACCAGAAATTAGATATATTGCGATTATATCAGTATACTGTGTGTTAATGTTTTATTAAAGCTTCTTCAACACAAATATTTGTAACGATCGATGAAAAAGAAGTGATCGACTATTCTCCTTCAGATTATTACCACGTTTTGATTAACTTCTCTTCGTGTCTGTGTGTCTGTCTGTTCGGGCAGAATTTTGCAATCGATTTCAAACAAACTTTCCGATTATCTAGAGACTTGAAATTTTTAACATAGTTTAGAACTCGATGACAATACAATATTATAAAAAAAAATATATATTTCCACTGAAAAACATATTAATATATTCAATTATATACGGAGATATTAGCAAAATTAAAGATTTAAAGATTTTATATATACTTTTAACATTAATGTTTAAAAATCTTCAAAAATATTTAAAATTTTTCAACTTGTCATATATCGTAATTAGACTTAAATTACAGCATTTTGCATTGTACATACTAGATTTAGACCGGATTTTATTGATTTTATGGTCCAACAATGCATAAAACAAATCTTCGTTGAATTTCCAATCGCGTCATTATCGTCAAAATGGCGGAAAAAATTTTTGATATACCACGTTTTTAAATCGAACTAAAAAGTAGATAATGATATTTAAATTTAAAAAAACTTTTTGATATACCACGTTTTTACAACGAACTAAAATGTATAAAATAACGTCTACCAGAGATAAGTAGAGATCGCCGATGAGCATAGGCGAGAGCGTGCCCGTTAAAATACAATGTAAACTACTGCCGCCACATGGACAAATGCCCGAACTATACGCTCAAAGCCCCTCCACTTTTACACGCACGTAGAGAAACAAGCGAGAGGGGAGGAGACAAGCACACGAAACACGCGACTTCCAGTGGCGTAGGCAAACTTACGGCAAACCCGCTTTAGCTTGTTCTCGCCGCGATACATTATAGCTTTCTTCTATGCGATTAACCGTTCCGAAAATTTTTTGATTAATTACATATTTTTATTTAAAACATAGATATATATTTTAATAATAATAATAATCATTAAAGTAATCAACAAATAATAATAAATAAAATCTTTTGGGGGGCGATGAACATGTGTAACTTTTTATCCTATTGAATTAACGCATGCGGTGGCTGTGGTCACTAAGTTTTTACGCACCGCGCTCTCTAATTTTGCAAAGTTCAAACCCCATGTCCTACCTATTTTTTTTTTTTAATATTATAAATTTTTATAATCAATTTTTATAGCGGAAAAAATAAAATTAAAAATTTATTTAACATCTTAAATTCTATTTTATTTCAAAAATATAAAAAAATATAATTACAGATAGGGATGGGAAAAAGTTTTAATGTCAATTTTACATAGCTATAAAACTTATATTAATATAAAATAAAAACGAAGCTAGTTCTGTAATTTTTTTCTATTAAATAAAAGATATTAAAGATTCAAAAAAAATTATTATAAATTATAGTTGTTTTTTTACCCTCACTCAATTGCGAATAATAAAACCTTTTTTGTTCCTTAAAAAAGGACCTTTTCTAAAGAGTATAGCTGAATAACAACGTGAAAATGGCCTGTCCTTTGATTTTGCTGAAATTTGGTCTATATATTTTTCGTGTCAAAAAACTACGATCCTGAAAGTTACAGCTCCCTAGACTCAAAATTGGCTTCCTAACCTCAAAAAATGTGATTTTCAGTTCGATAAGCATATCTCTGCGAATTTTTAACCGATTTGGGCGATCCAAAATCGAGATTAAAGGGAATCAAAATGCGCACATAACTTGATCATTTTTAAAGCCTTTTGCAGCTAAAACATAACCTAAAAATGGGTTTGAAAATTTCAAAGTCACCTAGAACGAAACCTGTTGTTTGCATTTTTTTTTAGTTCACTTATAAGTCTTCATTTTATTTAAATTTACTACCAAAAATTTTTTCAGATTGTTTGAAAGGGTGGAAAGTAGTTAAAATGATAAAAAACTCAAATTTTTATTCATTTTCGGGATTTTTAGAGTATTTAATCAATTCCAAAGTAAAATTTATGATAAAAAATGAGTTCAGCGACTCAAAATACCCCTTATTATGAGTTTCTGGTTATATTTTTCCTAAAGATATTGCTCAAATGTCGAAAACTAACCTGAAAAACGCGTTTTGACACTACATACGACATAAGAACTCACATTATCTCGATAATGATCCAAGGTATTGACTTAATGTTTATTAAAAAAACAATTTTTTTTCGAAAATGCTATATAAGTAATACCAATTACTATAAATGACATTAAAACTCCCATTTTCCATACTTGACGCAGTGCTTTTGATGTAAAGCTAGAAACTAACCTTTGAAATGAGTTTAGCGACCAACAAAATCGTTTAGATATAATGGTAAATCGCGTTTCTGTTGAATAAGCTGAGAGTGAGAGTATATGCGCGAAAAAAATTAAATAAAAAACGCTGTCAACTGCCTTAGCGCAATGCTTTAGAGCTCATTGAGTTTGAGTGATTTGACTTTATTTTTTTAAATGTAATTCTAATATAAAAAATGATTCATTAGTAATATTTCCCAATATTTTTTCAAAAATTCTATATTATTAATATCAATTACTTAGGAAAAATATTTCTACATTTAAGTTTATTTGACTGTAATTTACGCTAATATTCATCGCTATCTTCATGAATCACTGTTTCTACTTTTTGGACATGAAATAATTTTACTAATGCTTCAGCGGGTTTTACTATTTTAGATAGATATCTTGCATATGTTAAGTAATAGATTATTGCAGCCACGTGAGAGCAACACTCAATCGTACGGAGGCCATTTGCACAGTCACAGGCGTAACGCGAGATACTGCCAAGGCCAATACTGTTCGGCTTATACTCAATGTAACAAATGTACGTTATTCTATTAATGTGACGAGATCGAACTCTAATTTATATTATATTTGGTTTTTCTCTCACGTATTCTAAGTAAAAATCATCATTATCGTCTAATAATTCTGCTAAATATGAGATGGCTTGTGAATATTGATAAGTTCCTGTAAAAAAATTTTCAGATCATTCTCAGTCATTTCTGGGAAATCCATTAAATTTTCTGACAGAAGAGTTTCAAAAGGTAACTTTTTTCTGCTCCATCTTTCTGTTTCCACTTTGGCAGCCAAAGTATTTTCTTCATTTTTTCTTGATTTCATTTGTTCAACTATTTCTTGTTGGTTTTTTTTTATCAGAATTCAGACGTTTTCCAAATGTTTTGTGTAAATAATTGGCAATTTTACAATAATCTTTGGCTTTTAGAAGAAGTTTATTATCCATTTTTTTAAGGAGATTGTATTTCTGTCCAATCATCCCATGTACCACTTCAACTAGCCATCGAACTTTCGTTACGTATCTTGACTCATTAGCTTCTTTTGCAGTTAATTGAGGTCGTTTTCCTTTTAAAGCGGGCATATATACAATGTAACCTAGATCTTCCATCCACTTTTTTGCATCTCGAAATCCCCTGTCAACAAAAAAAATATCGCCTTCCTTGAGTATTTTTCGGATGCCATTTTCATCTGATAAAACAAGCTTTTGAATTTCAGCATCATTGATATTAGCTTCAAATGGACCTGGTACATCAACTACATAGCCATCTGTTGTGCAAATAGTGAAAGGTTTACATAGAGGAATGTTCTTTTGACCAGAATATGATGCTCTTTGGTATACATTATTCTTACTTTTCTGGTGGCGTAAATATGTTCCATCACATATTAATGCCAACTGATCATCCTTAATATTAAATAATTGTTTAGCAATAGGTGACGTATGATTTTTTATCAAGTCTTCTCGAGATATAGCATCAACTCCGAAATAAGTAGGTAATATATCTTTCTTAAAAGCACTTATAACTGAGCTCGAAAACTCTGATACCTGTTGAGGATTCCTGAGTCCCAAAGTAGCTGCTATGAACTCATTAGAACTTCCATTTCTTAATTTGAATAAAAATACAAATATAGCTTGGATGTTATTTCTATTATGCGTCTCCCGAAGCGATAATAAAAGTTTCTCCAAAAAAATTAAATTTTCATATTCCAATCCAGTAAATATTTTTACTCTCTCATCGAATAATTCAAAAGATCCAACTCTATAATGCAACTCAAAATTACTTTCCACTGTCATGTGCCCAAGCAAATTAGTGATTTCAGACACTTCAAGTTCAGATGTATTTGAATATACTCGTATTTTCTGTACATCTTCTTCATAAAATCTTTTTTTTATTAAATGTTCTCTACAGCATCGATTACCTTTAGGTATACAGTGCCGTCCATAAATTCGGGATCACTCAGAGGAAAAAATTGCTGGAGAAAAATCGCAATAACTCGGTAAATATAGGTCGTATAGAAATTCTAAAAAAAACGATTTTAAAGTACTCCTCAAGAGCTTTAAAAACGCTGTATTATATTATTTTAAAAGTTTTTTTATGGTATTAAAAAAATTACTTAAAAATAAACATTTTTTGCCAATTTTTTAAATTTTAGATTCGCTCACACCGTTTTTCGAGTATAAGATAAAAAAATCTGAAAAAAATATAATTTAAAGTACTCTAAAAGAGCTTTAATTTGCATTTTTTAAAAATTTTTTACAATGATTTTTCGTCAAGTTATAAAGCTTTAAAGATAGGCATTTTTGATGTTTTTTTCAGAAAATTGGCCATTTTTCTGCAAAAACACCAAAAATGCCCAACTTTAAAACTTCATATCTTGACGGAAAATCATTGTAAAAATTTTAAAAAATGCAAATTAAAGCTCTTTTAGAGTACTTTTAAATTATATTTTTTCAGATTTTTTTATCTTATACTCGAAAAACGGTGTGAGCGAATCTAAAATTTAAAAATTGGCAAAAATGTTTATTTTTAAGTAATTTTTTTAATACCATAAAAAACTTTTAAAATAATATAATACAGCGTTTTTAAAGCTCTTGAGGAGTACTTTAAAATCGTTTTTTTTAGAATTTCTATACGACCTATATTTACCGAGTTATTGCGATTTTTCTCCAGCAATTTTTTCCTCTGAGTGATCCCGAATTTATGGACGGCACTGTATATATCCTTCTATTTTTAAAAACTTGCAAGCGAGCATCATGAGGCACAATTTTTGTTTGGCTTATTTTTTTACCACACACAACAGTACGTATGAGAAATAATAGATCTTTCGATGGGAAACTCTATTAATTCTTTTAATGCTATCTCTTCAGGAGAATCAAATTGTATAATATCATTTTCTGATGATTGTGTTGCAGTTGTTGTTGAAGATGTAGAACCCTGACTATTTGTGAATGCTGTATTGCTTGCAGTTTTTTGCTTATGGCGTTCTTTATAAACAACATTTACACATGCAATACATAAAATGTCATCTACGTTAATTTCAACTTTTAAAATATCTGAATATTCTATAGCATCTTCTTCACAGTTAATGATTTTTTGATCTTTTTTTTCATTTTTTTGAAGTTTTTTCTGCATTTTGGACACTTATTATTTTACGAGCTTCCATGTTGTGCTAGAAAAAAATTTTTCTCATTTATATTGTAACATTATTTTTTATTTTATATTTATACATTAAATATATATTTAGAAATATTTTTTAGAATCAATTAATTAATTTGAATGAAAAATAATTACATTCAAAACAGCTCTATACTTTAAAATATAATAATGAAATCTCAACTCAATCATTTCACTTAGAAGGTAAGACATTTCAAACAAAGATTTTCATGATCTGCTCAAGTTAAAGTATTCTACAAGAAATCAAAATTAAGTCAATGAGTTTATGTAGTAGTTGGATGAAACTTTAAATAAAAAAACCATAGGTAAGTGTTTGAATTAATTTACTCGTTGATTTATTAGTATCAGACCTGAGTTTAACCAAAAAATATTTCATTAAAAAAAACCTTTAAGGAGACTCGTGTACTGAATGCCATACAAAACAAGGGCATCTAAAGGAATTTTATAATTTTATGTTACTATTAAATACAATTTTTGCAAAAAATACCTTTGGATAACTTTCAAACATATTTAATATAAACTACTTATTGAAGTTTGACTCTTTTCTATAAATGTGTTGAAAGTATGTTTTCTTATAATTAATTAAGATAAATGTTAACAAATCGCTTATTGTTAGCAATTAAAATAAAATGATTTTAAGTATATATTGCAACAATTTTCAGCACGAATCTTGTTTTTAATGAAATTCACATAAGTAACCGTAAAGTTTTTTTTTTTAAATTGGTTATGCATATTATATATACTTTTATTGTGCATACTAGATGAGTCAAGATTTAATTGTAAAAAGATATTCGAAGTAAAATAATAATAGCAACGCAGAGGAATAAATTATTTTTTCCTTTTATATAATCTTGCATATAGAACAATTGAAAACTTAGATTATCATTTAAGTAAATATCTATCTAATGTATTTATTAATATATGAACATTAAATTATTATGTAAAAGAGTATAAGCAGCAAAATTCAAAAAGGACAAGCAAGAACAAAGTTATTGAAATTAAAGAAAATTCGTACTGGTATATACAGCAACAAAAACTTGTATATATGCAAAATTGATTTTCCAGGCCAGCGCAAGTAGTTGAATCAGCATCCACAGCAGAATTTTTTGAGTTTACAACAACGCAACAAAATTATAAGAGTTGGCTCTTTGATCTATAAAACGAGCAAAGTTTTGTTTCAGAATAAGATTTTTATTCTAAGGCATTTTTTAAAAAAAAACTTTTTCATTCGATTAATCAAAAAAAATCAACAACTTATGTTTTAGTTCATTAAATCAGTTCATTTATTATGTATTAAAGTCTGAAAAAAAATATTATCTTATTACGTTGTATTATTTTGTTATTATTCTACAGCAAAGCATTTTACTGATATTAAACTATCATTTATAATTTTTCAAACAAAAACAAAAGTTAAAAGTTACATAATTATGCTTAATGTAGGAAATGTATATACTTGTATACTTGTAATTAAATATTTAAAAAAAACTTTCTATTCAGGAATATTAAATATTACCAATGGAAATATTCTTCAACTTTAATATAAAATATTATTTGTAATATCGTTGTATGTTCTACTAATACAAAATTCTTTGACCGCAATCAAAAATGTTCAGAGTTATGACAACTAAACATGCATAAACCATAACCATGAGGAACAAGAAGGCACAAGAAGGAACAACGGCGCTGTTGTCGTTAGGTATAGTTGTGCATATCGTCGGGTGGGAATAAACAGATCTTAACTCAGCCAAGCTCTTAGGCCGCGGCCACATAGACGCGTATGCACGCGCCAGCATGCGTATGCACGCGCTAGCATGCGTTTGCACGCGTGGACTTTCTGGTGATTTTGATAGTAACCAACCTGCAAAATGAAGTACCCCGAGAATGAACTCTCTTCCTTCATATGAGTATTTTATTTTGCAGGTTGTTTACAATGACAATCACCAGAATGTCTGCGCGTGCATACGCGTCTATATGGCCGGGGCCTTAAAACGCAACAATTCGGCTTCATCCACTAAGGGCCCGTTTACACTATGTACTTTGTGCCATGCTCCTTGTGCTAATACTTTCAGGTGGAGTCGCTGATTTGTCATTTTTAAACAATCACCCAATCAGCGATTTCGTCTGAAAGTATTAGCATACGGAGCAAGGCACAAAGTACGTAGTGTAGAGGGGCTGTCAAAGGTTGTAATTCAACTTAACGGACAAAAAAGTAGTAACTCGGGTTTAGCCATAAAAACGTTATAACTTCTAAGCTTAAACATAGAAGTAATAACGTTTATTTATAATTACTACTTTTTTGTGCGCTAGGTTAAATTAGAACCTTTTCGTGGACAAAGCCGAGTTGTCACGTTTTTGAGAGTCGGCCTTATCGCTCTGTACTTGTCGAATCTAAATTTTCATTATAATTAATAAATTAAATATTTATATACAAATATAAGGGATGAGCGCCGTAGAGCAAAAAACAAGCAAACGATTTTATTCGATGAAAAAATATGAAATTTTCATTATTTCAATTCAAAGTACGAAACGGAAAAAATTAAGTTGAGTTTCACTGTGTTTTCCGTTTTGTTTTTAACTTGAAAAATAATAAAAATTACATATTTTTTTATAGAATAAAATCGTTTGCTTTTTTTTTGCTCTACGGCGCTTATCCCTTATAATTGTATATAAATATTTAATTTATTAATTATAACGAAAATTAGATTAGAGAAGGACAGAATGATACGGCCAACTCTTAAGATCTTTGCTGAGTCACGATATTTTTTCGCCCACCCGACGATATGTTTAGTGGTCCTAACCTACTGTATATGATTGAAAATGAAATATTCTAATTATTTTATTTTTACAACAAGGAAATAACTATATCAACATAAGGGTTTTTGAAATTTTTAAATGGTTTTATAATAAACTAATTAATTGTTATTAAATAATTTTTGTAAAAGAAAAATTAATATAATTTGGATTTTTTTTCCTTTTTTTATATTACGTAAAGTACTCGATGGATATATTTTAAAATTTGCATGTTCTATTGATTTGTTAATTTTCATTCATTAAAAAAGCTTTATTTTTATTATTATTTAGAATTTTATATAGAAACTTTATTAAGATGAGCTATATAAAAATATTGGGAAATATTGCTAATGAATCATTTTTTATATTAGAATTACATTTAGAAAAATAAAATCAAATCACTCAAACTCAATGAGCTCTAAAGCATTGCGCTAAGGCAGTTGACAGCGTTTTTTATTTAATTTTTTTCGCGCATATACTCTCAGCTTATTCAACAGAAACGCGATTTACCATTATATCTAAACGATTTTGTTGGTCGCTAAACTCATTTCAAAGGTTAGTTTCTAGCTTTACATCAAAAGCACTGCGTCAAATATGGAAAATGGGAGTTTTTATGTCATTTATAGTAATTGGTATTACTTATATAGCATTTTCGAAAAAAAATTGTTTTTTTAATAAACATCAAGTCAATACCTTGGATCATTATCGAGATAATGTGAGTTCTTATGTCGTGTGTAGTATCAAAACGCATTTTTCAGGTTAGTTTTCGACATTTGAGTAATATATTAAGGAAAAATATAACCAGAAACTCATAATAAGGGGTATTTTGAGTCACTGAACTCATTTTTTATCATAAATTTTACTTTGGAATTGATTAAATACTCTAAAAATCCCGAAAATGAATAAAAATTTGAGTTTTTTATCATTTTAACTACTTTCTACCCTTTCAAACAATCTGAAAAAATTTTTGGTAATAAATTTAAATAAAATGAAGACTTATAAGTGAACTAAAAAAAATGCAAACAACAGGTTTCGTTCTAGGTGACTTTGAAATTTTCAAACCCATTTTTAGGTTATGTTTTAGCTGCAAAAGGCTTTAAAAATGATCAAGTTATGTGCGCATTTTGATTCCCTTTAATCTCGATTTTGGATCGCCCAAATCGGTTAAAAATTCGCAGAGATATGCTTATCGAACTGAAAATCACATTTTTGAGGTTAGGAAGCTAATTTTGAGTCTAGGGAGCTGTAACTTTCAGGATCGTAGTTTTTTGACACGAAAAATATATAGACCAAAGAGTACCCCCCGTTAAGATAGGTAAAATGCCCTCCCTCATATATTTCAAAACCAATATTTTTTCTTGTTTTTATAGTAATTAAGATTAGGTTTTGTTATATTTATAGTTTCCTAACACATACCCTAACCTCAACATAACCTAAAAATCACTTTTTTTATAAAATTTTTTTTTTATCTGGAAGGATAAATGATATTAATCCCGCGAAAATCATATGACTAGGACTTAGCACTCTCTTTCACTGTGATTTTTTGCGAGTCCTAGAAAGGAGTTGTTCTAACCTAAAAATAACATTTAAATCATAAAATTTCCGTAACTTTGCTCAAGGAGGGGCTACAAGCAATTTTCTGGGCTTGAAATTTGTATTTTTAAAAAACAAATACAATTTATGATGACCAAAAATTCGATTCTGGCATAGAGCCATGGCAAAAAACTCGGAAAACCATTTTTTCATAGGTTTTCTGTCGGTTATTGGTCTCCAGCAACTCACAAATCATTTTTAGAGAAAAAAACATAGCTTCATTGGATTCTACGTGAAAAAATACATTGAAAATGTGCATGATTACTTTAGGAATACTTAAATGCTGTTACAAAACAATTAAAAAAATAAAATAATTCTGAAATTATTACATATCTACTTTGCATCGTTGCTGCATTTTATGTTTTTATGACTTTGGTCATTTCTTTAGAGTCTCAAAGCTACCATTCAATGTATTCATAGGCAAATGACGTCCACTGTACGCGAAAAACAGAGACAAATACTAGACAGATAACGTTAACTCCTATATGTACATATATATATATATTCCACATGTATATATATATATATATATATATATATATATATATATATATATGTGGAATAACTTGCTATCCCTCGTATATACATAAGGAATAGTGAGTTGTTCTTAGGAAACGCAAATTATTTTTCTTATACATAGATAAAAAACCAATGTTCATCTATTCCTGTAACTATTCTTTTTAGTGTTCTTTTTTAGCTTGTAAGAGACCCAACATGTTTTCTGTCCTCCATAAATCACGAACTCGGTAGATTTGAACAATTAAATGATTCTAATTAGGTTCCAAATTCAAAAATTAAAAGATCATCATCTCTTTAGAGTCATAAAGCTACTATTCGATGTATTTACAGCCAAATTACGCCTATTGCACGCTAAAATAAGATTTTTAAACATAACTGAAGTAACGGTCGTATCATCTGTCTTTTTGTATTACAGTAGACTCTGGATACAAGAGAATCAACGGGCCTTCAGGAGAGGGCCTCACGCCCATATTTAGAAAAAAGAGCTCGAAATCTCTTATATCGCAATCTCTTGTATCGAGAAATCACTGAATCATTAGAGAGACAAAGACGGAATAAGGTTTTAGTAACAATCGTGTTGGGTCTATAAATTCGAGCCTGAAAGTACACTTCTATGTAAGCATTTATATTCTTTGTTAGAACTGCCACAATTATGATTTGTCTTCAGGCCATTATACGAAAAAAATAGAGTAGCAACCGATATAAGAAATACATTGCTTCTACATATATGAGAATCAAGCGCGTTGTTTCTAGCAACAGCTCACTATTCTTTTATATATATATATATATATATATATATATATATATATATATATATATATATGAGAAGCAATAGCTCCTAGAGTTCCTAGCAATAGCTCACTATTCTTTTATATATATATATATATATATATATATATATATATATATATATATATATATTGTTACTAAAACCTTATTCCGTCTTTGTCTCTCTAATGATTCAGTGATCTCTCGATACAAGAGATTGCGATATAAGAGATTTCGAGCTCTTTCTCCTAAATATGGGCATGAGCCTAAGTATTTGCGTTATCCCACCACTATGAAAGTGAGAGAGACAGAATATACACGCATGTTGGATACAACTCACACAACAAAACAGTAGGTGTGGGTATCACATTTGACTCGAGCGTGTTGGGGACTCTTTGTATGAGAGAATTTTCAAGAAAATTCCTCTCCTGAAGGCCCGTTGATTCTCTTGTATCCAGAGTCTACTGTAATACAAAAAGACAAATGATACGACCGTTACTTCAGTTATGTTTAAAAATCTTATTTTGGCGTGCAATAGGCGTAATTTAGCTATAAATACATCGAATAGTAGCTTTATGACTCTAAAGAGATAATGATCTTTTAATTTTTGAATTTGGAACCTAATTAGAATCATTTAATTGTTTAAATCTACCGAGTTCGTGATTTATGGAGGACAGAAAACATGTTAGGTCTCTTACAAGCTAAAAAAGAACACTAAAAAGAATAGTTACAGGAATAGATAAAGATTGGTTTTTTATCTATGTATAAGAAAAATAATTTGCGTTTTCTAAGAACAACTCACTATTCCTTATGTATATACGAGGGATAGCAAGTTATTCCACATATATATATATATATATATATATATATATATATATATATATGTACATATAGGAGTTAACGTTATCTGTCTAGTATTTGTCTCTGTTTTTCGGGTGTAGTGGACATAATTTGCCTATGGATACATTGAATAGTAGCTTTGAGACTCTAAAGAGATGACCAAGGTCATAAAAACATATAATGCAGCAACGACGCAAAGTAGCTATGTAATAATTTTAGAATTATTTTATTTTTTTAATTGTTTTGTAACAGCATCCAAGTATTCCTAAAGTTATTATGCATATTTTCAATGTATTTTTTCACGTAGAATCCAATGAAGCTATTTTCTTCTTTAAAAATTATTTGTGAGTTGCTAGAGACCAATAACCGACAGAAAACCTATGAAAAAATGGTTTTTCGAGTTTTTCGCCATGGCGCCATGCCAGAATCGAATTTTTGGTCATCATAAACTTTATTTGTTTTTTAAAAATACAAATTTTAAGCCCGGAGAATTACTTGTAGCCCCTCCCAGAGCAAAGTTACGGAGATTTTATGATTTAAATGTTATTTTTAGGTTAGAAAAACTGCTTTCTAGGACTCGCAAAAAATCACAGTTGAAGAGAGTGCTAAGACCTAGTCATATGTTTTTTGCGGGAATAATATCATTCATCCTTCCAGATAAAAAAAAAATTTTATAAAAAAAGTGATTTTTAGGTTATGTTGAGGTTAGGGTATGTGTTAGGAAACTATAAATATAACAAAACCCAATTTTAATTACTATAAAAACAAGAAAAAATATTAGTTTTAAAATATATGAGGGAGGGCATTTTACCTATCTTAACGAGGAGTACTCTTTCAGCAAAATCAAAGGACAGGCCATTTTCACGTTCTTATTCAGCTATACTCTTTATGTAAACGTATAACATTTTTAACTAATAAAAATAGAAAATAAATATAAATAATTCTAATTTTATTTTCGATAAGTAAAATAATAAATTTATCTGAAAAAATAAATAATTTTACGAATTTAAATTTCATTAAAGCGCATTTTAAATAAAATTTACATTGAATATCAATAATATTTTTGAAAATTGGACTTTTTCTTCTTTCTTTTATCAAATATATTTTTATAATATTATCAATTATTATTTCCAAAACAAAAAAATTGATAATTTTCTTTAATGAACATAATAATTTTCAGTTCTTACTCAACAAAATTTTGACTAAACTTTGAATGGTTCAATTATTTTTGTCCGTTAAAAAGTGACAATTTTTAAAGTTATATAGGGGCATGATAACATTATTTTTAATTAATTTTTAAAAAATAACATTTTATTTTAACAGTTGCAAAATTGAAAAGACGAAAAATCTCAATTTTTCTAAAATTACGTAAACAGTTTTAAAATTTAAGTTACACAAAAATTAATTATTTTAGAAAAATTGAAAATTCTTTCAGAAAAATAACTATTTCACATTTTATCAGACTGCTCGTTTTGTTAATTACTTTTCTTGTAATAAAATACTTTAAAAAATTTAAGATGTCATGCAAATTAGTATTTTAATAATATAGAGCTGGTTCTTTAAGCTGAAATTATATGAATTTTAAATAAACACACAATACTGATTTTATTAATTATCAGTTTATTGAGACCCAAAGTTATCATACTTTCAATGAGATTATCTTTAAGAAATCGGCGACGCTATTTGAAAATTTACAGTAATAACATATAAAATAAAAACCCATTTAAAGTTTCAAAAGAATATCTGCCTTTTTAATAAACAACAAATCATAACTGATAGAGGAGCTATCTGACTATTAAAAAAATGTATATGATTTTTAAATCTTTGAAACTTTATGAGAAAAATATTGAAAATGACAGATAAAGGGAAACATCTCCTCGAATTAAAAAATATTAAAGAATTCTGAAATGTATCTTGAAAAATCAATTTCAAATTGTTTATTATATGTTTTAATGGTTTATTATGGTTATGTAAATTAAATATTTTCATTATTGTATTTTTTATTAATTTAACAAAAATTTAACTTAATATGAATAAAAGAATAATAAAAGAATAAATAAAATTAAGGAATGTGCTTTGATGAGGCATATTTTTTAAAAAGTGTTGTGAACTTCATCAAAGCGCACTAAATAAAAATCACGCTAAAGACCATTGGTGTTAAAAAAACATTTATTAAAAAAATTGTTTAATTTTTATAATAACAAAAATAATTTAATTATAATACTGCTCATAAATTTGCTACGTGTTATAGAACTAGATGAAAATATAAAAAAAAATCAGATGCAAAAAAATTATCGTATATTTATATAGAAATATGGTAAGAAAATCCAAAAAAGCAGGTATTTGAAAGAATACACTGAAAAGAATGCATTACATTTTTTCAAAGCTTCTTATCATATTATAAAGTTGACTGAAAAATAAAATGTATTCATTTTATTTTTTAAAAATAGATTTGTTTACTTTGTAAGGGTGGTTTTTATTTGGGATATTATAAATATATCTAATTAAATACGAAATAATAATTGGCTTATAATTCCCAAATTCTGAGATTTACCAGTCTACAAAATTAATAATAATAATATAACAAGGGAATTAAATACTCTACCTTTAATATTCTAATCAATTATAAGATCACTTCAATAAATAAGTTAACAAATATCTAATTATAGGGAGTAAAATTCACTAAATAAACTTTAAGTAATTTAATTAAAAGAATTTAGGTTAGGCCATCGACAATTTCTTTAAATAAATCTAGATCAAATTAAAATAATAAGAAAATATTGAAATCAATTAAGATATATATTAAATTATAGAAAAGAAAATTATTAGTTTAAACTAGTAATCAATAATAATAATCTGAATCTATTTAATAAAAAAAAAATTGAGTAACGGATGCAACACGTGCTCAATATATATTTTAGGTTATGTGAGGGTAGGGCTCGAACAGCAGTGCGTATCCCAGATTACGCAATTCTCCAATTGGTGGCGCTAGTGCCGAATATCCTTTGATTCTTTCTCTCTCTAACTTTCAATAGGCTTCTCGTAGAAGTGAGGTTAGGTACTTTGTATTAATATATATATATGTTTTAGGGAATTCAGTTAAGGTGACTTTTAATTTTTACGATTATGTATTTTAATTATTTAACTCTACCATTTAGTTATCTTTCTAAATTTAATCAAAGAAAAGTTAAAAAAAAATTTTTATTTCCAAAGACCTTATTAAATAAGTTATAGTTCATCAATTTATCACTAGCTTAGGAGGTATACCAGCAAAAGAAATCGTTAATCACTTTAAGAAAGCAACTATACCTTAATGATAAATTAACAATTTCATAAGTTAATTGGGGTCAGAGTCTACTTGGTGGCGCTAGTATCAAATTTCCACTGCGAGGCGCCTTGAAACTCACTATTATATTCTCAATATATACTTTGTACGAGGCTTTTCACCACTATATAGTAATTTTATTATTTAACCAAAATGGATTCTATGTAACCGAGGTGACCTTCAAAAATTCTTAGTTCTATAAGTTCACTAAAATACACAATTAAATAAAAGAGAACTTTAAAAGGAATTTCTCTAGCATCATCTATTGATTATTATTTTTAAATCATAGAAAATTTTAACTTCACTTTATTAAACTAAAATTAAAATTAACAACCAAAAAAAAAAAAAACTCTTCAATTATCAAATTAGGAATAAATAAAATTCACTAATTATTTATTGAATTTCCTATTACTATGTGTGATTTTCAGGATAGGAATATAAAATAAGATTCACCATTCAATTATCACTGTTCACTTTTCAATAAAAAAACTTTTATTTAAAACGCCAGAGAAATGAAAATTCATAAATTAAATGTCCACGTGGCTATTCTCATAGCCTGCCGTGGACTTCCGCCAATGTACTTCGCGAGAGAGAAAGATTACGCGCACAATCTTTGTTTTATTTTAATTCTCACTAATACACACAAAAAAAAACAATTATTTAAATTAAATTATACCTTGGCCTCCTCGCGGTGATTTACATCGGCCATTTCCAACTTATTATACCGCAATAAGGGTGAGGTCGTCCTTCGCAATCCTACTATATCCTCCAATATGGTCGTTGGTTGCAGGCAAGGAACCCTCAAAACAAACATGGCTAGAGGTGATGATTAGGTGGCACACGCGAAAGAACAAGAAGTTAAATTCTCGCGAGTAAGGTATAGAACCAATAATAACAACCAAAAGAAACAACTTATATTTTAACAATGATAACTCAACAACAAAAAAAAATTAATAACTCAAAAGGAAAATCTAAATAACAAGAGAACTTTAACAAATATTCAGAAAAATCGAAAAAACACCCGTATGCTACTATGACTGGAACGACAATGAGGCACGAAGAAGAAGGAAGCGAACGCTAAGCATCAGTGGCTTCCCCTTCTTTATTGCTCTCTTTGTTACTCTTGTTATTTCATATATACTTTCTTTTTCTATTTCGCGACTCACTAATCAAATAAAGTTCTTTTCATCATCTTCTTCTAGTGTAGTTTGCTACTCGCTAGTCAAATAACAGGATATTTTCTGTTACTAGTGTAGTATTATTACGCTTTACAGGTTATGCCATCTGCGCGCTTAATTTGATTACCGTTTATCTTACTTTCTCTATGAATAATTAATTCTTTATTTCATTACAATAAAAAGTTTCATTTTTTTTCATCAAATAATATAAACAAACATTAGTTAATAATATAAACAATAATTTCTGACTATTCATTATTTTAGGTGCGCTTGGGTCTTTATTCTGTTAACGATTTTCATTTTTAATTATTTCGTACAATTACAAAGTTATTTTATTTGTTTGTACTGTAGCGCCATCTATAAAAATATACAAAAATGTACTTACAACAAGCAAATAGAAGTTATTATTTAAATTATGTTTAAATATCTTTAGTCTTTGCGCACCACCTATAATGTGACTCATTTCAATTCCTATCTGTTAATCTAGCATCTCTTTCTATTATAATTAAGTTTTTTATATATACGCTATCTTTTTACCATATGCCTTTATCCTACTTTATCGACTTTAATTATTCTCTCAGTCTATTTCTATATATCTCTCTCTCTTTCTACTTTTTAATTAACTCTATGCGAGCGCCACAATAGCATGTTCGCACGAGCACGTGTTTATATATATTTTTGCCGTCGGCGCCGCTTCGCCACCTCCTGTAGGTGTGGTAGTGATAGTCGTCTGCTCGATGCTTTCGTCGTGAATCGTGAGTGACGTGTGTGCAACCATGTGTGTTTATGTGCCTTGGTTTGTGTTAGTGAGTGTCTCCACCTGGGCATAACCTCCAAAACACGGTCTCACGTGTTACTGGTTGACGGATTTTAAGCATCAGCACCGGGAACAAGAAAATCAACAACCAGGTGGATTAGTACCCTGGGTTTTAATAGCATGTTTCTGGTGTGTATGTGTATGCAGCGTTTGAGTGTGCGGTAAGGTAATTAACATTTTCGTTCTGTTAAGTTTTAAGAGGATAGAAAGAGATAAAAAGGTAGTCTTGGAGTGAGAGAGAAGATGTGAATATAAACAACATCTTCAATCTCTCATTAAGACATGAAAAAAAAAAAAATTTATTAAAAGACGAAAAAAAACCGCGTTACAACTTACTTTTCAAGTATGATTCAATAAAATTTGAAAATAATGTATTTGATAGTATTGCCAACGAAGATAGATCCTAAGATTAGGATCTATCTTCGTTGGTATTGCACTGTTTTGTGTAATTTGTAAAAATTATTTTCATAGGATATCGTTAGAGATAGATATTTTCATAGGAAATCGCATAAAAATTTAACACATGAGTGCGGAAAATTAACATAAAATCTTTGTATGCTTCGAAACAAACAAAATTTTCGTCAAATTTACATCAAATATATGTACTTCATTATTGAAATTGTCTCATTAGATGGAATTATACATTTCATTATTCAAAAAATTTATATTCTTTATAGATTTTTTTATTGAAATTTTCATTTTAAAATTTATACAAAACTTTTTTAGCCGCATTTTAATCCAAACCGACGATATGTAAAAAAAAAATAATTTATTGATAATTTTATTATTAAAACAGTTTTAAATGTATGTAGTCAACGTTATTTTGTTGTATTTTTTCAAATAAAATGTTAATTACATTGATGTTGCACTTGAACATTTACTAAATTTGAAATTTTTCCAATACTACAAATTTTTGCTAACAAATATAATAACAAAAAAAATTTTTGAGATTTTAAACTTAAAGTTCATTTAAAGTACTTATAATAATTAATTAGGCAATTATATCTTGAGTATAAATGTTTTTCATACTTAAATAACTAATGATCAAAGCCTACTTATAAGAAGAGATCATCTCCACCTTCGAGAAACAAATTTGGTTAACCCTTTCAGAACCAATGTACATTACAATGTACATTGACATTTTTTGGTTTTTTTGAAATTGTGCAAAAGTGGCTTCAAATTTTGTAAAAAAAATATGTGTATTAGATTGAAGTGGACTATTTCCGATTTCAAACTGAGGGCCTAAGTTATTATATCTTTGATAGAAACTGAGAAAACTTGAAAAGAAAAAAAATTTTATTGCAAAAATTGCTTAATAAATGAACACTTATCATCGCTAAATGGTTATCAGAACTTTTCATGATGAAATAATAATTCCGTTCTGAAAGGGTTTGTGACCTCACTTATATTATATTTATAATATAAAGAATTTAAAGAGAATTTGAGAGAGAATAAGTGAGAAAAAAGAATAAAATAAAAGATAACTAGCAATAATCTTATTCTCTCTTGAATTCGAATCATCGCGTTAAAAGTCTATCTCTATCTTGTGCGTCGGCGCGACGTAACAATTAGAAAGTATATCAGCGCGCGAGATGGATATTAAGAAGAATATATGTACGCGCTTAGATGTGCGCCGATCCACGCCTATAAAGTGACGTACGCTAGCACACATCTAAGCGCACCTGTAATAGTATAATGTAAGATATGTAAATGTATCCCTTCTACTTAGTAGTAGGAGAGGATTGCGGCCGCGGCGGCTTGATCGACGCTTAAGCAGATCGAAGCCGAATCTTTGTACAGCACTCTTTGGCCAGCTCTCTTCTAATAAAGTAAAACTTAAAATAAATACTTGTTTCAATTGTTCTTATTTTCGTTATTGCTGCAGGTCCGCGAGGGGCTGGATAAATACCAGCTCCGTACCGGTAGCAGCAATAACGAAATACTATTTAAAGTAAAAATCAAAGCTTAATTTAGTAAAATTGATTAAATATTAAATTCACGTGTATTTACTTTGTGAATTTATTAAGTGTGTAAAATCTTAATTAACATTAACTTGTCTTACGATTAGTAAGAATTTGATAAATAATACTTTCAATTAAGTGTCTTTTGGTGAATGTACGTGAAGTACTTAAAGTCAAATCACGAGTTACTTATTGGAATTTACTTGTATGTGGTGTTATCGGCCATTAATAAGTAGTTGATCTTAACAAACCAAAGCTAGAGTCGCGTGGCTTATAAGAGGCATTAGTTAGTAAAAACATACAAGCATAGAGACCCCGGACTGGTTGTAGCATGGCGTTTACACCAAAAACGGGTCTAGCTTAAAAATAACCTTTTCCCTTTATCCTTTTCCTTGTACATGAGCACTTCGTGCTATCTTTTTTCAGGATTAGGGTGGGAGAGGTTATAGGTTAAAACTACAAGATATGATTTGGTAATGAAAAAAATTAACCCGTATTTTTTCTTTTGTTTAAATAGATTTCAGAGACAAAGTTATACACATTTTTCAATAACATAATGAAACGAAGTTGTTGTAAGCACTTGAATGACTGGACAACTAAAAATCTTACAGAAAAATGTATTAAATATTTAAAAAGTAAAAGTTAAATACTTTAATTTAAGCCTTATTAGCTCAAAAAAGCTCAATGCGGTTAAAAAGTTATGCTTAATTGAAAATTATTACATATTTGTTAATAATTTTAGCATATAATATATGATAAATTTTTTACTCTATAGAAATAGAGAAACTTGTATATTTTGATCGTTCGTAACTTTTGGACCACATAAGTTTTTTTGATGCAATACAGCTTAAATTAATATATTTAAGTACTTTCTTTGATCTATCACACATTTTTTATTTGGCTATTTAAGTTCCGATAAGCATTTCTTTTCACTATATTTTTTATGAAATATCTGTATTTTTATATCTGAAATCTTTTTTTATTTCATTTTTTTTTTTTTTTTCATAAAAAATCAGATTTTGTAGTTTCAACCAAATTCGTTTTCCGAAGATAGGGACCTTTTTCTCCTTGTTCATTTAAAAAATTCTCATTCAAATTAAATTTCTTAATTCTTTTTGTAAGATTTTTGTAAACTTAATTTAAACTTTATATAATGTTTATTCAAAACATATTATCCCTTTCGTTAAAAATTGCGTAATTTTGAACTTTATTCAAGAACATTTATTTATTTTATGATATTTTACATTTATTATTAATATCTCAAACATTTTTATTTCATTATTATGTTTTAATACTTTCCATTTAACATTTTCTATTATCAAACATGTTTCTCATAGTTTCAAACAATTTTCAAATTATATACTCTTTTTAAGTACATTTTTAATTTATTTATGTTTGAAGTTTAATTAATATTTTATTAATTCTTTTTAAACGTAATGCATAAATTTATTTGATCTATTTATAAATTATATTTATAAACGTTATATAAATATATTATATTTATAAATGTTTTATCTTTAAAATATATAAAATACAATAATGTTATTATTACTTCATAAAAATCAAAATAAATGAGCTTTGGCTACGATTATAAAAGAAAATCTGTCAGAATAATTAATTTTACAAATTACTTATATAAAATAGATCTATAAAGTAAAGAAGAATTTAAAAAGAGAAGACTAAATATCAAATAAAAATTTTCATTACATTCAAATTAAGAAAATAATCTATATTTAAAAAAAAAAACGTTTTTAAAATTTTTATTGCTAATATTTCTTTTTAGAAAAATTTTTTTATTTCAAATTATTTTTGAAACCGAATTCTGCATTAAACTGCGTTTGGGGATTTAAAAAAAGCTTTAATTTTTTATACTAGTGATGCAAAAAACAGAAAATTTAAATTAAAGATTTTATATTTAAAAAAGCGTTAATTAGCACATGCTTAGAAAATGTTTGCACAGTTAACAGTTATTTTATTTTAAATGGCTGTATTGTAGGTCAATAGTTTTTGTAAAAAATTTTTCTCATTGCATTTTTTAAAATTTGCAACAAATTTTATTTGTAAGCATAATATTAATTTTTTTTTTATAAAAAAAAAAGCAAAGCATAAGATTTAAATTTGGAAAAATTTTCAATTGCTGCAATGTATCCTAAAACTTAGCCAACACAGCTATTGTACGTTTTTTATTTAAACCAAATTACATATTGTTATCGCTTCCTCACCCCAAACTTAATTTTTTTTAATTATCTAAACAGTTTTCATTATTAAATAACAAAATTAATAAAATGAGCATTAAGGACAAACACGTTGCATACTGCACATCGTTTTTATAATTAAATTTTTTTTTATTTGAATAATAAATTTGTTTATTGTTTTTTGGAATATTGTATTTAAATACATTTTTTATGAAAAATAAAGTTTTCACACATCTTATTATATTCATCTCAAATAACAGTAAAATATATACTTTAAAAAGATATAATAAAACGTCAAAAAATAAAAAAATATATACTTAATAAATAAACTACTATTTTTAAAAATCAACAATATAGATAAAATTTTTTCCTAATTAGTTGTCAAACTAAATAAAAATTTTAAATGCTTTTCATGGTTCAAAGTTTGGAACCATTGTAATAATTACAAAAAAAACATGGAAATCTATATTTTTTTTATTCTTGGAAATGTAAAAATTCTATGTAAATTTTTTAAAAATAAAATAGAATTCAAAGTTATTTTCATATAAAACACGCTTTCTTGAAATTTGCAAGGTTTCGTAAAGTTTCATTTTTCCAAAATCAAATTATCGAAATTATAAATTTCTATTAAATTAATTCAATAAAAAGACATTTAAAACCTGATATCAAGATAATTGCTACTATACTACTATATTACTGATATTAAAAAGGATATACTTTTAATAAAAGCATTTCTTCATTCTTTTATGTGTCGAAAATAAAATGATGTTTATCAACATTTTATGTTGAATTTTTATTAAATGAATTAAAAATAATGTTATCATGCCTCCATATAACTTTAGAAACTGTCACTTTTTAACGGACAAAAATAATTGAACCATTCAAAATTTAGTCAAAATTTTGTTTAGTAAGAACTGAAAATTATTATGTTCGTTGAAGGAAATTATCAATTTTTTTGTTTTGGAAATAATAATTGATAATATTATAAAAATATATTTGATAAAAGAAAGAAGAAAAAGTCCAATTTTTAAAAATATTATTGATATTCAATGTAAATTTTATTTAAAATGCGCTTTAATAAAATTTAAATTCGTAAAATTATTTATTTTTTCAGGTAATTTTATTATTTTAAATCTAAAATAAAATTAGAATTATTTATATTTATTTTCTATTTTTATTAAATATGTTAAAAATGTCATACGTTTACATAAATTTAGAAAAGGTCCTTTTTTTTAAGGAACAAAAAAGGTTTTATTATTCGCAATTGAGTGAGGGTAAAAAAACAACTATAATTTATAATAATTTTTTTTCAATCTTTAATATCTTTTATTTAATAGAAAAAAATTACAGAACTAGCTTCGTTTTTATTTTATATTAATATAAGTTTTATAGCCATGTAAAATTGACGTTAAAACTTTTTCTTATCCCTATCTGTAATTATATTTTTTTTATATTTTTGAAATAAAATAGAATTTAAGATGTTAAATAAATTTTTAATTTTATTTTTTCCGCTATAAAAATTGATTATAAAAATATATAATATTAAAAAATAAAAAAAAAAAAATAAAAAAATAAGTAAAACATGGGGTTTGAACTTTGCAAAATTAGAGAGCACGGTGCGTAAAAACTTAGTGACCACAGCCACCGCATATGTTAATTAAATAGGATAAAAAGTTACATATGCTCATAGCCCCCCAAAAGATTTTATTAATTATTATTTGTTGATTACTTTAATGATTATTATTATTATTAAAATATATATCTATGTTTTAAATAAAAATATGTAATTAATCAAAAAATTTTCGGAACGGTTAATCGCATAGAAGAAAACTATAGTGTATCACGGCGAAAACAAGCTAAAGCGGGTTTGCCGTAAGTTTGCCTACGCCACTGGAAGTCGTGTGTTTCGTGTTCTTGTCTCCTCCCCTCTCGCTTGCTTCTCTACGCGCGTGTAAAAGTGGAGCGGCTTTGCGCGTATAGTTCCAGAAACGCCGCAAGGATCGTCATGATCGAATTTGGCACGTTTCATTAACACGGCATTGACAGTCTCTACTAATCTCTGCGTCTACTAACGCTATATAAATTTATCATTTTTGTCGATTACCACACTACACATATATTGTCAAGATATTTTTTTATTGTGAATTTTTAATAGCCACGAAAATATTTGTAAGATTTGAAATACAAAACGTAGGGCGCATGTAGCAGATAATTAATGCATGAATAATTCATCTATTTCATGCGTCCCACGTTTTACCGATGAAATATAATTTATGGGTTTGTGGATTGATGGACTTATAAGTGTAGGGTTTATAGTTTATGGGTTTATGGGTTTACGGTTCATGGGTTTATGGTTTATGGGTTCACGGTTTATGGTTTATAGGTTTATAGTTTATGGGTTTATGGGTTTATGAGTTTATGGGTTTATGGGTTCATGATTCATGGGTTTATGGTTTATGGTTGATGGTTGATGGGTTTATAGGTTATTGGGTTCATGGTTGATGGGTTTAGAGTTGACGGGTTTATGGTTTATGGATTTATGGTTTATAGGTTTATGGGTTTATCGATTTATGATTGATGGGTTTATGGTTGATGGGTTTATAGTTTATAGGTTTATGAGTTTATGGTGATATGGTTTATGGGTTTATAGGTTTATAGTTTATAGGTTTATGGTTGACAAGTTTATAGTTTATGGGTTCATGGTTTAGGGATTTATGGTTCATAGGGTTATGGGTTTATGGTTTATGCTTTATGGGTTTATGGTTTATAGGTTCATGGTTTATGAGTTCATGGTTGATGGGTTTATGATTTTATGGTTTAAAGGTTTATGGTTTATGGGTTTATGGTTGATGGGTTTATAGTTTATAGGTTTATGATTTATGAGTTTATGGTTTTATGGTTTATGGGTATATAAGTTTATAGTTTATAGGTTTATAGGTTTATTGTTTATGGGTTTATGGTTGATGGATTTATGGTTTATGGTTTATAGGTTTATCGTTTATGAATTCATGGTTTTATGGTTTATGGGTTTATAGGTCTATGAGTTTATGGGTTTAGTGATATTCGCTTTATATTTTATGCGTTTATCTACAAGTTCTTGGGTTCAGGGATTATGGGTCCATGGCTTATGGGTTTAGGTTTATCTTTCGAATGTTAGAAGAACGAGTTCATTAATTTGAGCAATATACCTCGAAAGTATTTTTAAAAACCTAAATTTCAAGTCGTGTTGGATCAAAATTGATTAAAAATTGACTTGTAGGCAGATTTTTGTTTAATAAATTTTTTTTTTGCCTACTGTGTGCTACCACAATTTCTCAAACTTATGGAAACTCCCATATTGAGACAAAGTTCAGCGCGCGCTCCGAACCAGTACAGTTGACCTTAAAAATGTTTCTTTTATCTATTTACACCATAAATGACATAAGAAAGCGGTATACTTTTTCTACGAGTGGCTAGAAAACTCATGGACCCTCCTCTTGCATAATCTTCATGGTATATGCTACAAGCTGCAATTACTTTCTTTAAATTTTCCACAAAAACGAGAGATGGGCAACATCTAAAAGTACAGGTGCAGTGTCCATTCTAAATCTACTTAAATGGAACAATTAGCAATTATGTGGCTTTTTTATTAGTAGAATACCATAATCGAAATTAAAAACCCGAGTAATAATTCTATATTACACTTACCTTGGCGTACGCGTCTCAAGTCTCAGAGAAAATAGTCGAAAAAATCCAAGAATATTTTCGAGCTTCATGTCGCTCGTTGGGTCAGATACTAATTTTTCGTTATTTAAAAGAAAAATTATAAAAGAAACATATTAAATGAAATATACCGTTTTAATTAATGAAATATTTCAATTGGATAAAAAGTTACATTACGGGTCATACTGTCGTTACATTTACGCTAATAAAGCCATGGTCACTCGAGAATAGCTCGAGCAACAAAAATATTGATAAAAATATCAGCAAACAATACGCAGAAAAATATTGATCACTAATTTTCTTTCAACCTCGTCATTTACTTAACATTCAAAATTTTCTCTTGTCTCGGTATTGGTAATTTATTCAAAAGTTAATATTATAAAATCTAGCATTATCGTTTATCAACAAATTAGAAACAAAATATCCTTTACTAATTTTTATTCCACTCTTTAATTTAGTGACTTCTTGTACCTTTCTTTCATATCCTTGCACTTAGTCTTAACATCAGTGATAACGTTATTATTAATTAGATCTTTGACAGAGGGAAAAAATTTTTAAGCGCAATAGATATTATTATTACAAATATTTATGCACAAGAAGAAAAAAATCTACCGATTTGTTTTTGAAAAAAGTAAGGAACGCAAAAATATTATAAACATAAACTTTTACTTTGGTGTTCCTTACTTTTCTCAAAAACAAAGCGGTAGAATTTTTTTTTCGTGTGAATAGATGTTCATAATAATAATACCTATTGCGCTTAACCTTTAATTTGAAGATACACCGATTAATACTTGAGTAAATAACAAACAACTCAATTGTTACTCGGTCGGTATCAGGATCTACTCCGGCCTGCCGTTAAGCTATAGTAGAATTCCGCTTGACTCTAGAGGAAAATCTGCTTCAATGATATCGACTTCCTTCTAATAGATATTCTGCTACCACCTAGCAGAAATATTTTTGAAGCAACAAAACTTTAATATGATGAATATTCATCTTGATTATAGTTATTAGGTACAACTAGATTTGTATTTGATTCAAGAACTAAGAATCAAATAGATTTTTCTTCTTACTCCTAGATTCTATTTTTTTCAGTGTAAAAACATAAAAATTTGAAAAAAAAAAATATATATATATATAGTTTTTGAGAAAATTGTGTTTGAAAATAATCGCATTTTTTCGGTTTTTCACAATTTTATTAAAAACAAAATCTCATTAATCAGCAAGTTAAATCAAATAAAATTACTTAATTATATTATTTTCATACGCGCACTCATATTATTTATTCAATATACACAGTTCAAAAAATTAATTTTTCTAATATTTAATCATAATCTTTCTGGTAGCGTTTTTTGAATGGCTAATTATAATCTCTTAGCAATAAAAAAAAATTAGATGAAAGAATAATTTTGATTGGTTTAAAAAAATTGAATAATCAACGTAATCTAAATTATGTAGAAAAGAATGTCGTCATCACATGCCATTATTTCCACCTATTTCAAGAAACTATAAATTATCAATTAATCTTTTATAATTAATTAATTATTTAAGAAGAGGTCGAACTATCTGTCTTTGTCTAATAGTGTTTTTCATCATTCACATAAACACCATTGGCTGTAACACGAAAAAAATGGTAGCCCCCGCTAAATATTAGTACAATGGTTAAATTTTATAATAAGAACAAAATAATTCAATTATGTAGTTTTTGAATAATATGAGACCTACCAAAAAAGATAGGTTATATTTTAGATTTTTAGTAGGTTTCATATTATTCAAAAACTACGTGATAAAATTATTTTGTTCATATTATAAAATTTATCCATTATACTTGTATCTAGCGGGGGCTGCCATTTTTTTAGTGTTACAGCCAATGTTGTTTATATAAATAATGAAAAACACTATTAAACAAAGACAGATAGTTCGGCCTGCTCTTAACATGAGAAAATTCCAATTTTCTTCACACAAATTAAATTATTCTAATGTAATCATAATCTTCGTTAATTTAACTCACTAAACGCGTCCACGAGAGCCATTAGTTCACAAAAAAAAATTATTCTAAACCGCAGTCCACTCACCGTGGATGATTTTCTATGTAGAACCAATAAATAAAGACGCTTATATAGAAATAACGAGTATAGACGCTCATAGAAGTGCATATCCTGGGTTAGACTGGGGGACCGAAATTTGTGGAACATTCCAATATATGCGTATATCTATATATATATATAAGAAGTTCAATATGTATAGATATAAAAATACATTGGTATTCTGAGTAGCACCATGTAGAAAATAGGTGACAAACTAAAGTTTTTGGTACCCTCAGCATTTTCAAAGTGTGCTTCTATATGCGTCTATATTCGTTGATAGAAGTGTACTTTTAAATGGGAATTCCCATTGAAAAATAAATTAGTTCTGTTACCCAGTTACTTGAGGTGCACAGTGGGACGAAACACCTAAAAAACGGCCGAAATTTTATAAATAATGCAAGTGATAACTATATAAAAAATATATTTTTTTTAATAAATAAATTATTTTTCCATAAAAAAATGTTTTTTGTATTTATTTTTTTTTTTAAATCCCAAAAAAATATGATAAAGTAACCCTAAAATTTCTATACTTATGAATTTCGATGTTTGTATAAACATAAAAATACATGAAAACGCCTACATTTATGCATTGATACACACTAATACACTTATATTTACACTTATATACTTACACTTTTATTTTAAAATTGAATATTCACAATCGATTGATTGTTATCAAATACAAAAATACTTAAGAGATCGTTACCATACGCCGCTCAATATAGAGTGGCGCTGCAGTCAGGTGAGAGAAATATATATATATTTTTTATACAGCGATTTATAATTTACCAAGACAATAATATACTTCTAATGTTGTCAAAGGCACTAGACATCTATAAGTACACAGTTAAAAAAATATTAAATTTAATGTAAAATATGAAACTAGCTGCCAATCTGTGTCATTAATTTTAAAAATTAATTATTAAAATTAATAATTTTATCATAATTTTAAGAATTAATTTTAAAAATTAATGAAATGGATTGAAAGCTAGTTTCATATTTTACATTGAATTTAATATTTTTTTAACAGTGTAGAATAATTATTGATGCTAATCTTGTTTAAAAAGTCCAATATATTGTCATAAAACGAAAAGTGCAGCGCGTGGTAAAACCGATGTAAACATATGGGTATTTTTCTTAAGTGCAACAGAAAAAATAATATTAAAGAACGACATATACACATGCTCACGCCGGATCTATCTATTCAGATTTCATTTCAAATATTAATATAAAGTATCATAGCAGACTAAAATTAATTTCAAGTTAAATGACTAATATACCTTTAAATATAAACATAATGGCATACCTTTATCATTTTCAGGATCATTCCAAAATTTTCCGTGACTTAAAACAAATTTACCAAATTCTTCTCCAAAATGTTCCGAATATTTCCAATTTTTTTCCCACGAATCTAGAAAAAAAGTCAATTAATAATTTATAAAAACTTAGAGAAATAAAAAATATTAAACGCAAAAGAGAAAATTTTTTAAAATAAAAAAAGACATTCTGTCTGTGTTTAAGAGGCGGTCGGGTCTATTCGCCGCTACATATAGGGTGGCGCTGCGGTCAGGTGAGAGAAATCTATTAAATATTTTTTATACAGCTATTTACAATTTTCTGAGACGACAATATACTTTTAATGTTGTCATTTCCTCTAGCCATCTATATGTAGAATAATTATTAATACTTATCTTGTTTGAAAAGTCTGAAATATTGTTATAAAGCGAAAAATGCGATGCAACGTAGGACCGATGTAAACATGCGGCACCTTCCCTTAGTGCGACAGAGAGAGCAATACTAAAGAATGATGTATGCTAATGTTTACGTCGGCTCTACCTCGCGCCGCATTTTTCGCTTTATAACAATATTTTAGACTTTTCAAACAAAATTAATATTAATAATTATTCTACATATATATGGCTAGAGGAAATGACAAGATTAAAAGTATATTATTGTTTCAGTAAATTTTAAATTGCTATATAAAAAATATTTTATATTTTTCTCTCACCTGACCGCAGCGCCACCAAGCGGCAAATGGTTCCGACCGCCTCTTAATAGTATTTTTCAACGTCTATATAAAAAATCAATATCAATAATTTTGATGATAATAAAATGAATTTCGTCATTCAAAAATAATAATTTTTTTTATCGTTGTACACTAAAAGACTATCGGTGCAGCCTGTAACCTTCAAGGTTATGTGCTACTCTGATTCGTTATGTTTCGAGGTATACGCGCAATCGGAGTAGCAGTTACTCAGATTTGAGTTTCCCTTACGCTGATCGAGCATATGTAAAGCGCCGGTCAGTGAAAACAACGTTACACACAAATGATCGGAGCAGGCACAGTTTATTTTCAGTACTTTCTTTGTCATTTTCGACACACCGTTTACGCCGAACGCGTGGCGCTAGCGTAGTCAGGGAGAAGGGCAACTAGCAAGCGAAAAGTTTTTCAGTGTATCTGCAAATTAAGAGTTAGGAGGAGGTCGAGTATGTCTGTCCTTTTCTAATCAAAACATTGATTTTATTACAAAAACTAATAATTTTAGCAAAAAATGAAGAGAAAGCCGCATTTCGTATCAAAAAATGCAATATCTTCATTGATGAGAAGGAATTAATTTTATCGCTTCGTTTCCACGAAAACCTTAAAAAACTTAAGATGAGGTCACGTATCTCCATCCTTTTCTAATCGAAGAATTAAGTTTTTGCAAAAACTAATAACTTTATCGAAAAATGAAGAGAAAGCCCCATCGCGTATTCAAAAAAGCTATATTTTCTTTAATGAAAAAATATTAATTTTATTGCTTCGTTCTCAAGAAAACTTTAGATAACCAAATTGTCCAACCTAACCTCTATGTTTTAAGTTTTTCAAGGTTTTCTTGAAAACGAAGCGAGAAAATCAATTCTTTCTTATTAAAAAAAATATAGCTTTTTTTAATACGCGATGGGGCTTTCTCTTTATTTTTCGCTAAAATTATTAGTTTTCGTGAAAAAATCAGTTCGCCGATTAGAAAAGGACAGAAAAAGTCGACCTGCTCTTAAGCCATAATGGTCAGGGTACACAATTTTTTATGTATATTAAGCTACGGAATCCACTTCATAGGGCCACGTTCGGAATAGTACCATATTTTGTCGCTAATTTGTCGCTAATTTGTTGCTCTATCCCAGATTTTGTCGCTCCAGCCGTTTCCGAGAAACAATAGCTACCGTAGCTTAATATTAAGCTACGGCATCCACTACAGTAACTCAGGAACGGCTAGGGTTAGCAACTCCATTCTGGTTGCATAATTTGTCGCTTTTTTGGCGCTCTAAGATAGAATAGTACATAAGTCCCAAAACCTGACCCAGACCCGGATATGGCCATTCGGACCGAGTGAAAATGGAAACTTTTTTTCTTTGTGTATCTAAAAAGTCATGCGATGTTTGATAATTTGTTGCTAATTTGTCGCTGACATTTAATCCAACACTGGATTTTGTCGCTCCAGCCGTTTCTGAAAAACAATAGCTACCGTAGCTTAATATTAAGCTACGACATCAACTACAGTAACTCAGGAACGACTAGAGTTAGCAACTCCATTCTGGTTGCATAATTTGTCGCTCTAAGATAGGATAGTCCATAAGTCCCGAAACCTGACCCAGACCCGGATATGGCCATTGGGACCGAGTGAAAATGGAAACTTTTTTTCTTAATGTATCTAATAAGTCATGCGATGTTTCTACTACTAAAGTAGCTATAGAAAATTTGTCACCTTCAATATCTTAACATCAGAGCAGAAAGAAAATTCTTTATGTGAAATGGATTTTAATTGGGATGCATTTGGAAATAAGTCGTTCTTGATAGTTAAAACCATTGAGACTGTGAGCGCGATTGAAAAATGTTCTTGATCTTACTGAGGCTTGAAGGATTTTGTTGCTCTAAAGATTCTTTGAACTAGAAACTCTATATATATATATTTTTTTTGTTTTTGGATTCAGATACGAAATTTGTCGCTCTTGATATTTAAATGAATTTAAACAGAATTTATTAAAGTTACAAGTATTTTATCGCTCTAAAAATATATGATTCCTAGTACGCTAAAATGATTTTTATGAAAATTTTTTTGATTGAAATGCATTTAGGAATTTGTCACTCTTAAAATTTGAAAAAATTAATACTTTAAACGCAATATAAAGATGATTCTGATACTACAGGAGCTTCAAGGATTTTGTCGCTCTAAAAATTTATGGTTCCTAGCACTATAAAATGATTTTTATACGAATTTTGTGATTTTCATACATCTGGGAATTTGTCGCTCTTGAGATTGTTAACCATCAGAACTTTAAAAACCATTAAAATACATTTCTGATATCACAGAAGCTGCTAAGAATTTGTTGCTTCTTAATTTATAGCATCCAAGCACATAGGAAATACTTTTATGCAAGTTTTTTGAATTGAAATGAATTAGAGAGTTAGTCGCTTGTGACATTTGTAACTATTAAGACTTTGAATGCAATTAAAAGATATTTGTCACCTTACTGAAGCTTTAAAGATTTTGTCGCTGTAGTAATTTTTTAATCAGCTAACTCTATTAATTTTTTTATATCAGTTCTTCAATTTACATGCGTTTGGGAATTTGTCGCTCATGATATTTAAATAAATTTAAACTATTAAGAGGAGGTCACGTATCTCTGTCCTTTTCTAATCAAAGAATTGAGTTTTTTACACAAACTAACAACTTTAGCAAAAATTAAGAGAAAGCCGCATCTCGTATCAAAAAAAGCAATATTTTCTTTGATAAGAAAGAATTTATTTTATTGCTTCGTTTTCAAGAAAACCTTGAAAAACTTAAATCATGGAGGTTGGGGTGGACCGTTTGGTTTTTCAAGGTTTTCTTGAGAACGAAGAAATAAAATTAATTTTTTCTTGTCAAAGAAAATATTGCTTTTTTTGATACAAGATGCGGCTTTCTCTTCATTTTTTGATAAAGTTATAAGTTTTTGTAAAAAAATCATTTCTTTGATTAGAAAAGGACAGAGATACGTGACCTCCTCTTAATTCAATAAAAATATGATTTAAATTCAACAGAAGCTACAAGGAGTTTGTTGCTCTAAAAATCTATGGTTCCTAGCACGCTAAAATAATTTTTATGGAAATTTTTGTGATTGAAATGCATCTAGGAATTCGTCGCTTTTGAAATTTGAAAAAATTAACACTCTAAACGCAATATAATCATGATTCTGATACTACAGGAGCTTCAAGGATTTTGTCGCTCTGAAAATTTATGGTTGCTAGCACTATAAAATGATTTTTATACAAATTTTGTGATTCTCATGCATCTGGGAATTTGTCGCTCTTGAGATTGTTAACAATCAGAACTCTAAAAACCATAAAAAGATATTTCTAATATCACAGAAGCTGCAAAGAATTTGTTGCTTCTTAATTTATAGCATCCAAGCACATAGGAAATACTTTTATGCAAGTTTTTTAAATCGGAATGAATTAGAGAGTTAGTCGCTTGTGACATTTGTAACTATTAAGACTTTGAATGCAATTAAAAGATGTTTGTCACCTGACTGAAGCTTTAAGAATTTTGTCGCTCTAGTGATTCTTTAATCAGCCGACTCTGAATATTTTTTTATATCAGTTCTTCAATTTACATGCGTTTGGAAATTCGTCGCTCATGATATTTAAATAAATTTAAACTTAATTCAATAAAAATATAATTTTAAATCAACAGAAGCTACAAGGATTTTTTGCTCTAAAAATCTATCGTTTCTAGCACGCTAAAATAATTTTTATGGAAATTTTTGTGATTGAAATGCATCTAGGAATTTGTCGCTCTTCAAATTTAAAAAAATTAACACTTTAAACGCAATATAAAGATGATTCTGATACTAAAAGGAGCTTTAAAGATTTTGTAGCTCTAAAAATTTATGGTTGCCAGCACTATAAAATGATTTTTATACAAATTTTGTGATTTTCATGCATCTGGGAATTTGTTGCTCTTGAGATTGTTAACCATCAGACCTTTAAAAACAATAAAAAGATATTTCTAATATTACAAAAGCTGTAAAAGATTTGTTGCTCCTTAATTAATAGCATCCAGGTACATAGGAAATACTTTTATGCAAGTTTTTTGAATTGGAATGAATTAGAGAGTTAGTCGCTTGTAACGTTTGTAACTATTAACCCTTTGAGGGGCACATTTTTCTGTAAAAAACGGGTTTTTTTGAGATTAATTGTTTATAACAAATACTTCAATTAATGAATATTTGCAATTTCTCTATAAAATCTAATAAATCAGGTATTCAAGAGTTCAAAAAGTCTTATAGATGTCTTAAAAAGGCATATACGTTTTAGAAATACGGAAAAATCCAAAACCAAATAGGTGGGACAAATACGTACCACTGCCCCTCAAAGGGTTAAGACTTTGCATGCAATTAAGAGCAGGCCGGATTCGCAAGATGTTTGTCACCTTACTGAAGCTTTAAGAATTTTGTCGCTCTAGTAATTCTTTAATCAGCCGACTCTGAATATTTTTTTATATAAGTTTTTGAACATAAATGCGTCTGGGAATTCGTCGCTCATGATATTCAAACAAATCATAACTCTAAACGCAATAAAAATATGATTCTGATACAACAGAAGCTTCAAGGATTTTGTCGCTCTTTAAATCTACGGTTTCTAGATCTATAAAATGATTTCTATATAAATTCCGTGATTGTTATGCATCTGAAGATTTGTCGTTCTTGAGATTGACAACCATTAATACTTTTAACGCAATAAAAAGATATTTCTGATATCACAGTATCTGGAAAAAATTTGTTGCTCCTTCATTCATTAAATTCAAGCAACTACGAAATAATTTCATGCAAGTTTTTTTAATTTGAATGAATTAGATACTTAGCTGCTTCTGACATTTGTAACTATCAAGACTTTGAATAGAATAAAAAGATGTTTGTGACCTTACTGAAGCTTGAAAAATTTTTCGCTCTAGTAATTCTTTAATTAACTAACTCTAAATATTTTTTTTTATATAAGTCTTTGAACCTAAATGCTCTGGGAATTCGTCGCTCATAATATTTGGACAAATCATAACTTTAAACGCAATAAAAATATGATTCTGATACAACAGAAGCTTCAAGGATTTTTTCGGTCTTAAAATCTGCGGTTCCTTGCTCTATAAAATGATTTTTATACAAATTTTGTGATTTTCATGCATCTGGAAATTTGTCGCTCTTGAGATTGTTAACCATCAGACCTTTCGAAACAATAAAAAGATAATTCTAATATTACAGAAGATGTAAAACATTTGTCGCTCCTTAATTAATAGCATCCAAGTACATAGAAAAAGCTTTTATACAAGTTTTTTGAATTGGAATGAATTAGAGAGTTAGTCGCTTGTAACGTTCGTAACTATTAAGACTTTGAATGCAATTAAAAGATGTTTGTCACCTGAGGCTTGAAGAATTTGTCGCTCTTGTAATTCTTTAATTAGCCAACTCTAAATATTTTTTTATACAAGTTTTCGATTATAAATGCGTCTGGGAATTTGTCGCTCATGATATTCGAACAAATTAACTTTTTAAACGCAATATAAAGATGATTCTAATACTACAGAAGCTTCAAGGATTTTGTCGCTTTAAAAATTCATGGTTATAATTTTAATGCAAATTTTGTGATTTTCATGCATCTGGGAATCTCTCGCTCTTGAAATTGTTAATTATCAGACCTTTGAAAATAAATAAAAGATATTTCTGATATCTCAGAAGCTGCAAGGATTTTGTTGCTTCTTACTTTATAGCACCAAAGCACATGGGAAATGCTCTTATACAAGTTTTTTAGATAGGAATAAATTAGAGAGTTAGTCGCTTTTGACATTTGTAATTATTAAGACTTTGATTCTAATTAAAAGATGTTTGTGACCTTACTGAAGCTTGAAGAATTTTCCGCTCTAGTAATTTTTTAATCAGCTAACTTTAATTATTTTTTTTTATAAGTTTTTGAACCTAAATGCTCTGGGAATTTGTTGCTGATGATATTTAAACAAACCATAACTTTAAAAGCAATAATAAGATGTTTCTGATACTACAGTAGCTACAAATAATTTGCTGCTACAAAAATCTTTAAATTCAAGCACATTGGAAATATTTTTATGCATGTTTCTTGAATTGAGATGATTTAGAGAGTTGGTCGCTCTTGATATTTAAAGCTATTATAACTTTGAGTGCAATTAAAAGATGTTTCTGACATTACTGTGGCTTAAAAGAGTTTGTCGTCCTCGTAATTCTTTAATCGGGTCATTTCAAATAATTTTTTATGCTAGTTTTTTAACTTAGATGCCTTTGGGAATTTGTCGCTCATGATATTTAAAAACAATAAAACTCTTAACGCCATGAAAAGATGATTCCGATACTATATCTTAAATACCTCGGACGCGAAATTACCTTCAGCTTAAATCGCCCTGCTCAATCTCAGCTGAAACGACAAACATGGTCCTTGATTCATTGTCCACCTGAATACGGTCGAAGGACATAAATAACTTATATATATACATGTAACTTGGGAGTAAGAAGGATGAATACAGGTGGGACTGAAGCGGTTATCCCTTGAGTGGTAGACGGTCGAGGGCACGTGAAGCGCGCTCGAGACGGACTGCTGCTCAAGCGACAAGCACTGTAGTCAAGCCAGGAATCAGAATACTTCGTACTCCTAAGTCATGTAGATAAATTTATGTCGTTTTAGGCCGTATGAGGAACTATAAAAATGATTTTTCAAAATTAATGATTTATATTTTCTTAAACATAAGTAATTAATTTTTACAATGAGTTGCTTAACTTTTAAAATTTTTTCAAACAAAACATTCTCTAAAGTTAAGATTGAATAAGAATTTGTATGAGCATTTACGTATCTGATTACATACTCTTGTTTTCACTAACCTATGTATCGATGTTACTGGCGTAATGTACGACCATGCTGAGCGATATCTTGACGATATTCAATTGTCTAATATTTCCTTATGGAGTATAGCTCTGTCAATACTTCCTAAGGGAGTATTGACAGAGATAATATCGTCGGAATATTAGCATGAACGTGTGCAATGCATATACAAATTTAGTATGGGCTACAGGTATTCCACCGAATACGGCCTGCTATGACATAAATATATATATATTTATTTAATAGTATGTCGTATTCGGTAGAATACCCATGGAGCTAGCTAAATGGGTATTGGGGTGTTATACCGCCCTGTTTATAGCTAAAGTATATTCAGTTAGCAACACACTATACAATGGAGTATACAACTTTAAAATACTCTGTTTTATGGAATATTATTGCATACGCCACACTGCATTCAAGTGTATTGGCAAATATTCTATAGGATTGTTGAACAGCATTCGGAAGAATACACTAAAATATGTTTTTGAAGGGTAGTAGAGTCAGCGCGCTGCTACAAGAAGGCAAACCTTCTCCACCCTGCTATAGTAAGACAAAGACAGATAAAGAAGAGCGCAGTGAAAAGTAAACAAACAAGTTAAACTCTATAAGAGCTATAATTCTTCGTCGGCGTCGCTCGATCGTTTCCGCAATTCCTCGTCGTCTCTCTCTGTCGCATAGGCAGAAGTATAGCGGCACCGGTCAGTTCCTTACTCATGAGAATTCTATAAATAAATAGTCTGAAATTGGATATTTTATCATGATGTTTTTTATTTGTGTTTAATCTATTTATAGCCCCTCATACGACCTACGATAACATAAAATCATCTACCCAACTTGGGCTAACGAAGAATGCATATGACCTCGAATAATGTTTTATAGCTTGAACAGCAGTCAGTCTCTGGCTAAAGCCCTCGACCGACTACTGCTTAAGCCAAAAACATTAGTCTCGCTCATATAAATCCTTCGTACGCCCAAGTTGGGTATATATATATATATATATATATATATATATATATATATATATATATATATATATATATATATATATAGATATATATATTTGTATAAAATTTATGTAATGAAATAATTTCTCAATTATTGTTAACCGAGGTAGTAAAATAGGTGATTCTTGCCCGAGCGAAGTGTGGACGACAATAAAGACGAGGGCAAAAATACCTTTACTTCCGTGGATAACATTGTAACATGGTGGATTTTCCATCCACATGTTATATTTGTACATAGATACCTACTATACCGGCGAAGAGCCTTATAAGTAGGATTTTAACTTGTATATAGCAGTGCGGCACTGGCTCAGGGGTTAGAGCTCGTGCCTGGAGATCTCGAGGAGCGGGGTTCACGCCCGGTGTCCGCTTATTTTTTAATTCAAAAAGTCTCATGTTTCAATGGCGCCCAACGAAACAACCCACTGGAGCAACCATAGAGCATTTTAAAATTTAGCATTAACTTATTAGCAGTAAGCAGAGCGAGCACATGTTATATTTGTACATAGATACCTACTATACCGGCGAAGAGCCTTATAAGTAGGATTTTAACTTGTATATAGCAGTGCGGCACTGGCTCAGTGGTTAGAGCTCGTGCCTGGAGATCTCGAGGAGCGGGGTTCGCGCCCGGTGTCCGCTTATTTTTTAATTCAAAAAGTCTCATGTTTCAACATATTACTTTTTCATACACGAAGGGCGTCCAATTAAACCACATTGAATATAAATTCATTAATAATACATAAAGTAACATCATTAATAGTCATAAAATCAAAATGAAAATGTGAAAGTAAGACTCTGCCCATCAGTCCATCAACAAGTTCATCTATCCGCCCATCAATCCATCAACAAAATCATCTATCCACCCATCAATCCATTAACAAAATCATCTATCCGCCCATCAACTCATCGACCAATTCATCTATCCACCCATCAGTCTATCGACCCATCGATTCATCAACCTATCGACGTATTTATTTATCGACCCATCTACATAATTATTTATCCGCCCATCGACCCATCGTCATATTTATCGATCCGCCCATCGAACCATTGAGTTGTCATTTCATCGCCCCATGTATCCACCCATGAATTCATTGAATCACGTACCCATTACTCAATTTATACATCGACTTATCTACCATTCAGTACAGCTCTAGGACACGAAAAGTAAATTTCTTATTGAAAATAGGGTAAAAATCAATCACGCTTATGAGAAAATTACTTTTTTGCCCTAGGGTAAAAAAGAGCTATTTTAGCCCCTAAGAATAGACATAAGAAATTGAATTTTACGCCCTGAGTATGAAAATAGTATATTATTCACCTAGGGAGTAAAAACGAAAAATGTCTTAAATCGTATGTTAAATGTCACCCGAGCCGAAGGCGAGGGTGACAAATATACGATTTAAGGGATTTTTCATTTACTCCCGTGGAGAATATACGATTTTTTTACACAGGCAGCGTACAGTGGGTACCTTACTTTTCGCTGGGAGGGAGTAAAGTACCCACTGTACGCGCCCTGTGTAAAAAAAATAAATTTATATACATTATGAAACTTTTAAATTTATAATTTCGCTCTATTCGGCGATATTGTTTCATTTCAACTAATAAAACCAGTCTTTCCATGATGACAGAGTTTATCCATAAATTTTGTAAAAGAGGATTAGATTAGATTAGATTAGATTAGATTTTTATTACTATGAACTAGTATTATTAGTAATATATCAATCTATTATTATTGTTATTGAAAATTAATAGCAGATCAAGTAAAAAAAAGTAATTGTAATAACAAAAATTGTCAAACCTTCTTTATATATATAAATATGTATATATATATAAAAAGCGGGGTCCAATAAAAAAGAGCCACCCTTGAGATAAAAAAAGTACTAATTAAAAAATTTTGTATCTCAAAAAATAAGGGTCGTACAGAACTCTACGACCACTCATTTTAAACGTATTTGTAAGGACTTTTCAATGGGGTATTGGAAATTTAATTTTAAGTACTTGTGGGAAATATTACGACTTAAAAATAGAAAGAAAAAAAATTTTTTTATACGCCTGTGTTTACATTTGAATTATTTTTCGGAAAATGTTGGTAGAAAAATTTTACACGGCTAGTTTTAGAGGTATTTTGCTTAACTTAAAATTTATATTTTATTTTTTTTTCTAGGTTCAAAATTGACCGAGATTTAGCGATTTTTGTTGAAAAAAGGAAGTGTATTTTTCTATGTAGAATAACCTTAAATTTCATCAAAATTTTTTGTGCATTTTAATTTTTTTTTATATTGTTGCATTACTCTTATACATATATATAAGAGTATGGTATACATGTATATGAAAATACCGCAACAATATCAAAAAAATTGAAATGCACAAAAAATTTTTGGAAAATTTGAAGTTATTCTACATACAAAAATACACTTTTTTTTCATTTGGCATTTTTCTATATCTCCTCTCATTAAGCAGATATCAAAAAAATAAAAAAGATCCTTTTTTTTAACCAAAAATGGTCAATTTTGAACCTAGAAAAAAAATAAAATATAAAGTTCAAGTTAAGCAAAATACCTTTAAAAGTAGCCGTGTAAAACTTTTCTACCATCATTTTCCGAAAAATAATTCAAATTTAAACACAGGCATTTTTTTTTTTCTATTTTTAAGTCATAATATTTCCCAGACAAGTACTCAAAATTAAATTACCAATACACCATTAAAAAGTCCTTACAAATACATTTAAAATGAGTGGTCATAAAGTTCTGTACGACCCTTATTTGTTGAGATACAAAATTTTTTAATTAGTACTTTTTTTCTCAAGGGTGGCTCTTTTTTATTGAACCCCACTATATGTAGATGTAAAAATAATTTTTCTCCTCTTTCCTTGTGTAACGCCATCAATCAACATTGAAGATCTTTATGAAATAGCAAATTTTTTCCCGTCTCCAAATTTTTATTTTATTTTAACGACAGTTAATGACCAATTTTGCATTCAAAAAACTTGCATAAAAGTATTTCCTATGTTCTTGGATGCTATAAATTAAGAAGCAACAAATTCTTTGCAGCTTCTGTGATATTAGAAATATCTTTATATGGTGTTTAGAGTTCTTATTGTTAACAATCTCAAAGCGATAAATTCCCAGATGCATAAAAATTACAAAATTTGTATAAAAATCATTTTATAGTGCCAGCAAACATAAATTCTTAGAGCGACAAAATCCTTGAAGCTCCTGTAGTATCAGAATCTTTTTTATAATTTCTCTTAAGTGTTAATTTTTTCAAATTTAAAGAGCGACAAATTCCTAGATGCATTTTAATAACAAAAATTATCATAAAAATTATTTTAGCGTGCTAGGAATCATAGATGTTTAGAGCGACAAAATCCTTATAGCTTTTGTTGATCAAAATCATATATTGATTTGATTAAAAGTTTAAATTTATTTAAATATCATAAGCGACAAATTTCGGAACGCATGTAAATTAAAGAAATGATATAAAAAAATATTTAGAGTTAGCTGATTAAAGAATTACTAGAGCGACTAAATCCTTAAACCTTCACTAAAGTGATAAACATTTTTTAATTGCATTCAAAGTCTTAATTCCCAGACTCATAAAAATCACAAAATTTGTATAAAAATCATTTTATAGTGCCAGCAACCATAAATTTATAGAGCGACAAAATCCTTGAAGCTCCTGTAGTATCAGAATCATTTTTATATTGCCTTTTAAGTGTTAATTTTTTTAAATTTTAAGAGCGACAAATTCCTAGATGCATTTTAATCACAAAAATTTCCGTAAAAATTATTCTAGCGTGCTAGGAACCATAAATTTTAAGAGCGACAAAACCCTTGTAGCTTCTGTTGAATTAAAATCATAGTTTTATTGAATTAAAAGTTTAAATTTATTTAAATGTCATGAGCGACAAATTCCCAAACGCATATAAATTGAAGAACTGATATAAAAAAATATTCAGAGTTAGCTGATTGAAGAATTACTAAAGCGACTAAATCCTTAAAGCTTCAGTGAAGTGACAAACATCTTTTAATTGCATTCAAAGTCTTGATAGTTACAAATGTCACAAGCGACTTACTCTCTAATTCATTCCAATTTAAGAAACTTGCATAAAAGTATTTCCTATGTTCTTGGATGCTATAAATTAAGAAGCAACAAATTCTTTGCAGCTTCTGTGATATTAGAATCATCTTTTCATGATTTTTAGAGTTCTGATTGTTAACAATCTCAAGAGCGACAAATTCCCAGATGCATGAAAATCACAAAATTTGTATAAAAATAATTTTATAGTGCTAGGAACCATAAATTTTTAGAGCGACAAAATCCTCGAAGCTTCTGTAGTATCAGAATCATCTTTATATTGCGTTTAAAGTATTAATTTTTTCAAATTTTAAGAGCAACAAATTCCCAGATGCATAAAAATCACAAAATTTGTATGAAAATCTTTTTATACTGCCAGCAACCATAAATTTTTAGAGCGACAAATTCCCAAATGCATGTAAATTGAAGAACTGATATAAAAAAATGTTTAGAGTTAGCTGATTAAAGAATTACTAGAGCGACTAAATCCTTAAAGCTTCAGTAAAGTGACAAACATCTTTTAATTGCATTCGAAGTCTTAATACTTACAAATGTCACAAGTGACTTACTCTCTAATTCATTCCAATTCAAAAAACTTGCATAAAAGTATTTCCTCTGTTCTTGGATGCTATAAATTAAGAAGCAAAAAATTCTTTGCAGCTTCTGTGATATTAGAAATATCTTTATATGGTTTTTAGAGTTCTTATTGTTAACAATCTCAAAGCGATAAATTCCCAGATGCATAAAAATTACAAAATTTGTATAAAAATCATTTTATAGTGCCAGCAAACATAAATTCTTAGAGCGACAAAATCCTTGAAGCTTTTGTAGTATCAGAATCTTTTTTATAATTTCTCTTAAGTGTTAATTTTTTCAAATTTCAAGAGCGACAAATTCCTAGATGCATTTTAATAACAAAAATTTTCATAAAAATTATTTTTAGCGTGCTAGCAACCATAGATGTTTAGAGCGACAAAATCCTTATAGCTTTTGTTGAATCAAAATCATATATTTATTTAATTAAAAGTTTAAATTTATTTAAATATCATAAGCGACAAATTCCCAAACGCATGTAAATTAAAGAAATGATATAAAAAAATATTTAGAGTTAGCTAATTAAAGAATTACTAGAGCGACTAAATCCTTAAACCTTCACTAAAGTGATAAACATTTTTTAATTGCATTTAAAGTCTTAATTCCCAGATGCATAAAAATCACAAAATTTGTATAAAAATCATTTTATAGTGCCAGCAACCATAAATTTATAGAGCGACAAAATCCTTGAAGCTCCTGTAGTATCAGAGTCATTCTTATATTGCCTTTTCTGTGTTAATTTTTTCAAATTTTAAGAGCTACAAATTTCTAGATGTATTTTAATAACGAAAATTTCCATAAAAATTATTTTAGCGTGCTAGGAACCATAGATTTTTAGAGCGACAAAATCCTTGTAGCTTCTGTTGAATTAAAATCATAGTTTTATTGAATTAAAAGTTTAAATTTATTTAAATGTCATGAGCGACAAATTCCCAAACGCATATAAATTGAAGAACTGATATAAAAAAATATTCAGAGTTAGCTGATTGAAGAATTACTAAAGCGACTAAATCCTTAAAGCTTCAGTGAAGTGACAAACATCTTTTAATTGCATTCAAAGTCTTGATAGTTACAAATGTCACAAGCGACTTACTCTCTAATTCATTCCAATTTAAGAAACTTGCATAAAAGTATTTCCTATGTTCTTGGATGCTATAAATTAAGAAGCAACAAATTCTTTGCAGCTTCTGTGATATTAGAATCATCTTTTCATGATTTTTAGAGTTCTGATTGTTAACAATCTCAAGAGCGACAAATTCCCAGATGCATGAAAATCACAAAATTTGTATAAAAATAATTTTATAGTGCTAGGAACCATAAATTTTTAGAGCGACAAAATCCTCGAAGCTTCTGTAGTATCAGAATCATCTTTATATTGCGTTTAAAGTATTAATTTTTTCAAATTTTAAGAGCGACAAATTCCTAAATGCATTTCAATCACAAAAATTTTCATAAAAATCATTTTAGCGTACTTGGAATCATATATTTTTAGAGCGACAAAATACTTGTAGCTTTAATAAATTCTGTTTAAATTTATTTAAATATCATGAGCGACGAATTTCGTATCTGAATCCAAAAACAAAAAAAAAATATATATTTAGAGTGTCTAGTTCAAAGAATCACTAGAGCATCAAAATCCTCCAAGCCTCAGTAAGATCAAAAACATTTTCCAATTGCGCTCACAGTCTCAATGGTTTTAACTATTAAGAACGACTTATTCCCAAATGCATCCTAATTAAAATCCATTTCACATAAAGAATTTTCTTTCTGCTCTGATGTTAAGATATTGAAGGTGACAAATTTTCTATAGCTACTTTAGTATTAGAAACATCGCATGACTTATTAGATACATTAAGAAAAAAAGTTTCCATTTTCACTCGGTCCCAATGGCCATATCCGGGTCTGGGTCAGGTTTTGGGACTTACGAACTATTTTATCTTAGAGCGTCAAAAAAGCGACAAATTATGCAACCAGAATGGAGTTGCTAACCCTAGCCGTTCCTGAGTTACTGTAGTGGATGCCGTAGCTTAATATTAAGCTACGGTAGCCATTGTTTCTCGGAAACGGCTGGAACGACAAAATCCAGTGTTGGATTAAATGTCAGCGACAAATTAGCAACAAATTATCAAACATCGCATGACTTTTCAGATACACAAAAAAAAAGTTTCCATTTTTACTCGGTCCCAATGGCCATATCCGGGTCTGGGTCAGGTTTTGGGACTTACGAACTATTCTATCTTAGAGCGACAAAAAAGCGACAAATTATGCAACCAGAATGGAGTTGCTAACCCTAGCCGTTCCTGAGTTACTGTAGTGGATGCCGTAGCTTAATATTAAGCTACGGTAGCCGTTGTTTCTCGGAAACGGCTGGAGCGATAAAATCCGGGATAGAGGAACAAATTAGCGGCAAATTAGCGACAAAATATGGTACTATTCCGAACGTGGCCCTATAAAGTGGATTCCGTAGCTTAATATACATCAATTTGTTGGTTTTTTAAGGTTTTCCTGAAATCGAAGCAATAAAATTGATTTTTTCTTATTAAAGAAAATTCATCTTTTTCTGATACGAAATGCGGCTTTTTCCTTATTTTTTTGCCAAAATTATTAGTTTTTGTAAAAAATTAATTATTTGATTAGAAAAGGACAGAGGTACGTAACCTCCTCTTAAGCACAATGGATATTATTATGAATATTTATACACAAGAAACAAAAATTCTATCGTATTCTTTTTAAAAAAAATAAACTAAGCGAAAATATTATAAGGAGAACTCTTGATATTTACAATAGGTTTGCGTTTTTTACTTTCCTCAAAAACAATGCAATAGATTTTTTTCCCTTCGTATAAATATTTATGATAATAATATTTATTGCGCTCAATCTTAATTTATAGATTTAACGATTAAAGACCAGACACACAATTAAAAAGGTTTTTTTTCGAAATCTTGTTCATTTTGTTTTACAAGAAAATTTATTTATATATTTAATTATTTTATTTTAAAAATAAGTAAAATAGTCCACATACAACAAATAGATAATTACAAAAAGAAATGAATACATTTTGAAATGAATACAGTTACGAAAAAAGGTTACACATAATCTAGCAAAGCACTCAATTTAATTTTAAAACCTCTTGAAAAAAAAAAATTCCACTTGAAAAAAATTACATGTTTCAGATTTTGAAGAGTACTTTTCATGTCCTAATCTAAAACCACACTTCTAGACTCGACATGCGTACATTACTTTTTTCCATTCTAACCTCTGAATTGCAATTTTGATTCTGAATTTGCGATCTTTTGATTTTCATGAAAAAAAATACAGTTAGCAACTAGCGTATAAGAACTATTTTTTAGGCCCGACACATGTAATGGTAACAATAACATTAAAAAAATTGAGATGTTGCATGAAAATTTTTTTTCATTCATTATATTCATCATTCAGGAAAAGAAAAAAATAAAGGACGCGTATTTTTTCTTTTATTGTGGAAATAAAAAGTCAAGAGATAGAGGCAGTTAAAGTACGTTTGTCATAGCAATCGTGACGTCAATCATCATGGCGATATATATATATATATATAAAAATGTTTAAATAAAATTTGAAATAAAATTAATAAAATAAATGACTGATTTCATTCAGATTCATGCAGGCCATCACTGATCGAATTTTTTTTCTCTTTTAAAAATACCTTTCAATACGTATATGAAGATAAAATTTACCTCATAGAAGATCGAAAATATGTTTTTTATATGACCAGTGTAGTTAAGATAGTTATTTACAGCTATTTACAGTTATTTACAAATATTAACAGTTTATTTATAATTATTTATAATTTTTTGCAGTTACAGTTATGTACATTTTCAAAAATTTTCGCATAAACATGAAAAAATTGATTATATTTGTGAAAATCTTGGAGAATGTAAGTAACTACAAATAAATGTAAAATCTGTAAATATCTGTGAATAAGTGTAATCAAAATAAACAGTGTATTTTATATATTATGGCATTATAATCAATTAAAAACGTCATAGATTTTGAAATATATGATAGAATGACTAGAGCCCATTACACTCAAAGAAATACAACTGTTAGATGCAGTGACAGATACAAAATTTTAATGGTCAATATATACACTACCCTCCAGTCACATTTGCCCAACCTACATGAAAATCGATAAAACTTTAAAGTTTTGTGGCTCAGTGAAAAATAGTCGTAATTAAAAAATTCCGACTGGGTTTTAAAAAGGGTTTAAAAACCTTTAATTTAAGCCGAGTTGAGCAAAAAAAAATTTAAAAATGCATGCCTTATGCGTAAAAAACTAGCTAAAAAATATTCAATTTTTTTTGCCCCTATTCAAATGCCTGCCATTTTTGCGGAAATTATCGAATCATAGAAAAATAAAATGGAGATAAAAGCTAAAGGAGTCACCTTCAAAATAAGCTATAGAAAGCTCATTTATGATCGATTTCACGGTAGTTATGATCATTTTTTATGAAAAAAACGATTTTTTTAAATAGCTATTATCTCAAAAAATACGCATGATATAAAAAAATCTTTAATAAAAAAGTTGTTTATTTTTGAGTCAAAAAAATAAATATTCAGGTTAAACTGAGAATCAGTAAAAAAAAGATTTTATTCATTTTTGATCCCATTGGAAAAAATCCATTTATTCAATATTTATATTTTAATGAATTTAAAAAAAAACTTTTCCTTCCGGATTTCAGTTAAATCTAAATATTTATATTTTTGACTCAAAAATAAACAATTTTTTCATAAAAAATTTTTTTATATCATGCATATTTTTTGAGAGAATAGCTATTAAAAAAATCGTTTTTTTCATAAAAAATTATCATAACTACCGTAAAATCGATCATAAATGAGCTTTCTATAGCTCATTTTGAAGGTGACTCCTTTAGCTTTTACCTCCATTTTGTTTTTCTATGATTCGATAATTTCCGCAAAAATGGCAGGCATTTGAATAGGGGCAAAAAAAATGGAATATTTTTTAGTTAGTTATTTACGCATAAGGCATGCATTTTTTAATTTTTTTTTGCTCAACTTGGCTTAAATTAAAGGTTTTTAAACCCTTTTTAAAACCCAGTCGGAATTTTTTAATTACGACTATTTTTCACTGAGCCACAAAACTTTAAAGTTTTATCGATTTTCATGTAGGGTGGGCAAATGTGGCTGGAGGGTAGTGTATATATAAACGAAAATAACGCATTTTTCCATATATATATATATATATATATATATATATATATGGAAAAATTCGTTGTCTCTTGTATCCTGTCACTGTATTTGAAACTTGAATCTTGAGTGTAACGGGCTTGACTGAAAAAATTCTGAAATAGTTGACATTCTGAATAAATTATGAGTTATATGAAGCACTAAGAACAAAATATATATTAGTCAAAAATAAGATTTATCATAGCTCTATCTAAGAATTGACTTTAATGAACATAAATGTGATAGATTTTGTGATTTAAAACTTTAAGAAAATTGATATGGTATAACAAAAATGAAAATTAATTTCAAACGCGTTGTTCATTATGTTTGTTTAATTTGATGATTACTGAAGCCCGTTACTCTTAAAAAAATATAACTTACAGATGCAGTGACACATACAAAATTTTAGTGGCTAATATATAGCTAAAAAAAGAATCTATTGTCTCTGGTATCCTGTCACTGTATCTGAAACTTGTACCTTTTTGAGTCAGATGTGCTTAACAGAAAAAATTCTGAAACAATCGCAATTCAAATAAATAATAACTTGTATTTAGTTATTAATATTATATACCTTAAAAATAAGAATAAAATATACATATTAAAAACTATAGAGGATTTTTTTATTTTGTAAAAATTAATACTGTAAACTTTTCTAAATATAAATTAATCAACTTTTTGATAATATTAAGAGGAGGTCACGTATCTCTGTCCTTTTCTAATCAAAGAATTGAGTTTTTTACAGAAACTAATAACTTTAGCAAAAAATGAAGAGAAAGCCGCATTTCGTATCAAAAAAAGCAATATTTTCGTTGATAAGAAAGAATTAATTTTATTGCTTCGTTTTCAAGAATACCTTGAAAAACTTAAATCATAGAGGTTAAGGTGTACAATTTGGTTTTTCAAGGTTTTCTTGAGACTGAAGCAATAAAATTAATTTTTTCTTATCAAAGAAAATATTGCTTTTTTTTAATACAAGATGCGGCTTTCTCTTCATTTTTTGCTAAAGTTATTAGTTTTTGTAAAAAATAATTTCTTTTATTAGAAAAGGACAGAGATACGTGACCTCCTCTCAAGTACATTTAATTTTTAAAAAGCATGTATTGTACTTTTTATTATAGTTATAACATTATTAAAAATGTAAAAGAGGAAAGTAATAAATTATGTATTTAAAACTTTTTATAAGTTAAAAAAGCTAATTGTTCTTGTAATGATCTTCAAATGTATGCTTTTTAATACTTTACGTGATAGAATCATATTTTAAAAAGTAAGCAAAAATAGTATATTATGCACCTAGGGAGGTAAAATAAAGGACAGGCCATAGCACGAGTGAATTGACACCCGAGGCGAAGCCAAGGGTGGCAAACTCGTGCTATGGGTTGTCCATTTTACCTTCCGTGGTGCATATACGATTTTTTTTAACAGTGAGGCTAAAATTAGCACTTTTCGTTTTCCGTGCTGGGAGCAAAAGTGATATTTTTAGCCCACTGTTAAAAAAAAAAACATTCTATGTTGGGTTTATATATTATTTAGTCTTTTTTTAATATTTGAATTACGTTTTGACTGATGGTCATCATTTTTGAGACCTTTTATTATCTCATCAGCATTTAGGAGGTCACGTATCTCTGTTCTTTTCTAATCAAACAATTAATGTTTCGCAAAAACTAATAACTTCAGCAAAAAATAAAGAGGAAGCCGCATCTTGTATAAAAAAAGCAAAATTTTCTTTGATAAGAAAGAATTAATTTTATTGCATCGGGGAATCCCTGATCGGAAATAAAGGATCAGGTTGCATTGACAATTGATAAATAACTTAGTCATGAGAGACCTTGGTAAAATAACTGCGCAATTTCTTTATCATAAAAGAGCTTTCTAGAAGTTTTATTCTCAACGTACAATAATTTAAGTTAATACATATATATATATATATATATATATATATATATATATATATATATATATATATATATATATATAAAGTAATATCTAAAAAAAAAATTTCAAAATGGCGGAAATTTTTTATATATTTATGTATATACTTTAACATCTATTTGATATTATTAATTTAATGGTAAAGTTCTTGAAATAAATAAACATAATATATAAAGATCTCTCATTTATTTGCATTTTTTTCAACAATAAATACAATGTATACTTAATATATAATAGAAAAAATATTATTGTACGAATTCAATATTTTGATTTTTGATTAATAACAATAATTTTCGTTCATTCACTTTATCCATAACATCATTTAATAAAACTTCATTTTCAATTAATGTTTTTGATACCCGATAGGGTATAAAAATTTGAAAATCGTCTTCTAAACCAACAATAATTTTTTCACCGTATCTTGTGTTGACCTTTTTTAGTCGGGTGATCAGATATATGGTATTATCCTCTATATCAATTATTTTTTTTGTTGGTAGGAATTTATTTAGCGAAATTTTATTCAATTTTTCAAGATCCATCTGGGATATGATAATAAATATACAGTCGACGGACATTAATTCGTTTGGAACGTTTTTAAATTGTACAATGCTATTGGATGATACTGTTGTATCGGTTATTCTCATTGGAGGATTTCAAAAACGTTCTACACGAATTAATGTCCGTCGAGTGTATATGTATATATGTATATATATTTTTTAATACAAAATAAATAAGAAATTCTCAATATGTATCTTAGTGCTGTATTTTTTAATAATTTTTTATTCATTTGTTGCAACTGTAACTTAACAGATGATTGCCTGAGTCTATAAGGTACAAGTAATAGCACACTCAAGCTAACTTTGCTTATTTTTATTTTCAGTGTACCCTTGACGTATACAATTTGTCCATCACTCAATATTTCTCGTAAAACATTCTCGAGTTCTTCGTATGGCAATTCGCCAGAACTCCAAGACAATCCGTGGTAATTTCGCTCTAACCACAAGTTTGTAGATTTATATTTAGCAGAAAGTCTACACCAAATTTGTGGTGGTTTAAACATAAAAACCAATGTTCTAGAATTTTCGCGGAGTGGAATTGTTGCCAATTCTTTCACAACTAAATCGTTGACAGGCTGTTTAAAGCCTTGTAAATCCAACACGTACTCCATTGTGACTGACTACTGCTGCAGCTTCACCTCTTGATTTATACTGATCCCCCTACCTCTAGATAAGTTTTTTAACATCCCCACTTATGGGATTATATTCAACAATACGATCGTGTAAAATCAAACAGTAGGCTGAAGTTCCAGCTGGAACGTCTTGTTTAACCTCAAATTCAAGACGCACGTCCACTGGAGCCTGCTTCAATGACTCATTCTGTTTGGAGCAATCTATGACGATGAGAGGAGCGTGAGTTAAGAATTCATTCTTTTTGAGCAAGGGTTCTGCTTCCTTATTGTAGTATACACTTTGGAAATTCATATACATATCATATAGTAGAGCGTATTGATTACGAGCAACATCAAGATTCAAATTTCCATAAGGATAATACTGAGAGTTCAGAAAGAGTTTGACGTTGCTTATATTGCAATGATCAAAACGACTTGCATTGACACTTCTATGTCCTTTACGATTGGTCTGAAAACCTATAATGACAAAATGTGGCTTTTCCAGCTGATTCGATGTTTTTACAGACTAAACGTGTTTTGTAGTGCTTGGGAGCAGTGGATATTCATATAGCTCTCATGAGCGAAAATTCATAGTAATAGGTTTATCTTTCTCCAAATACTTGAGTAACTGTATCTTAAACTTGTCCGATACAATTACATAAGGCATCAGCCACTCTATTTTAATCAAGTCAATCTTGAAACTCTCGAGATTTTGTTGACCAGTTAGCAATGTTTGTATATCGGAATTGACATCGTTCCTCGATCTAGTGACAATGAGTTCGTGCTTAGTGTTGACTACAATTTTACAATAGTCTTCGGTAAAGCCTAAAATCATACTCAGAGGTATTGATACATCAAAGTATCCCTCACTATCTGTAAGCTGTTGATTCTCTTCGATATCAAGCCAACCAGCATTCTCCAAAAGATGGCTCTGACTAGGATTAAATGACACCAGACCTTTCATAATACTTGTCAAACCCACATTCTTACATCGATCAATTTCAATTGTATTTATTTCGTATCAAATCTCTTCAAAGAGATGACAGATGGCGTTATTCACTAATTTTGTGTTCGCGACAGCAGCATTGTTAGCTTTACACAGTCTTCCACAAACGTGTAAGGAGCTGCGAGATGGTAGGAGACTGAGATCTTGATGTTGTATCGATATACGAATCTCATCGCTATTATTATAGGCTGATGGAGTATACGGTTAATGAGCATGAATCTCGTAATGTATCATAGACTCATCGAAAGTAACAGGTGATTGTATGCTTAGTATTTCTGCCATTTTTCTTAATACAGCAAAAGAATGCGCAAATTACTTTTTTCCAGGAATGACTCTTAGACCGAGACTTTTGAGAAACTGGATGTTTTGACGTGTTGATGCTTTGAGAACTCGATGACGACTGACTACTCGCTGACATGGTGTACTGTTTATATAACCTCGATCAACTTTTGTATTATTATATACGATACCCATGTTTATGATGCGGGTTTAATATGTAGTCTGATCGTTATAATTTCACCACGAAAATTAACCAAATCTCCGTCTTGATCTACGATACGTAGCTGTATATGATTAATACGATTGTTGCTGATTGGAAGATAAATGACTTGCGATGGTACTTCAATGATTTTATAGCCTGGAGGTACAGCTGGAAAAAATTCGTGTATAGTGTGTACTTTATGCTCGTTCATATATGCGCCGGCAGTAATATTACATTCAACGCGTAAAGCGTTCACCTTTAGAATTGCTACACGTAAATCAGAATGGTGAACTACGTTTGCAGCTAGAATGCGCTGAGTGAAACCCAACAGTCTGCCGATAGAGTCTTGTGGTTAAAAATCAATCGTGTGATTACACTTTATTATACTACGAAGAGTACTATTATTTTGTTTGAGACTGATATTAATATCTTTTGGTTGAAGAATTTATTGCAAATAACTCTCGATATCTTCAATTTCGTAACTACCAGTCGGTAAAGCGATTACTTCTTCCTTTCGATCTTCTTCTATGGCAAAAGCATCGAGGAGAATCTCATAATACAAAGTAAAAACACTTGTTTTTTATTTTGTTAAAAAACTTGGTTGTAGTTATGGTTTTTTTGACAAGTATTTCCACCTGACAGAAATACTTGACTACATAAACACTAATAGATGTTATTAAAAAACATGATTTCTTTTTTTCAATAATATGCAGCATCCTTCATAATTTCTATAGACCGTTATACGGAAAAACAAAATTTTTTTGTATTAAATTTAGAAAAAAATAGTTTTTTTTCATTTTCTTAAATTTAGTTCGAATGTAATTAACAATTTTTATGTTTTGGATGGCAGCATTGATAACTTATGAAAATTGTTGTTTGAAAATTGTAAATATATAGGAAATCGATGGAAAATGAATTCTATTGATGATTCTGAGGATAAAAATATATTAACAATAAATATATTTGAATATAATGACAGCGATAGAGTCCGAAACTCCACCTGCCCCGAGTTTAAATTGAAAACTGCCTAATACTCATTGCTAATTGACGCGCTCCACGTAAGGCGATAACACATTTCTGTTTCTAGCCTATAAACTTAGCTACAAAAAGTTCTTTTTTAAAAAGAAAAATTAATGTTTGTCAAAACTAAATAACCTATGTTATACATTATACAAGGGTCTTTACGTCATAGACTACGACTGTAGAACTCTCGTTATAACAGCCCTGCCCAAGATCGAAAAAAGAGAAAATAAGGTACATTACTTGTAAAAAAAGTAAAAACATCAAGGAAATATATAATTTATGCACGGAAAGATGTTCTTTTCCTATTATAAATTTAACACGTTAAAATTAAATGATTCTTCATGTAAGATTCTCATGAAATCTACTTAATTTAACCAGAATAGATCCTAACTGAAAACGCTATAGACGCCATGATATTATCCTTTGGACAGCAGTTATAATTACTAAGAGCGCCAAGTGAATATAACCAGTTAGTCGATCCTGTGATATTCACTTACCGCTCACGGGATTTTCACGTGGCATTCAAGTAAATTCAATGGTGGTGTGACCAACCGAGTAGCGCGTGCTTTGCAGGTAGTGGGGAGAGAGAGCGAGAGTAACCAAAATACAATCTTGTTATGATGGTAAAATAGCAATTTTTTAAATAAATTAATGAGTGTTAAATTATTAATATTACCTTCGAAACTATTAGAAATAAATTTTAAACTCAAAATTTAATTATTTTAAACAACTGGGGGGCAGATAAGCATGTATCATTTCGCACCAAACATATCTCAAAGCAGGTTTAGCCTAGTGCGTAACGTTCGTGCTTTTCTTTTTGGGTGCGCGAGTTCAACTCTCGGTCAAGACCACTTTTTTCATTATTTTAATATTTTTTATTAATTATTTTATTTATATTTTCTTTTTTCTAATATTAAAATCTAATTAAATATACTCATTTTTTTTATTAATATTTTTTTTAAATAAATTATTTTTTATACGTAATAATTAAAAATATTAATAAATGAATAACAATTATATTTATAATACTTCAGTTAAATTTTGTCTTCATAAATATATATGTGTATGTATATTAATGTATAATATAAACTATAACTTAAATGAATTAATACTATAGACTAATTTATTTATTATGTCAATTTTATAAATTACATTATGAATAAATTAAATTATAGTATTATGAAATAAATATCACTATTATTTATTTATTAATTATTTGAATTATTACGTGTAAGAAATAATTTATTTTAAAAAAATATTAACTAAAAAAATGAGCATACTTAATTTGATTTTAATATTAGAAAAAAGAAAATATAAATTAAATAATTAATAAAAAATATTAAAATAATAAAAAAAGTGGTCTTGACCGAGAGTTGAACTCGCGCACCCAAAAAGAAAAGCACAAACGTTACGCACTAGGCTAAACCTGCTTTGAGGTAAGTTTGGTGCGAAATGATACATGCTTATCTGCCCCCCAGTTGTTTAAAATAATTAAATTTTGAGTTTAAAATTTATTTCTAATAGTTCCAAAGGTAATATTGATAATTTAATATTCATTAGTTTTTAAAAATATATATATTGCTGTTTTACCATCATAATAAGATTGTATTTTGGTTACTCTCTCTCCCCACTACCTGCAAAGCACGCGCTACTCGGTTGGTCACGCCACCATTGAATTTACTTGAGCGCCACGAGAACATCCCGTGAGTCGCAAGTAATTTTAACATGATGCATCGCCACGTTTATTCTCCTGGCAGCACGTAATTTTAAGTTGACCATGAAGAAAAAATAACACTTTTTGTGTCTGATTTTAAGATGGATACCAATCATCTATTAAAAACATGAGTATCATCAAAAAATCACTTGTTTCTTCGATAATATTCGGTGAAGAAATATCATGTAATAATCACTTAAAATTTCACGGAATAATAACATGATTTTTCTCTCCGTGTGAATAACAAATAAATTGATTTTAAGTGGAGACCGTATAGTTCTGTCCTTGTCTAATCTAAATTTTCGTTATTAAATAAATTAAATGTTGCTAAACAAAAGTAGGGGTATAGCCCAATAGATTTCAGGACGAGTTAACGACCCTATTCCATGAAAAAGTATAAAATTTTCATTAGTTTACAAGTGAGGTTTAAAACGGAAAAACAGTTATCAACTTCGATTGTTTTTCCGTTTCAGACCTCATTCGAAAACTAATGAAAATTTTATATTTTTTCATAGAATAGGATCGTTTGCTCGTCCTGAAATCTATTGGGCTATGCCCTTACATTTGTATAACAATATTTAATTTATTACCAATAACGAAAATTTAGATTAGACAAGGACAGAGCTATACGGCCGCCTCTTAATAGTAATTATATTAGTTTTTAGCCACTCTAACGCATACGTATAGGCAAGAAATGTATTTTTTATCTATTCAAAATTGTGAATTACATTTTTTTGGTGAGCAAAAAAAAATTACAATTTTTATCCTTTGATGGTATCATTATTGATCGAATATCAAAAATTGGCAATTAAGACCAATAATTTTAATTAAAAAAATTTTTCCAGCTGAACTCTAAAAAATACCATCATAGAACTTATTGGAGCCTATTTCAAAGATCTAAAGCTAAAACCATGAATTTTTTCAAGACCAAAGCTTAAATCGTTAGCTCATTTTTCCAATCTTTAAAGTTTATTTTATGATTTTTAGTATTGGGATATTATCTTTTCACTATAAGATCAACTTTTTCTGAAAATCTAGAAATTTTTCCATTTTTTATGTATTTACCCTTTTTACGAATGCCTTGATCTTCTAGGAATAAAATAGAGCTGAAAAAAATATTAAGAAGGGGCCGAACTATCTATCTTTGTCTAATAGCGTTTTTCATCATTTATGTAAACACTATCCGGTATAACAAGAAACAAATAGCAGCCCTCGCTAGATATTAGTATAATAAGTAAATTTTGTAATAACAACCAAATTTTTGACCGCATAGTTTTTGACTAATTAGAGACCTACTAGCAATCTAGAATATAACCTATCTTTTTTTGGTAGGTCTCTAATTATTCAAAAACTACGCAGTGAAAAAATTTGGTTGTTATTACAAAATTTACTTATTATACTAATATCTAGCGGGGGCTGTTATTTTTTTCTTGTTATACCGGATAGTGTTTACATAAATGATGAAAAACGCTATTAGACAAAGACAGATAGTTCGGACCTTTCTTAAATCGCGGAAAATATGAAAAACCGTAATTTTGAGGTCCTGTAGCTCCCTGAATTGACTTTCAAATTATCTGAAAATTATCGAAAAAACTTGTGACATCATTTAGAACTTATTCCTTGAGTCTGTTATCCAGATACTTGGGGCGCCACTAAATCCCATGTATTTCTATATCTTTATATATTGCATACATAGCATACTTTTCTTACATACAGATATACAAACAATGTTAAAGTGTTACCCAGGTTGTTGGGCGAAAAATTTAACCCATAAGTTCTTATAAGCATTTATCTTCTTCGATATTGTTTAGTAAAAAAATGTTCTATTTTTCAGGAACTTAAAAAAAAAGAAATATTTATCTCATTATATTTTATTTTATTTCATTTATAGAATTAAAGTTTAAAGCGTTGTATAAATAGAAAAATGTGATTTTGTAGTTTTATAAATCTTATAGCTAAAAGTTTTGCAAAATTCACTATAACATAAGCACTGAAACATACATACACCCAAAAAAATGTACTTAGAAGATAAAAAATAAAGAATAATATTATTATTATTATTACTAATCCTAAATATTATTTCAATTTTGGAAAAAGTTATTTTAAGAGTCGATCCTATAGTTCTGTCCTTGTCTAATCTAAATTTTTGTTATAATTAATAAATTAAATATTTTTATACAAAAGTAAAAGTTGAGCCCAATAGATTTAAGAACGAGCAAACGATTTTATTCTATATAGTCTAGGCGCCCAGAGGGTTTCGTATGAAGTTAGAGGTCCCACCAAGCAAGCAGGTGATTTATATGTATTTTGAGCCGCTGAATCCGAATTTGCAACTTGCTTTTCGCGCAAGTAGTCGAGTAATTTGTTATAAACAAATTAATTGTTTAAATGACTATCGTTTATGAACTATACAATAGATGCAGTAATTTTCTCTGCAAAATCTTGTTCTTTAATAAAAAAAACGAAAAAAACCGTTTTTGTTGCGTTTCGATTCGATAATTAGAACCAGAGATATGGCAAATATATTGCAAAAAAACATAGAGACGTAGCGCTAGCGCGGAACGCCCTGGTAAAAAACCTTATAACTCGACTACTTATTGATATTTTTTGAAGTTCAACATGTGATTGAAAAATTTTAGAGTCTCAGCTTTAATGATAAATTGTTATATATTACTTTCAAATGTTGATAAATAAGCTAGAATGATTTGAAGCAGATAAAATTTTCAATTTTTCAGAATCTTGTTTGTTTATAACGAAATGATATAGGTTAGCGAACAAAATATTTCTATATTTTTTATATAGAATGATAGGAAATTTGATCTAATTTAAGAATCTGTCCGGTTTTTCAAATTTAAGTAAGTAGAACCTGAGATATCGCAAATGTAAGCTGTAGCGCCAACTCCTTGCAATACAACATATGTGTGCAATATAGCGATCGCTTTCCTTATTAAAAATTCTTTTATTATAAGGTAAGTAATCTCATCCTTTTCCAATAAAATCACTTTTGACTCGACTCTATTTTAAATACTTTGTCATAATATTAATGATGTATAATCTTCGAGCATATACTACTGGAGGAAGCTTCCCAACTATTAACTACGTTACAAGGCGAAGAGAGAAAAAGCCTCTATTTTGGTACATGCTATTTCTCTCTCACTTTCTTAGTGGGAAACAGTAGCAGCCAATCAAATCAGGCTAGAGAGAGACAGCACGTACCAAAATAGAGGCTTTCTCTCTCTTCGCCTTGTAACGCTTTCTGACATTCGGAGGCTTCCTCCAGTAGTATATGCTCAAAGTGTATAATACATTTAAATGAAGTAGATTTAGGGTTTTAAATAATCATTGATTTTTCTACTATAATAGTAAACAATTTACTCAAAGTATGGAGTATTTTTAAATTTGTTTATTTTTTTGCAATTGCAAAAAGAACAACAATCTATTTTATTCAAAAAATTTGTTTTAACCTTCCGATTTATTAGTCATCTATTTTTAGCTGAATCCTTTTTTATTAAATTTTTATTTAATTTCCTAATACAGAGTTAAAATTAATTGTATTACAAAAAAATGAAATTACTTACTTTATAATAAAAGAATTTTTAATAAGGAAAGCGATCGCCATATTGCACACATATGTCGTATTGTAAGGAGTTAGCGCTACAGCTTAAATTTGCGATATCTCAGGTTCTACTTATTTAAATTTGAAAAACGGGACAGATTCTTAAACTAGATCAAATTTCCTATCATTCTTTATAAAAAATATAGAAATATTTTGTTCGCTAACCTATATCATTTTGTTATAAACAAACAAGATTCTGAAAAATTGAAAATTTTATCTGCTTCAAATCATTCTAGCATATTTATTAACACTTGAAAGTAATATATAACAATTTATCATTAAAGCTGAGACTCTGACATTTTTCAAACACATGTTGAACTTTAAAAAATATTAATTAGTAGTCGAGTTATAAGATTTTTTACCAGGGCGTTCCGCGCTTCCACTACGTCTCTATGTTTTTTTGCAATATATTTGCCATATCTCCGGTTCTAATTATCGAATGGACATGCAACAAAAACGATTTTTTTTGTTTTTTTTTTATTAAAGAACAAGTTTTTGCAGAGAAAATCACTGCATCTATTGTAGTTCATAAACTACAGCCATTTAAACAATCAATTTGTTTGTAACAAATTACTCGACCACTTGCGCGAAAAGCAAGTTGTAAATTTGGATTCAGCAGCTCAAAATACATATAAATCACCTACTTGCTTGGTGGGACCTCTAACGAAACCCTCTGGGCGCCTAGACTAATAAAAAAATATAAAATTTTCATCATTTTCCGAGTATAGTACGAAACGAAAAAAGCAGTTAACTTGAATTAATTTTTTTCCGTTTCATACTATACTCGGAAAATAATATATATATAAGACATTTCACACCAATTGAGAGAGCAAAAAAATAAAAATTGCTGAAACATTTAACGATGTTAAACGTTTGATTAAATGTTTTTCGAAAAATATTTATCAAATAACAAACCTCTAAAAATTAGGCGTCGATAGTATAAAAATCTAAATTGGCTGTTTTCATTATAAATAATTATTAAACAGAAATTGCTTAAGTATAGTCTGTCTAGACTCTATGGAGATAGCAATTACATTTATTAATGTAAATCCGCTATTTTCAATATAAATCAATATAATTATTTAATAGCAATTGCAGTCTCCTGCTTAAAAAACTAAAGTACAGTCTGTTCATACTCTAAAGATAGCAGCTAGGAGTATCTATGGACGTCTATGTATTATTTCAAACGAATGCTTGTTATTTGCGTGTCAAATAAATAATACGTTTTTTTAATAAATATGTAGATAGCACCGTTGGTTTAAGAAAAACTCTACGCGTATAGTTCATGACAATGACTGGAATTTATAGAAGTATCTCAATCTCAAGAGACAAGGATAGAATGAGGTTTTATCATGACATACACGGAAAAACTTTTGCACATAAAATACGTTCAAATGTTGCATATAAATTCACATCTACTATTATTGAAATAATTTTAATATCATTCTTGAAAAAAGATTAAAATCAAATTGAGATGATGTTTCCCTCAGAAGAAATGAAATTGGAAACCAGTCTTCTATGCATTCAATATATACTCAATATGTATGTTGACTACATTCGAGACAGTCGAACAGCCTTTGTATTCAGACTTGATCGGGATTTAGCTTCAACTCGAACTGAAAAAGTTAACAGTAGTGCGGACAACCGAGCGCGTGTTTTGAAAAGAGGTAGGGGAAAAAGAAAAAGAGGGAGTAACCAAAATACATTCTTATTATGATGGTAAGATAGTGATTTTTAAAAAAATTAATAAATGTTAAGATTTTAATATAATTAGTGAGTCTTTAAAACTATTAAAAAAGTATTTCAACTCCAAATCTAATTATTTTAAACAACTAGGGGGCAGATGAGCATGTATCATTTCATGTCAATGATATTTTGAAGTAGGTTTGGTCGAGTGTGCAACGATCACGCTTTTCCTTTTGAGTGTGCAAGTTCAACTCTTGGTCAGGATCACGTTTTTTTTTTTTTAATTTTTTTTTATTAATTTTTTTATTTATATTTTTTTTCTTATAATATTAAAATCTAATTCTTCACGAGTATATTAAGTATACTCGTTTTTTCAATGAATATTTTTTAAAAATAAATTATTTCTTAGACGCTATGATGGAAAATATTAATAAATAAATAATAATAATGTTTATTTTATAATACTATAGTTTAATTTATTCATAATGTAATTTGTAAAATTTACATGATAAATAAATTAGACTATAATATTAATTTATTTGTTAGAATGTATATTACATATTAACAGCAGGCCGGAGTAGAACCTGATACCAACCGAGTAACAATTGAGTTGTTTGTTATTTACTCAAGTATTAATTGGTGTATCTTCAAAATGAAGGTTGATCGCAATAGATATTATTATTATGAATATCTATGCACAAGAAAAAAAAAATCTACCGATTTGTTTTTGAGAAAAGTAAGGAACGCCGAAGTAAAAGATTATGTTTATAATATTTTCGCGTTCCTTACTTTTCTTAAAAACAAAGCGATAGATTTTTTTTTTCTTGTGCATAAATATTTGTAATAATAATATCTATTGCGCTCAACCTTCAATTTGCAGATACACCGATTAATACTTGAGTAAATAACAAAAATGCCAATTAAACAAGGACAGCGAATCCGGCCTGCTCTTAATATATATCTTAAGACAGAATTTAACATTAAGTATTATAAACCTAACTATTATTCATTTATTAATAATTTTAATTATTACATCTAAAGAATAATTTATTTTTTAAAAATATTCATTAAAAAAATGAGTCTACTTAAAATATAAAAAAATTTTTTTTTATTATACTATAATACTATATAAATACATTTAGAGAAATATTGATGGCTTATTTGATCTATGACATAGTTGGACCTTCTCTAAGGGTACTACAAAAATTTTATATTTAAATTTTGTTATTTATATTTTTTTGAGCTGTGTAAAGTAAAAAAATTTGATCGTAAAAATTCAATAAATTTTTGATAGATTTCTTGACGTCCGTTAAAGTGATCATTGTGCTGTTAAAATTTTAAATAAATGAAAGGTACAATTTTTAAATTTTTTTTTAACTTTCACTATAAATTACACTTTATTATATTAAATGCATATATACGACACGTATTTATTATTATATATAAAAGCTTACCTTTAAAAAGGATATGGTGGTCAAGTACGCTTATCCTGGTAGAAAATTTGTCTAGTTTTATCGAGGCCTCGATTATTTAACATACAAAACTAGACAGATCTAGAATAAATTTCTACCAGGGTAGCGATTTATTTTAATTAATGATTTTAACTTTTTATATTTTTCAATAATTCGTTTCGTATTCAATACTTCAGATTTTAGACTATTATTTTTATTAAATAAAATCATAATTTTTAACCAAAAGGGAGATTTTATCGACTACCTTAGAAAAAAAATAAAAGTTTAAAACTAATTTGTTTTTACAAATTGAATTTATATAATGGTTTTAGAGAATTTCTCAAATACATTGGTCATATAAAACTATGAAACTTTGATATTAAAATGCCAATGAAATCATTGAACAGATGGCGAATATTAAATGCATTATTTAAATTTGTAATATAATAATTTGTTTTATCCAATTTCATTTCGAATGGTTTAATAAAATTTGATAGTATAGTACCGGGCAATAATTCTAAGCAGGTTATCAAATTTTTGCTCCGACTTTGAAAAAGCGTATCTTCTTCAATTTTCATCCTAGAAAAAATTTTAAAAAAGCATTTTAAAGTATTCTTTAAATGCTTTCTTTTTAGCTTACTTACATTTTTTAAACGATATTTAAAAAAAAAATAATCGCTTTGGCAATTTTGAAATTTTTTTCAATTTTGTATTTTTCTTTAATCAGCTGTAGTTTTTTAAATAATTGAGCTAGGAAAAATTTGAAAAAAGATTTGAAAAGGGCTAAAAAAATGCTATTTGCAGCTATTTTTACAAAAATGTTTAAATTATTTTTTGTCAAGTTTTAAGCATATAAATTTATCGATCAAATACTTTTGCAGTTGTAAAAAACACTTCAATAGCAAGTAAAAAATAATCGCTGGTGCAAAACTTTTGATTTCTATGATATAATTTTTGCAAAATAAATCTTTTTGTTATTTCATACTTTATTATGTTTTATTATTAATAATGAATAGTTATAATTTCCTACTAAAATTAAATCACTACTTCATCAGCGATTATTTTCTACTTGCTATTGAAGTGCTTTTTATAACTGCAACTGTTTTTTTTTATTCAATCTCTGTAACCAACCAACTAAATGCTGTAAAAAGCTTACCTTAAAGGTATATGGTGGTCAAGTATGCTAAGCGATTTATTTTGATTAATGATTTTAACCATTTTGATGTCTTTAACATATTATAAAATATTTTTAGTAAAAAAATCAAACAATGATATTAGAATTTCATGAAATAATGAAACAAATGTCAAGTATTTTATTTTTATAATTGAATTTTGCATGCGTTCACAGAATTAATCTATTTATTTAGTATTTGAAACTATCAAATCTTTACATTAGAATTTCATGAAATCACGAAGCAAATGTCAATTATATAATACAGATGATAAAACTATGGCATCTTATACCATAAATTTTAGCAAAAAATTTTTCAAATTTTTTTCTTTATAAATAAACGTTTAATCTCACTAACTGCATTACTTTTTGTCATCATTTCTACTATCATTTATTTAAAAGTGTTCTGAAATTTTTTTAATTTTATTAAATATTTACAAAATTACTTGCCAGGCCCGTGTATAAAATTTTTTTAAATTTTTATTTAGTTAAAAAAAAAAATGTAATCATAAAAATATTGTTTAATTTTAAAATTGTAATTTTCTAATTTCATTATTTTACGTAATATGGTGTTTTGTATTCAGTATTTTTTAGGAACCTATTTCATCTTAGTACAATTTCATATTACCTATATCTTACATCTATTATAATTTCTGGTTCAAATGTTAGAATATACATTCATTAGACATTTCACCAATAAAATATTTATACACGGGTTTGGCAAGTAATTTTGTAAATATTTAATACGATTAAAAAAATTTCAGAACACTTTTAAATAAATGATAGAAGAAATGATGACAAAAAGTAATGCAGTTATTGAAATTAAACGTTTATTCATAAAGAAGAAAATTTGAAAAATTTTTTGCTAAAATTTATAGTATAAGATGCCATAGTTTTATCATCCGTATTATATAATTGACATTTGCTTCGTGATTTCATTAAATTCTAATGTGAAGATTTGATAGTTTCAAATACTAAATAAATAGATTAATTCTGTGAACGTATGCAAAATTCAATTATAAAAATAAAATACTTGACATTTGTTTCATTATTTCATGAAATTCTAATATGATGGTTTGATTCTATTGCTAAAAATATTTTATAATATGTTGAAGTCATCAAAATGGTTAAAATTATTAATTAAAATAAATCGCTTAGCATACTTGACCACCATATACCTTTAAGGTAAGCTTTTATGTAATAATAAATACGTGTCGTATATATGCATTTAATATAATAAAGTGTAATTTATAATGAAAGTTCAAGAAAAAAAATTAAAAATTGTACCTTTTATTTATTTGAAATTTTAACAGCATAATGATCACTTTAACGGACGTCAAGAAATCTATCAAAAATTTATTGAATTTTTAGGATCAAATTTTTTTACTTTACACAGCTCAAAAAAATATAAATAACAAAATTTAAATATAAAATTTTTGTAGTACCCTTAGAGAAGGTCTAACTATGTTATAGATCAAATAAACCATCAATATTTCTCTAAATGTATTTATATAGTATTATAGTATAATAAAAAAAAAATTTTTTATATTTTAAGTAGACTCATTTTTTTAATGAATATTTTTAAAAAATAAATTATTCCTTAGATGTAATAATTAAAATTATTAATAAATGAATAATAGTTAGGTTTATAATACTTAATGTTAAATTCTGTCTTAAGATATATATATTAATATGTAATATACATTCTAACAAATAAATTAATATTATCGTCTAATTTATTTATTATGTAAATTTTACAAATTACATTATGAATAAATTAAACTATAGTATTATAAAATAAACATTATTATCATTTATTTATTAATATTTTTCATCATTACGTCTAAGAAATAATTTATTTTTAAAAAATATTCATTGAAAAAACGAGTATACTTAATATACTCGTGAAGAATTAGATTTTAATATTATAAGAAAAAAAATATTAATAAAAAAATTAATAAAAAATTTCAAAACAATAAAAAAAAATTAAAAAAAAGAACGTGATCCTGACCAAGAGTTGAACTCGCACACTCAAAAGGAAAAGCGTGAACGTTGCGCACTCGACCAAACCTGCTTCAAAATATCATTGACATGAAATGATACATGCTCATCTGCCCCTAGTTGTTTATAATAATTAGATTTGGAGTTGAAATTCTTTTTCAATAGTTTTAAAGACTCACAAATTATATTACAATCTTAACATTCATTAATTTTTTTTAAATTACTATTTTACCATAATAATAAGAATTTATTTTGGTTACTCTCTCTTTTTCTTTTTCCCCTGCCTCCTTTCAAAACACACGCTTGGTTACTGTTAACTTTTTCAGTTCGAGTTGAAGCTAAATCCCGATCAAGTCTGAATACAAAGGCTATTCGACTGTCTCGAATGTAGTCAACGTACATACTTGATCATTTTTTGCAAACTAAATAGATAATATATTTACATCATAACTATTGAGTGTAAAAATATTTCAATAATGAAAGTATTAGTAAGTCTTTAGCGCATTCAAATCGGTTTCAAGTTTTTTCGAGCACAAATCAATTGCAAAAGTTTTTCCGTGATAGACAAAGACAGAATGAGGTTTAAGATTGAGTATGAGCGTTGACTTTGAATTTGGACTCACAAGGAAGTAATGTTATTCAGTAAACAATTGACTTAGTTTTTTACTTAAAAATTCATATTTTTTAAGCATTTTTTAACTGAATTACGTAACTTTATAGCAAAAAAATTAAAAATTTTAAACACATTTCATTCGCGATTTAATTTTTTTTATAAATTTGATCTGTTTAACCATCGACTCTACAATCATAAGCTATGCCCGTAGAGCTTTGTTCTTATCAATACTAATAGTAAGACACTGGGGGTTATTCTGTAAGTGTCTCACAAGTATCATAAGCTGTATTGACTAATCAGAAAGCTTCATTAGATCTATGTCAGTCGTGAGACAGTTACAGAATACGACCCTAGGTTCTGACGAAGGAATGGTCCTCATCCCTCATTTTATTCGATGGTGCCACTCACCACTTGATGTCCTAAGCTAAGGAATAAGCGTAGAACATCTTTAGATTTGGAATACGAAAAGAGAGGTAACCACATTCGTGGACGTACCCTTACGCGACACAGTGTGTTGCTTTACTAAGGTTAACTTTTTACTTGCTAATACTCTAAAGTATATATAAATTAAATCAAGATATGATTCATATTTTAAGAAACAAGAACTGGATATTGTTTATATGAAAGGGGACGATCGTTACTGTTCACTATGACGTTACTGTTCACAAATAAAAACTCCTCAATTTCATGCAAAATATTATTGAAAAAATTGTAGTAGCTGATAACATTCGACAGAAAAATATAGAAGAAAAATTTTACTCGACATTTGAAATAACATTTTCTTAACACATTTTATTAACCTTAGGGGACGGGAAAATAACTATGGTGGCTCGACCATGGATAGACACTTTACATATGAGTGTTTCCCAATATTAGAAACACATATTATGTGTTTTTTTATAGAAAATACTGAGAAATTGAAAATTCCGAGTTACCCGTCCTCTAAAGGTTAAAAGTAAAAAAACAATTACTTAACAATGGCTGTGTAAATAAATTCATAAAATGGAAAGTGGTCAATTGCCTTGTCAACCTGGTTGTTTTAAAGAAGAAAGTCTTAAAGCCATGATTTTGAAGAAACTTTCAGTTATTTATGACCATGCTAGTAAAGTCCGTTTGAAAGAACTTCATCCTAGTAATAGTCCCTTAGTTATGGCATTATTAGGATCCAAGGGAAATTTTATTAATATTTCACAAATGATTGCTTGTGTAGAACAACAAGCTAATAGTGGTCATCGTGTGTCTAATGGATTTGAAGACACAGCTTTACCTAACTTTGAAAAATATTATAAAATTCCATCTGCAAAAGGTTTTGTTGAAAATCCTTTCGATTCCGGTTGACCCCAACAGAATTTTTTTTCTCACTATCGGTGGAAGAGAAAGTCTTGTAGATACCCCACATAGCATGGAATATTTATGGAAGCTTTCTGGAATATTGGCACGGAAGATTTGAAATATTTTAGGAATCTTCCATGGATAAAATTTCTGTAATATTCGTATGTCGTTGATTCTTCCTACATTGGAATATTCCATGGAATATTGTTGGAAGATTCCAAGAATATTTCATTGGAAGATTTAGGACATCTTAGATCTTTCATTGAAATATTTCAAGAATCTTGCAAGAATATTTCATGAAATATTCCGTTGGAACATTCATGGAAGATTCGCAGAATATTGGCACGGAAGATTTAAAATATTTCAGGAATCTTCCATGAAATATTCTTTTAATATTCGTCTGTCCTTGATTCTTCTCACATTGGAATATTCCATGGAATATTTTTGAGAGATTTCAAGAATATTTCAATAGAAGGTTTGGGTAATCTCTCATCTTTCATGAAATGTTACTGCAAGATTTCTGGAAGATGTGAAATGCTGTGAGGGGGTAGTATATTTATTATATAATAAAACATTAAACTTATACATCAATACATATACGCATATATAAACATTTAGTTATAAAATCGCATTTACATATTCGCTTCGACCGTACACATCAAAGCGCCGATACCCTTTCGCTTATATAGTAAGTGAGGTATCTTCCAACCGCTTGGGGATAAAACTCTCATTTAACGAACATCCCTCTATCGGCGTCACTGGAAACCTCCCGTAACGTTCCGCGCAACCTTCCAACAAAAACTTCATGGAATCATTCTAGAATCTTTCATGAAATATTCCACTGGAAGATTACTTAAATCTTTCTGTGAAATATTTCGTGGAATATTTCTGAAAGTTTTATGTAATATTCCGCTGTAAAATTTTAAAGTTTATCGGAATCTTTCAGCGAAATGTTTATGAAATCTTCCTTAAATCTTTCATGAAATATTTCACCAGAAGATTACTGTAATCTTTGCGTGAAATATTTTGTGGAATATTTATGGAAGATTTATGTAATATTCCGCTGCACGATTTAAAAGTTTTTTGGAATCTTCCAGTGAAATGTTTATGGAATTTTCCTGAAATCTTTCATGAAATATTCCACTGGTTGATTACTTAAATCTTTCTGTAGAATATTTCGTGAAATATTTCTGGAAGATTTATGTAATATTCCGCTGTACGATTATAAAATTTTTCGGAATCTTCCAGCGAAATGTTTATGGAATCTTCCTGAAATCTTCCATGAAATATTTCACTGGAATATTTCGAAAAATTTTTCAACATTCCTTTGAAATATTCCTGAAATATTCCTGGAAGCTTTCAATGGAAGATTCCAGTGGAATATTTTGAAATATTCCGTGGAGACTTCCAATAATCTGCATGGAAGGTTCCATTGAAATATTTCAGTGGAATAATTCGAAATATTTCAGTGAAAACTTCCATGCTGTGTGGGACAGCTGTTGAAATTGCTAAAACTAGATACATGTAAAGAAGATTGGTAAGAGTTTAGATTTTTTTTCACATCATAATATGACAGTTAAAAATTCTGTTGGTTATATTGTTCAAATTCTTTATGGTGTAGATTCTATTGACCAACGTATATGGAAGGCAAAGACTGTCTTGTTGATTATAAAAAAGTTCTTGATGATATTAAATCTATATCATGGTACAAAATTGAAAATCCATTAGATGGCCCTAGTGTTATAAAAGTAATCTCTGAACTTTTGATGTCAGAGGAATATTCTTGTGTAAGTGAAGAATTTAAGCAAGAATTAGCTCAATTTTCTAAAACAGTCGCAATCATAATTGCTAGGATTAGACAATATATTAAACCAGATGCCCCAGTTTACAGGTATATTGTACGTTTAACCGTGTCACCACTTGTTAAAATTTATTCATACAAGAAAAATATACGAAAGCAAAAATTGAACCAGGCACTGCAGTTGATACTTTATAAGCCGTAAGGCGAGCTTAAAAATACGTGTCATAGGAAACCAGTTAACCTTTTGAACACAGTTTGTTTTGAATATAAGTAATCGAGTAATGTATGTCTGTCAGCGTGTAAATGGGGCGTTAAGTCGCGGGATCATGTGAAAGTCGACGAAAATCGAATGTATCGATGTATGATAAGAAACCGGATGAGATGTAATTGGTTATTACTTTCTTGTATGTAGTTATAAAAAAAAAATATGCTAGACACAAAGGATGGTTCCGTCGCTCCGCCAGACCACTCCCAACATGACTATTTAAGCGATTTCTTAGGATTATAGGAAACCAGCTGGTTTTTTGACCATAGCTTGTTTTTTTAATCTTTAAAGGGCCGGAAAGCCGATACATCGGCTCAAAAACATAATGCTAGGATACCTATTTATCCTTAAGTAAATTGATGCGCTAAGTTCGTATCTGAAGTTGGTTTGACCTTATCACTTCAGAGTCAAGGTCAATGAAGGTCATTTAAAGGTCAAATCTATCAATATGGTTTGAATCATTGCAAAAGATATATCTTTATGTTTTTGGAGACACTGAGTTCGGGTTTTACGTCATTTTGACCTCAAATAAAAAGAGAGATGAAGATTTCTCCAAGGCCAGGTTGAGAATATACCCAGGTAAATATTTAAAATTGGTTTTTATGTTTTTGAGAACGCTTGACACCGAATTTTCTCATTCAACCAGAAATACTTTTTGCTAGAAACGTATACATCATCATAATTTAGATCGTACAATCATAACTAGAAATTTATTCTTGAAGAAAAGATAGTGAATAGGGAATAATACTTGATTTCTGAGCATACGTATGACATAAGCAAGTCATATGTTTCTATCTATTCGTTTTCAAACAGTATCGTAATAACAACCAACGTAGTGACGTAGTTTAAACAGTATTTCAACATGATCGTATAGTAGAAAGACACCAGGTACAAAATCATAGAGGATACACTTGACAAAAGCGTATTCGTGCTGTGACATAAGTCACTTATAGAACGCCTGCATACAGGCAACCACCGACGCGGAAGAGAGGCTAATTCCACTCTCGACCGCTACGTGGCGAAACACCGTCGTTAAGCGTCCTGACCAGTGATGGATTTCGAAGATGCTTATATGATATCCAACAGCCAACTTCAGAGTATATACTACAGAATAATATATTCTGCTTATACTCTAATTCTACGGTATACTCTGAAGTTGGCTAAAGGATATCCTAATATATAGATATACATAAATGTATAAAGCATCCTCGAAATCCATCACTGGTCCTGACACAAGAACAGTCGTCTCAACGGTATAAGTCCGGGTAAAAGACAAGACTCGACGATTCGCTTGTGACAAGCTTTTGCTAACCGTTACTCTACCGTCACTCTACCGTTGCAATACTTTCGTACTTTTCATTCCATCGTTTGAGTTGAGTATCTTCTCTCATTTTTCACTTTGATACTTATTTTTACTATCTTTCCTACGGAATACCTTTTGATCTTGAGTTGGTCTTTCCATACATACAAAATTGTGGTATTCAGCGTAACAACTCATAGAGTCCATCACCAGTCTACAACAGAAATTTCCTTCCTTGAGCCAAAATAATGAGTGCTTGGATTAGTGGTGAATCAGAACCAAAAGAGGAGTATGCTGACGATCGGACTGGTGCATCACAACCAAATGCTTCTTCAGAAATCTTTGATGATCCTGAGAGAGATAACGGTGTATTTTTCGATTCTGTCTATTTCTCTTCCATAAAAGACTTTGTAGGTCATGCTAATTTTTATGAAAATATTCCTATACCAGAGCATACTCCATTAGCTTACTTTGAATTCTTTATGAATTCGAATATTTTCAAAGTAATTTTGGAACAAACAAATCTCTTCCAGAAGCAAAATCCCGATCCATTCTATTCTAATATGGCTCCATGGAAAGATGTAACAGTAGAACATAATAGATATCTCCAAATTTTACGTTTTCTGCATTTTGAAAATAATAGGAACAATGCATCACCCTACAAGAACCACCCTCTGAGGAAAATTAAACCTGTAATAGATTTTTTAAATCAGAAACTTTCCTCTACTTTGCATCTTGGGAAAAACCTTTGCATTGATGAAAGTTTGATGTTGTGGAAAGGAAGATTGAAGTTCAAGCAATATTTACCCTTGAAAAGACACATGTTTGGTATAAAATTTTTCGAATTGGTTGATTGTGAGACTGGATTCTGACTACGGTTCATTATCTATACAGGAGCTGATACAGATTATGAAAAATTTGATTTGGGAATCTCTGGAGATATAGTAGTTGATTTCCTAACACCATATTTCAACAAAGGTCACGTTATCTTCATAGATAATTGGTACTCGTCTCCTCAACTTGCTAATTTTCTCCATGACAAAGATACTGGTATGTGTGGGATCGTGAAGAAAACCAGAAAAAGAATGCCCAAGCTTGTCAGTAAATTGAACTAAGGTAAAATTGAAGTAGCCCATACCCATTCTTGGTTAGCAATAAAGTGGATGAACAAGAAAGAAGTTTGCATGATAACAACAGTCCATGAAGTTGGTTACGCAAGTACAAGAAAGAAACATTGGAGTACTAATAAAGATATTATAAAACCAATATGTATAGTGGACTACAATAAAAATATGGGAGGGATTGACAACATAGACAGACAACTTTCATTGGCAGAAACGATTAGAAAATCTACTAAATGGTATCGAAAACTTTTTTTTCACTTACTTGATTTTGTTCTGGTAAATTCTCATGCTTTCCATAAAATATACCACTGACAAAAAGATTTCTCATCCTCATTTTCGTTTAGAAGTGGTGAGAAGCTTACTGTGGATAAATTCTGATGACTTGAGTCATTCATGTCAGTCGAATGACTCTCGACTTACTGGGAAACACTTGACTAAGAAAATTGATCAAGGGAAAAAGAAAGAAGGCAATTGCCGTTTATGTCTCATGAATAAAACCAGACATCAAAGCACTTATGAATGTAAAACTTGTCAAGTTGTTCTATGTATAGATCCGTGTTTTGAAACTTATCACGCCAAAGAAGCCTTACCTTGATCAAGTTGGAAAAAATTATGAAAAATAAAAGAAAGTCATAAAGTCAGATGTTATCGATAGATTCATATAGATCTTAGAAGAGCAATGTGAGAAAAATACAAAATAGACTTCTGACAAAATGGAAAAATGTATAAAAAATGAAAAAAATAGGAAAATATAAAAAATAAAAAAAAATGAAAAAAGGAGCTACATTACTCTCTACGTCCACGTCGTTAGCTCTGGGTAAAACAGAAGGAGAATAGAAGGCCTAAAAACTCCACATTTCTAAGAAAAAAGCACGAATCAATACACATAAATCCTGAGATGGCCATATACCCAGAAGAATGAGTATAATTATGTCTATTCATAATCAAACAAGTGTCAGATTCAGATGTAGATACTCTTAGATATAATTTTTGTTCGAATACATATACTTTCTGCATTTGACCTTGAAGTGACCTTGTTTGACCTCGAATAACCGTGATTATGAGCAGTCATGACCGATCAGACTTCAGATTTGGATTCAGCATCCCACAAAACATTTGGATATCATTTTATTTTGAGTATCTATAATATTTTCTCCATTTGACCTTGAATTGACCTTGTTTGACCTCGAATGACCATAATCATGACCAGTTATGACCGATTAAACTTAAGAGCCACCCTTGAGAAAAAAGTACTAGTTAAAAAATTTTGTATCTCAACAAATAAGGGTCGTACAGAACTCTACGACCACTCTTATATACATGTTCTACAATTCTTATATACATTTATACCATACTCTTATACATATATATAAGAGTATGGTATACAATGTTATAAGAATATCCCAAAAATATCAAAAAAAATTAAAATACACAAAAAATTTTGAGAAAATTTAAGGTTATTCTACATACAAAAATACACTTTTTTTATTTGGCATTTTTCTATATCTCCTCTCATTAAGCAGATATCGGAAAAATAAAAAAGACCCTTTTTTGAACAAAAATCGCTAAATCTCGTTAAGCAAAATACCTTTAAAACTAGCTGTGTAAAATTTTTCTACCATTATTTTCCGGAAAATGATTTAAATTTAAACACAGGCGTAAAAAAAATTTTTTCTTTTATTTTCAAATCATAATATTTTTCAGTAAATTGCCAATACACCATTAACCTTTAGAGGATGGGGAATTTGGAATTTTCAATTTCTCAGTATTTTCTATAAAAAACACATAATATGTGTCTCTAATATTGGGAAATACTCATATGTAAAGTGTCTGTCCACGGTCGAGTCATTATAGTGGCTTTCCCGTCCCCTAAAGGTTAAAAAGTCCTTACAAATACGATTGAAATGAGTAGTCGTAGAGTTCTGTACGACCCTTATTTGTTGAGATACAAAATTTTTTAATTAGTACTTTTTCTCAAGGGTGGCTCTTTTTTATTAGACCCCACTGTATATTTATGAAGACAAAATTGAAGTATAGTATTGTAAACATCACTATTATTTAACTATTTATATTTTTAATTATTTTGTATGTAAAATAATTTATTTTAAAATATTAATTAAAAAAACGGGCATACTTAATATACTTGTGAAAAAATAGATTTTAAAACTAATAAAAAATATAAAATATAAAAAATATAAATAAAAAATGTACTAAAAACTATTGAAATAAAAAAAAAGTTTAAAAAAGTGGTTCTCACCGAGAGTTGAACTCGCGCGCTCAAAAGGAAAAGCGCGAACGTTACGCACTAGACCAACGCTACTTCGAAACATCTTTGGCGTAAAATTGTACATGCTCATCTGCCCCCCCCCCCAGCTGTTTAAAATAATTAAATTTTAAGTTAGAAATTAATTATTAATAGTTACAAAGTTTAACAGATTATATTTATAATGTCTCTTCCCTCATAAAAAAAAAGAAAAAAAAGATTCGCGCAACGAAAATACGTTAACAAAATTTGCGACATGATTTTGGATATAGACCAGCCGTGTTTGCTCGCATCGACACCCAAAAGAGGAGGCGACTTGAGTGATGGAAGAATGTCATAGTTAGCAGTAAAGAAGGAATAGTAGACAAGCTATGTTTACTCCCGTCACGTTCCATGAGATGATATAGCGCCAGCTATCGAAGCATATTAGAGTGGGGAGTTACCAAAGCATGTAAACAAACCATTTTTGGATAGCATAAGACTCGTAAGAGTATATGGCGCTGTTATGAAAGCATAGGATATTACTTACTAACTTTGGATACGTAAACTAAATGGTTTATTGGCATGAATTTTCTCTCAGTGTAGTCACTATCGAATTGCTTTTGTTGAATTGAATAATTATTTAATTAGTTTAAAAAAATCATTTTATTGAATCAAAAAATATGAAATAGTTTGATTGAATAAATCATTCATTGAAAAAACAAAAATATTTTGTTAATTTGAATATAATAGTTATTCATTTTGAATAAATATTTATTTGATAGTAACAATTTTATTACTCACGATTAATGTAGTCAACTTAATGATTTTTTTGATTCGAATAAAAGAGTTTTTCAATTTGACTAAATATTTATCATATGAATTATAATTTAAAAATAATAAAGTTATTTGCTTTAAATAAATGATTTTGTTGACACGACAGATTTACTATTTAGATTAAATAAACAATATTTCCCCGTTTGAAAGTTCCAATTGGAATTCCTATTGGAATTTTATGGAAATTTATGATAGGATTCCAATTGGAATTCCAATAAGATTCATACTTGTGAATGATTTTGTTTTTTCCCACTAATTCAGAAGGCGAAAAGTTTTTTACGCCCGCCAACATTAATTACTTTAAAAATAAGCCGGAGAAAAGTACTTTCCTCCCGCAAAACTTAATTTCTCTTAAATATGCGGGAGACGCGTACTCTTTCCTTGTGAATTAAGAGGGTAAAATGTTCTTTACGCCCAACAATATTAATAGGGAATTTGCATAAAAAAATGCATTATATCCGTCAGATAGAATACGAAAAAATAAAGGACACGTATTTTTTCTTTTTTCGTGAAAATAAAAACTCAAAGAGATAGAGGCAGTTAAATCTGTGTGACGTCACAATGCATGTTTGCTTTTGTCATGGCGCTATATCTATATATATCAAAATTGTATTAACGTATACTGGCTATAACTTTTGCAATTCATCATATTTGAAAAAACGAAAAAATACGGGTCTTTTATTTTTTCGTATTCTATCTGACGGATATAATGCATTTTTTCATGCAAGTTCCCTATTCTCTAAAAATAAGCGGGAGAAAAGTATTTTCTCCCGCAATTTCAATTTCTCTTAAATTAAGCGGAAGAAGCGTACTTTTTTCTTGTAAATTCAGAGGGTGAAAAGTTCTTTACGCCCTCCAGCATCAATTACACTAAAAATAGGAGAAAAGTACTTTTCTCCGGCTTATTTTTAGAGAATCAATACTGGCGGGCGTAAAGAACATTTCGCCCTCTTAATTCACAAGAAAAGAGTACGCATCTCCCGCATATTTAAGAGAAATTAAGTTTTGCGGGAGAAAAGTACTTTTCTCCGGCTTATTTTTAGAGTAGTTAATGTTGGCGGGCGTAAAAAACTTTTCGCCCTCTGAATCCGCAAGAAAAAAGTACGCTTTTCCCGCTTATTTTCACAGTAATTAATGTTGGCGGGCGTATAGAACTTTTTTCCCTCCGAATTAGTGGGAAATAGCAAAATTATTCACAAGTATAAATCTCATCGGAATTTCAATTGGGATTCCATAAGGAATTTCATTAAAATTTCAATTGGAATTCCAATTGGACTTTTTGAACGGAGTTGAATTGAATAAATAAGAATTTGAGAAAATTATCTTATTTCAATTTAATATTTCATTTGATTTACTAAACAGTTATAAATTAAATTAATTTATTTTTAGTGTGATTTCGTTGATTCAAAAATTTTCTTTTTAATCATATAGCAGATTTATTTGATTTAAATAATAAATTTAATAGTTATTTTACAGTCACTATCAAATCGATTTTGTTGAATTAAAATTAGTATTCAATTGGTTTAGTAAAATCATTTTATTAAATTAAAAAAATATGAAATAATTTGATTAAATAAATCATTTATTCAAAACATGAAAATATTTTGTAAATATGAATAATAGTATATTACGTACCTGCGGGAGGAAACCTCTTGTTCGGTCCATAGCACGCGTATAATAACGCCCGAGGCGTAGCCGAGGGTGTTAAACGCGTGCTAAGGGGCGAACAAGTTTCCCCCGCAGGTGCGTATACTATTTTCCATCACCCGCGCCCCGGAAACAACACTTTTGTGTTTTTGTCGCAGGACCGAAAGTGCTGTTTCCGGGCCGCTGTGATGGAAAATATTTTTTCATTCTGAGTAAATATTTTTTTGATCCTAACAATTTTATTACTCACAATTAATTTAGTCAACTTACGGGGAATCTTCATACTGACATAGAGTTCTACCTTATCTACATTTAAATTATGAATGTTAATACAAATTTAACTATTCATGACTGAAATTCGTAGGAGAGGCACATTCCTAACATGCCAAAGAATTTATTGCAACGTTAAAAAACAATATAAGGGTAAAAATAAAGGCGAAAAGTGCTTAATACGATTAACTTTTCAATGTAGTTATGAATAATCGTATTATGTAGTTTTTGTCTTCAATTTCACTTTTATTCTGTCTTATGACGTTGCAATAAATTCTTTAGAATGTTAAGAATGTGCTTCTATGAATTTTAGTCAAAAATGGTTAAATTTTTATTAAAATGCATAATTCAAATGTAGATAAGGTAGATCTCTGTGCCGGTATAAGGACACCCCTTAAATAATAACTTTTTTTATTTGAATAAATGTGTATTTTAATTTGACTGAAATATTTATTATCATATAAATTATAATTTAAAAAGAATAGAGTTATTTGCTTTCAATAAATGATTTTGTTGACACAACAAATTTGTTATTTAGATCAAATAAATATTGTTTGAATTGAATAAATGAGAATCTAAATAAATTGTTTTCTCATTTTGACTAAATAATTTATTTAATTTGCCAAAAATTTATTTGAATCAAATAAACACTTATTCCCCTGGTAAAAAATGAAATGCTTTTTTTACTATTTTATGGCCATTGCTTTGAAATGAAGAGCTGAAAATGGGCATTTATTATGGCCATTATTTTAAGGGCATGCATACGCTCTACTATACCGTCCGGCATAGCAGAGTATAGGCCGAATTTCTAGAATCGAAGAATCAACTTTGTAAAAAAACTAATCATCAGAATGAATTTTCCTTTTACAGTTCACTCTATTGTGAGATGATAGAGGGCGGAAAATAGAAAAACCTCAGAAAAATAGTGAATTTTTCGAAAATAGAGATAATAGTATAGCAGAGTGTCATGACAACATTAAACATTCTATTATGATAATTATTTTCACATTATTTTGAGAAAAATAATTTTTTTCGAATTCCTGAGGTTTTTCTATTTACCGTCTTTTATTATTTCAAAATAGAGTGAACTACAAAAGGAAAATTCATTCTGATGATTAGTTTTTTTACAAAGTTAATTCTTCGATTCTAGGAATTCGGCCTACGCTCTGCTATACCGGCCGGTATAGTAGAGCGTATGCATACCCTTAACCAATATGAAACGTTTTTTTTACCTATATACCACTAAGATGTTACACGCATTTACGAAGATTAAAATGTGAATTTTAGAAACAGAAAAAATATTCATAATCAAATCTCTATAATTATTTGTGTTTGAGACGATTTATTTTTCCATTTTTTTGTATTCATTAAACATATTTTATAATTTAAACGCAAATGAAAAGATGTATTGGATTTATAGATTAAAATATTTCTAAGTATTTAAAATGCCTACTTTATCGACAACATATTTCTATATTCTGCAGATTCGGCAAAATTTGACTATTTATTAGCCAATATTGATATGACAAAATATTACTATTAATAATGCCGATAAATTGTATTATTCACCATTTTTTATGTTCACATTTCTACCAGGATCAATTCAAATAAATAGAAAATAAATAAATATTTTTGTTAGAATCAAATACATTTTTTTCAGTGTACCACTTCTAAAAACATTCTTCAGTGATAAGTGGTGCTACACTCTTATATCAATCTGCGATATACTATACCTTTTACTTTATCAATGCAGAGCAACGCTCCAGACAATTTTTTCTCTGCATACATTTATCTTTATAGTCTAAAAATTCGATCTTAAGAGCAGGCTGAACTATCTGCCTTTGTCTAATATAGTTTTTCATCATTTATATAAACACCATCCGTTGTAGCATGAAAAACATAGTAGCCCCTGCTAGATATTAGTATATTAAGTAAATTTTGTAATAACAATCAAATTATTTTATTGCGTAGTTTCTGAATAATATGAGACCTACGAACAAACTAAAATATAACCCATCTTTTTTGGTAGGTCTTATATTATTAAAAAACTACGCAATAAAATAATTTGATAGTTATTACAAAATTTACTTATTATACTAATATCTAGCGGGGGCCACTATTTTTTTCATGCTACAACGGATGGTGTTTATATAAATGATGAAAAACGCTATTAGACAAGGACAGATAGTTCGGCCCACTGCTAAGCAAATTATTAAAAAATAAATTAAGAGGCGGTCGGAACCAAATCGGTGACTTAGTTCGGTGCTTGTAATAAATGCTTATAATAATTTATTCATTTATTAATATGGTAAAAATATAGTCATTTCCTCTAGTCATGTATATAAAGAATAATTTAAAATAGTTGAAGCCCCAAAAATATACAAAATATTGTTATAAAGCGAAAAATTCCACCTAACAATCGACACGACAGTTTTTTGCATGCGATATATGTCAAGTCAGTTTGATATTTGTAATAAATGCTTATAATAATTAATTTACTTATTCATATGGTAAAAATATAGTCATTTCCTCTAGTCATGTATATAAAGAATAATTTGAAATAGTTTAAGCCATAAAAATATACAAAATATTATCGTAAAGCGAAAAATGCTGACTTGAAATATACCGCAAGTCACCGATTTGGTTCCGACCGCCTCTTAATCAATTATAATATGCACTATTTATATATACTTTCCATGTAATGCATTCCCAATAAGCACACATTTATGTCCAATCATAATCCAAAAGTATTTATAAAGTAGTAAAAAAGTATATGTTTGGAATACTGATTTTCTACTGGCTTAGTCATTTTGAAAAATTGAAAGATGTTATAAATATTTTATTGCTTCTCAGATTATTTAAAAATTATTTTGAATTTTGATTATCATAAAATTCCAAATTGAAAAAGAAAAGTTCAAAATTTCTAATAATTTTATGAAGAGTGAGTCTAGGGAGACATAATAGCGTACGCGAAATAAGAATAGCGTACGCGAAACTTCCACTTCCTGAAGCAAACTCCTCCCACTTTCGCGTACGCGAAATAATTTTCTTTACTTTTGAAAAAAGAAATTCTTTCACGTGCGCGAAATTTCTTCGGAAAGTTTTCGCGTATGTTCAAATGCGCTTAGCGTACGCGAAAAAATATCTCAATGAAACAGGAAAAAATGTTAACGTTAATCACAAGAAATATATATACACTGAGAGAAAATTCATGCCAATAGAGCATGTAGTCTACGTATCCAAAGTTAGTAAGTAATATCCTATGCTTTAATAACAACGCCATCTACTCTTACGAGGTTTGTGCTATCCAAAAACTGTTTGTTTACATGCTTTAGTAGCTCCCCACTCTAATATCCTTCGATAGCTAGCGCTGTATCCTCTCATGGGACGTGAAGGAAGTAAACGTGGCTTGTCCACTATTCTTTCTTTACTGCTAACTATGGCATTCTTCTATTGCTCAAGTCGCCTCCTCTTTTGGGTGGCGACGCGAGCAAACACGGCTGGTCTATATCCAAAATCATGTTGCAAATTTCGTTAATGTATTTTCGTAGCATGAATCTTTTATTTCTTTTGTTTTCTTTTTTTATGAAGGGAGATACGTTATAAATATAACCTGTTAAACTTTTTGACTTTAAATAATTTATTTTTAACTTAAAATTTAATTATTTTAAACCGCTGGGGGGCAGATAAGCATGTACGATTTTACGCCAGAGATATTTCGAAGTAGCGTTGGTCTAGTGCGTAACGTTCGCGCTTTTCCTTTTGAGTACGCGAGTTCAACTCTTTGTTAGAACCACTTTTTTTAAACTTTTTTTTTATTATTTCAATAGTTTTTATTGCTTTTTTTTATTTTCTATTTTTTTATTAATTTTAAAATCTATTTTTTCACAAGTTACTTAAAATATGCTCGTTTTTTTATTAATATTTTTAAATAAATTATTTCATATAGAAAATAATTTAAAATATTAATAAATAAATAATAGTGATATTTACAATACTATAGTTCAATTTTGTCTTTATAAACATATTTCAATATACAATATATATTATAACATAAATAATAATACCTCAGTTTTATTTATTTATTGTAATTTATTGTAAATTTTATAAACTAAATTATAAATAAATTAAACTATACTATTATAAAATAAACATCACTATTATTTATTTATCAATATTTGTAATTACTACCTATAAAGAATAATTTATTTTAAAAAATTTTCATTGAAAAAACAAGCGTACTTGTGAAAAATTAAATTTTAAAATTATTAAAAAAATACAAAATCTAAAAAAAATAAATATAAAAAGGAATAAAAAATATTAAAACAATAAAAAAAAAATTAAAAAAAAAAGTGACCCTAGCCGAGAGTTGAACTCGCGTACTCAAAAGGAAAAGCATGAACGTTACGCACTAGACCAACGCTACTCCGAAATATCTCTGGCGTAAAATCGTACATGCTCATCTGCCCCCAGCGGTTTAAAATAATTAAATTTTAAGTTAAAAATAAATTATTTAAAGTTAAAAAGTTTCACAGGTTATATTTATAACGTATCTCCCTTCATAAAAAAAGAAAAGAAATAAAAGATTCACGCTACGAAAATACGTTAAAGAAATTTGCAACATAATTTTGGGTATAGACCAGCCGTGTTTGCTCGCGTCGCCACCCAAAAGAGGAGGCGACTCAAGCAAACAAAGGATATGAGAGTGGGGAGTCATCGAAGTATACCACGCGAGTCATCAGTGAATGCCGTTCATGCTTTAGTTACTCTCCATACCATCTTTTTTAGTATAAGGTAATCCAATACTAATAGAGCTTCTCACGGCCTGTCATATTTGTATCAATGTTTTATATGCTCGCATAGATGGCAGTTCGCATGCTCTATTAGCATGAATTTTCTCTCAGTGTAGAAATTGTTATCTATAGAATTTGCTGGTTATCCGGCGCACATCGCGGGTGGTTATTGACAGTATATAGTACAAATGACACCTTAATCACAAGAAATATATATAGAATTTGCTGGTTATCCGGCGCACATCGCGGGTGGTTATTGACAGTATATAGTACAAATGACGACTTAATCACAAGAAATATATATAGAACTTGCTGGTTATCTGGCGCACGTCGCAGGTGGTTATTGACAGTATATAGTACAAATAACACGTTAATCACAAGAAATATATATAGAAATTGTTATATATAAAACTTGTTGGTTATCCGCCGCACATGAAAAATATTGTTCAGTTGAATTGATAAATATTTTCGCGTACGCTAAAGTACTATTAAGCGTACGCGAAAATTTTCTCAACTAAATTCGCGCACGCGAAAGATTTTCTTTTATTAAGGCTAAAGAAAATTATTTCGCGTACGCGAAAGTGGGAGGAGTTTGCTTCAAAAGAGCGACATTTCGCGTACGCTATTCTTATTTCGCGTACGCTATTATGTCCCCCTAGACACTCCGTTTTATGAATTGTAAAAAATTTATTCGATTCGTAAATTTTTTTCCTTTTCTAATCAAAAACTGATTTCTTTTCAAAAACTCATAATTTTAGTATAAAATAAAGTAAAAGCCGCATCTCATATCAAAATAAGCAATATTTTCATCAATGAGAAAGAACTGAGTTTATCGTTGCATTTTCAAAAAAACCTTGAAAAACTTAAAACAGAGAGGTTAGGGTAAACAATTTAATTTTTCAAGGTTTTCTTGAAAACAAAGTAATAAAATTAATTCTTTCTTACAAAAAAAAATTTTGCTTTTTTGATATGAGATGCCGCTTTCTCTTCATTTTTTGCTAAAGTTATTAGTTTTTACAAAAAATTAATTCTTTGATTAGATAAGGACAGAGATAAATGATTTCCTCTTAAATGAAAAAATTGTTAGCACTTTATGAAATAAAACATATGAACATTTTAAGTGAATCTGAAATAAATTCTTATTTTTTGAATAAACATTTTTTCAACTTAAATTAACCTTTAGCTGGCAGGGGGGGTACTATAGTACCCCACGCTCTTTCTTATCAAATTTTGAAACCGTTTCATTTTTCCTCTTATAAACTATGCTACCCTTTGGAGTAACCTCTGAAGATCCCTCCAGAATGTTTTTGAGTTGAGATAACTAATACTTCAGTTTTTACGACAATTTTTCACGCTGGGGTACTATAGTACCCCATAGGCCAGCTATAATCGGCTGGAGAGGCATGCCAGCTAAAGGTTAAATTAATCATGAATTCATGAAAAAATTTTTCTCTTCTATTTTTATTAAATTCGCTGTCCTTGTCTAACTGAGTTTTTCGTTATTTACTCAAGTATTAATTGGTGTATCTTCAAATTGAAATTTGAGCGCAATAGATATTATTATTATGAATATTTATACACAAGAACAAAAAATTCTACCGCATTGTTTTTAAGAAAAGTAAGAAATGCAAAAATATTATAAACAACCGTTTACTTCGACGTTCTCTACTTTTCTCAAAATCAATGCGATAGAATTTTTTGTTCTTGTGCACAAATATTCATAATAATAATATGTATTGTACTCAACCTTTAATTTGCAGATATGTTGATTAATACTTGAGTAAATAACAAAAACTCAATTAGACAAGGATAGCGAATCCGGCCTGCTCTTAATTTAAATTATTAACCATGAATAATAATCAATAAATCAATAATTTATAGCAAAATTTATTAACATTTTTTTATGCTTATACTGATGAATAAGTTTTGAAAATTTATAAACAGATAAGCCATTCCTACTGAAAATAATATGAGAAATTTAAATTCATTACGAATTCTTTATGAGATCTGTATTAGATCTTTTATAAACATGAAATCTATACGAGATCTTCAATGAACATAAGATCTATATGTGATCTTTTATGAACATGAGATTTCACATGAGATATCTTATAATATTTTCATGTGGCACATGCAATAATTTTTTTTATTTTGTTCGACATCCTTGTAGACTAGGATTCTAAATTTTTAAAATTTAATATAACATTTTTTGTTTTTTATAATCATATAAAATGAGAGGGTTATTTATAATTTGACAATCAAAGAAAGTATTTTGAGAATTATATTCAATTAGAAGAATTCTTGGTAAATACATTGTGAATACTTGAGAAAACTGAAGTGGTTGGACATTCCCTAATAAACGAAACAATCTTTAACCTTTTAAGGACGGGACTGGTCGATATATCGACCACCAATTTTATCAGGCACTCCACGTGATATATTTTTTCATTTTATGCACAAATATTGTTTAAAAAAAAAGTCGAATTCCAACGTCAAAATCCCCGTCCTTAAAAGGTTAAGAATTCTTTATTGATACTTTTGTTTACAAAAGTACCCATAAAGGATTCTTTTTTTATTTTCTCTTTGACATTGTTTGCTTGTTGAGTTTATAAAATTTAAATATTTTTCCGTAAATTAAAAAATACCAATTTTCATTGACCAAGAAACCAGTTTAATAAATGTAGCAATGCTTGGACATTATAACCCAAATGCATAACAACAAATTATTGAGTTACTCAGATAAATAATTCTTTTGTATCTTTCAATTCCTAACTTGTCTAAATAAACAGATGTATGCAGTGTGATACAAAATTAAAAAATATATTTAACAATTTATTATAAAAGTGATTGCATAATAATATTTAAGATTTATCTATTCTGCTACACTAGGCTTCTAATTAAATATATTTTCTTTTTCTGTCGAGATCATTAATTCTTTAAAGTTAAATATAATCAAAATCACTAATATGAATTAAAATTTTCATTCAAGAATTGTCAACCAATAAAAATAAGCTGCATAATAAAAATTTCTAACAATACAAGATTTTTGTTAAAAATAATTACAATTTGTTTTATTAAACAAAACTATTTTATTCCAAAAATTTTGGTACCAGAAATAAGTCTAATAATAAATAGATTTAAAAACTTAAAAGAATAAAACAAATATCTGATAGAAAAAAATAAATACTTTTCCAATATTTAATATATTTTTTGAATAATGTTTTGAGTTATGAAATATAGAAGTATAAAAAGAATAAAAACAAAATAAGAAGTGTTGACTTTAATATTTATTGATTATGTATGATAAAATGAAAGATTACTTGTATAAAAGGAAAACAAAAAAATTCCATCCAATTGTTACTTTCACAAATTTAAAGTATATCATATTATATATTGAAAATAAATTTTATATTTTATATTGAAAGATTTTTTTGCATCATTTTTCTTACCGTCAGTAAATTTCTCTTCGAAAAAAATTTCAGCATTTATTGTGGATAAAAATATTAAAATAAAATACAATGAAAACAGAAACATGATATTACAATAAATTGAATTCTTTAAAGGAAAACGACTATTCTCAAATCTTAAATAAATTAAAACAAGTAGCGCGGCTAAACAATTTGTGCATTCGCTATACGTATATCCTACCAATCTTCATAGACAGATGGAATTAACTGATTGGTTCATCAAAAGCAGCGAATCACATTCCACCACGCGAAAACAGTGTTGAAATAAAGTTTTTTTCACATATAAGGGCCGTATTGTGCAACTACCGAATTAATGAAAAACCTCTAAAGCTGCTTTCTGATTGATCAATACTGTTTCTCTTTAAATTCATACACATAACTCAAGTCTGTCTTTTTTCTTATGATGAGACAGAAAGATTTGAATTCATCCCAACTCAAGTATCAAATTGTTAGGGTGAAATCAGATGGAGCGGAAAATAGGCGACGGAACGTCACAGAACCTCAATTCCGCATCTTTGTATTCCGCCAAAGGAGTAAAGACGATGTAATAGACATCAATTTTTATTTTGTTTAAAAAAATTATTAGTGCTTCAATAACCTCACGTAATATTTTTAATTTGCTTTCCACAGCTGTACTTTTAATTTCAATCAAACTTTTAAATTCTATTTTGGCTAACTATTTGTTTAAACAATTTCAAAAAGTCTGTGACGCTTCTATTATCCCGTCAAATTTGTTTCCCTATATTCACATGGAGCGGAATAGAAGTTCTGTGACGTTGATTAGCAATTTTGTAATTAAAAAATAATGATGTTAATTGAAATATTTGGTTATAATAATATACTATACTTTATTTTTATTAAAAAAGAATCTCATTACAATAACAATAGGTGATTATTTCCAACTTTTTTAACAATTTTTCAGCTACATTCCGCGCCATGTGAACATAGGGAAAAAATTTGACGGAAAACAAGGCGACGGAATGAATGTTTTGTGACGTTCCGTCGTCTATTTTCCGCTCCATCTGATTTCACCCTTACTTAGATTGGAATTTATAGACCCAACTCAAGCAACGATGTTACTTAAGTGATGTTTCTAAATTTAGGCTCGAATTTATAGTCGGCACTCGACACTCAGCACTCAGTTTACATGTATCAAACATCATTCTATCTTACTCTACTTCCATAAAAAAAACAAGAATAAAATGATGTTTAATACATGTAAACTGAGTGCTGAGTGTTGAGTGTCGACTATAAATTCGAGCCTTAACAGATTACTCAAATAACATTCATACTCAAGTAACACCGTTGCTTGAGTTAGGTTTATGAATTTCTGAAAAGTAAGGAACGCTGAAGTAAACGGTTATGTTTATAATATTTTTGCGTTCCTTATTTTTCTCAAAAACAAATTGGTAGAATTTTTGGTTCTTGTGCATAAATATTCATAATAATAATATCGATTGTGCTCAACCTTCAATTTGTAGATGCACCGATTAATACTTGAGGAAATAACAAAAACTGAATTAGACAAGGACAGCGAATCCGGCCTGCTCTTAAACCTCATTCCGTCTTTATCTTTCTCATAATGAGAAAACAAAGACGGATTATATAACCGTTACTTGAATTACGTTTGTGAATTTGAACCACAAAGACATAATGAGATTTGAGTAACAATCGTAACTTAAGTTGAGTTAATAAATTCGATCATTACAGAATAAAAGAAAAAAAACAATGGAATAGGCGGTGGAATAGACAAAAATAATTCGAAATTATCATTATAAAAACAAAAATATATTTTTATACTATTGAAATTACGTTCAAATAACTAATTAAGTTACCATTATGTGTTTTTCAATAATTAAGGAGGTATTTCTTTATATAATAAATTATTGAGCCTCCATAAAAAGCCATTCAGTCTATCCCATTCTATCCGGAGGGTCTCTATGATACCCATGAGAACAACAGAGCAGAAAAATTTTTAAATAGGAAGTGTGAAATAGAATTGATTAACCGTTTCTATTGCGTATTCTCTATTCGGCAGTCTTTATTCTATCCATCTGCCTGCACTCTAAATGTTCCAAAATGTAAGCCTTTGAACAGTTTGGTAAAAGCTGATAAGATACACATGATGCATATCCCACACAGCATGAAAGATATCATTGGAATATTCCGAAATATTCCAATGGAATATTTCATTGAAATATGTATGGAAGCTTTATGGCAGAAAACAGAAATATTTCTGGAATATTGCAAAGAAAACTTTCTGCGAAGAACCCCTGGAAGCCTTCGTAAACCTTCCAAGGAAGATTCCGTTGAAAAATTGATGAATCATTGCACCGAAAGATTTCATGGAAGCTTTATAGAAGACTCCGTTTTTCTTTCGGGGAAATGTTGGGAATTTTCACTGGAATATTCCGACATAAGTCTCCTGAAAGCTTCCGTAAACCTTCCAAGGAAGATTCCGTTGGAAGATTGATGAATCATTTGCACCAAAAGATTTCATGGAAACTTTCTAGAAGACTTCGTTTTCCTTTCGGGGAAATGTTGGGAAGTTTCAATAGAATATTCCGACTTAAGTCTCCTGGAAGATTCCGTAAACCTCCCAAGGAAGATTCCGTTGGAAGATTGATGAATCATTACACCGAAAGATTTCATGGAAGCTTGAATGGAAGACTTCGTTTACCTTTCAGCGAAATATTGGAAATTGTCATTGAAACTTTGCGAGAGTTTGTCAACCGCACTTACGATCACATGAAAATATAATCAAGTAGCCACCTGCTGGCAAGATGAAAGAATGGCTGCGCACGCAAGATAACTACAAATATTTAAACAATATTTCTCCAATATTTTACAGTTATATTTATAAATTTTTTTAAATACTTCATGAAATATTTCTTGAAAAATTTGCGCATTATTGATTTGAAATATTTTAAGAAATGGTGCAGTAATATTTCTTCAATATTTCAGTGTTATGTTCAAACATTTTTTTAAATACTTCATGAAATATTTTTTAAATATAACAGGAATATTTCATGACATGTTTCTTGAAAGATTTGAGAAATATTAATTTGGAACATTTCAAGAAATAATGTAACAACTTACTTGAATATTTCAGTGTCGGATTCAAAAATTTTTTGAAATAAAACATGAAATGTTCCAGCAATATTACAGAAATATTTCAATGAATTATTTAATATTCATAAACTGAAATATTTCAAAAAAATATTAGTTCATCACTTATTTAATATTCCACTGAAATATTTCATGAATAATTTAAGGAAGCTTTCAGTAAGCTGCTAATGAAGTATTTTATGAAAAATTTACAGAAGCATCCAGTAAGCTTTCACTGAAATATTTCATGAATAATTTACGGAAGCTTCCAGTACGTTTCCACTGAAATATTTCATGAAAAATTTACGGAAGCTTCGGTAACCTTACAATGAAGTATTTCATGAAAAACTTACGGAGGCTTCCAGTAAGCTTCCACTCAAATATTTCATTAATAATTTACGGAGGCTTCCAGTAAGCTTCTACTGAAATATTTCATTAATAATTTACGGGGGCTTCCAGTAAGCTTCCACTGAAATATTTCATGAACGACTTGCGGAAGACTGTTGATCGAGGACATATCCATCTTCCGGGAAGTTTTCACTGGAATCTTCCTGGAAGCTTCCAATGTTTTTTCTGCAGTGAATTAAATCTTCCACGTTTTCTTCTAGGAAGCTTCCGGTAATATTCCACTGAAATATTCAACTAAAAACTTACCAAAGCTTCCTGGAAGCTTCCACTAAAATATTTCAGAAATGATGTACGGAAGCTTCGAGTAAGCTTTCACTGAAATATTCCATGAATAATTTACGGAAGCTTCCAGTAAGCTTCCACTGAAATATTCCATGAAGGACTTACGGAGGCTTCCAGTGAGTTTTCACTGAAATATTGCATGAAAGACTTACAGAAGACTCCTGATCGAGGACATATCCATCTTCCGGGAAGTTTCCACTGGAAACTCCCTGAAAGCTTCCAACCTTTCTTCCACATCTTCCGGGAAGCTTCCAGGAAGCTTATATGCTGTGTGGGATCTCTATTTAATATTTCGGAACAGCCATCGAGGAAGCTGCTCTATCAAGCTGCATAACGTTTTATCACAAGAGAGAAGATATGAAATCAATGTGCCAAACAAAGATAGCATATAATATTTTTATGTTTGTTTAAATAAAAAAATTCAAAATTTTTATTCAATAAAATTAAAGGGATTATGTAGGGCTACTAGCAAAGGATATTATTATTTCAATTTTTCTTATTTTAAATTTTATTATTAAAATTTATCTATTTACGTATTTATTAGAATATTAACAGGTTATAAAACCCATAATACTGGGGTTACAACTTCGTAATAGAAGATATGGAGTACTCCATATCCCTCGCAATCAATGGTATAAAATTCCATACTTTAAAAAGTACTCAAAAATTTTTTTCTTAAAATTTAATAAAATAATCATTGAAAAAATATATATTACATATATATGTATATGTGACGTATGATATGTATAAAATACATTTACGGCATGTAATTTATTTTATTTTTATTTTGATCTCTGCTGACAAAACGTCCTTACATTCCATAAGGAACATAAAAATAGTTTTAATTAATGAGCGTGCCTTTTTTTATTACACGCTTTTATTAAGCTTGCTTTTACGTCTGTCTGACTGTCTGTAATCAAATCTTGCACGCTCGATTTGAGGCACTTTTTGTTGATGGAAATTTCTGAATTTTACACAGACCTTGGTCTCCGATGACAATGCAATAATCCATTGTCAGGTCGCCGATGACGGGTGTGCAAAGTCATCTCCGAGGAAGTTTAAGTGGGGAGGCATCTTTAGGCTGAGGCGAGTTGATAGAATGTTGTTGAGTTGATAGTTGTAGAAAATGCATAGAGATAGGGTAATGTATAGGGGAAAATATAGGGGAATGTATATGGGTTGGGGAATATATAGGAGATAGAGGAATATTAGGGGATAGGAGAATATATAGAGGATAGTGGAAAATATATAGGGGATGAGAGAATGTACAGAAGATACAATTAAATACAAGCTTTTAAAAAAAAATTACTGATAAAAAATTCAATTTTAACTAAAAAGTAGAAAATAAAAAATTTAAAAAAAAACATTCTAAAAACACGTTTTTATAATGGAGAAAATACACTAAAAAGTATTAAATAAATTAATTTACTTCTTTGAATTTACTTTTACACAGTTCATTCCAATAATTAAGATAAAATTGTAGAATAGTAGAATCTTTTATAGCCAATAGATGGTGCTTTTTATATTAATATATATTTGGGACGGGAAAAATTATTTCATTCCTTAATCACATGTCGTAGAGAAATAAAGTATTCTTTTTAAAGATGCAATTTTTATTATAAACTTTTCCAATACATTACATTAATGGCGTCGAGGATAAAAAAAGGAAAAACTTTATTCGATTCATGAAATAAGTGCCGCGTTCCAATCATCAAAATAAAAAGAGTTAAATTAAAAATAATTCGGACAAAAAGACCTTCAAACTTATAAGATTCAAGTGTTATTATTTTGGAGGTCAGTTTCCGGAAGCGCTCAAAGGACGAAATATTAAAAATGTCGACTACCAAGGAAGTAGAAGAACTACATAAAAAATTAAGAGAATTTCAAGATCGTCAAACAGAGAGTCAAGCCACAATAGATTAGACTTAGACAAGAACGTAACTTATTAAAGGAAAAGGTGAATTCTCGCGGGTCACAACAAAATGATAATAACGGGCCCGGTAATGCGCGAATTAATAACGAAAACGGAAATGTAAAAATGGCACAACAGCCAAATGTAAGCTTTTTTTCGACAATAAGCTCAATGTCAGAATACAAAGTCACAGAAGATTGAGACAATTATAATGAAAGACTCAATCAGTATTTCATAATTAATAACGTTGTTCATGCAGAAAGAAAGGTAGCAGCATTAGTTACACTCGTAGGTGAAGAGGCTTATCAATCACTTAAAGATATCTGCCATCCTATGTTACCAGCAAAACTTACGACGAGTTGTGTATAATTTTAAAAAGACAATTTTCGAAAAAGATTTCTAGTTTTAGAGAGAGGGTTGAGTTTTTCGATATGAAGCAAACAGAAAGTGAACCTGTAATTAAATGGTATGGGCGAATTAGGAAAAAGGCCAGTACATGTGATTTTGAAGCTCAGCTCGAAGTCATGGTTAAAAACAAATTTGTAACAGGATTGCGGAAAGGACCTGTTTTTGATATACTTTGCGAAGAAAGCGATGATAAAACGCTTAAAGATCTATTTGATGTAGCTGTCAAAAAGGAGACTACGGTACGAAATAGGTTAGAATCAGTACTTAAAGTAAAAGTTGTTTCTAATAAAAAAGATAATTCGATTGACAATTCTGAGAAAAATGAATCGAAAAGTAATAAAAACAACATGGCAAAGTCGAATGAAGCATCGTGTTTTCGTTGCGGGAAGAAGAACCATGATTTTAAGTAATGCAAACACAAAAATACTAAATGCAATAACCGCAATAAAGTAGGTCATCTCGCGGTAGTGTGCAAAAATAAAAATAAAAGTAATTCAACAGCATAAGAAGTTAAAATGAATTGGACATATGAAGATCTCAATAGTATTAATCATAAAAAAGACCCCATACTAGTCGAAATAGAAATTAACGGCGAAAGTTTCAAAGCTGAAATTGATTCAGGCGCGAGTATTTCAGTTATACCCGAGGAAATATATATAAAGCGTTTATCAAATTTTAAGTTAATATCAGATAAAACTATTATTAAATTTTGTGATGGAACACCTAGGTTACGATTAGGGCTAGTTTCAGTTCCTATTACAAAAGATAAGAAAATTGTACAAGCTGAATTTTTAGTCATAAAGAAAGGCTGTAGAATATAAATAGATAGAGATTCAATGGAAGCTTTTGGATATCATGTAAGTAAGGGTGAAATCAGATGGAGCGGAAAATAGGCGACGGAACGTCACAGAACCTCAATTCCGCATCTTTGTATTCCGCCAAAGGAGTAAAGACGACGTAATAGACATCAATTTTTATTTTGTTTAAAAAAATTATTAGTGCTTCAATAACCTCACGTAATATTTTTAATTTGCTTTCCACAGCTGTACTTTTAATTTCAATCAAACTTTTAAATTCTATTTTGGCTAACTATTTGTTTAAACAATTTCAAAAAGTCTGTGACGCTTCTATTATCCCGTCAAATTTGTTTCCCTATATTCACATGGAGCGGAATAGAAGTTCTGTGACGTTGATTAGCAATTTTGTAATTAAAAAATAATGATGTTAATTGAAATATTTGGTTATAATAATATACTATATTTTATTTTTATTAAAAAAGAATCTCATTACAATAACAATAGGTGATTATTTCCAATTTTTTTAACATTTTTGTTGTTAATTTAAAATTCGCGGATACATTTGTATGCTATTTTTAACAATTTTTCAGCTACATTCCGCGCCATGTGAACATAGGGAAAAAATTTGACGGAAAACAAGGCGACGGAATGAATGTTTTGTGACGTTCCGTCGTCTATTTTCCGCTCCATCTGATTTCACCCTAAGATGCATGCAATAGAAACTAACGGCAAGTTAAAGCTATTATTACAAAAGCATCAAAGTGTATTTGACTCTACACCGGGCTGTTTTAAGTACGATAAGGTGGAATTTAAGGTCAAGGAAAACGCAACACCAATTTTTTGCAAACCTAGGCCGATTCCTTTTGCTTTTAAAGAAGAAGTCAGCAAGCAATTGGACGATTTAGTTAAAAAAAGATTTTTAATACCAGGCAATGATAACGCTTGGGGCACCCCATTAGTTCCAGTTCTTAAGAAGAATGGAGGAATACGACTGTGTGCAGACTATAAAGTTACAGTCAACAAAGTGATAGAAGAGGTTAAACACCCTCCTCCTAGAATTGAAGAGGCATTCACAAACCTAACAGGCGGTAAGAAATTTACTAAATTGGATATGACTGCAGCTTTTAATCAATTTGAAGTCACAAAAGAGACGTCAAAACTATTAGCTTGGAGTACTCATTAGGGAGTGTATCTTGTTACTCGTATGCCGTTTGGTACGTCAGCATCGCCAGGTGCGTTTTTAAAGAAAATTAAAACGGTATTACAAGGATTAAACGGAGTTACAGTTTTCTTTGATGACACAGTAGTCACGGGTAAGGATGATGAAGAACATTTAGAAAATTTAGATAAAGTTTTAAATGCATTCAAAAAAGCAGGATTGAAGTTAAATATAGATAAATGTCAATTTTTTCAAGATAAGATTAATTATTTAGGACATGTTATTGATGAACAAGGACTGCATGAAGACCCAGAAAAGGTAAAGGCTATGCTAGATGCTAAATGTCCAGAGAACCTAACTGAAGTAAAATCATTTATAGGAATGGCCAATTATTATGGCAGGTTTGTACCGAATATGTCCACGTTGTTAAAACCATTATATGATTTACAGAAAGAGAATTTTTTGTGGAAAAAAGAACATGAAATGGCATTTAAAAAACTGAAAGAAGAGTTAGTTTCTGATAGAATTTTAGTATACTTCAATCCAGATTACCCAGTGAAACTTTGTTGCGATGCATCCAAAGAAGGAATAGGTGCAGTATTAATGCACATTCTACCAAATGGAGACGAGAAACCCATTAGTTTTGCATCAAGAGTTCTACGTAAAGCAGAAAAGAATTATTCAGTTATCTATAGAGAAGCCCTAGCTATATACTGGGCAGTTCAATATTTAGTAGGTAGAAAATTTATTTTGTGCACCGATCACAAGCCACTGATAGCCCTGTTTGGTGAGCAAAAAGGAATACCGCAAATAGCGGCAGGTCGTCTACAACGATGGACTATGTTTTTAGCTCGTTCGATTATAAAATTCAATATTTAAAAGGAAGCGAAAACTCAACAGCAGATGGATTATCACGTTTACCCAAACCAGAGATCTGCAGTGAAGATGAATCTCTAGATTATTTTAATTATGTAATAGAAGATAAATTACCAGTAAGTAGTCGCGATATCATTAGATTTACTAGAGCGGATCCAGTACTTAGTAAAGTACATCTATATATTAGAGATGGTTGGCCAAGACAAGTAGAACCAGAATTACAACCTTTTGCATTAAGAGCAGATGAACTGAGTTGGGAGAATGGTATTGTTATATAGGGATATCGAGTGTTAATCCCAAACAAATTAAGAAACTTATTGTTGGAGGAAATCCACTCAGAACATGTAGGAACTTCCAAAATGAAAGCATTAGCTAGACAATATATCTGGTGGCCCAACTTGGATAAGGAAATTGAAGAATTTGCAAAATCATGCCTAGCTTGTAGATCCTATTCTAAACAACCAAAGAAGACTCATTTAATAAAATTTCAAGATGCAAAACAGCCCTACGAAAGGATCCATGTTGATTTCTTAGGACCATTTCATCAAAAAACATATTTATTGGTAATTGATGCTTATACTAAATGGCCAGAAATAGTAGAAATGCTAAAATTAGACTCGAAGACAACTATTGAGAAACTTAAAGAAATTTTTGCAAGATACGGTTCACCCAAAAAGATTATTTCGGATAATGAAAGGCAATTTACGTCAAAGGAATTTCAGGAATTTTGTAAACATAATGGAATTCACCATAAAACTACTGCACCGCACCATCCTGCCACGAATGGCTTAGCAGAAAATGCAGTAGGATCCTTCAAAAGAGGAATTGAAAAAGTTTTAAAAGACCAGAAGAATGAGGAAGAAAATATGTCTACACTAATAAGTACATACCTTTTTGCTTGTAGAAACTCTCCACATTGCTGAACGGGTGATTCTCCTGCACAAAGGATGTATGGAAGGAATTTGAGATGTAGGTTAGATCTGCTAAAGCTTCCTAGATCAGAGATCAACGCAAAAAGACAGGTAGAATATTTTAAAGGAAATAGAGAAGTCTCATTCTCAGAAGGGGAGAGAGTTCTCGTGAGAGACTATAAGAATCCAGCGAAACCTTTTCGGACACCAGGCTTAATCAAGAAAATGCTTATAGGCAACTTCAAAAGGACCATATTATTACTACGAGTTGTCAAGATGAGGTCCGAGTAAAAGAAGAAGTAACTGATGACAATCTATCTTCTGAATCTCTAAAGGAGAATGTTAAAGAGCACCCACCAACGATGAACTTCAATCCTGATACAAAAAAAAACCCAGATTTGAATGTGAATACCGAAGAGAATTATTAAACCCGTACAAAGACTAAATTTGTAAATCTATGTTTTAATATGAAATGTATTAGCAGGTTGTATATTTTACTATTGTATTCGCAATGTATAAAGGAAAGTTAAACAGGGAGGATTGTAGAATAGTAGAATCTTTTATAGCCAATAGATGGTGCTTTTTATATTAATATATATTTGGGACGGGAATAATTATTTCATTCCTTAATCACATGTCGTAGAGAAATAAAGTATTCTTTGTAAAGATGCAATTTTTATTATAACCTTTTCCAATACATTAAAAATTTTTGTTGTAAAATTTTCTCTTAATTATTGCAATGAACTGTATAAAAGTAATTTCAAAGAAGTAAATTAATTAATTTAATACTTTTTAGTGTATTTTCTTCATTACAAAAGCGTGTTTTTAAAATGTCTTTTTTTATTTTTTTTATAAATTTGTTATTTTTTTTATAAATTTGTGTTATTTTTTTTATATGATGATATCGAAGGAGCCCAACCCGCTTCCCGTTTGACACATTACATCAGGCTAGGCTGTCTGACACACCATATCGAAAACTTTGACTACCAAAGGTTGGTCAGCCACTTTTTATGACCAACAATCAACCGATAGCCAATGGGGTCGGGTTTCTCAAAAGTCGGCATATAAATGGAACATACATTAATTTTTTTTCGAAAAAAAGTCAGGGTTACCTGGCCAGGATTCGAACCTATGAGGAGACACAAATGTCTATGTATGCGTACGGCGCTGTAAGCGCACCAATACACATCTCAGCGCATACTTGTGAACGCCTCTGCTCAGGCTCATAATCAGACGAGGGACAAGCAGTACTCAAGCTGCTTGTTTGTACTTTAGTCTTACTCCGCCAGCCACTGCGTTAAGTCTTCTTCTTCTTCTTCTTCTTCAAAAATTATTTGGGCTCTTGATCAGTAGAGAACGATTTTAGGACTGCGCTAAGTCGTATGGGCTCTTTAATAAAGCCACACATTAACTTATATGATTTTGGCTTATTTCCAGATTCCATCCTCTTTCTACCATCATAAGTATCCTGTGCGCTATAACTGGTGACTCCGTCAAAAGAACTCTGCAGCGACGAAGCAGCCATTTTTTTACAACAAGTCACGGACCTAGGGGGATGCCTCGGAAATCTGCCATCTTGTGTTCTCGTCTTTGCTAGCCAAGCACCGACTTTGCTACCGTTTTTATCGTTCTCACACGCCTCAGGAGTTTTCCGGGACTGGAGAAGCGGAGTATCGCGCGCGCATCATTGCACGGCCTCTGTGTGCTCCAAGTAGAAGACGCTTTTCTTGCGGCTTTCGCCTCAGTGTCTTTGTGCAGAGCATCGCAGATTCTTCTTTAAAGGTAGTGAGAGTTGCTTAAACGCACTCTCGTTTATATATCCATCATAAAAATCGCGAGCACAATTTGCTTAATGTGCGGAAATTGTGTCAGAAAAAAGTTTCTTTTGTAGAGAATTCTGGCCACATGGCGCCATATTATTAACACGTCCAGCCTGAAATAAATTTTCTTTTTCACAGCAGTGCGTATTGTGGCCGTTTAATTAATTAAAAAATCGCGAGTAAAATTTAATTTATCACTTTTGTGACAAACGCACGCCGTTGCCACGCGTAGTAGGTTATACACGCATTTTTATCTGGCTTTTGTAAATTTCTCTTTCTTGTTATACCTTAAGAAAAACGTAAAAAAATCAACTTTGGCAAAGAAACTTTATGCCCTAAGTCACGCGTCATAGGTTATGTACTTTGTCTGGCATACTTAATTCTCTTCGATCGAAAACTACGCAATTTTGCTCTATTAAAACTAAGAAACGGCTAGTTTTAAGTCAATTGAATGCGCATTTTTGAGAATAAGTTCAACGGTCGAAATTTTACAACTAAATTCTACTACCTCAAGGCCAACGAGAAATAATCTATTTAATTTGAAGCGATTGCGGAGTACGAGGAATCGAATTTTCATGTTAAATTGATTCGTATTGCTTTTTTTCAAACAACTTTACAAATAACGAAAAGGTCGATTTTAGATGTTTTAGCATAAGTTAGCATAATTCTTTAAATTCTCTGAAGTTTTCTTTGCGTACGCTGTTCTGCAAATTTTAGTATTTCAACAGTAACTTTTTGCTCTTAGCGAATAACACAGGTCAACATTTGATCTACTAAGTATCAGCGGATGCGATTTGCGGGTCTTATAGTTTTTGGGGCCGCTGATTACAATGAGAGGGTCGGTTAGTCTCCATCACGTCAGGGTCAAGGTCATTTGAAGGTCAAATCGACAAGATTAATGCAAAAAATCTGAAAAAATTCATGCACATGTATTTTAGGCTTCTGAGTCCAAATACGTCGTTAGTTGACCTTCAGCAGTTATCCTAAAGGTCAGTCTAGGTCATTTCAAGGTCATTCAGAGGGTTTCTGCGTTAAAAACACCGAATACGAACCGAAAAATCTGAAAAAATTCATGCGTCTATTTTCGAGGTCGAGGAGTCAAAATCCGAGGTCATTTGACCTTCTCCATCTCAGGGTCAAGGTCATTTTAAGGTCAAATCGACAAAATAAATGCAAGAATATCTGAAAAAATTCAAGCACATGTATTTTAGGCTTCTGAGTCCAAATACGTCGTTAGTTGACCTTCAGCAGTTATCCTAAAGGTCAGTCTAGGTCATTTCAAGGTCATTCAGAGGGTTTCTGCGTTAAAAACACCGAATACGAACCGAAAAATCTGAAAAAATTCATACGTCTATTTTCGAGGTCGAGGAGTCAAAATCCGAGGTCATTTGACCTTCTCCATCTCAGGGTCAAGGTCATTTTAAGGTCAAATCGACAAAATAAATGCAAGAATATCTGAAAAAATTCAAGCACATGTATTTTGGGCCTCTAAATCCGAATACGTCGTTAGTTGACCTTCAGCAGTTATCCTAAAGGTCAGTCTAGGTCATTTCAAGGTCATCATAAGTTTATTTTAGTTATAAATACCTTGTAGCCACGGTAACTTTTCCTATATTCATGGGCGAAGTCGGCCGGCTACTCTCTGTATTTCAGACTTAGCTTAGAGTAAACTCAGTTTTGTTTGAACATTTGTTTTTATTTTATTTCTGGTTGTTAAAATGTATGCTAATATGAAATGTGTGGTTGCACCCAGGGCACCTCCACGCGGTGACGGTGGGCAACGGAGTTGTCTCACTATCCGGCGAAGTCCCTGGGTAGAGGCTTTCATGCCGTCATGGCAACCACACGAAAATGCATTACGAGACAGGGCTTAGGAAACCCAGAATCGGCGGCTGGTCAGGGTGGGCAAGCGGGCCCGCAGCCGTCGTCATCACGCGACCGTAGCTCTACATTGGTGGAAAACTTGGCCAATGTAGAGTCAAATGCTACAAGTCAGATCTCTTGCAAAAATAATAGTCGTAACAGCTTTTGTGCAGTTTGTGGGGAGTATGTAGCAGCTGGTAAATTTACATTCACGGAAGCATTGCAAAAAAAATACAAAGAATGTTTTGCAACCCGAACTAATTCATTTAGTAATATATTCACTCCAGACGTTATTTGCAGTAGATGTCGAAATATCTTAAACAAAAAAACAAAACAGATATTTGATTCTCCAATGTTATGGAGAAAGTCATCAAACCATGAGTCTAATTGTTACTTTTGTTCCAACGATGTCCATGGTCATAACCGCAATACTAAAAAACATATTACTTATGAAAGTGTAGCTTCAGTAACATTTCCTGTGCTCATTAATGCTGAAACTAGTGACAATCGTATGGATATAGATACTAGTGATCAAGAGGTTTTAACTGATGCAGATAGTTCCATAGACGATACAGCAATACGAGACCAATATTTGGACACCTCTCAAGAAGAAGAAGGAGAAATGTATTCTGAAAATATTTCATCAAGTTCCCAGGATGAAGAAAATAGAAATCAAGATAAATTTTCTCAAGATGAAGTAAGTGATCTTTGTCGTGATTTGGGACTTTCAAAAGAAGGTTCTGAATTACTGGCTTCAAGGCTCAAAGAAAAAAATTGCTTAGCTCTTGGAACATATATTTCATTTTACTGTACGAGAGACAAACCGTTCCGAAAGTTTTTTACAAAAACAAGCAATCTGATTTACTGCAGTGATGTGAAAGGTTTGGTTGAAGAGTTTGACGTTGGATACGAACCTTCTGATTGGCGTCTGTTCATAGATTCGTCGACTAGAAGTTTGAAAGCTATTCTGCTACACAATGGAAACGTGTATGCCCCTTTACCTATTGCTCATTCTGTTATAATGAATGAAGAATATCATGATATGCATCTCTTATTACAAAAATTAAAGTATGATACACATAAATGGGAAATTTGTGGTGATTTAAAAATAACTACCATTTTGCTTGGCCTACAAAAAGGGTTTACATCATATCCATGCTTTCTTTGAGAGTGGAATAGTAGAGCTCGGGACGAACATTACGTGAGAAAAGTCTGGCCTCCTAGAATAAATCTAATTCCAGGCGTAAAGAATGTTCAAAAAGAAAGTTTGATCCCTGCACATAAGGTTCTTCTTCCACCACTGCACATCAAATTAGGTCTTGCTAAGCAACTTGTTAAGGCCATGAGTAGAGAACAAAGTGATGCTTTCATGCATATTTTTCAAGTCCTCCCAAAACTCTCTGTAGCTAAAATAAATGAGGGTGTCTTTACGGGACCTCAGATAAGGGAACTGCTGAAGAACGAGGAATTTGAAAGACTAATGACAGATAAAGAAAAAGCTGCGTGGCAAAGTTTCAGAGAAGTGACAAAAAAATTTTTAGGAAATTACAAAGATCCTGATTATGAAAATATTGTTGCTACAATGCTGGATAGCTACAAAAAATTAGGATGCGTAATGAATTTAACACTTTATTTCTTGCATTCTCATATCGATTACTTTCCTGATAACTTAGGGGACTTTAGTGAAGAGCAAGGTGAGAGGATGCATCAGGATCTAAAAGAATTTGAAATAAGATATCAAGGCGTTTGGGGAAGGAATATGCTAGCAGACTATTGCTGGAGCTTAAAGAGGGAGTTGCATGTAACACACAAAAGAAAATCAATTAAGAGGAGACCGTATAGTTTTGTCCTTGTCTAATCTAAATTTTCGTTATTATGACTAAATTAAATATTTTTATACAAAAGTAAGGGCAGAGCCCAATAGATTTAAGGATGAGCAGACGATTCTATTCTATGAAAAAATATAAAATTATCATTAGTTTTCGAGTGAAGTCTGAAACGGAAAAAGAGTTAAATTTGATTGAAGTGTTCAACTCTTTTTCCGTTTCAGACTTCACTCGAAAACTAATGAAAATTTTATATTTTTTCATAGAATAGAATCGTTTGTTTATCCTTAAATCTATTGGGCTCTGCCCTTACCTTTGTATAAAAATATTTAGTTTACTAATTATAACGAAAATTTAGGTTAGACAAGGACAGAACTATACGGCCGCCTCTTAAAAGGTCATTTTGCATCCAACGAAAACGCTTTCGAGCTGATGAATATATAATGCAGCAAACAAGTCATGCAGATACATATACGCACGATGACCTATAAATGTTCTTAAACCTCAGCTTATAGAGATCAACTGACTATACACATGAACTTTTAAAAAAATTTTGATGGCTACGTGGTATTTATAACTAAAATAAACTTATGATGACCTTGAAATGATTTTGAATGACATTGAGGATAAGAGCTGAAGATTAACGAACGACGTATTCGGATTTAGAGGCCCAAAATACATGTGCTTGAATTTTTTCAGATATTCTTGCATTTATTTTGTCGATTTGACCTTAAAATGACCTTGACCCTGAGATGGAGAAGGTCAAATGACCTCGGATTTTGACTCCTCGACCTCGAAAATAGACGTATGAATTTTTTCAGATTTTTCGGTTCGTATTCGATGTTTTTAACGCAGAAACCCTCTGAATGACCTTGAAATGACCTAGACTGACCTTTAGGATAACTGCTGAAGGTCAACTAACGACGTATTTGGACTCAGAAGCCTAAAATACATGTGCTTGAATTTTTTCAGATATTCTTGCATTTATTTTGTCGATTTGACCTTAAAATGACCTTGACCCTGAGATGGAGAAGGTCAAATGACCTCGGATTTTGACTCCTCGACCTCGAAAATAGACGTATGAATTTTTTCAGATTTTTCGGTTCGTATTCGGTGTTTTTAACGCAGAAACCCTCTGAATGACCTTGAAATGACCTAGACTGACCTTTAGGATAACTGCTGAAGGTCAACTAACGACGTATTTGGACTCAGAAGCCTAAAATACATGTGCATGAATTTTTTCAGATTTTTTGCATTAATCTTGTCGATTTGACCTTCAAATGACCTTGACCCTGACGTGATGGAGAAGGTCAAATGACCTCGGATTTTAACTCCTCGACCTCGAAAATAGACGTATGAATTTTTTCAGATTTTTCGGTTCGTATTCGGTGTTTTTAACGCAGAAACCCTCTGAATGACCTTGAAATGACCTAGACTGACCTTTAGGATAACTGCTGAAGGTCAACTAACGACGTATTTGGACTCAGAAGCCTAAAATACATGTGCATGAATTTTTTCAGATTTTTTGCATTAATCTTGTCGATTTGACCTTCAAATGACCTTGACCCTGACGTGATGGAGACTAACCGACCCTCTCATTGTAATCAGCGGCCCCAAAAACTATAAGACCCGCAAATCGCATCCGCTGATACTTAGTAGATCAAATGTTGACCTGTGTAATTTATAGTGCAATCTAATACTAGTCATATATATTCGTGTCGTAATTAATTTATTATTTATTTTATTATATGTATCTATTTTTGTTTGTATTTTTGTCTTTATACACATAAATTTTTTATTTTCTATACATATATTTTTTAATCTATACACATGCATAAATTCTAATTGTATACACTTAGGAACTTCTCGTCTTAAAATTTTAAAGCATTAAGTATTTTAGCATATATATATTTTGTATCATTGTGAGAAAATCTCACTCTAATTCGAGGCGCTGGCATTGCTTAAGAAGGCTCCTTCGTCGATCTCTCTCAATCTTTTACGGGAACTATCGAGAGTAATGCGAGTGCCAAGAGTTTTTTCTATCTCATTTCAACTTTAGCAATAGACGAGAAATCCGCAATTGCTTTTGTCAGGCAGTTGGTCGCGTGGGAAATTCTCTCTATTTTTTTCACTTATACGTGGAGAGAAAACTTTTCGGTGCTTGGTCGTCGACCACATGTGGTCTCTTACGCTGACGCCGGAGAGTTGACTGGATAACACCGAATGCATACATCATTAATTATTTGCGCTTGTGCCCCAGAGAGCTTTTTTGTGCATCAGTCGTTGACCGCAAGATGCCCTTTATGCTGAGCAGGTAGAAGTCGATCTGATTGCACAAGATGCCTCTTTTTCTTAAATATAAATTCGTATCACTTATTGGCTTAAAGAGAGAGTTTTTCTCGGACTGCTCCCTGTATATAAATTGAGAAAAAGCGCGTTTTCCTCTTTTGCGACCATTCGTCCGCAAAAATGCCTCCGAAAGTAATTCATACACCTCCTCAAAACAACGAACCCGGAATCACGCAAAACACGGAAAACGCAACAGAATTGCTCTCCTTCAGAGAGCATGTACTCGGGTGATGGGGATATCCTGGAACTAGACAATGCGATAGGAACAATCGTCTCCGATAGTTCGCCCACCGGTTTTCAGTTAAATTTAGCTAGCTCAAATATAAATAAGACACAAAAAGCCTTTGAAAAATCTTTATTAATGTACAGACAAAAAATGGCACATAGTTTTGATCATAATAGGCTCTTATCCGTCAGACCACCTCCACATAGCTTATTAAACGAAAAAAACAGTTCCTAGGGAGGCCTATGAAAGGATAGAAAAAACAATAGTAAAATTAAACAGTTGTGAAGTTAACATAGCGAAAAAATTCAAAATTTGACAGAGCAAATAGACCCGTTAAAATCGCTTGTTTTAAATCAACCAAGAAGTGAAAATTTGTCATAGACACAACATTGTTCAAATTCCAAATTTTTCAAAATACAGGGGGGTCGTTCTAGAAAATTGTACAATCATCACAGAGACAGAAGATATGAAATCAATGTGCTGAACAAAGATAGCATATATCGATACACTAAGTTTATCGTTCCGGAGCAATCAAAATCATTATACTCTTCCATCGGCCTCTATAGCAACACATAAACAAACATCATACCTTCTTTCTACAGAACGAAGGCATCGAAAGCTTGACCTTCAATTTAACATCAAACATTGAAAATACTAAATTAATACGACCTACAATAACAAACAACTTTCTCGAAATCTAACTATCCTTTAACCCCTCCACACAACAAATACGCCCAACATAAACACTACGAACCACGACACTCAATCGTTGGGCGCAGCTAATATAAAATTCAAAGCAATAAAAATGCCCTTCTGGCAACACGATCCCGTAACATGGTTCGAAATCTTCGAGTATCACCTAACTAAACAAAATATAACAGATGATAATATTTAATTCAAATATCATGCCCAATCTTAGTAATAACATTGTCAAGGAAATTTCCAGTGGCGGATCCAGCGGGGGGCGAAGGGGCGATCGCCCCCCCCCCAGGCCCGGATTAAGAAATTTGAGGCCCTAGGCTGATTTCATTCCAAAGGCCCACCCCCCTCCTTTATTTTCATAATTTTTCCAAATTCATATATTTACATTTACAATTTAAAATAAAATTAAAATTTTTAATGAATATATATATATATATATATATATATATATATATATATGTATATAAAATTACATATTAATGATTAAAAAGGACAATCACAAAAACATCATTAAGTTTTTACAAGATATTTTTATTCTTTAAAAGTAGAGAATGTTATTTACATTACATAAATTTTTTTCTCATTTTGTTTTGAATGAAATCACAAATGATTTCATCAAAATTAATAAATTTCAAGATTTCATTCTTAATTGATATTCGTGCTAATGCTGATAAGCGGTCGTCATTCATGGTGGATCTACAAGAATTTTTAATTCTTTTCAAAACGGAAAAGGACCTCCTAAATTTTTTAATAACATTTTCAATTAATCGATAGTATTGCATATTTTTGATTAATTTAAATTTATTATAAAAAATCTATATTTTATTTCTGGTTTATAAAAAACGATAATTGTATTACCAAGTTATAAATATAAACATTGTTTTTGCCGTAAAAACTCATGTTAAATTTCTAATTTCTATAATTTTTTTTCTCTTTAATTGGTTCAATGACCTTATATTTTTAAAATTGCTATGAAACACCAGTAGATACTTTTTATAATATTTTTGTACTAAAAAACCTATTTTTCAGTTAAGTTTAACTGTTTTTCCGTTTCAAACTTCACTCGAAAACTACCCTGGTAACACAATCTGTTGCAAGCACGATTGCGCAGAACTTGCGTGGTCTGTTTTCACATTTTAATGCATATCTGCTGAAATTTAATTGCGACTGAAACGTGCGTCAGATTTGTAACAGATTGCCAATCGAAACGTGCGATTCTAAAATAAGAATAAACACGCAAACTTGCAGCAGAATCGAAGCAGTCTTCCGGAAGAATTTTACAGCAGCACTTTTCTCCAGAATTACATAAGAATGACATAAGTTAAGTGCAATTATATAACGAAAATAAACACGCAATTTTGCAGGAGAATCGAAGCAGTCTTCCGTAAGAATCTTGCAGCAGCACTTTACTCCAGAATTACATAAGAATGACATAAGTTAAGTGCAATTATATAACGAAAATAAACACGCAATTTTGCAGGAGAATCGAAGCAGTCTTCCGTAAGAATCTTGCAGCAGCACTTTACTCCAGAATTACATAAGAATGACATAAGTTGAGCGCAATAATATGACGAGAATAAACACGTAAACTTGTAGCAGAATCGAAGCAGTCCTCAGTAAGAATCTTGCAGCAGCACAGTTTATAGAATTTCAAAGTTAATTAATAGTTCAAAAATTGAAGTCACTTTATAGAATAAAGATAATGCATTGTATTTTAATAAAAAATTTTCATTGTGAATATTATTAACATTCATCTAACAAGAACATGTTTATAAGAGTTGTTGACAGATTTTAAGAAAGCAAATGTTGAATTTAAAAATTATAATTTATAATTTAAAGAAAATATAATAATTTATAATTGCGATACATTTAATGCATTTCTTTAAGCTTTACGTGTTCTTACTACCAATGCCTACACCTATAGGCACATATTGGCTAAAAGAAAAAAGAAGAAACGCAAAAAACAATTGACATATATACACAAAGGGGTGGGCGCTGATGTTATAGTATAAAATTATATAAATGTAGACATTGGGGAGAAGAGAGGAGACCATTGCAGCCAACTGTCAAATATAAAAAACGTAGATAAAAAATTTTTATAATATCTAAGAAAAGTTTTAAATAAATTTCTATCAGTAAAAGATGATAAATATTTTGGTTCTACATTCATACGTAATTCTGTAGTAAAGTTTTGTCGCAAGATTCTTATGCGAGATAGCTTCAAGTATGCTGCATGCTCGCGTGATTATTCTTATGATAAGATTGCATTTAACTTTTGTCCTTCTGATGTAATTTTAGCGCAAATCTGCTGCATGATTCTCACATAAAACTGCTTCAATTCTGCTGTACATTTGCGTGTTTATTCTCATCATTAAATTACACTTAACTTTTCTCATATTTATGTAATTATGGGGTAAAGTGCTGCTGCAAGATTCTTACGGAAGACTGCTTTGATTCTGCTGCAAGTTTGCATGTTTATTCTCGTCATATAATTGCACTTAAATTTTGTCATTCTTCTGTAAATCTGAAGTAAAGTGCTGCTGCAAGTTTCTGATACAAGACTGTTTCGATTCTGTTATATGCTTGTGTACTTATTACGATTCGCAGAACAGCACTTGACAATTTGCAATTCTTACGTAATTGTGCTGCAAAACTTTGTCGGGAATTATTTACTCAATTTTGTTGCTAGTGTCTGTAATAAGTTTTTTCCGCAAGTTTACTGCAAAATATCTTCAAGATTCTGCGCATTCTTTCCGTTCCGTAGATTGCACTTTCTCTCTGCCAGAAACGTGCGATTCTGTTGCACTTATCTGCTGTAATTTCTTTTCATAAAAAACCCTATGGAATGCGGAAACAGACAGCACATGTTCTGCTGCAAGTTTTTTATTTTCAAGAAAATTGCAGCAAAATTGCGTTGACCATGTTACCAGGGTAATGAAAATTTTATATTTTTTTATAGAATAGAATCGTTTACTCCTCCATAAATCTATTGAGGCCTGCTCTTACTTTTGTTTAAAAATATTTAATTTATTAATAATAACGAAAATTTAGATTGGACTAGAACAGAACTATTCGGCCGCCTTTTGAGGATTTTATTTGATTCCATTCTAAAAATATTTTTTTAAATTATTAAATTACAAACAATACTTTTACTTTACGATATTTCAACGAATAAAAAACATTATAATAAAATAAAAATTTATTAGATAAAAGAAAATGGTTTTAAGAGGAGGCCGAACTATCTGTCTCTGTCTAATAGTGTTTTTCATCTTGTATATGAACACCACCAGTTTTAAGAAGGGGCCGAACTATCTGTCTTTGTCTAATAGCGTTTTTCATCATTTATGTAAACACTATCCGGTATAACAAGAAAAAAATAGCAGCCCCCGCTAGATTTAAGTATAATAAGTAAATTTTGTAATAACAACCAAATTTTTTCACTGCGTAGTTTTTGAATAATTAGAGACCTACCAAAAAAAGATAGGTTATATTCTAGATTGCTAGTAGGTCTCTAATTAGTCAAAAACTACGCAGTCAAAAAATTTGGTTGTTATTACAAAATTTACTAATTATACTAATATCCAGCGGGGGCTGCTATTTTTTTCTTTTTATACCGGATAGTGTTTACATAAATGATGAAAAACGCTATTAGACAAAGACAGATAGTTCGGCCCCTTCTTAATAATAAAAAAATAGTAGCCCCTGCTAAATATTAATATAATGAGTAAATTTTATAATCATAACGAAATAATTTTATCGCGTGATTTTTGAGTATGATTTGACCTACGAACTGCCGTAAATACAGTCTGTCTTCTTTTATAAAATTTTGGTAGGTCAAATCATACTCAAAATTTGCGCAATAAAATTATATCGTTATGATTATAAAATTTACTCATTATATTAATATCTAGTGAGGCTGCTATTTTTTTCCTGTTAAAACCGATGGTTTTTATATAAAAGATGGAAAACACTATTAAACAAAGACAGAGAGTACGGCCTGCCCTTCAAGTTATTAATATAAAATAAAATTCTGTTTGTTAAAATATAATATAAAAATCTATAAATAAATATTAAAAAATTGAATTTACATTTTTTTTGTTTATTTTACATTTAGTTCCAAAATTTCATCTTTACAAATGAGGCCCCGCTTCAAAGTGAGGCCTTGGGCTTCAGCCTCCCTAGCCCCCCCCTTTTAATCCAGCGCTGCCCCCCTCCCCCCAACCATATAAGTAGTACTCGAAAATTGAATCACCGAACCTAATTCATAATTATCAATCATATGTAATTTGTTAAATAAATAAAAATTATCCCTGGTAGAAAATTAAGGATAAGATATGCTCAGATAACCAACTGTTGGCTATATCTCGTCGCTACGCAGTCGCGATAAGTGACCAATAAATACACGATAATATATTAAAGATTACAGAGTTGATATAAAATATAATCACTAAAATAATTAAAATTTTTTTCTTCTGATTTGAAATAAATTATAAATATTATAATATTCATTATTACAATTCATATGAGTTGTAAATAATTTTGCAATTAAAATCGTTTATAGAAAGCGAATCTGTATATATACATGCTGCCCGCGATGGCGCCTGTTTGTACAATCGTAAAATATATCCTATAGTTGTGAATACTGAATGTTAGCTGCACGCGCATCACTCGACGCTTCGTCTTCTATAAGCATCTATCTTCATCACTATATGTGCAGGTTAGATTGACTTGACTTAACTTTAAAATTATTAAAGATGCATATACTGTTATTGTAATAGTGTCAACATTTTCTGTTCTTTATTGTATAACTTAAATTTATTTGCGAACATATACAGTATGATTATGAATAAAATATCCATGTAAAATCAGTGAGTGCGAAGTGCGAGTGAGCGAGTGCATATGTAAACTTAGTGTGACAGAATACACTGTAAAAGAAAATGGCGGGAAATCACGTCGTTGGTCGACGATTTCAATGTGACCATGCACCGTCGATGTTATTTAACATTGTTGAAGCGCAAAATCTAACTGATTTAATCTAAAAATCTTGTGTTCAGTTTACGTGAAATCACGCAAAGCACGTTGAAATGTCGCCGTTGAACGAAGTTAAATAACCTCGACGGTGCATGGTCACATTGAAATCGTCGACCAACAACGTGATTTTCTGCTATTTTTTTTACAGTGTAAGACTGTCCGTTTAGGAACTGAAAAGGAAACAAGGAGTGAACAGCCTTTCTCTTTCTCACTAACTGTGTTCCCATATGCGTGCTCACTCGCACTTTGTAATATGCTGTTTATGAATATAGTATAATTCAACATTGACCATATTCTCCCGATGCCATCGCGATAATTCGTTAAGAGTAATGGAGGTTTATCGCGATATCTAAAAGCATATGATCGTGACTGCCCATAAAATACGGGATGATATACTGAAAATATGCTCAACTTTCTACCAGGGATATAAAATATATTATTTCGATTGAAACGAACGTGCATGCCGTAATATCAATTTTCGCTCATGATTAAAAATATATTATTTTGAGTTAAATTTTAGCAGTAAGTAAAATAGAACTCTTCTTAAATATTTTCAATCGATTTCTCGCAATTATTTTGTTGTTTTCCATAATGAGAAAAAAACGATTGCATGTAATTACGGAATCAATAATTCTAATGATCCGCATAAGAACTGAAAAGGTTATTTATAAGTGAATTTTCTAATAGTAATGTATGTCATGAATGTATTTCTTAATTCTATCGTTAAATTAGAAATAATAAAATTTAAATTCATATCATTAAAATTTAAATGATTTAAAAATTAAATAATATAGAATATTAAATTCATTTAAACTATTCTCTTATTTTATTAGGAATATTTAAATTTAATACAACGTCATTCCTCAAAATTTTCTATTCTGAAGAGCAAATATAAAGGACATTTTCGCAGCTACCTAGTGTTTCATTCATTATAATGTTAATTACTTTTCAGCATTAATTTTTTAAATCGTTACATAATTAATTTAATCTTTTAAAGATAAATGTAGATATATTGGTTTCTACTGCGACTACTGTGGAAAAACTAATAATCAAACTAGTCAAAGTAGTATATGCTTATCCTCTATGATTTGACTGTGGTTGTAATTATAACAGTAAAAATATCAAAACAAATGCAAGCAAACTGTACATTTTTTTTTCATGCGCAGTCTTATATTCTCCGGAATAAATGTTAATTACAAAAAAATTTTGATTTCTTTTAATTTCATGATTTCTGTTAATTTCATTTGATATTTCTTATCATTTTAATGATTTTTACTCTAGTTGATTTTAAAATTGATTAAGAGGAGGTCACGTATCTCTGTCCTTTTCTAATCGAAGAAATGATTTTTTTACAACTAATAACTTTAGCAAAAAATAAAGAGAAAGCCGTTTCTTGTATCAGAAAAAGCATTATTTTCTTTGATAAGAAAAAATTAATTTTATTGCTTCGTTCTCAAGAAAACCTCGAAAAACCAAATTGTCCACCCTAACCTCTATGATTTAAGTTTTTCAAGGTTTTCTTAAAAACGAAGCAATAAAATTAATTCTTTCTTATCAAAGAAAATATTGCTTTTTTTGATACGAGATGCGGCTTTCTCTTCATTTTTTGCTAAAGTTATTAGTTTTTGTAAAAAAATCATTTTTTTTATTAGAAAAGGACAGAGATACGTGACCTCCTCTTAATTTGATTTTGTAATAATACAGTGATTTCACTGGATTTCATGTGATTTAGAATCGATTACAGAGCAGGGTGGTCACTGATTTCAAAGAGTAAATAGCCCCTCAGCGTACATGCGTATTCCAAGCGTAGTGAAGCTTATATATGCTATATACAGCTTTGAGTCTTTGAAAACTGGAAAACTATAATGTCGATGTACAAGTTCCCACGGTGATATGAAATATTAAAAAAATACTATATTAGTTCTAAAATATTATTTTGTGAAAAATAGTTAAAACAAATGTTACTGTTAATATTAGTCATAAACATATTATATATTCCTCATATTCTTACGATTGAATTTTAGTTGTTTTTTTTCTAATTCCAAGATTTTCACGAAAAAATGTGATAGATTCGCAAAGACTGATACTAAACATAGATTAGAATTTATAATATAAATCAATTTATAATATAAATCAATTTATATGTAAGGCTCATCTTTGAATTTTATTACAATTTAATTTATTGCATGTTGTTACTATACAGTCTAAAAGAAGTTACCTTAAAATTATTCAGAAAAATTAAAATAGTTAATTTCTTTACTTTTACCCGTTCCTATACATTACAAGTATGCACGCTTTTTTTAAAAATTAAGAGGAGGCCGTATCATTCTGTCCTTGTCGAATCTAAATTTTCTTTATTATTGATAAATTAAATATTTTCATAGAAAAGTAAGACAACCGCCCAATAGAGCAAAAGACAAGCGAACGATTCTTTTCTATGAAAAAATATGAAATTTTAATTATTTTTCAAGTGAAGTCTGAAACGGAAAAACAATCGCACTTGATTGAGTTGATTCAATTGTTTTTCCGTTTCAGACTTCACTCGAAAAATAATAAAAATTTCATATTTTTTCATAGAAAAGAATCGTTTGCTTGTCTTTTGCTCTATTGGGCGGTTGTCTTACTTTCCTATGAAAATATTTTGTTTATTTATAATAACGAAAATTTAGATTAGACAAGGACAGAATGATACGGCCTCCTCTTAAAGACGTCTTTTTAACTTCAAAGCGTAGAACCTCATCTAAAACCAAAAAACAATGATTTTCTTCGATTTTTTTTTCATGGAAAGAATTAAATAAAAAATTCAGATTTTTTAACGCTTATAATAAGTGTTAAAGTAAAGAGAATGATTTTTTAAATATAAAATACTTTAAACTTTTTATAAAGCAACAATCTCGAATAAAGATGACCAATTTATCTGTACTATAGGAGCCGTGAGAATCATTTAAAATCAAAACACCAACAGTTAAATGATTTATAATTTTAGAAATTGATTTTTTCATTTTTTTCGCTCTTTTAAGAACTATAAAAAATGTAAATATCATTTACATTTAGGTACAACCATCAACAAAATTAAATCTACTTTTATATAAGCAATGTAATCCATTCAGTAGTTTTTGAGATGTTGCAGATAAATTTTAAAAATACAGGACTTTAGAAAACGCGATATAAAGATACGCTTTACCACGTAAATTCAATACAAGTGGGACTGCTTTTTTATGTTACATCTCTTTTATTAAATTATTTACAATTCAAACTATTTTAACACAATATATTTTACACATGATAAGCTATCGAGAATGCAATTTTCAGTATTGATTAGATTTTATTGTTCTTCTTAATCATATGACTATGACTATTTTTTTTTTTTTAAATTAGAAATCAGTATACCTTTTCCCGGTATCGTCCCCCCCAAGGGAGGTCTCTAGATCCGCCGCTGGAAATGTCTAACAGCATTAAAATATTAAGGCCTAATCATCGTTATACGGGGATAAATAATATTTCAATACCCGGTCAAAAAAGGTTAGCTGTAAAATATAGCTAAAAAAATAGATAAATATATAGCTGTATCGAGCTGTTTTTACAGCTATATTGATGTATTTTTTTAACTCTTTTTTATAGTTAAAAATGTTCTTAATTTTATAGTTAATAATTTCGTTATCTACCCGGTCAAAAAAAGGTAGCTATAAAAAGTAGCTAAAAATATAACTAAATATATAGCTGTATCGACCTGTTTTTACATCTATATCGAAACGTTTTCTAGCTATTTTTTTTAGTTAAACATTTACCTAAATTTACATTTAATAATTTGATTATGTGCCCGGTCGGAAAAAGGTAGCTATAAAAAATAACTAAAAAAATAGCTAAATATACAGCTGTATTCTCAGTATTTTATAGCAGTATTTTCAACTGTATTTTCGATATTTTACAGTTGTATTTTTAGCTGTATTTTTAGCTGTATTTTACAGCTATATTTTTATAGCAGTATTTTTAGCAGTATTTTCAGAAATTCACATAAAGATTATTTTATAATTTCACGGGATAATAACTTGTTATTTATTTTTCTGTAAAAAAAAGTTTCAGAAAAGAGGTAGAACTCATCATGTTAACTCTCCGAAGATCAAAGAATTTCTATGATTTAGCACAAAGTATCTTGATCTTATATACCTGGGTCCTCCAAATTTGTCGATGGAATCGTAAAATCTAAAGAAACGCCACTTTGCGATGGTGCACCAACCAATGATTAAAGACAGGTAAATTCATTTTCACGGCGCTAGGTGGCGTTTCTCTGAATTTTATGATTCCATCGACAAATTTCAAAGACACGGGTATATAAGAGCAAGATACTTCCTGCTGAATCGTAAATGCTCTTCGATCATCGGAGAGCTGACTTTTATGAGGTTTACCTCATTTTTGAAACTTTCTTTTACAGGAAAATAACTAACAAGTTATCATCCCGTGAAATTATAAAATAATCTTTGTGTGAATTCCCGAAAATACAGCTAAAAATACTGCTATAAAAATATAGCTGTAAAATACAGCTAAAAATACAGCTAAAAATACAACTGTAAAATATCGAAAATACAGCTGAAAACACTGCTATAAAATACTGAGCATACAGCTGTATATTTAGCTATTTTTTAGTTATTTTTTATAGCTACCTTTTTTCGACCGGGCACATAATTAAATTATTAAATGTAAATTCAGGTAAACGTTTAACTAAAAAAATAACTAAAAAACACATCGATATAGCTGTAAAAACAGGTCGATGCAGCTATATATTTAGTTATTTTTTTAGCTACTTTTTATAGCTACCTTTTTTTGACTGGGTAGATAACGAAATTATTAACTATAAAATTAAGTATATTTTTAATTATAAAAAAAAACTAAAAAAACACATCGATATAGCTGTAAAAACAGCTCGATACAGCTATATATTTAACTATTTTTTTAGCTATATTTTACAGCTAACCTTTTTTGACTGGGTAAAGGCCCTGGTAAAAAAAATCACGTGACAAATCACCTGATTTCTCAGGTATTTTATCATCCTTATTGAAAATAATAACGTATTTTTATGACGTCATTAAATGACGTCATTAAATGACATCATTAAATAACGTCATTGTATGACGTCTTTTAGCGTGTCAGGAATTGGGACGGAAAATAACGTCATTTTCGTAATACTAATGACGTCATTTCAAAAGGTTTTTTTCTGCCCCCATTCTTGCAATATGGAATGACGTTCATTTATATATTGAAAATGACGTCATTTTTTGTTTTAGTTCAGTCCTTATTGAAAATATTTACGTCATTTGTTGTGACAGGAATTGGGACGGAAAATAACGTTATTTTGATAATACTAATAACGTCATTTCATTATGTTATTTCCCCTGTTGAAAATAATGACGTCTTTCTAAGACATCTTTGAAAGACGTCTTCAAAGACGTCATTTTCTCCAAATTTAGGAAAAAATAACGTCATTTTTCATGAATCATGACATTGAAAATTGTCTTTACATGATATTTATTTCCCATTTAAAGGAAAAAACAAAGACGAGATAAATCTCGTAGTTTCAACTTTTCGAAAAACGAAGATCATTTGCGATTAAACTGAAAATGTTCTGGCCTTATATATTTGCGTCTTTGAAAATTGTATAAGGGATCGCGAAACTTGAAAATCGCCACCTGGTGATTTAAATTTAAATTGACACAATAGACTATCAATTCGACTGTAAGTCACTAGGTGGCGTTTTAAGTTTACTGATCCTCGATGCAAATTTCGAAGATGCAGATATATAAGGCCAGAATAATCTCAGCTTAATCGCAAATGCTCTTCGTTTTTCGAAGAGTTGAAACTACGAGGTTTACCTCGTTTTTGTTTTTTCCTTTAAATGGGAAACGATTAACATGTAAAGTCATTTTTCAATGACATAATTCATGAAAAATGACGTTTTTTTCCCTAAATTTGGAGAAAATGATGTCTTTGAAAGACTTCTTTGAGGACTTCTTTGGTCGTGTCTTGGATTGGAACAAAAAAAGACGTCATTTTTCCAATGTTTAGAAAAGCTATTTAACAAATGACATCTTTTTATAATTTCAAAAACTTATTTTTTCATAAAAATTCGTAGAAAAAGGCGTCATTTTTATTAAAAAATACGTCTTTGAAATAATAAAAAGACGTCATTTGTTAAATAGCTTTTCTAAACATTGGAAAAATGACGTCTTTTTTTGTTCCAATCTAAGACACGATCAAAGACGTCTTCAAAGACGTCATTATTTTCAACAGGGCTGAACTAAAACAAAAAATGATGTCATTTTCAATACATAAATTACGTTATTCCGTATGGCATGAATGGGAGCAGAAAAAAACGTTTTGAAATGACGTCATTAGTATTACAAAAATGACGTCATTTTCCGTCCCAATTCCTGACACGCCAAATGACGTAATTATTACTGAATTAAAAGAAAAAATGACATCATTTTTAATACATAATTAACGATATGTCATTTATGTTTTATATCAGGTGATTCATCACCTGATTTTTCTTAACAGGAAAAATACTCACAATCACAAGATTCTAAATTACAATCAATATTTAGCGGTTGTCAAATGGAAATAAGAAAGCCATCGAAATATTTATATAAGCCTATTAATCTAGCGGGAGAACGAATGCCACGCACGTCGATTCTTACACTGTTAAAAAATGCATGAAATTTGCTTCCAGTACATGCATTAAATTTTCTGAAAATACATTAAAATTACGATAAAATGTATTAATTTTCATGCAAATCATCATTAAGAGGAGGTGGAGTATATCTGCCCTTTTCTAATCAAAGAATTGATTTTTTCACAAAAATTAATAATTGTAGCAAAAAATAAGAAGAAAGCCCCATCTCGTATAATAAAAAGGAAGATTTTCTTTTATGAGGAAAAATTATTTTTATCGCTTCGTTTTTAAGAAAACCTTGAAAAACTGAATCGTCCATCCTAACCTTTATTTTTTAAGTTTTTCAAGGTTTTCTTCAAAACGAATCGATAAAAATAATTTTTTTTCATCAAAGAAAATCTTCCTTTTTATTATACGAGATGGGGCTATCTCCTTATTTTTTGCTACAATTATTAGTTTTTGCAAAAAAATAAATTCTTTGATTAGAAAAGGATAGAGATATACGACCTGCTCTTAAATTTTATTTATTAAGAGGCGGTCGGAACCAAATCGGTGACTTAGTTCGGTGCTTGTAATAAATGCTTATAATAATTTATTCATTTATTAATATGGTAAAAATGTAGTCATTTCCTCTAGTCATGTATATACAGAATAATTTAAAATATTTAAAGCCACAAAAATATACAAAATATTGTTATAAAGCGAAAAATGCCACCTAACAATCGACACGACAGTTTTTTGCATGCGGTATATCTCAAGTCAGTTTGATATTTGTAATAAATGCTTATAATAATTTATTTACTTATTCATATGGTAAAAATATAGTCATTTCCTCTAGTCATGTATATAAAGAATAATTTGAAATAGTTTAAGCCATAAAAATATACAAAATATTATCGTAAAGCGAAAAATGCTGACTTGAAATATACCGCAAGTCACCGATTTGGTTCCGACCGCCTCTTAAGATGAAATTTAATACTGATTTGCATGAAAATTAATACATTTTACCGTAATTTTAATGTATTTTCAGAAAATTTAATGCATGTACTAGAAGCAAATTTCATGCGTTTTTTAACAGTGTAAAGCATAGAAAGCAAATTTGCCATTTAATATTTATCCGTTTATAAGAGAAGACGTTATGCTGAAAAATGAAATGGCGTCAGTCGAACTTGCTGATCAAATACATGCTTATTTTTACGAAAGTCACAACGTGATTCACAAAATCAAGCAAAATGAAACTCATATTTTAACCGAAATGATGACTAAAGTCGATGCGCTCGTTAGTCAATGAAACGAGGATAATAAACGCTCACAGGATAAAACTTGGCACGAAGATAACAAATCAGGAGGACGCGGGCGTAGCAAAAGTAGAGACAGGAAAAATTATTGTTATCATTACAGTCAATACGGTAAAAACGCGTATAAATGCACTAAACCGTGTGATTGGGTAGATCATTCCAACAAACTGGACCAACCAAACGTGAAGAATATGAGTAGCGTAAGCTCAGACGGTAATAAAGAAAACTCTAGTATGTCGTTGAACTAGAAACTCGGCGCGTCATGAAGACCAACGTGGCCTGGATTAAATTAGTGCCTCTCCACGTGAAAAATAGAACCACCAACGAGGTGTTCTTAATTGACTCGGGCGTGGAAATTTCCGTAATCCATAGACCAAAAAATTTTTTTGGAAAAAAGACGAATATACACCTATATGCAGTCACCGACACTAAGATAAACACATATGGTACACTACCCAAAAAGCCTGATTTTGGGTTCTCTCAGGAACTGCTTTAACTTTTTATTATTGCGGATGTTCCTTACTGAGTCAAGCTGTCTCAACTGGGCACACTAAAAATGAAATTGCACTTTCCAATCATTTTATTATTTTATTACGAAGATGTATTGATAAAAAACAACGTCCTAAAAAATTTTCGAAAAATTTAAATTTTTTAAAAAGTTATTAACAAATGAAGTCTAAAGCCGTTTTTTTTTTCAAAATTCAATTTCTCCGCAAATATTAAATGAAAGTTGATGAAATTTTAAGGGTAAGTACAAAACTATCTTCTATTTAAGATGAAATTTAAATTTTATAAAAATGTTTACAATTGTTGTTATAAAATTAATTTTTTAATAAACAATTGAAAATTTAACAAACTTCTCGGGTAGGTAGGAAAAAATTTTTTTTTTAAGGAATATTCTATAAAGTCTAAAGTATCTTTTCCTGAAAGAAAATTTTGGTAATATTCATAAACAAAAAAGTTACGAATTTTTTAATGCGGCGGGATGAGCTTGCGGCGCGCTACCGCGAGAGATACTTACGCGCGTTCAAGCGCTCAGCTTTTTGTACCTGCTTATTTATGCATTTACAATTCATAATAAATAAAAAATTCATGATTAAATAATTAAATATAGATTATATTTTAATAATTATGACATTTTATTTATAATATTTAAGAGGCGGTCGGGTCTATTCGCCGCTACATATAGGGTGGCGCTGCGGTCAGGTGAGAGAAATCTATTAAATATTTTTTATCCAGCTATTTACAATTTTCTGAGACGACAATATACTTTTAATGTTGTCATTTCCTCTAGCCATCTATATGTAGAATAATTATTAATACTTATCTTGTTTGAAAAGTCTAAAATATTGTTCTAAAGCGAAAAATGCGATGCAACGTAGGACCGATGTAAACATGCGTGAACCTTCCCTTAGTGCAACAGAGAGAGCAATACTAAAGAATGATGTATGCTAATGTTTACGTCGACTCTACCTCGCGCCGCATTTTTCGCTTTATAACAATATTTTAGACTTTTCAAACAAGATTAATATTAATAATTATTCTACATATATATGGCTAGAGGAAATGACAAGATTAAAAGTATATTATTGTTTCAGTAAATTTTAAATTGCTGTATAAAAAATATTTTATATTTTTCTCTCACCTGACCGCAGCGCCACCAAGCGGCGAATGGTTCCGACCGCCTCTTAAAGAGAGAATTTCTGAATAGTACTCTTCGAATCATCAGAAAAAATCGTGTACATGGATTATTATTGCATTCAAATATTGTTTAGATTCTATTTTATTGTTTAATATCATTAACTCGAGTATACTTACTCACGTGTAGCATGCCAAAATATTTTTTTCAACGAACGTTGAAATTCTATGAAATTGTAACCATCGACATTTTCTTGGAAAAGCGGTATATAACGATGAAAACAAATTCGAATCGTGACTTAGATGCATTTGTTAAATATATGCAAATCTGTCAGTCGTATTGTTTTTATTATGACGCCACCACCTAAATGTTGCAATCCTTTCAAAAAAATAAAGCATGATTGCTGTACAAAGAATCTTAAGTTTTTATCGAATAAATGTGACAAAAGGCTTACTGGTTTATTTGGATTGTATGTTTGTGCTGTATGTAAAGTTGAATTATATCGTAATAAAACATTTCAATTTCTAAGTGTTGATAAAGAAAATAAAATTATTGAACAAAATGCCGAAGAGTCTGAAGAAGAAAATTTGAATGAAGAAAAAGATAAAGATTATGTGTGTCCGAGTGTAGATAATAAAATAAAAAAACGAAAACTTGTAAGCGCCATCGAAAATATTATTATGGGACAATCTTCTCCAAAAAAGCAATCGCTTTCAGTCGTTGAAGTAGATAAAAAAATTGTTTCCAAATTTATTAATGACGAAAATTATAACAAATGGGTCAGTGATTTCAAACTAGCCCTATTTTGTGCATCAAGTCGTCAAGAAAAGATAGTTCTTCTTACTACGATTCCTTATAAATTGTCGATACGTACAGCAGTAAAAGAATTCGGAGTAAGTAAACGTATGCTTAGCACTGCTAAAAAGTTGAAAGAGGAAAAGGGTTATCTTGCTCATCCAGATAAGAAAAAAGGTCGAGCAATGAGTACTACAGATATTGACAAAGTTAAAGATTTTTATCTTCATGACGATGTGAGTAGGGTCATGCCAGGATCGAAAGACTACAAATCTGTTGTTGTTAGTGGAAAACGCCAACACGAACAGGTATGAAAATGAAAATATCGTCAGTTGTTTTATTTATTGCGCTTCGTTTTTACGCTTTACGAGTTTGTAATATAGTTCAAATAATTATATATCTAAGTACATAAAAGCTCGAAAATGTAGATTTATTATAAAATATTTCCTCTTTGATAAATTAAAATCTGTAATGATATGAGATAAAATAGTTAGTAGGGATGTTTCAATTTCATCTTAATATTTTTTTAGAAACGCTTATTATTGGGAAATCTTGCCGATTTACATACAGATTTTGTAAAGAAATTTCCGGAAGTAAAAGTTTCGTTGTCAGTTTTAAAACTTTGAGGCCACCTCAGTGTATTTTAGCTGGTCCTAAGGGTACGCATAATGTTTGCGTTTGTAAAGATCATGGCAATATCCGTCTAAAATTAAGAGGCCTCAAACAAGAACTCGCTCGAAAAAACATCAATTTTCAAACAAGTTATCGAGAACTTTTTATTGAAATAATTTGTCCAAGTCAAACTGCAGCTTGTTATCTGGGAAATTGTGAAAACTGTCCTGGGACAAAGAAAATTCTCGATGATTTGAAATCAACTTTTGAAAATAATGGCATCACAAGTATTACATTCAATCAGTGGCTCACAACTGACAGGTATTTGTTAAATATTTGTTTCTCAATTTTTTTAGACAGTAATTAATTTTCTAAAATATATAATTTTCTATTAGATGTCAACTACTCACACAAACTGAAAGTTCACATATTTTTATTAAAAATCTTGGTAAAGAGTTGCCAAAAGTTTTAAAACATGATTTTATTGCCAAGTCGCAAGCAGAATATCTAGAAAAATTGAAAAATTTACTGGAATATGGTGAATATCTCGTAACTCTTGATTACTCTGAAAATTATTCTTTTCATGTGCAAGATGCTATTCAGTCGCAACATTGGTCAAAAGATCAAGCAACTCTTCACGTTTATGTTATATATCACAAGAAAAACAATGTTCTTGAGCATACGAATTTTGTAGTTTTTTCCGAGTATATAAACCATGATGCCACTGGAGTTCACCTTTATAATTCGAAAATGATTGGATTCTTGAAAAATAGATTTGGTGCTGAAAATATTTAAAAAATCTACTATTTTTCCGACGGAGCTGGTTCACAATATAAAAATAGATTTAATTTTATGAATTTACTATTTCACGAAGAAGATTTTGGCTTTAAAGCAGAATGGCACTTATTCGCAACCGCACATGGAAAGGGAGCTTGCGATGGGATTGGTGGATGTGTTAAAAGACAAGCTTATCGAGCCAGTTTGCAAGGTGCTCAGATAACGGATACACGAAAATTATTTGAATGGGCGCAAAAATCCTTTCCTAAAATTTATTTTGATTTCTGTTCATCGAATGAGTATGACGAACATAAACAAGGTTTGGAATCTCGCTTTTCACAAGCAAAAACAGTCAAAGGAACACGTCAATACCATAGCTATAAGCCACACGATTCAAAAAATATAACATGCAAGATTTTTTCTGATGATTCTAAGAGTACTGTTCAGAAAGTCTCTACTTAGATATTGTAAATAAAATGTTATAATTATTAAAATATATTATATATCAAATTATTTTCTCATGAATTTTATTTATTACGAGTTTTAGTTATTATTAATGTTATTTATTATGAGCAAATGCATAAATAATCAGGTACAAAAAGCTGAGCGCTTGAACGCGCGTAAGTATCTCTCGCGGTAGCGCGCCGCAAGCTCATCCCGCCGCATTAAAAAATTCGTAACTTTTTGTTTATGAATATTACCAAAATTTTCTTTCAGGAAAAGATACTTTAGACTTTATAGAATATTCCTTAAAAAAAAATTTTTCCTACCTACCCGAGAAGTTTGTTAAATTTTCAATTGTTTATTAAAAAATTAATTTTATAACAACAATTGTAAACATTTTTATAAAATTTAAATTTCATCTTAAATAGAAGATAGTTTTGTACTTACCCTTAAAATTTCATCAACTTTCATTTAATATTTGCGGAGAAATTGAATTTTGAAAAAAAAACGGCTTTAGACTTCATTTGTTAATAACTTTTTAAAAAATTTAAATTTTTCGAAAATTTTTTAGGACGTTGTTTTTTATCAATACATCTTCGTAATAAAATAATAAAATGATTGGAAAGTGCAATTTCATTTTTAGTGTGCCCAGTTGAGACAGCTTGACTCTACTCTATATTGGGAGGGGATGTTTCAAATCATTTCTATCTTTACCTGATCTTAAAAAAAATTATTAACTAACGCGAATACTAACGAAACAATTGATGGATTTAATAAAGCCGTTCCTGACTTACAAATCTCCTTAATAGCCCCCAAGATCAAGTACGCGCATATTTTAAACAAGTTTCCTACGGTGATAGGCATTGATAGGCCAAAATCTCTAAAGAAGAGAGGCATTTATCATTAAATTAAGACCACAGGCCCTCCTTGTGCGCAGAATTTGCGACATATACAATCTGAAAAATTAAAAGTAGTGAAAGCAGCGTTTGAAGAGTGGTGTAGGTTAGGTGTGTGTAGACCCTAGAAAAGTTCTTGGGCTACATCCATTCATGTAGTGCCTAAAAAAACGGGGAATGGACAGTTTGTGGAGATTATAGAAAGTTGAATGAGGTAACGATACCGAGTAGATACCCTACACTGAAAAAAAAGCCGATGTCACACGCTGCGAAGTCGATTGTTGTGAAGGATTCAGACAACTTTCGCAGCTATTAATAACGGAAAATCGCAATATAAGAGTGTGTAACAATATCGCAGCCAATCATTCCAACTTTCTGTATAAAAGATTACATTGATCGGAGCAGATCGCTGCGACTGAGCTGCGTTGTGGCTCGCTACGGCTCTCCGTAGTCTACGGCACAGAAAGTTGAATCCAAGCCCAGCGACTAAACTGCTTTGTCGCTCGCTACGGCTCTCCGTAGTCTACGGCACAGAAAGCTGAATCCGAACACAGCGATTTATTGCGCGGTCGCTCGCTTTGAATGCCGATCTCAAGCATTGCGACAACGCTTTGAACACGCTTGCTTGATTAATAAATAACATTGAAAAAATGATAATTTTTACTTCCTTTTATATTTTCTTTAATGTTCATGTAATTATGTGGATTCATAATTTTGAACTATTTTTAAAAATTTATAATTTATAAGTACAGTTATTAATGCTTTAGTATCTTTGATTATTTTTTTTTTATTTTTAGATTTATTAGGACATATTTAAAGTTAAATAGTTAAAAAACTATACTAATAAATCTATTAACAAATCTAAAAATAAAACAAATAAAAAATTGAGAAAAAAAATAACTTTTTTCAACAAACAATTTATGTGATCATGGATAATAACATTTATGAAGTTATTATTAAATATTAGATTACCTTAATTATATTGTTCTAAATTTCATACGCAAGTTGTATTCACTTGCCGTAAAAGGGAAAATATTTACAGAGGATTTTTATGCTATTTTAAATTCTTAATTAATTTAGGTACATAATAAATAATTAATAAATATTTCCAAGTAAAAAATACTCAAAACCTGGTAGAACTAAGATTTATTGGTAATATCGTCACTACATATTTACACATGATATCTGATAAAAATGTATTTGTACGTTTTCTTCAAAACAAAGTGCGTTTGAAGAAAGAAAATCTTATGATTGATTAAAAATGACTGTTTTAAATACTTTTCCGCAAATTCAGGTGTTTTTAGAAATTTTCTTCGTTATCGCTGAAATTTATTCGTTTCCTTATAAAAAAATATTAAGTCAAGTCATTAAATATCAAATCAACTTAGGCAGTTTTTGTGTATATTCAATAGTGATTTTTCACCTAACAGGTAAGTTAAAAAGTCTACATTTTGTTACAAATAAGATTATAACTAAAGTTTTTATATACGTGTTGCGACTAATCAGACAATAAAGTTCAAGGTAAAATAAAATCTTATGGACGATTTAACAAACAAAGAAAAAATAGTTTATTAACGTGTTAAAAATGTTGAGCAGTGTTACAGTTTTAGGAGAGACTTATGAATTCAATCTGATCAAGTCAGCGACTACATTCTCTTTTTATACATTGAAGAAAAAATGCTATCTATCGGCCGCGCGCCAAACAAAAATAAAAATGAATTTCTTTTTTCAACATCCTCCCACCTTGAGCTGCAAGCTCAACTTACTTAATAATATAAGAAAGAAAAAAAAAAAGCTTTCAATAATCAAATTTTTGATTTTTAGTGACAATACGACCGTAGCGCGTTACATACTTATTATCAACGTTTGAGTGCGTCGCTGATTCTTTTTCTTTACCAATTACACGCTTATTAAAAATTTTTTTATTAGCGATAACTTGAGGAAATTCTTTGATTTGACTTTTAACAGGCTGATCAAGCTCTAATGGATATAATCGTTGTGTGGCTCGTATGCACTCTCCGTATTGAGTTTTTACACGATACACGCGTGCATTTCCATCTCGCCCGCTAATCATCGATACGATACGTCCTAACGGCCAATCAATACGCTTTTGATCGTCATTACCTACTAGAACTAGATCGTTTACATTCAGTTTTCGCTTTTCGTCAAGTTTCTTGTTTTCTCTAAGTTGTCCCAAATACTCGGAACAAAATCTTACTCGCAAATCGTTTTTTAATTTTTAACAGTATCGTGATTTTTCACGAAGATCAATAGCATCTATATCGGGTACACCTATTTGACGTATATCTTGTATAAACATACTTGGTGTCATTCAATCATTACTATCAGCTGTCATATAAGTAAGTGGACGCGCATTAATAACAGCTTCACAATCGCGAAGAATAGTATTCATATCGTCATATTTAACAGAAGCTTTGCCTAAAATTCTACGCAGTAAATGTTTTACAAGTCGCACTATACGCTCCCACCAACCGCCCCATCATGCCGCGTATGGCGGATTAAAATGCCAGTCGATTCGCTCAACCGAGCTGTATTCAGCGATAACTTGCCAATTTAATTCTTTAAAATCATTTTCTGCACCCACAAAGTTGGTGCCATTATTGCTAAATACAACAGCGGGTCGACCTCTTCGTGCAACAAATCTACGAAACCCCTTAAGAGGCGGTCGTATAGTTCTGTCCTTGTCTAATCTAAATTTTCGTTAAAATTACTAAACTAAATATTTTTATACAAAAGTAAGGGCAGAGCCCAATAGATTTAAGAATGAGCAGACGATTCTATTCTATGGAAAAATATAAAATTTTTATTAGTTTTCGAGTGAAGTCTGGAACGGAAAAAGTGTTAAATTTGATTGAAGTGCTTAAGAGGAGGTCGCGTATCTCTGTCCTTTTCTAATCAAAGAAATGATTTTTTTACAAAAACTAATAACTTTAGCAAAAAATGAAGAGAAAGCCGCACCTTGTATCGAAAAAAGCAATGTTTTCTTTGATAAGAAAAAATTAATTTTATTGCTTTGTTCTCAAGAAAACCTTGAAAAACCAAATTGTCCACCCTAACCTCTATGATTTAAGTTTTTCAAGGTTTTCTTGAAAACAAAGCAATAAAATTAATTCTTTCTTATCAAAGAAAATATTGCTTTTTTTGATACGAGATGCGGCTTTCTCTCTATTTTTTGCTAAAGTTATTAGTTTCTGTAAAAAACTCAATTTTTTTATTAGAAAAGGACAGAGATACGTGACCTCCTCTGAACACTTTTTCCGTTCCAGACTTCACTCGAAAACTAATAAAAATTTTATATTTTTCCATAGAATAGAATCGTCTGCTCATTCTTAAATCTATTGGACTCTGCCCTTACTTTTGTATAAAAATATTTAATTTAGTCGTAGTAACGAAAATTTAGATTAGACACGGGCAGAACTATACGGCCTCCTCTTAAGGAAATCCGCTGTCGACAAAGATGTTAAAAGTTCAAAATGAACCGCTCTATATACCGCGCAGGTAAATATACAGACATAAGTTTTCTCACTACCTTTTAAAATAAGAGGTCCAGCTAAATCGATCCTGATTATCTCAAAAACAGCGGCTTCTCTCACGCGTTCTACCGGTAAAGGTACTTGAAAAGATTCCATTCGCTTGCTTTCGTAACGCTTACATTTAATACATTTTGATAGTATAGATCGAACACTACGTCGCGCCGAAAAAATCCAAAATTTTTCGCGTAAACTACACAATACCGTGAGAGTGCCAGCGTGTCCTAACCTTATATGCTCATCTCTTATAATGAGTGAAACAACACGATGCGAAGGATCTAATACTATCGGACAGCGAAAATTTTCATAATCTTCACGATAAAAAATTTTAGTTTTTAATCTAAACAAGCCATTTTCATCTTTAAAAACATTAAGAGATTTTAATTTATCATCGTTTTCATTTACAAACATTTCTTTCTGAACTAACTTTAATAATAATAATATTTCCGCGTTATTAATCTCCCGACTATCAACGTAAGTGAACATACATCTTTCTCGTTTCTCTTTAAGCCGTGAGTTTATGAAAAATCTATTTATCCATGCAATCATTCTTACAATTTTTATATAACTAGAAAAATATCGCAAATATATATCAGACTCATTAACATTCGATTTACAAACTAATACAGTAGAACTAGCAGACGCCTTTTTCATTTCGCATCGCACTTCTTCTTCATTGATCAACGGTTCTTCTTTAGGCCACTGGTTCTGAGGCAGTTTAAGCCAATCAGGCCCCTCCCACCATCGGGAAGCTAACAACTGAGAAGAACTGCATCCTCTTGAAGGCAAATCTGCAGGATTTTGTGTGCTAGCGATATGTCTCCAAGTAGCATTATTAGTCAAAGTTTTTATCTCTTGCGTTCGATTCCAAACAAAGGTTGACCACTGTGCCTCCCTATTAATCCATGACAAAACAGTAGTCGAATCGGACCAGTATACAACTTCAATATCATCATATCGCAGAGCTTTTATCAACGAGTTTGTCAGACGAGCAGTACCCTACTGAAAAATATATATGAGATCTCATATGAGATCTCACATGGGATCTCATATGAGATCTCATATGAGATCTCACATGCGATCTCATATGAGATTTTGGCACGAGAACTCATATGAGATCTCATATGAGATCTCATATGAGATCTCATTTATATTTCACATTTTCAACCCTACTAAAAAATATATATGAGATCTCATATGAGATCTCACATGCGATCTCAAATGAGATCTCACATGCGATCTCATATGCGATCTCATATCAGATCTCATATGAGATCCCGTATGAGATCTCATATATATTTTCTATTTTCAACCCTACACAGAAATATATATGAGATCTCATATGAGATCTCACATGCGATCTCATATGAGTTCTCGCATGAGATCACACATTACAATCTCATATGAGATCTCATATGAGATCTCGTATGAGTTCTCATATATACTTTATATTTTCAACCCCTACTGAAATATCTATATGAGATCTCATATAGATTTTTCAGTCGGGGTTGAAAATATAAAGTATATATGAGATCTCATACGAGATCTCATATGAGATCTCATATGAGATTGTAATATGAGATCTCATGCGAGAACTCATATGAGATCGCATGTGAGATCTCATATGAGATCTCATTTATATTTCTCAGTAGGGTTGAAAATAGAAAATATATATGAGATCTCATACGGGATCTCATATGAGATCTGATATGAGATTGCATATGAGATCTCATGTGGGATCTCATTTGAGATCGCTTGTGAGATCTCATATGAGATCTCATATATATTTTTTAGTGGGGTTGAAAATGTAAAATATAAATGAGATCTCATATGAGATCTCACATGAGATCTCATATGAGTTCTCGTGCCAAAATCTCATATGCGATCGCATGTGAGATCTCATATGAGATCTCATATGAGATCGCATGTGAGATCTCATATGAGATCTCATATATATTTTTCAGTAGGGTAATGGTGGCAGCCAGCAACTCGAGCCGTGAAATAGTCATCTTTTTGGTAGGGGCCACACGAGTTTTAGCTCCTATCAACTGTACATTTACAACTTCCATGTCTCGCTCAACTCGTATAAACACAGCTGCAGCATAAGCCAAAGCACTTGCGTCTGAAAATGCATGAATACTTACATTACAAATTTTATTAAAACCAATCATTTTTCTAGGAACTTTCAAATTTTCAAGAGTATATAAATCTTTTAGCCATTTCAAGAATTTTGTTTTTATTTCTACATGTTCTTCATCCCAGTCAATATTTTCTTTCCAGGATTCTTGAAGCAGCAACTTAGGATACAGTATCACAGGAGAGGTGACACCTATAGGATCGAATACACGTTGTGTAATTGACAACATAACCCTCTTAGTTAAATCATCATGTTTAAAATTCTTCAGGAATGACGAATTGACATTTAGTGTGTCATTTTTCTTGTCCCATATGACACCCAATACAGTGGTTTCATTATGCTGTCCGTCCTTGGTATGCTCCCAGCGTCTTAAATCAAAATTAGCTGCTTCCATGACTCGAGTTGCTTCGTCCATAAACAGCAATAAATCCTGCTCAGAGTCAACGCTGGTGATGCAATTATCCGAATAAAAACATTCTATCATTCTCTCTATAGTTTTTTGGCTAACTGAAATATTAAATAACCCATTTAAAACATTGTTTAAATGTAACTCAATAGGCTAGGAGTGTCTAAAAAGTGGGGATAAGCGAATCGTAGTCAGCACTCGTAGCGAGGAAAATAAGAAACTTGGTTCCCTATATTGCGATATATAAGCATTGTACGAAATATAAATATTTATTAAAATAGATTATTAAGTATTGTACAGTGTAATATTGATCAATATTTAACATGATATGTATATGTAGGAAATTATGTATTGAATAAAGTTTGACGAAAAATTCAATAGTATTATTATATAGGTTTATAAATAGTAACGCTGGTGCACGGAAGCAGACGCTAAGAAAACGTAAAGTTTTGTAAACACGGTAAAAGTTAGTCTACAACGCAGTAAATAACAAACATGGGATTCAGAAACTGTTGTGTTGTTGATTGTAAAAATACAGAGAAGAATAATTTAAAAGTAAAGTTTTATAAGTTTCCTGTTGCGTGGTATAGACGAGAGCAAAGGCGATTGTGGATAAATGCAGTTAAAAGGCAAGAGTAATTATAAACATAACCTATAATAAAATTTTGGAGCAGTATAATAACATTGATCTTCCTGTAAATTGTAATAATAAATAATATTATTTTCAGTTCTCATGGAATAAAATGGCAACCAACAAAAAAAGATAATATTTGCAGTGCACATTTTGTAGGTGGTTCAATGTCTGAAAATCAATATAGCCCAAGTTATGTTCCATCAATATTTCCTGATATTTACAAAAAAAAAAAAAAAATTAATGAAACCACTTTAATAAAAAGGTAAAAGATTTTATATATTAAAATGTATAGTAAATCAACTAAACAAAATATTAATTCTTTATAAATTGTTATTAGACATGAAAGATTTATGCAACGCAGGATAAAAGAAACTGATATTACAAAAAGTAATATATGTCAAATAAAAGATACAGCTTCCGCAGAAAACAATGTAATTGATACCACTTGCAGTGCAACCAATGATAATGATATGGATTTTTGTGATGAAGTATCAAAATTTAAATCTGAAGAATGTCAAGTAAATTTTTTGACGATGGCTACTGAATCATCAAAGACATTTATTTGTAATAGATACATTATAAATAATATCTGTGAAGCTGAAATTCAGTGTGAAATAAATGAAGTTGATAAACTAGTGATAATTCCAAGTAGAAAAACTGTAAGTGATAAAAAGTGTGGTACGACTCATCAGAGTGTTACAGATAAATAAAGCAATATTTTCTTTGATAAGAAAGAATTAATTTTATTGCTTCGTTTTCAAGAAAACCTTGAAAAACAAAATTGTCCACCCTAACCTCTATGATTTAAGTTTTTCAAGGTTTTCTGGAAAACGAAGCAATAAAATTAATTCTTTCTTATCAAAGAAAATATTGCTTTTTTTATTACGAGATGCGGCTTTCTCTTCATTTTTTGCTAAAGTTATTAGTTTCTGTAAAAAACTCAATTCTTTGATTAGAAAAGGACAGAGATACGTGACCTCCTCGTGTGATATTTCAAGTGCATCGAACGACAATATCTAAAATTTTTATTGAAACATTACAACATTTAGCATCGATTCTTCGTACATCAATAAAATGGTTTGATAAAGATACTGTACAAGCTATGATTCCAGATTGTTTTAAACCAAAATATTCTAACACCAGAATAATCATTGATTGTACTGAATTTCCTATTGAAGTACCAGCTGGTATTGATAATCGTATCTACACTTACTCTCATTACAAGGCAGGATTCACAGCAAAAGTTCTCATTGGTTGCACACCTAATGGTTTAATAACCTTCAAAAGTAAATGTGCAGGTGGAAGAAAGAGTGATTCGCAGATCACAATTGAAAGTGGTCTTCTAGATTTACTTGAAAATGATGATGTTATTTTAGTTGATAAAGGCTTTCCAGAAATAAGGACAAAAATTAATGAAAATGGTAAAAAAATATTAGTTGTCATGCGACCTTTTTTAACGAACCCAGAATTTAGTGAAGAAGAAATAAAGGACACGCATAGTGTAGCAAATGTAAGAATACACATAGAAAGAATAATGCAACGAATCGAATTGTTCAATATTTTAAATAAAGTGCCTACAAATTTATTTCCTTATATAGATGATATTGTACATATGTGTTGTGTATTGGTTAATTTACAGTCTTCAATTATTGCTGAAAAAACAAATTTTTGAATGTTAAATAAAAAATATTCTATAAAATACAAACTTTTCTGTATAAAATAAAAAGTTTTTAAAAAATAAAACAATTGTTTTTCATAAAATAATTTATTTTTTATAAATAATCTAACAAATCAATATATTATACTATTTTACATTAATATATTTTGAATATCACAACCAGTAAAAGTACGGGTATCATTTTTTGGTTTTACATTTATTTTAATATTTTCTTTAAGAGGAGGTCACGTATCTCTGTCCTTTTCTAATCAAAGAAATGATTTTTTCAAAAAAACTAATAACTTTATCAAAAAATGAAGAGAAAGCCGCATCTTGTATTAAAAAAAGCAATATTTTCTTTGATAAGAAAAAATTAATTTTATTGCTTCGTTCTTAAGAAAACCTTGAAAAACTTAAATCATAGAGGTTAGGGTGGACAATTTTGTTTTTCAAGGTTTTCTTGAGAACGAAGCAATAAAATTAATTTTTTCTTATTAAAGAAAATATTGCTTTTTTTAATACAAGATGCGGCTTTCTCTTAATTTTTTGCTAAAGTTATTAGTTTCTGTAAAAAACTCAATTCTTTAATTAGAAAAAGACAGAGATACGTGACCTCCTCTTAATATGTTTCTCATACAAAGCTTTCAAATAATAATTAAAATAAAAATCTTCACATATAGGAATCACATCGCTTAAAAAATCTTCATCCCTTTGAATTTGAACAACGTGACTACCACATGGGGAATAAATATATAGGTCACAAACTGTCAATCCAGTTATATACGTTTGTATCTGACATTGTGTGTAGTATTTTGAAGTTTTATTACACTCTACAACATCATCAACAAACTTTAAATAACGCACATTACAAACTTTTTTTTCAAAATCTACAATCCTTTTTTTCTCACATGTAATGGGGCATTTAATTTCAACTAATTTCGAAATACAATCATTTTCTACAACAACACCATCGACACTTGCACATAACCATGGTTGACTTTCACTAACAAGTACACCAATTTTTATAACAGTTACATTAAATAAATTTTGATATTCATTTAAAGCAACTTCTTCATTTTTAAGAGGCGGCCGTATAGTTCTGTCCTTGTCTAATCTGAATTTTCATTATAATTAGTAAACTAAATATTTTTATACAAAAGTAAGGGCAGAGCCCAATAGATTTAAGGATGAATAGACGATTCTATTCTATAAAAAAATATAAAATTTTCATTAGTTTTCGAGTGAAGTCTGAAACTAATGAAAATTTTATATTTTTTCATAGAATAGAATCGTCTGCTCATCCTTAAATCTATTGGGCTCTGCCCTTACTTTTGTATAAAAATATTTAATTTAGCCATAATAACGAAAATTTAGATTAGACAAGGACAGAACTATACGGCCTCCTCTTAAGACCATATTTCATCGATGGTGTAGTCAATCTCTTAAGATTCAGCATTTCTTCAACCAGAACTTCACTTCTTTTTCTTTTTAATGATTTAATGTCATGTACATTATTACTTGCTGAAAGCCTTAAAATTCTAGCACTATACCACTTTAAACACTTGGATTGATCTAAAGTATCTCTACACAACTCTACAATTTCTTTGTTTGTTAAAATAACATTTTCATTATAATATTTAATAAGACATTCCTCTAAAGTAAAAATATTTGTTGAAATATTGTATTATGTTAAACTTTCATCTTTAAAATTAAATAAATTCTTTACACAAACATCACAATTTAAGCAATCAAAATCAATAAACATTTTTTCAATTATTGAAAAAACTATAGATTTTATAAAAAATTGCGCTTTGTCCTTTTCTTCAATTAAGAGTCAGCTGTATACCGACACAGTTACCTGTTTTACCGAATCTATTTAAAATTTATTTTTTATAAAAACTAATAGCTTCAGGCAGAAATAAAGAGATGGTTTCGATTCGTGTAATAGAAAGCAATATTTTCTCTGATAAGAATAATTTAATTCCACTGCTTTATTTTCAAGAAAAGTTGGAATAACTTGAAAATCCCATCATTTGACACTAATTTCTAATTTTTTAAGTTATTCCAACTTTTCTTAAAAACGAAGCAATAAAATTAATTCATACTAATCAAAGAAAATATTACATTTTATTAAACACATCGAAACCATCTCTTTATTTTTGCCTCTTGTTGCTAATTTTGGGAAAAAAGTCAATTTTTTAATTAGAAAAGGACAGAGATACAGGACTCTTAATGCACTGCGTAATGCTGCAGATGATCCTGCCAAGTCTTCTAAACTAAATTCATACGGTACAACATCTTTTTTTTGTTTCGTAGGAAACATTTCATAAAAATACTTTCCTTTGGAATACTTGCATGTTCCAAGTTGTCTTGGAGTTGGCTTTCCCCAGGATTGTTCATAACTAGTTTTTGTTAAGCTTTCGTTTGAGTTAATATAAAATATTAACGCGTAAATATGTTTACATTTTCCACTTTTATTAGCTACACATTCACACGTTACTCTGGTAATGTTACGATTTTTGTCAATCTAAAATAAAAAAAATGTTTTTATTATGTAAATATACATAACCTCTAAAAATGTTTTTAGTATTAAATATAATCTATTTAATACTTACATGCAATTCCACATTGTAAGGTGCACTGGTAACAGACGTTTGTCTTATAACATGAGCTTTTATTAAATGACTAATACCGTTATGTCTATATTCTTTCACATAGCAAACATGGTCACTTAATACAAGCTCTTTTCCTTTTTTTATACCTGCTGGATTAAATTGAATACAATGATATACTTGTTAAAATCCAGTTTCAATAATTATATCCATTTTTTATTATTTTGTGCATTAAACACTTTCATTCGAATATAAGAAACAACAATAATAGCTTATTTTCAATAATAAACAATGCTTTTTAAATACCATACAAGGGTACCAAGTTTCGCTATTTTGCCGCTTTCAAGGGCGCTGCATGCGATTCTCCTGGCCTATAGTAGCTCCTAACAGAAAAGGGCTACATGTGACTCCAAAAACAACTCTATTATGACGGAAAATTATCAATTCCCCCTCCCTTTTCCATAGGAAACGCAAATTATTTCGATCTACGGGGGCTATACTTATCTGCAGGAAAGCTTTCTTGATATCGGCAGTCACTCCTATCTTCTTTTCTCGAAATCGCAGTAGTATCGACGGTATCAGCTCAATCAAGTTCGGACCAGTCTCTAAGCATTGATTGAGCGACGGCAGGTGAGCTTCTCTAGCAGAAGCGTCAAATACTGGACGAATCTTCGTAGATTTACTAAGTGGCTTGACGACTGGACGGTGTGGCAAATAATGCGAGTGACTGTTTATCTCTTCTGCAGGCGTTTTTTTAATAATACCATCTCGTTCCCATTCAAGGAAAATTTTATCATATTCATCGTAGAGTTGATTTTTATTTAAACTTTTAATAGTATTTTCTAATCTCTTTTCAGCTAATATTTTATTTGAAGAGATAGGCGGGTGATCTATGATCCAAGGCAATTTTACTTCATAGCGTCCTTCTTCATTTAAACAAGTAGTTTTCATGAACTTTTCTTTTACACGCAACTAACTTTCTTGCCTTGATTCTCTTTTAATCGGATCTTCTATACCTAATATATCTAACCGCCATAAATCTGAAACAGATGACTCTTCTAGCGACAGCATATTCAAAAATAATACTTCATCGTTTTGCGGCACTGCAGATATATCTTTACCCATGAGGGTCCATCCTAAATGTGTATCAATAGCAGTTAATCCATTTTTCAATTTATGTATTTTGCCTGTTAGTAGCTGTCCTGCTACATCAGCGCCAATAAGAAGGTCGATCGATTTGTTGCTATCTCCATTATCAGATAAAACAATTTTTCTTAATAAAAGTTCACTTAAACAATCATCTGATTTTACAATGGGAAGACCTCCGCAAATAACCTTCTGATCCATAACCTTAAAATTACAGGCATATTTATTTTCCAAATCTTTCAAATGAACAGTATACACATTATGTTTCTGCAATGAAGACTTCACGCCGCCGAATAACGTGTGACTTATCTCGCGAGTGTCAACCGGCACATAACCTATCTTTTCAGCGATTTCATTTGTAATGTACGAGCGTTGTGAACCACTGTCTATAAGCGCGCGCACTATACATTCTTTTGTCCCGTTGAACATTCTCACTTTAAGAGTTTGTAAATATACACTAGGCATAGCAGCATTCGTAAAATTCGCGAGACTATGCTCTTGTTTATTAGACATAACATTCGTGTTCTCTAATTTATCAACATTCGTTACAGCAACTTTATCTATAATGTTCTCTAATTTATCAACATTGGTAACAGCACAAATTTTCACTTTTTGTTAGCAGCCCTATTGCGGTTGGTACATCAGAAGTCGAAGACATATTTTTTACTTTTGTACGCTTTAACTTTTCATTATCATTTTGTAACGTAAAACCGGTAATCGCCATTCGAATGCGTTCTTCATTTTCAACTTCGTTACTTAAAAATTTCATGAGAGTTGCTAAGCGTTCTTTAGAATATCGCGCGCCACCTGTGGTCGATGATCATTGCCATGCACGTAACGTATCTTCAGGAATAGCCGACTCGACCAACGGAAATAACATCGTGGCACATTTCTATGAAGTCACACCTAATGTCTTGAGAGCTCGCATATGCGTTTCTAGCTTATCGTAAAGCGTAGCGAGATTCATTTTTTCCTTTCCACTAGTGTTATGCAAAACTAAGCCTAGTAGCTCTCTTATATAGACTTGAACTTGAAGCTCATCTTTTCCAAATCTATTTTTTAAGCTGTCTATGACCTTTGTATAATTTTCTTATGTTGGCGGGAAGCTATTAACTAAATCGTATGCACGCGAACCGACTTCTACAGACTGAAGCAATAATTGAAATTTATCCTCATCATCGACACTAATGTCCTCATCAATTTTTCGAAATTGATTCCAGAATTGCAACCAATCTTTAATATTTCCGGAAAATTTTACAATTTCGATATTAGGCAGCTTAAATTTCTTTCGCTCTGTATGCACTACTGTAGGATTTGCGGTATTCGCGATATTAGTAACATTAAGACTTCCCGAGTTTCTATAAAGCTTAGATACTTTGAGTTTAGCAGTCAAATATTTCTTTTTGTACTCATCAATTGCGTTGCTCTCCGTTTGATATAAACTAGGAGTACCGTTCTCACTTTCCAGAATAAATTTTAACACATTTGCAGAACTCTCAGCTAGTTCGGTCATTTTTTCTTCTAACAATTCGAAAGCGCCTGTAACTTGCTCTTCCTCACGAACATCGCTGTTTAAGAGAGCATTCAATTCATTTAACGATTTCGTAAAGGACGCTCTATGTGCCGTTCTCGCTTTTTTCAAAGCGTCCATCTTGATTTTTCAACAGTAACGTACACTTGAACAAAAAATTCACAACACGTCCTGTCACCGGTCGCCAGATGTTACAAATAAGATTATAACTAAAGTTTTTATATACGTGTTGCGACTAATCAGACAATAAAGTTCAAGGTAAAATAAAATCTTATGGACGATTTAACAAACAAAGAAAAAATAGTTTATTAACGTTTTAAAAATGTCGAGCAGTATTACAGTTTTAGAAGAGACTTATAAAGTCAATCCGATCAAGTCAGCGACTACATTCCCTTTTTATACATTGAAGAAAAAATGCCATCTATCGGCCGCGCGCCAAACAAAAATAAAAATGAGTTTCTTTTTTCAACACATTTTGTCATTTTTAAAAATTCAATTATATTGTACATGTTATTTTCAACAAAAATAGTTCTATTTAGTTTTTATAATAGTTTAATACTCTTTAATAGAAAATTTATAAAAACATTAATTTAACCAAAAAATTTGAGTAAATAAAAATATTCCATTACTTTGAATTTTTGACCACAAGATTTTTTATTTTTATTTTGGAAACCAAATGGAACATATTCCCAGACTTATTGATTTTTATTATTTATTTGATGTGAAATTTTTCGTATATATATATCTACAAGTTCTATGGATTTAATGCTATAACTAAGAGTATTATTTTATTAAAATTTCATAAAATGGAATAAAATAATATATGAACGAAAATAATTTTAAATAAATTTCAAAGATATATTGGTACATCTTTAAAAGTTTAAACTTTAAATATCACTTTTTTCAAACAATTTTTAAACAGTGACTATTCTATTACATTAAAAAATACACAACTGTTTGCGATTAAATTATTCTTTTCTGAAACTATGAAACAAAATTCATTTTTTAAAAAGCTATATTGCACGGTACCTTGAAAATTTCATTAATAGTATCAAACATTTTCGAAAAATAATATGAATGGTTTTTGCATAAATGGCATGGAAAAAAGCAAATTTTCGAAGGTTCTTTCATTAAATATAAATCACCTTTCAAAATTTTTTAATTTATCAAAATTTTTAATTCAAGGTTCACCGATTTTTTTCATAAATAAATTATTTTTTTTTATAAATATTAATTCGACGCTGGTAATCAACGTTCGATACCTTGTCATTGAAAACCCTTAACAGGAGGTCACGTATCTCTGTCCTTTTCTAATCAAAGAAATGATTTTTTTACAAAAACTAATACCTTTATCAAAAAATGAAGAGAAAGCCGCATCTTGTATCAAAAAAAGCAATATTTTCTTTGATAAGAAAAAATTAATTTTATTGCTTCGTTCTCAAGAAAACCTTGAAAAACCAAATTGTCTACCCTAACCTCTATGATTTAAGTTTTTCAAGGTTTTCTTGAAAACAAAGCAATAAAATTAATTCTTTCTTATCAAAGAAAATATTGCTTTTTTTATTACGAGATGCGGTTTTCTCTTCATTTTTTGCTAAAGTTGTTCGTTTGTGTAAAAAACTCAATTCTTTGATTAGAAAAGGACAGAGATACGTGACCTCCTCTTAAAATCATTGTGCTAGTTAATAAATTAATTATTTATAAAAACATTCACAAATATATGTATTTAATCATGGAGCTATTAACATAAGTAATATTTTATTATAAAAATTGCCAACATCGAACTTCCGATGATGACATATTGTATTACATACAAAAAAATATTTCAAGTGTTTCAATATTAAAAAGTTTTGTAAATCATTAATTGTAGAATGTTTAAATTTCATGAATCCTAGTATTTGTTGTATTTTATTAGCACATTAATTTAAAAATTTATAGATATATTAGTGATAAAAATATTCTTTATAAAAATGAATATTTGTGAAACTTAAGAAACTCTAATTATAAAAAACAAATTCTTTATAACGCGGCCAAGCTTAAGCATACTGAAGCATGTTTTGTTAAATAGAATTATCTGATTGCACCTATTTTTTAAATAAGATTAATCATACAAAAAATTTTTTTGCTTCACAAAACAACAATTTTATCATAAAGTTACTTTTTAAGTAATTAGAAGAAAAAATATACCTCATTAAGTATTCGAAAGAAGTATCTTCTACACCTGCCATTTTAAGAATTATCATATTTGCAGCAGGCTTACAAAAAAAAAACACCGAACTTCGATGTTATTTCGTACACTGTACGAATTTTTCGTATATGGAAGTGTCATAGCACTCAAAAATACGGTTCAGTAGGGTAGATGTGGGTATTACAGCTTAATCAGTATATGATGAACTTTAAAGCTTATAGATGAAGAAAACTTACCACTTTTATTTTTAATATTTTAACATTAATTTACTAGAGAAAAAATTAATTTAGCATTAATTATAGAATTAAAAATAAGAAAAAACGAATTTAAAATAAAATGTATTTGTGGCTATTGCTGCGGCCGTGTTTCTAATGTTGCGTACCAGTTACTACTAAAGCTTTACTTAATTTTTTCACTTTCTTTTTCTCTACTGCACTCTTTTTCATCATTTCTTCACTCATACTTAAAACTATTTAAAATATTTTAGAATCTCTCAGCTCGTTTTGACACTTTTGCAGATTCCGTTCGAAAAGTTGAAGCTAGGTTAACCACGTGTTATAATAATAGAAGGATGCCACAGTAATTCATATTTGGTGATTTTAATGACGCATAATACTAAGGTGTAAATACACTACGATTAATAATTCAAAAAAATAAACCAGGCTAAATTTTAACAATAAAATGTTTATTATATATGCTAATTTCTTATATTGATTCTGTATAAGGTATATTATATCAGTTCTATGATTCTGGTTGTAACCGGTCGACCGGATAGACACAATCCCCTCTATTCTAGGCTGCCTTTATAATACATGAGAAGGAGAAAGATAGATACATAATTATTTATTGCTGTGCATTATATTGTACAAATTATAAAGAACATAAACAAATTGAATATAATAGTCCGCAGTACAGAACCCTTTTTAAAAAATGATTACCACATACTTAGAACTTTGTAAGTGGCTTCATTTTGTCGAGTCTACCAAACTTTTCATCTACGAAAACTCTCGAAACCGCTGCGTTTTTTAATAATTAATTATTAAACATGTCGATTTGACGATGTATTGTTATGCAATGACCACATACTTTTTTTTAAATGGAACTAAAAGATATTTTTATAACAAAAATCAAATAATGTATGGCCGACAAAAATAATTCTGCGTTAGATGAGTCTACCATTTGAATTATGTCGATAGGACAGGGTTATGTTATGCGATGACCACCCCTGGTAACAAAAAATTTGCAATTCTGACGCAATTCTGACGCAATTGACTTGACCGTCAGTGAAATTACATAAGACCATACGTCATATGCTTCCGATTTCTGCTATATTTCTGCTGATGTGTAATTACGTTAGGTGACGCTCAGCAGAATTGCGATGAAATTGCAAGATTGAAATTGCAATATCAAAAGGATAATTGCGAGCACTTGCGCGTTCGACAGAATTGCACCAGAAGTGCAAAAGTTTACTAACATTAAGTGCTGCGCAGCAGAATTAAGGAGCTTTACGTAATTACAAGTGCACTTAACGAGACCCTCTCATCACTTCCGCGTGCACAAGAATTGCAATGGAATTGCACAAGCCGTCTGCAGCAGATGACTTGTGGTAGAATTGCGATGAAATTGCAAGATTGAAATTGCAATATCAAAAGGATAATTGCGAGCACTTGCGCGTTCGACAGAATTGCACCAGAAGTGCAAAAGTTTACTAACATTAAGTGCTGCGCAGCAGAATTAAGGAGTTTTACGTAATTACAAGTTCACTTAACGAGACCCTCTCATCACTTCCGCGTGCACAAGAATTGCAATGGAATTGCACAAGCCGTCTGCAGCAGATGACTTGCGGTAGAATTGCGATGAAATTGCAAGATTAAAATTGCAATATCAAAAGAATAATTGCGAGCACTTGTGCGTTCGACAGAATTGCACTAGAAGTGCAAAAGTTTACTAACATTGAGTGCTGCGCAGCAGAATTAAGGAGTTTTACGTAATTACAAGTGCACTTAACGAGACCCTCTCATGACTTTCGCGTGCACAAGAATTGCCATGGAATTTTCGCAAGCGGTCTGCAGCAGATTACTTGTGGTGAACAATTTGATTTTATATAAACTGTGAAAAAAAATTGACGTAAGCAAATTACCACTGCAACATGCAATTCCTCTCCCATAAACTATATTTTCAATTTACTTTTATCTATATCTAGGAGCTTCTTTAAATGTTCCAAAAGAAAGTTTTTTTACTGTTTCTAATACAACCGTATACTTTTCTTTTGACCAAGATCTAAGCTGAAATGTATAGTCGAGACTCATTCCTCAATACTCATAACCTTGATGTACATGAATTTATCTTATTTTTTTTCTTTTTTTTTTAACCAAATGAATAAACTTTTATCTCTTTTTCGCACAATACATAATTTAAAAATTCCAGAATTTAAATCGTTAGAAAAATATATTATAAACATTCAGTGGGTGAAAATTAGTCTGTTTTATTCCGTTTACTACGTATAAAAATGCTACGTATATCATGTTCATAAAATGCGTATTGAAAATACTTTATATTGAAGTCCAAAAAAATATTATATTATCGATAAAAAAAAATACAGAATTATTAAGTATTCCAAAAGCTTATATCAAAATGAAAAGAAGGAATAATTTCATTTAGTTTCTAATAAGAAAATGTAATTCATTAAAATGTGATTCTTATCGTTCTACAAAACGAGGGGCTACGCACTTCTTGTCCTCTCGGGAGGACAAAAAAGAGTACATTGAGAGACTAAAGAGGACTTTAAAGAGGACAAGATCACAAATAAACTCTTTAATTTTTTAGAGTACATGGGCGAAGTTGAGAGGACTCGGGAGGACTTGAGAGGACTCGGGAGAACTTGAGAGGACAGATAGAAAACTTAAGAGGATATAAAAGGACATAAAAGAGAACTCAAGAGAACTGAGGAGTCCTCTTTTGTATTCTCACTGTCCTCCATAGTTCTCTTATGTACTCACATTATCCTCTTCATTCTCTTATGTACTCACATTGTCCTCTTCATTCTCTTCTGTACTCTTGCTGTCTTCTGCAATTTTTTTACTTTTCAAAATAACCGCGAGTACATTGAAAAAAAATTCAGAGGACATCGGAGGACATGAGAGGACATAAGAGTACACACTTTCAATTCTGAGGATTTTTTGAGAGGACATGAAGTGCGTAGCCCCTCGCTACAAAATTTGTTATTTGGAATGAAATTGAATAAAAATTATTAATTAAATACAATTTTTGTTTAATATGTGGAAATAATTTTGTTTTTATAATACCTAAATGTTAGTAGGATGGCCATTGAGCATCGTTTTATCAGACAAAATAATATATTTATAATAAATAAGGACGTTATACTACATATATATAAAAAATTATATAATATTGTCAATAATATTAAACAAACTTATATATAAACGTAAAATAACGTTATGAAGACAGATTTCCAATACATTCTTATATTAATAGCAATGTTAACGCTGTTTGTCTACTAAGTAATAAAAATATATTTCATACGATGCTGAAATTTTTTTACAAAAACGCATGCTTTACTCCATCTTCTATTTGCACTGTATATGTTACCACTTCGCTCCAATGCTGCTGCGAAGTATCTGCTCTAAGCTACCTTCGTAAGTATATGCTGTGAATCTGCTGGAAAGTATATGCTTCACGTAGACTTGGTAAGTATGCTGCAATTCCATTGCAAGCACGTGCACACTATACCATTCTCTAAACGGCACCGTAAGTCAGCTGCAAAGCTGCTGCGAAGTAGCTGCTGCATGCTTACATTCGTAAGTATGCCGCAATTCTACTGTAAGCGAACGTGCAATATACACTTCTTTAAACCGCAATCTACCTGTCGTAAGTCTGTTGCTAAGCTGCTGCATGCTTACCTTCGTAAGTATGCCGCAATTCTACTGTAAGCGCGCGTGCAATCTACACTTCTTTAAACCGCAATATATCTGTCGTAAGTCTGCTGCTAAGCTGCTGCGAAGAAGCTGCTGCATGCTTACCTTCGTAAGTATGCCGCAATTCTACTGTAAGCGCGCGTGCAATATACACTTCTTTAAACCGCAATCTACCTGTCGTAAGTCTGCTGCTAAGCTGCTGCGAAGTAGCTGCTGCATGCTTACCTTCATAAGTATGCCGCAATTCTACTGTAAGCGCGCGTGCAATCTACACTTCTTTAAACCGCAATCTATCTGTCGTAAGTCTGCTGCTAAGCTGCTGCGAAGAAGCTGCTGCATGCTTACCTTCGTAAGTCTGCCGCAATTCTACTGTAAGCGCGCGTGCAATATACACTTCTTTAAACCGCAATCTACCTGTCGTAAGTCTGCTGCTAAGCTGCTGCGAAGTAGCTGCTGCATGCTTCTGACTGCAGAACTACAATAGAATGCTGAAGCATACGAAGCATGTTCTGCGCACTCGCGATTGCGTCAGATTGTGTTACCAGGGACCCTATTAAAAAAAAACACGTGTTTTTTGCACGTGAAAAATACACGTGTAAAATACACGTATTTTTTACATGTAAAATTTGCGTGTTTTTTCACGCATATTTTTCACGTGTTTTTTTCACGTGTATTTTTTAGGTGTATTTTTCACATATTTTTTATAGCTTTTCGAAGAGCTTCTACTGTCCGGCCTCTTATATCTGCGTCTTCCAAATTTGTGTAAGGGATGACAAAACTTAGAAAAACGCCACCTAGTGACTTAAAGTCAAACCGACGTAATTGATCATTAATAGCGATTTAATTCACTAGGTGGCGTTTTTCTAAGTTTTGTCATCCCTTACACAAATTTGGAAGACGCAGATATAAGAGGCCGGACAGTAGAAGCTCTTCGAAAAGCTATAAAAAAATATGTGAAAAATACACCTGAAAAATACACGTGAAAAAAACACGTGAAAAATATGCATGAAAAAACACGCAAATTTTACATGTAAAAAACACGTGTAAAAAATACGTGTATTTTTCACGTGCAAAAAACACGTGTTTTTTTTAAATAGGGCACATAGCCAATTTTCATAGGATTACTTGATAATTAATTATGAAACCATAAGATCATAATGTTTGACAAATTTTCTGCAGATTTTTTTCAGTCCGACAATTGGAACATGTCATTGTTACGTGGTATGGTTTTGTGATTACCACATGTCCAATCTGGGATTTTTTCTGTTTAAATAAAATGTAGAGTACACTAGAATATGCAGCCGACAAAATTGCCACCGAAATCTAATGGAAATCACAAGAAAATTAATTGAAAATAAGTAGTAGTACCTTGTAGAACTCAACTGTCTTAGGGCAATTATTTTATGTCTAAATTATTCTAAAAAAGACATAAATATATTAAATTTGAAAAACTTATTTAACAAAAATTTATAAATGGCAATAAAAATAAATAACTTATATATGAGAAATATTAAAAATAAAAAAAAAAAACTTTTTAATGTACTACGTTTTTATAATGAACCAAAAAGTATAAAATAATGTGTAATGAAATGAAAAGTGAATAATGATTTGAAATAAAAAAACGTGGGGCGCATGTTTATTATTATGTATTGTATGCGCCCCACGTTTTTTTATTTCAAATCATTATTCACTTTTCATTTCATTACACATTATTTTATACTTTTTGGTTCATTATAAAACGTAGTACATTAAAAAGTTTTTTTTTTATTTTTAATATTATTTTATACTTTTTAGTTCAATTAATTAAAAACTTAATTTCATGAGTATATCCTCTAAATATATTAATATATATATATATATATATAAATTTTATCGTGTTGTCCAACAGTGCATATTATATAGCATATATATTGTTATCAAGGGACTAAAACGTGTTTCATCTATTTTTTTAGAGAACACGTAATCGCATGCTGAGTTTCCCGCCATTTTGACGATAATGACGCTATTAGAAATTCAACCAAAATTTATTGTTTTATGCATTGATAGACCATAAAATGAATAAAATACAGTCTCAAATTTTATATGTACAATACAAAATGCTGTAATTTATGTCTAATTGCAATATGAGAAGTTAAAGAATTTTAAAAATTTTCGAAGATGGTTAGACACTAATGTTAAAAGTATATCTATATATAAAATCTTCAAAATTTCAATTTTTCCAATATCTCCGTATATAATTGTATTAATATATTTTTCGGTGGGAATATATATTTAATTATATTATCCAACAATGCATGCAAAATATAATATTGAATATATTAATATATTAATATATTTGATATATTAATATATTAATATATTAATATATTTGATATATTAATATATTAATATATTTGATATATTAATATATTTGATATATTAATATATTAATATATTACTATATTAATATATTACTATATTTGATATATTAATATATTAATATATTAATATATTAATATATCAAAAGAAGATTTTTAAAATTTTCGAAGATGTTTAGACACTAATGTTAAAAGTGTATCTATATATAAAATCTTCAAATCTTCAATTTTGCCAACATCTCCGTATATGATTGAATATATTAATATATTGTTCGGTAGATATATATATTTTTTTTATAATATTGCATTGTCATCCAGTTCCGAGCTATATTTAAAATTTCAAGTCTCTAGCTCATCAGGAAGTTAGTTTACAATCGGTTGCAAAATTCGTACCGAACAGACAGACAGACAGACAGACAGACAGACAGACAGACAGACACCAAAGCGAGTTAATAAAAACGTAGTAAAAATGAGCAAAACTTTTAATTTTATGAATAAATCAAAAATGAATTTTTTTCTCAAAGCATGTTGTCAATTAATGTTTTATTTAATATCATTAACACTATTAAATTTTACATAATATTATTACTTTTAAATTATTATCATTTCTTATTTCTTTTACTGTATTCGTTTGCTAAAATTCGTTTACTAATTTGCAGTATGTCTTTTACAATATTATAATTTAAGATTTTCAAGCATTCTCACATTATATTAACAATGTGTGAAAAAAAAACTTAATTTTTTTATAAATTCCTTTGAGAGGAGGTAGGAACCATTTGCCGCCTGGCGGCGCTGTGGTCAGGTGAGAGAAAAATATAAAATATTTTTTATTCAGCGATTTATAATTTATCGTGACAATAATATACTTCTAACGTTGTCAAAGGCACTAGCCATATATATGTAGAATAATTATTGATGATAATCTTGTTTGAAAAGTCTAAGCTATTGTTATAAAACGAAAAATACAGTGCGAAGTAGAGCCGGCGTGAGCATGTGTATACTTCGTTCTTTTTTTTTTTTTTTTTTTTATAATTTTAATTGGCCTTTTGACTATTAAGAGGCGGTCGGGTCTATTCGCCGCTACATATAGGGTGGCGCTGCGGTCAGGTGAGAGAAATCTATTAAATATTTTTTATCCAGCTATTTACAATTTTCTGAGACGACAATATACTTTTAATGTTGTCATTTCCTCTAGCCATCTATATGTAGAATAATTATTAATACTTATCTTGTTTGAAAAGTCTAAAATATTGTTCTAAAGCGAAAAATGCGATGCAACGTAGGACCGATGTAAACATGCGTGCACCTTCCCTTAGTGCAACAGAGAGAGCAATACTAAAGAATGATGTATGCTAATGTTTACGTCGACTCTACCTCGCGCCGCATTTTTCGCTTTATAACAATATTTTAGACTTTTCAAACAAGATTAATATTAATAATTATTCTACATATATATGGCTAGAGGAAATGACAAGATTAAAAGTATATTATTGTTTCAGTAAATTTTAAATTGCTGTATAAAAAATATTTTATATTTTTCTCTCACCTGACCGCAGCGCCACCAAGCGGCGAATGGTTCCGACCGCCTCTTAACCATATTTGGTTTTCTTGTCTTTGGCCATGACCAGGTATTTGCCCATGGGGACTTTTTTTTGTATATTTTTGTGTTTTTCGGGTTTATTCCCTCGGAAAAACTTCGAAAATTATTTTTTCCAATTTTTCCTAGGGAATCAAACCCCGGTCCACTGGGACGCAAGGTCAGTTGATTTTTACAACTGCACTTTTTCATCCCTTAGCGACGGAGCTCGTAAGTGTGTTCTGTGTACAAAGCACATGAAACAGAGGTGCTCGTTTGAAAAACAGCCGAGAGCGGGATTCGATCTCGGTTCCCCAAGAATACGAATCCAACGCTCCTACCGACTGTGCCACAGACCGGCTCTTACTTCGTTCTTTACTATCACTTTCTCTGTCGCACTTAGGAAACATACCCATATGTTTACATCGGTTCTACCACGCACCGCATTTTTCGTTTTATAATAATATTTTAAACTTTTCAAACAATATTAGCATCAATAATAATTCTACATATATATGGCTAGTGCCTTTTGCAACGTTAGAAGTATATTATTGTCTCGATAAATTATAAATCGCTGAATAAAAAATATTTTCTATGTTTCTCTCATCTGACCGCAGCGCCACCCTGTATAGAGCGGCGAATGGTTACGACCCCCTCTTAAAAAATTATGTATTTAAAAGTTTAATTATTAAATACTAAATATGAGCAATGAATTAATATTTCTAATAATAATAACGATTCTTTAATTGATAAGTAAACACTAAAATCTAAGTTTCATATAAAGAAATATTTTAGTGGTATGTATAGAATTATTTATCAGTCTAATACCCTAGTAGAAATTAAAACGATCTTTTTACCATTTTATGCCTATTGCTTTGAAATGAAGAGTTGAAAATAGGAATTTTTATGGCTATTTCTTTAACCAATATAAAATGTTTTTCTACCTATGTAATGCTGATAAAATAATAACATTTTATGCTCATTTTCGAGGATTAAAATGTGATCTTAGAAAAATATTCATAATTAAATCTTTATAAAGAAAGAATTCATGCTGTATATTTTAGCGATAAAATGTTAAATTATAAAAAATGGAAAAATATCGATTTAATAGACAATTAAAAAAAAAAGTTTGAATAAAAATTGAAAAAAAAATGATTTCAAATTAACATGAATTATTTTTAGCACTGAGTCAAACTTTCTGAAGTGGGCCACTAAAAATCGAGTAGTTAAATTTAATATAATTTTTCACAGATAATTGAAGGTTTATATGTCAAAATCAATGTCTTAAAATATTTTTGGAAAATTTCAATTTTTGAAATATTTATAAACAAATGAATTTTTTTTCGCTATTTTGATAAAATAGTGATTTCTCAGCAACTATTCGATAAAAATTAACGAAATTTGGTTTAGATATGTATTAATACTAATCGAATAATATACTAAAAACTGTTTTTATAAAAACCGAAAATTATTTTTAAAAAAACCATTTTGCAATAAGCTATTGAAAATTTATTCAACTTCTCCTAAGGCTAGGAAATTTTTTCAGGGGGGATTTGATTTTTAAAGCATAAAACTAAAAATATGTGGAAGAAAATTTTAGTGCACTTAATTAGAAAAATAATTATGCATTTTTAAATACTGGAGTATGAGCGCAGACTGACTGGTTTTTGGCTTGTAAAATGAAAACTACTAAGAGAATTACTATGGTGTCAATAGAAAATTTGTAGGAAATTAAATTATCAAGAAAATGAGAGGTTAAGCGATCTGATCGGTTTATTAGAACCGAAAAAAATTTGGAAAAACGGGAGAATTTTTCGTTTTTTTCAAAAATTCATAACTTTGTTATTTATGAAGATTAAGAGCTGAAATTTGGCATCGAAGTAAATAATTATATCTTCTTTTAACGGTCCGAAGGCAGATACTATCGGATTATTAGTTTCTGCGCATTTGCAATTTTAATTTTTTTTACGCTTTTTTTGCCAGGTTATTACTGTTTAAAATCGTTGTACATACTTTTCAAAAGCGGTTTTGAAAACTAGAAATAAAATACCATTAACCATTATTCCAAGTTTTTATTATGAAATATGCACTATATAACATCAATGTAAACGGCCGAGCATGCGACGGACAGTAAAAAGTGGGGATGTACGGGGAAGCAATATAGATATACAGGCGCGTGCCGTGAAGCGTTTAATTTTTTTAATTTTTTACACTATTTTAATAAAAACTTAAAATTATGTTTAATAGTATTTTATTTCTAGTTTTCAAAACCGTTTTGGAAAAGTATGTACAACGATTTTAAAAAATTAATAACAACCTGACAAAAAAAAGCGTAAAAAAAATTAAAATTGCAAATGCGCAGAAACTAATAATCCGATAGTATCTGCCTTCGGACCGTTAAAAGAAGATATAATTATTTACTTCGATGCCAAATTTCAGCTCTTAATCTTCATAAATAACAAAGTTATGAATTTTTGAAAAAAACGAAAAATTCTCCCGTTTTTCCAAATTTTTTTCGGTTCTAATAAACCGATCAGATCGCTTAACCTCTCATTTTCTTGATAATTTAATTTCCTACAAATTTTCTATTGACACCATAGTAATTCTCTTAGTAGTTTTCATTTTACAAGCCAAAAACCAGTCAGTCTGCGCTCATACTCCAGTATTTAAAAATGCATAATTATTTTTCTAATTAAGTGCACTAAAATTTTCTTCCACATATTTTTAGTTTTATGCTTTAAAAATCAAATCCCCCCTGAAAAAATTTCCTAGCCTTAGGAGAAGTTGAATAAATTTTCAATAGCTTATTGCAAAATGGTTTTTTTAAAAATAATTTTCGGTTTTTATAAAAACAGTTTTTAGTATATTATTCGATTAGTATTAATACATATCTAAACCAAATTTCGTTAATTTTTATCGAATAGTTGCTGAGAAATCACTATTTTATCAAAATAGCGAAAAAAAATTCATTTGTTTATAAATATTTCAAAAATTGAAATTTTCCAAAAATATTTTAAGACATTGATTTTGACATATAAACCTTCAATTATCTGTGAAAAATTATATTAAATTTAACTACTCGATTTTTAGTGGCCCACTTCAGAAAGTTTGACTCACTACAAATTTACTTTTTTACAAAGAATGAAATTTTTAGAAATTTCATTTTTTATTTTAACCTATTGAGTCCGAGACCCCTTTCCCAGTTAAAAAGTAAATATTTTTTCATATGTTTGACTTATTTTGAGTTCCTCTAGGTGCGCTTCGGAAGTTTAAGAAACCTAAAGCATCCATAAGCCCATTTTTTGTAATGTGTCGTATACGACACATAAGGGATTAACTTTACATTAAGGGATAACCTTGGACATTAAACAGAGTAAAGAGATCGGCCTGATATAACCCATAGTTCGTGGAGAAGAAACCTTGTTGACGGTAGTAACCAACGAGATTCTCGAGCAAGAAGGAAAAACGCACTCTTGTAAAGAATCATTGAAGACATACGACATAAGGGCCCAATAACTAAAAAAGCAGTATGTACGGAAGATTATGGAATCGCGTAAAATCCTCTAGCTTGTGAGCGCATAAGAAATTGTTGATAACTTAATATTTTAACTGATTGGGCGTTTAATAATTAGTTCACGATAGTAAATATATATCTAAATATATTATTTACAAAAATCAAATAGATTAAAAATTAAAATACTGTATGATAGAAAGTAATTCCTGATAATAGATTAGCGCAACAGAAAAAATAACGTTTATTTCTTGAAAAACTGTTTACGGTATAAAACTAAAAATGTAGTAGTTTTAAGAATATAGGTCAAAATAAAAAAATGCTTTTACAGATTCAATACTTAGAAATTTAAAAAATCTTAAAATGGTTGTAGCTCTGCTTCTATGATACCTGCACCGAGAGAAAATTCATGCTAATAGAGCATGCGAACTGCCATCTATGCGAGCATATAAAACATTGATACAAATATGACAGGCCGTGAGAAGCTCTATTAGTATTGGATTACCTTACCCTACTAAAAAATCTCAGGTGAGAAATCACCTGATTTCTCAGGTGATTAATCATGCCAAAATCTCATGTGACGATTTTTTTGGTTTTTGCACGTTTCAAAGCACACTTAGTCAATTGCGAACTATTTTTGAAAATTTTTCAAAAATTTGAACTTAGAAAATTTTTTAAAAATTTGGTCTTAGAAAAAATTTTGACTCATTTTACAAAAAATTTTCTAAGTTCAATTTTTCAAAAATTTTCTAAAATAGTTCGCAATTGACTAAGTATGCTTTGAAACGTGTAAAAACCAAAAAAATCATCACATGAGATTTTGGCATGATTAATCACCTGAGAAATCAGGTGATTTCTCACCTGAGATTTTTTAGTAGGGTTATACTAAAAAAGATGGTATGGAGAGTAACTAAAGCATGAACGGCATTCACTGATGACTCGCGTAGTATACTTCGATGACTCCCCACTCTCATATCCTTTGTTTGCTTGAGTCGCCTCCTCTTTTGGGTGGCGACGCGAGCAAACACGGCTGGTCTATACCCGAAATTATGTTGCAAATTTCTTTAACGTATTTTCGTAGCGTGAATCTTTTATTTCTTTTCTTTTTTTATAAAGGGAGATACGTTATAAATATAACCTGTTAAACTTTTTAACTTTAAATAATTAATTTTTAACTTAAAATTTAATTATTTTAAACCGCTGGGGGGCAGATGAGCATGTACGATTTTACGCCAGAGATATTTCGGAGTAGCGTTGGTCTAGTGCGTAACGTTCACGCTTTTCCTTTTGAGTACGCGAGTTCAACTCTCAGCTAGGGTCACTTTTTTTTAAATTTTTTTTTTATTGTTTTAATATTTTTTATTCCTTTTTATATTTATTTTTTTTAGATTTTGTATTTTTTTAATAATTTTAATTAATTTTTCACAAGTACGCTTGTTTTTTTCAATGAAAATTTTTTAAAAATAAATTATTCTTCATAGGTAGTAATCACAAATATTGATAAATAAATAATAGTGATGTTTATTTTATACTAGTGATGTTTATTTTATAATAGTATAGTTTAATTTATTTATAATTTAGTTTATAAAATTTACAATAAATTACAATAAATAAATAAAACTGAGTTATTATTATTTATGTTATAATATATATAGTATATTGAAATATGTTTATAAAGACAAAATTGAACTATAGTATTGTAAATATCACTATTATTTATTTATTAATATTTTAAATTATTTTCTATATGAAATAATTTATTTGAAAATATTAATAAAAAAACGAGCATATTTTAAGTAACTTGTGAAAAAATAGATTTTAAAATTAATAAAAAAATAGAAAATAAAAAAAATATAAATAAAAAAAAGCAATAAAAACTATTGAAATAATAAAAAAAAAGTTTAAAGTGGTTCTAACCAAGAGTTGAACTCGCGTACTCAAAAGGAAAAGCGCAAACGTTACGCACTAGACCAACGCTACTTCGAAATATCTCTGGCGTAAAATCGTACATGCTCATCTGCCCCCCAGCGGTTTAAAATAATTAAATTTTAAGTTAAAAATAAATTATTTAAAGTTAAAAAGTTTAACAGGTTATATTTATAACGTATCTCCCTTCATAAAAAAAGAAAAGAAATAAAAGATTCACGCTACGAAAATACGTTAACAAAATTTGCAACATGATTTTGGATATAGACCAGCCGTGTTTGCTCGCGTCGCCACCCAAAAGAGGAGGCGACTTGAGCAATAGAAGAATGCCGTAGTTAGCAGTAAAGAAAGAATAGTGGACAAGCCACGTTTACTTCCTTCACGTCCCATGAGAGGATATAGCGCTAGCTATCGAAGGATATTAGAGTGGGGAGCTACTAAAGCATATAAACAAACAGTTTTTGGATAGCACAAACCTCGTAAGAGTAGATGGCGCTGTTATTAAAGCATAGGATATTACTTACTAACTTTGGATACGTAGACTACATGCTCTATTGGCATGAATTTTCTCTCAGTGTGCAGACTTTTAATAGAGCGTAAATTCAGGATTATGATATCAATTTCGATTTTTCGTAATATATGAAAGGTTTTGTATCACGAAATCGGATCAGTTCAAGTCAGAAGTAGTAAGTGTATTAACTTATTTAAAATTTAAAATACTGTATTTTTGATGATTTAGATGAGGGTGTCAAAGGTCCGGCGGGCCAAGAAATTTTCCATATGGGAATTGTTGTACATGCATATAACTATTTTCAAATAAATTTTTGTGAAAATTTAACTTGGTAGAATAAAATTATAGACCCTCAAAAATGGTAAAAATCGCGATTTTTACCAAATGCTTATTTTTTAAATGATTATATTTTGGCTTCCTTTGCGCCGATTTTAATTTAGCAGGGCTCATTTAAAAGGTTTTAAAAATATCTTTAAAAAAGTGTTTACATTCATTTGCTCAGTTTTAGGAGCAATTTGAAGATAGTCAAATTTTTTTAAATTTCTTTTGTCGAAATTCGGTTGTCATAAATAGAGATTAATATTAAAAATACTAATATTTAAAAATATGAAAAAATCATAAAATCTACCACACATTATAACAAAAAGAATGGAAATTGGTAAATTAAAATCATAATAATATCAACTCTTAAAAAAAGGGCAAAAATTGACCATTTTTTGACATTGAAGGGATCATAACTCTGGCACTAAGGCTATAGGAGGGCTGAAATTTTCACTGTAACGTTTTTTTATAAGGCCCGACAACATACTATAATTTGGTGAAAATCTCTGGACCGCCTCCAATGAAATTTGGCGGAAAACATTGACATTACTCATATATTTAGATATAAATAGAATATAATTGACTTGAAAGATTATCTATGATAGCAATAAGTTGATTTAATGAAAAAAACTGATACCACGCATGAAGAATTTCTCTGCTAATGCACTGAACTGAAATTTTCATGCTGGCTTTGGAAAAAACCGTATTAGTCATTCAAAATCAATATGCTGGATTTAGCTTTGATTTAAATGATACTGTGATGTTTTTTTTTCATTTTAGCCTTTTATTATTTGGCAATATTTTTTAAGGTGAAAACTTTTTTCCGTGTAGTGCTTGAAAAATTGCAGAACTCCCATTAATAGTCTTAAAAAATGCATCTTTGGGGCGGAAAGTCCAGTTTTTCTCGGGCACACAATCGATAAAGAAGGCTTTGAGCCTGATCCAAAACTGGTCGATTTATTAAAAATTTTCCACAACCACGAACCGTAGATGAGTTACATAGATTTCTCGGTCTAGTTAACTTCTATAAAAGAGCGACACCGCGAGTGGCTGAAACGCAACGCCATCTGCACGCACTAATTAAACGCAATAAAAAGAAAAACAAAACATTCATAATTTGGACCCCAAACGCACTAGAGGTTTTCGAAAAGACGAAAATAGATATAACTAATATAACTAGCTTAGCTTACCCGTGCGCAGACACAGAGATACGCGTAACTACGGTTGCCTCCAATTTTGCCATTGGTGCTTCCATAGAGCAATATTTAAACGGAAGTTGGCAGCTTATTCCTAGCATTTTCCTGCAGGAGGTTCACTCCCGCGCGATCAAACTATTGTGCTTACGATCGTGAATTAATGGCAATATATGGAGCCTTAAAATATTTGAGCTATTTTTTGGAGAGTCGTAATTTGAAAGTCTTTACTGATCATAAACGCTCTTACCCAAAACACGTGTACATCATTGCGTGCACGTAAATTATCGTATATATTGCAGTTCAATACGGTGTAACATCGCAATTTGTGCCATATTACTTATATTTGAAAATCTTAATATTTAGCGCCAATTGCGTCAGAAGGGAGCAACATCTAAAAAGCAAGCCTGAAACCACCAAATTCAAATACTTTTCCACCTTAACTCGCCCGACACACACACACACACACACACACACATGCGCGCAAGGCTCAGCTAAGTCTCTATCTTACACGTACAAGCTATATTCTACGATTCTAGTAATCAAACTGGGGCCTTTAGCTGCGCGCGCAGCGCGTACTAAAGTAGGTTGCTGCCAGCGAGAAGAAGAAAAGGCAGCCATTGCCGCCTCATTCCTTCTGTCGTCACCGTAATGAACGGTTAACTGTAAATCATTCGAGTGTACTATGACTACCCTTATAGTTTTGCAGCTTGCTGTGAGCGTGTAATAATAGAGTGAGTGCCATTGAATCTGTTCGATTCTTTATTATAGATTTGTTTTTTTACGTATGTGCGTAAGTAAGGACTGCGTCGTGCCTCCTTATCTAACGTTCTCGTGCCACGTGCAAGTGTGTGCTAGGCGACCGCGTGTGCGAATTCTGTTTTCTTTTTCGCGTAAATTGTAAGGCGCCAGTCGCGTTCGATAACGCGATAAAGATTTATGTAATTTATAGCTGTAAGTTTAAATAAATCATATGACGTTTAAAATTTACATTCCCCTCTAGTACATTTTTTTTCTCTTATTAGCTAATTATTATAAGTGCGGTCACCTGATCCCCATGACCGTTACAACTAGTGCAGCCAACGTGGGGCTCCGGAAATTTTTTCGTGAAAATTTTCGGAATATGGGATCATTCTGAAAAAGAAAAACTGTGTAAAAAAACTGTAAAAAAAAAACTGTAAAAACTGTGAAAAACAAAATAGAAAAAAAAACTGTGAAAAAAAGTGAAAAGGAAAAGAGACTGCGTGTAGTACAATTTTTTTCTTTCGTCGCCACGTTGTCGCCATTGAAACTGCGCAAAAACAACGCGGGCTGAGCGAAGACACTTTGGTGGCAATTTTGAGTATAGCGTCGCTTAGTAACGAAAATAATTTTTCTTCTAGCTTTTGCAGCAAAAATTTCATTTTTCTGCAAAACCTAATAATTGTAGCAAAAAATAAGAAGAAAGTCCGATCTCGTATAATAAAAAGCAATATAAACAAATAAAATTCGTATAACTGTATTATATCATCTCATATCATTTAGAATATATATATATATATATATATATATATATATATATATATATATTGTGTGTAGCGTGAGCGACAGAACAAATCGTTCTCATCGTCACTAGACAAAGCCAAAAACAAAAGTGAAATTCTTCTTTTTTCTCTCTGATTTTAATATTCATTTCAGCCTAAATATTGTATAGCTTGTCTACATCCTTTATAGCTTTATATGGTTTTAGTTTTGTTCCACGCATACTAATACATTAGCATATTTGGCTATCTCTGTCTCACAATACGTAGTCGTGCCGCACAGTCAGAGAACAAATTGTTCCTTTGACTGTTCTATGCAAAGCTGCCCTTAGCTTGATTTTTCGTCGTGTGCTGTATACTTGACTAGTGTTGATAATAATTATAAGAATTTTTTTTGATAGCAGAAGAAATTAAATCTGCTGATATTTTTTTTTACATAATAAAAAGAATTTTTTTTTGTGTGTTTTATTGTTATTGAGTCTAAACTTACTTACAAAACTAAGCAGTTTTTGTAAGTTTATAGCAACCATTTCACGACTACGTAGTGTGATATCATATCATATTCATGTATATATTAGTCAAATTGTGTGAATACTCTTGCAGCTCCTACCTTCTAGCACTTTACCAATTCAGCATTATTCCTTCAAGCGACGCTATCTTGAGCAGGCTGGTTTAGTAGTATTTCGTCAAACTTGCTAATAACTCTTACCATCTACTGTGCGCTCTCTCATACCCATAGCAATGTGGCGACTGTACCGACTGGTAATAACCGTCGGCTTATAGCTCATTGTAGCCGAAATTTTTAGCTTGACTTTAACGTTTTTTTTTCTTTTTTTTTGTTTTACAAAAGAGAACATTTTTTTTTGAGTTTCGGTTTACGTTACTAGTTTTTTTTCCTCTCAGATTGCTAATAGATAATTTTATCACCTGATGGACCCTAAGAAAAATTCAGCATCAATTTTATCCTTATAACACAGACCCTTTTAACTATACTGCTTTAGCTACTTTTGGAGGTTTAATACGGCCCACTAAAGCTGAGCAGAATCAAACAACCCAAGTATTGAATGACTTAATCCCACCCACGTTAGAGATTTTAGGAATCATTAATCTAGCTACACATAAAATAGATGTCCAGAATCACGAGCCCATTCGATAGAAAATGCGAAGATGTTCCCCTCGAATATTAAAAGTAGCCCAAAAAGAGGACGACCGTATGCTGCACGAAGGAATCATAGAACCTTCCAATAGCCCCTGGAATAGTTGCCCCGTTTTAGCTCCTAAAGCCAATGGAAAATATAGGTTTTGCATTGATTATAGGCAAGTCAATGACGTCACAAAGAAATTTGCCTATCCTATCAAAAATATGGATGATATTCTTGATAAATTAAGATGTGCTAAATATATTTCTGAATTGGATTTAAGTCAAGCTTACCACCAAATACCAAATAGTCGAGGCAAAATTGGCGGGTGAGTAAAAAAAATTTTCGAAGGGAAAATTTTTACGGGATGACCTTTGTAAAGGGTCCTAGAATAAGGATCTGCAGTTTACCTGGCGAAAAAGTGGTCCCAATTTGTTTAAATCGATTTTATTTAAACAAATTCAGAAAGTTGTTCATTTTGATTCGAACAAAGTTTTTTTAGATTAATTGAGTGATTCTAAACAAAAAAGTATTCCTATGGTTTTTTCTAAAATTGGTAGTTTTCGAGTTATTAACAAATAAAGACGTTAAAAATCACTAAAATGCCCATTTTCGAAGCTCTGAAACGATACTAAAATTTGAATTTTTTTAGGTTGGCAAAGTTTTAAAGTAACATTTAGATACTCTTTAATAGAATCCCGAAGAGTAATTTCAAATCACTTTATTTTTAAGTGTTATTTTTCAATTGTTAATTATGCGCGTATACCCAGTATCTCCGAGTCCAAGCGCATACAGCTGAGTATGTCGTCTGCTAAAGTTCATGTCTTAACTCGCGCGGCAAAGGCTTCATATGCTGAGGAGCTAGTAAAGCAAGTCAATGCCAAAAATAGTGTAATAGCAAAGCATGTTCGTGTAAAAAAAATAATGTAAATTGTGTACCGTTATGTGGTCGTGATTTAGATCTGTGTAAAAATATTGTTAATTTTAAAAATATTTATGAATAAAAGTTTGAATAAAACAAATATATTCGCAAAATTCTAATATTTTCTTGATTAAATATTCATATATTTTTTAATGCGTATATTATATGTAGTAAATTATAAAAATACAATTAACTAACAAATTTTTACTTAGAGTATATTTTGAACCATAAGTTCCTTATAAATTATCTTGCGAAACGTAGAACAACTTAAAAATGAGCGATGCGCTCTGCGCGAGTTAAGACATGAACTTTAGCAGACGACATACTCTGTTGTATGCGCTTGAACTCGGAGATACTGGGTATACGCGCATAATTAACAATTGAAAAATAACACTTAAAAATAAAGTGATTTGAAATTACTTTTTGGAATTCTATTAAAGAATATCTAAATTTTACTTTAAAACTTTGCCAACCTAAAAAAATTCAAATTTTAGTATCGTTTCAGAGCTTCGAAAATGGGCATTTTAGTGATTTTTAACATCTTTATTTGTTAATAACTCGAAAACTACCAATTTTAGAAAAAACCATAGGAATACTTTTTTGTTTAGAATCACTCGATTAATCTAAAAAAACTTTGTTCGAATCAAAATGAACAACTTTCTGAATTTGTTTAAATAAAATCGATTTAAACAAATTGGGACCACTTTTTCGCCAGGTAAACTGCAGATCCTTATTCTAGGACCCTTTACGAAGGTCATCCCGTAAAAATTTTCCCTTCGAAAATTTTTTTTACTCACCCGCCAATTTCGCCTCGAATAAATGGACCCTGATAGCAAAGAGATTACCGCGTCTGCTGTCCCCGGTAGAGGCCTATTTCAATTGAATCGTATGCCCTACGGCCTGACCAACGCTCCCGGTTCCTTCCAAAAAGTCATGGATAATTTAATTAAACCTATCTGGAAACGGTACGTGTTTTCCTATTTAAATGACGTTATTATAGCAACTACTTAAAAACAGCAAACCTACAAATCAATAGAGAGAAGTCAGAGTTTTGCTGCTCAGAAGTAAAATATCTTGGATATATAGTAAATGAAAATGGTCTAAAAACCGATGAAGAGAAGATTCACCCCATTTTAGAATATCCTGCGCCAACCAATCTTAGACAATTACAAAGATTTTGGGGAATGGTTGGTTGGTATGCACGTTTCATTTCCAATTTAGCTCGAATAAAAATTCTATTAACTTGTTTAACGAGAAAGGCAACTCGATGGCATTGGCATGAAGAGCAGGAATTGGAATTTCAGCAACTTAAACAAGCCCTCACTGAAGCACCCGTTTCAGTACGTCCCAATTTTGATTATCCCTTTATTCTGCAAACGGATGCAAGTAATTTCGCCATAGCAGGTGTATTAATTCAAGATACTAGATTTCAAGCGTTCAATGTAAAACTAGTGCATCGCTGGGGTAGTTAATTAAAAGTACCAGAAGCTCTATCAAGAGCACAAGAAAGTATGGTAAATACAGTCTCTTTAGCACCCATTGATACGAACGATAATTGGTATTGTCGCAGAAAAAAATGGTTCAGCAATTCCCTACAAAATACCCTGATTTTAGAATAGAAAATGACCTCCTTTATTTTCACCACTCATATGATAATATAGACCCTATTATCCCGGACTTAGATGCCTGGAAATTAGTTTTTCCCTTTGCTTATCGTGAAAAAGCCCTTTTTGAAGCTCATAATACTCCTCAAGCAGGCCATATGGGAATGGAAAAGACTTTTTCCCGTTATATATATAATATATAAGAGCATGTCAAGAGTGTTAAGCTCATAAACAATCTTAACAGGCTCCAACAGGTCTGATGGGAGAAAGATATATTCAAGGCCCGTGGACGGTCGTCTCTGCAGACATGAATGACCCAAAACCCCTATCGAGAGCAGGTTATAAATATATTATAGTATTTGAAGATCTGTTTACCCGTTATGTAGAAATGAAACCTCTTCGTATAGCAGATGGCAAGAACGTCATTCAAGCTTTTGAAAAACTAATTATTAATCGTTGGGGCTGTCCGCAATATGTATTAACTGACAATGGACTAGAGTTTAAAAACCAAGTCGTAGATTACCGATTAGAAAAATATGGTATAAAACACTCCACTACCCGCCCTATCATGCACAGTCAAACCTCGTAGAGAGAGTAAACCGTAACCTAAAACCTATGATTAACAGTTTTATAGAGCAAGACCACCGTAATTGGGACAAACACCTAGGAGAATTTAGCTTCGCTCTTAACACTATGGTACATTCATCCACTAAATTCACTTCAGCTTTCTTAAATATAATTTGCAATCCTATTCCTACAATGCTTTTCCGCAAATCCATAGACAATCCGAAACCGATTGAGCAAGGTGACGTCACAGAATGGACAGACTGAGCAAAAAGACTACCTGCGATACATGACTTAGTCAAAAGATATACAGATAATGCCACTGCTCGTGAAGCTAAATATTATAATAAGAATCGACGGCATGTTACGTTTAAACCAGGAGATCTAGTAAGTCGTAGAAATCATGCATTATCTTCGGCTATCGATAAATTTGCTACAAAATTAGCGCCGAAATTTATTCGACCGGCTAAAATTATTAAAGTGTTCTCGCCAATAGTATACCTAGTTAAAGACGTCGATACCAAGCGACGAACCAAAGTATTTGTCAATGATTTAAAAAGATATATTCCACCGAGACGACTGCAACACCCTAACATATCACCATCACTTTCAAAAAATGCAACGAAGCTGGCCGAACAGCCTATATCAGATAAGACGAGCAGTCCGTACAGAACCAGGCCTAGGGGCCTACAACGACCTCGCATTTCACCCGGTCCAGGAGGAGCCAAAAGCGGTAGTGCACGGCCTCCTATACCAAAGATGTCGTAGAACAAGGGCTTGCATGAGGGGAGCTCATCACTTATGCGAAGCAGAATATGAAGAGCCTGCGCCACTTCTACCATGCCTCCAAGAAGAAGTTAACAACAAGTCGGCTTCACCACCCCTCCAGCAACAACTCCGTCCTTCCCAGCTCCCGTACCCCAAGTACCTTCTTCTAACCCGTTTCTAATGAACTCACCTCCCTTTCCCCACTTTCCAACTCCTCATCCTACTCTCTCCCCATCTCAAGCAGTCCTATGCCTACAATCTATACTCCCCTCCCTTGCAGCCATCAATCCCTTCCAGCTTCCTTCACAAAAACCTTCTGCTAGTCCTTCCACTCGCCCTGATCACCAAATCGATCCACCAACCCAAGCACCATCACCCCTTCTAGCTACACTGTCACCCTATCCTCAACCCAGTACATCCCACGAACCATCATCCTTAATCCCTCCCTTGATGTCTCTAGAAATTTCCCCTTCAGCTATCCTTCTAACTCCTACCCCTCCAGCCCTTGCAGCGTCACCTTCTCGCCCTGTAGCTTATATGGGAAAACCCACTCGTGAGAATAGGGCAGCCAGACCCAACTGCTGAAACTATGGCCATCCTAACCACAGCTGGACCACCTGTCTGGCCCCACGAAAAACATTCTGCAGAGGCTGTGGTCAGCCTGGTATAACCAAACCAGTATGCCCTAAGTGCTATTTCAACATTGCCAATAAACGCCGTTAAGGCCTCTTTAATTTTAAACTAGTATTTATTGTTTAAACCTGGACTATACTCCCACGACCCTTAAAAACCATTAAAATCATTTATAATTTATATCATGTCCACATATTACTAACCAGCTGTATTAAGAGTCTCGTAGTCATTTTATTAATTTTGCTATCATTTACTGAACTTTCTCTTTCATTCAAATTTGTTTAAACTGCAACTTTGTTAAATAATTTTAATTACCTTTTATATGATAAAGCATTCAGCTCCACTGGTGTTGTAAAATCTATACAAATATAAACCCACCATAGAAGAAACTGTAATAATCATTGGTTGTAAAATCAAATACTATACTATAATACAACCACCAGAGCGTCGCCTCTCGGTAAGTAAAGTTTTTTTTTATTTGCAAATAACATGTAAAATAAATCATTTTTGTAATGTGATAAAAAGTAAATGATTTTGTCATGTCAATGCGATCATGTAGGCATGGGCTATGAATGCATATATGAAACTTTTCCTAGTTGTAAGATTATCTCGATGTAATAACTATAAGGGACCGCCAGTCGTGTCGAACAGTTAGGTTTAGCGTATATTACACTCCAGCGCGGGTGCTAACACTTTAAATTAAAATATAAAAACCTGTTGGAGTAAAGAAGAGCCTTTTTCACGTTTAAAAGTTACTTTTTGTTCTAAACACCTTACACCGATATAGATAACACCGGTAATCTTAGTATAAGTTTATTAGTTTTTTCTCTTCACCCCTTAATTTGATCCGTAATGGACATTTTTGTTTTCTCCCTTGTTTATTGTGTCGTAAATGCAAGTATCCGATTGCACCGTATACTTCCGTGTGGTAAGAGGGGGGGATTGTATCATGGCAATTTGTGCCATATTACTTATATTTAGAAATCTTAATATTTAGTGCCAAGTGCGACAGAAGGAAGCAACATCTAAGAAGCAAGCCTGAAACCACCGAATTCAAACACCTTTCCACCTTAACCCGCCCGGCACACGCACATGTGCGCAAGGCTGAGCTAAGTCTTGTAGTCAAGCTATGGCCTTTAACTGCGCGCGCAGCGCGTACCAAAGTGTATTGCAGCCATTGCCGCCTCGAAGGCTACAAGTATCTGCTCATGGTGATTGATAGATTCTTGCGCTGGCCAGAGGCGATATCTCTGCACGACGTCATAGCACCGGCGGTAGCGCGTGCGTTCTTCGATACTTGGGTAGCGCAATTCAGTGCACCCGTAACGATAACTACGGATCAGGGGTGGCTATTCAAATCTCAGCTTTTCACCTCGCTATTAGAGCTGATAAGTTGCAACTGGACACGTACGACTGCTTACCATTCTTAAGCAAACGACATGATCAAAAGATGGCATAGACAATTAAAATCTGCATTAATATGTCTTGCACAAACTCACAAATGGACTAAAGTCCTTTCAAGAGTTTAATTAGGATTGCGTACAAGAATACGTCTAGTAGTCCAGGCGAGATCTCTTTTGGTTTGGATGTTTTGTATATAGTCCCTAATTTTTGCCTAATGTCTCCGAAATTATGTTAGATATGATAATTTCGACATGCGCCAGTTAAAAAAGTTGTGCTAAATTCGCTATTAAACAAATAGTGGAAAAATTTCAAAAAATACGATTTTGTCATCTATTTTTTTATTTATAGCTCATTATATATACATTTTAGAGAAAAATGTAAAAGAAAAAAAAATTAGGTGATAAAATGTTACATGAAATATTGAACTTTTAAAATTAAAAATTTTATATTTAATGTTAGTGTTAAAGTTTTATTAGTTTTAACAAGCGCACTTAACAAAATAATCCACTCTGTTTTACAAAAGAAAAGGAAAAACTTTATTTAATTAATATAGAAATTGATACAGGACAGAACTAAAATTTGATGCTGTCTCTTTGACAAAAGATATCTAACTGACTAGCGACGCTGACAGACGAGACGCGACTCTTCGATGTTTTTATAAAACCACTAAACATAGCCAACAGGTGGTGATACCACACTTATACTTGCTTTCAATGATGAATAAATAGTAGCATCTTTGTCGCTCTCTTTCGACTCTGAGATATTGTTATTTAGTCCCTGTAATTTAGAAAAAGATTGTTAGAATCTTAAAGAAAAATACATAATAATAATATCAGTAGTCAGTCAGTATTATCAGCCATAAAGTATTAGTTTTGTCGGTTGTTCATATAATTTAAATAACAAAGGTTTTGTGAATACATCAGCTATCTGATTTTTAGAGGAAATCCAATTAATATTTATCAAACCTCTGGCTACACACTCTTTTACATAATGTTATTTTATTTCGGTCATATGTCTTAGTTTGGTTCCGCCTCCTGTCTTAGCACTTGCTTTTGATGCTTTATTGTCACACCATAATGACATAGGGGCTAGTTCTTGTTGCAATAACTCCTTTATTATCAAATACAAGGAAACTAATTCCTAAGCACACTCGTTCATTGCAACATATTCCGCTTGGCATGTTGATAAGGCTACATATCTCTTTCGATGAGTTTTCCAGGCTATAGTATCTCCAAATAGTTTAATTACATAGCCACTGGTAGTAAGAGAACCTTTGTAGTCACCAAAACTTGCATCTGGAAAACCTTGTAGACTTTCAGTTTCTTTCAAGTATTCAGACTTTCAAGTATCTAAAGACTTGTTTTATCATTTTCCAGTCACTGTCAGTGGGATTATTTTGATGTCTACTAAGTACGTTGCATATGTGATATCAGGTCTATTTGCATTTGACAGATACATCAAAGTGCCCACTGCTTCTCGGTAGGGTAAATTGTTTGAATTTTCTGTCATTAAGTTTTCTTCAATCTTTTATGTCTCTTCTCGTTGTCTTCTTTCTCGATTTGCCATTTGGTTCGTGATCATAGGAGTTCGTTTTGGATATGCTTCATGAAATCTAAATTTTTCCAGCATATTAATATATTTTTCTTATGTGTAAAATCTCAAACACAGGAAGAGAAGGCCAATAGAAAACAACAAAAATTACTTTAGTTGCAACGTTTCGTCAACGTGGTTTTTTTGACCTCTTTAGGCTCGAAACATAATCTATTAAAAACAAAAATTATAAATAATAAATTAACACAAGAAAAACATTAGAAACGAAATTTAAATACAATAAAACGAATTCAAGGTGCATGTATAGTTCATTGCAATAATTAAGAGATAATTTTACAACAAAAATTTCCTTTTTTAATTTTTTATTTTCTACTTTTTAGTTAAAATTGAATTTTCCATGAGTAATTTTTTTTAAAAACTTGTATTTAATTGTATCTTTTATACATTTCCATATCCCCTATACATTCCCTTATCCCCTATATATTCTCCCACCCCTGTGTATTCCCCTATCCCCTATATACCCCTATACATTCCCCTATCCCTATGCATTTTCTACAACCATCAACAACATTCTATCAACTCACCTTGACCCAAAGATGCCTTCCCACTTAAACTTCCTCGGAGATGACTTTACGTACCCGTCATCGCCGACCTGACGACGGATTATTGCATTGTCATCGGAGACCAAGGTCTGTGTGAAATTTCAGAAATTTCCATCAACAAAAAGTGTCTCAAATCGAGCATGCAAGATTTAATTACTGACAGACGTGAAAGCAAGCTTAATAAAAGCGTGTAAAAAAGAGGATACTATAGGTGTAGTATATAAATTTGATTGTAAAACATGCTCTGCGTGTTATAAAGGTGAGTCTAAACGATCACTTAACGGGATGTCGGAGCTGCAGCAATCGAGTTTTGCTTTTTTTATTTTATCAATATCTTTGTAAACTCATAAATTAAACAAATATAATGATTTATCCACACTTAAGCTTTGTTAATACAATAATTTTTGTTAAAATAAAAAATCATTGGGACTTGTTATTTTTTTATGAGCTTGGATTGGAAATTAGATATCAAACTCAACAAATCTAACCTTAATAACCTTAAAATACGATACATTAAAAGTTTTTATTATAACTTTGTATGTATAATATTTTGGTGTTTAATCTTATAAATTTTTTTTTGTAGCAAAAAAACTCGATTAAACGCATCATTTATTCATAAGTTAGGATTGGAAATATTATTAGAAGGTGGGCAGCTTCGTCATGCTTTTAAGACTCGGCTTAAAGAATATATGGATTATAAAAATAAAAATACAGTTGTTGCCCAACATATTTTAGGATTGGCTCATGATTTTGATTGGAAAAATGTCAATGTTTTAGACAGAGAATCTAATTATAAGAAGAGAAAAATTTCTGAAATGATACATATTAATAGTTGTAAAGATACGATAAATTTAAAAACATCCCAACACTTTGGACTAACCTTTAAACGATATAGTGCCTTTTCTAACTTACAGATTTTATTTCTCTTGATTTCTTTTGATACTTTCATATCTTCTGGTATTTCCATGTATACTTCACAGTTTAAATATATGCTGTCTTCACATCCATTTGACATATTTCTAGATTCAATTTATTAGCGATGGCTAATATTGATCTGATTAAAGGCAACCGTGAAACTGGTGCATAGGTCTCTTGTAAGTCATAAATGTTTCTGTCTTTGAAGTCACGTATTACCAATCTTGCTTTGTATTTTTCTTCGTTATTTGATTCTGTTTTTCGTTTGGATACCCAATTAGAATCAATACTGTTTGGTTTTCTGTCCTCATTCAATACAGTAGATCTGTCTACTTGTTTCCTTACATTATTCTTGTACATGGAGTGTGATTCTTCGTTAATAGCTTCTGTTCATTTTTGACGTTCTTTTGACTTCATTGCTTCAACATATGAACTTGGATCTCTGTTTATTTCAGCCAATAATGGATGAGTTTCATTATCAGTCGTATTTTCTGTGTTTGTTTTGAATTTTCTTGGTCGTCCTACAGGCCTTTTTATCTTTTCTTCCTCCGTTTCTTGCATTTCTTCATTATTTTGTTCTTTTTCATTAGAAAATTCTATAAACCATTTGTCTGTCTTTAAGGATTGCTCTTCTGTCTTTGTTTGCACATTAGATTTCGTCCGGTTGTTTAATAAATATCTTGAAAATCAACTTTGAATTTGTCAAATGTTCTGTCGCACCACTGTCGGCTATAAATTTAGCTAGTATTGATTCGTCTGAAGTTTCACAGTTTATATTCGTTACGTTGAATGAAATCGTTAGCTTACTGTCTTTTTCTATTGGTTGATACTAACCACTTTGCACATTAGTCTTTTCATTTCTAAATTTTGCTGTTGTCTTTTCATTTTTAAATTTTAACTGATTAGAGTTGCCTCCTTTTCGATATTTTCCACTGTTGTATTTTACATAATTTTCTTTTCTTGTTTTATTATCAAATTCCGCTCGTTTTTGATTGTCATTATTATTTAGATTAGTTGTCTTACGTTTGAATGTTGTCCGACCTGTACTTTCTTTATTTTTATTATTATAATATTTGGTTTCATACCTTTTTCTGTCGTTCTGTCTCGAGTATCCCCGACGCTTTGGACATGATGATGCCACATGATCTCTGGTGAATTCCTGACAGTAAAAACATTTTTTTAAGCCAGTTCCCTGTTGTGGACAATCACTGGCATAGTGTCCATGACCGACATCAAAACATCGCACCTTTTGTATGGTCCCTGTTGTAGCTGTCATAGCTGTCGTTGGATTTTTCTCTGTTGTTTGGCGACTTTCAACCTGCATAATTAATAAATTTAGTGTATCATAAGATAACCCTTTCCTCGTTACACTTTCTGTCATAAAATCTATTCCTTCTACTTGCTGTACTTTATTTATGATAGCATTGTAAAATGAATCTCTTTCGTCTTCTTCAGACAACGGGTTAACCTTTGGCATGTTATTATAATTTCTTATTATTTCTTCAAATCTATTTATAAAATTAATTGCTTTTTCTTTCGCTGGATTGTACTGTATGTTGTATAATTTTTTCTTTATACTAGACGGAATTACATTTACCTCACTTAATTTAATTTCTTTAATTCTGTTCAATAATTCAACTGGATTTTTAATTTCCATAACTCTAGCATGATATTCTTTATCGATCCTATTAATTAAAATATCATGAACTTCATATCTATGTTTTTCCTTTATATTTTCTGATAAATTTTCATTTGTTACAATAGTCCTATCTACAACATACAGCAGGTCCAGCGATCTTAATTCAGACATAAAATAATCCAGGAAATTTTCGAATTTAATTTGAGTAGTTAATTTATAATCGCATTTTACTTGTCCGTCTTTTCCAGTCAGTTTGTTTTTGATAGTTTCTGTCAAATGTTTAGAAACGTTTAAAATACTGTCATTTTCTTTATTAAGTCTCTTACTAACTTCTGTTTGTATTTAACGAGATAATTCAAGTTTGTTCACCAGTCTTAGTTGTTTATCCAAGACTGTTGAATTCCCAAAGTCTTCTATATTAAGTGTATCATTTTCAAAATCATTGTTTAACTTATTTGTTGTTTCGTTGACTTTGGATTTAATTGTCCTTTCTGCCTCATTAACTGTTGTGATTTTCTGTCTAAATTCCTCTCTCATCGTGTCTAGAGTTTGGATGTTAAAATTTTGCATATCATTTCTTTCCTTTATTATTAGCGCCATCAAATCATCAATAATTTTCTATTCCATCCTTCTTCTTTCATCTTTGTCTCTCTTGTTCTTCGTCAGTTCTGCCTTGACTGTATTAAACTCGCTCAAGACCTGATCCAATTTGTGAGTTAAATCTAAATCAAAATTTTGATTATAATAATCACGCTCAAAAGGATTACTCCTGTCATTATTTTCTGTTTGTTTTACTGGTTTAATATTAAAATGTTTATTTATAAATATTTTATTTGCTATTTTCTCATCTGACTTTACTATTATATATTTACCAGCCAATTTTGTTTCTGTTTCACTCGCTCTGTCTTCTGTCTCTATTTTATTTTCTGCCTTTACAGTCATATTGTACTGCCCATCTGTCGCTTCTCCGTCTTTGCTTTCATTTTCATTTGTCGCTCTAACTGTCATATTTTGGCCACCTGTCGTGCAATAAGGCATGTACACTTGGCGGAAAGGATATTTTTCCGAATGTTAACCTCAAATGGCAACATCGCATATTTTACCACAGGCATAAGAAAATTCCAAATTATAGAGCAAATTTCGCATCATCGTTACTCATTACTTAATGACATAATTTTAGTAAACAAACAATATTACTTTCTTTTTTCATGATTCGAATCATTATTTTATTAAATAAAATTTTTATTTCTTAGTTCAATAATCATATAGAATTTAATATTGTGAATTTAAATTATATGAGCAATAAAATTTAAATTGTTATCATTTGAATTTTGCATGAATAACCTATAAGAAAAAACAAAATAATCATGATGCGAAACTCAGTGCATAATTCGAAGTTTTCTTATGTCTGTGGTAAAATATGCGGCGCTGCCATTTGAGGTACACATTCGGAAAAATATCCTTTCCGCCAAGTGTACAATTTATCTCCCTTTTTTTCCTTTTCTTTTATTGCTCGTTTTAAGAGCTTGTGCTCTCCCTCCGTAATGAATTGACAATCTATAAAACTAATTATAAATTAGTATTATAAAACCATATAACTCACTGAACTCAGGTGATGACAAATGAATTTCCATAGATAGTCATTTAAAAATTAATTCATTAAATTTAAATTTTAAATTTTTTTTAAGTTTTAATTCAGGTATCATGCCGAACACAAGCTATGTCACCAGAATTTTTCTAAGTTTGGGTTTAAAATATAAGAAATTTGCTCATTTGCTCTCAGCATATAAGACATAGTAAAGACAAGTAAATCACACATACAGTGCAATTGTAAGAATTTAGCTATAGCTTTTGAAGTTTTTTTTTCTTGAACTTTATTTGATTTTACGTGTAACATACCGAACACAGATATGAGCACATATATTTTAAATAAAATGAATAAAAATTCGTAATTTAGAATTTAATTGCATTCAAGGTACCTAGTTTATATTTCAAATTAGACTCAGTGACAAAAATCACATTTTTCTCTGTCATTTCCACGTGGACTTTCTCATTTTAGTGACAATACCTCAGATTATGTATTGCCTCTTGAGTTTTCAGAAATATTAACAGGCTCATTTCATCTGTTTGCATAATACATGAAATTTAGAGTTTAATTTTCAATCTAGATTAAATAAATTTATATATATATATATATATATATATATATATATATATATATATATATATATTTTGTTTGAGATTAGTTTCATTTAACCATTTATATTTGCAAATTTTCAGTTAGCCTTGTGCTGCAGTCACAAGACTAATTTATTTACTCTTGTGTATGAAAGCGCGGCATACGCACTTATACATACATACAACTATATATACTCATATGCACATACACATAGATGTCATTCATTATTTATATAATTTTTTTATTTTATTTTAACTTTCTATTGCCAATTTATTCGCACACAATCACGATTGTAGATAAAGTAAACAAAAAAAACCAGACTCAAGTTTTTTTTTTTTTTTTAAATATTTAATATTTATAAGTTACGTAAATTTGCCATTTTTTTTATCTTTGTCTATGTCATCGTACATTTATTCAAACCCTACACACACATTTCTTTTACATATACGTCTACATACATGTACACATACATATACATTCAAATTTTACTTCACTTCGTATCGTCGTTCATTTATCTGTCAATTTCATCGCGCGTGCACGGTCCCCTCTTTCTCCTTATGCACGCACAAACCTGTCGCTTCCCTGCTTTATACATGTATACACACACACACACACACACACACACACACACACACACACACACACTCACACACACATATCTATCTATATTCGAAGTTTCCGGGATGAAATCTGGTATGTAATGAAAGTTTCCGGGATTTTCGTGTCTTTCCTGGCTTGCCCCGAAAGCCTGTGTATGTGATGACAGTTTCCGGGCAGATTCAGCTTAATTCACAATGTGAAAAAATGATAAATTTATATAGAAGGATGATTATTTCTTTAGTTAGTAGAAAACGAGTGCTAAAGGTCCTCTGAACCAATCAGAGACACAGGTGATAGATAAAAATTAATTTACACAGGTTTGGGAACCAAAAATAAAACTTCCCCCTCGCCTGATTGTACAAAACCTTTACAAATCCCGGAAAGTTTCGTTACATACAGATATATATATATATATATATATATATATATATATATATATATACGTACACCGCGTCATTTCTTTCAACGTGGCGATCTACTCGATTTTTCTCTCTTTCTACTTATATACGTACGCGCACACCGCGTCTTTTCATCCAACATGGCGACCTACTCAACTTCTCTCTTTCTCTCCCTCCCTGTAGATGAACGTGCGATACAATGGAAAGCGCGACGCCATTACTTAAACTCCTCTAATAAAAAAAACAAGATAAAACATTGCTACTAAGTCTTCCTCCACTTATCCGGAGTCATCTCTATTTTCTCACTCTGTCGTCTTCCACCTTTTTTAGAAAATTTTTTCCATATGGGAATTAAGGAATTTCTTTGTATGAAAGTGAAAAATTTATTTGAAAATCAGGAATTTTCAACGGGTAATATAAAAAAAGAAATATGATGTGAAAAATAATCAAATTTATTATGTAACAGTTATTTTGCTCATGTTACAAAAAAGAATTAACTTTTAATCAAATATTATTTTAGCTACGTCTTTTAATTTAATTATATGCGGAGTCGCTGACAACTATAAGAATTTTACTAAATAATATACAGCAAACTCCGATGCTGCTAGCTAGTAATATTATTGATGAGCGACAAAATCTTATATGATATACTTGTCGCTTGCTGCACTTACTGCATCTCTCTCTCTCTTTCTTTCTTACCTGATCGAGAGATGCGTTGCCGATAGCGCAGTTCTCCTTCGTGATGCAGGCTCGAAAATACGTTACATTAAACTATGTAATATTTCATAAATAATTAATTTATAATTGTTCACAAGGACCGCGGAGGCATCAGAGTAAGCAACGGGAAATGTATTTTATGCTAAATACAGTCAGGCAATATAAATCAATTGAATGCACGTTTTAATAGAAAACAAAATTAATTTATTATAAGAAAAATAAGAATATAATAATGATAAAATAAGAATTAAACGAGGATAAAATTGTATAATATATGAAAAATAATACATGCGTCTAATGAAAGAACGAGCAAAGGGAGGGCGCATCGCGAACTAAATGCTACTCGCTTATGACGCTAATCGGTTATATAACCGATGATACAATTTACCCGAACAAGTATCTCTCGAGGAAGAGATACTTGGATACCGCGCTATATAATTGTACTTACAGTAACGCATTGGCCAGCTTACACTAATTACCTACGTGTACGCAGACACCACTTGCCTGTTATCATAGCTTGCCTCTCGTTCGTAGACAATATGTAGATGCTCTAGAGTAGATCGAAGGAATATGTCTCTTCCCGATCGTTGAATTTAACTGAGCTCTGCCAACGTGGTTGCCTTGGCGTAGATCGGAGGAACCCTTTACACGCCGACCAACGTATTGGCTGGCACTTAATGGCTAACCGCTAAGACGCACGAAAAGCGGCCAAGTGGAAGTCTACAAAAAAAATTTCTGAGAGTTGCAATTAGCAAATTGAATATAATACGCTAATCGATATAAATTAACGACTTTTATTTAGGACAATGTGTTGCGCTATCGATTGCGAAGTGAGTCTAACGTATTATAAGACCACGAGGCGAAATCTTTTAATGAACACAGCGCGGCTTATATTTCGTGTTCACGCAACGGCAGCCGGAAACTCACTGAAGCACCTCGCGTCCGGCGCGCGTCTCTCTCGCGTGCCATTCGTCAAGGTACGCGCTTCTTTACTCGTCCTAACCGCGATATATGACCAAGCTCCTATCCTACTATAATACCTAAGCGTGCAAGATTCAAACACGGTGAAATACCGTTATAATATATATTGGTTTCAAGCCCAAAAATAATAAAATGCAGAGAGGGAGTGTTTCCTTTGCATTGTATTTATAGAATTCACACCCAAAGTTAATTAATATTCGGTTGTGATCGCATTCGAGGAGTTAGCGAGCAGAGCGAGCAGGGGGTCTCCCCCTAGTATATATATGCAAAATGGCATAAGTGAGAAAATGATAATTTCATTAAAAAATTTCTAAAAAGCAAGGGTTACTTTAATGAAACTTTATGTATAGAATTGAACGTGAAAGCCTTTTGCGGCACTTATGCCTTCTGTTATAAGGGCTTATAATAGCATTTTCTATATACAGGGTGGGCCAAAAGTACCGGACCGGCGAAACAACTCTGTGGGATTGTATTTTAGGAGAAAAAGCTTAAAACAAAAGATAGAGGATATTTTCTTGGCTATTCGACGCTGATAATGACCATGACTTCGACCATAACCTTGAACGTCATTTCAAAGTCAAGTTAATTTTTTTAAATGGGAACTCTTAATTTTCACCTCAGAAATGAAAATTATGGGTTCTCATTTAAAGAAATTAACTTGACCTTGAAATGACATTCAAGATTATGGTCAAGGTCATGGTCATTATCACCGTCGAATAGCCAAGAAAATATCCTCTATCTTTTGTTTTAAGCTTTTCTCCTAAAATACAATCCCGCAGAGTTATTTCGCCATTCCGGTACTTTTGGCCCACCCTGTATATGCAAAATGGCATGAATGAGAAAATGGTAATTTTTTTAACAATTTTCCCGAAGGCAAAGGTAACTTTGATGAAATTTTATCTATGATATTGAACGCGAAAGCCCTTTTTGGCACTTATGCCTTATGTTATAGGGCCTCATAATGACATTCTCTGTATATCAGTAATCCACAAAACTCTTAATGTTTTAGTGACGAGTCATTTTACAGCTGTTCGTGGATAGCGAATGATACACACTATTCAAACTAGGTGCACGTTTTTTATACCCTGTTGAAAATAATGACGTCTTTCCAGTACGTCTTTGAAAGATGTTTTTGAAGACGTCTTTGAATACGTCTTTGAAGACGTCTTTCGTCGTGTCTTAGATTGGAACAAAATAAGACGTCATTTTTTTAATGTTCCGGAAATATAGTAACCAAATGACGTCTTTTTTATAAGTAAAATAATTTCAAAGACGTATTTTTCCAATAAATACTCATAGTAAAAGACATAAATTTTCAAAAAAAAATTCTTTTTTTAAAACGAATGACGTCCTTCCTGTTGAAAATAATGACGTCTTTCTAAGACGTCTTTGAAAGACGTCTTTGAAGACGTCTTTGGTCGTGTCTTAGATTGGAACCAAAAAAGACGTCATTTTTCCAATGTTTAGAAAATTCAACAAATGACGTCTTTTTATTATTTCAAAGACGTATTTTTTTTAATAAAAATGACGTCTTTTCTTACGAATTTTTATTTAAAAAATACGTCTTTAAAATTATAAAAAGACGTATTTTTATTAAAAAAAATACGTCTTTGAAAATGTAAAATGACGTTATTCGTTAAATAGCTTTTCGAAACATTGGAAAAATGACATCTTTTTTGTTCCAATTTCAGACACAACTAAAGACGTCTTTCAAAGACGTCATTTTCTCTGAATTTAGGAAAAAAAAACGTCATTTTTCATGAATTATGTCATTGAAAAATGACTTTACATGATAATCATTTTCCATTCAAAGGAAAAAACAACAAAAACGAGGTAAACCTCGTAGTTTCAACTCCTCGAAAAACGAAGAGCATTTGCGATTAAGCTGAGATCATTCTGGCCTTATATATCTGCGTCTTTGAAATTTGTATAAGGGATCGCAAAACTTGAAAATCGCCACCTAGTGACTTACAGTCGAATTGATGGTTAAGCTTGCGTCAATTTTATTTTAACTCACCAGGTGGCGATTTTCAAGTTTTGCGATCCCTTATACAAATTTCAAAGACGCAGATATATAAGGCCAGAACGCTCTCAGTTCAATCGCATATGTTCTTCGTTTTTCGAAGAGTTGAAACTACGAGGTTAACCTCGTTTTTGTTGTTTTTTCCTTTAAATGGAAAATGATTATCATGTAAAGTCATTTTTCAATGACATAATTCATGAAAAATAACGTTTTTTTTTCCTAAATTCGTAGAAAATGACGTTTTTGAAAGACGTCTTTAGTTGTGTCTGAAATTGGAACAAAAAAGATGTCATTTTTCCAATATTTAGAAAAGCTATTTAACAAATAACGTCATTTTACATTTTCAAAGACGTATTTTTTAAATAAAAATTCGTAAGAAAAGACGTCATTTATATTAAAAAAAAATACGTCTTTGAAATAATAAAAAGACGTCATTTGTTGAATTTTCTAAACATTGGAAAAATGACGTCTTTTTTGGATCCAATGTAAGACGTGACCAAAGACGTCATTATTTTCAACAGGGAGGACGTCATTCGTTTTAAAAAAAGAATTTTTTTTTGAAAATTTATGTCTTTTACTATGAGTATTTATTGGAAAAATACGTCTTTGAAATTATTTTACTTATAAAAAAGACGTCATTTGGTTACTATATTTCCGGAACATTAAAAAAATGACGTCTTATTTTGTTCCAATCTAAGACACGACCAAAGACGTCTTCAAAGACGTATTCAAAGACGTCTTCAAAGACATCTTCCAAAGACGTACTGGAAAGACGTCATTATTTTCAACAGGGTACAATTTTAAAACTCTATTTTTTATATATTTAGAAAATGTGCCACGAACGTTACAGTAGATAATTCTATTGAACGTAAATTTTTACATATAAAAATTTTTTTCATGTAAAGAACGTTTACATTTACGTTTTATAAACATATCTTCTGTAACGTTGGTGGCACATTTACTAAATGCATAAAAAATGCAATCATAGGATTGTACAAAAGATGTGAACCTAGTGTGAATAGTGTGCATCATTTGCTACCTCGAACAGCTGTAAAATGACTTGTCACTAGTATATTGACTGTTTTGCGGATATACGCATACATGCAAATTCGCATAAATGAGAAAATTGATAATTTTTCAATCATTTTACAAGTTTACAGCTTATGACTTCAATTTAGATACGTTCGATAGTTATGTCGATGCATAAAATATATTTAATTTATTATAAATTTCATTATATTTCAAAGGCATAAGTGAGAAAATCATAAATCCAAGCTAAAAATTGTTAGCTACTTTATCGAAGCTTCAATTAATTTAGCCCTTACCTGTCGTTATCCTAATATTTTTTAAGAGCTTTGTACGTTTAATAATTTTATACTTTACATTGGAAAAAGAGAGAAAACCTTAAGAGGCGGCCGTATAGCTCTGTCCTTGTCTAATTTAAATTTTCGTTATTATTAATAAATTAGATATTTTTATACGAAAATAAGGGCATAGCCCAATAGATTTAAGGACGAGCAAACGATCCTATTCTATGAAAAAATATAAAATTTTCATTATTTTTCGAGTGAGGTCTGAAACGGAAAAACAGTTATCAAATTCAATTATTTTTCCGTTTCAGACCTCACTCGAAAAATAATGAAAATTTTATATTTTTTCATAGAATACGATCGTTTGCTCGTCCTTGAATCTATTGGGCTATGCCCTTACTTTCGTATAAAAATATCTAATTTATTATTAATAACGAAAATTTAGATTAGACAAGGACAGAGTTATACGGCCTCCTCTTAATCATCGAATAAGAAAAATATATAGATAGAATGATAATCAAATTGGATTTTGATAAACAACATCCACAAAAGACACCGATGGTTACAAACCAAGTAGCTATGAAAGATATAAAAGACCACGAAGAAAGCAAGGCTTTGAATTTGATGATAATATATGGAAAAAGCAACAGCATACCTTACAAAGAATATGTAGATACTTTACTCTGTTTGGCTAACATAATCGACAATAAATAAGCCCAGCTATGAGAAAATAAAAAATGTCTGACGAGTCTTTCGATACTCAAAGACAACAAGGAATATAGGATTGATTATATTAGCAAACAAGACGATTTACAAGGCATTCCAGATGTTAATTTTGGTGATTCCAATATAATGAAATCATTTGCAGATATAGTTGCTTGAAGAACGAATTAATAACAATATGTTGTTTGTCTAATATTCTGCTAAGGCAAATACATACAATGAGTGGTTTTTGTAAATATCTAATATCTTTGCATGAATCGTTGTAAAGAATTTTGAAAAATGAGTTTACACCGTTGATATTGTGATGCCATTATTGAGCACCACTAGTAAGTGTCAAAACTTAAAGCTTAGACGTATAACTAAAATAAAGGTTGTATTGGCTGTGAAGTCTGTGTCAAGAGTTAGTTTTTTCGATAATCGTTTATATTTTTCAATAGAATGTGTTTATTCAATTTTCAGCTCAGTGACTTATTAGATAATATTAAAACAATAATTTTAAACTTTCTTTGATTTAAATAAAATGAATCATTCAGAACACGTTAGCAGCGCTATACGTCCCTCTTCGCGCTGTTTAATTTGAGATCTTTTTCTTACACAAGGATATTTCCGGCCTTTAGAACTGCGAACAATACTTTAACGAATCATTTCCAATTATTTATTTATTTAATTTACCTAAATATGCAGAAAGGAGTGTTAAGAGCGAGCGCAAGTGTTTCATCGTATTTGATTAGGTAGCCGTAGACTACTGCACCCCACACTCTCTTTTTATTCTCTCTTCAATAGTTGTTACACTGCGTTGATGTACACAACAAAAATTTTTTCTATTTGTTTTTTTATTAAAACTTGGGAAGCAAATCATTTAATTCATATTAAAATAGTAGTGATGACTTGCACGTTTTTTTAGAATTTTTTGGAGAATTTTTTTCAAAATAAAATGAAATGTAATCGATTTGAAATTTTTATAGTTATTTCTACTACCTAAAAGTATATAAATAAAATTAAAAAAAAATTTTTTTATTGTGATATGACAATATTAAAATTAGCAAAACAAAAAGGTAGATAGCTGGTCGTTATGATTTCTCCACTTAGGATGTCTGAAACAAAAATTTTGGACATATTGTTCAGTAGGCTTGTAATTCTAGTAGACACTAGAATTAAACGATTTCGTTGAAAAATAATAGAATGTCAGACTTAAAAAAATGACTTTTTTCAGTGAAAATTAGCGTAAAAATGGAAAATTAGCGAAGTAAAATAATGATTCAAGCACCAGCGAGTGTTCATATGTAGAATGACATATCCAAATTTCAGTCTAATCGATTGGATAAAAAATTATTATTATTATTACTAAAAACTATTTCGAAAAAACGCGATCAAAGTTTTAATAATATTTTTTTTAGAATAATCATACTTACACTAAATGCCTATCTCTGGCACGTACAGTAAACCTGTTTTTTATAGGGTTTTGATGTTCGAAACCGGTAAAAAACAATAGTAAATGATAGAGAGGAGTTCAACTGTTTGCATCTGTGTGCTGAGCGCGCACAACTACAAAGCACTCTCGTATATGAGCTATAATTTCGTAAATATTTTAAATTTTCACCTAAAATTCTTACAGTATATTTTTAATATTTCGCTCCTAACGTTGCTTGGTTGAATTTTCATATATTATATTATTATGTATAAATTAGCCAATTTTAAAATAGAAAAGAATTGCCGCAACTTATGAATTTTGATATTGTGGTTTTGAACTAAATTAAATTTTTATATTTTTATGAAAAAGAATAATTAAAGTTACAATGTGCATAAAAATTGTTTAAATACAAATTATATCATGATGAATTAAGAATTTGTTTTACTAAATTGCATTAGAATCAATAAAAAAATATAATAGGAATTCATTCTTTTTAATCACGTGTTTCAATCACGAACCATGAAATAATCGTAAACATTATTTGACGTTTACTAGAACTAACACTACTAACACTTGTACGGAGAAAGGAAAGTATCGTTAAAATAGGTTCTAAATCAAGTATATCTAATTTATGTACTAAGGTACTTAAAAAAAGAGTGGCGATATAATTTCAATTAGTACTATATAGCTTGAATTTTAGGGATGGATGCTGGTACTATTATATTATGAAGTAAGATCATAAATTTGCGATGCCTAGTGTCTTTTTTGGTACTAAGACTGATATTTCACCTACTCGATTTAAGGACAATATTTCGCAGAAAATGTAATTATTAATATCTTTTCGGGCGGCATTTCCTGTTACTAAAATTAAAAATTATTAAATATAGAATTATTTACATCATATATAACACTACAAAATTACTAATAATTAATATTTTAATTCGTGATATTTAAGGAATAAAACGATACATTTTTATCTTCCATATTCCGTTTTAAAATAGTTACTTTTGCGTTTTAAATTAATTATTAGTAATTTAAAATTGATATATATATTATATGATTTACATTATATTTATCAACTGTTGAAAATTGTTACACAATTTGATGGGTTTTACGTTAATAGGTATTAATTATATTGAAGTTTTTCGCTCCTAACGTCGCTCGGTTGAATTTTCTTTTATTATATTATTATGTATAAATGACTAATTTTGAGTAAATAAAAATTAATTAATTTAAGTTAATTTTAAATACTAAATAAAATTGAAAATGATTTGATGAAACATAATATAAAAAAACGCTGCTAAGTGCTTTAGCGCAATGCTTTCTCATAGAGCTCTTTGAGTTAGAGTAATTTGATTTTATTTTTTTAAATGTGATTTAAAATAAAATTTCTATTCAAGAAAAATTAGTGAATGTGAGAGAGTGATTAGGAAATAGGAAGAGAGAGGCAAGGATGTATGAATATATTTTAAAATTGAGGATTAATCTGAGATAGAAGGACAGAGAGGAATTGAGGAAGTAAGAAAAGAGTTAGTAAAAGCGTTAAATCAGAAATCAAAACAAGTGATCAAAAAGCTACTCTAAGAAAATTATTTTTTTTAAATTTGTTTTATAAAGACAGTAGCAAATAACTTGTATACAAATTTTAGAACAAATCTATCGAGTAAAATGGAAAAAAAATAAAAAATGTAAAATTTTTAAATTTTTTAAAATTAAAACTACGCTGAGGAAATTGGTTTTTGAAAGTTATCCTTCTTTTGGCAATTGCAAATAATTCCCATGCAAATCTTAAAGCAAATTCATCAAGTAATTTATGTAAAATACAAAATAAATGAAAAATCGAGAATTTTTTTAAAATTCTTAAAATGGCTCTATAATAAAACTACACTATGAATACCAATTTTCAATAACTTCCCGTCTCCTTATACAAAAACATAGATAGTATGCAAAATTTGTAGCAAATCCATCGAGTAATTTTCGAGATATAATTGGCTAAATAAATAACATTTTCTTTTCAAAACTTTAAAAATGCTTTAAAATTAAACCTACGCTAGGAAAATTAATTTTCAAAAATTTTCCTTCATTTGGCAGTCGCAAATAATTTCCCTGCAAATTTTAGAACAAACCTATCGAAAAATATACGTGAAATAAAAAAAATAAGAAAAGAAAAATTGAAATTCTTTTAAAAATCTTTTAAATTCTCTTAAATTGTAACCACACTAAGAAAATTAGTTTTCGAAAGCTTATTTCCTTCAGACAATAGCAAGTTGATTGTATAAAAATTTTGGAGAAAATTTATAGTATGGTTTACGCAAAATAGAAGATAAATGAAAAATCAAAAATTTTTTGAAAATTTTCAAAATGCTCTAAAATTAAAACTGCACTGAGAAAATTAGTTTTCCCAAACTTGTTTTCTATAAACAGTAGCGAATAACTTGCATACAAATTTTGGAGCAAATCTATCGAATGATTTTCGTAAAATAAAAAAAAAATGAAAAATAAAATTTGTTTAAAAATTTTAAAAGTGCTCTAAAATTAAAAGTGCACTAAGAAAATCAGTTTTTAAAAGTTTTTCTTCTTTTGACAGTCGAAAATATGTTTCATACAAATTTTCAAGCAAATTCTTCGAGTAGTTTACGCAAAATACAAAAAAGATGAAAAATCGAAATTTTTTTGAAATGACTAAAATGGTTATAAAATTAAAACGACACTAAGAAAACCAATTCTGAATAGCTTCCGCACCAGTTGATCAAAAAATTAAATTGTATGGAAAATTTGAAGTAAATCCATCGAGTAGTTTTTAAGATTTTATTGGCTTAATAAATAAAAACATTTTTTTCAAAAATTTCAAAATGCTCTAAAATTAAAACTCAGCTAAGAAAATCAGTTTTTAGAAATTTATTTTATTTGGGCAATCGCAAATAATTCCCATGCAAATTTTGAAGCAAATTTGAATCATTAGTAATTCCTCACCTTCTTTATGGTAGTATTGTGTGGTCACCCTATACAAATGTGCTTATGAGTAGACTTGAAAGTATTAATCACTCGTTCCTACGTTATTTATCTTATAAATCAAATAATCCTATGCATAGATTTGTTCATGATTATGAGAGTATAGCTTTAAGATTTAATATCCCAACAATAAAGTCAATTCATCACTATAATGATTTGATTTTTATGCATAAGTTAATGAATGGCAGTATAAATTGTAGTTTACTTATTGATTTGTTTATATCTAGACCAAATAACTATCCTATAAGAAATCAACGCTTATTATTTGAGCATATTTCTAGATCTAATTATAACTATTATGCGCCTAAAAACAGAATTATAAGAGAATGGAATCAGATTCCTGCTTTAGTTTGTGGAAATTCTATAGGTATTTTTAAAAACAGAATAAAAGACATTGTATACTGTTTTGCGTAACCTAAATTCTATTTGTTATTTTTCAAGAATATATAAGTTATTATGTTTTATATTCTACTCATATGTTGTATTGGACAGTAATGTCCGTTTTTTCTTAATAAATAAATAAATTAATAAATAAATAAATAAATAAATTCATCGAGTAGTAAACGAAAAAAACCAACAAAATGAAAAATCTGAATTTTTTTTTTTAAACGACTCTAAAATCAAAACTACACTAGAAGAACCGATTATTAATAGCTTCCCAGCAAGTCAGACAGAGAAATAAATTCCATGCAAAATTAGAAGCAAATCCATCGAGTAGTTTTTGAGATACAATGTACTAACTGACATCATACAGACACACACATACACACACACACACACACACACACACACACACACACACACACACACACACACACACACACACACACACACACACACACACACACACACACACATACATACAGACATTTTCTGGGAACCAGCTTTTTCGACTCCCTTAGTTCAAATATGTATAAATTAATGAAAAAATAGAAAAAAAAATTTTTTATCGATACAATGCTTTCTCTATGAGAAAGCAATATATGTACACATGTGCTTAAAGTAAAAAAGCGTATAATTTATTCCATTAAGTGACTATTTCTCACTCTACTTCCATAACAAAACAAAGAATGAACGATATTTGATATAAATAAACTGAGAACTGGGAAATGAATAACAAATATAATTTCCAGACCTTAATATATGACCATGAATTTGATTTATGAAATAAATTTTCACGTAAAACATGCTTAAAAAAATTTTGTGTTTATTTCTAATAAAAATATCTTCACAAATGTATTTTATATATATGAAATACTAAATTTAAATTAAAAAAACCATAAGATTAAAATACACATTTTTGGTTAATTTTAAATTTGAATATTTCGGAATAATAAAATAACTATTTGCAATTACTTAACAATCTTTTTTGCATCTAATATAAAATTTTAATGAGATACAAATATTACGAAGTATATGTATCACAAGTAAGGTTTGCATATCATAAATATTATAATTTTTAGAAAATTCTTGATATTAATGGATTATTAATTTAAAAAATTAAATATTTTTTTATTGATGAGAAGTAACTTTTCAAATATAGTTAAAATAATACTGTAAATGTCAATCAAATAACATTTTCATCAAAATAAATTTCAACGCTATAATTATTTAAATAAACATTTTTATTTAACTACAATCTATTGTAATAATTATTTTTTTAATATATATATTGAAAAAATAATAATTTTATTCGATGAACAGTTATATAAATATTATATATTTATAATTGTATAACTAAATTTATTAAATTAAAATTTTATTCAGTTATCATTCAGAGAATAAAGTATTTAAATTAGTTTTCATGAAAATATATTATTTAAAAAGTTACTTGTTAACAATTTTTATAAATAACATACATTTAACCTTAATTACATTTTCATTTGTACACATGTTTGTATTTAAATGAATTCTCATTTATATAAAAATTGATAACAATTAAATATATTGAAATTCATTTCATTAAAGCAATAATATTTTTAATAAGAGAAACATATTAATTTTTAAAATACATCAAATTACCTCATTTGAAAAATTATCATTACATGATATTAAAATATTTTTTTTAATATCGTTTGAACATAAATTTTATGAAATACAATTTTAAAGAATTATTTATTTGATATTAAATTGTTTTTAATAGTCAATTAGAAAGATAGGAAAATATATGAAATATAAATAAGTTTTTCTTATTATGTCTGTAATTATGAATTTATATTTATGAACTGTCTATATAGAAGTAAAATTCCCCCTAAAAAATTTTTTAACAAAAAACAAAACCGACTTCAAACAAAAATTTTTTAACAAAAAACAAAACCGACTTTAAAAAAATGCACTAAAAAGTTACAAATAATTTTTGATCTTCAATAACTATACGCATACTACGCATCTAACTCAACACATGTGTAGCAAACATTTTATAGATTATCTAGTCATTTGTAAACAGCACCAACAAATTATATTTTTTTTTCATTCACAAAAAAATATTTTTGAAGTCGGCGTCAAGTTGTTGAATTGTTCTGCACAGATGAAGAATTTGACGCCGACTTCGAAAATATTTTTTTGTGAATTAAAAAAAAATATAATTTGTTGGTGCTGTTTACAAATGATTAGATAATCTATAAAATGTTTGCTACACATGTGTTGAGTTAGATGCGTAGTATGCGTATAATACTTTACTCAAAAACTTAGCGGTAGAATTTTTTTTTCTTGTGCATAAATGTTTATTATAATAATATCTATTGCGCTTAACCTTTAATTTGAAGATACACTGATTAATAGTTGAGTAAATAACAAAAAACTCAATTGCTACTCGATCGGTATCAGGTTCTACTCCGGCCTGCTGTTAATTAAATAAATTTCAATTAAGAAATCAAAATGTAATCGTGAATTGAAAGAGCGTCAGTTATGATTATGATTTGTGAATTCGAGGGCTTTAATTAAAAATTCCATAATTCCTTTTTAATTAAACGTACTAAGGAATTTTTATCATATATATGTATATAGGAAAACATATGTGGACGCGCACATACATACGCACCTGGGCTCATATATATGCAACATTTCGTGTCGACCCAAACGCACACACATACAGACAAGTTGATATATATATATATATATATATATATATATATATATATATATATATATATATATATATACACACACACACACACACACACATACATACATACATACGTGGGACATTCCACGTCAATTAGAACGCACCCACAGATAGGTTTTATATATATATATATATATATATATATATATATTTATATATATACATACATACATGCGACATTCCACGTCAACTAGAACGCACCCACAGACAGGTTTATATATATATATATATATATATATATATATATATATATATATATATGTATATGGGACGTTCCATGTCGTTTCGCATGCATGCATGTACACGTTAATATTCATGGGATTTTTCGTGTCAATTGAAACACAAGCAGACAAAGGTTTATATATATGAGGCATTTGATGTTGTAACGTTTTTATTTCCCGCGGGTGGGAAATATTACGTCTTTACCTCCTGTTGCCAGACGCTTCAGTGAGTGACCAGGGTTTGAGGCAGGAGGTCGGTTAGGACGGACGGTGGAAAGATGAAGGATAGTAAACGGGTTGACACGTTTGTTTATACTAGGGAGTACCAGAGCTTTATTGTACTCTGAAACTCATATACTACAACGACGTATAACAATAATAATGAAAAGTAATAAATAACCTAATTTGTATAAATCAAAATAACTAACCTAATATATGTACGCGTCATAACAAAGAAATAAAGATTGAATTTAATATAAGCCACTTGACGGCTTTTATGCGCCTCTTATTGGCGATAAAAATAAATGAAATCAAAAGTAATAGAAATAAACTTTATCTTTAATAATAAGCCGAATTAGACTGGCGACGGTTAACGGCCTGGACGGTTTAAATGAACAAACAAGAATTTATAATAGTTATAATATCAATAAACTAATCTAATAACGGTGGGTGGACGACACCCTTAATGCGGTAACGGAATACGGCTGGAGGCCTATGATTCTCTAATGCGCGACCAGATGCACATGAATAGAGTAATTAATAATGAAAATGAATAATCCTGGCTTGCCTTTTTCCGGCGGCGGCAATGGGTGGGAAGCACCCTTAATACTAACTTAATACTACGGTTATAATAGGTGGAAAAACACCTTAAAGTTACTATGAACTTATCTTAGACAAAATGTCTTGTATACGGATCGGCGCGGCGGCTCGGCGGTGTATAACGGTTCGGTGTAAATCACCCTTAATATCAAATATTAATTAATAATGAATTAATGAGAATTACTATTTACAAAAACGGCCGGTACGGCGGCTCGGTGTTACAGACTAATACAATCTTATGTTACGTTAAACTAATCTAATATATACAGGACGGGCGGTACGGCGGTAAAGCGGTACGGCGGTGCGGAAGTGCATTTGCAGTTCTCTCGGTCGCATTTTATCTAAGCCAGCGAGCGCACTCGGCAAAGATTAAATACGGCTTGACTTGCTTCTAATGGTTTGTCACATTAGAGCGAGCGAGAGAGTAGCTTTTCTTATAAGGCGTAAGAGCCCCATATAAGAAAGCCAGTACTGTATACTGCTTTCTCTCTCTAGGCCAGCGAGCGCACTCGGCTAAGAGAGAGGAAGAGCACAGTACCCAATGCCTCGACTCTTCGCTGAGTCTTAGCTCTTATATCTACCCGAGCTCGCTGTTCCTCTTGCGGGAGCAGCAAAAACTGACGGCACCTGGCGGTTGAGCCTGTTACTATCGTGCCTCGCGGGAGATTTGAATATCCTGTCTGCACGATTATGAATAATCGTTGCAATGTCAATTCGCATGCATGCACACAGGCTTCAATAAACATGGGATTTTTCATGTCAATTATAACGCACGCACACACAGGTTCATGTATATGGGACATTTCATGTCAATTATGTCATACGTTAATATACATGGGATTTTTTATGTCAATTTCAACGCACGTACATACAGGTTTATATATATGCGACATTTCATGCCAATGCGCACGCACACACACAGGATTATATATATATATATATGAAACATTTCATGACAACTCTCACATACCTATCCGAGTTCTCAGGTTTTCGTACATGGGACGTTTCATGTCAATTTTCATTCATGCACACACACGTTAATATACATGGGATTTTTTATGTAAATTTCAACGCACGCACATACAGGTTTATATATATGGGACATTTCATGTCAACTTGCACGTACTCGCAAGCACAGGTTTTTCTATATATATGGGACGTTTCATGACAACTTGTACACACCTATCTAAGTACCCTTAGGTTTATATATATGAGACGTTTCATGTCAATTCGCATGCATGCACACACGCGTTCATGTACGTGGGACTTTTCATGTCGACTCACAAGCATGATATAAATATGTATATATACATAAAGGACATTTCATGCAGAATCGCACGTACACGCACAGGTTTATTCAAGTTTATATGGAACATTTAATTTCAACTCATACGCGCACGCACACGCTCACAGATACAAACACATTTTTAACTTTATATATATATATATATATATATATATACATACTTTACCTTATTGATGTAGACAATATTTAAAAAATAGTTATTTATTATGCTGTGGTACCCACGATCGCCGTCTTTGGATACCTAGGTGTTAATGACAACTTAAACATCATCTACAGCTAAGACTTTTGAAATTCAACTTATAGTTTAATAACTAATTTGAAGTTGTTTCAAATGTTATCTAGCCAAACATGGATATTCCGAGTAAGATAAACATTGTCTACAAGAATATCTTTTGAAATTTAGCCATTATTTATTAATAACATGTACGTTTCCCGAGATGACATCATACAATATCCAGGTGATCCTGGCTACCTGGAAATCGTCTATATGAATGAATTTTGAAATTTTTCATACCGATTATAAAGTTTACAGACATTTGCAGGGACTACGTCAAATGAAACTTGGAGATTCTTTTAGATTTCGATTCTAAGGTTGTTTGATTAGGTCGGAGAATACTCGGAAATAGAAAGATTTTAAAAGAACAATTGTTTAAGATTCATGCAAGTTCCATGAAATATGTTGATTTACTCGTAGTCGATACCCATACATAAAGATTATTCATACAAATCATCTCGCATATAAATTTGCGGTAGTATCCCTACTACTTTATGAATTTTTCGTTCGAATAATGCCAGCGAAATTTAACTTCGAGAAAGCATATTACTATTGTAATTAGTGAATAATTTTAACATTTTTTCATCAAACATCATTCCGATATACAGGTAATAAGCGCTATTATTTAAAAAATTTGAGAATTTATGAATCTTAGCAATTATTTACTTACCACGAAAGTTAAGAAATCATATTAGTAATTCATTTTATTTGAATTTGGTCATTTAAAATCTATATAAGTCAAATTCCAAAGATAAAGAAATTCTGAATTAGTTATGCATTTACATATAATTTTTATTAAATCTTTAACATTTTTGTTTATTTAACCGAACAATAAACATTCTTGCTATTTACATGAAATCATGAAACTTTAATTTTTTACAAAAATAAAAAGTAATATTTTTAAACATCATTTATTATAAATATTATTTCCTTAATAGACATAAATCTTTGAAATCATTAGAGATATCTAATACTGTTACAAAATTATAGAAAATGAAAATATATTTTAAGAGGAAGAATCATATTTCTGTCCTTTGCTAATAAGAAAATTGGTTTTTCGAATAAAATAAAATAAATTAAAATGGAGATAATATATTGACTTTGAATAAGATTTACATAATTAGACGCATTTATGCATATTGTGTATGGACTATGGATACATCGTATATTAATTATGTGGGCTCATATAAATACACAGGTTCTCTATAGCTGTTTATGCATGACTTCTATATTTTTTTCTATACGATGTGACCTTATATAAAGCAATAAAACAATTTTTTCCATGTCATTTATTTAAATTATTTATTTACTTCATGCTGGTAAAAATTTACAATATTATATGTGGCGATAACTCAGCCAATGTACATTTTTGGTTAACTTTTAATATCATGATTGCATATTTAACACAAGAGTTTGAATAATAACTTTTCAAGTGGCGATTACCCTAACAACACAAAAACGTTTCAAAAACGTTTTTGAAACGTTTTTCGTTAAACTTATATACGTTTGTAAATTTCGACAAAAATACATATTTAAAACGTTTTTAAAACGTAAAATATGTCCGCATATTTTAGATTCTCAAGAGTAATGTAACGTTTATGGAACGTTTAAGAAACGTTTAGAAAACGTTTTCTCGATGAAAATTTACGCAAGCTCAAATATCCAAACGTTTCCTTAACGTTTAAAAAACGTTTTATTTGGTAAAATTTTTTTCTCTATATAATAATTTTTTAGAATAATAAAATAAAACGTTTAAAAAACGTTTTAGAAACGTTTGGAAATTTAAGCCAATGTATTTTTTCACCGAGAAAACGTTTTCTAAACGTTTCTTAAACGTTCGTTAAACGTTACATTACTCTTGAAAATCTAAAATATGCGGACATATTTAACGTTTTAAAAACGTTTTAAATACATATTTTTGTCGAAATTTATAAACGTATATAAGTTTACCAGAAAACGTTTTTAAAACGTTTTTGAAACGTTTTGTGCTGTTAGGGTTACTCAGCCAATGTAAGTTTTCAGATATTTAATAATATCGCGATTATTTTCTAATATGAAACATTTGAAAAGAATTTTTTAAGTGGCGATTACTCAGCCAATGTAAGCTTTCATATATTTCATAATATCGCGATTTTTTTTTAATATGAAACATTTGAAAAGAATTTTTTAAGTGGCGATTACTCAGCCAATGTAAGCTTTCATATATTTCATAATATCGCGATTTTTTTTTAATATGAAACATTTGAAAAGAATTTATGAAGTGGCGATTACTCAGCCAATGTAAGCTTTCATATATTTCATAATATTGCGATAATTTTCTAATATGAAACATTTAAAAAGAATTTATGAAGTGGCGATTACTCAACCAATGTAAATCTTTCAATGATTTTGAATATCGCGATTATTATTTTAAAAAATTTTTACCTATTCATATTGAAAGATTGCTTTTATAAAAAATGTTTCTGTATAATTATAAATATTCAATTATAAATTATTAAACTTTTTGCTTATTCATAAAAATAATAAAATAAGTATTATTAAGTTCAAAGCTTTATACCCTTACAAATAACTTTTGAGTCCATTTGCTTTATACAGTACTCGTTTTTCGAATTCAATATCGGACAATCTATTAAATTTTGGCATGTTCATTAAAGTAGCATAAGAAAATAATCTTTCTACTGGAGCTGAAGAAGGTAATGTGGTATTAAATTTCAAAAATAAGCTTTTAACAACTGGCAAATTATTTAAAGACTCCAAAGACATCGTTTTTTCATTTAAAAACCTCATTCGTTCATTTTCTTCTTGTTCTTGAGGTGCAAAAGCCGTGTTTAGTAATGCATTTGAGCTGTCATCATCATAATAAAAAAACGTGTCTTCAGTATCCTCATTATCTGGAACAGCTGATTCCGGCTTTTTATGCCTAACCAATTCTTCAACAAGCCTTTTTATTTTTGCTTGTGTATTTTTATCAAAGCACGATATCCATTTTGCTCTAAATTTGGGGTGCGTGAGTGCTGCTATAGCTGCTAATTCGCCATTGTTAATGATTTCAAAAATATCATGAAATCTTTTGTCTCAAGCTTCCTTTAAATATTTCAACAGTGGCTCACACATAGACAAACTTTTATTTGCCGATAAAGTATTCCATTTTTTTCGGATAGTCAACAATGTTGGTAAAAGATAACCATAATGACAATCTTTTTCTCCTTGTAAAATATCAATCGCTGAAGCCATGGTTGACATAATTTCAAATAATCTTCAATAAATTCAAAATCTTTTTTTCTTAAGATTTTATTAGATTCCAACATATCATAAATTCTTTCATCATCAATTTTTTCTTCTAACGAAATGATTTGTTTAAAGGCGTCATACGTAGAATTCCACCTTGTTATAACGGGCCTCTGTAAACTGTATTCAAAAATTTTTTTCATTCATTCTCGTTTTTTTGGTGATCTTAAACATTTCCATAATTGTTGGCATTTTTCCATGACAAATTTATGACACTTTTTAATATTTGGAACTCTGTCAATTGCGTCTACAAGATCTTTTGTTGCAATCAAACTCAAGGTATGGCTGACCTATCGAAAATGACGAGATAGTGTTATATTTGAAATTATTGCTTCGTCTTCTGCAGGATTTACATTATCGTTACTGTTCATAAACAGTGATTCTTCGCCATCATTTTCTTCAAACTCTTTCATTTCCTCTTCAGAATCATTTAAATCCTCATCTGCAATAATTTTTATATAATAATTTGAAAATTTATTAAGATTTTATAAAGATTTTTCATATAAATTTGAAGTTTAATTTTTTCATTTTTTTTATTATATTCATTACTTTTAATCAAAATTAGCTTTTTTAATAAATTTAGATTTGATTAAATTTTGTTTCATGAGAAATTATAAAATCTAAAGAAAATCCACGGATAATTGACAGTTATTAATTTACTTTATTATTTAATATTAATTTAATTCAAGAATTGATTATATTCATCCAATAATTTAAATGTCTATTTATTTAATTTATAATACAATTGATTTAAAATAACAATTTAAATAACCTGGAAAATAATTTTCTGGATTTTCTATTCCAAATTCTTTAAAAGCTTTAACAAAATTTTTCTCATTATCCGTAACTGTAGATACAATTTTTTCAGTAGTTAGCTCGAAAGTCGAATAGATAATAGATAGTTGCTCTGCTATATTGGAAAAGGTATGCGATCCTTCAAATCGTCTACAAGCTAAAGCTGCTGATCTTCTTTCCAAAGATATATCATCAATCTGCAAATAGAAATAATTTTGATTTTATTGTAATTTCTTAACTACTTTATGTGAATAACATGTTATCTTACCTAATGAGCAGTTACACCTAAAAATCTTCTATTCGACCCAGTCCAAATATCTGCTGTTGTACAGACATGGTTTGCATTAGCTAAAGCCATTTTAATCTTGTCTAATTGTTTATAATATAAATTATCAACTTTTTTTCCAGCAGTATAACGAGTCAAATGCTTTAACGGAGCGTCACCATGTTTAATTTTGAAATCTAAATATTTTAAATAAAATGTTATTCATTAATATAATACAAAAAATATTATATAAAATATACAACCATTAAATATTTTTCGAAAAGCTGAATCTTCAACTAGACGAAGAGAAAGTTGATTTCTCAATAAAAACTCAACAACATTTTTATCAAAAGTATTTTGAGAAAAAGCACATGTCACACGTCGATAAACAACATCATTTTCATCTTCATCATCACCATCCAATTTTTTAAATTTTTTATATTGCTGATAGCTTTGTAGTTTATCTTCATGTTTTCTCTAAAAATATAATTATGTTAAATCATAAAATTAATACAAAATAAACATTTAATATTATTAAAATTTTTTGGTTTTGTATGAAATAGTATATTTTTCACCTAGAGCGAGTAAAAATAAAGAACTCCTGTTTGGCTTGGATGACAATTCACATAAAATTAAAGTCATTCTTCATTTACTCTCGAGGTGAAAATACAAATTTTCCAACAAGAGGCAAAAAATACCATATTCTATTTTCGACGACAGGAGAAAATATGGTACTTTTGGACTAGGTGTTAAAAAAGCAATTTGATGACATTGTAAAAAAGTGAACACAACATTTTATTCTGTATTTACTATAACAGATAAAATTTAGTATTATTGTCACCTACCAACATGGCTGACCTTTTTTTCTGATAAGGTATATAACTTTAATATAAATAATGTTCAATTTTATATATCCATAAGAGAAAATTCATCATTGAACAAGATATTTATTGGAACATGATACTTGGAGTCAAACTTTCTGAAGTGGGCCACTAAAAATCGAGTAGTTGAATTTAATATAATTTTTCACAGATAATTGAAGGTTTATATGTCAAAATCAATGTTTTAAAATATTTTTGGAAAATTTCAATTTTTGAAATATTTATAAACATATGAATTTTTTTTCGCTATTTTGATAAAATAGTGATTTCTCAGCAACTATTCGATAAAAATTAACGAAAATTGGTTTACATATGTATTAATACTAATAGAATAATATACTAAAAACTTTTTTTATAAAAACCGAAAATTATTTTTAAAAAAACCATTTTGCAATAAGCTATTGAAAATTTATTCAACTTCTCCTAAGGCTAGGAAATTTTTTCAGGGGGGATTTGATTTTTAAAGCATAAAACTAAAAATACGTGGAAGAAAATTTTAGTGCACTTAATTAGAAAAATAATTATGCATTTTTAAATATTGGAGTATGAGCGCAGACTGACTGGTTTTTGGCTTGTAAAATGAAAACTACTAAGAGAATTACTATGGTGTCAATAGAAAATTTGTAGAAAATTAAATTATCAAGAAAATGAGAGGTCAAGCGATTAACGTGTGTGTGCATGCATGTGCAACGACATGTACTGTTCCATATATATATATATATACATATATATATATATATATATATAAACCTGTAAACGACATGAAATATCTCATATATATATATATATATATAAACCTGTAAACGACATGAAATATCTCATATATATATATATATATATATATATATATATATATATATATATATATATATATACCTGTATGTGCGTACGTTCCAATTGACGTGAAAAATCCAATATTTATTAAAGTTTGTGTGCATGCATGCGAATCAACATGAAATGTCCCATATATATATATATAAACCTAAGGTTACTAGGATGGGTGTGTGCGTGTTGTCATAAAATATCCCACATATATAAAAAAGCCTGTCATTATGAGTATGTACGAGTTGACATGAAATGTCCCATATATAATCCTGTGTGTGTATGTGTGTGCGTGCGCATTGGCGTGATATGTCCCATATATCTAAACCTGTAAGTGCGTGCGTTCCAATTGACGTGAAAAATCCCTTGTTTGTTAAAGTCTGTGTGCATGCATGCGAATAGACATGAAATGTCCCATATATATAAACCTGTGTGTGTGCTTTCGAATTGACGTGAAAAATCCAATGTTTATTAACGTGCGTGTGCATGCATGCGAATCGACATGAAATGTCTCATATATATAAATCTAAGGGTACACGAATGGGTGTGTGCGTGTTGTCATGAAATGTACCACATATAAAGAAAACCTGTACTTATGAGTACTTGCTAACCGACATGAAATATCCCATGTATGTATGTATATATATACATATATATAAACCAAAATATATACGGGTCAACAGGTGCAAGTTGACATGAAACGGACCATGTACATATATATATCAACTTGTCAGTATGTGTGCGTGTGGGTCGACATGAAATGTTGCATATATATGAGCCTAGGTGCGTATGTATGTGCGCGTCCACATATGTTTTTCTATATACATATATATGATAAAAATTCCTTAGTACGTTCAATTAAAAAGGAATTGTGGAATTTTTAATTAAAGCCCTCGAATTCACAAATCATAATCATAACTGACGCTCTTTCAATTCACGATTACATTTTGATTTCTTAATTGAAATTTATTTAATTAAGGATTCCTTTTGATTTTGGAATTAAAGCCCTTTCAATTCACGATTAAATTTTGATTTCTTAATTGAAATTTATTTAATTAAGAATTCCTTTTGATTTTGTAATTAAAGCCCTTTCAATTCACGATTACATTTTGATTTCTTAATTGAAATTTATTTAATTGAGAATTCCTTTTGATTTTTTAATTAAAGCCTTTTCAATTCACGATTAGATTTTGATTTGTTAATTAAAATATTTTTAATTATTAATTCAAAAGGAATCGTTAATTAAATAAAACTTTAATTACAAATTCAAAAATGATTTGTGATTCAAATAATTTTTAATTACTTTTTTCGCAACCCTGCATGTAATATTCCATAAGGTCTAAATAGTACATTATAAAATAGCTTCCAATAAGCTTCCGAAAAGATTACACGCAATATTACAGAAACGTTATTTGGAAGATTCCAATATATCTTGCAGGAAGCTTCCAGTAATATTTTGTGGTAGATTCCATTCAAACTTCCTGCAGCTTTCCACGAAATGTTACAGGAAGAATATTTCAATGTTCACGGAAGGTTACCAGTAACTTGTCAGGAAGATTCCTTGTAAGCTTCCCGGAAGCTAAATGGAAGTTTCGAGAAGCTTCCATTGGAATCTTTCATGTGAACTTTACGGAAGGTTCAGGGAAGCTAACATGTAATATTCCAGGAGAACTAAATGGAACATTACGAAATAGCTTCCAGTAAGCTTCCGAAAAGATTACATGCAATATTACAGAAACGTTATTCGGAAGATTACATTATAATCTTGCAGGAAGCTTCCAGTAATATTTTGTGGAAGATTTCATTCAAACTTCCTGCAGCCTTCCACGGCATGTTACAAGAAAAATATTTCAATGTTTACGGAAGGTTATCAGTAACTTGTCAGGAAGATTCCCTGTAAGCTTCCCGAAAGCTAAATGAAAGTTTCGGGAAGCTTCCATTGGAATCTTTCATGTAAGCTTCACGGAAGGTTCAGAGAAGCTAACATGTAATATTCCATGAGGGCTAAATAAAACATTACAAAATAGCTACCAGTAAGCTTTCGGAAAGATTACATGCAATATTACAGAAACGTTATTCGGAAGATTACATTATATCTTGCAGGAAGCTTCCAGTAATATTTTGTGAAGGATTCCATTCAAACTTCCTGCAGCCTTCAGTGGAATGTTATAGGAAAAATATTTTATTGTTTACGGAAGGTTACTAACTTATCAGGAAGATTTCCTGTAAGCTTTCCAGAAGCTAAATAAAAGTTTCAGGAAGATTCCATTGGAATCTCTTATGTAAGCCTTACGGAAGGTTTAGGGAAGCTTACATGTAATATTCCATGAGAGCCAAATGGAATATTACAAAATAACTTCCAGTAAGCTTCCGAAAAGTTATATCCGAATGTTATTTGGAAGATTACTTTACATCTTGCAGGAAGCTTGCAGTAACATTTTGCGGAAGATTCTATTCAAACTTCCTGCAGCCTTTCACAGAATATTACAGGAATGATATATTAATGTTCACAGACAGTTATTGCAATGTTTCAGAAAAAAACATTAGTTTGTAGTAAATATCATGAAAATTATTTAGTTAAATTTTTAAATAAATTTATTCCTTTGTTTATAAGAATTTTGTATTCCTGGTGCAAAATCGAATAAATTTAACACATATCATTGGACTCTAACATTTTAAATAACTGATAAATGGATTTATTTAAAAATTCAATAGAATAATCTTCATAGTACATACTATAAGCTAATGCATTTTTTTTCTAAAATTTTACAATAAAATGAAAATTTAGACAATATTTGTGAGTACAGGTGTAGTGTCTGCCTTACATTAGTTTAATTTTATAGATTAAAAATATTGTTTTTTTTTCTATTAAATTAATGTCTTATACTCTTTTTAATTTACAAAATTTATGGCAGATTATTTAAATATAAAGTAAAACATATTACATTTTAAATGATTAAAAATTTTTTATAATTGTGTATAACTTTCGATAAAGAATTTTTTTTATTATTGATTTTAATTAATAAAAAAGAACACAAAAAAATATGTTTTTTTTTAAAGAGAAAGTCGTTTATATAAATTAATTACAAAGTCTAAATATCTTTACAATGTTTTGAATGTATGAATTTTATCAAATAAAAGATTTTTCCTCAAAATGCATAATATTTTTTGTTCTTTTACTAACTAAAAATTAATAGTAATAAAAAATTTTTACCCAAAGTTACATAATTATATAAATTAATTCATTCAATTTGTAATCTGCTTTTTCCGTATTTATATAATAGTCCCCCATTAATTCTATAAATTAAAAATATAGTCTTTTTTGTTAAATTAATGTATTAAGATATTCTTTTTAATATTAAAAATTAATATCGGATTATTATATGAATACGAATAAAACAGATTACAAATCAAATGATTAAAAGTTTCTATAATTGTATAACTTTAGATAAAAAATTTCTTTTGATATTAATTTAAGCTAGTAAATAAGCACACAAAACATTTTGTTGCTTTTTTAAAGAAAAGTCTTTAAGAGCATGTCGAAGCTGTCCGCCTTCTAATAATATTTCCAATCCTAACTTATGAATAAACGATGCGTTTAATCGAGTTTTTTTACTACAAAGAAAAAATTTGTAAGATTAAACTCTAGTGCGGACAACCCAAGAAATCCACCAAAATATTATACATACAAAGTTATAATAAAAACTTTCAATGTATCGTATTTTAAGGTTAGGTTTGTCGAGTTTAATATCTAATTTCCAATCAAAGCTCATAAAAAAATAACAAGTCCAAATGATTTTTTATTTTAACAAAAATTATTGTACTAATATAGCTTTAGTGCGGACAAATCATTATATTTGTTTAATTTATGAATTTAAAAAGATATTGATGAAATAAAAAAAGCAAAACTCAATTGCTGCAGCTCCGACATGCCGTTAATTGAATAAAGTTTTAAGAAAGAGTATTGTATTATTTATTTAAGTTTTTTAAATAAATTTATTTCAAAATCTATATAAAATGAATTTTTCGACTTCACATAGCATGAGAATAGTGAAATATATGCATGTGCAACATAATTTATAAAAAAAAAAAATTATGTTTAGTCGGGAATTGAACTACCGACAGATATCATACAAGTCCGTCACCTTCGATTCGCAGTTACGCCTACAGAGGGATACGCGTTGAATGGGCGTTTTGTCCCTAAGTGGTGAGATGATACCACACTTACTACATAAGTCGAACGTTGGTGGTTTTGAGTATGTACCCACAGCGCCTGCCCTAAAAATGTAAGTGCGTCTTTATAATTATACGTAAATCCTAATATAAGTGAATATGTATTGACATATAAATATGATATAATAGTATATAAAATAGTATGTTGTAAATAAATATGTGTTTTGCACAGCAAATATTTGTAAAATATAAAATAAAAAATAGAATGTTGAACAGAATCGTAACACAATACCTTCCGAACGGTGAAAAAGGAGAAAATTAACCAAATGATATTTGAATTGTTGACTTCCCCAATGCTTCCGGGAACCTTACACTGGAATCTTCCTGGAAGCTTTTTGCATTTTTTCATGGAAGCTTCCATGATGTATTTTTAGAACCTTATGACAATATTCCTTGCAAGCTTTTTGTAAGATTCAAAAGGCTTTTATACTAGCCTCTATGGAAGCTTATCGATTTCTTCCATGGAAGCTTCCTGGAATCTTCCATTGAATCTTTCTGAAAGAAAAGTGCGCGGGACATTTTACGCTTCCAGGAAGCTTTAATCGAAGCTTTCACGGAAGCTTGCATGTAAGTTTTTTGAATTATTCCGTGGAAGCTTCCATGAAGTACTTTTGGAACCTTAAGGCAATCTTCCTTGGAAACTTCTTGTAAGATTTTAAAAGACCTTTATGCTGGCTTCCATGGAAGCTTACTGATTTCTTCCACGGAAGCTTCCTGGAAGCTTCTATTGAATCTATCTGAATGAAAAGTGCGCGGGACATTTGACGCTTCCAGGAAGCTTACATGGAAGCTTCCTGGAAGCTTCCTGGAAGCTTCGGTGCTATGTGGGTAAATATATATATATATATATATATATATATATATATATATATATATATATATATATATATATGGGACATTTACACCAACTGGAAGAGCAGAAAAATAAAAATCTTTGAAACTCTAAGAATATATGCTTTTTGTTATCCAAAATATGTAAAAAATTTTCAAGGATTTAGATCAGAAGGATCAAGAGCTATAGATCCTTAAAATTTGGAAATTTTTCAAAATTTTTGGAAAATCATAACTTAACAATATTTTTCCTGAAAATCCTGATGTTTTAGAGGGAAGTTCATAAGAATACTTCTTGCTGTAAATGAAGAGCAGAGTTAACATGATTCTTTATAGACCTGAATTTTGAAGTTTCCTATTGCTTCTTATATGCATTACATGTTAATTGAAATTACTCATTGTTCGCCAATTCAGAAATTTCTATTCACGGGCTTATTTTTTTCTATTTTATATGAACTTTAAAATGAATTTTTGATCATGTAAGTCAGAGCCATCAATAAGGAGTTATGACAGTTTAAAATATATATTTTCATGTATAATTTATTTTCAATATAAAAATTAATCATACATGAACATATACATTTATATTCAATATGAAAAATAAATCATACATGAAAATATATATATATATATATCAAACTGACAAAACTCCTTATCGGTGGCTCTTTCTTACACAATCAAAAATTTATTTTGAAGTTCATAAAAAATAAAAGAAAATAAGCCCTCGAAAAGCAATTTCTGAAGTGACAAACAATGAGTAATTTCAATTACCATGTAATCCATGTAAGAACCAATGGAAAACTCCAAAATTCAGGTCTGTGAAAAATCATGCTAACTCTCCTCTTCATTTGTAACAAGAAATATTCTTATAAATTTCTCTCTAAAACATCAGGATTTTCAGAAAAAAAATCATAAAGTTGGTACTTGTTCAAAAATTTTGAAAAATTTTCAAATTTCAAGGATCTATGGTTCTTTATCCTTTTAATCTCAAATCCCTGAAAATTTTTTTACACATTTTGGTTAACAAACAGAATATATTCTTAGAGTTTCAGCGATTTTTATTTTTTTGCTCTTCCAGTTGGTGTAAAATGTCCAATATATATGTAAATGTATAAATGCCGAATATAACCTTTTTTTACCGTTATATTATTTTTACAAATTTTATTATTATTTATTTATCATATAACAATTAATTCATAGCATTTTTCATAATTTCTTTTATTTTTCAGCTTTTTAAGTAAAAAGGCAGTAAATTAAATTAGTTTATATAAAAGCAATTCTTTTGTGGATATCTCTGAAAAAAGTTCATTAAAAATGAATGAAAATTCTGAAAAGAATTTTAATTTTCAATAATGGTTTTGACTAAGAAAGATAAATTGATTGTTAAAGGACAGGAATTGTATAGTGGAATTGCTATCATGTTAACTGATATTCATATATTAGAATTTAATAATATTTCAAATCGGTACACCTCATTCAACATGCAATTAACTTCACTAATTCAAAGACCACAATACGTTAAATCAGTACCGATTGATGGAGAATTTATACAGTTTTTATTTTCCGGAAATTTAGAAAAGGGTCACCGGATTTGTGTGTATTATAATAATAAGGTAATTTATATATATGACAGATTGAATCTTAAATATCTACAAGATGAGCATAAGATTTATATGAACAGATTATTTCCAAACAAATCAGAATTGAGCATAGTATTGGAAACAGTTCAATCAAAAACAAATAATTATGATTGTGGCGTTTGTGCAATTGTTTTTGCTATTGCAATACTTGATAATTTAGGTCCATGGTGTTTAAGATATGACGTTTCTCAAATGCGATTACGTTTATCAAGAATTTTTAAAACGCAACAAATAAGAATGTTTCCAGTTTTACAAAATTATAATAATGCAAATAATAATGACGGTAATCCACCGGACATTATAAGAAGGAGTTTTTGGCATAAGCAACGTCTAAGTCAAATACCATTAAATTAAGATTTCACCAAGCTTGAACTATTAAAAAAACTCACGAATGCATTTATTGGCAGAACAAAAAAAGATCATGGAAATGTATCGCGAACAAAAGAATTCGAATCATGAAACAATTTTGATGGAAATTGACAATGACATTTCAGATACAAATTAGGACAGTTGAAATTAAATTAAATGAAGGAAAAAAAGAATCAAAAGAAATAGATGAAAAAGAAGCTTTATTTGTAACAGGACTTAAGAGCATGACGGAGCTGCCCCCCTTTTAATAATATTTCCGATTCTAACTTATGAATAAACGATGCGTTTAATCGAGTTTTTTCGGTACAAAGTAAAAATTTGTAAGATTAAACTCTAGTGCGGACAACTCAAGAAATCCACCAAAACATTATACATATGAAGTTATAATAAAAACTTTCAATTATCGTATTTCAAGGTTAGCTTTATCGAGTTTGATATCTAATTTCCAATCCAAGCTCATAAAAAAATAACAAGTTCAAATGATTTTTTATTTTAACAAAAATTATTGTATTAATATAGCTTTAGTGCGTAGGAGTCATTATATTTGTTTAGTTTATGAATTTAAAAAGATATTGATAAAATAAAAAAAGCAAAACTCAATTGCTGCAGCTTCGAGATCCCGTTAATAGGTGAATAATAAGAGAACGATCACATAAATATAAAAAAATTTCAGAAAAAGCCATTATTATAAAAATGCAAGAAACAAAGAAGTAATGATAAATCAGAACTAAGACGTGTTCAAGAAACTTTGTGTAAGAAAAAAGCTTATGTGAAAATAAAAAAAGGATAACTAAATAAATATAAAGAGAAATTAGAAAATACTAAGATAATAAAATTGAAATTCAAGGAAAAAATGAGTACTGATAAATTGGAACAAATACGTGCAAATAAGGCTTTACGTAGGGAAATAGCTTATGTACAAATTAAAGAAAAAAAACCAAAATAATATAAAGAAAAATTAGAAAATACTAAAATAACAAAAATAAATTCAAAGATAAAAAAGGATACTGATAAAATGGAACAAATACGTACAAATGAAGCTACACGTAAGAAAAAAGCTTACATAAAAATGAAAGAAGAACAACCAAATAAATATTTGAAAAATTGGAAATATTAAGATATAAAAAATAAAATTAATTGAAATAGAAATACTAATAAATTGAAAAAATTGCATGAAAAAGAAAAATTACGCAAAAAAGATAATTATAGAAAAGTTATTAGTGAATAATATAATGAATATGAGAGAATGGTACAAATTAAAAATCAAAAATTGGAAAATGCCGATATTATTAAGAAAACACAAGTAAAAAATGATTGTTACCAATTAAAAGAATAACGTACAAGGTGTAAACAAATAGAAATTAATGACAATAAACATGTTAATAATGATACTACAATAAATAAACCAATAGATGAAAAAAAGCGCAAACATAAATATGATTCTTATCAATTGAAGACATTAATTATTAAGTGTAATCGATTAAAAATTGAAGACAATAATTATAATAAAAATTACAATAATAATAATTATAATAACAATCATAATATTGTATTAAACAAAGTTATTGATAAAACAATAAAAGACGAAGTAGAAAAAAATTTTAAGAAATTAAATAAAAAAATATTAAGAGGCGGTCGGAACCATTTGCCGCTTGGTGGCGCTGCGGTCAGGTGAGAGAAAAATATAAAATATTTTTTATATAGCAATTTAAAATTTACTGAAACAATAATATACTTTTAATCTTGTCATTTCCTCTAGCCATATATATGTAGAATAATTATTAATATTAATTTTGTTTGAAAAGTCTAAAATATTGTTATAAAGCGAAAAATGCGGCGCGAGGTAGAGCCGACGTAAACATTAGCATACATCATTCTTTAGTATTGCTCTCTCTGTCGCACTAAGGGAAGGTGCACGCATGTTTACATCGGTCCTACGTTGCATCGCATTTTTCGCTTTATAACAATATTTCAGACTTTTCAAACAAGATAAGTATTAATAATTATTCTACATATAGATGGCTAGAGGAAATGACAACATTAAAAGTATATTGTCGTCTCAGAAAATTGTAAATAGCTGTATAAAAAATATTTAATAGATTTCTCTCACCTGACTGCAGCGCCACCCTATATGTAGCGGCGAATAGACCCGACCGCCTCTTAACTGATAAAATCAATTGGAAACTGATTGGTTGTATAGCAAATATATATTTCGATGAAAATCTCATATCTAAAAATAACATTGGTTCCATGACAAATACATGTGTTTATTGTGATGCGAAACATTTTGCTTTCGAATATACTAAAAGTAACGATTTCTCCGATTGTTGTCATAAAGGTAAAGTAGAATTGTTAGAAAATCCTCCTTACCCAGAACAATTAAAGTTTTTAGCAACTGAATTAACAGGAGGTCGCGTATCTCTGTCCTTTTCTAATCAAAGAAATGATTTTTTTACAAAAACTAATAACTTTAGCAAAAAATGGAGAGAAAGCCGCATCTCGTATCAAAAAAAGCAATGTTTTCTTTGATAAGAAAAAATTAATTTTATTGCTTCGTTCTCAAGAAAACCTTGAAAAACCAAATTGCCCACCCTAACCTCTATGATTTAAGTTTTTCAAGGTTTTCTTGAAAACAAAGCAATAAAATTAATTCTTTCTTATCTAAAGTTATTAGTTTCTGTAAAAAAACTCAATTTTTTTATTAGGAAAGGACAGAGATACGTGACCTCCTCTTAACGGAAGAAATTATTGATTTTCGACGAAATGTTAGGTTGTACAATAATGCTTTAGCATTCGCAAGTTCTGGTGCCAATTTTGATACATTGCCGGGTAAAGGACCACAAGTTATTAGAATATGTGGACAAATTTACCATTATGTCTATGTGTTACATCCTAATAAAGATGAAGCACGTAAATACGGACAATTATATATTTTAGATAATGAAATGACAACGATTGAACAGAATAAGTTTAATATAAATTTAACATTATCAAAACATTTAGATATCTTGATAAGAGATATTAACCCTTATGCTAAAGCCTATAAAATGATGCATAAAGTAGAAGAAAAAGAACTACAACGATGAGCGAAAATCTATTGTCCTCTTGTCCTACTTGACAGTAAAAATGGTAATATTACCGTCAAACTTTAGAGGAAGTCAAAATTTTTAAAACAAAATGACACTTGTAAATTATCGTGGTAAATCTGACCTTTTTGTATTTATGACCTGTAACCAACATTGGAAAGAAATAACTGAAAACTTGGAAATTTATGAAAATGCTATAGATAGACCAGATATTATGACAAAAGCATTTTATCAAAAAGTAGAAGTATTAAAAAATTTAGTAATAAAAAAGAAAATATTAGGAAAATGTATTACACATAGTTATGTAATTGAATTCCAAAAACGAGGGTCACCGCAAATGCATATGTTGTTACTCTTAGATAAAAATTTTAAATTTGATATTCCTGAAAAAGTTGATAAAATAATAAGTGGAGGAATTCCAAATAGAGATATTCATCTAAAATTATATAGTATTGTTAGACAATTTATGATACGCGGTCCCTATGGTATGCAATACATAAATTGTCCGTGTATGGATAAAAATACGAAACAATGTATGAAAATTTTCCAAAAACATTAAATAATAATGTCCCCCTCAAGCAATGCACAGATTATGAGAATATCCTTTACATGTTATTTCACATTATACTATAAAACGTCAAAGCGTTCAAGAAGAAAATCAACAAAACATATTTTTTAAAGAAGGAAAACAAGAAATGATCATGCGAAAAAATGTGGGAACAACATTAACAGCATATTTTGATTTGAATAAAGAAGATTTTGAAGCATGAAATTACTTGTATTAAGAAATACTTAAATTCTTATACATTTGATGAAAAACTGAAAAAGTGGAATGAAAGAAAAAAAAAGAAAACCAATACTTAGTAGAATGTACTTACAAGGAGAGTATTTAACCTTCGGGAAACGAATTTGGCTAAAACTGCGGGATATGATTTTTTGATGAAAAAAAATGAACCCGTGTTTTTTCTTTTCTTTGAATAGGCCCCATAGACGGAGTTATTGGCATTGAAAATATAATAAAAAGGAGCATTTATAAGATCTTGAATAACCAAACAACTAAGACTCTTACAAAAAAATGTATGGAAAATAAAATAAAGTACAGACTAAATGCTTTAATTCAAGCTTTGTTGCATTAAAAAAGCTTGTGTGGTTCAAAAGTTATGCTTAAGAGGACGCTGGATCTCTCTATCCTTTTCTAATTAAAAAATGTAAATTTTTGGGAAAACTAGTTATTATTGATAGAAATTAAGGGTTGTCCGCAACTTCTATAGTGAAAAACAATATTTTGTCTGATGAGAGCAAATTAATTTTGTTGCTTTTTTTTCAAGTAAAGTTTGACATACTTAAATAACGTATTCTCTAGTTTAATTTAGGACTTTGTAAGTATGTCAAACTTTACTTGAAAAAAAAGCAACAAAATTAATTTGCTCTCATCAGACAAAATATTGTTTTTCACTATAGAAGTTGCGGACAACCCTCAAATTCTATCAATAATAACTAGTTTTCCCAAAAATTTACATTTTTCAATTAGAAAAGGATAGAGAGATACAGCGTCCCCTTAATTGAAAGTTACTACATATTTATTAATATTTTTAGCATGTGACATATAATCAATTTTTTACGCTATTTCATTAGCATATTTTAATCGTCTGTAACTTTTGAACTACACAAGCTTTTTTAATGCAACAAAGCTTAAATTAAAGAATTTTATCTGTACTTTATTTTACATACATTTTTTGTGGGAGTCTTAGTTGTTTGGTTATTCAAGATCTTATAAAAGCTCCTTTTCATTATATTTTCGAAAAAATGTCTATATCTTCGTCCGTGGGGTCTATTCAAAGAAAAGAAACAACACGGGTTTATTTTTTTTTATCAAAAAATCATATTCTGCAGTTTTAGCCAAATCCATTTCCCTAAGGTCGGGTACTCTCCTTGTTAGTAAGTCCGAAAGATAGAGAACGTTATTTCATTAGGTTATTACTATTACATGCTAAAGGAGCCACATCTTTTGAAGCCTTGCGTACTGTTGATGATGTGATGTACAATTCGTTTTATGAGGCAGCTAAGCCAAAACAATTAATTAATGAAGATGAAGAATGGGATAGATGTTTGGAAGAAGCATCTTGAACAGAATTCCTTTATATTCTCTATGAATTATTTGCTTTCATTTGCGTTTTTCATAATCCCATAAATGCACGAGATTTATATGAAAAATATAAAGATAAGTTATACCATCCTAAATACGAAAAAAATATAGGTGAAAATCTTGCATTGAATGTTATTAAAAATAATTTACAAGTCAATGGATTTTCTTTAAATGATTTTAATTTACTTAACATGAGCACATTTATAGAAGAAGATAATAACCAAACAATCTGAAATCATAATAATAATATTCTTAATGAATTAGAAATGAAAATGAATTCTTTAAATGATAAACGAAGGCAAATATTCAACTCTACTATAAAAAGTTTAAACAACCAAAGTGAAGAAAAATATATTTTTATAGATAGACCATGTGGAAGTGGAAAAAGTTATTTACTTAACGTTTTAATAATTTATTTTAAATATCATACTATACATTATTTGTGTGTAGCTGGGACAGCTATAACAGCAAATTCATTAGTCGATGGAAAAACCGGGCATACAATATTTAAACTACCTGGTTTGGCCATTGTCTCGTCAAGTCACGTCAGTGACCGTCGTCGTCAAGTTCGCGCGTCTTTCGCTCTTTGTCAGAGAGCGCGAGCTCTGCCACGTGTTGGTAGGATCCGTGTTTGAACGGTTGTAAGCCCCGCGTTGGTTGCGCTGACTGAGCAACGAACGCGCGGCAGTCAGTTCGCTTCCGGGAAGCCGACAGTCAAGTCGCCATAAGCCTTATCCAAGCTATACCGTGCACCGTATTACAAGCGACGCCATTTAAAGCCTTAGCTTAATAGATAGTTAGATTAGTGAGAATAGTTTAGAAATAAAAGCATTGTAAAGTTAATAAAAAAAAACTCTATAATAGATTGAATTGGATAGTTTTATCTATTGATTTCCTTACTCACACCTTCACACGTGATCTTATCAAACTACCAGTACTCGTGTAAATTCACCGTTAGAAATCTTACACACGAAATCTATAATTCGTAATAATTTCTAGAATTATTCATTGGATAAAAAATATATTCATAATAAAGAAAATTAGTACCGGCAAAATCACTACCAAATATAACAGATTGTAAAACTTGTAATGCTGAGCCTAATTCTGCAGAAGGCAAACAAAGAGAACACAAATAATTATTTGAAATGAAATATCCATGACTTTAAAATTTGTTTTGAAGCAGTTGATTGTCTTTTTTAAGACTTATGCGACGTGATCCGACCCTTCGGTGGTAAAACTGTAATTCTATCAGGCAAACATTACCAATTGTACGACATGGAAGCTGTATGAACATTATTAAAAATTCAGTTAAATTTAGTTTATTATGGCAGAATTCAGAGCCCAAAATATAGAGCCAAAGTAAATATAAGAATCAAAAAAATACTGGGCTCAAAAAAATATAGAGACCCAAGAAAATATAATGATAAAAAAAATATAAGATTCAAAAAAATATTGGACCCAAAAAAATATAGAGCTCAAGAAAATATAAGAATCACAAAAATATGGAGCTCAAGTAAAATAAGAATCAAAAAAATATTGGGATCGAAAAAATAAAAGAATCAGACAAATATTGGGCCCAAAAAATATAGAGACCAAGAAAATATAATAATAAAAAAAATATTGTACCCAAAAAAATATAAGATTCATAAAAATATTTGGCCCAAAAAATATAGAGCCCAAGATAATATAAGAATTAAAAAAAAGAGCCTAAGTAAATATAGGAATCAAAACAATATCGGGCCCAAAAAATTAAAGGAATTAGACAAATATTTGGCCTAAATAAATATAGAGACCAAGAAAATATAATAATAAAAAAAATATTGCGCCCAAAAAAATATAAGATTAAAAAAAATATAAACCCCAAAAAAAAGTTGAAAAAAAATAAGGCTCAGAAAAATAAATGGCCCAAAGAAAATAGGACTCGAAAAAAATAGGTTCAAAAAAATATAAGGCCTCGATGAATATAGGACCAAAAAAAATATGGAAGCCAAGAAATAAGAGGTCGAAAAAAAATAAGGCCCAAAGATAATGAGACTCAAAAAAATGTAGGGCCTGAAAAATATAAGGCCCAGAAAAATATAGAGCTAAATAAAATATGTCACGGTATTTTACCGTGTATGAATATCGCGCGAGTAGTAGATAATATCAACGAAGATAGATACTAATAGAAGTGCAGAACCCCAAGGTGCTTTTAAGCTAAAAATATGTAGTAGGTACCCCGACCAACGAAGATAGATACTAATAGAAGCGCAGAACCCCAAGGCGCTTTGAAGCTAAAAATATGTAGTAGGTACCCCGACCACGCGCGGCGTTAACGTCGCTTTCAGTAGGTAAATGACAACGACCGATCGGTAAATAAGCGGCAGTTATCATTGCTGTTTATTCCGATAACATTTGGAAACTGTAATAAAATTAAAAAAACCGAATATAATTATTAGAAAATAAATTAAGAGAATTAAGAAGGGGCCGAACTATCTGTCTTTGTCTAATAGCGTTTTTCATCATTTATGTAAACACTATCCGGTATAACAAGAAAAAAATAGCAGCCCCCGCTAGATATTAGTATAATAAGTAAATTTTGTAATAACAACCAAATTTTTTACCGCATAGTTTTTGACTAATTAGAGACCTACTAGCAATCTAGAATATAACCTATCTTTTTTTGGTAGGTCTCTAATTATTCAAAAACTACGCAGTGAAAAAATTTGGTTGTTATTACAAAATTTACTTATTATATTAATATCTAGCGGGGGCTGCTATTTTTTTCTTGTTGTACCGGATAGTGTTTACATAAATGATGAAAAACGCTATTAGACAAAGACAGATAGTTCGGCCCCTTCTTAAATAATAAAAAACAATTTAAGTTAAACTTAAATTGTTATTCTTAATCCCCAAAGGGCGAACAATTTATATATAACATTCTTTGTATAATGTATTTAATAAACCGATGGCGTAATGGATAAGTGGCTCGCACGACAATCCTTTTGACGTTGGTTCAAATCCCGTTCAGATTTTTATTTTTTTTTTTTTTTTCTCTTGCAAGTGTAATAAAAATATTATAGTATATTCATAAAATAAAGAGTATTAAAAATTTTAATTTTAATGAAATTAAATTTTTTTTATATTTAATTTTATTATCAGACTATAATTATTTTTTTTTAAATGCGTACAATTTCCAAAGTGAACAAAATAAAATAAAAATAATTTCTAAGATAAATAATATGTGAGTGAAGATTTTTTTTTAACAATAAAATTATTTAAAAAAGAATATTTTAGCACATTGTTACGTTTTTATAATTATTATGGACAGTTTAAATTTATAAGATAAATAATAGTCCTTTTAATTATTTAAAATTAAATGTTGAAATTAAAAATTAAACATTCTCTTCGTAAGATTTTAAAGTAAAATTTATTAGAAACTACATTTCACTGACATTATTTATATAAAAATTTTTTTAATTTTATTTTGTTCACTTTGGAAATTGTATGTATTTAAAAAAAAATAATTATAGTCTAATAATAAAATTAAATATAAAAAAAATTCAATTTCATTAAAATTAAAGTTTTTAATACTCTTCATTTTATAAATATACTATAATATTTTTATTACACTTGCAAAAGAAAAAAAAAAATCTGAACGGGATTTGAACCGACGTCAAAAGGAATGTCGCGCGAGCGACTTATCCATTACGCCATCGGTTTATTACAATCATTATACAAAGAATGTTATATATAAATTGTTCGCCCTTTGGGGATTAAGAATAACAATTTAAGTTTAACTTAAATTGTTTTTTATTATTTAATTCTCTTAATTTATTTTCTAATAATTATATTCGGTTTTTTTAATTTTATTACAGTTTCCAAATGTTATCGGAATAAACAGCAATGATAACTGCCGCTTATTTACCGATCGGTCGTTGTCATTTACCTACTGAAAGCGACGTTAACGCCGCGCGTGGTCGGGGTACCTACTACATATTTTTAGCTTCAAAGCGCCTTAGGGTTCTGCGCTTCTATTAGTATCTATCTTCGTTGCCCCGACTACGCACGGCGTTAACGTCGCTTTCAGTAGGTAAATGATAACGACCGATCGGTAAATGAGCGGCAGTTATCATTGCTGTTTATTCCGATTATATTTGGAAACTGCAATGAAATTAAAAAAAATATGATCATACCGTATATAATTATTTAAAAATTAATTAAGAGAATGAAATAATGAAAAACAATTTAAGTTAAACTTAAATTGTTATTCTCAAACCCCAAAGGGCGAAAAATTTATATATAACATTCTTTTTAATATCTTCATAATTAACGATGGCGTAATTGATAAATCGCTCGCGCGTCAATCCTTTTGACGTCAGTTCGAATCCCGTTCAGACTTTTTTTTTTGCTTTTGCAAGTGTTAAAAAATATTATAGTATTATTCATAAAATCAAGAGTATTCAAAATTTTTATTTTGGTGAAATTAAATTTTTTTTAATATTTAATTTTATTAATAGACTATAATTATTTTTTTTTAATTGCGGACAATTTCCAAAGTAAATGAAATAAAATTAAAAAAATTTTTAAGATAAATGATATGAGTAAAATGTAGTTTCTAATAACTTTTACTTTAAAATCTTACGAAGAGAATGTTTAATTTTTAATTTTAACATTTAATTTTAAACTAGCAAAAAATACCTCGCTCCTAACGTCGCTCGGTTGAATTTTTATATATGATATTATTATGTATAAATTAGCCAATTTTAAAATAAAAAAGAATTGCCGCAACTTATGAATTTTAATATTCTAATTTTGTACTAAATTAAATTTTTATATTTTGATGAAAAAGAATAATTAAAGTTACAATATGCATAAAAATTGTTTAAATACAAATTATATCATGATGAATTAAGAATTTTTTCTACTTAATTGCATTAGAATCAATAAAAAGATATAAAGGAAAGTATTGTTAAAATAGGTTCTAAATCAAGTATATCTAATTTATGTACTAAGGTACTTAAAAAAAGAGTGGCGATATAATTTCAATTAGTACTATAGCTTGAATTTTAGGGACCAATGTTGGTACTATTATATTATGAAGTAAGAGCATAAATTTGCGATGCTTACTGTCTTTTTTTCGGTACTAAGACATATTTCACCTACTCGATTCAAGGGCAATATTTCGCAGAAAATGTAATTATTTATCTCTTTTCAGGCGGCTTTTCCTGTTACTAGAATTAAAAATTATTAAATATAGAATTATTTACATAATATATAACACTTCAAAATTACTAATAATTAATATTTTGATTCGTGATATTTAAGGAATAAAACGATAGATGTTTATCTTCCATATTCTGTTTTGAAATAGTTACTTTTGAGTTTTAAATTAAGTATTAGTAATTTAAAATTGATATATATATATATATATATATATATATATATATATATATATATATATATATATATATATATATATATATATATATATATATATATATATATATATATATTATATGATTTACATTATATTTATCAACTGTTGAAAATTGTTACACAATTTAATGAGTTTTACGTTAATAGGAATTAATTATATTGAAGTTTTTCGCTCCTATCGTCGCTCGGTTGAATTTTCTTTTATTATATTATTATGTATAAATGACTAGTTTTAAGTAAATAAGACTTAAGAAGGGGCCGAACTATCTGTCTTTGTCTAATAGCGTTTTTCATCATTTATGTAAACACTATCCGGTATAACAAGAAAAAAATAGCAGCCCCGCTAGATATTAGTATAATAAGTAAATTTTGTAATAACAACCAAATTTTTTACCGCATAGTTTTTGACTAATTAGAGACCTACTAGCAATCTAGAATATAACCTATCTTTTTTTGGTAGGTCTCTAATTATTCAAAAACTACGCAGTGAAAAAATTTGGTTGTTATTACAAAATTTACTTATTATACTAATATCTAGCGGGGCTGCTATTTTTTTCTTGTTATACCGGATAGTGTTTACAAAAATAATGAAAAACGCTATTAGACAAAGACAGATAGTTCGGCCCCTTCTTAATTAATTTAAGTTTATTTTAAGTACTAAATAAAATTAAAAATAATTTGATGAAACATAATATAAAAATATATGTACACATGTGCTCAAAGTAAAAAAGCGTATAATTTATTCCATTAAGTGACTATTTCTCACTCTACTTCCATAAGAAAAACAAAGATAGTACGATATTTGATATAAATAAACTGAGTAACATCTATAATTTCCAGACCTTAATATATGACCATGAATTTGATTTATAAAATTAATTTTTACGTGAAACATGCTTAAAAAAATTTTGTGTTCATTTCCAATAAAAATATCTTCACAAATGTATTTTTAGGCACAACCGCTATACGGAAGTGCCTTATATTTTCGACATCGCGAAAAATATGTTATTTTATGATAAAAAACTTATTTTTATAGCAAAATAAGACTATTACGCGGCTTCCTTAAAATGTATGTATGGATGTATGTGTGTGAGAAATCAAGTTTATGAATTTTCTCGACGAATTTTCATCCGATCTGAATAATTCAAACAGGGAATTATTTGAAATAATAACATAAGTAAACGTTCCTATTTTGAAAAAAATCGTTGAAAGCGTTTTTAAATAGGCGCCTTTTAAATAGTCAAAAAAATGGATTTTTGGTGATAACTTAAAAAATACGATTTTTTAAAAAAAAATATATAGAACAAAAGTTATAGAATATAAAAAAATAAATGATTTTTATATCATACATTTTTCTCTAAAATTAATATTTTTCAAATCGTTCATGAAAAATATTAAAATTAAAGGCTTTTTAAGAGGCCGCCGTATCTCTGTCCTTTTCTAATTAAAAAATTGACTTTCTTCCCATAATTAGCAACTAGAGGCAAAAATAAAGAGATGGTTTCGATGTGTTTAATAAAATGTAATATTTTCTCTGATTAGGATAAATTAATTTTATCGCTTCGTTTTTAAGAAAAGTTGGAATAACTTAGAAAATTAAAAATTAGTCCCAAATAATGGGATTTTCAAGTTATTCCAACTTTTCTTGAAAATAAAGCGGTGGAATTAAATTATTCTTATCAGTGAAAATATTGTTTTCTATTATACGAATCAAAACTATCTCTTTATTTTTGCCTCGAGTTATTAGTTTTTATAAAAAATAAATTTTAAACAGATTCGGTAAAACAGGTAACTGTGTCGGTATACGGCTGGCTCTTAACAGCAGGCCGAAGTAGAACCTGATACCGACCGAGTAACAATTGAGTTGTTTGTTATTTACTCAAGTATTAATCGGTGTATCTTCAAAATAAAGGTTGATCGCAATAGATATTATTATTATGAATATCTATGCACAAGAAAAAAAAAATCTACTGATTTGTTTTTGAGAAAAGTAAGGAACGCCGAAGTAAAAGATTATGTTTATAATATTTTCGCGTTCCTTACTTTCCTCAAAAACAAAGCGATAGATTTTTTTTTTCTTGTGCATAAATATTTGTAATAATAATATCTATTGCGCTTAACCTTCAATTTGCAGATACACCGATTAATACTTGAGTAAATAACAAAAATGCCAATTGGACAAGGACAGCGAATCCGGGCTGCTCTTAAGGTGGTTCGTGCGACTAACGTGTTTTTTCAAGATATTCTTGAAATTGTAGGTATAGTTCAATGAAGGCAATGTGAATATCATATTAAAATTTCAGAACATTTCATCGTTTCGTTTTTGATTAATCGATGTTCAAAGTTTTACAAATTACATTGGAAGTATATCTATATATATTGGAATTTTTACATTTCGTAGCTGTTAATCGCAATATCTCATAAACTAAATTCAAATTGTAATTGAAAATTTAAACATATATAAAGGAACTAATAATAAACATTTTCCAACAAGATTCACGTAAATTCATCGTTTTATTAAAGAGATAAAGTGTTTTGAACATGTAATTATTAGATAAACGATGCATACCCATATGGAAAAAATTTTTGGATATAATTGTAAATAACTGTTAAGAGGAGGTCACGTATCTCTGTCTTTTTCTAATCAAAAAATTGAGTTTTTTACACGAACTAACAACTTTAGCAAAAAATGATGAGAAAGCCGCATCTCGTAATAAAAAAAGCAATATTTTCTTTGATAAGAAAGAATTAATTTTATTGCTTCGTTTTCAAGAAAACCTTGAAAAACCAAATTGTCCACCCTAACCTCTATGATTTAAGTTTTTCAAGGTTTTCTTGAAAACGAAGCAATAAAATTAATTCTTTCTTATCAAAGAAAATATTGCTTTTTTTATTACGAGATGCGGCTTTCTCTTCATTTTTTGCTAAAGTTGTTAGTTCGTGTAAAGAACTCAATTTTTTTATTAGAAAAGGACAGAGATACGTGACCTCCTTTTAATAACTGTAAATAAATGTAAATAAATGTAAATAACTGTAAATAACTGTAGAAAAGTGTTAAAAAATGTGGGAATTGAGACATAAATAACAGTTATTTACAATTATTTACAATTATTTACTGTTATTTACACTTATTTACAGTTATTAACTGTTATTTACACTTATTAACTGTTATTTACACTTATTTGCAGTTATTTATATTTATTTACAGTTATTTACATTTATTCACTTTTTTCACAATTATTTACAGTTATTTACGATTATTTATAGTTTTTTACAATTATTTGCAGTTATTTACATTTTCGAAAATTACCACGAATTTATTCAATAATTTTATATATAGGCGAAAATTTTAAAAATGTGAATAACTGTAAATAATTGTAAAAAACTATGGAAAATTGTAAATAGTTGTAAATAATTATAAATAACTGTAAATAACTGTAAAAAACTGTAAATAACTGTAAATAACTATAAATACTTGTAAATAATTGTTAATAACATTAAATTATCCACTAATTCAAAAATTTTTGAAAATGTAAATAACTGTAAATAATTATGAATAACTGTAAATAATTATGAATAACTGTAAATAATTATGAATAATTGTAAATAATTATAAACAACTGTAAATAATTGTAAATAATTGTAAATAACTGTAAATAACAGTTAATAACTGTAAATAACTGTAAATAATAGTAATTAATAATAAATAATAGTAAATAACTGTAAATAACTATTATTTATGTCTCAATTCCTACATTTTTTAACAGTTATTTACAATTATTTACTATTATTTACAGTTTTTCACATAAATTATTTCCATATGGGTATTTCGTTCACATTTACGTTGCTGCGCATGCGCAACTGGATCATGTGAGCGCTATCTCTTTCTCTCACAGCTAGCTTTCTCTCTCTTACCGCACGAACCACCTCAATGATAATTTGATAAATATTATTTAAAAAAAAATATATATATATATAACTAAAAAGATGGATCTTATTTTTTTCTATAAATTTTATTTAACAGCAGGCCGGAGTAGAACCTGATACCGACCGAGTAGCAATTGAGTTTTTTGTTATTTACTCAACTATTAATCAGTGTATCTTCAAATTAAAGGTTAAGCGCAATAGATATTATTATAATAAACATTTATGCACAAGAAAAAAAAATTCTACCGCTTTGTTTTTGAGAAAAGTAAGGAACGCCGAGGTGAAAGTTTATGTTTATAATATTTTCGCGTTCCTTACTTTTCTTAAAAACAAATCGGTAGATTTTTGTTTTCTTGTGCATACATATTTATAATAATAATATCTATTGCGCTTAACCTTCAATTTCCAGATACACCGATTAATACTTGAGTAAATAACGAAAATCTCAATTAGACAAGGACAGCGAATCCGGCCTGCTCTTAAAAAATTTGTTTTTTTCAAGTTATCACCAAAAAATCATTTTTTCAACCTCTAAAGGGATAACTGTTTTACAACCACTTGAACGATTTTTTTTTCTGCTAATATTTATTTGTATTATTGTTTTGAATCATCATCCTTCAGAATGATTCAGATCAAATAAAAATTTTATACAAAACCATACTTTTAAGCTACTGAACTATAAAATAATTTTTTTTACTTGTAACTTTTGATAGATTATCCTACTCAAAACTATAAAAAGTATACATGAAAATATGTCTTTTTCACATAACATAAATTTCTTCGAAATCAATCAACTTAATTCACAAGAAAAATTTAAATAATTATAAATTTGTTTTTTTAAATAAATACAATTAATTCAAACCTCCTGTTAAAAGTTGCGGTAAAAAATACAATGAAAAAAGAAATAAGACTGACTGCTTTTGCGTTTGTAAATGTTTTGTTTTAATATTCTTTGAATATTAAATAGCGAGTGCAAAGCGCGAGCGTTTACGGTCGTGCCTTATATGCAAGAAGTGAAGCTTTTTGCATGCCTTGCATCGCTTCGCGATGCAAGGCCCGAGGTCATTTGTCTGAAAAGACCAAAGTGCAAGCCACAGCGGCCCAAAGGGCCGCTGTGGCGAGCTAATATATATATGAAATACGAAATTCAAATTGAAAAAACCATAAGATTAAAATACACATTTTTGGTTAATTTTAAATTTAAATATTTCAGAATAATAAAATATCTATTTGAAATTACTTAACAATCCTTTTGACATCTAATATAAAATATTAATGAGATACAAATATTAAAAAGTGTATGTATCACAAGTAAGGTTTGCATATCATAAATATTATAATTTTTAGAAAATTCTTGATATTAATAGAATATTAATTTAAAAAATTTAATATTTTTTCATTGATGACAGGTAACTTTTCAAATATAGTTAAAGTAATACTGTAAATGTCAATCAAATAACATTTCCATCAAAATAAATTTCAACGCTATAATTATTAAAATAAACATTTTTATTTAACTACAATCTATTGTAATAATTATTTTTTAATATATATATTAAAAAAATAATAATTTGATTTCATAAACAGTTATATAAATATGATATATTTATAATTGTACCCATATGGAAATAATTTATGTGAAAAACTGTAAATAATAGTAAATAATTGTAAATAACTGTTAAAAAATGTAGGAATTGAGACATAAATAATAATTATTTACAGTTATTTACTATTATTTATTATTAATTACTATTATTTACAGTTATTTACAGTTATTAACTGTTATTAACTGTTATTTACAGTTATTTACAATTATTTACAATTATTTACAGTTGTTTATAATTATTTACAATTATTCATAATTATTTACAGTTATTCATAATTATTTACAGTTATTTACATTTTCAAAAATTTTTGAATTAGTGGATAATTTAATGTTATTAATAATTATTTATAATTATTTATAGTTATTTACAGTTATTTACAGTTTTTTACAGTTATTTACAGTTATTTATAATTATTTACAACTATTTACAATTTTCCATAGTTTTTTACAATTATTTACAGTTATTCACATTTTTAAAAATTTTCGCCTATATATAAAATTATTGAATAAATTCGTGATAATTTTCGAAAATGTAAATAACTGCAAATAATTGTAAAAAACTATAAATAATCGTAAATAACTGTAAATAATTGTGAAAAAAGTGAATAAATGTAAATAACTGTAAATAAATATAAATAACTGCAAATAAGTGTAAATAACAGTTAATAAGTGTAAATAACAGTTAAGAGGAGGTCACGTATCTCTGTCCTTTTCTAATAAAAAAATTAAGTTTTTTACACGAACTAACAACTTTAGCAAAAAATGAAGAGAAAGCCGCATCTCGTAATAAAAAAAGCAATATTTTCTTTGATAAGAAAGAATTAATTTTATTGCTTCGTTTTCAAGAAAACCTTGAAAAACTTAAATCATAGAGGTTAGGGTGGACAATTTGGTTTTTCAAGATTTTCTTGAAAACGAAGCAATAAAATTAATTCTTTCTTATCAAAGAAAATATTGCTTTTTTTATTACGAGATGCGGCTTTCTCATCATTTTTTGCTAAAGTTGTTAGTTCGTGTAAAAAACTCAATTTTTTTATTAGAAAAGGACAGAGATACGTGACCTCCTCTTAATAACTGTAAATAAGTGTAAATAACAGTAAATAATTGTAAATAATTGTAAATAACTGTTATTTATGTCTCAATTCCCACATTTTTTAACACTTTTCTACAGTTATTTACAGTTATTTACATTTATTTACATTTATTTACATTTATTAACAGTTATTTACAATTATATCCAAAAATTTTTTCCATATGGGTATAACTAAATTTATTAAATAAAAATTTTATTTAGTTATCATTCAGAGAAAAAAGTATTTAAATTAGTTTTCATGAAAATATATTCTTTAAAAAGTTACTTGTTAAACATTTTTTATAAATAACATACATTAAACCTTATTTATTGACTTACTATTACAGTATTATTATCTATATTATGTTTTATGACTGTGATATCAAACTGTACTATTTTAATTTTATATTGTCACGGTATTCTACCGTGTTCGAATCTTGCGCGCTTAGGTAAGATCAACTGACACGCGCTCAGTCAGATACCTCGTATAAGTTAAGTCAAGAAGCACGTAACTCGATGAGCAGCGCGCGCGCGAGGAGCAAGAAAGCCACGAGGCAAGACAGAACATTTCCGGCTGTTCATAAGCGCACACGTCGGCATATATATATATTCCTGCCTTGTGCGAGAGACATTGTTTTAGCGGCCTACAAGCACGCATCATCGCCATAGTTTTCGGCTCTTATTTAAGTCTTAACTTAATAAACGCGTTGGTGTAGTGCCGCATATAGTTTTGGAGAAAAGGATAAAGGAAGATCGTTGCTAGAAGATCGTCATCACCTCCTGGTTGTACGTGCGGGTCTTGGCTGTCTTCTACGAGCCTCAGCGAACAGGTCGCGGCGTACCATTTCTTTCGTTGGCCAACGGCGGGACATTTCTAGCGTACGTATTTAGGTTGTCATAGAAGCTTCTACGCGTATTCGTAAGTTCATATTGTTATATCTATTTGGTTGAGATTTCTTTCCTCGAAGAAATCTTAACACAGAGAGTGCGCGCGTTCATTGTAATACCTTACAATAATTTAGTTCGCGTCGCGTCCCCCCTTAGAATTATCATTAGTGACTCTTATTCTTGTTTCTTATTTAAATTCATTTTATTGTATTACTTTATTTGCATATTTAATAAATCTGTATTAAGCTTAAAGACCTGTATCAATTTGCTTACCCCGACGCCTCCGCGGTCCTTATTTTTAATATATCATATAATATATATATTTTTGTAAAAGAAGGAAAGCTGAACTACCGGCATCGCGTCTCTCGATCAGGTAAGAGAGAGAGAGAGAGACGCGCGGCAACGAGCTGACGGAAAATACTCCGTCGCATATCAATCTAATATACTAACTAGCTCTATCGGAGTTTGTTGCATAATATTTAAAATATTTAGTATAATTTTCTGCAACTCCGTATATAATAAAATTCAGAATCTTAGCTAAAATAAAATTTAAATAAAAGCTAATTCTTTTTTGCAACGTGTAGTAAATTACCGTTACAAAATGGCGCCCAATGTATAGATGCGTCAACGGGATCAGGTCTTTGCGCGTGATATAATAAAGCAAAATTTTCAAATGGCGTCGAGCAAGTAGCCGGCGTCGAAGTGAACAGGCTTCGCGTTGCTTTAAAATTTTTTGTATTAAAGATGGCGTTTGCCTACAGCAAAAATTAAGTACAACACGTGTTGAATAAAATTTTTTTCGTAAAACGAAATTATTATTACAGAAAATTTATCGAATTTAAAATTGAAAAATTCTTGTTTCTCTTTCCTTTTTGTGATTTTTTTTCGGAAATATAGTACAAAATTTTCTTTAAAAATTAAATTGCGTCCCCACGTGTCCCAACAAAAATTTTCTTTTTCTCTCTAGATAACGCGCAAATATTGTCGACGTTGGTAAGACACAGAGTTCAAGAAATAAAAACTCTGCATGCTTTTGTTCGCTTTAAGTGAAAAAGCGAACAAGCATTTGAATTTATTTAAAATAAAAACGTGCGTTAGGTATATAACCCTATTGTCGATTAGGTCGTTAGTCGTAGTTGCTTGACTTTAATGGTGAGAGAGAAATATTGATTTCAACTGTCGAGGAAGTTGAAATTAGATTAGTTAATAACTGCCCTTTAATATAAAAGAATCTAACCTCACTAAGAGCATAAAATATAAATTTTTTTTTATATATATTTAATACAAACTTGAATTAAATAAAAGTTAAAATATATTTTTATAGATATATATTAAAGGGTCAGAAAATTTTTTGCTTCTCTTTCTTTCGTGTGTGCATGATTTAATAGAATTTAAAAGTTGTAATTTTGGTTACGAATTCTAAATTCTCTCTCATCAAAAATTGCCAACCCGTAGCGTGGCAATTGACCAGTGCAGTGTGTGTCGTAGAAAAAAGTTAAAAATTTCTCAAAGTTAACACTTTAAAATTTTTTTTCACCTTTTTACACTACACATTAAATACAAATGTATAATAAAGAAAAAAATTGTCCTCACACAGTTAGGTGTGCGCTTTTAACTAAAGTTTAAAAACGCACAGGCTTTTGGATTTAGCCGCGTATTTTGAAGATTTTAATAGTTTTAACTGATTTTTTTTTCGTAGTAAAAATTAAAATAACAAAGTTGAAATTTTTTATATCGGTCAGTTGACTAAAATATTATTAGTTATCGCGTTTAAGGATGTTCTATGATTATATCAAAATGTACAGAAATGCATGAAACTTCAAAATATGATAATTTAACATATAAAGAACAAGCTAGAATTTTTTCAGTATTTTTTATCGCGAGTTTTTTATTAAAAATCTAGTTTAAAAATAGTCCCAAATAACATTGCTCTTATGGGAGACTAAAGCAATTTTTGCTTATATCTTGAATTTTTCATATACGCAATGTACAGAATTTAAAAAAAAACTGATATTATGAAAGAATAGGTTTTAAGGAATAACTTGATATTTTGTTTTTTATACCTCATCGGAAATTTCGCAAAGATAAATGTACTTAAAGTTTATATTTTCATTCATTATCGGAACATTATCACAAAAAAATGAAAAAGTTGGCAGCGCCGTACAAATATATATAGATATACTTATCTGGTAGTATTTATAACAGCTGACTTACGAACGTAAGTTTAGAGGTTATAATACGAAGGAAGACTGTGATGCGTCAATAATTTATATAAAAAGTAAATGAATAATTTATATAAAAACTAAAAAAGTTAATATCCAATGATATTTTATGGTTTTACATTTATTTTTTATGTAATTTATTTAGACTGATTTTTTTTTTCTAAGATTGGTAGCTCTACATCTTTCAATGCTTTTAACCCATGTCTCCCCTGTCCCCGCTACCCTCCCTTTGGCATCATAGAACATCCTTAATAATTTAATCCAAAAACCAAAACATAAAAATATACTGTTCCAAAAAAAAAAAAATTATATATACATATATTTTTTCGTTTTTCTTTGCATCGTATGTGCGCGGCTTAGATTCTAACCACACACATACGAACTCAAACATTATTTATTATACATATAGCGAATACACACACACTGCAAGCGTTTAATAGCGTACTTGCGTGCGATCAACTTCAAGATATAGTATATTTCAAGAAAGAAGATAAACCGATCCAAGATGGCTACGCAACAAAAGTCAGTCGACGAAAATCACAAAGCTACCGCTTTAAAAGTCCATAAATGGGCAGCATGTCTATCTGAAGATGACTTGTTAGAATCTCTTCAAGCATTGGAACTAAAGCAAGAAGGGTTATATTACGAACAGTCACATCGAATAGTACGATGGCTGCTAGGTAATTATACAGCAGTAGACTTTGAGGAATCAAGCTCTGCAGAAAACGAAATGGCGACACGACAACACCGCCTTTCGGTCAGGCAAGATTTCATAGAAAAGGCAATATTCGAAAAGACAGGGTCTACGATCTTGGACGAAAACACAGACCCAAACGAGGAGCACCCACTCACTGTATTACGTAATGATGAAACGGTGGTGAGAAATTTAAATACTACGTTGAGTAACGTTACGCAAAGCGAAATGCGCAACGATCAGGTACCACTGGAAACTCGCCAAGAACAACAAGGACAAGAAATAGCCGTAAATGTCTCGAATATACCGAAGGAATTACTAGACTACCTTACTACAATACATAACCAAGTAAAAGATGTGTCGTCTAAGGTAAAAGGAATGGCAACTACAGTGGATTCGCTATCACTAAAAGTGGAAGTGCTATCACAGCCTAAATCTTCGAGCACACAGCTGTTCGATCAGGCTACAGGTGAGGTAACACCTGGACGGGAAAACCTCCAAGGAAATAAAAGTACCGAACAGCGTGTCAACTTTCGTGATACATTTAGCGTACATTACGCTAACAGTAGCAGCCCATTAAATAACCAAGAAAATAACAATGCAAGCGCAAATGCACTAAGCTATGGACGCCGCAATAATTTATCAACTGGTACTACAGGTGCACGTACAGTCGAGGGGGAGGGACCCTCACACTGCAAACAGTGCGACGGTTAACGTTGATCAGAGCAGGCACAGTGATCGAACAGTAAACGCAAATAAAACCACAGACGTAGGTCATATAGTGCGCCGCTGGAACGTTACATTCTCGGGTGAACGAGGCCAAAGCATAGACCTCTTCTTAACGAGAGTCGAAGAGTGCAGAGCACTTGCTAAACTCAGTGAGAGCGACTTACTATCCTCGCTCTCCGAACTGCTAACAAGAGTTGCTGCTACTTGGTACAGGAATAATAGACACTCGTGGCAAACATGGGCTCAGTTTAAAGAAGCAGCATTACGTTGGTATGGCCACAGCAGACGCTTTCAACAAAGGTTGTTAGCAGAAGCTAACGCACGCACGCAAGGCAAACATGAGCCTGTGCGAGACTATATTACTTGCCTGCAGTCTATAGTCTTAAAGCAAGTGCCTTTGCCAGATATAAACCAACAGCTCGATCTACTACATCGTAACCTATTACCGGAAATTCAGAGAATGGTAAGAAGGGATGAAATAGTAGACATCGAATCATTATTGGAAAAAGCTGCAGAAGCTGAACTGACGCTTGAGGCAGAAAGGGTCTACAGACCACCGCCTCCGCCTGAACAGTCCTTATTACCTGATGTGGCTTACCGGCCAACGAGCAAGCCGAGAGACAGTAAGCCACAAGTAGCTGCCGTATCTGATAAGCAAGTATTTGCTGAGCAGTTAAATCTTGGGAAGGTACTAACCCAATTAGCGAAAGAAATGCGTGAACTTAGGGAGACTTTTGGAAAGCAGCAAAAACCCAACGAGGATAACGCACAAAAATCTATGCTGCCTAACGCATCGCGAGGAAATTCTCCTAAGAGACGGCAAAATTTTAATAGACCACCTCGTAAACCCAATCTAGGGCATAGTAACTCCGAGCAACAAAGCCAAGGCCAAAAAGAAAATGAGACCGAAAACTCAAGTAATGGTAAAACCAATGGAGGGAAACAAGGTGGTACAAAAAACCGAAATCCTAACCTCAATTGTTACCGTTGTGGGCTACCCGGCTACACACAATGGTCTTGCCCACAATGTGCGGGAAAAGGGCAAGGGAACAAGTAGACGAGGTACCTACTGTTCCTAACGAGGATTACGAGACCTCAGAACTCTCTACTAGAAAGATGGTCGAAGGAAAGTTACCAGAAACCCTAGTAGCAGAGCAGAGCAAGTCTCGCACTTGTCAGGCAGAGACAAGTGATCAGGAAGATCATCCGCAATCAGATATTGATGATGAAGCTCGATGGTGGCTCACGGTAGTGATCGGAGATTACCGCATAAGGGCCTTGTATGACCCAGGTGCATCACGCACGGTGATGAATTCTATAGGTTTGCAGTTGGCAGCCGCATGTAATGTGCCTTTGATACCAGCTACGGGCAGATTCGCTAAAGTAGCAGATGGTAGATCATGCTCACTAGTAGGTTATGTTGACTTACCGTTTACTGTAGGCGGAGTTACAAAAACGATCCGTTCTGCAATTATGCCTAGTCTAGACGAAGAATGTTATCTAGGTGGCAATTTTATACGAGCATTTAAGGCTATCTTCGATCCATGCGAAAATAAACTTTCTTTCAAAGGCACAAATGTGAAAGTAAATTTAGAAATCGCTGCGCTCAGGCAATTATATGTTGCTAAATTAGGCTCAGTCGGTTTGGCTGACGTATCAGCGGCCGATCGCGCTCAGGTAAAAAGACTAGTTACAGAAATATTAGGAGAAGATGACACTCCTATTGGCTGTACGGACTGGATCGAACATGAAATCGATACAGGACCTGCTCGGCCAATTAAACAGAAGTATTACCCCGTGTCTAAGAAGGTCGAAGAGTGGATGCACGAACAGGTCAATGAAATGCTTACAGCAGACATTATTGAACCTTCAACGAGCGGTTGGTCAAGCCCGGTGGTTCGTGTTAAGAAACCCAATGGCAAGTTCAGATTTTGTATTGACTTTAGGAAAGTTAATGCGGTCACAAAACCTGATGCATATCCATTGCCAAGAATGGATGATATCTTGCGTAAACTGCAGAAAGCAAGATACATCTCTACAATGGATTTGAGCAGTGCGTACCATCAAATTAAGATGAAAGAAAATTCACGTGCTCAAACGGCATTTACAGTGCCTGGCATGGGTCTCTTCCAGTTTAAACGTATGCCGTACGGCCTGAGCCACGCTGGCGCCACCTTCCAGCGATTGATCGACAAGGTTATAGGCCCAGAACTCGAGCCATATGCATTCTCATACCTGGATGATATAATCGTAGTAACCGAGACTTTTGCTGAACACATGAAATGGTTGAAGAAGGTATTACTCCGCATAAAGGCAGCAGGTCTCACGATCAGTCACGAAAAAAGCATATTCTGCAGAGAAGAGGTCAAATATCTGGGTGTTCTGGTGAATAGAGATGGGTTTAAGCCAGACCCAGAAAAGATAAAACCCATCATTGACTACCCAGCTCCTAAGAATTTAAAACAGCTGAGGCGTTTCATGGGTATGGCCTCGTGGTACAGGAAATTCTTGCAAAATTTCGCCACGTTAGCAGAGCCATTGACGAGGCTAACTAGAAAAGACTGCAGATATGCATGGTCAAGCGATCAGGAAATCGCTTTTGATCAAATAAAAGCCTTAATCGCATCTGCTCCGTTATTACATCGACCGCAGTTCGATTTGCAATTCGTTATACAGACAGATGCTAGCGACTCAGGCCTAGGAGCGGTACTTCTGCAAATAGTCAACGACGAAGAGCGAGTATTGGAATTCGCTAGTCGTACAATGTCCAGTGCAGAGCGAAACTACAGCGTAACAGAAAGAGAATGTCTAGCTGTTATATGGGCTGTCAAAAAGTTTCGCTGCTACATTGAAGGTTATGACTTTAAAGTCATAACCGATCATAGTAGTCTACGTTGGTTATGTAATTTACATAATCCAACGGGCAGGCTAGCGATGGGCGCTGGAGCTGCAGGGTTACTCTTACACTGTTGAACACAGAAAAGGTGCATTGAATTATGTGCCTGATGCACTATCACGCATGCATGAAAATTCAATGGACTGCGACATTCATTTAAGTGCACTAAGTTGGGCGTCGCAAACCAATGATGTGTGGTATAAGTCTCTGCTTCAACAGGTTATGAGTAATCCTGAGGACTATCCAAGATGGAAAATAGTTGGAGGTCAATTGTACCGCTATTTACCGGACAGGTTCCCTGAAGCAACAATGGGAGATAATAACGCATGGAAACTTGTTGTCCCCAGTGAAAACCGAGCAGAAGTATTGCATGAATGTCATGACGAGCCGACAGCTGGCCACTTAGGTCGTGATAAAACAATAGCTCGCGTAAAACTGTACTACTACTGGCCATATATAGAGAAAACTGTGGCACAGTATGTAAAGAGTTGCGAGATCTGCCAACAATGCAAGATAGAGCAAAAATTACCTGCAGGCTTAATGGGTAAAAGAGAAGTTACAGGCCCATGGAAAGTCGTTGCCGGTGACGTAACAGGTCCTTTCCCAAGGAGTAAACAAGGTTACGAATATGCTTTAATTTTTGAGGACGTATTTACAAAATGGGTGGAATGCATACCTATCAGAAAGGCAAATGCACCCACGATCCTAAAAGCACTAAGAGAAAGAATTATTCTAAGGTTTGGTGCGCCTGAGATCTTCTTATCTGATAATGGATCAGAATTCAGGAATCACATGATAGATAAATATCTAAATGAGATAGGTATTTGTCACAACACTACTCCAACGTACCACCCGCAGGCAAATCCGGTCGAAAGGATAAACCGGACAGTCAAAACCATGATTACAGCATTTATTAGCGAAAATCATCGCTCGTGGGATGAAAAGCTACCAGAAATTATGTTTGCATATAATACTGCAAAACAGAGTACGACTGGTACAAGTCCTGCAATGTTAAATTACGGTAGACAGCCAGTGCCTCCGAGCTCACTGAGAAGGAAAGAAGACAGTGCTGCCCGAGAAAACGAAAGGTTACAAGAAGTAACGAACTGGCAAAGGCGTGTAAGCAAATTACCTTTGCTACACGAACAGGTGGTAGATCGTGCACAGTCTGCGCAACAAAAGCCGGCTGCTGCATATGATATTCGTCGAAGAGAAGTAGAATATGACATTGGAGATTTAGTATGGAAAAGGAATAAAATACTCTCTTCAGCGGCTCAGGGCATTGCAAGTAAGCTTGCGCCGAAGTTTGTAGGCCCATATGTAATCACGGCAAAATGTGGCTCCAACACATACAGACTGATAGATCAAGATAGTAATGCTTACGGTCCTGTTCATATAGAGCAATTAAAACCATACATAGCAAGGCAAGAAGACGAAACACCATCTCAACCACTGTTGGACGAAACACGCGCGAATGAGACGTTGAGCGACCCGTCTCCTGCGAGCGATGCGACTCCGTGTGCCGACGGAGATTCGGGCTCAGGTTACGTGCGGCCGCCTGCGAGCGGTAATACTCCCAAACTCGATAAACCGAATAGGAAGCGTGGTCGTCCGCGTAAAACAGCGATCGTTGTAACACGAACAGTAAAGCGTATGCGTCAAGCTGAGTCCGAACCGATCAGGCGTAGGCGTGGTAGGCCAAAAGGTTCTACAAATGTAAAGAATAGCGAAAACGTAACCGACTTTTCACCGAGAAAAACGCGTGCGCAACGAATGAATACACAGTGATAAAATAAAAAGCGCATTAAACTTGCTTAAAGCATTAGCTGCACACCTTCCGCGCGCCAAGCAGAGCAGCAGAACCCGGTTATGCTGCGTCTGGCGGAGGGGTGTCACGGTATTCTACCGTGTTCGAATCTTGCGCGCTTAGGTAAGATCAACTGACACGCGCTCAGTCAGATACCTCGTATAAGTTAAGTCAAGAAGCACGTAACTCGATGAGCAGCGCGCGCGCGAGGAGCAAGAAAGCCACGAGGCAAGACAGAACATTTCCGGCTGTTCATAAGCGCACACGTCGGCATATATATATATTCCTGCCTTGTGCGAGAGACATTGTTTTAGCGGCCTACAAGCACGCATCATCGCCATAGTTTTCGGCTCTTATTTAAGTCTTAACTTAATAAACGCGTTGGTGTAGTGCCGCATATAGTTTTGGAGAAAAGGATAAAGGAAGATCGTTGCTAGAAGATCGTCATCACCTCCTGGTTGTACGTGCGGGTCTTGGCTGTCTTCTACGAGCCTCAGCGAACAGGTCGCGGCGTACCATTTCTTTCGTTGGCCAACGGCGGGACATTTCTAGCGTACGTATTTAGGTTGTCATAGAAGCTTCTACGCGTATTCGTAAGTTCATATTGTTATATCTATTTGGTTGAGATTTCTTTCCTCGAAGAAATCTTAACACAGAGAGTGCGCGCGTTCATTGTAATACCTTACAATAATTTAGTTCGCGTCGCGTCCCCCCTTAGAATTATCATTAGTGACTCTTATTCTTGTTTCTTATTTAAATTCATTTTATTGTATTACTTTATTTGCATATTTAATAAATCTGTATTAAGCTTAAAGACCTGTATCAATTTGCTTACCCCGACGCCTCCGCGGTCCTTATTTTTAATATATCATATAATATATATATTTTTGTAAAATAAGGAAAGCTGAACTACCGGCATCGCGTCTCTCGATCAGGTAAGAGAGAGAGAGAGAGACGCGCGGCAACGAGCTGACGGAAAATACTCCGTCGCATATCAATCTAATATACTAACTAGCTCTATCGGAGTTTGTTGCATAATATTTAAAATATTTAGTATAATTTTCTGCAACTCCGTATATAATAAAATTCAGAATCTTAGCTAAAATAAAATTTAAATAAAAGCTAATTCTTTTTTGCAACGTGTAGTAAATTACCGTTACAATATATACAAGGTTATTTCAAGTATTCTATGTATTATAACTTTATTTGTAATTTTACACGCTCTTTTTGTAATTATAATACAAAATAAAACAATATCTAATCTAATCTAAACCTTAACTACATTTTCATTTGTACACATGATAGTATTTGAATGAATTGTCATTTATATAAAAATTGTTAACAATTAAATATATTAAAATTACATATTAATATATTAAAATTAGATCTACCTCAATTACATTTTCATTTGTACACGTGTTTGTATTTAATTGAATTGTCATTTATATAAAAATTGTTAACAATTAAAGATATTAAAATTTATTTTATTAAAGCAATAATATTTTAAATAAGAGAAACATTAATTTTCAAAATACATCAAATTACCTCATTTGAAAAATTATCATTACATGATATTAAAATATTTTTTTCAATATCGTTTGAATATAAATTTTATGAAATACAATTTTAAAAAATTATTTATTTGATATTAAATTTTTTTTAATAGTCAATTATAAAGATAGGAAAATATATGAAATACTAATAAATTTTTCTGATTATGTCTGTAATTATGAATTTATATTCATAAACTGTCTAGATAGAAGGAAAATTTCTCCTAAAAAAGTTAACATTTCAAAAAAAAATTTACTTATTATTTGCGAAACACTTATTATAAATGCGGAAAAAAATAATATTCTGTAATATCACTCTAAAATTTGTATTAAATATGATCATTGAAAGTACAATTATTTCATTATGTTGAATTTGTTGTTAAAGTTTGATTATATTTTACTATAAGAAGATATAAAAATTAACTGTCTTCCCATTCTATTGTTGAATTTCCATAAAAGGAATGTATTAACTTGTAGTATGTACCATGATGATTATTTATTTAAATTTTCAAATTTTTCTAATCATTAGTTTTCAAGATATTTAGATTTCTGCTGCCAAATAGAAAAATATTAGTAAATGTGACATCCCATGGAACTAAACCCTTATAAATTATTAAATGAATTATATTAAAGATTGGAATTTTTTATTAACCTATTTTTTTTTCAATTCAAACAAAAAGTAGTTCCATGCGATGTCCCGAGTCAGCATTCTTAAAATTTGCGAAAAACTTCAAATGTAAAGAAGAGTCGGAGAAGAAGGTACAAGAATTCATTGGTAAGCAAGCCAATGAACTCTAAAACAATCAGACGATTTTCTGTCCTAGAAATTTCAGCTGCATGTCAGGTTTTGATTGGATTTCCCATCTCTCGATCGCCCGGCTCAAGGCAATAAAAACAGCCCCCTACGTCACTCTTGGCCTTTTGTCATAATACGATAGCAACCGCCAAGGTCGGCTCTGCTGGTCCACTGAGATAAAGTCAGTGTTAGTTTTTTTAAATCAGTTTAATTATCATTAAATTCATTAGGAAGTAGCTTAGAAACCTACTTCGCTAATAGAAAAAAAAAATTATAGTATAGAAAATATAAAACTACAATTTTTGCATTTAAATAAATAAATATTTTTGCAAAAATTAAATCAATAAATATTTAGTGAAAAAAAAGACAAGCAAGTGCAAGTGACGACATAAACGTATAAATTAGCTGAGCGCTGGACGACCGAGAATTGAAGAATCTAAACTAATCTGGCCACGGATAACTTAACCGTGTAGGAATAAGTTAATCTAAGCGGAGATTGAAGGACGGAACTTCAAGGGATACATTTATATATCTTTTCCTTCTCTTCTTGGAAAATTTAATCGTAAGAAAAATTATTATATATATTAAATAACATGTGTATTAATTATTAAATAAAAATAAAAGAAAACACAAAAAGAGGAATTTATTTAAGTAATTAAAACTTGATATTAACTTTTATAAAATTTGATTATTTCAAAGCTAAATTAGAATTTAATTTTAATAAATATATAGTAAAAAGGTGAGAGGTAAGTCCTGGGACTACAAACTGGTTCCCAATAAAAAGAAATTTATTTCTTTTTGTGAACTCAACGACCGAACCAAATCCGGTCGTAACATAAATAATATTGGAAAAAAACTCCTCCATAACTAATGAATAGATTTATTTAAAAATTTAACTAAATAATCTTCGTGATATATCCTATATTGTAATGCATCTCTTTATTTAAACTTTTGAAATACAATGGAAATATAGTCAATATATATGGGAGCAAGTGTACTGTCCATTTGACACCTCCTTAAATAATTTATACTTATGAAATTTGTATAATATTTTATAAAAACTATTATAATTATAATCATACATTTAATATAATTTCAAACTATGAATAAAAAGTTTGAAAAATTATCATTAAGTGATAACTTACAAATAGTTATATTATTTTATTAAATACATTTCCAACTTGAATAATTATCTTCATGTTAAAACTAAATTTAATTAGCATTCAATTCCACAAGTTATTTAAAAAATTTACCATTATTCAAAGTTATTAAAAAGTTAATTATTAAAAGTATTCCCATATCAAAATTTCAAAATTCTATTAATTTAATTTTTTATTCTTTACATTAGAGAATTAGTTTTGATGTTGAAATTTTTTTGTGATATGCAACATGTATATATACTATCTTATAGTAAAATATTTCATCACCTTGTATAAAAATTATTTTTTTAAAGTAGAATAATACTGTGAATAAACAAATGATTATGAGAAAATATTGAAAACTATAAATAACAATAAAAAAGCGTTAGGCTGGAGATAAATAATGATTGATTATTATCATTTATACATTTTTTAAATGTAAATACTGCAAATATCCGTAAATAACTGTAATTAAATTATAGAATACAATTATTAGAAATAACTCTAAATAATTCTCATTTTAGTTCTTTTTACAACAAACTTTTTTTAACGATTTATTATATATATATGCGACATTTCACACCAACTGGAAGAGAACAAAAATAAAAATCCCTGAAACTCTAAAAGTATATTCTTTTTGTTACCCAAAATATGTAAAAAAAATTTCAAGGATTTAGATTTGAAGGATCAAGAGCTATAGCTTCTTGAAATTTGGAAAATTATCAAAATTTTTGGAAAAGTCCCAACTTAATCATTTTTTCCCTGAAAATCTTAATGTTTTAGAGAGAAATTCATGAGAATACTTCTTGTTGTAAATGAAGAGCAGAGTTCGCATGATTCTTTACAGACCTGAATTTGAAGTTTTCTATTGGTTCTTATATGTATTACATGGTAATTGAAATTACTCATTGTTCGTCACTTCAGAAATTTCTTTTCGCGGGCTTATTTTTTTCTATTTTACATGAACTTTGAAATGAATTTTTGATCATCTAAGTCAGAGCCATCAATAAGGAGTTAAGACAGTTTAAAATATATATTACCATGTATCATTTATTTTCAATATAAAAATTAATCATACATTAAAATATAAATTTATATTCAATATGAAAAATAAATCATACATGAATATATATATTTTAAACTTTTATAACTCCTTATTAGTGGCTCTTTATTAAGCAATCAAAAATTTATTTTGAAGTTAATAAAAAATAGAAGAAAATAAGCCCTCAAAAAGCAATTTCTGAAAGGGCAAACAATGAGTAATTTCAATTACCATGTAATACATGTAAGAACCAATAGAAAACTTCAAAATTTAGGTCTGTAAAATTATATGCTAACTTTACTTTTCATTTGCAACAAGATGTATTCTTATGAATTTCTCTTAAAAACATCAGGATTTTCAGAAAAAAACCATAAAGTTGGTACTTTTCCAAAAATTTTAAAAAGTTTACAAATTTCAAGGATCTATGGCTCTTGATCCTTCCAATCTAAATTTTTGAAAATTTTTTTACACATTTTGGGCAACCAACAGAATATATTCTCAGAGTTTCAGCTATTTTTATTTTTTTGCTCTTCCAGTTGGTGTAAAATGTCCCATATATACATAAATGTATAATTGCCGAAAATAACCATTTTTTATCGTTATATTATTTTTACAAATTTCATTATTATTTATTTATCATATAACAATTAATTCATGGCATTTTTCATAATTTCTTTTATTTTTCAGCTTTTAAAGTAAAAAGGCAATAAATTAAATTAGTTAATATAAAAGCAATTCTTTTGTGAATATCTTTGAAAAGAGTTCATTGAAAATGAATTAACCCGAGTAGAAACGTATAAAGGCCAACCGTACTTGTAATCAGTACCTTATCCGGCTAAACTTAAGATTTAAATAAGGGTCTGTCACCAGGGAGAGATCCGTGCCGGCCACTAAAATCCTTATTTCAGGTTCAACTGATAAGTGCCTGTGTAGCGCCTGTAAACGACTTTTTTTTTTAATTTTTATAAAACATATAATTAGCTCATATTTTGTTTCCAAAGTAATAATTTAAGTATTTTATTCAAAATAAATAAAGCAATTGTTCATTTAAACGATAAAAATATGTTAATAAGTGTTTTATAAAAATTTCACAAATTAGGTTATAAATATAAATGGCGAAATATTACGGTACCACTCCGGCATCGATAAGTTTTTCCTGAAATAAGGATACTAGTATCCGGACCGGAACCTCCCCTGGTGACATTGGGGGGAATAACCGGATCCGGATCGGACAATAATCTTCAGGCTCCGGATCCGGGACGGATGTACGCCGTAATTGCATTTCTACTCGGGAAAATTCTGAAAATTTAAATTTCCAATAATGGTTTTGACTAAGAAAGATAAATTGATTGTTAAGAAGGGGCCGAACTATCTGTCTTTGTCTAATAGCGTTTTTCATCATTTATGTAAACACTATCCGGTATAACAAGAAAAAAATAGCAGTCCCCGCTAGATATTAGTATAATAAGTAAATTTTGTAATAACAAACAAATTTTTTTACTGCGTAGTTTTTGAATAATTACAGACCTACCAAAAAAAGATAGGTTATATTCTAGATGGCTAGTAGGTCTCTAATTAGTCAAAAACTATGCGGTAAAAAATTTGATTGTTATTACAAAATTTACTAATTATACTAATATCTAGCGGGGGCTGCTATTTTTTTCTTGTTATAAAGGATAGTGTTTATATAAATAATGAAAAACGCTATTAGACAGAGACAGATAGTTCGGCCTCTTCTTAAGGGACAGGGATTGTATAGTTGAATTGCTTTCATGTTAACTGATATTCATGTATTAGAATTTAATAATATCTCAAAATGGTGCACCTCCTGACCATAATATATTAATTCAGTACCGATTGATGGAGAATTAATACAGTTATTATTTTCCGGAAATTTAGAAAAGGGTCACCGGATTTGTGTGTATTATAATCATAAGGTGATTCATATATATGACAGTTTAAATATTAAATATATATAAGATGAGAATAAGATTTATATAAACAGATTATTTCCAAACAAATCAGAATTGAGCATAGTATTCGAAACAGTACGATCACAAACAAATAATTATAGTTGTGGCGTTTTTGCAATTGTTTTTGCTGTTGCAAAACTTTATAATTTAGGTCCATGTTCTTTAAGATATGATTTTTCTCAAATGCGATTACTTTATCAAGAATTTTCAAAATGCAACAAATAAGAATGTTTCCAGTTTTACAAAATTATAATAATGCAAATAATAATTACGATAATCCAACGGATATGATAAGGAGGAGTTTTTGTCATGAGAAACGTCTAAATCAAATACCATTGAATTTAGATTTTGCCGAGCTCGAACTATTAGAAAAAAACTCACAAACACATTTATTGGCAAAACAAAAAAAGATCATGGAAATGTATCGTAAACAAAAGAATTCGAATCATGAAACAATTATGATGGAAATTGACAATAACATTTCAGATACAAATTTTTTAAAACCAGATAATGATATAATGGAAATCGATGATATCCGCTTAAATTATAACGATAGTAAAATTAGGACGGTTGAGATTAAATTAAATGAAGGAAAAAAAGAATCAAAAGAAATAAATGAAAAAAAAAGCTTTATTTTTAATAGGACTTAATAGCATGACAAAGCTACCCGCCTTCTAATGATATTTCCAATACCAGCTTAGAAATAAACGATGCGTTTAATCGAGTTTTTTTGCGACAAAGTAAAAATTTGTAAGATTAAACTCTAGGGAGGACAACTTCAGAAATCCAACAAAATATTATACATATAAAGTTATAATAAAAACTTTTAATGCATCGTATTTTATGGTTAGGTTTATCGAGTTGGATATCTAATTTCCAAGCTCATAAAAAAATAACAAGTCCAAATGATTTTTTATTTTAGCAAAAATTATTTTATTAATATAGCTTTAAAGCGGACAAGTCATTATATTTGTTTAATTTATAAATTTAAAAAAATATCGATGAAATAAAAAAAGCAAAACTCAATTGCTGCAGCTCCGACATCCCGTTAATAGGAAAATGGTAACAGAACAATCACATAAATATAAAAAAATTTCAGAAAAAGACATTATTATGAGAATGCAAAAAAAAGGTAATGATAAATTAGAACTAAGATGAGTTCAAGAAACTTTACGTAAGAAAAAAGCTTATATGAAAATAAAAAAAGGACAACCAAATAAATACAAACAGAAATTAGAAAATACTAAGATAACAAAATGGCAATTCAAGAAAACAATGAGTACTGATAAATTTGAACAAATACGTGCGAATGAGACTTTACGCAGAAAAGAAGCTTATATGAAAATTAAAAAACAACAACCAAAAAAATATGAAGAAAAATTAGAAGATACTAAGATAACAAAATTGAAATTCAAGGAAACAATGAGTACTGATAAATTGGAACAAATACTTGCGAATAAGGCTTTACGTAAGAAAGAAGCTCATATGAAAATCAAAGAAAAAATTTCTCAATAAATACGAACTGAAATTAGAAAATACTAAGATAACAAAATTGAAATTCAAAGAAAAAATGAGTATTGATTAATTGGTAGAAATACGTGTGAATGAAGCTCCACGTAAAAAAGAAGATTCTATAAAAATTAAAAAAAAAAAAAAACCCAATAAATATAAAGAAAAATTAAAAATACTAAAAATGAAATCAAAGATAAAAAGGGTACTGATGAAATGAAACAGATACGTACAAATGAAGCTACACGTAAGAAAAAAGCTTACATAAAAATGAGAGAAGAACAACCAAATAAATATAAAAAAAATTTAAAATATTAAGATATAAAAAAAAATCATTTGAAAATAGAGATACTAATAAATTGAGAAATCGCATGAAAAAGAAAAATTACGCAAAAAAGAGACTTATAGAAGAGTTAATAGTGAACAATATAATGAATATGAGAGAATGGTGCAAATTAAAAATAAAAAATTGGAAAATGCTGATATTATTCAGAAAATACAAGTACAAAATAATTGTTACAAATTAAAATAATTACGCACAAGGTGTAGACGAATAGAAAATGATGACAATAAAAAGCGAAAACATAAATATGATTCTTATCAATTAAAAACATTCTTTATTAAGTGTGAACAATTAAAAATTAAAGACAACAATTATAATGAAAATTACAATAATAATAATTATAATGACAATCATAATATTGTATTGAAAAAGTTACTGATAAAACAATAAAGGGCAAAGAAGAGAAAAAATTAAAGAAATCAAATAAAAAAAATATTAACTGAAATAATTAATTCGAAACTGATTGGTTGCACAGCAAATATATATTTCGATGAAAATCTCATATCTGAAAATTACATTAGTTTCATGACAAATACTTGTGTTTATCGTGATGCAGAAGATTTTGCTTTCGAATATACTAGAAGATAAACGAACGAAGATAAAAGGTAATAGAACGATTTCCCCAATTGTTGTCATAAAGGTCGAGTAGAATTGTTAGAAAATCCTCCTTACCCAGAACAATTAAAGTGTTTAGCAACTAAATTAACGGAAGAAATTATTGATTTTCGACGAAATGTTAGGTTGTACAATGATGCTTTAGCATTAGCAAATTTTAGTCTTAATTTTGATACATTGCCGGAAAAAGGACCACAAGTTATTAGAATATGTGTAAAAATTTACCATAATATATATGCGTTACATTCTAATAAAGATGAAGCATTTAAATATGGACAATTATATATTTTAGATAATGAAATGGCAACGATTAAACGGAATAAGTTTAATATAAATTTAACATTATTAAAACATTTAGATATCTTGATAAGAGACATTAACCCTTATGCTAAAGCCTATTGAATGATGCATAAAGTAGAAGAAGAAGAACTACAATGACGTGCAAAAATCTATTGTCCTCCAATAACTGTTACTATGTCTATTGTCCGCAATAATATTTTGCATACAAAAAGATATAATCTATCTACCTGTAATGAAGTTGCAATAGTATATGTTGGAGAAGACGATCAGCCTTCTATTAAACGTGATATTGTCATTTACTCTAAGTATGATAAACCAATTAGTATACCGACAATTAGCAAACATACAGTTCCTATGACATATCCGCTTATTCATCCAAATGGTGGTTTTGGATGGATGCCAAATATGAAAAGTAAATTTGGAAAATGTAATATTTAAAATTTATAAAATTTTATAATTATAGACTTATTGTTAGAAATGAATTTAATCCATTCCTTAATTCGGTAAAATTATCTCGACAGTTCATTGTTGATGTGTTTGAAAAAGTTGGAAACTCCAGATTATATTTCATACGAAAAAACCAAAACTTATTGAGAAGTGATTGTTATAAAGGTGTTATGGACTATTAACCTAAAAAAAAAAATTAGATTCTTTAAAAATTGGAAAAATTATCTCGACAGTTTATTGTTGATGCGTTTGAAAAAGTTGGAACCTACTATTAACCTAAAAAAAAAAAATTAGATTCTTTAAAAATTGGAAAAATCATCTCGATAGTTCATTGTTGATGCGTTTGAAAAAGTTGGAACCTCCAGATTATATTTTATACGAAAAAACCAAAACTTATTAAGAAGTGATTGTTATAAAGGTATTATGGACTATTTACATAACAAAAAAAATTAGATTCTTCAAAAATTGGAAAAATGGTAGTATTACCGTCAAACTTTACAGAAAGTCCACGATTTTTAAAACAAAATCACATTGACTCAATGACACTTGTAAATTATCATGGTAAACCTGACCTTTTTGTAACTATGACCTGTAACCCACATTGTAAAGAAATAACTGAAAACTTGGAAATTTATGAAAATGCAATAGATAGGCCAGATATTATAACAAAAGTATTTTATTAAAAAGTAGAAGAATTAAAAAATGTAGTAATAAAAAAAGGAATATTAGGAAAATGAATTGCATATAGCTATGTAATTGAATTTAAAAAGGAGGATTACCGCATATGCGTATGTTGTTACTCTTAGATAAAAATGATAAATTTGATATTCTTGAAAAAGTTGATGAAATAATTAGTGCAGAAATTTCAAATAGAGATATTTATCTGAAATTATAAGGTATTGTTAAACAATTTATAATACGCGGTCCCTGTCGTATGCAAAATATAAATTGTCTATGTATGGAAAAAAATACGAAACAATGTACGCAAAACTTGCAAAAAAATTTAATAATACAACAACATTTAAATCAAATGGATATCCACTATACAAACGCAAAAACGATGGCGTCAAAATTATTTTCAAAAATAAATTTACAGAAAGAATTGCAGATAATGGATTTGTTGTTCCTTACAATCCTTACTTATAATTAAAATTTAATGCACACATAAACGTAGAAGTTTGTTTCACTGTTCAATGCATTAAATATTTATTCAAATACTGTTATAAAGGTCATGATTGTTCGTACATTAAAATACATCAAGTAAATGTAGATTTTTAATCAGAAAATAAAGACACTTTTCAAAATGACAATCGTGAAAATGTTGAATATGAATATGACGAAATCCAACAATATATTAATACACGATATTTATGTCCACCTGAAGCAATGCATAGATTATGAGAATATCCTTTACATGTTATTGCACATACTATAAGACGTCTAAGCATTCATGAAGGAAATCAACAAAACGTATTTTTTAAAGAAGGAAAAGAAGAAATGATGATGAAGAAAATGTGGGAACAACATTAGTAGCATATTTTGAATTGAATAGAGAAGATTTTGAAGCACGAAATTACTTGTATTCAGAAATACCAAATTTTTATACATTTGATGAAAAACTGAAAAAGTGAAATAAAAGAAAAAAAAAGAAAACCAATACTTAGTATAATGTGTTTAGTAAGTCCGAAAGATAGAGAACGTTATTTTATTAGGTTATTACTATCACATGTGAAAGGAACCACGTCTTTTGAAGCTTTGCGTACTGTTGATGATGTGATGTACAATTCGTTTTATGAGGCAGCTAAGGCAAAACAATGAATTAATGAAGATGAAGAATGGGATGGATGTTTGGGAGAAGCATCTTCAACAGAATTTTCTTATGCTCTTTGTGAATTATTTGCTTTTATTTGCGTTTTTCATAATCCTATAAATGCACGAGATTTATATGAAAAATATAAAGATAAATTTTACCACCCTAAATACAAAAAAAAATATAGATGAAGATCATACATTGAATGTTATTAAAAATAATTTACAAGTCAATGGATTTTCATTGAACGATTTTAATTTACCTAACATAAGCACATTTATAAAAGAAGATAATAATCAAACAATTTTAAATCATAATAATAATATTCTTAATGAATTAGAAATGAAAATAAATTCTTCGAATGATAAACAAAGGCAAAATATTCAACTCTACTATAAAAAGTTTGAACAAACAAAGTAAAGAAAAAAAATATTTTCATAGATGGACCAGGTGGAAGTGGAAAAAGTTATTTACTTAACGTTTTAATAGCTTATTTTAAATATCATACCATACATTATTTATGTGTAGCTTGGACAGGTATAGCAGCGAATTCATTAGTCGATGGAAAAACCGTGCATACAACATTCAAACTACCATTAAATATAACAGATTGTACAACTTGTAATGTTAAGTCTAATTCTGCAGAAGGCAAACAATTAAAGAAAACACAAATAATTATTTGGGATGAAATATCCATGGCTTCAAAATTTGCTTTTGAAGCAGTTGATCGTCTTTTTCAAGATTTATGCGATGTAAACCAACCCTTCGGTGGTAAAACTGTAATTGTATCAGGAGATTTCAGGCAAACATTACCAATTGTACGATATGGTAGCCGTATGAACATTATTAAAAATTTAGTTAAATTTAGTTTATCATGGCAAAATTTTAAGCAAATGAAGTTAAATGAAAATCTGCGAGTTTCGGATAGTGATAATAATTTTAAACAATGATTATTAGATATTGGAGAAGGAAAATGCCGCAATGTTTTTGAAGATGATAATGAACTAAGTGCTATACCAGATAATTTTATCATTAAAGAAAATCTTGTCGAAGAAATATTCGGAAAAACAATAAAAATAAACAATGCGAATCCATCGGAAAAAGTTATTTTGGCTCCTAAAAATAATGATGATACTGAAATCAATAACAATGTTTTGAATTTAATGGGAGGAAAATATGTTGAACATTTAAGTATTGATACAGCTGAAGATGATAACAAAGAAAATTTAGATATTATGTTACCTACAGAATTTTTAAATAAGGTAACTCCTAATGGACTTTCACCACATAAATTACATTTAAAAGTAGGGGCTATAATAATAATACTTTTAAGAAATTTAAATGTCAATAAGGGACTTTGTAATGGAACAAGGTTGATAGTGAAAAAATTGCCTAAATATTCCATTCGAGCGGAATTAGGAACTGGTCAAAACAAAGGTCAATTAGTTTTTATTCCAAGAATAAGTCTATCTCCATCTACGAAAGAAATTCCATTCAATAGCAACGAAAACAGTTTCCTATTAGATTAGGATTTGCAATGACTATTAATAAATCACAAATATAATAAAAAATCTAATATTTACTAAAATATATATATATATATATATATGATATCAACTGACGCTTTCAAAATAGTTTGATATGATGTTGAATCAGCTATATAAGAGGACACGCTGTTAAATCGGCTGCATATGGGGATGCGCTGTTGAATCGGCTGCATATTGGGATGCGCTGTTGAATTGGCTGCATATTGGGGTGCACTGTTTATTCAGCTCCATATTGACTGCATATTTATAGAGCTAAATAAAATATAGAACCTGAAAAATTATTGGGCCCGAAAAAATATTAGGCCCAAAAAAATAAGACCTAAGAAAATATATGGCCCAAAAAATATTGGGTCCAAAAAATTATTGGGCCCAAAAAAATATAGGGCGCAAGAAAATATAAGGGCCAAAAAATATAAGGTCCAAAAAATATAGACGAAAAAATTATTGGGCCCAAAAAAATAAGGCTCAAAAAAATATAAGGCCCAAAATAATATAAAGCCCAAAAAATATAAAGACCAAAAAAATATTAGTTCCAAAAAATTATTGGCCCCAAAAAAATATAAGGCCCAAGAAAATATAAGGCCCAAAAAAATATAAAGCCCCAAAAACTATAGATACCAAAAAAATATTAGGCCCAAAAAAATATTGAGTCCAAAAAAATGTAAGTTGCAAGAAAATATAAGGCTCAAAATAATATAAAGCCCAAAAAAATATAGAACCAAAAAAAATATTGGAACTAAAAAAATATGATACCCAAAAAAATAAGGCTCAAAAAAATGAAGAGCCCAAGAAAATATAAGGATGAAAAAAAAGAAGGGCCCAAAAAAATGGGCATTGAATAAAAATATAGGGCCCAAAATAATATAAGACCCAAAAAAATATGGCCCAAAAAAGAAGCTTTTGACTAATGAGTACTAATTATATAGGGCCCAATAAAAAATTGCTACTTTTATTACGAAAAGCTTAGACACATTTAAAAAATGCGGAGAACCGGAGAATCGGAGAACTGGAGAACCGGAGAACCGGAGAAACGGAGAACCAGAGAAACGGAAAAAAAAGTGGTTTCACTTTAATATAATATAAGATAATTAAAAGGACTATTATTTATGTTACAAATTTTAATTGTCTATAATAATTATAAAACGTATAAATGTGCTAAATTATTCTTTTTTAATAATTTAATTATGTTAAATAAAAATTGTATATCCTCACTAAGGACTTATTGATATTAAATATTAATGATCATGAAAAATTATTTGTATTATATGTATTTTAAATGAAAAAAAGTCTAATATTGCATCAAAAAATTATTATTTTGACATATATATTAGACTTTTTTGCAGATATTTTTTAAAACTATTTTTATAAAAAATATCATGAAATTTTGATATTTTCTAATGTTTTTTTAATAAATATTTTAAAATATTCTTAATAAGGATATAAAATTTTTATTTAACATAATTAAATTATTTAAAAAAGAATATTTTAGCACATTTTTACGTTTTTATGATTATTATAAACAGTTGAAATTTGTAAGCTAAATAATAGTCCTTTTAATTATTTAAAATTAAATGTTGAAATTAAAAATTAAACATTCTCTTCGTAAGATTTTAAAGTAAAATTTATTAGAAACTACATTTCACTGACATTATTTATATAAAAATTTTTTTAATTTTATTTTGTTCACTTTGGAAATTGTCCGCAATTAAAAAATATAATTATAGTCTATTAATAAAATTGAATATTGAAAAAAAATTTAATTTTACCAGAATTATAGTTTTTAATACTCTTGATTTTATGAATAATACTATAATATTTTTTAACACTTGCAAAAGAAAAAAAAAGTCTGAACGGGATTCGAACTGACATCAAAAGGATTGACGCGCGAGCGATTTATCCATTACGCCATCGTTAATTATGAAGATATTAAAAAGAATGTTATATATAAATTGTTCGCCCTTTGGGGTTTAAGAATAACAATTTAAGTTTAACTTAAATGCTGCCGTCGAGAGCTGATTGCAATAGGTGCAAATAGTCGATAACTTTTATTAGTGCATTGATTTCATGTCAAGACTCGTGCTTCTATGCGAACCGTAAGACACGTGCATCATTAAACCCAAGGTGTTATCCTAATTTTTGGAATATAGCTGCCTTTATTCGTCCAGGGACGACTTCTCGAGAGCGCGCTTTGACTAGTTACAGCAACCAGGATTGATGCAGCATTATAACCGTTGGCCAACGAGTGAGCAATCAGCGTAGAGTCTTTGGTGTAAGAGAAGCTTCTCGACGTTATTGTAAGTAATTGTAAGTTTCATAAAGTAAGGTTTCTTTTCTCGTAGAAACTTTACGTTATAAAGTGCGTGCGTCATATTACTAGAGTTTTAGTGTAACTTAGTTCGCGTCGCACCCTCCCCTATTGCTAGCTCTTTCTAGAGAATATCTTTATTGTAAATTCAAATATTGTCATATTAGTTAATTATTTCTTTTGCTTCATCATTTACGTTTCAATTCTTGATTTTGTATTTTCTTCATTACTCTTAATAAATTTATGTTAAATGTAAAGTCTTGATTCTATCTATTGACTGTGAATATTATATATAAAGCCTGTACCTGTTGCTTACCCCGACGCCTCCGCGGTCCTTATTTTTATTATAGTCAAATATATATATTTTATATAAAGTATTAAATAGGTTTAACTAGGAAAGTTAAACCTCATAAAAATAAGGAGAACTGTGCTAGCGGCATCGCATCTCTCGATCAAGTAAGAGAGAGAGAGAGAGAGAGAGAGACGCGCAGCGACAAGCTGATAGAGAAATATCTCGTCGCACATCAATCTAAGATACTAGCTAGCTGTAACGGAGTTTGTTGCTTAATTTAACATATTTAATATAATTTTTAGTAACTCCGTATTTTAGTAAAATTCCCAAGCTTAGCTAAAGTTAAATTGAATTAAAATCTAATTTCTTTTGTAACGTGTAATAAATAAACGTTACAAATATAGTAATCAAAAAATTATAAAACCAAAGAAAATATTAATTTCGAAAAGATATTAGGCCCAAAAAAATATAGAGCCCAAGAATACATGAGAATCGAAAAAATATTGGGCCCAAAAAAATATAAAGTCCAAAAAAATACAAGGCCCAAAAAAAAATAAGGCCCAAAGATAATGTGACTCAAAAAAATGTAGGGCCTGAAAAATATAAGGCCCAGAAAAATATAGAGCTGAATAAAATATAGTAACCAAATAAATTATAAAATCCAAGAAAATATTAATTTCGAAAAAATATTGAGCCCAAAAAAATATTGGGCCTTAAAAAATATAGAGCCCAATAATATATAGGAATCGAAAAAATATTGTGCCCAAAAAATATAGAGCTTAAGAGAGTATAAAGCCGAAAAAAATATAGGGTCCAAAAAAATATAAGGCCCAAAAAATACAAAGCCCAAAATATATAGAGACCAAAAAAATATTGGGCCCAAAAAGAAATAGGGCGCAAGAAAATATAAGTCCCAAAAAAATATAGAGACAAAACAACAATCGGGCCCAGAAAAATATAGAACTAAATAAAATATAGGACCCAAAAAAATTATAGAACATAAGAAAATATGAATTGAAAAAATATATTGGGCCCAAAAAATATAGGGTGCAAGAAAATATAAGGCCCAAAAAAATATAAAGCCCAAAAAATATAGAGACTAAAAAAATATTGAGCCCAAAATAATATAAGACCCAAAAAAGTATGGTCCAAAAAGATGCTTATGACGAATGAGGACTAATTATATAGGGCCCAATAAAAAATTGCTACTCTTATTACTAATAGATTAGACACATTTAACAAATGCGGAGAAGCGGAGAACCGGAGAAACGGAAAAAAATGGTTTAACTTTAATATAATATAGGATACTTTCAAAACATGTAATAAATCTAATTTCGCAACTCAAGTTACCAGACTACTACCTTAAATAAATAGAACTTTGTGATTAAAATGTTGTGCGCACTTGAATTTTTGTCACAGGGTGCAGTGTTTTCTTTTGGCAAAAATAGAAATTCATTAAAATCTTTTTCTCTATCCCTTAGGCGAAACCACGCGGTTCCGCCGAGCCTTTACACTAGAAGAAGTAGCACTTTTAGCTACAGTTGAAACGACTAACGCGCCTCCTATCGGCGCCTTCCGTGCCTCACGTTAAAATATCTCTCGAAGAGAAACATAGACTCGACCTAACCAAAACTGTTGCTAAAAGCCGTAGGCTCGTGTTTACGATTGTATTCTGTCTTTGTCTCTCACATAACAAAAAAAAGACAGACGATATATACGTTGCGCTTATAAATTAAAACGAATTGTATTCTAATAAAATATGATTCTAATTTTTAAAATCTTATATCATAAATAGTGACGTGTTATAAAAAGTGTACAAATTTTTTTTTCTCATTCTAACTCATATAAAAAAATGAAAGAGGCTTTTGCGTGTGTTTTTATATGTTTTTCTCTCTCTCTCTTTCTCGTTCATAAAAGAGGATTCTTGTGCGCGTGTTTTTCATGTGTCTTTCTTTTTCTCGTGATTTAGGCTTGGGCATGTGTTTTTCTTTGCTGCCGCTGCCAGCTTATCACGCTCGTTTCACTCGCGTGACAAATGCTGGGCGGCAGCAAAGAACAACACATACACGCGCTAAAACAAAAAAAGCAAATATAATTGCTAATTTATGTAACAATTATATTTACGGTTTCGCCTAGGGATAGAGAAAAGCATTATTTCTTACACGGAGATTAAATGAAACGCCCACACATACGTGTTTATGACGGTCGAGGCGTCAGCCTCGACCGTCATAACACGTACGTGCGGAAGTTTCATTGTATCTCCTTGTAAGAAAATCTACTATTATGAATGTATCTTTCACATAGAAGAAAAAGTTACTTCTTATGTAGGTTTAAACTGATAACAGATTGTTAAAATAAGACAGCCATTAACTTCTTCGTGTCACTTTAATTGAATAATATGAAATCCTTGGTTAGTGGAATAAAATGACATATCAAATCAATCTTTAAAAACACACACGTCAAATTTAATTACAAGAAACATACACATCTTATTTAATTCAATATTGACGTGCATATTTCTTAAGGATCTGCTTTGAACCTATTTTACCGAAGTTAGCTAAAAAAAGATATTTCGTTTTTTTTATAGAAATAAGCAGCAGAATAGTTTGTACTTGTAAATTATCAATTTATTTTAAACAAACAAAAAGTGAAAGTTTGAAATTCATCGAAATTTAAAAGAGCAAGCCGAAAAAATCATGTCACTTCCATAGATTTTGACTCACGCTTCAACTGTAAAACGTACGTGATTTCTCTTCTCGAAATTGTTTTATTTATTTAAAATGAATGTGTAATGTTAACTAACTAATGGTTAAAGGATCATCCATTATGATCGACTCTATTAAGTCTATGATTGCATTTATGCAATACTTGTGTAAAGCCGTTAACCAGACAAGTTGCTATGCTGTCTGGTGCGGGCTCAAGTATGTCAGTGTGTAGTGTGTATGATTATTTCAGGCGTTAATAAAGGATTAGTTTTATTATGGGTAATACTCGTTAATACTGAAGACCAAGTGCCTCAGTATGCGGGGCTTTATCGTTTAAGATAGGATAAGGTGAAGTGTTGCTCGCCAAAACTGTTTATTAAATTAATATCATACACGAAGTTCAAGTGAAAATATATTTAAGACACACGAGCATGGAAGAATCATCAACGACGTTGATGATTCTTCGATGTCTACTGTGCTTGAAAAAACCAAGATAAAATCGATGGCAGAGCTGAGACGAGAAAGAGCCTTCCTCTCTGCTTGCCCGCTTTTATAGGCGTTGGACTCCAGTGCCCTCTTCTCTAGTAGCTTGACACCGCCAGCGTTCGCGTGCGTGATCCTGCTTTCCCTATTAAAAAAGTTCGTGCTGATTCTGTACTGATTTTACACTGAACTCAGTATGTGATTCGTACTGTATAGACGTAGAATCAGCATGATATTCACATAAAATCCGTACTGAGCGAACTCTGAAAAAAGTCTCAAAACGCAATGCGAATAACGTACGAAATTTGTACTAATAAGGTTAAAAAACTATACAAGATTCGTGTAAAATCAGTATAAAATCTGCGAATGCATATTTAGGTATATATTCAGTAAACCTACTGAGCACGTAATCAGTAAAAAATCAGTACACCGTTTGTACAATTTTGAAGCCCAGTCTATACTTAATTTTATTAAGATAAATGTTCAACTGGTATTGATTGACCGTAAAATCTGTACAAATCCCCAAATTAGGCATTAGAATGTAGAATAATAAAATAAACTCACAAGGAAAATGTTTCACCTTTGGGTCACCATTTTTGCTCAAATTTTGGGAATGTTTTCTGGATGCAGAAATATGAAGAAAGACAAAATTTTAGAGGCCAACGCTCAATATTTCCCTAGTTACAAGCCATCGAAGAAAATCATCAAAAAAGTTACTAGATTTTCAAACGCTTATAGTTCCTCAGAATTATTAACTAAAAGCTTAAGCCTTTTTTTAAATGAAAGCTGAGCTCAAATCCTTTCGAAATAGTAGTTATAGCATATCAAAATATTATTTTTTCCCAAAATTATAGCATAATAAAGATTGAACCCAATTTTAGCTTTTATTATTAATTAATATTTTAAACAAATAATTCAGGTCCAATCTTTATTACGCTCTAACTTTGGGAAAAAATAATATTTTGAAATGGTATAGGTGCTATTTCGAAAGGATTTGAGCTCAGCTTTCATTTAAAAAAAGGTTTAAGCCTTTAGCTAATAATGCTGAGGAACTATAAGCGTTTGAAAATCTAGTAACTTTTTTAGTGATTTTCTTCAATGGCCTATAACTAGGGAAATATTGAGCGTTGGCCTCTAAAATTTTGGCTTTCTTCATATTTCTGCATCCAGAAAACATTCCCAAAATTTGAGTCAAAACGGTGACCCGAAGGTAAAACACTCTCCTTGTCAGTACAAATTCAGTACGAAAACAGTACGTAATTGATACAAAATTATAAATGATTTCGCACACAATCTTTTTACAATACGTAATTAATTCATACTGAAATTGCATAAATTCTATGCAAAATTTGAGACTAGGGTTCAGACAAAATGATTATAATATCTCAATACGAATTCAATACGAAAACAGTACGTAATTTGTCCAAAAACTGAACAAAATTCGTTAAAAATCTTTTCACCTTAAAAACTAGTGCTAGATAATAGAAGGTTAAAATTGCGTGATTTATAATGAAAAAAACCATGACAGTATCATTTTAATCAATGCTAGTTTTACTATTTTACCTTCTAAGGTCCAGCACATTGATTTTCAATGACTAGCACGGTTTTTTCCAGTGCCAACATCAAAATTTAAGTTCTGCGCATCAGCAGAGAAACTCTAACGACTAGCACGGTTTTTTTAATAATAAATTCCAGTAGCCTAATATTTTTAGGTTAGAAACTTTTTATGTATATATATCAACGAAAATAAAGTATCATTTATTTAAGGTAATTTATACTTACACTTGAAAAGATTTGTTAATTCAGTGAGATTCCACTCATTTAATATTTTTCGTATAAAATTATCCATTTGGCCCTTATTTCCTATGCAATAAATAGAAAAACTTTTGTGTAAAACTTCACAATCGTGCACACTGCTACAATCGAAAATTCGTATACACAAACATACACCAGCGCTGTTATTTAACGTGCTTGGCACCCGAAAAAACCGTGCCAAAGGTGGCACTATAAATTCACGCGTCAGTTATCGAAAATAAATATTTATAGCACTAAAAAATACTACACTGGTATGAATTTTATTTGTGCTGTCAATAGAGCGAAAAAAATTAATGCCATTCATTACTTTAGAACACACTAGCATTGGAATTTAAACATCTAATCAAATTTAGCATTAGTTTTACCGGTGAAAACTTTTTTCCGTGTACGGCAATACGTGGTTTATCAGTACTGAATTTGAATAAAATACGTACAGGATTCGAGATCAAGCAATAAAATATGGAATAATTAGGTAAAGTTGATGCGAATTCAGTACGAAAACAGTACGTAATTGATACAAAATTATAACTGATTTCACAGACAATCTTTTTACAATACGTGATTAATTCATACTGAAATTGCATAAATTCTATGCAAAATTTGAGACTAGGGTTCAGACCGAATGATTATAATATCTCAATACGAATTCAATACGAAAACAGTACGTAATTTGTCCAAAAACTGAACAAAATTCGTTAAAAATCTTACGGCAATACGTGGTTTATCAGTACTGAATGTGAAATCATTTATAATTTTGTATCAATTACGTACTATTTTCGTACTGAATTTGTACTGAGTTTATTTTATTATTCTACATTCTAATGCCTAATTTGGGGATTTGTACAGATTTTACGGTCAATCAATACCAATTGAACATTTATTTTAATAAAATTAAGTACAGACTGGGCTTCAAAATTATACAAACGGTGTACTGATTTTTTACTGATTACGTGCTGAGTAGGTTTACTGAATATATACACTGCCGCCGAGACACTTTTGCCCCCCTTCGTCTAAAATCGACTTATCTAAAAAGTTTTATAACTCTGGAAAAAATGGTCGTAGCCTAAAAATTCCAACAATATTCGAAAGATTGTTGAAAATTCTTTCAAAAACTATTGGTTTGATATAAAAAAAATATTTTTTTCGTATCTCTTATCCTTGTTTAAAAAGAAATTTTTTTCAACTTTTTTTTGACTTTGTAAAGTAGTGTTCAATTTTAGTAGAAATCGTTAGATTAATACAAAACCAAATAGGTTTTAAAGCTTATATTTCAACGATGAAAATGCAATGTTGAACGTCTAGATTCGACCTTTCAAACCAGAGTTATAAGATTTTATATTTAAAAATAAGGTTTTTTTCGATGTATGAGTATCTCTGAATTTAAGAGGAATAGAAAAATTTGTCAGAGAGAAAAAATGTTCCTTTTTGGTCAAATAATAATAATATATAATAAAAAATTCATTTCGGAAAAAAATTTTTTTTTGCCATTTTTACCCATGTTGTTCAATATTTTAAAGATATGAAAATCTCATTACATTCCAACAATAAATTTGATTTAACTAAATGAAAATGATACCGTTTTTAATATATGTGCTTGTATAGATGTAGGTATGCTATGGATTCAAAATTCTTAAGCGTGATTTATGTTTACAAACATTGCGCTATCCTTATTTTCGTGTTGTTAAATAATAAAGATTTTGAATATTTGTATAATTTTGATTATAAGCTTAGTCTGTCGCAAACTCTTGTCAATACCAACGGCTCTTTAATTTCTAGCAGTGATGGCGAAAACAAAAAATTTAACTTTACGCGATCGTTATAAAATTATCGCTCTTCACGAACTTAACAAAAGTAGTTATGAAATAGCAAAACAATTAAATATAAGTAGACGCACTGTTGCATATAATATTAAAAAATATTTAGAAACGAGTAGTGTGGAAAATAGATGTTCTAAAAAAAAGGAAAACTACTGCTCGTGAAGATGAATACATTTGTCGAGTAAGTTTGCTTAATCGTAGAATGACAGCTCCTGAAATCACAGTTCTTGTTAATAAACGATTGAAAAATCCTATATCGGTATCAACAGTAAAAAGTCGACTTAAAGAACAAGGAATTTTCGGACGAGTTGCAGTAAAAAAACCTTTGTTGCGAAATGTAAATAAAAAAAGCGATTAAAGTGGGCAAGAAAATATAAAAATTGGACTCTTAATGATTGGAAGAAAGTTCTTTGGACAGATGAATCCAAATTTGAAATTTTCGGATCTAAAAGAAAAGTTTATGTAAGACGAAAGGTCAACGAAAAATATCGCAGTGATTGTGTGATTCCTACTGTAAAACACGGAGGTGGTTCAGTTATGGTATGGGGGTGTTTTGCAGGATCTAAAGTCGGTGATCTTTACAAAATTGAGGGCATTTTAAAAAAAGAAAATTATAAAAAAATTTTGCAGAAACATGCGGTACCATCAGGATTGCGATTAATTGGACGACAATTTATTTTTCAGCAGGATAATGATCCTAAGCATACCTCGAAATTGTGCAAAAATTATTTGCAAAATTTAGAAAAACAGAAAAAGTTAAAAATCATGGAATGGCCTCCGCAATCGCCGGATTTGAATCCAATTGAACTGCTATGGGAAGAACTAGATCGATCTGTGAGAGAAAAGTGCCCAACTTCAGCAACTGATTTGTGGAATATTTTGCAGCGAAATTGGAATAAAATTAAGTCAGAAACTTTGAATAAACTTATTTCAAGAATGCCAAGATTGTGCAAAGCCGTAATAAAGCACGAAGGAGGACACTTTGACGAGAAAAAAGTATAATATATTTTATTAAAGTAGTAAAAATCATGTTATTGTTTGACTGTATATTTTTTTTTTAAGTTATGATTCTTATAGTTCTAAGTTTAATGAGTGTACTTAATAATTATTTGAAAAAGTGATAATATTTAAGTTTCATAGAAAATGATTATTCTATAATTTTTTTTAGCGTTCTGTAAATATCTTTATTCTTGATTTGAAGAATATAAGTTTATTTAAGTCATTTTTGTATACATATAGTATGATGTTTATAGTTTATGATCGACTATATTTACATTTGTTGAATTGTAAGTAAGATTTCAAATCAATGTATGATATATAATTTCATGTGCAAAACAAAAATAAGTTTCCATTAATAAATGACTTATTTTATTTTTAAAATTGTATTAACAAAATTTTTTGTGTGTAAAAAGGCAAAAAAAATTTTTTTTCCGAAATGAATTTTTTATTATATATTATTATTATTTGACCAAAAAGGAACATTTTTTCTCTCTGACAAATTTTTCTATTCCTTTTAAATTCAGAGATATTCTTACATCGAAAAAAACCTTATTTTTAAATATAAAATCTTATAACTCTGGTTTAAAAGGTCGAATCTAGACGTTCGACATTGCATTTTTATCGTTGAAATATAAGCTTTAAAACCTATTTGGTTTTGTATTAAGAGCAGGCCGGATTCGCTGTCCTTGTCTAATTGGCATTTTTGTTATTTACTCAAGTATTAATCGGTGTATCTGCAAATTGAAGGTTAAGCGCAATAGATATTATTATAACAAATATTTATGCACAAGAAAAAAAAAATCTATCGCTTTGTTTTTGAGAAAAGTAAGGAACGCGAAAATATTATAAACATAATCTTTTACTTCGGCGTTCCTTACTTTTCTCAAAAACAAATCGGTAGATTTTTTTTTTCTTGTGCATAGATATTCATAATAATAATATTTATTGCGATCAACCTTTATTTTGTAGATACACCGATTAATACTTGAGTAAATAACAAACAACTCAATTGTTACTCGGTCGGTATCAGGTTCTACTCCGGCCTGCCGTTAATGTAACAATTTCTACTAAAATTGAACACTACTTTACAAAGTCAAAAAAAAGTTGAAAAAAATTTCTTTTTAAACAAGGATAAGAGATACGAAAAAAATATTTTTTTTATATCAAACCAATAGTTTTTGAAAGAATTTTCAACAATCTTTCGAATCCCGTTGGAATTTTTAGGCTACGACCATTTTTTCCAGAGTTATAAAACTTTTTAGATAAGTCGATTTTAGTCGAAGGGGGGCAAAAGTGTCTCGGCGGCAGTGTACCTAAATATGCATTCGCAGATTTTATACTGATTTTACACGAATTTCGTATAGTTTTTTAACCTTATTAGTACAAATTTCGTACGTTATTCGCATTGCGTTTTGAGACTTTTTTCAGAGTTCGTTCAGTACGGATTTTATGTGAATATCATGCTGATTCTACGTCTATACAGTACGAATCACATACTAAGTTCAGTGTAAAATCAGTACAGAATCAGCACGAACTTTTTTAATAGGGTTTCATATACGCGCTGAGTCAATATGAGGCCTAAGCGTGCTTTCTGTATGTGATATGTACGTACGTAACTTGAATGTGTGTGTTTTCAGGAGCGTACATACATTTGGCGCTTATGATTTATTCTTTTATATTTCTTTTATATTTTATCAACTTTACTCATTAACTAGTGAGCTATGTTATCTTTCATTCAATTAAATTATTTAGTGCGTGCAATTACTTATTAAATTTAGCGATTAAAAGTCTATATCTGACTGGGCGCTCACAATGCCCCCCTAAATAAATTAACTTTTTCTTTTCCAATTACCAATTTACAAACAATTGAAATATAAAATAAGAAAGAAATAGCAATGAAAAAATTATATCATTTCAAAAAGAGCGCGAACTAAACAAAACACAATCACTGGAAATCGAAATAAAGAGACTCAAGCTTTTATTTTTCTTTTTTATTTTGTTTTAGAGAGAAAATCATATACGTCATTACTTTGTTCTTTGGTTTTTTCTCCCTTTCTTCGTCAGCTTTCTCATTTCTGTAATTTTATTTTGTTTTGTTTTTTATTTTTCTTTTATTTTTTTTATATTATTACTTTTTCTTTTATTTACCTTTTCTTTTCCTTCTTCCCATCCAAGTTCCGAACTCCTCTCCCTCCTCGTCGTCGATGTCATCATGGCAGGTGCTTATGCCCTCCTGGAGCTTTGCTAGTTTTTCTTTGTGCTCTCCTAATCGCCAGCCTCCGTAAAAGATTTTGATGGACACTTGAGTCCTCTTACCAATGATTGTACGTATGTACATTTTTTCTTCATCTGGGAGATTTTTCACCTACTTCGCCTTTGACTTTTTAGTTTTCAGCGCCGAGTTTTCAGCTTTTGGTAGGGTGGTTGTCTTATGTACCATGGGCCTTTGTGTGTAATAATATAACCCTTCAAGCTCTTCGTCAAAGGCGCTAGGGATCCATTTGCTCCCAGATGGGGCGAGAACTCTCCCTTACTCCAAAACCCTATGGTCGTTGTCCACCCAAGAGCAAGTGATGACCTCGTCCTTCAGTATGACCTCGTCTACGCTGGTGGTGACGTAGCGCATGTTGAAATGTTTGATTGTCTGACACTCACTATTTCTCTGGTGAGATGGCATTTTGATCACTATCACTTGTGTCAATGGCTCAGTGGAAACTGATAACTTGTTGCGATTTATGTTTAGCAAAGTACTTTAAGCTCCACTTACTTTGCGTTTGCTTCCGAGGAATTTCGCGTGGTTAGTTCCTTGATCTCTCTTGAGTTCGAATCTCTTCTAAAGGAATGTTGTTTACTTTTGCGGTTTCTTATTCGTTTAATGTCTCTTAAGTTTTCTTATGTTTCACTAAATATAATATTCTATTTCATAATTTAAATTTAATTATTTCTATTCATTTATTTCGACCTCAAGTGGTTTATTTTCCTTTTTTATACTTAATCAATTATTTTTTTTATCTCTTTCTTACTTTAATTTTTTATGTCTTTTTATTTTGTTATAATTTTAATATTCTTAACATTAATCAATTTTATACATTTTTTAATATTTTGCACCATTTTTAATTTTTTTATTTGTGATCCTTATGCCCAATTATTTATTTTTAGTATTCATTTTAAACTTAATATAATATTTTATAGTGTTTCATGAGTTTTCATACAAGATTAATCATTATGATTATTATGGTATTATTAAATTTAATTTAACTTCTGTAGTTATATACTTATTCTGTAGTTATATAGTTATTGGTAACAGTTATTCACTGTCAATGATTAATCTTGTATTTACATTTTATTTATAATACGATTTTTTAGTTAAGAGTATGACGAAGCTGTCCGCCTTCTAATAATATTTCCAATCTTAACTTATGAATAAACGATGCGTTTAATTGAGTTTTTTTGCTGTAAAGAAAAAATTTGTAAGATTAAACTCTAGTGCGGACAACTCAAGAAAACCACCAAAATATTATACATACAAAGTTATAATAAAAACTTTCAACGTATCGTATTTTAAGGTTAGGTTTGTCGAGTTTGATATCTAATTTCCAATCCAAGCTCATGAAAAAATAACAAGTCCCAATGATTTTTTATTTCAACAAAAATTATTGTACTAATATAACTTTAGTGCGGACAAGTCATTATATTTGTTTAATTTAAGAATTTAAAAAGATATTGATAAAATAAAAAAAGCAAAACTCGATTGCTGCAGCTCCGACATGCCGTTAACAACAGTTCTATTCTCTACTATATAAGTTTTTGAGTAATTATTATTATTATTATGCTAAGTTAATTATCATGTTTTGCAATATGATTATTTTTAATCACATTAAATAAAAAACAAGAATCTTTTTATAATTAATTTAACATGCACATGTTTTTCGTTACTTTTTTATCTTAAAATCACTATAAATTTTTAACTTTAATTTTATTTACTACCTTATATTCCTAATTGTTCCTTATTTATTATGATATTTTAATCATTCTTACTTATAGCTTGTTTTTATACCAAATTAAATATTTCAAATCGTAAAATTTTCTTAGTTTTTTGTGTTTATAATTTAATTTAATATTTTTATTATTAAATATTTTACGTTTGTATTATTTAATTTGGTATTTATATATTTAATTAATTTTTAAAATTCTATAAGTTAATAGAAATTTTCGCTTTGTCGCACTTGTTTTATTTTTTAATGTAAAGATTTTTTCTGCTTTATTTTTTCTTACTTCTTAAATTTTCAATCTTTTCATTATTATTTTAAGGTTTTTTCCCATAAAATGGTTTTAGATCACTTATGTGGAATTTTCCTTTATCATTTTATTTTCGTCAATTACATTGTATGTATCTTCATTAATTAATTACATCTTTAATCGTATATGGCCCGTCATACACATCAAAGAATTTTGCTATCTTATTATCATTAGCATCAGATAATTTCTGTGCTTTGATTAAGAGCAGGCCGGATTCGCTGTCCTTGTCTAATTGGCATTTTTGTTATTTACTCAAGTTTTAATCGGTGTATATTCAAATTAAAGGTCGAGCGCAATAGATATTATTCTTATGAACATCTATGCACAAGAAAAAAAAATATCTACCGGTTTGTTTTTGAGAAAAGTAAGTAACGCGAAAATATTATAAACATAAACTTTTACTCTGGCGTTACTTACTTTTCTCAAAAACAAACCGGTAGATATTTTTTTTCTTGTGCATAGATGTTCATAATAATAATATCTATTGCGCTCGACCTTTAATTTGAAGATACACCGATTAAAACTTGAGTAAATAACAAACAACTCAATTGTTACTCGGTCGGTATCAGGTTCTACTCCGGCCTACCGTTAATACTGAATCTCTGATTATAAATTTAAAATGTCGCTTTTTCTCGTTTTTTTGTTTGCTCGCTTTTTCAAGAATTTGATCTGATATTATTGCCTTAGGTTTTCCGTATTTTAATACGTAATTTTAAAATATTTTTTCAATTACTATATTAGTAGTTGCTCTTTTTATTGGATATAGCACAACGTATTTTGAAAATGCATTGATCGTTGTTAATATATGTTTTACGCCCCCTATTGATGTTGGTAATGGCCCGTTAAAATCGATCGAAAGTAATTCGTTTATATTTTCCGTTATGATAGGTTGATATTTTTCATCGTATTTTATTGTTAAGTATTTAGTTTTTGGACATGTTATGCATGTTTTTAATATTTTATGTTTCTTTTTTCAATTTAGGCGCGTAAAATTGATCTGTTAAAAGTTTATACGTTTTTTTAGAGCCTATGCATCCGTATTTTTCATGTATTTCTAGTATTAGCTCTTTTATTATTTCATTTGGTATCATTATTTTTAGTCCTTCTAGTGTAATTTTTGTTACGATGTCCTTTTCAATTTTATATTTTATTTCAGTTTTTTTCGTTATTTTCTTTTAATTGTTCTATAATTTTTTATATTTTTTCGTCTTTTTGTTGTAGTTTATTAATGTTTTTTAGTTTTTTGATTATATCTAATTTTAATTTGTATTTAGTGTTGCTATTATTATGTCATTTTCGCTTTTTGGTTCGATACTATTTATTCGTAATTGTCTACTTGAGTAATCTGCTATCGAGTTTTCTTTACCCAGTAAATATTCTAATTTTAAGTTATAATCTTGTATTGCAAGATTCCATCTTGTTAACCGCGCGTTTTTAATCTACAATTTTTTAAGAAGGTTATGGCTTCGTGATCCGTTCGGATTATTATTTCTCTTGCTTCCCTTAAATATGTATTTAATTTCTCTAACGTCTAGATTATTGCCAATAATTCTTTTTCTGTTGTAAAATAATTGCATTCACTATTTTTTAGTGTTCTGCTAACGAAGCATATTATGTTTTCTTCTGATTCGTCTGATTTTTGTGACAGCACTGCTGCTATAGCAAAATCGCTTGTGTCTGTTGTAAGTATGAACGGTTTTTTAATGTCTATATATTTTAGTATCACATTTTCATCAAATAGTTTTTTAATATTATTGAATGTTATTGAGTGTTCGTTCGTCCCTACTGAAAAAAATGACATGAGATCTCACGATTGAAAATGAAACGAGATCTCATATGAGAACTCATATGAGATCTCACGTGAGATCTCATGTGCCGCAAAATTTTATTTTTCCTAATGCCCGATCTCACTTGAGATCTCATGTGAGATCTCGTGTAAACAAAAATAAAATGTTTTTGGACATGAGATCTCACGTGAGATCTCACGTGAGATCTCATGTGCAAAAAAATTTGATTTTTTCCTACACTTATAGTTGTAATCAATGTCAATAAATCTAAAATCTAAATTTTGCTCTACAATTCAATTTATTTATATATTATATATATTAATAAAATTACGAATTAATGATTCTACACTACATCTACAAAACAATCGTTATTTAAAGCATGCTATTATGGATTATGGTTTTAAACTATATTCGAGCGTAATTATACATGGCAATTCAATAATAATAGAAACAAATTTTTTACGAAGATTCAGATGTTATTTACAAGTAATAGTTAAGATATTAGTCACTACAATTATGCATATCGCCTTTTACACTCGAGAAGGCCATCACTTTTCAGTGAGGTCTGGAGCGATGCCGTTCGTATACAAAGGTTTGTACAGAATTTGTATATTCACAAATTGAGATACTTATTTCATATCACCGACGAAATCATGTATACGAGGCTCGGGGTCAGTTCACTGATTAATGACAGTTTTTCTAATCAATAGGTAGTGTCGTTCTATGATGCACGCTGCATCTGGTTTAGATTTACGGCATAACACGTCTTACCAATTGTTACACAATTTGCATGTCGCCGTAAAAACAGTTGCAACTTTATTTATGTCTTAGAACATTATGACAAACTACCTTCAATAAACTGACAGTGACTTGGTACTTAATATATTTTTTTTATCACACTGAAAATTACTTTTACATATTATTTACAATAGCATCTTACAGATTTAAATAATATAGGTTTTTCTAACTCAAGAATTATTGATTTTACTTTTATTTTAAAGCATAGTCGCAATCTTCTTGCTTCTTTTTCTAATTCAGTCGTGAATCTACCGTAATCTGAAAAATTTTAAAATCGTCCTCGAATATAATTTTAAACCATGATATATAATCATATTCATACAGACTATTCACATAATTTTCATAGTAAGAATCATATTTGCATGCAATTTAAGTCTAAACATTAGAAGAAAGATGATAAATTGATCTTATTATTATGCTATTCGTCAAGAGCAGGTCGGAGCAGATTCGATACCGACCGAGAATTGAACATCCGTTGTTTAATTTTCTCCTACTAAACGTAATAGAATGCATTAAAATTTCAAATACATTCACGAAATTTATTTCTCTATTGCACTCACCAAAATAATTAAAGGAAAATTTAAAAATTTAAAAATTCTATACTACAACTGTTTATTAAACTGTAAGTGCGGTCACTTACTGTTTGTTTAAAATATGATGAATATTATGAAAAAAACATCTATTATACAATCATGTATGTATAAAAAATTGCGCTCGATAACAATTTTTTTTGAAAACAGTATAATTATTTTATTTATGATCAAATAACATTTTTACCTCTCGGTCGGTAACCACATTTGCTCCAGCTTACTCTTGAAGATGAGGTATAGACCTTTTTTACCCATCAAAAGTAGCTAAATAAGTAATTTCGTTCATTTTTGATAAAAATATATATCAAAATTTTTTCACTTGTAAATATATATTTATTTTAACAAATGAGAAGCAAAAGCGCGTAAATTTGTCCAAACTCAAAGAATAAGCCGAAAAAAATAAATAAAAACAAAATATCTTTTTTAGCTATTTTCGATCGGTAAAGTTAGTCGAAAGCTGATCCGAAGTGGAAAGTGACGCCATGAAATACAATTCAAATTAAATGAAATGGCTAAAATAAGGAACACTAACCCCGGGCAAGATGCATTGGGTCTTGTGGCTCCACTAAATTTATCGAATATGATGATGTTCTGTATTTGAATACATATTTATAATATTAATGTAATTAAATACATTGAGGGCATAATGAAGCTCCCCCTTGTGATAATATTTGTTATTCAATTTTATGAGTAAATGGAGAATTTAATCGGGTTTTTTCACTTCAAAAGAAAAGAAGTAGTAGGATTCAACTTGAGTGCTGACAACTAAAGAAATCTACCGAAATCTTATATTTAAAAAGTTATATACAAGTTTTCAATTTATAGTATTTTAAGGTTAGTTTTGTAAACTTTGATGTCTAATTTGTGATCTAAGTTTATAAAAAATTAACAGCTCCAAAGGATTTTTTATTTTAACTAAAATAATGGTATGAATATAGCTAATGTTAAAATTTGTCAAAATTTAAAGAACAAGCCGAAAAAAATAGAAAAGTAATAAATATCTCTTTCAAATTTTTTAAATTGAATAAAATATATAAGAGATCCTATGTGATATCACATATGAGATCGCGCACGAGATTGCATATGAGATGCCACATGAAATCGCCTATGAGATCGCATATGAAATCCAATGTATATTCGTTAAATTTTTAAAATAAAAAAAATATATGTGCGATCTGACATGAGATCTCACATATATTTATTTTATTTTCAAAGTTCAACGAATATATATGAGATTTCATAGACGATTTCATATGAGATTTCACATGAGAGTTCATACAATATTTTTAATAGGTATGGTTTTTCTCGGATTGTTCTTTAAAATTAAACATATTTACACTCTTCCGATTCACATTTATTTAAAATAAGTTCATACCTATGAATACTCCGGATCATCTAATAGGTCTCTTTACTAGATGTGTACCCAGGGTGGCTACTAGGGGAGAAATCAGGGATCTAGCGGTGCCCTTTATGCGTACTGAGGTTGGCAGGAATTCCTTCCAAGTTAAAGGTGCGCATTTTTGGAACTCCCTACCTGCTGAGATTAGACATCTTCCATCTCTCAGTAGGTTCAAATCAGCGGTGAGAGGATACTTGCTCGACCTAGATTAATACGTTTTTTTACTATTAATTTATGTTATCTTATGTTAATTTATTTAATTTATTTTTGTAACGTCCTCTATATAGGCTTAAGGTGTGAGTGTATTTGTTGTTTGAGTGTTGGCTGAATGGTTGGTGAGTGAGAGATTTTATTTGATTTTATTCTTGACTGCGTTTCATGCTATGGCGTACGCTTGTTATTTTATTTTATTATGTATTAAACTTAATTCTTTTAAATTTTAATATTGTGACTGATAGATATTGTATGACTGATTTTTATTTATATGATGATTTTTATTTATATTGCGTGTATTTTATAATTACTTTGTGATATCTTTTTTATTTATTTTAGTATATGACTTACCTATTCAGTATTATTAGATTTAGTGATTGACTGTGATATTAATTGTGCAATATTAACATTTACATATATATTTATACTTTTTGTGCAATATTTATTGTTTCTATATTTACAAATTGTATTACATGTTTTTGTACTCTTTTACAAAATAAAATAATATCTATCTATATCTATCTACCTATAAGTAGAATCGGTGGTAGCGAAGGGACTAAGGCCCTTAGCTTATGCTGTAGGAGACCGGAGTTTCATCCCCGGGAAAATTTCGGAAAAATTTTTCTGAATTTTTCTCTGTGAAATAGAACTAGGAGACCAGGAGAAACCAATTAAAAATTCCCCCTGGCCAATATTTGGTACGAAGAAATTAATTAATTCGAAATATTTTTTAGATGCATAAAAATATTTTATTGGAGGAAAAAAATTTTATTTTCATTACGAAATATTAATTTAAAATAAAATTAATAACTTCCAGTATGAGATATTTTTAAGTTTAAGAAATATCTCATGTATGTTGAGCAATATTTCATTGATATTTAAAAATGTTATTTTCACTGACGGAATAAATGATATTGATATAAAAAGTATTTCACCTATAACCAGAAAGAATCTATTCGATACAATAAAATTTTTTTCGTTACAAAGAAATTTTTTTTCCAGTGTAGCTATTAGATCTCAAGTAACGGTTTTATCATCTATCATTTATTCTCATCATGGACCGACAAAGACAGAATTAGGTTCAAGTAACAACCGCTACTTGAGTTAGGTATATGAATAGGAGTCTAAGATCGTCTATGATAATGAAAATTTATATGGTTGGAATGTATATTCAAAATAGATTAAATAATAAATACTATTTTTTTCATTAAGAAATAATAAGTTGATTGGAAAAAAATTTTCTCTTATTTATTTTTTAGTCTATTTTCAATTATAATAAATTTTATTAAAAACGGAGCAATTTATTCTAACATATTTTAACAATGAAAATAATACTTTTAATTTATCTAGAAATAATACTTTTAATCTTATTTAAATAATGAATATAATTTCAATTTATATAATTCATAGTACAGGATGAAATATTTTTATCTTATCTGCAAGAAATAAAATGTTGGCTCTCGAATATTCGCCTTTGCGACTCGAAGGATTACAGTGAAGTTGACAGTGATTATTTTTAACGAAGTGAAATCCGTCATTATCAAAGTCCTCACAATCGTCTGACACAAAAGACACAAGAGTATCTTTTTTCGTACTCTTCTTATACATCGGCTTTGTTCCTAATGTTTCTCAGGGTTGCGCACGCCGTGTTCGCAAAATTTATCACGCGTTAAATAGCTCTAAAGAAGCTTTCTGATTGATTGATACAGCTTATCTATAAAGAAACCCCTAGTATGTGCAGTAGATTTTCGGACACAGCAATATACTAAGTATTACTGGTGCGCAACTTCAAAAAGCGTGTTTAACACAGCCATTTGTATGCGAACGTAATTTCGTAAGCAAGACAATGAAAAGTCTGTGAACACATCCATACGATGCAATACATATATATATATATATATATATATATATATATATATATATATATATATATGAGCGATTCCAATACTTTTCGCCAAGTTTTGTGGGGAGGGGGGTCTTCGGATTTTTTTTCAAAATTTAGTATGTGTTTGGGTATTATGAAAAAACGTTACGGTGAAAATTTCAGCCCTCTAGTTGCCTTGGGGCCAGAGCTATGACCTTTTAAATGTCAAAAAATGGTCCATTTTTGCCCCTTTTTTGAGAGCTTATATCTCGACTCCCTGTTAACCGATTTTAATTTACCAATTTTCATTTTTTTTGTTATAATGTCTAGTATATTTTATGATTTTTTCATATTTTTAAATATTAATCTCCATTTATGGGAACCAAATTTCAACAGAAGAAATTTTAAATAATTTGACCATCTTCAAATCGCTGCCAAAACCGAACAAATAAACTAAAACACTTTGTACACATCTTATTTTAAAGATATTTTCAAAACCTTCAAAATGAGCTCTGCTAAATTAAAATTGGAACAAAGGAAGCCAAGATATAACCATTTAAATATTAAGATTTTCTTAAAAATCGCGATTTTTGCCATTTTCGAGGGTCTATAATTTTTTTCTACCAACTTAAATTTTCACAAAAATTTAAGTGAGAGTAGTTCTACATATGTACAACAACTCCCTTGTGGATAATTGTCTGGCCCGAACCTTTAACACCCTCATCTTGATCACCGAAAATACACTATTCTTGATTCTAAGTAAGCTAATATGTTCGCTGCTGATGGCTTAAGCTGATCCAATTTGGTAATAAAAAACCTTTTATATCTGACAAAAAATTTAAAGTTGATGTCAAAACCTTTAATTTGAGCCACAGTAAAAGTCGTTAGGTATCACAGAAACAGAGCTTTAACTGTTTTAAGATTTTTTAAAATTTTAAAGTATCAAATCTGTGAAAGCATTTTTTTTTGTTTTTAATAAAATATTTTAGTTCAATTTTTTGAATTTTTTATTGTTTCTATTATGTATTATTTATATGAGATAAAACAATTTTTTTTAAGTTTTCATAAAATTTTAATCCAATTGCAATTGAATACATTTTTCGACATTGTCAAAAGATGTGATTTTTATTTTCATCGATTTTTCATCACATGGAATGAAGCAGTGATTTAATCTTGTATCAGGAAATGTTTTAGCTGAGGAAAATCTCTTTTTTAAACTCATTGCATGTTTTTGCACATCGGAATGAGAGACCCACAATGGTCTGCAATAAAAGAGAATATTTTGTTAGAAAAATGTCCATATTTTCAAAAAATGTTTAAAGTAATAATTCAATTTACCTAATTTTTTTATTTTCTTTAAGCGCATACTTGTACATCTCATAAGCATTTGTAATTTGACCTTCAGGAGATGATCTAATGCAATGCCGCATAACATTTCTTTTTAAATTACCACCGGTAGCATCACAAATTGTTTTGCCATGGCTTGTTGCAAAAAAATTACAAGAGGTTACTTTTATACCAAAATCTTTTTCATGGCAAACAATATTAGCTAAGTGATTCCTGTATAAAACAATATTTTATTACAAAAGGTAAGTGTGAATTAATATAAATCCATTTATTAAAAGATAAAGCACAAGTAATTACTTATTTTTATATTGTTGGGGTGCTCCATCCGAAAAGTATATAACTTTCTTAATCCAATTAAATTCTTCTTTGATCACAGACATCATTTTTTGAGTAAATGCATTTACAGAGTATGCATAGTGATCTTTGGTATCATTGATGATACAATAATTAATGTTCAATAAATCATCAGAATCTACCTTTTTATAGTATATACAGAAAGGATGCATTGTTGCTTGTGAATTATTATAATAAAATGCTTGTACGGAATTTTGAATTATAAATGAATAATTCTCAGAAAAATCCATTAAAACTACACTGAGAAAAAAATTTAGTTGGATTAAGTAAGGCTTAATTGAATCAATGAAATCCCTTAGGTGTGGGCGGCACATAAAATATTTTGTTACATTAATACAAATATTTTAATTGAGTCAAATAAATATTTCATTTTTTTAAATAAATATTTGATTCTACTAAACATTACAAATATTGGTTAAAAATAATATTTTGTATTTTCAAATAAATATTTGACTTACTAAATGTCGCGAAGATTGATTCAATAAAATTAATTCATTCTTTTTATAAAAAATTTTATCAATTAAAATGCCCATTTGTTTTTCTAATTGATTATTTCATTACATTAATATACATATTGAAATTAAATCAAATAATATTTTGTATTTTCAATTAAATATTTGACTTATTAAATGTCGCGAAGATTGATTCAATAAAATTAATTCATTGTTTTAGTAAAAAAAATTATCAATTAAAATGTCCATTTGTTTTTCTAATTAATTATTTCATCATATTAATGCTATATTGAAATTTAATTAGTTCAATATTTTATATTTTCAAATGAAAGTTTAATTTATTGAATATTTTAAATTTAATAAAATTTTAAGATTTAATAAAATTAATTCATTGCTTTAACAAAAAATTGATTAATTATTCGGTTATCACAAATAAAATATTCCTTCAATGTAAAGAAATATTTAATTAATTCGATTTATAGATATTTTAATCGAACAAATACTGTCTTTAATCAACAGTATTTGCTTTCAGTGATTTACATTTATTTATTAACATCAATGAATTGATGACTCATTAAAGGACAGGTGAATATGATTCCATTTATTTATATGGTAAAGAATAACAATTATTAACATACTAACATTAGTATGCTTTATACAGTGATCGCACACGCAGTAAATCTAACATAAATTTCGCTCGCATTACAATTTACGTATTATCTTGGATTTTTAACTTCCTTATATATCAACTTAGAAGCCCTCTTACCGCTTGCGAGATAAAAAATTAACGACGCCACCAAGCGGTTGTATCATCAAACCATCGAACTAAATGATTTTGTTAAAACAATAAATGTTTCTTTTAGTTCAAATATGTGTTATTTGAATGAAATAAATTATGTAGATGAATCAAATAGTGGATTTACTTGATTTTAACAAGTATTTAATCAGATTTCTCTGTAATTTTTATTAACTTTAGTACATATTTTGCTAAGTTATTCACTTAGCAAGACACGTATTTAAAACATGAGTTTGTTTGAGTATAAAGGATGATAACTTATACAAAAAAATATTTTTCAAGAATATTAAATATTAATTTTAACATTATATTTCATTTGATTTAGTAAATATATTATTAAATAATAACTGCTTGTTTCAATAAATATTTCATTAAGATAATCAAATAATTATTTAATCGATCTGATAAAGAAATTTATTAATACAACAAAATATTTAATTGGGACATAAATAATAAAATATTTAATTGTTAAAAATAATAATTAATTCAATTAATCACTGATTTCATAGACGCAATATAATTAAATAATAAAAGTAATAAAATAATTTTATAGAACAAGATAAATCAAATATTTGAATAAATTAAAAATTTAATTAATTTAATGCATCCAATTAATTATAATATAGCAATGAAATTATTTGACCAAAAGACAATGAGATATTTCATAGAATCAATCATATATTTCATAAAGAGAAAAAACACATTCATCAAAGCAACCAAATATTGAATTAAAATGATTAGGTATTTCATTGGCCAGTGAAATAATTTAATATAAGTCATACAATATTTATTTAAAACAATGAAATATCTTTTTGTTACTATTCAAAATTTATTGAAAGAATAAAACAATAATTTTGACATTATTTAAATATTTCATTAATATAATTAAATATATTATTGAACAGTAAAGTAATTTAATAAAGATGATATAATAATTAATTAAATGAATGTAATATATTCTTCTTTTAATCAAAATTTGATAAAAATAATAGAATAAATACGTTAGAATTAGTAAACATTTTATTAAGATAATTAAATATATTATTAAACATCAAAGTAATTTAGTAGAAGTATTATAATATTTAATTGAATTGGTGAAATATATTCTTATGTCAATCAAAACTTGATAGAATTAATAGAATAAATATATTCGGTTTAATAAATATTTCATTGAGATAATCAAATATATTATTGAACATTAAAGTAATTTTATGGAAATGTTAATATAATATTTAATTGAATCAATGAAATATATTCTTGTTTCAATAATAACTTGATAGAAATAATAGGATAAATATATTTGGTTTAATAAATATTTCATTAAGATAATCAAATATATTATTAAACATTAAAGTAATTTAATAGAAGTGTTAATACAATATTTAATTAAATCAGTGACATATATTCTTGATTCAATAACAATTTGATAGAAATAATAAAATAAATATATTTGGTTTAAAAAATATTTCATTAAAATAATCTAATACATTATTGAACATTAAAGTAATTTAATGGAAGTGTTAATATAATATTTAATTAAATCAGTGAATTATATTCTTGTTTCAATAACAACTTGATAGAAATAATGGAATAAATATATTCGGTTTAATAAATATTTCTTTAAAAAAAATTTAATATCTAATTTTACGTTGCACCTTTCTTGACTTTAAAAAAATAATTTATTGGTTTTCTTTTTGTAAATTCATTGAAATCGGATTTATTGATTTTAAGGAACCTATTTCTTTCAATCAATTGTAATTTTTATTGAAATGCTGATCAAATTTTATGTGTTATATACAACAAAATATTTTTTTTATACTATCACATATATTATTAATTAAATGACAATGTTATTAACTTAGTGAAGCATTTATTTACAATATAAGCTTCTTTAACTTAATCGGATGACCGTTAATTCAAGCAAATATTATATTTATGATTGACCAATATTTTTTTATTGTTATAAAAGATTTTGTAAATTTAACAAACGATTTACTAAAATAAATATTTAATTACTGTAACAAAATATATAGATAATTTACAGACATATTCTATTGTTACAAATAAATATTTTATAAAATTTTATCAGCTGCCTTAATGAAATTGATTTGATTAAATCAATCAAATAATTTAACCGAAACAATAAATTTTTCTTTATTTTAAAAAAATATTTATTTTTTTTAATTTAGGTATCAATTTTTTTTATCCCAACTAAATATTTCAGTGATTTAATAACCTTGCATATTACTTCAATCAAAATTAATTTTTATCAACAAAATATTTAATAACTAAATTTATTTCATTGACTCAACTAAATTTTTTTCTCAGTGTATGCAAGTGTCGCCTTCCAAGTTGTTTTTACAATAAGTCAAGTAACGTTGTTGCATATCAGCTATATAATGGTGTGTTGTTAAATTAAAAATATCTTGACATAACCGTATTTTAAAACTATTAATATTGTCTTCGAAGTTGAGAAGATTAGCTTTATTGCCATTTTCTGACCAATTTTTGTATGAAATTGTTTCTTTATTTAAATCAATCTCATATTCTTCTATTAAGTCTTCCAATTGATTTAATATAGCTGATTTTGTAGGACAGTTTTTGCAACGTTTTAACATACAATCCTGATTATCAATGTTACATACAACACTCTGTAATAAATCTCTGTATTTTATTTTTCTTGACAGACTATATAATTTAAGTTTTATATTTTCATGCTGAGCACAAACGCAAATTTTATGACTTCCTGGGTCACCAGCATGTACGCACTGAATTGGTTTCAGAGATGCAAAATAAGAAAACTTTGGTATTTCTTCGTTTCCAGTATGTTCATCGGTGAACTTTAAATATAAGTCATGAACTGTATACAGCAGCAACATTTTTTAAATGAAATTTTTTTTCCATCTTTATCGATAGTAGAAATGAATTCTTTTTTTCCTGGACAAGTATATGCATGTTCTTCTTTCAGGTAATAATTAATTATAGAGCTTCGTAAATTTTCAGAAAATTTTGCATACTTTTTTCTTCTATGGACTCTTATATTTTCTGAAAAACCTGCATGAATTTATTTGCTTTATAATAATATTTACTTACGTATTATTTAATGTAACATACAACATTAATGAGAAAAATTTATTTTTACTGTAGGATATATAATAATTTATTATATTTTTATAAGTTATGAAGTACATTCAAATATTTCCATAAAAAGTGGTTAAGAAAAAAAATCCATTTTAATTCATTTTGTTTAAACACTACAAATATTTGGGCAATAATTTTGAAGATACCCTAGTGGGAATATAAAATGTGTATTATTGTTTGGAATAGTTTCAAATTATTTAAAACTGTTTAAAACAGTTTAAAACTTTTTAAAATAGTTTATAAGTGTGAAATTTGGGACGTTTTGAATAATTTTGAACAGTTTTGAACAGTTTTAAACAGTTTTGAACAGTTTTGAACACTAATAAACATTTCATATTTCCGCTAGGGTATAAATAAAAAATTATGAGAATTTGAACAAGTTAATTTTTCTTTGAAGGATGAAGTTTAGATTTAATTTACATAAAAATTAGAAAGAATAAAAAAAATCTCATTCACCAATGTTATATCTGAATCTTTATGTAATCAAAATTTAACACGTACCATCCATCTCTCTGAAATAAGTAAGTTTTTTATACATGTACTGAGAACATTTGAAATGTTGCAAAATATTATGAAAAGTCCAATCTCTTGGTAAGAGGGCCAAATATTCCAGTTTTTTCATAAAACTTTTAGTATTTTCAAAATCTTTTTGCAAATTGATTAAAATTTGTTCGAATGCGAACGTATCTTGGAAAAAACTACCAGTTACAGGTTCAGGTACAGAAATATTAATATCAGCTGTTTCAGAGAGTTTTAATGCAAATTTTTCGCAAACTTGATCTATTACTATTTCAGCATCAATTTGGCGTTTAGTTTTATAAAAATTATAATTCATCAAACTGGGAAGTTGTAGCACATTTAAAACAGTATTTGCAGTACGTATACATGAAACTTTTATAAAAACTGTTATTAAATTAAACATATACATTTATTTACCTGAAAATTATGCGTGTAATATTATGCTGTAAAATTGATAATTATTTCATTATAAACAGAGAAGTTACAATTATGATTATATTTTATATAGTTTAGCATTAAAACTAACGCTTTAATGATGATTATCATCCATTACTAAACAGTGCAGAGAAAAAAAATATATTCATATGAAAGTATTAAACGTAAATGCTAATATACAAACAGCTATCGTGAATATACATCATATATAAATTAAGTTATTAAAAAGACTTATATGATTAATTTGCACCTAAGAAACTGTTTATAAATCAATATTTAAACTAATCGTAAGTTCAATAATGAGTTTAAAAAAATAAAAATATTTTTTAAGAGTCAGCTGTATACCGACACAGTTACCTGTTTTACCGAATCTATTTAAAATTTATTTTTTATAAAAACTAATAGCTTCAGGCAGAAATAAAGAGATAGTTTCGATTCGTGTAATAGAAAGCAATATTTTCTCTGATAAGAATAATTTAATTCCACCGTTTTATTTTCAAGAAAAGTTGGAATAACTTGAAAATCCCATTTGACACTAATTTTTAATTTTTAAGTTATTCCAACTTTTCTTAAAAACGAAGCAATAAAATTAATTCATACTAATCAAAGAAAATATTACATTTTATTAAGCACATCGAAACCATCTCTTTATTTTTGCCTCTTGTTGCTAATTTTGGGAAAAAAGTCAATTTTTCAATTAGAAAAGGACAGAGATACAGCGGACTCTTAATACATTTTTGTAAAAACAAAATACAAAATACTACAATCAGTCTACAATCTATTTTTTTCAAAAATTAAATAGCAGACAACGGCTCGAATTTATAGTCGAAATTTAATCATAGAGATATTATAGATAGAGCAGGGGAGACAGGTCACAGGCCTCGAAGTGTCCCGTGACTAAAAAGTACGGAAGCGCTTACGCGCTATCTCCCGGCACATGGGGGTGCGTGCCAAATTTTCTTTAACGGAACGGAACCCCGAGTACCATGCTTCGTGCTAAAAAATTTTTTTAACAATTTATATACATTATTACTTTAACAAAATTGAAAGATCATAACCTACAATTCTATGTAAATATATTACAATTTAAACATAATCTTTCCTTTAACGTGGCATTTATGTTAAACCTTATGATAATTTATGAAATGAGTAATACTATTTCATTTTTTAACACAATTTTAACTGCACTGATAAGAAATAAAATTTTCATCATGAAGCACGGTACTCGGGGTTACGTTCCGTTAAAGAAAATTTAGCACGCACCCCCGTGTGCCGGGAGATGGCACATAGGCGCTTCCGTAAAAGAGAGGAAACAAACCGAGGTACCCCATCTATTGCAAGCGCAGTAAGCATAAAAAGAAGTATCAGCTGGAGTTGTCTCTGCTTTTAATTATGATGTTAATTAAAATTATAAAAACATGTATTATTTGTAAAAAGGCAACCTATTAGTAGAGCAAGATAGATAGGCTACCACGGTTTTTTCTCTCTTTTTAACCGCAGGACATTTTCACTTATAGGCAGTCATATGTCTCCCCTGCTCTATCTATAATATCTCTATGGATTCAATCCTGAATAATTAATTCTTAATTACGTAGACGCACTTCTCGCTTCTATATAATAATATCCGTCACGTTAAGTGACAGCAACGCCAATAAATACGTGTAAAATTAAATGCAGAGTTGAAAATAGGAACTAAAAAGCATATCCAAGTACAAGAAAAATACGTGGATCTATGAAAATTAGCGAATGAAGTTAGGATAGCTGAGTATTCATGGTCAAGTTTCGACTATAAATTCGAGCCTTATTTCATGACGCAGTGAATGGTTTTCATACACCTATCGAAATGAGTCTGGCCACTTGCTCCAGAGTGATAAACTATATAGTACTATCTTTGTTTGGTACATTAATTTTATATATGCTAAATAAAGACAGCAATATATGGTATATCGTTCAGGAGCAACTCACCTATTAAGCTTATGAAATTATTGGGCGTATTCCGTAAGTCGTACGTACGCACGTACGATTTGTTAAAAATTTTTCATTACGGAACGTTCCAAAACTTTTCAGACGGCTGTTCCAAAATGTAAAAAAGAGATGTGCAAAGGGTGCATATTTTCAATTGTTCAAAGGCTAGGGTTTTAGAACCTACCAAAATTAACTGATCGTTTTGGTATTAAGGAACGGACGTTAGTGGGTACGTGTGACTTACGGAATATGCCCATTGTTTCAGTGCAAGGCATATTCCCACAAAGTATGCGTAAGGAACTGTAGCAGTAGGAGTCGCAAGGAATTATTGCTTATTTATTTTCTCCGTGTACATCGAGAGAAAACTCAAAACATTTTAGCATGTTTACTTTCGAAAATTTTGTATCACTTAAAAATAAATAGGTAATGTTGCTTAAGTTCGAGCGATTCGATTATGTTATATATTTATAGTAAATTACTAGGAATCCTTCGCTACTATCACATATATTCGATGGTATAAAACTTAGAATTCATGGCATTCAAGCAAAAGACTCCACATAGCGATTGTTCTATGTAGCAGTGTCAAGGTTTATTCACTCAGGTGGTGCTGCGACGAAGTCATCGCATTCTAGTAATAATACTTCGCAACCTGAGGGATTTTACTATACTAGAGTAAACCATGCAGGCTTCGTGCGCTTTAATTTTGTGGTTTTTCTACAAAGGTTATTTTTATTATAATTCATTTTCTTTTTATTAAATACCAAGTATTTATTTATTTTTTATAAGCTATGAAATATTTAAACTTAATAATGTAAACCTTAATAATTATTATGTTTTAAAATCGCGCGGGTATATTAACAAATATGCGTACAGCACGCATATTCCAAAGTTTTTGTGTATTGCATAGAATTACATAACCAAGAATACGCAGTAATTTTTATGTTAAAAAATACATAAAAAAGGTTTGAAATTTTGTATGTGATCATCAAAATTTACAACAATCTTCATTTCAGATCATTAATAAAAATCTTCATTTAAGACTTTGAATAAATCTAATTTTACTAAGAAAATTGGACGATTAAAATTAAGTGCTAAACGCATGTGCACTCTTTAATCCAATCACAGAGAGAGTTATCTTAGTTTCACAACATTCAGTCATATAGAGTGAAATATATAATATGGTAAAAGACTTTGAATTCTTAGTAATGGGTTTTAAATTCTTAGTTAATTACTCTAATTTACTTTGAATCTTATGATAAAATAGCATAGAAAAATTTTATGGTACAAAAGCATGTTTTTATTAAATAAAAATGCTTTAACTTTTTTCTCCGTGTAGGACTCAATTTAAGGGTGTTAACATCAACTTTAAATTTTTTGTCAGATATAAACGGTTTTTCATTACCAAATTGAATCAGCTTAAGCCAGCAGCAGCGAGTATATTAGCTTACTTAGAATCAAGAATAGTGTATTTTCGGTGATCAATATGAGGGTGTTAAAGGTTCGGGCCAGACAATTATCCACAAGGGAGTTGTTGTACATATGTAGAACTACTCTCAGTTAAATTTTTGTGAAAATTTAAGTTGGTAGAAAAAAATTATAGACCCTCGAAAATGGCAAAAATCGCGATTTTTACGAAAATCTTAATATTTAAATGGTTATATCTTGGCTTCCTTTGCGCCAATTTTAATTTAGCAGGGCTCATTTTGGAGGTTTTGAAAATATCTTTAAAATAAGACGTGTACAAAGTGTTTTCGTTTATTTGTTCGGTTTTGGCAGCGATTTGAAGATGGTCAAATTTTTTAAAATTTCTTCTGTTGAAATTTGGTTCCCATAAATGGAGATTAATATTTAAAAATATGAAAAAATCATAAAATATACTAGACATTATAACAAAAAAAATGAAAATTGGTGAATTAAAATCGGTTAACAGGGAGTCGAGATATAAGCTCTCAAAAAAGGGGCAAAAATGGACCATTTTTTGACATTTAAAAGGTTATAGCTCTGGTCCTAAGGCAACTAGAGGGCTGAAATTTTCACCGTAACGTTTTTTCATAATACCCAAACACATACTAAATTTTGAAAAAAATCCGAAGACCCCCCCCCCCACAAAACTTGACGAAAAGTATTGGAATCGCTCATATGTATATATATATATATATATATATATATATATATATATATATATATATATATATATATATATATATATATATATATATGTAAGATATTTTTTTCATTTTTATATAAAAATTATTTTAAATAAATATTACATTTTTCAATAAAAAAATATAGCATTGTTTTTAAGAAAGTTTTACTGACTTTCAATACTATTTTGGAAGTAACTAATTTCTCAAAGTTGATAAGATATTTTTCTAAATTCGAACATTGTTATTTTCGAATATAATATTTTACGAAGAAAAAGAATATTAAGGCTTTTTTTTTATTTTAAAAATTATTTTATTAATTTAAAAATGATTTTTCTTTGACTCAAAGAAATCCATTTCTTTGCACCGTATTTCTAATATTCAAAAACACCTTCTTTAAAGTTAAAAAAACTTTTTATGCTGTGTAGTCACAAATTTTGTGTGAAATTCCGTGATAAAAGGAACATTGAACATACTAATTTATTATCATTTCAAAACAATGTATAATAACTATTTTCATGGTGGAAAATAAGGCTTCCTATTTTTTTTTTAAACATTCTACAGTTAAAAATGAAATTTCATTTCGTTAATATGAAAGGACAAAGATGAGCCACCTGCTCTAGGATAAATTTAGAACCAACGTGCCTGTTTTCTTTTAATATCTTACAAATAATATATGTTTTTGATTAACAATCATTGATTATTTTATTACTTACTAATGTCAAATTATTCTTTTCTTTTATGCTATATTATTGAAAAAGTCAATAATTTATAAAAATATTATATCTTTTTATTACTATTTAGTTTTTGAATAACACTGATTTAAAAATTCGTTTCATGACACAATATATAATAAAGTTGAGATTAAGATTAGAAAAGGACAAAAATAAATGACCTATCATAAAACAAAATTCTTAAGGGTTTGCTTTATCGATCAAATATAGTTTAAAAATAAATTTCGTTTTTTTTCATATGAATAAATATCGGAATTGTTTGTGATCCCTAGCGGAAATATAAAATGTTTAAAAATGTTTAAGAGGAGGTCACGTATCTCTGTCCTTTTCTAATCAAAGAAATGATTTTTTTACAAAAACTAATAACTTTATCAAAAAATGAAGAGAAAGCCGCATTTTGTATCAGAAAAAGCAATATTTTCTTTGATAAGAAAAAATTAATTTTATTGCTTCGTTCTCAAGAAAACCTTGAAAAACCAAATTGTTCACCCTAACCTCTATGATTTGAGTTTTTCAAGGTTTTCTTGAAAACGAAGCAATAAAATTAATTCTTTCTTATCAAAGAAAATATAGCTTTTTTCATTACGAGATGCGGCTTTCTCTTCATTTTTTGCTAAAGTTATTAGTTTCTGTAAAAAACTCAATTCTTTGATTAGAAAAGGACAGAGATACGTGACCTCCTCTTAAAACTGTTCAAAACTCTTTGAAACTGTTTATAAGTGCAAAATTTAGGACATTTAGAACAGTTATGAACAGTTTTGAACATTTTTAAACACTTTCAAAAAGTTCTGAAAAGTTCGAAATGATTTCAAACGGTGTTTCATAGTTTTGAATTTTTTATGTTAAAAAGTTGTAGATTATTTTAAATATTCAAAATATTTGAAATAATTTTAAATCAATATAAATTATTTTTTATTAACTTGAACAGTTTTAAACAGTTTTAAAAAGTTTTAAAAAGTTCGACATGATTTCAAACAGTGTTTCATAATTTTGTGTTTGTAAAAATTTTCTTATATATATTAAAATTTATATAATATATATGAGAAAATGTTCACTTTAGTTTCAAATTATTCTGTATTGTTCAATACTGCTAAAAAATGTTTAAAATTGTTTATATCTGTTTTAAATGTCCCAAATTTCACATTTATAAACTATTTTGAACAGTTTTAAACAATTTTAAACATTTTTAAACAGTTTTGACTAATTTTAAACTATTCCAATAAGTAATGCACATTTTATATTTCCACTAGGGATTGGAGATATCATCTTCTCCTCTATTTTATTGCCAGTAGGTTCTTGATCGCTGTGGACTGAGACCCGTGATTTCACCTTACTCATGTAATTTTTATAGGCCAGGGAGAATTTGTAATTGGTTTCTCCTGGTCTCCTAGTTCTATTTTATAGCGAAAAATTCAGAAAAATTTTTCCAAAATTTTTCCGAGGATTAAACTTTGGTCTACTACAGCATGAGCCAAGAGCCTTAGTCTCTGCGCTACCACCGATTCTACTTATAGGTATGAACTTATTTTAAATAAATGTGAATCGGAAGAGCGTAAATATGTTTAAATTTAAAGAACAATCCGAGAAAAATCATACCTACTGAAAATATGGTATGAACTCTGATGCGAGATCTCATATGAAATCGCCTATGAAATCTCATATATATTCGTTGAATTTTGAAAATAAAATAAATGTATGTAAGATCTCATGTCAGATCGCACATATATTTATTTTATTTTAAAAATTTAACGAATATACATTCGATTTCATATGCGATCTCATAGGCGATTTCACGTGACATCTCATATGCAATCTCGTGTGCGATCCTCATATGTGATCTCACATGGGATCTCTTATATATTTTATTCAATTTAAAAAATTTGAAAAAGATATTTAATACTTTTTTATTTTTTTCGGCTTGTTCTTTAAATTTTGACAAATTTTGACATTAGCTATATTAATACCATTATTTTAGTTAAAATAAAAAAATCCTTTAGAGCTGCTATTTTTTTATGAACTTAAATCGCAAATTATATATCAAAGTTGCCAAACCTAACCCCGAAACACTATAAATTGCTAATCTGTATATAACTTTTTAAGTATTTGGTAGATTTCTTTAGTTGTTCGCACTCAAGTTGAATCCTTCTAATTTTTTTATTGAAGTAAAGCATAAACTTGGATCAGAAACATTATCAGAAGGGGGAAGCATCACCATGCCCTTAATTTATAAAATTACGCTAATATTATAAATACGTATTCGCACACTAGAACATCATCATATTCAATAAATTTAGTAGAGCCATATGACCCAATGTATCTTGCCCGAGGTTAGTAGTTCTAATTTTGGCCACTTCGTTTTTGCATGGTATTTCATGGCGTCACTTTCCAATTAAGGGGATGTGAAATACCGACATTACAGTTTTCCAAGTTATTGGTTCTTAATCAAAGATTTTTAAAAATATCTTTATATTACAGTCTTCCATTTCTACTAATAAAGAGCCTAATATAGAGATATTTCTGAAAATTTTTGAATAAAGATAAAATATTTGGAAAACTGTGATGTCGGTAACTATGTAGAAATCATATACCCTATTACATCCCCTTAAGGATCAGCTTCCGACTTACTTTACTGATCGAAAATAGCAAAAAAAGAATTTTGACTAATGTACACACTTCCGTTTCTCATACGATAAAATGAATAGATATTTACAAGTGAAAGCAATTATGATATATATTTTTTTTTTTTTGTTCTTTAATTACATCCACGGGCATTACTGCCCTTTTAAACACATAGAAATTCATTTTTAAAACAACACAATTTGACGTATTATTTAACGTAGTGTCAGCCCACGGCAGAGACAGCGAAAAAGCGACCATTTTTATTAAAAATAAATTAAATTACTTTATTAGCTACTTTCGATCAGTGAAAAATGCCTAAAACCTCGTCTAAAACTGACCTTTAACATGTAAAATAGTATAATACTAAAATATGTGTATTACCTTACTTTTAACGTTTAGACTTACGTTGCATACAAATATAATTCTTATTATAAAAACCATGTGAATAGTCTGTATGAATATGATTATATATCATGGTTTGAAATTATATTCGAGCACGATTTTGAAATTTTTCAGATTACGGTAGATTCACGACTGAATCATGAAAAGAAGCAATAAGATTGCGATAATACTTTAAAATAAAAGTAAAATCAATAATTTGTGACGTTGCAAAATTACCCGAAACGTACAAATTCAAAAAATTTATTATTTTACTCTGTCTATTCTTTACCTAGACTCTCTCAGAGGAGATTCGACCGAAAGTAAGCTTGTGCTCGGGGCGCACCAGCTCTCGTTAACCGCGTTAATAACAAAAAAAAACAATTATTATTTAGAATTTTCAACACTGCGTCATGCACGGCAAACACACACAAGGAATTTATCAAAAATGTTTTCTACATAAATGATTTAACACTCGTTTATTAGATTTAAAATAGTTTTATTCTACTTTTATTTTTTTCTAATCACAATGAAGTTTTTTTTTGTTTAAATAACTTCCTTTTCAACACACACATATAACGCTCTCACGCTCTCTCTCTCTCTCCCGACTAACGCTCGCCACTAATATTCCGCTCGACTTACAAATTTTTTTCTGCGCGTGACCCCGCTATGACGATACATACACTTTACAATATAAAGACTCTCATTTGACTTATCGCACAAATTCTCTCTCTCTCTCTCTCTCTCATGCATAAATGCTAAATTTTCTTTCACTCTCTCTCCTTACAACACTTATCTTATTCTTTCTTTTTATATTAAGTATAATTAAAAAGTTACACACGTTTAACATAAAAAAAAAATCTCTCTATCACTTACACATTGCACGAAATACAAAGAATTAAGAAATAAATAAAATAAAAGTAAATTCACCACAACACGTCACGCTATAAAGATCGCTCTCCCCCTTTTCCTCGAATTATATTTCTCTCTCACTCACACTACCGGCCCCAACGACGCTTCGATGGCGCAACCGTTCTCTTTCTTTTCGCGTTCTGGATTCGTTTTTTTTTTCTACTTTATCACGCGTAAAACAACAATATCTTATACAACTGTTATCTAAAAGTTCTACTCTATTTCGCCATTCACTTTATTCTTACTTTTAGCGAAGAAGATGGCAACTACGCGCGTGGCTAAAATTTTACAATATTACCTTACAGTCTTTACAGAAGCGAAATCCTAGTGGATTCTGTCCAGGCGAAGTTGATTTTGTCGCTGTGGCTTCCTCTCGTTCTCCCCTTCGCTTCTCTCTTGTCGAGGCTCAGGACGCACGGTGATTCGCAAAAAAAAACTCTATTCGACGCTACTAACACACTGGTAATAATTCTCACTTCCACGACGCTACACACACAATCTCGAAATAATACAAAAAAAACTAATCACACGCAAAAATGATACAAAGAAAACTCGGCAATTAAAATCTCTATTAAATTTTCCCTTAATCACGCGCCCAAACTCTTTATAATTTTAATCACGAAATAAACTCTGCACGCTCACGCCACGCTAATTCCACGAATTTACACACACAAAAAAAAACCCTTTATAAAACTTTATTACTCTTACGACACGTCTATTCTCTGCTGCGGCCCGATGTACACTGACGCTTCGCCTGGCGAATTTCGACCCGTAACGTCTTTCTCGATTGCATCAGCCAATCGCTACGCTTACATTTGGCGGGCTATCAATATTTCCGGGCGCGAAAACTGTAATTTACTTATGTACACAATAATTTCACATTTCCCTTTTTGCAATTAACTTTAAAACAAAACCTAATATTATTACAACTTAGTTTTCTTTTTCCTTTTACAATTTTAAAGATAAATTCACATATATAAAAACGTTCGTTAAATCTCTCCCCGTCCGGCGTGTACAAGGACGGCGCGCGCAACTCGTACATCACTCGGCCGTACTCTCTTTCTCTCCTTCTCTTTCACACTCACACACATATCTACGCACTCTCTCTTATACTGAATCTCGCTTTTACAATAGTTTATATATATTTTAACACAACGCACGCTTTCAAAATTCTAATTCTCGCTTTTATAACTATAATTTAATACAACGCATTAATATAAAAACTCTTCTTTCGTTATTTTCTGTCTTCTTCCCTTCGGCGGCATTCGGTTCTTCTCGGCGCTAGTTTCTTTCAGTATGGCGGCGGGACTATTTGAATGATAGAATTCCCTCAAACATAAAAAAAACAAAACAACCTTTTAACAAATTGTAAATATATTTTATTAATTATCCCAAACAATAGCAGAATTATTTAACTTCTTTTTAATTAAATTTAACATCACTTACTCTTCTCTTTCTCACAATAAAAAAAAATTAAAAAGCCTAAAAATTTCAAAAAAATTTTTGTGACGCGAAAACCCGCGTCGCAAATTCTTGAGTCAGAAAAACCTATATTATTTAAATCTGTAAGACGCTATTGTAAATGATATGTAAAAATAATTTATCAGTATGATAAAAAAAAAGACAATAAGTACTAAGTCACTGTCAGTTCATTGAAGGTAGTTTGTCATAATGTTCTAAGACATAAATGAAGCTGCAACTGTTTTTACGGCGACATGCAAATTGTGTAACAATTGGTAAGACGTGTTATGCCGTAAATCTGAACCAGATGCAGCGTGCGTCATAGAACGACACTACCTATGTATCTCAATTTTTGAATACACAAATTCTGTACAAACCTTTGTATACGAACGGCATCGCTCCAGACCTCACTGAAAAATGATGGCCTTCTCGAGTGTAAAAAGCGATATGCATAATTGTAGTGACTAATATCTTAACTATTACTTGTAAATAACGTCTAAATCTTCGTAAAAAATTTGTTTCTATTATTATTCAATCGCCAAGTATAATTACGCTCGAATATAGTTAACCATAATCCATAATAACACGCTTTAGATAACGATTGTTTTGTAGATGTAGTGTAGAATCATTTAATCGTAATTTTATTATTATATATAATATATAAATACATTGAATTATAGACCAAAATTTAGATTTTAGATTTGTTGACATTAATTACAACTATAAGTGTAGGAAAAAATTTGATTTTAGTTCACACAAGATCTCACGTGAGATCTCATATGAGTTCTCATATGAGATCTCGTTTCATTTTCAATCGTGAGATCTCATGTCATTTTTTTCAGTAGGGGTCCATTCATATTTTGCATTTTTTCTTAGCAAGTTTACTAAAGGAATTGTATTTTCCGCGTAGTTTTTTGCGAACTGTGTGTAAAAGTTGACAAACCCAAGAAATGCTTGCAATTCCTTTACATTCCGTGGTTGTCTAAAATTTTTTATGGTACGAATTTTTTCTAGGTCAGCCTTATGATGTTAAGTAATGCCCTAAAAATTCGATTTTTTCTTTGAAAAATTTAGATTTTTTAAGGGTAAATGTTAAATTTGCTTCTTGTGCTTTTATAAATAATCTTTCTAGATGTTCTAAATGTTGATCAAATGTGTTTGATCTAATATACAGGTCATATACGAATATTATTAGAATATCTTTCAAGTCTTCTGTTATTTTGGTAAGACCTCGTAACAATGCTGCACTGGAGGTTTTTATTCTAAACGCTGCTACGTTAAACTCGTATACTCTGTTATCTAACTTGAAAACTGTATATTTTTTACTTTCTTCTGTTAGTTCAATTTGCCAGTAACTACTGGTGAAATCTAGACTTGACATGTATTTTTGTTTCTCGCATTTAATGAATATTTCTTCTATGCCTAGCGGTGCTTCGTAGTCATCCGCTAATTTTTCGTTTAGCTTGCGAGCGTCTAAACATAATCTTACTGACCCATCTTTTTCTTTACCACTACGATTGGGTTAATATAATAGCTTTTTGATCTTCTTATTACGCCTAGGTTTAGCATGTTCTCGATCTCTGCTTCTACCTTACTTCTGTAATTCGTCAATCATTTCTAGTTTATATTTATTTAGTTTAGTTTTTATTTGCAATCTTTTAATAATCCTGGCCTTTTTTGGAATACGTTTTTGTACTTTATAATGATTCTTTTAAGTTTTTCTTTTTCTTTTTCTTCTAGTTTTACAGTTTCATTTATTTTTTCATTTATTTCTGTTTCTGATAATTCATATGTAATTATCATTATTCGTTAATGTTTTAATTTTGTTTTCTTTGTTTGATTCTTCGATCTCTATACGTAGAGTCAAGTATTCGTTTTTATTTATATTTTTTATCATAAAAGATATTATTTCATCTTTATCGTTTACTTGAAACTGTATTTCTTCTAGCGTTGTATTTATTAGCATTTTAAGGCTTTTTTGAGTGTCGTAACCGATTATGCAATGTTTTATTGATTTTGGTATTATTATAAATATTATTTTTGTTTCTGAATTATTTATTTTTACTTTTGCCAGTATTGGTTTTTTTTATACGTGTTGATTTTGTGCCTATGGCGTTTTTATCACTTTACCAGTTATTGGCATTGTTGGACAATTTTGAAAAATTTTATAATTATGTAAGTAAAATTCTTCCGATATACAGGTTACCTCGCTTCCTGTGTCTCCCTAGTGGAAATCGAATCTGTGAATAACTGTGAATAACTGGGAATAACTGGAAATAACTGTTATAAAATGTTCAGATTGAGACAGGAATAACAGTTTGCACCAGTTATTCCCAGTTATTTCCAGTTATTTCTAGTTACTTACAGATATTCCCAGTTATTTCCATTTGACTTGACAAATAATTTGAAAAATCAGAGAAAAATCAAAGATGCATAACAGTTATTCACAGTTATTCCCAGTTATTTCTAGTTATTTACAGTTATTAACATTTATTTCCAGTTTCGCTATATTATAACTTATATCGTTTTTTTAGTACCTTTTATTATTCAAATTATTTCTCAACTTAACTGGAAATAACTGGGAATATCTGTGAATAACTGGAAATAACTGGAAATAACTGGAAATAACTATGAATAACTGTTATAGTATCTGTAATTTTTCAAATTATTTCTCAACTCAACTGTGAATAACTGGGAATATCTGTAAATAACTGGAAATAACTGGAAATAACTAGGAATAACTGAGAATAACTGGTGCTAACTGTTATTCCTGTCTCAATCTGAACATTTTATAACAATTATTTCCAGTTATTCCCAGTTATTCACAGTTATTTCCAGTTATTCACAGTTATTCACAGATTCGATTTCCACTAGGGCTATTAAGGCTTTTGTCTATACATTTCCAATTTTTAATTTTATTTCAGGGCATTGAGTTACTTGGGACTCTTCTCCTGATGGTTCTATGTCGTGTAACAAATCTTTACGCTCATTTGTTAATGATGCTATACTTATTTCGGTATACTTTCCTTTAATGTCTTTTAATTCATGTTCGTTAAAGTTTAGTATAGATTGGTAATTTTTCAGCCAATCTGTGAAATCTTCCTTTGATTGGTTGTTTATATATAATTTTTTAGCTGTGTTTAATCTATCTGCTAAATTTGATTTATTTAAATTTAATTCATTTAACCTTTAGCTGGCAGGGGGGGTACTATAGTACCCCACGCTCTTTCTTATCAAATTTTGAAACCGTTTCATTTTTCCTCTTATAAACTATGCTACCCTTTGGAGTAACCTCTGAAGATCCCTCCAGAATGTTTTTGAGTTGAGATAACCAATACTTTAGTTTTTACGACAATTTTTCGCGCTGGGGTACTATTGTACCCCATAGGCCAGCTATAATCGGCTGGAGAGGCATGCCAGCTAAAGGTTAATTCCGTTTTATTGATTTTGTTTGTGTTTTCAGTTGCGTACTTTTTGCGTATTTCTTTGTTATTAATCATTTTATTATTTTTTCGATTTTGGATACGCAACTGCTATGTGTTTTCCGATCTAGATGTGCTTTGTTCTCCATTTTGTGTTGTATCGGTTTTATCTGTGATTTTTATTATTGGTGTTTTCTGTCATTGTGTTGTGTCGTTGTGTGTTCTGTTGTATTGTGATCTATAATTTTGTGCTTTGTAGTTTTGTGCCCCCCCCTTGTATGTTTGAATCCCCTTGTTTTTTATTTTCAGTGTTTGCTGTCTGTATATGATTCATGTGGTTGATGTCCTGTGTGTGCCATGGGTTTGTTTCTTGATTGGTGTGATATTGGTTATGTGTATATGTGTTACTATTGCGTGTATTTTCTTTAGTATTTGTATATGTATTTAGTGTCTGGTTTTGTTTTATGCGTTGATCGTTTGCGTTTATTTGTTTGTGTATATCTGTTGTGTTATCATCATTATCGAAATCTTCTAGGATTCTAAATAATGATGTTTTAGTTTTTTTGGATTGTCCGTTCAATGCGCATCTGATATTCCTATTAAAATGTTAACCAATTTTAGTTACTAATTCACTCTCTGTTATTGATAATTTTAGTTCTTTTGCGAGCCCTAGCATAAACGTTGCGTAATCCACGCGTGACATTTTACTATTTTCCTAGTATAAATCTTTCTTTGAATATTTTTAAATTCTTCAAAGTTATTTATGTCTGAGTTGTTTGTATAGTACCATGATTGTGCATTACCTAGTAACGCTTGTATTAATATACAATGTAATTCGCTAGGTGATGGTTTCGTAAACTTCTTATATGTATTTAGTTTGTTTAGGAATTCAATTGATTTTTTATCATCGTGCCCTTTGAATTTTGGAATTGGGATTTTAATTCTGTTTCATTTTCATAATTAATGTTGTCGATGTCTATTTATACGCGTGTTTTGTGCTTCTAAATCTTCTGATTATTCGTTGAAGTTTGCAATTATTGCATTTAGTTTAGTGTTATCAATTTTTAAATTAATGTTTTCGGTTTCAACCGCTTTTATCTGTCTTTGCTATGTTGTGAATTTTGTTTCGTATTTTTCTTTCAGTTTAGCTATTCAGTCTGATCATGCATCTATTTGTTCTTGTGTATTATCATTTATTGTTAATAATTTTTGTGATGTCTGGTGGTCTTCCAGTGCATCCAACCTTTTTTCTGCGACTTCATGTTGTTCATTTAACTCCTTTAACTGGGTTGTTACCGTGTTTTGCCAATCTCTATTGATGTTTCGAGTATCCTCGACTGCTTTGTCTTAGATTTCTCTCATAATTTGAAACGATCTTCTACCCACCATTTTAATAGATTTCAATTTTATATAAAAAAAAAATAAATATTTTATGTTTTATAACTTTATTTTTAATTTAATTGTTTTAAACTTTATGCAGAGTTACTTCTGTATATAATTCATACAGAGTATATACGGTATACCTTTACTTTTATTCTTAGATTATAAAATTTAAATATTATATTATTTGATGTAACGACTTAACATTTTAGAGTTTCAGTATTCTTGTTTACTCGTTGTTACTCTGGTATGTCTTATCGCTATTAATCCTTTGTTTATGTTTGAAGTCTATTGATTTTATTACTATTATAATTCTGATTTCAAGCTTTTACTTTTGGAATTTATCTTTTCTTAAGGTTGTATGGGCTATACAGTCTGTGTCAAAAGTTAGTTTCTTAGAAAATTGTCTATATTTTTTGGTAGAAAGTAATCATCTAATTTTTAGCTTAGTAACTTATTAGATAATATTAAAACAATCATTTTAAACTTTGTTTCATTTTAACATAATGAATTATTAAAGAGTTATAACATTTTAAAGCTTATAAATTTAAAAAAAATCTAATGCAATCATAAATAATAATGCCAAACTTTCAAAAATGATTTTATTTGACTGCAACAAAATTTATTTTGTTCAGTTTAAAATTTAGAATCTATTGACGAGGATGGAATTTTAATTTTAATTTTTTATTAAAATTTATTGCTAATTTTCTGCGAAAAAATGTATATGTCTCAGACGGTACTTACTGTTTTATCATAGAAAATTAGCAATAAATTTTAATAAAAAATTAAAATTAAAATTCCATCCTCGTCAATAGATTCTAAATTTTAAACTGAACAAAATAAACTTTGTTGCAGTCAAATAAAATCATTTTTGAAAGTTTGGCATTATTATTTATGCTTGCATTAGATTTTTGTAAAATTTATAAACTTTAAAATGTTATAACTCTTTAATAATTCATTATGTTAAAATGAAACAAAGTTTAAAATGATTGTTTTAATATTATCTAATAAGTTACTAAGCTAAAAATTACTTTCTACCAAAAAATATAGACAATTTTCTAAGAAACTAACTTTTGACACAGACTGTATAGCCCATACAACCTTAAGCTATTTTATGTGTTGTTAATTTATTATTCCGTTTTAGTTATAATTATTTATTTTAGTCTTTTAATTTACTGATTTTTCTCTACTTTCTGCTAACATCGTTACACAATCTTTTCAAATTTTCTATTATTTCATTTACTTTTTTTAGAATAGTCGGTATATCTTAAGTATTTGTTGTTACTTGATTGAATACCAGTGGTAATCTTCCATTTAATTTTTCGATTAAATCTAATAATTTTTCATTCAAAAATTCGATTTTTTCTATCGCGTCGTTTGATCTATTTTGTGTCAAGTTTATGTCTAATTCTAACTGTCTGTTTCTATTATTCATATCATTTATTCTAATCTCGTAGTGTTTTTGTGTTTGTATGAGTAATAATATTACCTTGTTGTGTAAAGTTTGTGAATTTTGTGAATCGACATTCTTGTTTCTAACAGAATTTCTAATAAATTCTGCTACCGTAATTTTGTTTTTCATTTAGCAAAATTCTTCAATTTACAAATTGAATTCACTTAAAATTATCTTTTAATATGTAATCTAATATGAGAAGGAGATTTTGTAATTCTAAATTAACCCTATCTTTTGTGAGTTATTTGAACATTATTTCGATTTATATATTTTTTCTTTTTGTATATTTCTCAAAATTATTTAACCTACCCTATAAAAAATTTTGCATTTATCACGCGCATTTAAAGCTAAATTTTTTGTTCGGGCGCCAGTGTGATGTCCCACTAACTTATGGTTAGGGGATCATCCATTATGATCGACTCTATTAAGTCTATGATTGCATTTATGCAATACTTGTATGTGTAAAGCCGTTAACCAGACAAGTCGCTATATCGTCTGGTGCGGGCTCCAGTATGTCAGTGTGTAGTGTGTGTGGTTATTTCAGGTGTTAATAAAGGTTTAGTTCTATTATAGATAATGCCCGTAAATACTGAAGACCAAGTGCCTCAGTATGCGGGGCTTCACCGTTTAGGATAGAATAAGGTAAGGTGTTGCTCGCCGCAACTCTTTATTAAATTAAAATCATACACGAAGTTCAAGTAAAAATATCTTTGAGCCACGCGAACATGGAAGAATCATCATCGAAGTTGATTATTCTTCGATGTCTAGCGTGCTTGAAAAAACCAAGATAGAATCGATGGCAGAGCTGAGGTGAGAGAGAGCCTTTCCTTCTGCTTGCCCGATTTTATAGGCGCTGGACTCCAGTTCCCTCTTTTCTAGTAGCTTGGCACCGCCGGCTTCCGCGTGCGTGTTCCTGCTTTTCTTACACGCGCTGAGCCAATATGAGGCCTAAGTGCGCTTTCTGTATATGATATGTACGTACGTAACTTGAATGTGTGTGTTTTCAGGAGCGTACATACATTTGGCGCTCATGATTTATTTTTTTATATTTCTTTTATATTTTATTAACTTTACTCATTAACTAGTAAGCTATATTATCTTTTATTTGATTATAGTACATTACGATACAAGTGACCTAAGTAGCACTTTATTACACGGCCGGAGTTATCGCCCGAGCGTAGCGAAGGCGATAACGTAGTGCCGTGTAATAAAGTTCCACTAAGGTCACGAGTATCGTATACTATTTTGTAGCACGCGGGACATAAATCCGCCAAATTAAATCTGTACTCTTCAAAATCAGTAATAAACAAAAACTATGCACTCCACGAATTATAATTCAAAAAATAAAAGCGAAAACTATAAAAAACCAAACACTACGCATCCTGTGAATAATAAATCGAAAAAAAGAAAAGATAACTATAAATAAACTAAAACTAAACACTCCATGAATAATAGATCGAAAAAGAAAAAAAAGAATATAATTTCAAAAATATACTCAAAATGTGTAATAACAATTAATTTTTATCAATATTATTAATATTATGTGAAATTGTTTGTTGAAATCATCTTCTATGAAGTCATAAATTGAAATTTTGTTTCACGTATGAATCAGCGTCGTAGGAGCGGTGAGGAGGTAACATGTTTAGTGTAGCAATAGCAATCGTGTGTAGTAATAGGGGGTTCCCCGTAGCATTTTATAATACAACGCTGAAATGACTATACCTCTTCGCTTTACATGTTACGCTACTATCAATTTTAGTTTTACTCGTATCTTACTTGCTTATAATTGTTATTTAATTTGAAGAATGTTAATGTAAAAGAGTTTCAATATACTACAGCTTATTGTTATTTATAAAAATACTTTAAAAAATAATTTACATATAAAATTATTTATTATATACGTACACTACCCTCCAGTCACATTTGCCCACCCTACATGAAAATCGATAAAACTTTAAAGTTTTGTGGCTCAGTGAAAAATAGTCGTAATTAAAAAATTCCAACTGGGTTTTAAAAAGGGTTCAAAAACCTTTAATTTAAGCCGAGTTGAGCAAAAAAGAATTAAAAAATGCATGCGTTATGCGTAAAAAACTAACTAAAAAATATTCAATTTTTTTCGCCCCTATTCAAATGCCTGCCATTTTTGCGGAAATTATCGAATCATAAAAAAACAAAATGGAGGTAAAAGCTAAAGGAGTCACCTTCAAAATGAGCTATAGAAAGCTAATTTATGATCGATTTTACGGTAGTTATGGTCAATTTTTATGAAAAAAACGATTTTTTTTAATAGCTATTATCTCAAAAAAATACGCATGATATAAAAAATTTTTAATAAAAAAAGTTGTTTATTTTTGAGTCAAAAATATATATATTTAGATTTAACTGAAATCTGGAAGAAAAAGTTTTTTTTTAAATTCATTAAAATATAAATATTGAATAAATGGATTTTTTTTCAATGGGATCAAAAATGAATAAAATCTCTTTTTTACTGATTCTCAGTTTAACCTGAATATTTATTTTTTTGACTCAAAAATAAACAACTTTTTTATTAAAAATTTTTTTATATCATGCGTATTTTTTGAGATAATAGCTATTAAAAAAATCGTTTTTTTCATAAAAATGACCATAACTACCGTAAAATCGATCATAAATTAGCTTTCTATAGCTCATTTTGAAGGTGACCCTTTAGCTTTTACCTCCATTTTTTTTTTTTATGATTCGATAATTTCCGCAAAAATGGCAGGCATTTGAATAGGGGCGAAAAAAATTGAATATTTTTTAGTTAGTTTTTTACGCATAACGCATGCATTTTTTAATTCTTTTTTGCTCAACGCGGCTTAAATTAAAGGTTTTTGAACCCTTTTTAAAACCCAGTTGGAATTTTTTAATTACGACTATTTTTTACTGAGCCACAAAACTTTAAAGTTTTATCGATTTTCATGTAGGGTGGGCAAATGTGACTGGAGGGTAGTGTACGTTACCTAAGTAAATTCATTATTGTACCGTGTAAAAAAGTGCCACCTAGGTAACAGAAAAGTGTTACCTAAGTGCGGATTTAGGTCCCTCAGTGCTATAAAATTATTTAATGCGTGCAATTACTTATTAAATTTAGTGATTAAAAGTCTATATCTGACTGGGCGCTCACAAATTGCTGAAAAGTCTAATCGCAAAGAAAAACTATAAAAAGCAAAATTATTATTATTTAGGAGAGAAGTATTATTTTCTTATAGGATAAGCAACATGGCGGCAGTCAGCTAAGCAATACTCACACAGAGCGCTAAAAAATAATAATTTTGCTTTTTATCGATTTCCTCTGCAATTAGACTTTTCCGCCATTCATTTTAAATAAATAAAACCATTAGGTCATAATCTACGGCAATGACATGATTCTTTTCGGCTTGCTCTTCAAATTTCGACAAATTTACTCGCTTTCGCTTCTCATTTGTTTGAAATAAATTGATATCTAAAAGCAACGAAGATAGACGCTTATAGAAGCGTACTTCTGGGTTTACTTTGGGGGCCCAGCTTTTGGAGGACACTTTAACATTACGTGTATATCTATATATATGAAAACATCGGTATATATAGATATAGAAATACATGGCATTTTAATAGCGCCACCACGCGGCTGGAGGACATAAGCTTTAGATTTTGACCCCCTGTCCGCCCATTTAAAGTACGCTTCTATAAGCGTCTATCTTCGTTGCTAAAAGTAAAACAATTCTGATTTTCATTTCTATCCAAAAAACGAAATATCTTTTTTAGCCGTTTTCGATCGGTAAAGTAGATTGAAAGCAGACTCTTAAAATTAAATTAATTTTCTAAAATCAATTCGGCGTGTTATTTTATTTTATTAACCCCTGGAAATATATCAATTTTTGCAATTAAAAAAAATCTGTGTTATTTTTGTGGCAGAATTTAAAAATGTGTTAGCTTTCGTGGCTTAGCAAGTCTGATAATCTCTGCTGCAAAAGTGCACCATACTTCTCGTTTGACAATTGAGATTTAATACTACTCACTGCTACTCTTCGTTAGAGGTGTTAATATTATCTGTCAAAATATGGTAATTTTGACAATAGTCTTAGAGTAAAACTTCAGAAACTGATTCAATCTTCTTTCATTAAATTCTCAACAATCGCGCGTGCTGGTTGTACCACTGTCTTAGTTGGATTAAAATATATACAAAATCTTAGTTACTTAATATTTAAGCGATTGAAGTCTAGTGCTATTGGATAAGAAAGCAATTCAAACAATATCTTTATTAGTAAGGAAATTATTAGTTCTTTAATATCTGTCACTCAAAAATTTATTAAGGGGGGGGGGATAAAGTTTGAAACCTCGCTTTATGGTGTATCATCCTTGATTGGCTACTGGACGGGCAAAGTTCTCGACATATTTGTGAAAAGTTCATATTGTCATAATTGTGAAACTTGGAATAACAAACTAGACACTGCAGAATACGAAGAATGGAGCAAAGAGCACGTAGAAAAAGGAGAATGTCTTTCAAATCACAGTGGCCCGGCAGGTAATATGGAGGTAAAAATCTTTCAACGCTCGATGAACCTCTACAATGTTAAATACCGTAATTACATTGGTGACGGCAACTCCAAAACGTACACTGGAGTTGTCAATGCGAAACCTAATGGTGAAAAATTTGTTATAAACAAGAAAGAGTGTATTGGCCATGTGCAAAAGAGAATGGGTAAACGTCTGCCTGACTTGGTGAAATCGAATGTCATTGATACGGAAACTAGAAAAGGTAAGAAAATTAAGCGGGAAACTCTGTCTGGAAAAGGTAAACCTACTGCATCTATGATTGATAAGTTGACAGTATTTTATGACCTAGCTATTCGAAGAAACCATGATTCTGTGAAAAAAATGAAGAACTCTATATGGGCGATCTTTTTTCACTACTCGTCGACTAACGAAAACCCTCAGCACGAAAAGTGCGATGAATCATGGTGCAAATGGAAAAAAGCCGAAGCTGCTAAGACCTTGCAATCCTTTAAACATAGTTACTCTGCTCTTCCAGATGATGTTTTACAAGCCATCAAGCCTGTGTACGAAGATCTGAGTAGTGACACACTGCTGGAACGTTGTCTCGGTGGATTCACGCAGAACAATAATGAGAATTACAATCAACTCGTCTGGAAGATTAGTTCTAAGTCAGTGAGTGGTACCTCAATAACAGTCGAAATTGCTGCGTATGTAGCAGCATGTGTATTTAATGAAGGCAGCTCTGCTTTTCTCACATTCATGGCAGAAATGGGCATCACTTCAGGACCAAGCGCTCATCAATGGGCGAACGCAACAGACAATTTGCGGATCAACAGAGCGGACGAGAAAGCTGCACTTGAGACTAAGGAAGGCAGAATGCAGTGTAGACAGGATCAAAAAGAAGCCTTAGATCTCTCGGATGATAGTAATATACTATATGGACCTGGTATTGATGATTTTGTATAGGTATTTTATAAGAAAATCCAATTTTTTTCACTTTACTTTCATTTTTTCGTGTACAAAACTTTAAATTGGTTTCCCCAAACATGTCATTTTTGAAGCCAGTGAGCAGCGTCCCAAAAAAACTACTCAACCGATCGTTTTGAAATTTTGTACACATATTCCACACATATAAAGCTTTCAAGTGACGCTTTGTTTTTTTTTTTTTTTCAATTTTACAATAACAAATAAGTCGTTTTTTTGCAAAAATTGACCTTTTACCTTAAAAATGATGCAAAACATGAAAAAATTTATAAAATTAAAAAAACGAAGCGTCATTTGAGGGAGAAAGATATCAACTAACCAAAATTATTTGCTTTTTTTATTTTAGATAATCCAGCGATGAGCATTCGTGGTCATCGGAAAAAAAATATTTTTCGAGGCATCGGCGAAAAACCGCTATAACTCCGTTGTTTCTTCATATTTTTGAACCAAAATTTTTTTACAAACTTTTTAAATATTGTATAAAAACATACAAAATTTTCAAAGAAATCGATAATAGCAAAGTGCTCTAAAAAAATTATTGAAAATTTGCCTTTTTTGACCGAACAAACTTTACCACCACCTTAATTTAACAGTTTTATTTTAATATTTTATTATTATTTATTTTTAGGCAAGACCGCTCCAGTGACTTGTATAATTTTACCATCGTAAAAAGGGCATACCGTCTTTTTCTCCAGAAGTTTTAGTTGTATCGATATAAAACAGAATAACTTGTATTAGTTACATTAAAAACTAAAATAGGTATATTTTTGTTTTTTTTTAAATTTCTCAGTAGTTATAGGGGCACCATGGACCGTCAAAACAAACCCCCACTCCATCATCCCAAAGGTTACTGACCACTAGGTCAATGATAAAAGTATCAGGAGCCCAAAACATAAGAAGAAGTATAACTATTCTATCTCTTGCGATTAGTTGTTTTTGACATTCATTGTTAATACGCCCAAGTTGCGTATATAACTAAGAACAAGAACAACTGTATATATATATATATATATATATATATATATATACATACATATGTAAATCATATGTAAATATAAATATTTATTAAAATCGAATATATTATATTGAAAGATATTTATTATTTAAAAATTATTATTCATAAATTATCAATCATCACGCAATAAATATCGACAATTCATGATAAAAATAAGGAAAAGTATCAGGCTATTATAAAAGCTATACTACCTTTTGTGATTAGTTATTTTTGACATTCATAAACAATACGCCCAAGTTGCGTATATAACTAAGAACAATATATATATATATATATATATATATATATATATATATATTGTTACGTCTAAATTATTAATTAAACTTAAAAATACTTTAACACAATAACCTAATACACTTTTACAAAATAATAGTATTCTTTATTGGTTAGAACGAACTCAAATCATCTGATCATAAAAACAGACTAACTTATTTACATGAACATCATATATATATATATATATATATACATAAACATGATCTTCAACTTTCCTTCTTAGCAGCTTCTATCATTCGACTCATACTACAACATTGCTCCCCTCTCTTTCAAATTGTCGTCCCGACAATTAAAGGACCAGTAACACTTCACCTTTATAAATAAATGACCATGCACCAAGCATGAATTCTATGCACCAAGCATACATAATAATTTTATCTTACACTCTTGTTTCAGTCAATTCCAGGATTCTTGTCTAATACAAGAATGACTCCCAATTGACACAAGAGACACAAAATAAACTCAAATTTCTTTCTTCCAACAGCAACTTTGAGGAACAATGTTTTAATGGAAATCTTAATGAATATGAGTGGGAAGAATAATTTTTTTTACTGTGGAACCTTATCTCATATTCCTGTTCCGGTGTTCACCTTCCCGCTCATGGGAAAAACCACAGTTCAAAAGAACCATGAGCAGAACAGTTAAGTCGAGCGTTCATGAAAAGTTGCCAGTTGATCAATATGTACAATTTTATTTTTGTGTCTGTTTGATTTTTGTATACAGAACACAACGTTATTGATTTTCTTCAGTATAGTATAAGGGCCTTCCCAGTTACTTTGTAGTTTTGGTGATATTCCTTTTCTTCTTTGTGGATTGTAAAACCAAACTTTTTGACCTTCAGAGAAAGTAACTTGTCGAGCCTTAAGATCATAGTAATTTTTCGTCTAATTTGATGTTATTAATAAATGTTGTCGTGCTTGGTTATGGATTTCGTCAATTTTAAGTTTGAGTTGTTGAACATAATTGGAATTAAATTGGACTTCTTTTGGTTTTTGTGGACAGCCCCTTATTAAATCCAACGAAAGTCGTAAGTTGGTACCAGTAAGCATCTCAGCAGGAGTTGCCCCAGTTGTAGAATGTGTAGAGGACCTGTAAGCTAATAAATAAAATGAGATCCATCGGTCCCAATCTTTTTGATTTTGTGTGATGTATTTGGATAAGTAATTAAGTATGTTTTGGTGTTGTCGTTCAACCTGACCGTATGATTGTGGATGTAATGGTGTCGTTCTCGTCTTGTGAAATCCTAACAAATTACCTGATTCTTTTATCAGTTTCGAATCGAAATTTTTACCTTGATCTGTATGAATACTTAAAGGAACTCCATATCTAGAAATAACCTGACTAACTAATATTTCTGCTATAGTAGGAGCTCTCATATTTGAAATTGGAAAAACTTCAATCCATTTAGTGAATGTATCTGTAATTACTAAAAGGTATTTCCTAATGAAGATTTAGGAAATTGTCCAAGAATATCCATTTGAAGTCTTTCAAAAGGTTCTCCTGAATTAAAAATTTGCATTTCATTATGTCCTTTATCAGAAGGACCTTTCCGAGCAATACAAATCATACAAGATTTACACCAATTTTCTATGTCATTTTTAGAAGCTGCTCAATAAAACCTTTTGCGTATTTTATCCAATGTTTTATTTACTCCAAAATGACCTCCTGTTGGTGAATCATGTGCTTCTTTTAAAATTTCAGTGATTTTATTTTGTGGTACCACAATTTGTAAAGTAGTTGATTTTAAATTTGGAGATAACCATTCTCGACAAAGAACATTATCTTTAATCATTACAGAGTCAGATTGTGAACAGTAAGTTTTTAATTTAGAGTCTTTACAAGAAATTTCTTGATGAGTAGGTTTAATTCCTTCTTTCTTTTTTTAAAATAAAACTGATAGTTTCATCTTCTAATTGATCTTTTAACTAATCTTCACTTGATTTTTCTGTAAAAATGATTCGACCGACTTTATTTTTAACAATATCTCTATTTTCATTATATTTGTCTTCTATTTTAAGACAATATTTACAAGAAGAATTTTCACACGGACGACGAGATAAACTATCAGCATTTTTGTGAGAATTTCCTTTTCTATGTGAAATCTGATAATTATATTTACCTATTCTTTCAATCCATCTAGCTAATTGACCATCAAGTTCTTTAAATGAAAGTAACCAACTTAAAGCAGAATGATCTGTTCTGATAATAAATTTTGGACCTAATAAATAATGATTGAAATGTTTAATAGATTCAATTACAGCTAAAAGTTCATGGCGAGTAACACAATAATTTCTTTTTGCTTTGTTTAAGATCCTACTATAATAACCTATAACTCTTTCTTTTTGATTTTGTACTTGTGATAGTACAGCACCTATACCATGATCTGATGCATCAGTATCTAAAATAAATTGATCTGTGGGTGATGGAAAAGCTAGAATAGGAGGAGATGTAAGGATGTTTTTTAATTCATCAAAAGCCTTTTGACATACATCTGACCATTCAAATTTTGTATCATTTTCTGTTAGTTTATAAAGAGGTTTTGCAATTGAAGAAAATTCTTTTACATAACGACGGTAATATGAGCAAAAACCTAGAAAACTCCTAATATTCTTTTTCGTTCGTGGAATAGGCCAACCTGTTACTACAGAAGTTTTCTTTGGATCTGTTTCAATGCCTTGTTCAGATATAATGTGTCCAAGAAATTCTATTTTTCTTTGAAAGAAAATACATTTCTTTTTATTCAGAATTAAGCCAGCTTTACGAATTCTATTAAGTACCATCTTTAAATTGTTTAATAATTCGATAAATGTTTTTCCCATAATAATAACATCATCTAAATAAACTAAACAAATTGTGCCAATAAAATCTCGTAAAATATACTCCATTAAACGTTCAAAAGTTGCTGGTGCATTGCAAAGTCCAAAAGGCATAACTGTAAATTGCCACAAACCTTGACCAATTGAAAATGCAGTCTTTTCTTTATCTGAATCTCTAATTTTGACTTGTTAATAACCACTTTTCAAATCAATAGTAGAAAACCAAGAATTTCCAGCTAAACTATCTAAAGTTTGATCTATTCTAGGTAATGGATAAGAATCTTTTATAGTTACTGCATTTAATCTACGATAATCTACACAAAATCTAAAAGAACCATCTTTCTTACGTTTTAAAACTACAGGTGAACACCAAGAACTCGAAGATTCTTCAGTCACTCCTTGTGATTTCATATCTTGAATAATTTTATCAACTTCTTCTTGTTGAGAGAAAGGAACTCTTCTAATTGGTTGTTTAATTGGTTGAGGATTAGAAAGGTTGATTTTGTGTTCAACAATATCACAACCTCCAGTAATATTATCATCTTGGAACAGATCTTGAAATTCAATAAGGAAATTAGCGAAATCGTCTTTTTGAGAATAATTTATTTCAGTTGAATTTTTCTCAAAAATTTCTTGTAAATTCATAGGAATATCTTGTATCGAAGTAACAATTTTTCCACATGATTTGTGAATTACAGGCAAATCAAGTAGAATTCTAATAGTTTCATAGATTTTACATGAAATATTAGATTCTTTTAGAAAATCATCTCCAAGAATACAATCATCATCTATATTTGCTACAAACATAGGTAATGTCATTGAAATTTTTCCTAATTAGATTGAAACTATAACTTTACGTTCAATTGGAACTTGTTCTCCAGTTGGATATTTAAGAAAGATATTATGTACAGGAATTTGATTAAAATTAGATCCTATTAATTTAGAATTAACTATAGATACATCAGAACCTGAATCTATCTTGAAATTACAATTATTATCGTCAAGTTTTCCTAAAAAATAAAAATTATCAGAATTACCATTAATCCTAGCTACAAGACGAGAACATGTGTTCGGGGCTTTGAACCTATCTGTTGAACTCGCCTCAACAAGTTCAACAAAACCTAGTTTCCCTGTTTTTTAATTTGTTTAGGACAAGCAGATCTAAAATGTTCTTTTGAACCGCAATTCCAACATTCATTAAAATTTTTCCTTTGAAAATCTCCTTTTTGACAATCATTCTTCTTGATGAAAGTTGGTCTTGATTCATGATTTGAAGATTGATTAAAATGTTTTTGACGATTATTTTCAAAAATATCGTTAAGTTGAATAGCTCTAAGTACAGCTTTCTTGAGCGATGTTATTCCTTCTACTTGAAGCGTTTGGCGAATTTGATTACTGAAAATAGCTAAAATAAATTGTGATCCTGCAATTTTATCTTGTACTTCAGGATTAGTACATTCAGGATATGCAAGTCTGCATAATCTTTCTAAATCTCCTCCAAGATTAGGAAAATCTTCTCCAAATTTTTGTCTTCTATTCGTAAATTGACTATAATAAGTTTGTGACGAAAAATGTTCTCCAAATCTTAATTCCAATTGATTTTTAAGATCTTGAAAAGTAGTTTTTAAAGGATCTTGAATATTATCGAAAATAGTTCTTGCTTTTCCTCTCAAACTTGAGGTTAAAGCAATACATTTATCTTGATCATTCCAATTTTGAGCCTAAGCTATGAAATTAAATTGTATTAAGTATTCTCTTAATGAAGACGTTCCGTCAAAATAATCAGGTTGGTTTCGGTATCCTAACCTTTTTCCAATATTATTAGTTTCATTTAATAAAAATGGGGAAATTTGATCTAATACATTATTTCTAACCCCAATGTTTTGAATATTTTGTGTTGTAGTTGATAATGAATCTTGTATCTGATTTGTTTGTGTTGTTTGTGTATTACATGCATTTATTAATTCATATTGAAGACTTATCTGTGCAAATTGTTCTTGCAGTTTTTTTAGATTATTTTTAAGTTGTATAATTTCTGCATCACGATGCTCACGTAAGCGCCTTTCTTCAATAAGATTTTGATTACAGTGTCGAAATTCGTCGTTTTGTTCTTGTAATTCCAGTTCAAAGTTATGTCACTTTTGTTCTTTATCAAATTCAGTTCTAAATTGACGCCGTTCCACATCAAAAGCTTCTTTAGTTGATTGGGATTCCTTCATCATCTGTAATATATTTATGTTTGATTCCGAAGGATCAGTACCTGCATTTCTTGTTTGTACTGGTGAGCGTGTAATCATTTTGAAAAAATAATAAAAAATTAAAGAAGTAAAAGAAAATAAAATAAATTTATTTTAATGTGTACGTATTAAATTTTTGTGTTTGTGTAATGTGTTTATTTTTAATAAAAAATATAAACGACTTATCTGTTTTATTGACGTCTTTCGTGACACTTCCAAATAAAAATAATTTCTATCACATGGACAATTTTTTATTTGATATCCCGGCTGAACCCCCAAATTGTTACGTCTAAATTATTAATTAAACTTAAAAATACTTTAACACAATAACCTAATACACTTTTACAAAATAATAGTATTCTTTATTGGTTAGAACGAACTCAAATCATCTGATTATAAAAACAGACTAACTTATTTACATGAACATCATATATATATATATATATACATAAACATGATCTTCAACTTTTCTTCTTAGCAGCTTCTATCATTCGACTCATATTACAACAATATATATATATATATATATATATATATATATATATATATATATACTAGGGGGGGTACCCCCCTGCTCTCCCTGCTCGCCAGCCCCCCAATTTCTGATGTACTTATTCTTGTGTATACATATGTATAAATGCCTCATCTCTGAGGCGTACCCTGAGGCGTTGTAAGAGAAGGGGATGAGGAAGCACTGAGGCGTCGGTAACTATTTTTACGTTATTTTTGAAAATTTTAAAAAATATCACTCTCACAAACTTGAGGTGTTTCGAGGAATTCCTGAGGCTTACCTGAGGCGTCTCTGAGGAATCTTTGAGGAGACCTATGAGGTAATATGAGGCGACAAACGTTGAGGCGATGTCAGAGGCGGGTCGAGAAGGGGGAGGAGGGGGGAGGAGGGGGGAGGCTGGGGGAGGCATCTCACAGAGGCTGAAAAAAAATCTATATTTACGTTAAAAAAATTTAAAAATGTGAGGCTGGGGGAGGAGGGGGGAGGACGCAAGAATATATATATATATATATATATAAATTTCATAAGACCTCAGGATATTAAACCAAATGTGGTCTACAATGTCATAAAAGTATACATGGTAATAAGTAAGTGCATTACTTACACAATGTTTATATGCAAATAACATGCAATGCGTTATCCATATGCAAATAACATGCAAATGATAAATGCATTGAAATTCAAATTTTTTATGTAAAAAAACAAGAGATTATTACAAAAAAATAATAAAAAGTATCAGGATAGCAGAAAGTACAAGAGCATAACATTTATATCTTTTAACTATATATATAATTATAATTTAAATAAAATGTTATGCAGTTATTCTACTTATACTAAATCTATGTTAATATATACATATATGCAAATAAGTATTAATTATATGCAGAATATATGTAAATATATTCAAATTATTTCACTGCGATTATGTAGGTTGAGCAATTAACGACTCTTTACTTAAGACACACACTAGCTAGTTGGACGATATAGAACACGCCCAAGTGTGATCGCGTTACAAGAAAAAATTCCCGCCTACTCGTAAGCGAAATGATGGTGAATTATATGCATTCTGATTTATACTATGATTGAATTAATTAACGTAATTACATGCACACCAGTCCACGATTCGTGCTAAACTGACATTATTTTACATGTGTTGGCGGATTTAAATCCTATATTATATTAAAGTAAAACCACGTTTTTCTCCGGATCTCCGGATCTCCGGTTCTCGGGTTCTCCGGTTCTCCGCATTTTTCAAATGTGTTAAATCTTTTGGTAATAATAGTAGTCATTTTTTATTGGGCCCTATATAATTAGTACTCATTAGTCATAAGCTTCTTTCTGGGCCATATTTTTTTTGGTCTTATATTATTTTGGACCCTATATTTTTATTCAATGCCCATTTTTTTGGGTCCTTTTTTTATCCTCATATTTTCTTGGGCTCTTTATTTTTTGAGCCTTATTTTTTTAGGTCTTATATTTTTTTGGGTCTAATATTTTTTTGGGCCTCATATTTTTTTATACCCTATATTTTTTTCGGTTTCTATATTTTTTGGGCTTTATATTTTTTGGGCCTTATATTTTCTTGAGCCTTATATTTTTTGGGCCCAATAATTTTTTTTTCTATGTATTTTTTGAGCATTATATTTTCTTGGGCCTGTTATTTTTTTGGGCCCAAAGATATATTTTAGAAACGCTTAAAAAACATGACAACTAATTTTTTTTAAAAATATTACAAGAACATTTCATAAATGTTTCTAAGATTGAAAATTTTTAATTGATATAGGGTCAAATAACTTTTTTCATATTGTTTGCCGCCGAAAACAAAAGATACCAGGAAAGAATTATTCTATAAAAGATAATAAAGTATTAATAATTCAAAGATATCATAATCTTTTTACCTTATTTTTAGGGCCTTTTTTTCATAGTTGCTATATTTCTTTACTTAAATTTTTGTCTTATTGTTAGGGCCTTATTTTTTCATAGTTGCTATATTTCTTTACTAAATTTTTTGGCCTTATTTTTGGAGCTTCATTTTATCATAGTTGCTATATTTTTTAGCCTAATTTTCGGAGCTTTATTTTTCCAGTCTTATTTTCGGGCTCTATTTTCTATTTAATTTTTGGGCCAAATTAATAAATTATTTACTCATTCATACGATTTTTTACATGTGGTATATGTCAAGTCGGCATTTTTTGCTTTATGACAATATTTTGCATGTTTTTGTTGCTTTAATTATTTTATTGTATTTTTTACATATATGTTATGACTAGTCGATTCCTCTAGTCATATATATATATATATATATATATATATATATATATATATATATATGACTAGAGGAATCCACTATATTTTTGCAGTGTAAATGAGTAAATAAATTCTTATAAGCATTTATTATAAGTACGAAACTAAGTCTCTTTCTCTCTCGCTCTCTTACATTCTCTCTCGATTTCCAACGTTTTTTCACACTTTCTCGTGCTTTTTCTCGCATTTTCACGTCTTTTCTGATTTTCTGTTGCTCCCTTACGATCTCTTTTGTTCTCTCATGCTTTCTCTTTCTTTCTGTCTCTTGCTGTCTTTTTCGCTTGCCTTCGCTTTTTGTTTTTTCTTTGTTCTTTTTCTCACTCTATCTTGCTCTTCTGCTTTTTTTACAACTTCTTGCATATTTGTCCTCTCTTGCATTTTTATCTTTTATTCTAATAAAGCATTTCACCCAAGCCTGTTATTTTTTAAAGGATTCATCAGTGGAGCGTCTTTTTTTAATTTTTTAATAACAGGCTCCACTCCAGATGCTTATTTGCTCAATATTTAGCAATAATTATTAAGCGGCTGATTTGACTATGCATCTTTATATGCAGCCAGTACTACAGCGCATCTCCACATGCAACCGATTCAACAGCGCAGCTCCATATGCAGCCGATTCAACAGCGCAGCCCTATGTACAGCCGATTCAACAGCGCATTCCCATATGCAGCCGATTTAACAGTGCATCCCCACACAGAAAGAAATTTGGCATAAACAGATTTCAATGTCTTTTTAAATACTAAATGTAATTACATTATAACTAACATTACTATTTTTGAATTTGTAAATGAAATAAGTAGTAATCTAGTCTAGGCGCCCAGAGGGTTTCGTATGAAGTTAGAGGTCCCACCAAGCAAGTAGGTGATTTATATGTATTTTGAGCCGCTGAATCCGAATTTGCAACTTGCTTTTCGCGCAAGTAGTCGAGTAATTTGTTATAAACAAATTAATTGTTTAAATGACTATCGTTTATGAACTACAATAGATGCAGTAATTTTCTCTGCAAAAACTTGTTCTTTAATAAAAAAAACAAAAAAAATCGTTCCTGTTGCGTTTCGATTCGATAATTAGAACCAGAGATATGGCAAATATATTGCAAAAAAACATAGAGACGTAGCGCTAGCGCGGTACGCCCTGGTAAAAAACCTTATAACTCGACTACTAATTGCTATTTTTTGAAGTTCAACATGTGTTTGAAAAATGTCAGAGTCTCAGCTTTAATGATAAATTGTTATATATTACTTTCAAATGTTAATAAATAAGCTAGAATGATTTAAAGCAGAAAAAATTTTCAATTTTTCAGAATTGTGTTTGTTTATAACGAAATAATATAGGTTAGCGAACAAAATATTTCTATATTTTTGATAAAGAATGATAGGAAATTTGATCTAGTTTAAGAATCTGTCCGGTTTTTCAAATTCAAGTAAGTAGAACCTGACATATCGCAAATTTAAGCTGTAGCGCCAACTCCTTGCAATACGACATATGTGTGCAATATAGCGATCGCTTTCCTTATTAAAAATTCTTTTATTATAAGGTAAGTAATCTCATTCTTTTCTAATAAAATCACTTTTGACTCGATTCTATTTTATATACTTTGTCATAATATTAATGATGTATAATCTTCGAGCATATACTACTGGAGGAAGCCTCCCAGCTATTAACTACGTTACAAGGCGAAGAGAGAAAAAGCCTCTATTTTGGTACGTGCTATCTCTCTCTCACTTTCTTAGTGGGAAACAGAAGCAGCCAATCAAATCAGGCGAGAGAGAGACAGCACGTACTCAAACAGAGGCTTTCTCTCTCTTCGCCTTGTAACGCTTTCTGCCATTCGGAGGCTTGCAAATTCGGATTCAGCAGCTCAAAATACATATAAATCACCTACTTGCTTGGTGGGACCTCTAACTTCATACGAAACCCTCTGGGCGCCTAGACTAATCTATTACTTCAATGTTCCTTGTAATACAGGATTCAATGTATGGACATATGAGATGTCAAGTTTCGTGATTGTTTATCGCCTTTTTGACATGTGGGATGTCCAAGCCTAGCATGGGGTATTTCAAAACTTCTTTAAATGGTATATTACAATTTTTAGAAAAACGCTTTAACGAATTCGAAATATATTATTTCGATTATTTCTGAAATCGTACACGAACAAAATATGGTAATCATTTATTGTCAAATTTCTTTCTGTGCATATGGAGCTGATTCAACAGCGCATCCCCATATGCAGCCGATGGTACTGTGAATTTTTAAATGCAATCTATATTACTGCGCATTTCCATGTATAGTCAATTCATCAGTGCTTTCTAAAATACATCATGATTTTGAATATTATATCAAATATTATTATATTAGATATCATAATATCTTCATTATATCAATATTTACAATATCAATTAAAATATTTCTTTATATACAATGTTTTTTGTATAAATTATGTCTTGATCATTCTTATTTTGTCCGTTGACAATAGCGCTCTTGCCTAAAAATAATTTTAAACTATTTTCATGTTTTGTCCTTAAAAGAGCAACATATAATTGTCCATGACTGAAAACGGGTGATGGCAAATATACACCAACTTTTTCATAAGATTGTTTCTGGGATTTATTAATAGTCATTGCAAAACCTAATCTAATAGGAAACTAATTTACCTTTGTTTTTCCCACTTGCCAATTCAGCTTGGATAGAATATCTTAGTAGGTTTTTACGATTAACCTTGTCCCGTTACAAAGTCCCTCGTTTACATTCCAATTTTACAAAAGAATTATAACAACTCCTACTTTTAAATGTAATTTATGAGGTAGAAGTCCATTGGGAATTAACGTATTTAAAAATTCTGTAGGAAATATAAAATCTAAATTTTCTTTGTTATCATCTTCGGCTGTATCAATACTTAATTCAACATAGTCTCCTTTTATTATATTCAAAACGTCGGTATTGATTTGAATAACATCATTATTTTCCGATAACTAATAACTATTGTTTGAAATTATTATCATTATCTGAAACTCGCAGATTTTCACTTAATGTCGTACGCATAAAATTTTGCCATGAAAAACTAAATTTAACCGAATTTTCTATAAAATTAAAATGATTTCCATGTCGAAACATTGGTAATGTTTGCCTATAATCTCCTGATACAATTACAGTTTTACCACCGAAGGGTTGGTGTTGTACATCGCATAAATCTTGAAAAAGACGATCAACTGCCTCAAAAGCAAAGGGTACGCCCCGTTAAGATAGTCAATTTTGCCTTGCCCCTGAAATTTTTGTTTGACCTTGTAACTTTGTTTTGGATTAAAAAAAATATTTTTTGTCATATTTGCAGACCGCGACCCCCCTCCCCCTGTCCACAGCATGGAAAAAATGACTTTTTCACTATTTATCTTTTTTCTCCGCATCTAGTCGGTAAAAAACCCCCAAGAGAATCGTGCTTATAGCTTAAATGGTTACAAATCATGAAGAAATTTTTCATGAAGATTTGATGATGCTATATAACCTAAAAGGATGAAAAAAAAATTCAAACCCTTCCTATTTTTACGGGAAATGTGGTACAGGGCCAATTTTTGCAAAAAAACTTGTATTTTGTTTAAAATTACTTGCCTGAATTTTTCCAGATATTTCCTGTTGGTGCGCAATAGTTAAAAATGCAAAAAAATCATTTTTTCGACGTTTTTGGCTGATTGTAGCTCATTTGCAGACTTTGTATTATTATTTATACTATGAAATTATATTCTAGAACTTTATTTATGAATTTAATTATGCAATCAAGCCAGAAAAATAAGATTTACAAATTTTTGCACGAATCCACATTTTAGATTAGGTATTTAAACACTTCTTTCATGATTTTGTTGATATTTCACTACTTTATATGTGATAAAATCTTTTCAATATTATATTGCTTTAATAAAAGAAAATATTTTAATAAATAAGTCATTTCACAGGTACAGCTATACAAGTACGGTCAAAATATCAACTTGAGATTACATATGAATTTATATTTCATAAGAAAAACTTATCAATACAAACATTATCATCATGATTTAATAATATGAACCTTGACTTTGGCATTTTTAACACTATGTAATCTAAATCTGCACTTAAGTCACACTTTTGTGAGAGCTATGTGGTCTATTTTTACACTATGTAAAAAAAATGTGAGCATGCGAGAACATTGAAATCTTGTTTACATGTCTCATATTAATATTACAATATTAAATGTTAAATTGTTAAAAAGTGCATATTATCCGTAATTATACAATATTGAATAGTTAAAAAGCGCATATAATCGTTTTAAAGATCATAAATGAAGTTTGCACTTATGTCATGTATTGTATTATATTATCTCCATTGACATAAGTACGAATCCAGTAACGTAACTCAAGTAACAATCGTTAGGCTGAAAGTTATAGTCTTTACTCAGTTCTCAGATATCTATCTGTGTTCTTACTCTTTTTCCATAAAAAGAACAAGGATTGAATATTTGAGAACTGAGTAAGAACTACAACTTCTAGCCTTAGACTTGAGTTGGGTCTATGAATTCGTGTTTTGAGTATTGAGTATGACTTGAAACTTAAGTCTCGTTACCTGAGTATCAGCTGTTACTTCAATTGAGAGCTACATAAAGAGGTTATCACAGTTAGTTATGAAACAAAATCATACAAATAAGATAGTCGCCGGTAAGGATCGATTTTCTTGGGTTTTTTTTACCGACTAGATGCGGAGAAAAAAGATAAATAGTGAAAAAGTCATTTTTTCCATGCTGTGGACAGGGGGAGGGGGGTCGCGGTCTGCAAATATGACAAAAAATATTTTTTTTTATCCAAAACAAAGTTACAAGGTCAAACAAAAATTTCAGGGGCAAGGCAAAATTGACTATCTTAACGGGGGGTAACCTTTGTAAGTCATCTGTTATATTCAATGTAGTTTCAATGCTGTGTCCACTGTTTTTCCATCAATCAATGAATTCACTGGTATACCTGTCCAAACAACACATAAATAATTTACATTATGATTATTTAAAATAAGCTATTAAAACGTTAAGTAAATAACTTTTTCCTGTTCCACCTGGTCCATCAATAAAAATACATTTTTTTTATTTTGATTTAAACTTTTCATAGTAGAGTCGAATATTTTTCTTTGTTTCTCAATTCATTTAGAATATCATTCTAATTTAAAATTGTTTCATCATCATCTTCTCTGTATGTGCTTATGTTAGGTAAATTAAAATCATTTAAAGAAAATCCATGGATGTAAATTATTTTGAATAAAATTCAATGCCAATATTTTGCCTACATCTTTTTCGTATTTAGGATGATAAAGCTTATCTTTATATTTTTCGTATAAATTTCGTGCATTTGTGGGATTATGAAAAATGCAAATAAAAACAAATAATTCACAAAGAGCACGAGGGAATGCTGTTAATTATACTTCCTCTAAACATCTTTCCCATTCTTCATCTTCATTAATTAATTGTTTAGCTCCAGCTGCTTCATAAAACGAAGTATATATTACATTATCAACAGTACGTAAATCTTCAAGAGATGTGGCGCCTTCAACATGTAATAATGATAATCTAATAAAGTAGCGTTCTCTATCTTTTGTATTTACCAAATACATTCTACGAAGTATTGGTTTCCTTTTTTTTTTATCCCACTTTTTTAGTTTTTCGTCAAATGTATAAAAATGCGGTATTTCTGTATACAAGTAATCTCGAGCTTCTAAATCTCCTCGATTCAATTCAAAATATGCTGTTAATGTTGTTCCCACATTTTTCTGCATGATCGTTTCTTCTTTTCCTTCTTTAAAAAATACATTTTGTTGATTCCCTTCATAAACGCTTAGACTTTTTATGGTATGTGAAATAACATGTAAAGGATATTCTAATAATCTGTGCATTGCTTTAGGCGGACATAAATATCGTGTATTTATGTATTGTTGTATTTCATCATATTCATCATTTTCATTATTGTCATTTTGAAAAGTGTCTTTCTTTCCTGGTTGGAAATCAACATTCGCTTCGCATATTTTAATGTATGCACAATCATGACCTTTATAACAATATTTAAATGAATATTTAATGCATTGTACAGTGCAACATACTTCTACGTTTTTATGTGCATTATATTTTAATAATAAGTAAGGATTATAAGGAACAACAAATCCATTATCTGCTACTCTTTCTTTAAATTTATTCTTAAAAATTATTTTGACGCCATCATTCTTAAGTTTGTATAATGGATAGCCATTGGATTTAAATACTGTTGAATTATTAAATTTTTTGGGAAACTTTTTGTACATTGTTTCGTATTTTTATCCATACATGGACAGTTTATATTTTGCATACCACAGGGACTTGTATCATAAATTGTTTAAAAATACTATATAATTTTGGATAAATATTTTTATTTGGGATTTCTGCACTTATTATTTCATTGACTCCCTGTTGAAAAAATCCACCTGGATTTCCACGTGGATTACCCATGTGGAAATCTACGTGGATTTCTCATGGATTCCATGTGGATTCGCATAGGAATCCACGCGGATTACCCACGTGGATTTCCACGTAAAAAAATCCATGTGGATTTTATGAAAGCTATGTTGATTTTATAAAACCCTTGTGGACTGTTGAAGAATCCATATGGATTTTATGAAATCTATGTGGATTTTCAAGAAACCCACATAGATTTTATAAAATCTGTGATAATTTTATGTACTCCTCGTGGATTTTTAAGAAATCCATATGAATTTTGTGAAATCCATGTGGATTTTTAGGTAATATACGTAGATTTTTTACTTGGATATCCACGTGGATTTAAATGAAAATCCACGTGGAAATCTACATAGACGTTTGAAATAGGAAAGAACTCGATATTTATTTCGCATTTAAAGTAAAAACCAAAAACGAGGTAAACCTCGTAATTTCAGCTCTTTGAAGATCAAACAGCTTCTATGATTCAACTGAGAGTATTCTTATATATCTGCGACTTAGAAATTCATATGATGGATCACAAAACTTAGAGAAACGCCACCTTGTGACTTACTGTCCAATTGATGATTGATTACATCGATTCTATTTTAAATCGATAGGTGGTGTTTTTCTAAATTTTGTAATCCCTGATACAAATTACAAAAACGCAGATATATAAAGCCAGAATACTCTTAGTTAGTTCGTAGAAGCTCTTTAATCTTCAAAGAGTTGAAACTACGAGGTTTACCTCGTTTTTGGTTTTTACTTTGAATGCGAAATAAATATTGAGGTATTTCCTATTCAAAATATCCATGTGGATTTCCACGTAGATTTTCATTTGAATCCACATAGATATCCAAGTAAAAAATCTACGTAGATTACCTAAAAATCCACATAGATTTCTAAAAGTACACATGGATTTCTAAATATCCACATAGATTTCTAAATATCCACATGGATTTTTCTGAATATCCACATGGATTTCTAATTATCCACATGGATTTTTAAATATCCACATGGATTTTCCAAATCCGTATGGAGTTTTTAAAAATCTACGAGGAGTACATAAAATTGACACAGATTTTTTTATTTAAATCTACGTGGATATCCAAATAAAAAATCTACGTAGATTACCTAAAAATCCACATGGATTTAATAATATCCAGATGAATTTCTAAATATCCACATGGATTTCACAAAACCCATATGGATTTTTTTTAAATCCACGAGAAGTACATAAAATTAACACAGATTTTATAAAATCCGTGCGGGTTCCTTGAAAGTCCACATAGATTTCATGTAATCTATATGGATTCTCTAACAGTCCACGAGGGCTTTATAAAATCAACATGGCTTTCATATAATCCACATGGATTTTTTACGTAGAAATCCATGTGGGTAATCCGCGTGGATTCCTATGCAAATCCACATGGAATCCATGTAAGACCCACGTGGATTTCCACATGGTTAATCCACGTGGAAATCCAGGTGGATTTTTTCAGTAGGGCTTTATCGGGAATGTTAATTTTATCATTTTTATCTAAGAATAATAACATATGCATATGTGGCATTCCTCGTTTTTGAAATTCAATTACGTAACTATACGCAACACATTTTCCAAATATTCCTATTTTAATTACTAAATTTTTAAATTCTTCCACTTTTTGATAAAATACTTTTGTTACAATATCCGGTCTATCTATTAAATTTTCATAATTATCCAAGTTTTCAGTTATTTCTTTTCAATGTGGATTACACATTATAGTTAAAAAAGGTCAGGTTTACCATGATAATTTACAAGTGTCATCACGTCCTTGTAATTTTGTTTTATAAATCGTGGACTGCCTGTAAAATTTAATGGTTTATATGACCATTTTTCCAATTTTTGACGATTCTAATGCTTTTTTGTTATGTCAATACTCCATTACTCCTTTGTATCAATCACTTCTCAATATATTTTGATTTTTTCGTATAAAATATAACCTATTAGCGGATATGTCATAGAATTTGTATGTTTGCTAATTGTTGGTATACTAATTGGTTTTATATACTTAGAGTAAATGACAATATCACGTTCGATAGGAGGAAGATCATCTTTTCCAACATATACAATCGCGACTTCATTACAGGTAGGTATGTTATGTCTATTTTTATCCAAATTGTTATTGCGGACAATAGACATTGTAACTGTTCTTGGATGACAATTGATTTTTGCACATCGTTGTAGTTCTTCTTTTTATACTTCATGCATCATTTTATAGGCTTTTGCATGAAGGTTAATGTTTCTTATCAAATTATCTAATTCTTTTAATAATACTGGATTGGTATTGAATTTATTACGTTCAATCGTTGCCATTTTATTATCTAAAACATATACAGTACCGGACAATCATTCTGAGCAGGTTATCAAATTTTTGCTTCGACTTTGAAAAAGCGTATCTTCTTCAATTTTGATCCTAGAAAAAATTAAAAAAAACCATTTTAAAGTATTCTTTAAATGCTTTCTTTTTAGCTTACTTACATTTTTTAACGATATTAAAAAAAAAAATAATCGCTTTGGCAATTTTGAAATTTTTTTCATTTTTGCATTTTTCTTCAATCAGCTTTAGTTTTTTAAATGATTGAGCTAGAAAAAATTTGAAAAAAGATTTGGAAAGGGTTCTAAAAATGCTATTTGCAGCTATTTTTACAAAAATTTTTTAGTTATTTTTTGTCAAGTTTTAAGCATATAAAGTTATCGAGCTAATACTTTTTCAGTTGTAAAAAACACTTGAATAGCAAGTAGAAAATAATCGCTGGCGAAGTAGAAATTTAATTTTAGTATTCATTATTAATAATAAAACATAATAAAGTATGAAACAACAAAAAGCTTTATTTTGCAAAAATTATATCATAGAAATCAAAAGTTTTGCACCAGCGATTATTTTCTACTTGCTATTCAAGTGTTTTTTACAACTGCAAAAGTATTAGATCAATAACTTTATATGCTTAAAACTTGACAAAAAATAATTAAAAAATTTTTGTAAAAATAGCTGCAAATAGTATTTTTAGAGCCCTTTTCAAATCTTTTTTTAAATTTTTTCTAGCTCAATCATTTAAAAAACTACAGCTGGTTGAAGAAAAATGCAAAAATGAAAAAAATTTCAAATTTGCCAAAGCAATAATTTTTTTTTTAAATATCGTTAAAAAAATGTTAGTAAGCTAAAAAGAAAGCATTTAAAGAATACTTTAAAATGCTTTTTTTAAATTTTTTCTAGTATCAAAATTGAAGAAGATACGCTTTTTCAAAGTCGAAGCAAAAATTTGATAACCTGCTCAGAATGATTGTCCGGTACTGTAATTGTCCATATTTACGTGCTTCATCTTTATTGGGATGCAAAGCATACACATTATGATAAATTTGTCCACGTATTTTCATAACTTGTTTTATAACTTATTCATATTTTGGTCAATTATCAAAATTAGCACCAAAACTTGCGAATCCTAAAGCATTATCGTATAATGTTACATTTTTTCGAAAATCACTACTTTCTTTTGTTAATTCGGTTGCTAAAAGTTTTAATCGTTCTGGGTAAGGAGGATCGTCTAACAATTCTACCTTAACTTTATGACAACAATTGGAGAAATCTTTACTTTTACTATATTCGAAAGCAAAATGCTTCGCATCACAGTAAACACATGTATGTGTCATGGAGCCATACATGTGTTTAAGTAAGTTTCAGATATAACATATTCATCAAAATATATATTTGCAATACAACCAATAAGTTTAGAATTACTTCCTTCTGCTAGAACTTTTTCATTCAATTTTTTTAATTTAATTCTTTTATAATTTTATCTTTTTTTTTGGTTATCATAACATTATCATTGTTATTACAAATATTATTATTATTGTTATTTTCAATATAATAATTATTGTCTTCAATTTTCAATCGTTTACACTTTATAAGTAACGTTTTTAATTGATAAGAATCCTATTTATATTTTCGCTTTCTCTCATCTGTTGGTTTATGCATTCCAATATTATAATTAAAATGTTTAAATTGGTAAAAATCATTATTCATTTGCGTTTTGTCAATAATATCTTAAATTTCCAATTGTTGATTGTCAATTTGTTTAATAATTTCCATTTTATTGTATTAAGCATAATGTTCATTTTTTAATTTTCTATAAGTATTTCTTTTGCGATAATATAATGCTTCTTTTTTACGTAGCTGTTTTAATTCATCAGTATTTATACTTTGAATCGATTTTACTTTTGATATTCTATTCTCTTCTAATATTTTTTCATATTTATTTGATTGTTCTTTTTTTAATTTTATATAAGTTTCTTTCTTACGTCAAGCCTCATTCGCACGTATTTGTTCCAATTCATCATTACTTCTTTTTCCCTTGGATTCCATTTTGATTTACTTAGTATTTTTTAACTTTTCTATACATCTATTTGGTTCAGAATCTTTTAATTTTATGTAAGCTTCTTTCTTACTTGAAGTCTCATTAGAACGTATTTGTTCCAATTGATCATTGATTTTTTTTCTTGAATTCTAATTTCGTTTTCTTACTATTTTCTAACTTTTCTTTATATTTATTTGGTTGTTCCATTTTCATTTTTAAATAAGCTTTTTCCTTTTGTAAAGCATCATTGACACGTTTTTGTTCTAATTTGTTACTTTTTTTCCAGCATTTTTGTAATCTTCTGTTTTATTGCATTTATTCGATATTTATTTGATTTTTCTGTCACCTTTTTCTTAATCAATTCTGTTATACATGAAGATCCTTTGTTATCTATTCCTATTGATTTAATTTTATCTCATTATTCCTAATTTTATCATCGTTATAATTTATGCTAATATCATCAAAATCCATTAAATAATCATTTTGTCTTAAAAATTTTTTTTCTGAAAAGTCATTGTCAATTTCCATCGGAATCATTTGAAGAATAGAATCCTTTGGTTTGCAATACATTTGTATTATTTTTTTTTGTTCTGCTAATAGATGCATTTGTAATTTTTTTTCAAGAAGTTCAATCTCAGCGTTATCTAAATTTTAATGGTATTTTATATGAATAAGGTCATGACAAAAACTTCTTCTTATCATGTCCGGTGGATTATTGTAATTAATAGATGCATTATTATAATTATGTAAAATTGGAAACATTGTTATTTGCTGTGTTTCAAAAATTTTTAATAAATGTAATCGCGTTTGAGAAATATCGTATTTTAAGCAACACGGACATAAATTGTAAAGTATTGCAACAGCAAAAGCAATTGCGAAAACGCCGCAATCATAATTATTTGTTTGTGATTGTACTGTTTCGAAAACTATGCTTAATTCTGATTTGTTCGGAAATAATTTGTTTATATAGATTTTATATTCATCTTGTAAATATTTAAGATTTAAGCTGTTACATATATAAATTATTTTATTATTATAATACATACAAATCCAGTGACATTTTTTGGAATTTCCAGAAAATAATAATTGTATAAATTCGGTATCAATAGGTACTGAATTAATGTATTGCGGTCTTTGGATAAGTAAAGTTGATTGGATATTAAATAAGGTACACCGGTTTAAAATATTATTAAATTCTAATATATGAATATCAGTTAACATAGAAGCAATTCCCCTATACAATCCTTGTCCTTTAACACTTAATTTATTTTCCTCAGTCAGACCCATTATTGAAAATTAATTGTTTCAACACTTTTTATCTACTTTAAATAGACTTAGAATTACTTTTATATTAACTTATTTGATTAATTGTATTTTCATTCGTAAAAGCTGAAAAACAAAAAAAAAATTATGAAAAATGCTATGAATTGTCATTAGAAAAAAATTGAATGCTAATAATATTAAGTCTTAGCATTAATTTAATTAACTGCACAAAATACTTTTCACAAATCTTTTTACTCTATCTCATTTATTTTTACTTAGATGATGAAAATAGCAAGATGAACTTTAAATGATTTTCATTTCTTTTTTCAATTTTGCAATTTTCCAAAAATTAATAGCTAAAATAATATGATATACTATACAAATTCTTTTCAATTACCTGATTAATTAATGAATATATCATGAATAATCTCCGAAAAGTTATTTATGTAAATCTAATTTCGTTTTTATTTTATTAAGAGGCGGTCGGAACCAAATCGGTTACTTAGTTCAGTGTTTATAATAAATGCTTATAATAATTTATTTACTCATTCATACGACATTTAGTCAATACCTCTAGTCATATACATGCATAATTTAAAATAGTTAAAGCCACAATAATAAACAAAATATTATCGTCAGGCGAAAAATACCATTTCATAGTCAAAGCGACAGTTTTTTGCATGTGATATATGTCAAGTCGGCATTTTTCGCTTTATGGCAATATTTTGCATGTGTTTGTCGCTTTAATTATTTTATTGTATTTTTTACATATATAACTAGAGGAATCGACTATATTCCCTACTAAAAAATCTCAGGTGAGTAATCACCTGATTTCTCAGGTGATTAATCATGTCAAAATCTCATGTGATGATTTTTTTGGTTTTTACACGTTTTAAAGCATACTTAGTCAATTGCGAACTATTTTTAAAAATTTTTTAAAAATTTGGTCTTAAAAAAAATTTTGACTCATTTTACAAAAAATTTTCTAAGTTCAATTTTTCAAAAATTTTCAAAAATAGTTCGCAATTGATTAAGCATAGTTTGAAACGTGTAAAAACCAAAAAAATCATCACATGAGATTTTGGCATGATTAATCACCTGAGATTTTTTAGTAGGGTTTTTGCAGTGTAAATGAGTAAATAAATTTTTATAAGCATTTATTATAAGTATCAAACTAAGTAACTTCAAAACAGTTTTTCTTAAATATTGAATTTTAAAAATCTTTGGTTTGCTTTTAAATAATATTTTTTTCTCATCCCCTGGCGAAAAGTACGTCAAAAGACGTCTACTTCGCGAGAGAGAAGCGAAGCATTATCCACGGCGGCTCGGCACACTAGGGATGCGCAATTGTTTTGACGCTCTGTTTTTCACGGCAGTTAAGAATAGAGAGGGTTATGTCTATCCTTCTCTGGCCGCCGGCTTTAAGCATTGACTCTCTCCCTCTCTCTTTCTTTTTCATAAAGAATAAAGAGGGTTGCGTCTATCCTTCTCTGTCCGCCGGCTTTAAGCATTGACTCTCTCCCTCTCTCTTTCTTTCTCTTATATGTACAATAAAGGTAGCCTCGAATAGAGAGGGCTATGTCTAGCCTTCTTTATTTGCCGGTTACAACAAGCATTTTAAACCCTGTTAAAAAAAACTACGTGGGTACCCACGTGGGGGCACACGTAGGTTCCCACGTAGGTACCCACGTGGGATCCCACGTTGTTTTTTTTGACAGGGAAGTAACTTTTTCTTTATCTTTCTTATAGTAATTTTAAATATTTTATTATTAAAATCTAACTTGTTTTATTTTGTGAATTATAAATTGCAGTGTGTTATAAAGTGTGTAAATTATAAAATGTGAGTGAAATATTGATGGTTTATTTTAATGATTTATCATCAATGGGAGTGGGGCAGAGAAGGATAGAACATACTCGGTCGAAAGCAGCAGAGTAGATAAGCTATGGGGTTTCTGGCTCACTGCATTTCTAGCTCACTGCATTACTGGCTCACTGCATTTCTAGCTCACTACATTTCTAGCTCACTACATTTCTAACTCAGTGACTTTGAGAGTCAGGTGGGTTAGAAATGCAGGTGAGTCAGAAATGTCGTAAGCCAGAAATACAGGTGAGCCAGAATGTCGTGAGCCAGAAATGTCGTGAGCCAAGAACCCCATAGCGAGAAGGCGAGCTGCCGGCGGCCGGCTGCGGGCTGTTGACTGCAGTATTGACGCAGGGGATGGGAGACTATAGCTCAAGCGAGCTACAAACGACATAGGGTTTTTAGGGGAATCCCCCAATCGCATGCTTTAAACGCAATCTCTTATACTACTACATATTCAAGCATCTAAAGCTTTTTATATTTTATATCTTTAGATGGTGTTTGTAATTTATATTTTTCATAGTACTCTTTCCATGTGGTTTTCTCATCTTTCACCTTTTTATCAGGAGGAAGAAGAGGAGTGTACTCTGAAGAATTTTTAGTGTTGTAACTCGATGTCTGTCCCGATCATGAAATGAATGTGAATTATGATGTGTATGCTTTTTATAGGAAGTGGTGAGAGCCCCAATCATCGCCCTCCACCTGTGAGATACATCCATTAATCATTATCTCTCCTTTTTACTTCCTATGGTAGCATAAATAAACTTATTTATTTTTAGTAAAGTATTTTTTCATAAGTCTGACATTGTGCAGAGCGCAACGAGCTTTGTACGTATCATTGTGATTTGGATAAACAGTCACTAGCTTTATTTTATCAGTTGGTGGAAAACCCATTTCTGTGACGTCGCATACTTTAAACTTGAAGCGTTCTAGCCATTTTTTTCTTATACTACCCACGACAAAAATTTTGGTCGCATCACGTAAGGCTTCTCTAAGAATATTGCCTACGTCAGTATAGGGAATGGTACCAGAGTTGCGTGACAAACCATGGTAGTAATACTTTAACCACGTATTTTGTTCTTTGTACTCATCCGAAAGTCTACGCCAGGAATATGGCTTGTTGAAAAGGAGTACCAGAGGTTCGGTATCATCGTTGAGCGGCATTATAGCCAACTCTTTAAGAATATAGTCATCACCAAACTGTTTGAAATCTTGCATATCCACCAAGTACTCCATGCTGATTAATAACTTTTCACAGTACTAATTCACTATCTTTATTTACACGAGTGTCTTCCCAGTCCATAACCCAATCACTGAAATCACTGAAATACAACTTCTGTATTGATTTAACGTTGTTAACAGCACACGTATTTTTATACATGCAATTATGATGTGAACAAGAGTCTATTTTAGTTAGCCGTTGATCAAAATTTGGAATACCTAGTTCACTAATATCCACAACTTTAAAATCAAATTCCTCCAACCACTCTTTTTTCACTTGACCAATTACAAAAACTTGTGTAGCGTTCTGCAAAGTTTGTCGAAGAATTTTTTCTATTTCAGTATACTCATGATTTCCAGAATTCCAAGCTAGTCCATGATAGCAAAGCTCGAGCCAGAGATTTTCACGCTTGTATTTCGTAGTTAACTTTTTTCATGGAAAAGGTGGTTTGAAAAGATGTACTGTAGGTTCAGCCGATTCAACGAGAGGAACAGCAGCCAACTCTTTTAAAACAAATTCTTTACCTGGCTTTTTAAAACCTTGTAAGTCCACTGCGTATTCCATCTTGTTAAAGAATGAGATCCCAGCTTGCGCTCGCTTTCTTATATCCTACTATCCCCACTCCTTTGCCGACTATCCCCACTCCTTTGCAGACGATCCCCTCTCCTTTGTAGACTATCCTCACTCCTTTAGACTAATTTTCTAACATCACCGCTTATGGCGTTGTATTCTATGATTCTATCATGTAAGATGAGACAATAAGCTGAAGTTCCAGCTGGAAAGTTTTGTTTGGTCTTGAATTCAAAACGAACATCAACAGGTGCACTCTTCAGAGAATCATTTTGTTTTAAACAATCGATGACTATCAGTGGCATGTAATTGATATAATCTGATTTTTTCTTACTATGGACTCCTTTCCATAGTATGCATTTTGGAAATTAGCGTAAATATCGTATAATATTGCATACTGATTATTGGCAATATCAAGATTCATATTTCCGTAAGGATAGTATTGAGAATTAAGAAATAGTTATACATTGCTCAAATTGCAGTGATCAAACTGACTGGCGTTAGCAGTTTTTTGTCCTTTTCGATTTGTCTGGAAACCAAGAATGATAAAACGAGACTTCTCCAGCTGATTAGATGTTTTGACTGTCCATACATGTCTCGTTGATGCAGGTAATAATGGATATTCGTATAATTCCCAGGAACGAAAACTCATTGAGATAGGTTTATTTTTCTCGATTTGTCGAAGCATGCGAATTTTACATTCATTGGATAACTGTATGTGAGGCATAAGCCACTCGATCGTTAAAAGATCAATTTTGAAATCTTCGTAAGCATTAGTAGCATTCGCCGTTTGTATTACTGCGTTAATATCGTTCCTGGAATCTCGTGAGGATAAGTTCATGTTTAACATTGACTATGATTTTGCGATAATCTTCGGCAAAGCCTAAAATCATACTGAGAGGTATGAAAATATCAAAATAGCCATTATTATTAATAGCAGCTCTTATTTTTAAGCCTTGGCTTTTCAAAAACTGAATGTTCTGCCGTGTTAATACTTTGACTTGTCGATGACGACTGATGTTCGAATGCCATCTTGATTTACTTATATACCCTTTGTTATTTTTACGGTCATAAACCACACCCATTTTTTATACTGATTTAATATGTAATCTAACTGTAATAGTTTCTCCACGAAAGTTTATTAAATTCCCGTCTTGATCGGCTATGCGCACTTGTAAATGATCTATGCTCTTGACAATGACTGGAAGGTAAATGACCTGTGATGGAACTTCAATGATCTTATATCCTGGTGGGGCTGCAGGAAAGAATTCATGTATCGTGTGCACTCGTCGACCGTTTATATAGGCACCAGAGACGATATTGCACTCGACTCGAAGAGCGTTGACCCTCAGGATAGCTACAGGTAAGTCTGAATGATTCGTGACATCAGCAGGAAGTACACGTTTTGCGAAGCCTAATAAAGGTCCTATTGAACGTTCTGGTCGAAAATCAATCGGATGATTACACTTTATTTCACTACGAAGTGTATTATTGTTTGGTTTAATACTGATTAATATACTTTTTGCCGTCAATGTTTCACTGAGATAGTTCTCTATATCTTCGATCTCATAACTACCAGTCGGTAAAACAATTTCTTCCTGTCCAACGTGGAATAGATTACTACCCTTGTCGATATTAGGTATAGAATTGAATGTCATGAAAGCAACTAATCCGAGAACGTAATTCTTGTCAGGTGAGAGTCCAATCGGTGGAAAATACTGTTCTTCCAGTACAGATGATGTGCCTGAAAGACTCAAAGTCAATGAATCTGCCGTGATTGTTGAACGTATAATGAACAAATACTTATCACTCTTTTCTTTATATATCAAGAGTGTTGCTCAAAAATCTTAGACAAAGATGACCGCAGTTAAAAGTGTCAAAGTCTCGATATCTCTCAGGATTATACTTGACGTTGTCTACTTTCAGATATGTCATTAAATCCAAGGGAGGTTGAAGATCACCGAAGCTATCGAAATACACAACATCGTTTCCTCGTTTGCGATATGCTACCCAGTGCGTTCCAGGTCCATCCGCATCATCGAGATTAACAATAGCTGATTCTCTATAGCGTGGTCCGCTAATAGGCATAGCATTCCTCATGAATACTCCTCGAAAATTTGAGATTTTTAGGATTTTTGCATACTTGATGATATCAGCATCGGTGAGTGCTCTTTGAAGTAATTTTACTTTGAGGATCTTTTTTTTAAAGAATTCTTTGGTTTCATATGAAGACCGAGACCAGTTTTATATAGTTTCAAGTAAAGACCTTTACCAAGAGCTATTTCTTCCATCTTTATATTATGTCTCTTATTCTCTTCCAATTGTTGTTTAGCAGCTTTGGAATCGTTTACCGCTTTAGCGATTCCAGCGGCACTTCCAGCTATACCACCGACAGCACTCAAACCTGCAAAGATTGGTATGAGGAATGGTAAGAAACCTCCTACTTTCTTGGAACTGGTAAAGTACGTGGAATTTTTACATTTTGTTTACCACCTGCTTTTTTAACAGCACTTCGTGCACCTTTTAGAGCTGACAGAATGGCTTTTCGAGCACATTTTGTAGGAACAATTGATTCTGATGCAGCCTTTACTATTGTATCGAAAGTAGTAGAAGGCTTCTTCATGCCCATTCCGAATTTAGACTTTACTTTTATAATGTTTTTAATTGCAAATGCAGCTGCTTTTTCTCCAAAGCTAGCGTCTTTTGATGAAATTCTTTGATTAGCTTTTTCAGCTAAAATTCTATCAGAAGCGTTTCTGGCTTCTACGTTTTCACGATTCTGTGAATAAGCAATGTCGTGCTCTTTACAAGCTCTATCGAGAGGATTGGTTCCTGGATCACCTCTAGCTAAACGTTTAGCTAATCTTGTACCGGGTCCACAGTATTGGTAGCCGGGTATATGAAGTTCGATTGGAAGACTATTAAGAAGCTTGTTGACAAAACCTTGACCACGTCGTCGTTGTCTATATACGATCATCACACTTCGAAGACTAAATGAAGACTGAGGCATTGGGTATAAAAGCCCTGTATTTATAGCTGGTCAATCATTCGTATGTCAGACGTGCTGTCATAATGAATTTCAAAGAACAATCCGTTAAGCTACCGATAGAAAATTTCGATACTATCGTGGAGCATGAGAAGAAATTAAAGAGGCATGGAGACTTACTTCGAAACAGTATTCGAGCTGTATTTTGCGGTCCATCAAATTGTGGTAAAACCAATAGTCTGTTAGCACTAATAACACATCCCAACGGTCTCAGGTTTGAAAACGTTTAAATGTATCTTTGAATCAACCAAAGTACAAGTTTTTGAAGGATCTCCTAGAGCCTTTAGAAGGTGTGCAATACTTTCCCCTTAGTGAGCACGAATCTGTTGTAGCCCCTGATAATGCGCTTCCAAATTCTGTCATGATTTTTGATGATGTAGCCTGTGAAAAACAAGATAATATCAGAGCTTACTTCTGTATGGGTAGACACAAAGATGTTGATTGTTTCTATCTCTGTCAATCTTATGCTCGAATTCCAAAACATCTAGTCAGAGACAATATCAATTCGTTGGTGATTTTTCGTCAAGATGACGTCAATTTGAGACACTTATACGATGATCACGTCAATTCAGACATGACTTACGCGCAATTCAAAGAATTATGCTCCAAGTGTTGGACTGATGATAAATACGGATTTTTAATGATCGACAAAGATAGTTCGATCAATTCTGGTAGATATAGAAAAGGCTTTGATTGTTTTGCTATAAATATAGCGCGCACATAGTCCTAAGAAAACAATTCATCATTGTACGCTGAAGCGTCAACATGGCTGACATTAGACGAAAGAAAGATGTTCTACATCAACTTGTACAAGCACGCAATGCAGTTAAACGAAAATATAACTTGCTGAAGTTTGGAAAAGAGAATATTGAAAGAGCATTTGGCGAGACATTCAAACCTATCGTTGATCCTCTTCAGAAACTCGTTGCTACTACTGAGAAAAATAATGATTTTATACGTGACATAGCAAATAAAAAAGTCATAAAAAACAATTATACTTATTCCTCCTTCTTGCAGCCTTCTTCTCCTTCCTCTTCATCCGTTGATGATGATGATGATACGTCATTAAACGATACTATTCGACAAGTTGATACGGAATTTGAATCAGCTACAAGTGAGCAGGAATTAGAAAAAAAGAAAATGATTTATTGCTTGATAATAAGTACATTCATATGCTCAATGAGGATCAATCAAAACAATTGGATAAAGTTTATGGAGTGCGCAAGGAAGGTAATAGTTACTTAATTGGTGACTCACCTCTATTTTTCGAAGATAAAAACATTCGTATAAAAGATCAAAAATATCCAAAAACTAGAGGATTGTTAGAATTGTTAATTACGAAAAATCTTGATAGAGATCAGATAAACTCTAATGATATGCAAAATTACAAGAAGATTCTTGAAACTACTAATGCTCACAAACGACGCTACAGAAGTGATGAGTCTATTCGTACGCACAAAAGTAAGAAATTCGACAGTATCATTAGTCCTTTGTTTTCATTGAAAAAAAGAGGAGGATCGTTACCTCGATATAAAATTGCAAGAAGAGATACGAGAGTGGATTACATATACTGGGATGATCCAAACGAACTCGTTGATAGACTACGATTACTCATTGCTGAAAGAGAAGCTGGAAACCCTAGTGATACAAATGAGATACATTCAATTATAGAAGAGTTACGTGAAGGAGGCTATATATATTAAGGTGTAGACACCTATACCATGCATTATCAAAATGAGCGTCGATGTATTCGGACGTAATCTCAAACGAAGTGAGGGTAGTCGAGGACCTTCGGATATTGGCTATAAACTCACAAAAGATGGACAATACGATATGGAAAATAAGAGGCTTTGTAATCTCGCATCACCTAATCAACCCAATGAAGCTGTAAATTTAGATACTTTACAGCGTATCGTACGTTTGGAAGTTCAAAAATTATTAGATTCAATATCTAGTTTGAGAAGTTATCTCAATAACCTAGATAAAATTGTAGAGGTGCATAGAGACGAGCTAGATAAGAAATTCATACAAAGCCAGTTGGAAATTGAGACTATAAAAGGAGGCATTATCTCTGTTAGTGCAAAACAGTCAATCGATAATCATCGATGGAACAACGTCATAGACTTGTAGAAGAGCTTCACAAGCCAACACGTCGTAATTATCCTCGTCGAAAGTTTGATGTGCGAGGTTTGGACGAGACATGGCAAGCTGATCTGGTAGAGATGCAACCTTATTCTCGAGAAAACTAAGGCTACAAATACATGCTTACAGTTATAGATATTTTTTCCAAATACGCGTGGGCAGTCCCAGTTAAAAATAAAACTGGCGTAGAAGTCTCTGCAGCAATGAAATCTATATTATCAAAAGGTAGAGTGCCTAAGAATCTTCACACCGACAGAGGCAAGGAATTTTATAATTCAGATTTTCAAAAACTGATGCACAAGTACAAGATTAATTTATACTCAACATATAGCAGTTTGAAGGCATCGATCTGCGAACGTTTCAATCGCACTTTAAAAAATCTTATGTGAAAAAGTTCAGCTTATGTGATAATTACAAATGGTTGAATATCTTACCTGAATTAATAGCAGCTTATAATGAACGTAAGCATCGTACCATCGGAATGAAGCCTAAAGATGTAATAGCTGCTAATGAAGTCCAAGTTTTGTTGAAATTTGCTCATAAACGCAGAACCAAGAAGAAAAAGTTTAAGGTTGGTGACAAAGTCCGAGTTAGCAATGCGAAGCACATCTTCGAGAAAGGATATACTCCAAACTGGTCGACGGAGATATTCACAGTTGTACGGGTAGCAGCCACTGATCTAACGACGAATCATTTGAAAGATTATCAAGATCAACCCATCTCTGGTGGTTTCTATGCAGAGGAACTGCAGAAGGCCAAGTATCCAGACATTTATCTCGTAGAAAAAGTTGTCAAAAGACGTGGAAATCAAGTATTTGTCAAATGGCTAGGTTTTGACAGTTCTCATAATAGTTGGATTAATAAAACAGATATTTAATAAATTATATATATATATATATATATATATATTAATTATAAAAATAGTTTAAAAAGAAAATTGTATTTTTTCAAGTATGATAAAGAGTGTTATTTTTTGTAAAGGATTATCAAATAAATGTGAACACACAAATTGAGTGACAAATCAAAGAGTATTTATTTTGAAAAAAAAACTTATTTTACATGCTTTGTTGACTAGGATATACTCGATTTTAGCTAGTCGGCTAAAGTTTTATATATTTATCATAACATATATATATATACTAATACTATTAAATTTTAACACACTTATTTACACTAATCACTTGAACACTAGAAAACTCAATCTTGTAATCACCTTTGTAGGTTATAAATAGTTTAAGCTTATTTGCTGCTGCAGACATCTTATTAAATAAATCCTCATTCTTCACTAAAGCATCAGATACTTTCTTAGACAAGAATATATCAAATTTATTCTCGATGACAGCTACAGTTTTACAACCATATCTGGTAGTCACCTTTTTGAGCGCGAACACCATGTAATTATGACCTTCATCGAGCTCAGTCAACATTTTAGTTGGAAGAAAGCCTCCTAGAGCGATATTATTAATCTCGTTAAGATCCATCTGTAACAAAAAGATTTTAAAAAATTATTAATATTTAGAATTTATCTTATGTGCTAAAGAAAATTAAAGAAAAAAAAAATAATATTTACTAACCTCGATTTAGTTTTTTCAAAAGTTTCTACTCCTTTTAGTTGCTGGTTCTAGAAGCTCAGATCTCTGATGCAGGCTTCTTTCAACTTCTTTGATGATAGGAGATGTTCTCGATGGCTCTTCAGTTGACTGAATGAGTTCTGGCGTGCGAGACCTCTGCTCATATAGATCTCTTCCCACTTCTACTCCATCTCCCTTCTCTTGCGGGTTTTGCGGCGGCTCGATTGCAGCGGTAACTCCCCACTCTTCCTCCATCTCTTCAATGGCGTCAAGCCCCTCCAGATAGTGACCCCAGGGCAGTGTGTCCGTTAAGCCAATAATCATACATCGTTTGTCATCGTAAGCACTTAGAGCGATCTTCGTTGATTTCTCGGTGTACAGAACATGATGATCAGATCTGATGTTTCGCTGCTCTCGTTCCAAAATTTTATTCTCGCGCAAGCATTCGATGTAATCTTCAAAGGTGATGGTTGCTTTAACTACAGAGCTCTTGACACCTTTAGCTTTTTTGATAGGCTTTTTATTTTCAACTCTCACGCAGTACATTTTGCTTCTCAATCCAATAAACTCCAACATGATTTCACCATTACATTCATCTTTCATCAAGCCAATGATTTTCTTATTGACTCGCGGTATGTTGAATTGATTATTCTTGGGATAGTCAGATGTATCAAACTCGTGAATATCTTCCTTCATGATGTCATATATGTTGACATTGGTTATCTCATACACCAGGCTGTCAGTATCAGTGTATAATATTTTGCACTTATTTCCAATACGATTTCGCATATAATCATAATGAAACCTATACACTTGCGTTTTAGACAAGTCCAAAACGCAAAGTCCTACATATATAGGTTTTCGAATACAAATTTTCGTCTTCATAAGTTGTATTGCTACGAGATTTTCATCGAAGATAGTGCAACTATGAAAATTTGGTTTAGAGATAAGTGCCTCAGCACCATAGCGACCATCCCATTTACAGATCAATTTAATATCTACATGTTTCCGCTCGTTTTCCATCGTTTTGCCATAAACAGCATTGTTGAACAGTTTGAATAACATCTTCTCGAACTCATTTTTAGCGTTCTTGCGTTTTTCACTGTTCAAATCGATATATGGTTTTAACCATGCTTTCTGATCGAATTGCAAGGCTCGATGAATTTTTTTGAGTCGTGGTCCATGTTTAAGCGCTTGTTGGAGTGCTATGTAATGTATAACATAACGCTTTTTGTCATAGAGCGTGGTCATTAGTTTCTTCTGTTTGGATTCTGGTGGTGTCATGTGTTCAGCACAGAAAGGAAGATCTTTGTGAGCATCATGAAGCGTAACTGAATACTCCAAATCAACTTCGAGGATATAACCGATCGAGTTATCTTCAGGAACATCGAAAAAGTTTGGTTGATCAACGTCGAGCACCCACTTGAAACCACCGTAAGGTAGAGATTTGGTCATAGCCCAACCGTATAGATTATTGGCATCAAAATACATGAGATGTTTCTCGTCTTCATCAGCGTTGTAACCTTCTTTCATATATGGATTATTGGCTTTCGCATAGCGATTTGAGCATTGGCTGATACCTCCACGTTTTCCACGCTCGATGAACATGAGCATGTCGATGTCAGTCAAAAGTTCCAGTTCAACCTATTAAATTATTGATTAATTAATATATATAATCTTGATTGTTAGTTATAATAAATTTATTACCTTAGTGAACTTAAGCATGGCATCCCATGACAGGCCTGGAGTAGTGTAGTAGTGAGCTGGATCCAAATCATAAGCCTCGAGACAGTTGCTTCGAAAGTTTTCAAATACTTCAGCTAACAGCAATACGTCTGTTTTAAGGTATAAATCCGAGTATTGACCAAGAGTTTGAATCTGAAAAACTTTCCAAACATTCTTTGCATGTTGGTAGTCCTCAAGAGTGATATCGTCTTCGTACAAGCTGCTGAAGAAATCTGCTCTCGACGGTAGGTCAGTCTCATCAAGCTTATCTAAGGATGACACATAGTCATAAGGAAAAACACCTTTTCTTTTCAGTAAAGTGATTTGCTCTGAAGAGAATCCATCATCTTGATGAAATATTCGATCAACAGTGTCGAGTCTCTCCAAGTATGATGCGAGTTTTTCCAGAGACGATTGCATGAACTTGAATGAATCAATGAATCGTAAATTCATATCTGTACCCTCTACGGATTTGGTAAAAGGGATGTACTTTTCTTTCGTTTGAGGCAAAAGAAGCACTCGTCCTGGAAAACTGGTCGCTAACTCCATGATAAACAAATGCGCATCATAACCACTCAAGTCGTGGAAAATTACTGGTATAGTTCGCGAGTCTATGTAATTTAGATTACACGAGTTATGTGCAGGACCTCTGTATCTGAAAATAAATTTTTTTTTTTTATAATTTATCAAATATATTTTATATAATATTGTGAAAAAGTCAAGTACTTACTCTCCAGTGAAATGACAATGATCTCGAACCTTATGATCATCTGGACTAAAAATTTTTGAGCAAATATAGCATGAACGAGCTCTAGCAAAATCTGCTTTTTCTTGATCTGTCAATTCCTTCATAGGTTGAGGGTTCTGATACATTTCATTCAATTCCAAAGCTAAAGAATGAAGATTTTTTACGAACCACTTGGCTGGAGCTTCATCTTCCTCTCTTTGCTGTCGATAGCTTTTGTATACTGAACGAGTCTCGTCATAGCTGCATTTGACAAACAATCCTATGCTGAAAGCTTCGTGACGTTGATATTTCCGCTCGTCATCGATTGGACGTAGTAAGCACTCAAAGTCAGCATAACAACGAAAGGTACTCGATTATTGTGAGCGAAGTTTTTGAACTGTAACAGATTGTCCTTTTCACTGGGAAGCACAATTTTACATTCGTTCATTTTCTCGCAATCTATTGCATGTATAGCCAATTTTTCAGCTGTGTAAAAGAAATGTAAACAGCGATCACAAATATGTATCTTACTTTTACGAGCAGTGCACTGGCTTTTCACTAATCGAGAAAGATTTTTTATCCAAACGTAATGAAAGGTATGTGGTCTGTCAAAATCATCAAGTCGATTTTCTTCTACCTCATCGTCTTCATCGATATAAAAATTTTCCACTAGAAGCAAGTTAACGTGCTTATCTTTTTTCAATGCTATGAGATGAAGTGGTAAAACTTCATAGGTTTCGCGTTTCTTTTTCAAGATGTACACATTTACAGAAATATCATTTTGCTTTTCGAATTTCTTAACTTGTTTTGGTTGGACTGAGAATTCTATTCCACTAAAATCATACTCATTTTCATATCTTAAATAAGATGAGACACGTTCCACATGTTTCTGTACTGGATGCATTGCAGATATGATGGCCCATTTAAAATTGAAGGTTAAGCGCAATAGATATTATTATTACAAATATTTATGCACAAGAAAAAAAAATCTATCGCTTTGTTTTTGAGAAAAGTAAGGAACGCGAAAATATTATAAACATAATCTTTTACTTCGGCGTTCCTTACTTTTCTCAAAAACAAATCATTAGATTTTTTTTTTCTTGTGCATAGATATTCATAATAATAATATCTATTGCGATCAACCTTTATTTTGAAGATACACCGATTAATACTTGAGTAAATAACAAACAACTCAATTGTTACTCGGTCGGTATCAGGTTCTACTCCGGCCTGCTGTTAAGAGTAATGAATTATTTATATTCTAATCTATTTTATTATACATTCATTAAAAAGTTAATGTAATTTTGCATGTTATTTTTTTTCTTCTCAAAAATACTAAATAGTAGTTAAAATCTTAGAGTTCTAAGTTAGATTCAAAGATATGAGATGTGCTTAAGAAAATTAAATTAAATTTAGCAAAAATATAAATAATAGTTCTTTCGCTCAAAGATCTTATTTCAGTTTATAACTTTTTTTTGATGAAATATAAAAATATGACAGCTATGCTTTTGACAATTATTTTTTATTAATCTACTATTTAAAAAAAACTATTAATCAAATTTTTATAGCTGTAAGTCCATCAGATCAAGAGAGAGGTAAAGAATAATTCTTAAAATAAAGTTCGCTTAAGATCGTCTCTTCAAATAATAAGTTTTAGAGCTTTTTAACCACTTTAAGAAACTCAAATCATGTTTATAAAGTATTTTTCACATAATTTAATTTCAAATATTAACTTAACCACAGCAAAAATGTTCAAGTGTAAATTTACTGGTTTTTCTTCAAAAAAGCTAATTTTATGACAACTTTTTTTTTCCAGAATTTTAAAATAATCTAAATATAGATAAAACAAATATTTTTTATTAATCTACATGTAGAAACTAACTTTGAGTTATAATTTCAAAGCTGTAATGCTATTAGATTAAAAGATATGGAATATTTCTTAAATTTTCTACGCTGCGAGTTGTTCCTCTAAATAATCAGTTTTGAGGCTTTTCAACAGCTTTAAGAAACTCAAACCATGTTTGTGAAATACTTTCCACATAATTTGAGTTAAATATTCTATTCATTTGAGTTAAAAATGTCTGACTGTAACTCTGTCTGAATTATATATTAAAAAAGTTAAGAATGCATGCACATGGACATGCTCAAAAAGAAACAGAAAAAAACAAATAATTTGAACTACGTTTTAATAATTTGGTGACCCTGATAAGGACCAATTTTATTTGATTTTGCATAGCTAGCAATCACCTGTGATCGGAGATTCGACTATTCATGCAACATATACATATATATATATATATATATATAACCTATACGTATGGATTTAGTTGTCTTTTTATATTTTTCTAGAAAAAAATATTAAATAGAATAAGAAACAACGATCACCTCATGGAGAGAGATCTGATTGTTTCTCTATAATAGAAAATATTAATTGAAAAGAAATAATGATCACCTCGTTGAGAGAGAGATCAGATTATTTCTCTTTAAAAAAAAAAAATATCAATGAAAAATAAATAGCAATCACCTCATGGATCTTACTGTTTTCTCCTGACATAAGGATCGATTTCTACTCGAATTATATTGCATATAGTTAGCAATCACCCGCGAACGGAGATTTGGCTATTATGCAAATACATAACCTATTTAATAAGACAATTCTTATTCACAGAGATTTAGTTGTCTCTCTCTCTCTCTCGCGGGTTCCCTATTAAAAAAAATCAGGTGATGAATCACCTGATTTATCAGGTGATTTATCATGCCAAAACATCATGTAACGATTTTGTTGATCTTTACTCATTTTAAACCATGCTTAGTCAATTTAGAACAATTTTTGAAAATTTTGGAAAATTTTGAACTTAGAAAATTTTTTAGATAATTTGGTCTTAGAAAAAATTTTGACTAAATCACAAAAAAATTTCTAAGTTCAAAAATTTCAAAAATTTTTCAAAAATTGTTCTAAATTGACTAAGCATGGTTTAAAACGTGTAAAAACCAACAAAATCGATGCATGATATTTTGGCATGATAAATCACCTGATAAATCAGGTGACTTGTCACCTGATTTTTTTCACTAGGGTTACTATTAATGGCGTAGCGCCTTCTGATTAACTAGCTATACACATTTTTTCGTCCTAATACACCTCTGTAATTTTTTATTTTAACATGAATTAAAACTTAAAACTTATATTAATTACCTGTAAACACTTAAACACTTAGAATTTAAGAATTTTTAGCATTTAATAATTGTAATTGCACTTATGAAGCCTACTTGAACCGTATATGAACATACTATACTCACTTGTTATTCTACATTTTTCTTACCATAATTTTTTAAGCTTTTTCGTTTTTTTTTAATTAAATTTTAAATATTAATTTTAAATATTATTATTATTCATTGTAGTATTTTTCTTTATTGTGCCAGACAGGGGTTTTACCCCTAGACTAAATAAATAAATCAAAGTCTTTCAAAGAAACTTATTAAATTAAAAGAAACAACGATCACCTCATAGCGAGAGATCAGATTGTTTCTTTATAATAAAGAAAATATTAATTGAAAAGGAATAATGATCACCTCGTTGAGAGAGATCAGATTATTTCTCTTATAAAAAAAATATCAAACGAAAAGAAACAATGATCACCTCATAGCGAGAGATCAGATTGTTTCTTTATAATAAAGAAAAAAATAATTGAAGAGAAATAATGATCACCTCGTTAAGAGAGATCAGATTATTTCTCTTATGAAAAATATTGATAAATAGTTTATTGGCTCTTAAAAGGGCCGATTTGACTTTCAATCTCTTCTTCTTTTTTTCCTTGATTGTAACACCATTCCAGTTGTCTACCGATGTCATCTTATTTCCTTTCTAGTCTTGCTCTTCAACCTCGTGTCAATCCAAAAAAAGTAAAAATGAATTAGATTTCATTTTTACAATACTGCATGGGCTGTTTGACTCTCGTGGTACGACATGTCTCTGCAAGATACTGGCTGCTACCGAGGTCTCAACTGTTGCGCGCACTGTAGTCTATGTCGCGTCTCTATCCCCCACTGCTTCATTCGTACTCGACGCTGATTGGTCAGACGCGGCTTCGTTTGATTGGTGCGGCGTCGCTTCGCACGTTCGTATAAAAAGAGGCACACTGTCGCGATCGAAATCATTTTTCATGCGTTATGCGTATTTTAACCATGAAGAACGAAGCGCTGCCACTTTTTGTGTATTTGGACGTGCCGGACTTGGCGTTTATTCCGCCAAGTCCATCATCATCATCATCATCGGAGATTGATCTGCCGCTGCTGGAGTGGTCGCCCGGGTCACCCGAGCCTTTGGAAGAAGAGTCTTTGCCAGATTCTCCAGAGTCACCCGATCCGGAGCCACTGCCAGACCCGGAAAGTCCAGCTTCGCCCATTCAACAACCGGCAGTTGAATTAGAGGTGATTGATATTACTCAATCACCTGTAGTTCAACAGCCGGTTGCTGATGTGGAAATATTAGTTGAGATCATCAATCTTGATGATAGTGATGAAGATGAAGATGTTGAGCCGCCAAGGAGCAGAAGACGGCTAACGTTTTGAACACACAAATGATTTTAATTGGCCCTTTTCAGGGCCACCAATTATTTCAAACGTATGAACAATCATTTCTTTTTGTTTTCAACATAGCTATTTTTTTCCTCAAAGAGCTAATTTTGTGAGAACTTTTTTTTCTAAAATTTTAAAGTATTCTAGCTATGGTTACAACAAATATTTTCTATTAATCTACTAGTTGAAACTAACTTTGAGTAAGAACTTCAAAGCTATAAGGCTTTTAGATCGAAAGATATGGAATAATCTTTAAAATGTCAACGACTCTAGAATTTTTTTCAGATAATGAGTTTTGAAGCTTACAAATATCTTTAAGAAGCTCAAACCATGTTTCTAAAGTATTTTTTATTTAATATTTTATATAACAATAATTATATATATGTATATATACTCTCAAAGATTACTTTGAAATTTTAGAAAACGAATAAATCGTTCCAACGTTTAAAAAATTGGTGGCCCTGAAAAGGGCCGATTTTTTAAAATTATTTTGTTTCCTCAAGCAACTCTTCGACAGCTCGATCCATTTCTGCCTGCACTCTTGGATTTCTCAAGTTGATATCCAGTTTAGGTTTCTGGATATCAGCTTGAGAGACCTCAACAGGAGGAGATGGTAAACCAGTTACTGAACGTTGAACCTTCAGTTCGGCAACAGCTCTCCGGATGGCATTATATCTCTTAATTTCCTTCGTGCTGCGCCGATTCTTCTTCTTCTTGCGAAGCTGTTGCTGGCTAGCGTCCATAATGCCTTAATGAAGCAGTGAAAAAAGAAACCGTCTACTTATAGTCTTTCACACAGCTGTGGCGCACCAATCATATCGCGCGACCAAGCTGCTCCGCACCAATGGCGCGTCGCTATGTTTCACCCCTCTTAGCAACTTGTATTACGTTGATTTCGTAACATCCCCACTCTTCGTGACTTGTCTCGCGCTGTGTGTATAAAATGGAGCGTTTAGTCTCTGATATTTCATTCGTTCTTTCGACTTGGCAATTTAACATGGATCCAGAAGAAATCAAAGAATTGGAAATCTTCAGTCCAAGGACTTTTGCATTCTTGCAGGAAGGATTAGGAGAGTTTCAACCTCTTTTAATTGAAGAGATTGAAAACTTCGATTTTCCAAACATGGACTTTGGAGATGAGAACATTCAATGGGAAACATTGGAGCCGTTAATCATAGATGAGAAATTCCTGCCGCTACCACCTCTACGTCGACCAAGAACGCCTGTAGTTTCCACACCGGTCAAATCTTCGTCACCACCCCCAAGTCTTGAGATACCATCGCTATCGCCGATTTTATTATATAATCCGGCTTTACGTCGATACGAAGAGATGAAGGAAGAAGAAGAGGAGATAGAAGACACATCTATACCTTCTTCAGATTTTTCACCGGTGAAGAACATCGAGCCTTCATCATCATCACCTGAGATCATCAAAGAAGTGTTGCGATCAACACCTAAAAGGAAATTAGAAGAGGAAGAAGAAGACCAAAGACGAAAACGCTTAAAAAATATTAGGCGTAGATTAAATTATACAGTTTAAAAACTCTTAATAATAAAATCAGTTCTTTTCAGGGCTACAATGGTAATATAATCGGTCCTTTTTAGGGCCACAATGGTAAAAAACAATCGGCCCTTTTCAGGGCCATAAATTTTTTAAACGTTGGAACGATTTACTTCGTTAAATAAATAAAAACAAAATATATAATAAAATAATATTATATAATAATATAATTAATTATAAATAATTATTTTAATTTACAGGATTTTTTTAAATTTAAGCTTGATCAGTTTGAATTAAAAAAAATGCGACAGCCCGCAGCCGGCCGCCGGCAGCTCGCCTTCTCGCTATGGGGTTCTTGGCTTACGACATTTCTGGCTCATCTGCATTTCTGGCTCACGACATTTCTGACTCACCTGCATTTCTAACTCACCTGACTCTCAAAGTCACTGAGTTAGAAATGTAGTGAGCTAGAAATGTAGTGAGCTAGAAATGCAGTGAGCCAGAAATGCAGTGAGCCAGAAATGCAGTGAGCCAGAAACCCCATAGCTTATCTACTCAACAGGCGATTCATCGCGATATTTTTATTTTAATGATTTATCATCAAAAACGAATTATTACAACGGGTAAGTTGGACGTACTTTTCGCCGGAGATAAGAAAAAATCGTATATTCACCTCGGGAGAGAGGTTGACCAGCAATTGTTCGCGTATTTTCCCCCCTCGCTGCGCTCGGGGGACAATCTATACGCGAACATTTAATGGTCAACTTTTTACCCTCGGTGAATAATATACTATTATTCTAAAAAGAATTGAATTAAATCTAAGGGGAACAAGTGTTTGGTGCCCTAAATTGAGAATTTTATTGAGTAAAATAATATAATAACTCATAAGTTATTAGTTATAATAATTTTATGAACTGTTTTCACATTAGTTATAATAATGTTAAATATATTTTTATTATTCAAATAAATCATGATATCATGTAAATCCTATAAGCATAAGTTATTGAAAGTAAAATATATTGTAATATAATACAATCAGTGAAATGTAATCTAACGTAGCTATAATTATATCAAGATTTATTAAAAAAAACAATATGAATTATGAGCAAATCTTTATAAGTTACTAATTACAATAGTTTTCTAAACTTATTCACATAGTTTAAAATAATATTCAATAAATTATTCAGCAATATTGATATGTAAATTTTGAAAGTATAAATTATTCAAAATGAAATTTATTATAACATTATTGAATAAATGAAATATAATTTAATATAACAGTGATAATATAAAGATTTATTTGAGAAATATAAAATAGGTTGTTCTAACAACTATCAGTGTAACATTTAAGGGTATGGTTTCACGCTACTTTACCGATCGAAAATTATAATTTTATGAAATTACAATTTTTGAAAAAACTATACATCGGAATGAGTTTCCCTTTTATAGATCACTTCATTTAATTTCGATGAAGGGCGGAAACTCTAAAAATTAGTGGAAAAAAGTGTTAATCGAACATAATTAGAAAAACAAATTTCTCAGTTCGAAAAAATCAAATTTCTCAAAAACCGTGTTTCGTAGGGAAATTTCCTATTCAGGATCATTTTATTTTTGAAAAATGAAGGGCGGAAACTTGGTTTGATAAATTATATCGTAAAAAAGCAAAATTACATTTTTCTAAAAAGATGCGATCAGCTGTAAGAATACAATGGCCGTGCAAGAAGCCATTTTTCATAGTTGGCATCAATGCTAATGTATAGTTTGGTACGCGCCAACTTCAAATTCGAATTTTAAATGTATATTGAATTTGTTTTATATTTACAATTTCTACAAATAAACACTTTTTCAACATAAAACTGTTTTATTTTATTTAAAACATAAATATGTAAAAAATTTAATATTATAAGAGAGAACAATATAGTTTACATCAATTGCGAACTCATTATTTTTTTTTAAATTTTTATAATAGCAAAATAAGTAATTTATTCGTTTCTTTGCTTGAAACAAAATATTTTTTGAATAACTTTATTGAATTAACGAAACTTAGGCATATCTTAACCTATTTAGAATGAAAATATGTTTTGAAAAGCGAATGATAAGGATTACTTAATTTTATTGCTAATATAATTTTATTATATAATATAATCTCATCAAATATTATTTTATATTATCGATCTTTAAAAATAAACAGTTGTAAATAATTTTATTAAGATAAGCCCATATGGAAAAAATTTCTGGAAATACAGTCGACGATCTGAGTCCCGCCGCCTTCTCCTCCATCGACTCGCTCATGCGTTACCCCCCCACACAACATGAAATATTGCAGTGAAACTTTCACTGAAATATTGTGCTGAAATATTGTCACAAGATTGCAGCAATCTTGTCTTAACATTGCTAAGAGGTTTCATGAAACATTTCAGTGTGATATTGCTGCAAACTTGCTACAAGGTTACAGAAAATAATTTAAGCAATATTGCCAGGAACCTTTCATGAAAGGTTGCAGCGAGGTTTCTGCAAGGTTTTATAAAACATTTCATGAAATATTGCAAGAAACCTTTCATGAAAGGTTGCAGCGAGGTTTCTGCAAGATTTTAGAAACAATTCATGAAATATTGCAAGAAAACTTTCATGACATGTTTCAGCGAGGTTTCCAGCAAGATTTAGAAAACATTTCATAGAATATTGCAAGAAACCTTTCATGAAAGGTCGCAGCGAGATTTCTGAAAGATTTTATGAATATTTCATGAAATATTGCAAGAAACCTTTTATAAAAGGTTGCATAGAGGTTTCCAGCAAAATTTAGAAAACATTTTATAAAATATTGCAAGGAACCTTTCATGAAAGGTTGCAGCAAGGTTTCTGCAAGATTTTATAAATATTTCATGAAATTTCGCAAGAAACCTTTCATGAAAGATTGCAGCGAGGTTTCTGTAAGATTTTAGAAATATTTCATGAAATATTGCAAGAAAACTTTCACGAAAGGTTGCAGCGAGGTTTTCAGCACGATTTAGAAATTATTGCATAGAATATTGCAAGGAACCTTTCATGAAAGGTTGCAGCGAGGTTTCTGCAAGATTTTAGAAATATTTCATGAAATATTGGAAGAAACCTTTCATGAAAGGTTGCAGCGAGGTTTCTGTAAGACTTTAGAAACATTTCATGAAATATTGCAAGAAAACTTTCACGAAAGGTTGCAGCGAGGTTTCTGCAAGATTTTAGAAACATTTCATGAAATATTGGACGAAAACTTTCACGACATGTTTCAGCGAGGTTTTCAGCAAAATTTAGAAAACATTTCATGGAATATTGCAAGGAACCTTTCATGGAAGGTTGCAGCAAGTTTTCTGCAAGATTTTAGAAATATTTCATGAAATATTGCAAGAAACCTTTCATGGAAGGTTGCAGCGCGGTTTCTGTAAGACTCTAAAAACATTTCATGAAATATTGCAAGAAAACTTTTATTACATGTTTCAGCGGGATTTTTAGCAAGATTTAGACAACATTTTGATGGAATATTGCATCGAACTTTCTATGAAAGATTACAGCGAGCTTTCTGCAAGATTTTAGAAACATTTTATAAAATATTGCAAGAAACCTTTCACGAAAGGTTGCAGCGAGGTTTCTGCAAGATTCTAAAAACATTTCATGAAATATTGCAAGAAACCTTTCACGAAAGGTTTCAGCGAGTTTTCCAGCAAGATTTGGGGAACTTTTCATGGAATATTGCAAGAAACCTTTCATGAAAGATTGCAGCGAGGTTCCTGCAAGATTTTAGAATTATTTCATGAAATATTGGACGAAAACTTTCACGACATGTTTCAGCGAGGTTTTCAGCAAAATTTAGAAAACATTTCATGGAATATTGCAAGGAACCTTTCATGGAAGGTTGCAGCAAGTTTTCTGCAAGATTTTAGAAATATTTCATGAAATATTGCAAGAAACCTTTCATAAAAGGTTGCAGCGAGGTTTCTGTAAGACTTTAGAAACATTTCATGAAATATTGCAAGAAAACTTTCACGAAAGGTTGCAGCGAGGTTTCTGCAAGATTTTAGAAACATTTCATGAAATATTGGACGAAAACTTTCACGACATGTTTCAGCGAGGTTTTCAGCAAAATTTAGAAAACATTTCATGGAATATTGCAAGGAACCTTTCATGGAAGGTTGCAGCAAGTTTTCTGCAAGATTTTAGAAATATTTCATGAAATATTGCAAGAAACCTTTCATGGAAGGTTGCAGCGCGGTTTCTGTAAGACTCTAAAAACATTTCATGAAATATTGCAAGAAAACTTTTATTACATGTTTCAGCGGGATTTTCAGCAAGATTTAGACAACATTTTGATGGAATATTGCATCGAACTTTCTATGAAAGATTACAGCGAGCTTTCTGCAAGATTTTAGAAACATTTTATAAAATATTGCAAGAAACCTTTCACGAAAGGTTGCAGCGAGGTTTCTGCAAGATTCTAAAAACATTTCATGAAATATTGCAAGAAACCTTTCACGAAAGGTTTCAGCGAGTTTTCCAGCAAGATTTGGGGAACTTTTCATGGAATATTGCAAGAAACCTTTCATGAAAGATTGCAGCGAGGTTCCTGCAAGATTTTAGAAACATTTTATGAAATATTGCAAGAAATCTTTCATGAAAGGTTTCAGTGAGGTTCCTAGCAACATTTTACGAAATATCGCAAGAGACCTTTGATGAAAGGTTGCAGCAAGGTTCGTGCAAGATTTTAGAAATATTTTACGTAATATTGCAAGATACCTTTTATGAAAGGTTTCAACGAGGTTTCCAGCAAAATTTGATGAATATTTTATGAAATATTACGAAGTATCTTTTGTTAAAATTTGCAGTAAGATTTCTGCAAGGTTTTTGACAAGATTTCTAAGATATCACAAAAAATATTGCTATGTACATTTCGCTAATGGTTATTACCATATTTTTGGCAATCTATATAAAATATTCCAGAAAAGCGTTTCACAAAAAGTATCAGCAAAGTTTCATGAATAATTTCAAAATGAAATTGCAGCAAACCTTTCATAAACAGTTTCAGAAATAATTCCGCAAGTTTTTATAAAAGATTCTAAGAGCAGTCCAGATTCGCTGTTCTTGCCTTATATTTGGTTTCCTGTTATTTACTCAAGTATTTATTGCTGCAGTTGTATTGTAAACGGGAAGTTGAGCGCAATAAGTATGCTATTATTATAAATATTTATGCGTAGGGTAAAAAAATCCATCGAATTGTTATTGAAAAAAGTAAAGAACGCATAAATATTAGAAACAAAACCTTTTATTTCAATATTCTCTACTTTTCTCAAAAACGATGCTGAGGAATTTTTTCTTCTTGTGCACAAATATTGATAATAATACTATTGCACTCGACTAGTAATTTATACATACAACGATTGATACTTAAGCAAATAAGAAAAACTTTATCACACAAGGATAGAAAATCCTGCCTACTATTAAATATTACTGCAGCAAGCTTTTGGCAAGATTTAAGAAATATTTTACAAAATATTGCAGGAAACTATACGGAAAGGTATGAGCGTTGTTCGCGGTAAAATTTGGGAAAAATTTCATGAAATATTACGAGAAACCTTTCATGAAAGATTGCTGCAAGGTTTCTTGAAATGTTGCTGCGAGGTTTTCATGAAAGGTTGCTGCGAGGTTTTTAGAAATATTTCAACCGGGTTCTAGCGCGGACATATAAATATTGCTGCAATATCTCATAAAAGGTTGCTACGAGGTTTTCTGCTAGGTTACGGCGTGATTTTCTAAAAAATTGCTGTGTGGTTGCTTGAAATGTTTTTGCTATTTTTCCCGCAAGATTTCTGTGAGGTTTCTTGAAATGTTTCTGTTACGTTTCCTGAAAGATTGCTGCGAGGTTTCCTGCAAGGTTGCGGCGAGGTGTTCTAAAAGATTGCTGCAAGGTTTCTTGAAATGTTTCTGTTACATTTCCTGAAATATTGCTGTGAGGTTTTCATGAAAGGTTGCTGCGAGGTTTTTAGAAATATTTCAACCGGGTTCTAGCACGGACATATAAATGTTGCTGCAATCTTTCATGAAAGGTTGCTGCGAAGTTTCGAAACTTTCATGGAACCTTGCAGCAACCTTGCAGCAATCTTTCATGCTGTGTGGGCCCACTAGCTAAGTAAAAGAATTTGTTTCCAAACATTCTGAGTCCCGCCGCTGCTCTATGCAACTTTTCAACTTGTAAAAATGGGTTTATTATAGTTTATTTTTTCTGTTTATAATACAATAAATATTTATTGAAATAAAAGGTAACAAAAAATAGTATTATATTGTATAATTCTCATTTATATTTAAGATAAAAAATATGAAAATATAATTTTTTTATTTATAGGTAACATAAATTTCAAATTAAAGAATATATTATTTATTGATGAACTAAATATTTACTGTTATAATGAAAATGAAATAAAATAAGATTCATTTTATCTTTTATCTATAAAAAGATCATGTAAATTTTTAATTAAATAACATTTTATTAAATAATAAAATATATCTAGTTTAATTTTTATATTTTTTTCAGTAAATATAAATGAGAATTATGCAATATTGTATTATTTTTGTTACTTTTTATTTTTATAAACATTTATTGTATTCTACAAAAAAAAATTAAACTCATAAACCCATTTTTATAAATTAAAAAATCGCATAGTGCAGTGGCGGGACTCAGAATGTGTGGAAACAAATCCTTTTAGTCAGTGAGTGGGGGTAACGCACGAGCGAGTCGATGGAGGAGAAGGCGGCGGGACTCAGATCGTCGACTGTAATTGTAAATAAGTGTTATTAACTGTAAATAACTGTAAATAACTATAAATATACAGTTGTTTATATTTATTCACAGTTATTTACATTTATCTATTTTTTTTTACAATTATTCACATTTATTTACGATTATTTATATTTTTTCATAGTTCTTTACAGTTTTTTGAAAAAATAACATTTAGTTAAGATGATGAGTATTATAATGCATAAATAAAATTGAAGTTTTAAGGTTCAACATGTACACTTGGCGGAAAGGATATTTTTCCGAATGTGTACCTCAAATGGCAGCGCTGCATATTTTACCACAGACATAAGAAAACTTCGAATTATGCATTGAGTTTCGCATCATGATTATTTTGTTTTTTCTTATAGGTTATTCATGCAAAATTCAAATGATAACAACTTAAATATTATTGCCTATATAATTTAAATTCACAATATTAGATTCTATGTGATTATTGAACTAAGAAATAAAAATTTTATTTAATAAAATAATAATTCGGATCATGAAAAAAGAAAGTAATATTGTTTGTTTACTAAAATTATGTCATTAAGTAATGAGTAACGATGATGTGAAATTTGCTCTACAATTTGAAATTGTCTTATGCCTGTGGTAAAATATGCAATGTTGCCATTTGAGGTTAACATTCGGAAAAATATCCTTTCCGCCAAGTGTACATTTATTTATGATCTAATTTATTTAGAAAATTCAAAAACTAATCATTTATTTCTACCAAATTGAATTCTTTGTCAAATAAAAGAAAGTTTTTTTGCAGTTTGTATGTCACGGAGAGTCTTGTTCATCTATCTTTAAAAAAACTTTGTCAAAAAAAATATATTTCCAAATCATTTCTATTCTTTTTATATTTATATTTGATTGATAAATCTATATATAACATGAATGTAAAATTTAAATTCCGAATAAAAAGATAAATATTAGAAAAATAATGAATTTGAAAAATAGATTTCTATGAATTTTTCAAAAATAATATTATGAATTTTATTTTATACTCATTACACTAAGATTAAAAAAATTAAGTGATTTTTCTCACGTTTTTTCAAAGTCTTATCTTAATAAAATTACTTATGACTGTTTATTTTTCAAAAACCATAATTATCAATAAAATTAAGTAATCCTTATTATTCGCTTTTGAAAACATTTTCATTCTAAAAAGGTTAGGATATGCCTAAGTTTCGTTAATTCAATAAAGTTATTCAAAAAATATTTTGTTTCAAGCAAAGAAACGAATAAATTACTTATTTTGCTATTATAAAAATTAAAAAAAAAATAATGAGTTCGCAAATGATGTAAACTATATTGTTCTCTCTTATAATATTAAATTTTTTACATATTTATGTTTTAAATAAAATAAAACAGTTTTATGTTGAAAAAGTGTTTATTTGTAGAAATTGTAAACAAATTCAATTTACATTCAAAATTCGAATTTGAAGTCGGCGCGTACCAAACTGTACATTAGCATTGATGCCAACTATGAAACATGTTTTTCTAATTATGTTCGATTAACGCTTTTTTCCGCTAATTTTTAGAGTTTCCGTCCTTTATCGAAATTAAATGAAGTGATCTATAAAAGGAAAACTCATTCCGATGTATAGTTTTTTTTAAAATTGTAATTTCATAAAATTATAATTTTCGATCCGTAAAGTAGCGTGAAACCATACCCTTAATAATTTATCCCTACTAAAAAATCTCAGGTGAGAAATCACCTGATTTCTCAGGTGATTAATCATGCCAAAATCTCATGTGATGATTTTTTTAGGTTTTCACACGTTTCAAACCATGCTTAGTCAATTGCGAACTATTTTTGAAAATTTTTGAAAAATTGAACTTAGAAAATTTTTTGTAAAATGAGTCAAAATTTTTTCTAAGACCAAATTTTTAAAAAATTTTCTAAGTTCAAAATTTTCAAAAATTTTTAAAAATAGTTCGCAATTGACTAAGTATGCTTTGAAACGTGTAAAAACAAAAAAAATCGTCACATGAGATTTTGGCATGATTAATCACCTGAGAAATCAGGTGATTTCTCACCTGAGATTTTTTAGTAGGGTATTTGTTGACCTTACAACAAATCTATTGTTTCATTAGTCGAGATAAGTACTAATCAATTTAAATTACCTTATAATATGAATTATTATATTTATTTATTTCGATGACAAATATTTTTGCATTTCAGCTACAACGAGTAAAATAACAAGATTCTATTTCAAGTATTTTTTTTTATATTATTAGCTAATGTGAATAAGAGATACTGGGAAAAAATTATCTTATAGAAGCTAAGTATAAAATTAATAATTTCAAGATATAATGACTAGAAACTTCAAAACAGTTTTTTTTTAAATAATAAATTTTAAAAATCTTCAGTCTGCTTTTGAATAGCATTTTAATTAAAAAAAAAATTGAAATAAATCTAAAGGGAAAAGGTGTTTGGCGCCCTATATTGCGAATTTCTTTGAGTAAAATAACTCAACAACTCACAAGTTATTAGTTACAATAATTTTCTAAACTCTTTTCACATTAATTCAAATAATGTTAAATATATTTTTATTATTCAACTAAATCTTGATATCATGTAAATGTTATAAGTATAAGTTATTGAAAGTGAAATATATTGTAATATAATACAATAAGTAAAATATAATTCAACATAACAATAATTATATCAAGATTCATTCAAAAAATATAATATGAATTGTGAGCAAATCTTTATAAGTTACTAATTATAATAATTTTCTGAACTTATTCACATAGTTTGAAATAATATTTAAAAAATTATTCAGCAATATTCTCTCTGACAATAACACTTTCGGCATCACTGATGCATACAAAAATATGGACATATACATACACGTATACACATACAAGTAGACATACACGAATACACTTACACATACATATATCCACATACACATACATATTTATACATATCCCACATAGCACGAAAAATTCGGGAAGCTACCATCGAAAGATTCGAGAAAGATTCCAATGTAAGCTTCTAGCAAGCTTTCCGGAAGCTAAATGAAAGTTTCGAGAAGCTTCTATTGGAATCTTTCATGTAAGCTTTACGGAAGGTTCAGGGAAGCTAACATGTAATATTCCATGAGGGCTAAATGGAACATTACGAAATAACTTCCAGTAAGCTTTCTGAAAGATTACATGCAATATTACAGAAACGTTATTCGGAAGATTACATTATGTCTTGCAGGAAGCTTTCAGTAATATTTTGTGGAAGATTCCATTCAAACTTCCTGCAGCCTTCCACGACATGTTACAAGAAAAATATTTCAATGTTTACAGAAGGTTACCAGTAACTTGTCAGGAAAATTCTCTGTAAGCTTCCCGAAAGCTAAATGAAAGTTTCAGGAAGCTTCCATTGGAATCTTTCATGTAAGCTTTACGAAAGGTTCAGAGAAGCTAATATGTAATATTCCATGAGGGCTAAATGAAACATTACAAAATAGCATCCAGTAAGCTTTCTGAAAGATTACATGCAATATTACAGAAACGTTATTCGGAAGATTACATTATATCTTGTAGGAAGCTTCCAGTAATATTTTGTGGAAGATTCCATTCAAATTTCCTGCAGCCTTCCGTGGAATGTTATAGGAAAAATATTTTATTGTTTACGAAAGGTTACCAGTAACTTATCAGGAAGATTCCCTGTAAGCTTCCCGAAAGCTAAATGAAAGTTTTGGGAAGCTTCATATCATGAAAATTATTCAGTTGAATTTTTAAATAAATCTTTTCCTTTGTTTATAGGAATTTTGTATTCCTGGTACAAAATCGAATAATTTTTATATATACAGGGTGATTGGAAAACATTGGTACATATTTATATCGTTAGATTCAGCGCAATAAACTGATCCCGAAAAAAATGTTCTAAATTTTTTTTTTAATTCTACCAATATATTGTTAATATATTCGCAATGTGTTGGTAAAATTTTCTCCAACATCGCCAATATATTGGCAATACATTGGTAAAATTAAAAAAAAATTCTTATAATTTTTTTCGGAGTCAGCTTATTGCGCTGGATCCAATGATATAAATATGTATCGATGTTATCCAATCACCTTGTATATCATTGGACTTCAACATTTTAAATAACTGATGAATGAATTTATTTTAAAAATTCATAGAATAATCTTCATGGTACATACTATAAGCTGATGCATTTTTTTTTCTAAAATTTTACAATAAAATGAAAATTCAGGCAATATTTATGAGTGCAGGTGTAGTGTCTGCCTTACATTAATTTAATTTTATAGATTAAAAATATTGTCTTTTTTTTCTATTAAATTAATGTCTCATATTCTTTTTAATTTACAAAATTTATGGTAGATTATTTAAATATGAAGTAAAACATATTACATTTTAAATGATTAAAAATTTTTTATAATTGTGTATAACTTTCGATAAAGATTTTTTATTATTATTGATTTTAATTAATAAAAAAGAACACAAACAAATATGTTTTTTTTTAAGAGGAAGTCGTTAATTTAATAAAATTTTATAAATTAAACAAATTAATTACAAAGTCTAAATATCTTTACAATGTTTTAAATACATGATTTTTATCAAATAAAAGATTTTTCCTCAAAAAGCATAATATTTTGTATTCTTTTACTTACTAAAAATTAATAGTAATAAAAAATTTTTACCCAAAGTTACATAATTATGAAAATGAATTCATTCAATTTGTGATCTGCTTTTTCCGTATTTATATAATATCCCCCATTAATTTTATAAATAAAAAATATAGTCTTTTTTCTTAAATTAATGTATGAAGATATTCTTTTTAATATTAAAAATTAATATCGGATTATGATATGAATACGAATAAAACAAATTACAAAAGAAATGATTAAAAGTTTCTATAATTGTATAATTTTGGATAAAAAATTTCTTTTAATATTAATTTAAGTTAGTAAATAAGCACACAAAACATTTTGTTGCTTTTTTAAAGAAAAGTCTTTGATTGAATAAAGTTTTAAGAAAGAGTCCCTGGTAGAAAATTTCACCATTATTTGGTCATATTTTGACCAGTTTTAGAAAAAATGACCAAGAAATGACCAATATTAATCAGAAAATGACCAATTTATCCGCTTATTGACGACGGTTAATAATAAAAAACTGTTATAAATATGATCAATCATTTTATTATATTATTATAATAAATAATACATTAATTTATTTTTATTATTGAATATTATACTAAATTATAAAACAATATTAATATTAAATAAAATTTGTAACCACAAATATAACTTTTATCAATTATTTTTAATGAGAAACGAGTTCGATGAAAAAATTAAATTTATGTATCCCATTCACGATATTACATCAGTTAGTGTTTTTGACCAATTTTTTCTAAATCACAGTCTTGAGAACTATATCACAGCTTTCTTCAACAGTTAATTCATTTTCACTGCAACCATTGTTTACACTGTTTTTAATAACCTCAAATTTTACATTTTCCTACTCTTCTCCAATAGACTTGTTAAACTTATTGACTTGATGATACATTAGTCTATTTTCTTTCTTTTTTTTTAAATTTTCTTTTCTTATTTGAAGACTCCGTACTTTTCAAAAAATGAACTACTTTATTAATTTGTGTCTGTTTTGCAGTTCTCTCAAGTTTTGGAAACTCTAACGCTTTTTCTCTCTTTCTCGTTTTCTCTTTCTCTCTCACTCTCTTTTAGCGTACTTGCAAGGTAAGGTTAAAACAGAGTCATGGCAGCCTGAGAACTAACCTTAAATCTCTAAAATATATATTTAAAGTCTCTGCCATTTTTATTATGCTGTAACATAATTTTTAGTCTTTTTGTAAACCGTTTCAACTTTACCGTATTAGCAAGTTAATTTTTGTAAAGAAATTCTCTCCGTTGAAAAAAAGAAATATATCCATAAATTTATTTGCATAAAATATATATCTATATATATTAGCAATTTCACCATATTTTGGTCATTTTGTGATTAAAAAATTAGTCATAAAAAAATGACTAATAAATGACTGATGGCCATTTTTGAATGGTCTATTTTCTACCAGGGGTATTGTATTATTTATTCAAGTTTTTAAAAATAAATTTATTTTAAAATCTATATAAAATAAATTTTTCGACTTCAGATAGCATGAAAATGTTTGTGTGTGAATAATACGTAGGTACATGTACATATACATTTATCTGTATACATAAAAAATATTTAAATTAAACAAAATAGTGAAATATATACACGTGAAACATAATTTATAAAAAAAAATTACGTTTAGTCGGGAATTGAACTACCGACAGATATCATACAAGTCCGTCACCTTCGATTCGCAGTTACGCCTACAGAGGGATACGCGTTAAATGGGCGTTTTGTCCCTAAAAATGTAAATGCGTCTTTATAATTATACGTAAATCCTAATATATGTGAATATGTATTGAAGTATAAATATGATATAATAGTATATAAAATAGTATGTTGTAAGTAAATATGTGTTTTGCACAGCAAAAATTTAGAAAATATAAAATGAAAAATAGAATGTTGAAAAGAATCGTAACATAATACCTTTCGAACTGTGAAAAAGGATAAAATTAACCAAATGATATTTGAATTGTTGACTTCCCTAAAGCCTCCGGGAACCTTACACTGGAATCATCCTGAAAGCTTCTAGCATTTTTTTATGGAAGCTTCCATGAAGTATTTTTAGAACCTTACGGCAATCTTCCTTGAAAGCTTCTTGTAAGATTCAAAAGGCTTTTATACTAGCTTCCATGGAAGCTTACTGATTTCTTCCATGGAAACTTCCTGGAATCTTCCATTGAATCTTTCTGAAAGAAAAGTGCGTGGGACATTTTACGCTCCCAGGAAGCTTTAATTGAAGCTTCCACGGAAGCTTGCATGTAAGCTTTTTGCATTATTCCGTGGAAGCTTGCATGAAGTACTTTTGGAACCTTGCGGCAATCTTCCTTGGAAACTTCTTGTAAGATTCAAAAAGACCTTTATGCTAGCTTCCATGGAAGCTTACTGATTTCTTCCACGGAAGCTTCCTGTAAGCTTCCAATGAATGTTTCTGAATGAAAAGTGCACGGGACATTTGACGCTTCCAGGAAGCTTACATGGAAGCTTCCGAACCTTTTATGGAACCTTCGGTGCTATGTGGAATACTTAACACATACAAACAAACATATTGGCACATACACACAAAAATTAACACATACATATGCTCATACATGTATACAAGCATACATGTATAAACATGAGCACTTACACATACCCTCACACACACATACATACGAATACATAGATACACATGTCGATACACTTATACGCATGCGCACATATACATAAAATTATTGACGTACATACATGCACATAAAAACATACATTAACACACATGCATATGTATACATATATTTACACAAATGCATATTCAAAAATACACATACACGCACACACACACACACACACACAAATATATAATTACATACACAAATACATTTAAAAATGGATACTTTAAAATTTAAAATATTTTAAATTGAAAAATATTTTTTAGAAAGGTCAGAATCAAACCGAGCGACGTTAGCAGCGAGGTATTTTAAGCTAGTATCAAATTAAGATGACTCTTGAAATATTAAATGTTGCGCACATACTACCCCTTCGTCACCCCTCATCCCTACTTTTAAATTCATGTCTAAATCGTACTATAAATACGCGAAAATTGACAGATTTGATTAACAGTTAAAGTTCAACGTTCCAGAGAAGATCAACACGAAGTAAGATGGTTAGAAAAAATTTACTTATAGTCTTCATAAATATTGTAAATATAGCATTAGTTAGGGAGCCACAAATAAAATTATTTTGCAATTATTCATGGCGCAAAAGTCTAAACATTTGCTCTAATAATGAAGTATTGAAAAAAATTAAATTTATCTTAGGACTTACGGATTACGTACCTTAGCTTATATGTTTAAGCGAGGTATTTTTAATGATAATGAAATACTTCACATTGCTGGTCGTTGTATTAAAAGCAGAGGGATGCAAGATGCGTCATCAGTCAGGCTTCTCATGTTACACCACCGTGTTATTAAAGGTAAATTATTTATAATTTCTGTTACCATTTAAAAGCTTGTATCTTTTTTCTTTACGATCGTAGAATTTCGCTATAAAATACTTTTTTGTAGTGAAAAAAATAATAAATCTGAAAACATGATTTGCAAAAAAATATCAGTTTCGGATGAATAATCAATAACCAATAAACTTTTTGTTTATGATCACAGAATTTCGCGGGATAAGACTTTATTGTTAAAAATAGTGCAACTATGCAGATTTTACATAAATTTTACAGACCTGCAAAATATGATGGAGGACAGTAGTGGAGATGAACTGTTGATAAGGCTTCTGTCTGAAGAAGAAGATGTGTCTGATTTGAGAGATCTTGTGCTACTACCACCTCCCGAAGAAGTAAGAGAAGTCATAAATGTCTCTGAAACTACCCCAAACTTTGCGGTGGAGGGGGTAAATAATAATAAGCAGCGCCACCACCTTTTGAACCAATGCTTGGTTGCTCTTGGTGGGGTGATGATGGGAGACAGTCATCAATGGCGATCAATAATAACGAGTAGAATACACTTAATACGATGATTTCGTCTGAATCACCAGGTACAGAGAATACAGGTTGATTTAAGGAGATGTAAAATGGACACTACACCTATACTCATAAATATTTACTATCTTTTTATTTTATTGCAAAATTTAAAAAAAATAAATGCTTTAGTTTGTAATATGTACCATAAAGATTATTCAATTAAATTTTGAAATAAATTCATTTATTCGTTTCTCAGAATTTTAGATTTCTTGTACAAAATCTAAAAATTTTAATATATAAATATTGGAACCCTAAAATTTTGAAAAACTAATGAATGAATTTATTTGAAAATTTAACTGAATAATCTTTATGGTAAATACTACAAGCTATTTCTTTTCCTCAAGTTTTGCTATATAATGAAAAAAAACGCTGCCAAGTGCTTTGGCGCAATGCTTTCTCATAGAGCACATTGAGTTAGAGTAATTTTATTTTATTTTTTTAAATACGATTTTAATATAAATGTCCCTATCCTCTGTATTGAAGGCTGTCTTAATACCTACGAAAACTATATGAATTTTACTCTTTCTTAATTTTGCCATTTGCATAATGTGATTTTATGATGCTCTAAAATTAAAAATGCGTTTATAAAATTAATTTTCCCAAGCTTGTCTTCTTAACACTATAACCAATAACTTGCATACAAATTTTGGAACATTTTCATCGAATAGTTTACAAAAAATACCAAATAATTGAAAAATAAACATTGTTTTAAAATTTTCAAAACGCTTTAACGTTACAACTACGCTAAGAAAACCAGTTTTCAAAAGTTCATTTTATTTAGACAATCGTAAATAATTTCTATACATAATTTCAAGCTACTTCATCGGGTGGTTTACGTAAAATACCAAAAAATAAATGAAATTCTATTCAAAATTTACAAAATGCTCTAAAATTAAAACTGCGCTAAGAAAATAAGTTTTTCCAAGCTTGCTTTAATTAGGCAATAACAAATAATTTGTATTTATTTATTTATTTGATTATCAACGGGCATAAGCCCATAATACAAAAGAAATTATACATAATTCAGTTGTAGGCGGTACAAAAATATTTTAAATTAAATAACTAATCATAAGAAAGTATACGCCTTGATCTTTCAATAACCTGGTACCAAGAATCATTATTAAAATTTAACCAGTCTCTATGCATATTGCACACCATCGCAAACCTTATAGAAGGTGAGTGCAGACTATAGTTCCTTACAACAATAGGGACATGGAAAAATTCCTTGAGTTTCCTGAGTTGCCTATTTGGTACAATAAATGAAAAACGCTGTAACAATTGATCACATCTAATTTTACCAGTTAAAATCTTAAATAAAAATAATAAATCACATCTTTCAAAGCTTGATTCAACAGTTGAAATCATCAACAACCTTCTTATATTCGAATAATTATGATTATCAAAACTCAAAGGCATATTAAGTTTAAAAGCTGCATATCTAAGAAATTTTCTAGCCACGCTCTCTATGGCTGCCATTTGATACTGCAAACAAGGTCTCCATATATTAGAAGCATAACTAATTACTGAATAAATGTAAGAGTAGTATAATACCCTAAATGACTCCATTCTTTCAAATTTGGTAGTAAATCTTTTAATAAACCCAATTATTTTAGAGACCTTATTTACAACATAATCAACATGCTTATCAAATTGCAACCTTGAGTCAAATATAACTCCTAAATCTCTAATCTCATCAACCCTGCTTAACAAAAATTCACCCAAATAATAATCATAAATAAGGTCTTTGGACCTAGAGAAAGTAATAACCGCGCACTTAGATAAATTACATAATAAGCCATTTAATGAACACCATTGGAAAAATGAAGCAATGTCATTCTGGAATAGTACAGCATCATCACTGGATGTTACTTCTCTATATATCTTAGCATCATCAGCAAACAAAAGAAAATTACTATATTTAATAACATGTTTAATATCATTAATAAAAATCAAAAACAGAACCGGGCCCAAATGAGTCCCCTGTCCCACTCCAGACAAAACATGCATTAATACAGAAATAAACGACTTAATTTTAACTCTCTGTGTCCTGCCACTTAGATATGATTTAAACCATTTCAGTAAATTACCCCTAATCCAATAATACTCAAGTTTAGACAATAACAAATCTATATTTACAGTATCAAAAGCGCGACTTAGATCAGCATAAAATGTATCCATTGCATTTCCCCCTTCAAAACAATCTACAATATGATTAACATAGATACCTAGATTTGTTATTGTGGATCTGCCAGTTAAAAACCCATGTTGTTCATCAATTACATACGCACTAAAATAATTGCTTAATCTATTACAAACTAACTTATCCAATAATTTGGCAAACACATTATATTTATTTATAGGCCTATAATTATTTATATTAGTATTATCACCACTTTTGTACAAAGGAGTTACATATGACGTCTTCCGGACCATTGGACAATATCCATACCCAATAGAAAGATTAAAAAATGATGTTAACCATGGAACAATTTTAGAACCAATATGTTTAATAATACAGGCATGAATACCATCCGGTCCAGGAGAGCCATTCCCAATAAGCACACATCTGGAAAAAAGAATTCTTTAAGAATTCACGAATGTCCGCTCTGAAGTTGATAAAATATATTAATAAAATATTCATAAAATATTCACAAAGTATTCTTCCACAAAATTTAAATAAAAAATAACTCTTCAACGTATCTTTATAAATATTTTAAAAGGGTTAAGAAAGTATTCATAAAGAATTCTTTTTTGAAAAAGTAATCATAATCCAAAGTATTCATAAAGTAGTCAAAAAGTTTACTTTTGAAACACTGATTTTCTAGTAACTTAGTCACTTTCAAAAATCGAAAGATGTAATGGATATTTTATCGCTCTTCAGATTGTTTTAAAATCATTTTTAATTTTGATTTTCATGAAATTCAAAATTGAAAACTTGAAATTCCTGATAATTTTATAAATTGGAAAAATTCAATTTAATTAATCATTTAATAATTTAAATATTTTTTATCTAATTTAAACGAAAAAATTGTTAAAATTTTATGAAACAAAATATATAAATATTTTAAGTGTGTTTTAAATAAATTCTCATTTTGAGAATTTAAACAAATATCTAAACATTCTTCAATTTAAATTAAATTAACCATATCTTCACAAAAAATTTCTTTTATTAAATTAAGGTATCTCTTGAATATTTAATAAATTTTTATTTAAATTATTCAAATAAAAATGTGGTTTGGCTAATATTATTAACCATGAATAATTAATTAACAAATTTACTAACATTTCTTATGCTTATACCAATGAACATGTACAAGTTTCGAGAATTTATTAACAGATTAGTTGGTAGCCAAGTAGGCTAAGTCATGGGCAACAGTTTTTTTTATTTTGTTTGACATCCTCAAGAACCGTGGTTCGAATCTCGAACAAATAATTTTTTTTTTTTTTAAATTTAATAGCTTATTCTTAATCAATTATAACATTTTTTGTTTTTCATAATCATGTAAAATAGAAGGATTATTTATAATTTTATGATTAAAAAAAGTATTTTGAGAATGTGATTCAATCAAAAGAATTGTTTAAGAATACTTTGTGAATACTTTAAAAACTAAAGTGGTCGGACATTCGCGAATAAACAAAACAATCATTAAGAACTCTATATTGATACTTTCGTTTACGAAAGTATACATAAAGAATTCTTTTTTAATTCTCTCTTTGACACCGTTTGTTTGTTGGGTTTACATCTAAACTATCAATACAACGTTTCACCTCCTCTTGTGAAAATTGAATATCACTCATAGATCCCATTATACTACCGCTCCCAGTAAATGCATCTAACGATTTATCAATGTATACCGATTGGAATTTCCTAGCAAATAGATGAACAATTTTCATTCCATCATCCCCCACTTCATCATCCAAATGCATAACACCCGGATAAGAATGTAATCTATCCATACCGTTAACATAATTGAAGAATGCTTTAGGATTGTCCCTAATAGCACCTTCCGCATTTTTAACATAATTATTTTCATCTCTAGTAATCAACGAACAACACTTTGATCTAGCACTTTTAAAAAGATTATAAAACCTTACAGATCCAGTCTGCTTAAATAACTTATGATATTTTTTCTTTAAAATAACTTTACTTTTTAGTTCATTTGAAAACCATTCCGGGAACTTAGAGACCTTTACACGAATCTTTGGTACACAAGCAAAGATACAATTATTCAGATTATCATATAAATTATTTAATACTTCATCCATATCAACCATGTCATGATCAATATCAGGCAATGTATAATTATTAAATAACAAATCAAACTTTCTGTAATCAGTCTTTTTAAAATTATAAACATATCCATCAGATTTTAACGAAACATTCAACTTCATTGGAATATCAACAGCAAGCGGACAATGAAATCCATCACATGCCACAATAGGCTCTATGTTCTCATTAATACATAAATTTTCAAAATTAGAGAAACACAAATCAAGAGTATTTCCAGCTTTATTTTTATAACAATTATATTGATACAGTCCATACTGATTACAAAAATTACAGAGCAGACTAACTGCGTGCCTGATATTGACATTGACATGATGACCCCCGCAAATATTTCACCATCAAAATTATACCAACTGAATCCTGGCAAGTTGAAATCGCCCATTATTACCACTTTAGGCAATATATTATAATTAGCAAACTTAGATAATAAATCATGCAAATTATCTATAAAATATTCAAAGTAAGTCAACTCGCCAGCAACCATATTAGGTGGTAAGTAAACCGCCACGACAATAAAGAAGTCGTATCCCAAATAAACCTTTAAAGCTAACATTTCAAACATATTATTTTTTAGCGGTAATACTTGAAATTTCAAACTATTTTTCAATCCCACCATCACACCACCACCCGAAGATTTAATACTAGTAAATACAGACCTATCACATCTTACAACATTATAGTCTTTTAAACCCAATTCTCCATTTTTCACATCTTCGTGTAGCCAGGTCTCAGTAAATACAATAATATCCTGGAATAATGATGTGACAGCAGCAGCTCGAAATGATGATAATCTTCCTACAATACTATGCACGTTCTGGTACAATAAAGTAAGTTGATGATCAATCAACTGTTATTTTTTGGCCTCAGAATTAAACTTCTTGACAATTTTTGGCGTACCATTTATATATTTAATGATAATATCATCCTCTCCTGAGTCTATCCGTTCATTCAATTCAATTATAAGTTTCTTCATATAAGCTTGTTGCCTTTTCGTTAGGTCAGCACGTACATTCACATCTTCACCAAAAATTTACTTTTTATTATACAAATTCCATAAAACATATTCCTTGGATTCTAAGTGAACTCTTACTGGCCTATTATAATCATGAGAGAAACTTTTACCGAGTCTATCAACAGCAATATAATCAACATTAAATGGCAACTTTAATTGTGAGTCAATAAAATATTTCTTAACAATTACTAGATCAGTTTTGGCAGCATCTATGGAATCAACTACATCAAACAGTATAATATTATTTTCACGATTTCTTCTATCTGTCAGTTCTGAAAAACAATCTTCAAAATTTCTTTCAATACTCTCTTCAATGTTAATAATTTTATTTTCAATCTTCTCAGATCTACTGTCATTATTACATTGATTTTTCTTGATTAATCTATTCAACTTTTTAAATTCAATCTTCATTAAATTCCACAAATTCATCTGTTCAGAATTAAGTGTGCATGAATCAACATCCCTATCACTATCATCAACATCATCAATGTCAATGGGAACCTCAGCAGTATTTGTATTTAAATTTCTTCTCTCTTTCTTCCCACAACATTTCACAAATGACCCATCCTGATTTCTAGCAGCCCTTGCAGAGCAAGATGAGTGAAAAAATGCATTACATAAAGGACAAGAAACTGCACTATTTATATCCACAGATTTATTTTTCTTAGGACACATAAGACAAAAAACTTTATTCCCATTATTTTGAGCCGTGTTCGATGAATTAGCAGCAGCATCAAAACCCAGTTGAGAGCCGGCATCATTTTTCACTTTGGAATGTACAGGCATCATGAAAGCGATTATATGTCAGAAAACAAGCAAATTTAAACTTCAGTTTATGTACCTTACATTCACAACAGTAAAGAAAATCACAAAATGTCTATCTATATACAGTTAGAATGATGTAACCTATTATACATGTATAATACACGTATAATGTTCCAATGTATTTTACCCACACTGTATACTAATTCATCACTATTTAGCTTCAACAGCAATTTCACATATGTATATATGTATATATACACATACACACATATACCAGCCCTTCAAATATGCCCAATAAACAGTATGTTAGAATAACACAATTTATGCACAATCTTTATAAAAAATAATAATGTCATTAGCAAAATTGTTTTTTAAAACGATTTAATATATATCACTATGCTTTAGAATGCTACATTAACGATTAAACACTCTAGGCATCCACGCGGCTAACAACATGTCCACCCATAGCGTTACATTAGCAGATCCAGATCTTGAAAAATCAATTGAATCACCATGTGAAATAAATTAAATTATATATCGTTTGAAAGATAATAAGCCACAGAACAATTATTTAACGATATTTTCTGTAAATACACTCAACAACCAAAGATTCGCGATATTAATCAAGAGCTACTCTTTATTAGAACCACTCTGTATGAAAATTTTTGAGCAAATTTATCGAATGGCTTTTGCGTAATAGAAAAAAAATGAAATATGAACATTTTTTCCAAAATTTTCAAAATGCTCTAAAATTAAAACTGCGCTAAGAAAATAAGTTTTCCAAAGCTTGATTTATTCAGATAATAATGAATAATTTGCATAAAAATTTTTGAGCAAATTTATCGAGTGATTTTTGTGCAATAGAAAAGAAATTAAAAATAAAAAATTTTTTCAAAATTTTCAAAATGCTCCAAAATTAAATGTGCGCTAAGAAAATTGAAGAAAATTAGTTTTCAAAAGTTCATTTTATTTTGACAATCATAAATAATTCCCATACATAATTTGAAGCTCTTTCATCGAGTAGTTTACGTAAAATATAAAAAAAATTAGAAAAATTTTATTCAAAATTTTCAAAAAGCTCTAAAATTAAAACTGCACTGAGAAAATAAGTTTTTCAAAGCTTGTTGTATTCAGGCCATTGCAAATGATTTCCATAAAAATTTTCGAGCAAATCTATCGAATGGTTTTTGTGTAATAGAAAAAAAATGAAAAATAGAGATTTTTTCCAAAATTTTCAAAATGCTCTAAAATTAAAACTACGCTAAGAAAATAAGTGTTCCAAAGCTTGTTTTCTTTAGACAATAGCGAATAACTTGCATACAAATTTAGAAGCAAATCTATTGAATGGTTGTCGTAAAATAAAAAATAAATGAAAAAAAAATTTTTTTTTCAAAATTTTCAAAATGCTCTAAAATTAAAAGTGCGCTAAGAAAATCAGTTGGTAAAAGTTTTTCTTCATTTGGCAGTCGCAAATAATGTTCATACAAATTTTTAAGAAAATTCTTCGAGTAGTTTACGTAAAATATCAAAAAAAATGAAAAATCAAAATTTTTTTAAAATTCTTAAAATGGCTCTAAAAAAAAAACTGAGCTAAGAAGATCAATTTTCAATAGCTTCCCCCCCCCCCCTAGTTGGACAAAAAAATAAATTGCATGCAAAATTTGAAGCTAATCCATCGAGTAGTTCTCGAGATCTTATTGGCGTACTGAATACATACACACACACACACACACACACACACACACACACACACACACACACACACACACACACACATACATACAGACATTTTCTGAAAACCACATTTTTCGACTCCCTGAGTCTAAATATGTACAAATTAATGAAAATATAGAACAAAATTTTTTTTACCGATACAATGCTTTCTCTATGAGAAAGCAATAAGCCAAATTCACGAATACAGGGGTGGTGTCCGTTTTACATCTCCTTAAACGTAAATTTATAAATCACAAATTCTCACATGATTTTGGTATATCATATTGTAGACAAATATCTTGAACAGGGAGATGATACTACTACTCAGAACCACATTACGATTCATGAAGAATCATCGCAATATTACCGACGATTTAAGTTACAAGGTAGACAATTAAGAGTGTCAATATTACCTCCACCATCTAATGCGAATGTGTATACGTGGTTTGAGTCAGCAATAAATGATTAATATCGTCATGTGCGTGAAAATGCGCAACCTTCAGATTATATCGGTATAACTATAAACTCTGACCGATTTGTTTACGGTTCTTTATGGATTTCTTTTAGACTGATTCGTGATTTTTCACTGACGGATCTACTCGAGTTATTAGCTTGTGTAGCACAGAGTAATGACAGTTTTGAAATCGATGATGTTTGAAACGTGAAAGTCAGCATTGTTTATAAACCAGAGGGACGCGGTCGGGTATCACTCACTAGCGAATCAGTTTTCAAGAAATCCATTGTAAATATTCAAAATACCGACAATCTTTGCCTTTCACGCTCGCTAGTCGCTGCTCATGTATATGCTATACGTGGTCAGATGCGCAGTGGTATTCACCATGACAGGTGAAATAGAATAAAACACCACACAGCACAATATCAGAAAGTGCAAGCGTTGAAACTTGTCAAAGCTGCGAGAGTTACGATACCCGAAACAGGTTGTGGTATTGAAGAAATAAAATTATTTCAAGAATATTATGCGCTTTTCGGAGTTGCAATAGTTGTTTATTCTTTTTAAAACTTTGCTCGAGGCTATAAACCACTCTACGATAGTGTACGTTTTGTACACGATGTTGGTAATGTAGTTAGACATACCTTAAATATAATGTATTATGGAAATTCTAATCATTACCAACCAATTTTGAATTCACTCGCAGCAGCTGGCAGCCGTGGTTACTAAATACCTTGTAATAAAAAGTTTAATCATAAAAAAAAATTATAAATGTCCACAAAAATGTTGTAAATGTTTTCAGAGCCCCCCCTTGCGATATAAATCAGGAAAAAATAAAATGTATTCAATACACTAGAGATTTTTACGGTAATGTTTGTCTGAAAAATCGTAAAATCTCAAAATCTTTCGATAATTTTTGGTCGGTATGCGAGAGCATAAAAATTTGTCGTTTGTGCAGTAAAACAGTTCGAATGTGCAATAAAGATCCACATAATTGTAATACGATATATTGCAAAATATGTAATGGTAAAATGCCGATAGAACACTTTTGTTACATGCAACCCTTTATCAGCAAAAAAGGATTTACAACCAATAAAAAGAATATTCTTTATTTATTTTATGATTTTGAGACTCAACAATCGGAAATTATCTCGGGTACTGATGGTGAAAAAATAAGTTTGCATGTACCAAATTTGTGTGTTGTACAACAAGTATGTAATTATTGTTTGGATAATGAAAATATAACAAATTCTTGCGAAATATGTGTTTGAAATCAACCCTGTAAAACAGCTAATTGATTTGGCCTTAGAAACAAGAAAAAGTTTCAAGCAAATTATTTGTATAGCCCACAATGAACAGGGTTTTGATGCGCAATTTATTCTCAAGCATTTGACAGAACGTACAGATCTCAGAGATGAGCCAGATGTAATTCTAAACGGGTCAAAAATTATCATATTGAAAATTTCAACCGTTAAATTCATAGACAGCTTAAATTACTTACATATAAGTTTAGCTGTACTACCAAAATCTTAGGGTCTTGCTAATATCGAGAAAGGTACATTTTCTTATTTGTTTAACACACCAGAGAATTAAAATTACGTTGAAGAAATGCCGCCTGAGTGGTCTTTTCCACCAGATTCGATGAAGGTCGATGAGCAACGAGAATTTATACAGTGGTATAATGAAAAAAAAAAATTAAAATTATATATTTAATTTCAGAAATGAGATTATAAAATAGTGTAGACAAGATGTAAAAATTTTTCGATTAGCATGTTTGGCCTTTCGCAAAACCTTCATAGAATGTGGTAATACAGATCCATTCGTAGAGTACGCCACCATCGCCTATAGACACTATAGAAATCATACCTCAGGGTGGTTATAGGAAAGCAAACAAACAGTCCATGAAGGCGATGCGGTGGCTGTGTTGGATGGAAAATGTGTTGAATCATCAAATTTGGTATACTGTCCAAGCTCGAGAAAAGAGACTTCCCGAGGGCCCTCTAGTGAATGGATACTGCAAACTTGGAAATAGTACAAAAATAGTTTAATAATTTCACGGGTGTTATTAGCATAACTGTGTATGGTGTTACACAGTGAACCGTGACTCACGCCTCCTAAACGGTGAAAATATGGACGAACGTTTCGAGAGAATCGCGCGAATATCCGAAAAGATAAGAAGCCACGGTCATTATCTAATAAAAAAATGGGAATGTGATTTTGATCATGAGTACTCACAGGACGAAAGTATAAAGATGTATATCGATAATAAGACGCAAAATTGGTATGAACCGTTGAATCCTCGAGAAGCATTTCTCGGTGGTCGTACGGGTAATACAGTCAAAATTTACGATAGCAAAGAGGGTGAGAAAATAAAATACGTGGACGTGTGTTCATTATTGGGATTTAAAATGGACAGATAGTGGGGGAAAAATGGCACCGAACAAAGACGAATTTCATTACTAAAGTTCAGCTCTCGTCGGCGCCATTTTCCCCGACTATCTGTCCATTTGAAATCCCAATATCCATATATCTGTAAATATGGTCGATACCCCGTTGGTCATCCAATTCTTTACGTAGGTGAAGATGAGTGTCGCTATCTGGTGGGTCAAACAAATAACATAAGTCACGTTGAAGGTCTTATTAAATGCGAAGTATTGCCACCGCGAAATATATATCATGCTGTACTACTCATTAAAATACATAATAAGTTTTTATTTCTACTGTGTCAAACATGTGCTATATTAATGTATATCGCAGATTGTGATCATGAAAATGATCTGATGATCGAGTTTTTATCGGTACGTGGGTTGCTGACGAGTTGAAAAAGGCTGTTTAGATGAGCTATATCATCAGAAAAATATTTGAAATATGGTCTTATAAAATTACTTAGTACAACAAAGCTACGGGTCAGGGTGGTCTATTTCCAAATTATATCGATAAATTTTTCGCTGAGAAAACGTACGCGTCAGGTTACCCTTCGAAATGTGCTGACGGTGATGAAAACACGATTGCTCGATATATTGAGGAATTTGTGCAACAAGAGGGGATAAAATTAGACAAAAATCGAATATAATATAACGCTGGTATGAGATCTGTAGCAAAACTCTGTTTAAACTCATTGTAGGGTAAATTTAGTCAACGAGAGAATATGCCAAAGACTGAAGTGATAGATGATCTACAGAGATTGTTTAAATTACTGTACAGTGTCGAGACCGAGATCGACTCAATTTAACCGATCAATGAGACGATAATTTATATAAGGTGGCAGAACTAAGAATCGGCTGTTAAGCCATCACCATTATTGTGTGAACGTGTATTGTATTACGATACTGATTCTATTGTGTATGTAAGTCGCGTGGGTGAGTACGATGCGAAAATAGGGCCGTTCTTGGGTGACTTGACCGACGAATTGGCCTGTTATGATCTTGGCACAAGCATTGCATCATTTGTCTCTGGAGGACTTAAATTTTTACGGATATAAATATTTGACACCAGATGGCGTTGAAGGATGTGTTTGCAAAATCAAGGGTATAAGACTTAATAAAGCGAAAATATAATATAGGATAAAGAGAATTAAAAACCAAACTATTTTAAAATAAATATTTATATTTTATAAAAATGTAAAACGAAAAAATAAATTTATTTTCTATTAATTAAGTAGTCATCAATTTTTTTCAAAAGCACAGGTTCCATTATAATCCGCATCTTTTACACCCTGATTCTGAATCTTTCTCTATCACGAGCCGCTTGCTCCCACTCTCCACGTCACGCTGTACGACTCTCATAGTCCTACACGCGTATAACATGAATTTCTGGCTCACCCTCTTTGAAATGCACTTGTTTTGTTTGATTCATCGTTCACTGTACTTTTTGTAGACTCTCTTTTCTATAAAATTGTTGAAAATCAAAAATTTAAATCTGATTAATTCTTTGATAAAAATTTATTACTTTTTTCAATTTCTTGTCTATTGCTCACGGTAGCAGTACTTGTTCTAGACTAACCAGCACTGACCGTTTACCAACACTTTTTATTTTATACTATAAATAGTGGTGGTGGTGGTGGTGTGGGTAGGGGGTTATAAATAATAAGTAGGAGATTAATACTTATTTGGCTTTTCTAGCCATATGGCTGAAAAGCGAAATAATACTAGCGTCAGCCAGCTATATGGCTAATCAGCTAAACGATTGGCTAGCGCCAGCACGATACTGCTCGCACACGCGCGCGCCGCCACCCCCCACTTTTGCTCATCACTACTAATGATCGTATATGTAGAGTGGTTGGAGGATTTGATGAGGTTAGTAATAGAAGTTTAGCAGCAGTGGTAACATGGACGTTTGCAGGTTGGTGCATCCGTGGACTTTGATGATTTGTGGACCCAGCTCATGTGGTAAAACAGTAATTGTGAAGAATTTTTTGCATCACATTGATCGCATAAGTGATACAAAATTCGAGCGTATACTCTTGTACTATACCGAGTGGCAGCCAATTTACAAGGAGTTGGCCGAGAAAATCGAATTTCACGAGGGTTTACCAAAGAGCGAAGACTATGCCAATGATCCACGAGCAAAACTCTTGATTCTCTACGATCTGATAAGAGAATCGTCCAACAGAGCTGTAGTAAATCTCTTTACCAAAGGAAGTCATCACAATAACTTAAGCGTCATCTTTATCTCACAAAATCTCTTTCATCAAGGTCAGCGAGAAATTTCTTTAAACTCTAATTACATCGTGGTATTTAAAAATCCGCGCGATCGAGCGCAAATAAATCATCTGGCGCGCCAAGTCTGCTCTGAGGAGCCTCGTTTTTTGCAAGAGGCATATCTCAATACCACAGCACAGCCACATAGCTATTTGTTCATAGATCTGAAACAGGGTACGCCTGAAAACGTGAGATTTCGAACTTGTATATTTCCGTTCGACAAACATCAGTACGTTTATGTGCCTCAATGCAAGCCCATAAAAGCTGGTACGCGCTCGAATAATCTACCAGTTGTGCGATTGTAATGGAGTTGGTAACACGTAGTCGTAGCAGACCAATTCCAGAAAAGTACTGGACTCAATTACATGTTTTGTGTAAAATCGAACTTTCTCAACTCAAGGCCATATGACGCTAAGCAAATTTCAAACTTATAACATACATTTGCGAGTGTGCTTAGAACATCTTACGTGGAAATATTCCACTCAGCAAGTATTATAAGAAACAATTGCGAAAAGTCGCACCACTGTTGCGAAAACTCGCCAAACTGGGTAGTTCAAAGGTGAAAAGGAAATTGGTGGTAAAATCAGCATATTTACTGTAGCTAATTGTGAAACCTGTTTTATCAGCATAGAGTACGCAAGAAAAATGATTTTAGTACCGCAAGAGTGCTTGGAGCTACAGCGGCTGCAGCAGCACGACGTAGCAACTACCAATCACACAACACCACCATCCAGTATCCAGACACCTGGTACAGCCACGACACGCCTTGACGAGAAAATGAGTAAAATTTTACATTCTGCGGGTGATGAGCACAAAAAATCTCTGCAATATCAACAAATCTTGCAGCGTTACTTGCATCTAAAAGAGAAGGAGAAGGATGAGAGTAGGGGTATAATAAGTCCAAAGAAGACAACATTATTAGAAACGGAAACGACAATGGGTACAGACAATAATGACGAAATCGACGACGAACAGCTTGTCGAGTCGGTACCGCAGAAATTTCGAAGCAATGCTAGACATCTCATTAGATATTTGCGGGAAGCTGGTAATATTAAGTGGGATAGTCGTGGTATAATCAAGCTAGATGGCGCTGTTGTCGGAGGTGCTAATATTGTCGATTTAATGAACGAGGCTATGAGAAGTAGAAAAAGACCGCCACCGCGCGGATACAAACAGTTTGCACGCGTCTTGCGACAAGTTAGTATACCTCGAGAATTCATTGGTAACGATCAACTGTGGCGTACGATTGCATCTCCTAGATCTGAGTCCTTGCTGTCATCGTCACCATCAGAAAACGAAGGTTATCATTTTTTAACAGCTACTAGTCAAACGAGCGTAAAGGAGAAAGAAGTTGAGAGTGCGAAAAAGCGTAAAAAAGTTGGTAGCGAGTTGGCAGCTACGCCATCAACCCCTGCAAAAAAGAGTCGCCTCGCATAGCTAAAATGGGACCGTATGTGAAAGCATGGAAAGAAGTGATGGAGGGGGAGGAGGAGGAGGGGGGGACTGGTACTTTTATAGGCCGACTGATTTCAGTTGTACCCTTTGAAATGCATCTACCAGGCTACCAGTTTCTCGGCCCTGGCACGCATCTTAGAGAGCGTCTCAGACGTTGTCAGAGAGGAAAAAATCCTCTTGACAATGCCTGTCTAGAGCACGATATTTCATATTCAAATACAAAAATAACGAATCATATAAAAGCCGACAGGCTGCTGGCTAAACGAGCATTTTCACGCATGTCCTCGGAGACTGTGGATGGTAATGAAAAGACTGCAGCTGGTATTACTGTTTTGTGCATAATCAGCAAAATTGTGTTTTATAAATTTTTGAAACGCATTAAAAATACATTTAAAAGAAAGCAAAAGAGAGAGAAAAAGCTAGTTTGTAAGAGAGGGAGAAGGAGGAGCAATGGAAAAGAAGGAGAAAAAGAAGAAGGAGACGACTCATTACTATAATCTTTCTGCACCATCAGCGTACGCTGGTGCCCATCTACTGAAACACACAAAACTCAAAAAATTTGATAACAATACCATTGCCAAATGGTTGGAGAGTCAGGATGCACATACCTTACACAAACTCGTGAGCCATCGTTTTCCTCGTCGACATTACAATGTTTTCAGCCCCTTTGAAGTGTGGGAAGCTGACTTGGCAGATTTTAGATCACTTAAAACCTACAATGATGAGTACGGCTATATTCTCATTGTCATTGATGCACTTTCAAAGTTTGCCTGGGCAGAGCCGCTTTCGACAAAACCAGCCGAAGCGTCGCTGTAGCATTAGACAAAATTTAATCACGATGTAATGATAGATATCCTATTTACCTACAGACTGATAAAGAAAAAGAGTTTATCGCTCAAGAGGTGCAAGAGGTGCTGAAAAAGAAACATATTACCTATTGAGACGTTAGAGACCCTGATATAAAGGCAGCCATTGCCGAACGCTTTGTTGAAACTCTCAAAGGTCGTATCTGACGATACTTTATTTATTTGCGTACAAGACGTTATATAGATGTTTTGCAAAAAATTGTGACGTGTTACAACGAGTCGTGGCACAGTGCCATAAAAATGCTCTCTTCCAAGGTCAACTTATATAATGTTCACGTGGTACGTCAAAATTTGACGTTGCGTTACAGCGGAAAACAGCCGTTTCGAGTAGCTAAATACAGCGTTGGCGATCTGGTTCGTGTCAGTCGTGCCAAGACAGCCTTTAGGAAAGCATACGAGGGTGGCTGGACCCTGGAGCTATTTAAAATTATAAGAGTCGACACAAGACAACAACCACCCGTCTATATTTTAACAGCTCTTGATGGAGAAAAAAATTAACGGATATTTTTACGAAGAACAGTTGAGCAGAGTGCGTAAAGATTTAGATAGCGAAGCGTTTGAGGTTGATGAGGTTTTGAAGAGCAAAGGTAGGGGGTTGAAAAAACAATATTTGGTCAGTTGGAGGGGGTAACAGAAAAATTCAATTCTTGGATAGCAGCTAAAGATTCAAAAAATTTACAATGAACGATGAATTTTACATGGTTTTCCTGAGCAACAGCAGCAAGTTTGTCTTTCCACACAATGTGGCGACACATTTTACAACACAATAAACATAATATTTATCTTCATGGCGACCGGTGTGTAGGACTCACGGAAATTCAAATACCTCTCACATGTCAGCATATATCAGTGGTAGAACAGGAGGGGTGATTTCTGTTAAAACATCCAAACGTGAAGTGGCGAATGTTTTGCGAGAAACAGAGGAGACTCAACAGAAGGCCGAGGTGTTTGCCCGAGTTAAGCCTGGTGTTTATCGTGACATGGAAAGTATCTTAGAAAAAATAAATAATCTCGAGAATGTGAAAAATCATTTATATTTTCAAATCCAAACTAGTGGCTATGTACAGGTTAGATGTCGCTGTGATAAAGATTGTACAACTTATATGAACACGTTTACACTATCAGAAAAATTACTTAGAATTTTAGGTCTGGAAAATGTACCAACTTTCTCTTGCAAAGGTAATAAAGAACACTACATTGCCGGTAATCGTCCAGCAAATCTTGTCAACGGGTTACCAACCGTGCTCATGGTTTACAGTAACATTTGCCAGCCTTATGTAACAAAACTTTTCACCACCCATGTACCTACCACAGCGTTTCAGTCGATAGAAATAGATATAAGAGACGGACACGGATTTCTCATTCCATTCGACTACGGTACGCTGACTGTAACGCTTCACTTTAAGCGCATCCGATAAAATGTCTGTGTTTGAAGATTTTTTTAATAATCAAATGATTGGTGGTGGGGGTAAGTGTGTTACAGTTGGTAAACCTTGTTTTGGTTATCACCAGTCGGGTGCAGGAGTAGGTAGTTTTTTGAAAGGTCTCTTCCGAGCAGCTATACCGAAGATCAAACAAAGTGCAAAAGTGGTCGGTAAGGAGGCTCTAGGTGGCTCAAGGAGGCGCGAGAGTGGTAAAATCTCAAAAGAAAAGCTGACGTTGTTCTGGACAAATTGCCCTTGGATGAGTCAAGTGCGAAAGAGGAGGAGGAATCAGAATATAAAAAGAAGAACGAGACATCATCAACTCAGTGGTCGAGTGCACCTAGTCCTACAAGCACCTTAGCGGCTAAACGCTCGAAAAGTGGTAAAGTTGCGAAAAAGAAGAAGAAGCAGAATAAGAAAGCTCGTGTAGCTAGAGATATTTTTGAAAATTAAAATTTCAAGATGGCGTTGTTGCATACAGAATCTTGTCAGTTGATCAAGTCAGGATTATCACTCTTTGAATTACCCTCGACACAGACTGCAATTGAAGGCTCTTACTAGGTTCAGTACAAACCGATATCTTCACTTTACGACCAATCACCAATTGAATTTACCATCCCTAGCAACACTGAGTATCTAGACTTGGCTCACACAATGTTAAGTGTGAGTGTAAGTGTTACATGCACTAGTGCTGAACCACCTAAAGATCCAAATGTTGAACCAATAAATAATCTTTTGCATTCGTAGTTTAATCAAGTCGACATGCTATTCAATCAGAAACCTGTTTCACCGCCAAACAATGCTTATACGTACAGAGCTTACATTGAAACATTACTAAATTATGGCCCAACAGCTAAAAAGTCTCGTTTAACGAGTGCATTGTGGTATGATGATACCACAGGTGGTAATACAGGTCTCAGCCAGCGTAAAGCGCTTATGATTGACGGAAAGATTAATTTACTCGGCCATTTACATTGTGATGTTTTTTATCAAGACAAATTATTACTGGGTGGTGTTGAAATTAGAGTGAGGTTCGTGCGTTCTCGTGATGGTTTCTGTCTCATGGATCCCGCTGGTGCTTTTACAGTAAATATTACCGAGGCTACGCTTTTTGTGCGTCGATTAAGATTAAATCCTTTACTTGTGCTAGCACACGGAAAACTATTGTCGCAGACTACTGGAAAATACCCACTGATACGTGTAGAAGTTAAGGCTGTTACATTACATAATGTTGTACATGGGGAAACAATCGACAATGTCATATTAGGTCAACTGCCAAAAAGAATTATACTCGGTTTTGTTGAGAATAAAGCTTACAACGGAGATAAAAGTCTTAATCCGTTTAATTTCAAGAATTTTAATATAAATTTTTTGTGTCTGTACATTGATGGAATGCAACTGTAATCGGAACCCTTGCAGCCAGATTTCAAAAAAAGCGAAATGCACGTTGATGCTTATCATACACTTTTTTCCGGCACTGGTATTCACTTTATGAATTCAGGCTACTCGATTACCCGTAAAGACTATCCAAACGGTTACTGCCTATTCGCTCTTGATTTGACACCTGATTTATCGGCAAGTGATAGTAGTCATTGGAATTTGATAAAAAATGGTAGTGTACGAGTTGATGTTAGGTTCGACGTAAATTGTATAATTTATGCTAAATACGACAATTTGCTTGAAATTGACTCGTCGAGACAGGTTGTTGTGGATTATAGCGGTTAAGTAATAGTGGTGGTATGGATATATTTCTCGCTAATCAAGTGGAGCAAAGCCATCATTATTATCTCAGTCGGCGAGCAACTTTCATTGCAAACAGTATGGACATGGCGGTTGACGTGCAGTTTTTAAAGGACAAAAAAAATCGTTTGATTCCAAAGGAGGTGGCTGTACTTGCTATTCATAAAAACTTTATTGCTTATTGGATTGTGGCGTCTTCTTGTAATTCAAGACGCTTACCTAAAAATGCTTTGAGACAGAATAATTGAGTAACACTGAATCTTCATGGTATGGAGTGGTACAAAGGTGATATATTGATAAAAAGATTATACAAAAATTTGGAAGATATTTGCAAGCATTGTCGTGCAATTTTCGTGCGAGGTCAAGAAAAGGTTGACCTACTTTCCACCTGTAAGATTGAAAATTTAGAAAAACAAGATTGTCCAGCTTTTAGAAATTTAAATTTCAGCAGTGTACAGTGCTTGCATCATTACAGAAAATCACCTTATTCAAATTACGTGTGTGCACTAAATAACGTTGCTAATCTGAAACATTGGCTACTGAAACTTAATCCCAGCGAAAAATCGTTGATTTAGGAAGAATTTTTCGAAATTCTCCGCAATGAATTCAGAAGAGATTGTACGATATCTGATACGGATTAAGTTTTACGCAGTAGGCGTTTACCCAGCAAAACGGATTCCTCTGATGTGGGTGAAACCTTGTGCGTTTGTGCTTAATACGCAAAATTATAATCAGCGTGGTGCGCACTAGGTTGCCATATACGTTGATAAGTATGACACAGGTGTGTACTTTGATAGTCTTGGTATGCCACCACAAATTTCACAACATTTACGACGTATTCAGCAAAATTGTAAAAAATTTAGATGGAATAATAAACGCTTACAAAGCGAATATTCCAACGTTTGTGTTCATTATTGTATCATGTTTTTGTAATATATGTCTACCGGATTGGGTTTCAAGAAATTCTTGGAAAATTTCTCGCAGAATTTGCAAAAAAATGATTCTATAGTCAAGAATTTTGTAGAAAAACTCGCTATGCGTAATTTGATACTTGGCTATCTCGGATTGGTTGCACGCCACCTTTTTTCGACACCCCCACCAATTTTTACAGTATAAAAGGAGTGGTATGCACTCGGTCTAGCCACGGTTGTGTGTGATCGACGGTGACAGCAGTAACAAGCAACAAAACCCAACCAAGATGGCTGGTCAAAAAAGAAGCCTGGAGCGATCCCCTGGTAACAACTTGAAATATTTAATAAAACGGAATAGCAAGAACAATTATTGGCAGCAGCTTCTACCGATGGTCTTAGGACTAAACAGCTCTTTTGGGAAAATTATCCAGGTAGGCCTGGGAAATATAGGAGAAGAAAAAATGGAGTTTATTCCTGTAGTGCGCTTCTGCGGATCCCATTTTCAAGGTCTACCTCTGTCAGTCGAGTGTTGGGAGACGTTGAAGCAGGAGTTAGACAAAATTGACGAATTTTTTACTTTTTATGATGAGGAATCTATGTTCAATCAGCGACTCTCTATACCTGGATTCACCATCCGCTTCATGATCAGTTTTAACGAGAGAGCTTTTGAATTGGTACCCAATGATGCTCAACCAGAAGCAGAAGAGAGTGGTGGACCAAACGAAAAAACATGGCCGATATAGTCGATTAATAGTATTTAAACGTGTAACATTTGAACGTCTAAAAGAATTATCGGTATGTATAGATTATAGAATTCAATATTTGAATATTGTTGCGAAATTCGTGGATCATGCATTACAAGAAATGGTAATTTTTATGAAAAATGTATTAGAACGACAACAAGAATCTCAATATGAATACTATCATCCTAGCGATATAAAAAGTACAATGTCTAGTATAAATGATAATTTTGTAAATGACCTCGATGAATCATTAAAAAATAAGAATCTAACTTCAGAAAAACAAGACTTATTTATAATCATATATGAATTCATTATTTCTGATGTGTACACAGTAATGAGATGTATGAATACTACGTTGTAATGTATGTTTTATTTATTATTAATAAATGTTTTTAAACTTTAAAACACGAGCACGGAAAAAAGTTTTCACCGGTAAAACCAATGCTAAATTCGATTAGATGTTTAAATTCCAATGCTAGTGTGTTCTAAAGTAATGAATGGCATTAATTTTTTTCGCTCTATTGACAGCACAAATAAAATTCACACCAGTGTAGTATTTTTTAGTGCTATAAATATTTATTTTCGATAACTGACGCGTGAATTTACAGTGCCACCTTTGGCACGGTTTTTTCGGGTGCCAAGCACGTTAAATAACGGCGCTGGTGTATGTTTGTGTATACGAATTTTCGATTGTAGCAGTGTGCACGATTGTGAAGTTTTACACAAAAGTTTTTCTATTTGTTGCATAGAAAATAAGTGCCAAATGGATAATTTTATACAAAAAATATTAAAATATTAAAATTTTCAAATAGATCAATTTATGTTGGCGCACCTTCAGGAGTTTTTTTATTACATTAAAAGAGGATTTATTTAAATTGAACTGAAATTTATTTACCGGGCGTTAGCAAGGCTAAAGATATTTTATAAAAAGTTGCCAAAATATTTTTTCAATTAGAACTTTAATATAAATATTAAATTTTATTAAAAACGAAAGATGGAGATAAGTCGTTATTCCAATCATGATTGAAGATTCTCTTTGCAACGAATCCTCCGCTGTCAATTTTATTTTTCTCATATTCTGCATTTTTCCTACAAATTTTTCGCATAGAGAATTATTTTATTGGATTATCACAATACGTGCATTTGAAAGCACAAATCTTCAGCTTTATTTTGAGTACTGCTTCTCTATGTTACTTTTATGAGAAGTTACATAAAAAAATGAGAAAAAATTGCAAGTTCGTTTCGACCAGTTTGCACGTATAATTTCGTACTAAAATAACTAAATAACTTTTCTTGAAAAAGAAATCTTGTTGAACTTTGAACATAAAACTCTGTCATTATGTTTTCACAGACATGTATATATATATAATATACATACATACATACATGTATAAATAAATAAAATATAACTGACTTGAAAGATTATTTATGATAGCAATAAGTTGATTTTGTGAAAAAACTGATACCATGCATTAAGAATTTCTCTGCTAATGCGCAGAACTTAAATTTTGATGTTGGCACTGGAAAAAACCGTGCTAGTCATTGAAAATCAATGTGCTGGACCTTAGAAGGTAAAATAGTAAAACTAGCATTGATTAAAATGATACTGTCATGGTTTTTTTCATTATAAAACACGCAATTTTAACCTTCTATTATTTAGCACTAGTTTTTAAGGTGAAAACTTTTTTCCGTGAGTATTGCAATCACCTCGTCCGTTACCAACTCCTCATCCTTCATACACACAATAATTTATATGTAAATTTTATATTTTCTGATTCAATATAAAAATTTATAATAATTTAAAATAAAAAATATTTTAGATTCATATTTTATAATTCAAGTTTTTATTATTTCGATAATTAAAAAGGATTATATTACAAATTTGAAATTAATAATTTTGAAATATCGATTAAAATATTTTTCATTCCCACTCCAAATTTTGTAGGTGGATGTAAGTGACCCTCCAGTTCATCCTCATTCTAAATTTCTAGGTAGCGGTAAGTAACCCTCCAGTTGTTCGGGTACTATGCTTAATAAACCCCTACTTCAGCTTCTCAGAGGTCATCGACCTAGTGGTCAGTAACCTTTGGGGTGGTAGAGTGGGGGTTTATTTTGACGGTCCATGGTACCTCTAAAACTACTTTTGTCTTAACCGCTGAACCATGAAAAACATGCGTTTTTCGTGGTTTTTGGTATAAAAACCGCAATAACATGAAAACAAACAATTTTAGAAAAAAATTATTTAAATAAAACTTATAGACTTTTTTAGTATAAACCTTTCTTATATTTTAAAATATTTGCTTTCAATGAGTATTTTTCAAGTTACGTGCGTTTTCCGATTGGAAAAAAGCATTTTTAGACTTCACGTCTTCCGAAATCATTAAAAAAAAATTTTTTAGCATTGAAATGTAGCGCACATTATAACAAAACTTTTTTATTTCCAACACTTTTTGCTAAAAAATTTTCCTCATAGTAGAATACAAAAACAATTATTTTTTCAAAGCTTTTTTGCAATATTTCAAAAACAGCTACTTATAATAAAAAACATTTTAAATAAAAGTTATTAATATTATTGAAACATAACTTTTTTAATTCGAAAGTTTGAGTCTGAAATAGGTTTTTTTCTCAATAACTGTGTATAAAAGTGCTTAGAATAATTGTTATTGACATTAGTTTCAAAAAAATTATCTTATACATAAAATATTTAACAAGAAAATGTATGATGAAGTATCATGAAACTTTCTTAAATGTGTGAATTAGGATAAAAGTTGCATTGGTAACATTTGAAAAAAAATTTATTTAGTAATAAATTTTATTTTTTTAGCAATGAAATCACTTATTTTCGGAAATAAAGTGACTTTTTTTGTATATTATCTTTAATATTATGAGCACCGTAAAAATGGCACTTAAGAGGAGGCCGGATAACTCTGTCCTCGTCTTATAAAAATTTTCGTTATTATTCATAAATTAAATATTGTCATACATAAGTAAGGGTATAGCCTAATAGATTTCAGGACGAACGAACAATCCTATTCTATGAAAAAATATAAAATTTTCATTAGTTTTCGAGTAAAGTCTAAAACGGAAAGACAATTAAACTTGATAACTGTTTCTCGGTTTCAGACCTCACTTAAAAACTAGTTGAAATTTTATATTTGTTCACAGAATAGGATCGTTTATTCGTCCTACAATCTATCGGGCTATACCTTTACTTTTGTACAACCATATTCAATTTATCAACCATAACAGAAATTTGGATTAGACAAGGACAGAGCTATACGGCCAACCTTTGACAGAAATGTAAATAAGTTAATTATAAAGATCGCATGAGTCACATTTTGATGGAATTTTAATGATAAATCACATTTATTGTTTGAAACTGTTCTAGATAAATTTTAAGTTTTTGTACGCATTATTTCATAGTCTTTCATGAAGGACACATAAAATATATATGCTGTTCCGCATTCCTGGACAAAACAAACATGTTTATATTCATAGATGAAATTGTTATATATAGTACGAATAGCAATAATAGAATTAAGTGATAGTTACTCGTTATATATGATATGAAGTAGTACATTTAAAGTACGTCCGAATGACGTAAGTATTCAAATAAATCCATAAATCAAAAAACATAAACACAAAAACCACATACCCGTAAATCATGAACCCATAAGCTATAAACCAATAAACCTATGAACCATAAACCCGTAAACCGTAAACTCATGAACCATGCACCGACAAACAATAAACCCACATACCATACACCCATAAATCATAAATTCATGCACCATAGAACCATAAACCATTGATCCATATATACCTTAAACTCATAAACAATAAATTCGTGAACCATAAACCAATTAACCAAGAACCTATAAGCCATAAACCCATAAAGCATAAACAGAAAAACTATAAACCCATAAGCCATAAACCCTTCAACAATAAAACTATAAACCATATACCCATAAACCATAAAACCATAAACTATATGATCATAGACCATAATCTCATGAACCATAAACTCATAAACCATTAACCCAAATACCATAAACCCTTAATCCATAAATCCATAAACTATAAACTCATTGACCATTAACCCATTAATCATAAACCCATAAACCATGAACCCATAAACTATAAACCCATAAACCATAAACCCATAAACCCATAAACCATAAAACCCATAAATCATAAACCCATTAATCATAACCCCACAAACCGATGAACCATAAAACTATAAACCATTAATTTATAAATTACAAACCCATAAACTATAAACCCAAAAACCATGAACACATTAAGCATAAGCTCAAGAACCATAAACCCATAAACCATAAACCCATGAACCAATTAACCATGGACCCATAAACCATGTGCCCATAAACCATAAACCCATAAACCAATGAACCACAAACCCATAAACCATAAACCCGAAAGCCATAAACCCATTAACCATAAACCATGAACTCATAAACCATAAACGCATTAACTATAAACCCATGAACCATAAACCCATAAACTTATAAACATAGACCCATAAACTATAAACCCATGACCCATAAATTAATAAACAGTACACCCATAGACCCATAAACCCATGAACCTATGAACCATAAACCTATAAACCAAAATTTATGAACCACAAACCCATAAACCACAAACCCATGAACTATAAACCCATAAACCAATCAACCATAAACCCATAAACTCATAAACCATGAGTCCATGAACCATTAACCCAGAAATCATAAACCCATGAACCATAAACCCATGGACCAATAAACCATAAACCTATAAACCATAAATTTATAAACCACAAACCCCTAAACCCAAGAATAATAAAACCATAAACTATTAACCCATAAACCATAAATCCATAAACCATAAACTCATAAACCATAATCCCATGAACCATAAATCCATGAAATATAAACCTATAAAACATAAACCCATTAACCATAAACCATAAACCCATAAACCAATGAACCATAAACCCACAAACCATAAACCCATAAACCGTCAACCCAAAAGCCATAAACCCATAAACCATAAACCCATTAACCATAAACCATAAACTCATAAACCATAAACGCATGAACTATACTCCCATGAACCATAAACTCATAAACTTATAAACATAGACCCATTAGCTATAAACCCATTACCCATAAATTAATAAACAGTACACCCATAGACCCATAAACCCATGAACCTATAAACCATAAACCTATAAGCCATAAATTTATAAACCACAAACCCGTACACCATAAACCCATGAACTATAAACCCATTAACTGTAAACCCATAAACCATAAGCCCATAGACAATAAACCCATGAACCCATAAACCCATAAACCATGAACTTATAAATCATAAACCCATAAACTATGAACCCATGGACCTATGAACAATAAACCTATAAACCATAAATTTATGAACCACAAACCCATAAACTATAAACCCATAAACCATAAACTTATTAACAATAAACCCATAAACCATAATCAATAAACCCATGAACCCATAAACCATAAACCCGTAAACCGTAAACTCATAAACAATGCACCGATAAACAATAAACCTAAACACCATACACCAATAAATCATAAACTCATGCACTATAGACCCATAAACCATAGACCTATATATACCATAAACTCATAAACCATAAATTCGTGAACCATAAACCAATAAACCAAGAACCTATAAACCATAAACCCATAAAGTGAAACACATAACAGAAAAACTATAAACCCATGGACCATAAACCCTTAAACGATAAAACTATAAACCATATATCCATAAACCATAAAACCATAAACTATATGATCATAGACCATAATCTCATGAACCATAAACTCATAAACCATAAACCCAAATACATAAACCCTTAATCCAAAAATCCATAAACTATAAACCCATTAACCATTAACCCATTAATCATAAACCCATAAACCTATGAACCATAATCCTATAAACCATAAAGTTATTAACCACAAAGCCATAAACCACAGACCCATAAACTATAAACTTATTAAGAAGAAACCCATAAACCATAAGGCTATAAACAATAAACCCATGAACCCATAAACTCTAAACCCATGAACTATAAACCGATAAACCGTAAACCCATAAATTTATTTATTATAAACCCATAAACTTCAAACTATAAACCCCTGAACTTATAAACCATAAACCCATAAACTTATAAACCATAGACTCATAAATGCGTAAACCTATGAGCCATGAACCTAAATACCATAGGCTCAAAATTTATAAATTCATAGAACATGAACATGTAAACCATAAACCCATAAACTTATAAACCATAGACCCATGAACTACAAACCTATGACCCATAAATCAATAAACTGTACACCCATGATACCATAAACCCATTAACCATTAACCCATAAACCATAAACCCATAAACCATAAACCCATAAACCATAAACCCATAAACCATAAACCCATAAACCATAAACCCATAAACCATAAACCCATAAACCATAAACACATGAACTTTCAAATTCATTAGCCATAAACCGATAAACTATAAACCTATAAACCTACACACTCCTTAACCTTTTAACTGCGGGAAAATTTTAGTACTAAACAACCTTTTATAAAGTGCAACATGTACACATGAGATCATTGGATTTTTCAGGTAGAGTCCCCACCGTGACTGCTGGTCGATAAATCGACCACCCCCGCAGGCTAAAGGTTAACCATAAACCTGTAAACCATAAACCCATAAACACATAAATCATAAACACATTAATCATACACCATAAACCCATAAACCATAAACTCATAAACCCGTAAACTATAAACACATAAACCATAAATTCATAAGCCACAAACCCATAAATCATAAACGAATTAATCATAAACCATAAACCTATGAACCATAAACTCATAAATTATAAACCCATAAACCCCCAACCCATAAACCATAAACCCATAACCAATTAAGTCATAAATTATAAACCCAGAAAATATAAACACGTGGACCATCAACCTATAAACTATAAACCCATAAATCATAAACCCATAAACCATAAACCCATAAACCATAAACACATGAACTATAATTTCATTAGCCATAAACCAATAAACTATAAACCTATTAACCTATACACTCCTTAACCATAAACCTGTAAACCATAAACCCATGAACCCATAAATCATAAACACATTAATCATACTCTATAAACCCATAAACCATAAACTTATAAACCATAAACCTATAAACCATAAACCTATAAACCATAAACCCATAAACCATAAACACATATAAAATAAACCCATAAACTATAAACCATAAACCCTTGAACCAATAAACCTATAAACCATGAACCCATAAACCCATAACCCATAATGCATAAACCATAAACTCATAAGCAATCAATTCGAAAACCATTAACTCATAAACCTTAGAATCATAAACCATGAACAACAAACTCTAAACCATAAATTTATTTATTATAAATCCATAAACTCTAAACTATAAACCCCTGAACTCATAAACCATAAACTTATCAACCATAGACCCATAAACGCGTAAACCTCTGAGCCATGAATCTAAATACCATACGCTCAAAATCCATAAATTCATAGACCATGAACATATAAATCATAAACCCATAAACTTATAAACCATAGACCCATAAACTACAAACCTATGACCCATAAATCTATAAACCGTACGCGCATGAAACCATAAACCCATGAACTCTGAGCCATAAACCCGTAGACTATAAATGCATAAACCATAAACTCATGAATAATAAACCCATACACCATAAACCCATAAACCCTGAACCCGTAAACTAGAAAAACATAAACCATAATTTCATTAGTCATAAATCCATAAGCTATGAACCTATGAACCTACATACCACTTAACCATAAACATATAAACCATAAACCCATGAAATATAAATCATGAACAAATTAATCATAAACCATAAACCCATGAACCATAAACTCATAAATTATAAACCCATAAACCCTAAAGCCATAAACCATAAACCCATAAACCATTAATCCATAAATTATAAACCCATAAAATATAAACACATGGACCATCAACCCGTAAACTATAAACCCATAAATCATGAACCCATAAACCCATGAACCATAAACCATCAACCATAAACCATAAACACATGAACTATAAATTCATTAGCCATAAACCGATAAACTATAAACCTATAAACCTATACACTCCTCAACCATAAACCTGTAAACCATAAACACATCAATCATACACCATAAACCCATGAACCATAAACTCATAAACCATAAACCTATAAACCATAAACCCATAAACCATAAACCCATAAACCATAAACCCATAAACCATAAACCCATAAACCATAAACACATGAACTTTAAATTCATTAGCCATAAACCGATAAACTATAAACCTATAAACCCACACACTCCTTAACCTTTTAACTGCGGGAAAATTTTAGTACTAAACGACCTTTTATAAAGTGCAACATGTACACATGAGATCATTGGATTTTTCAGGTAGAGTCCCCACCGTGACTGCTGGTCAATAAATCGACCACCCCCGCAGGCTAAAGGTTAACCATAAACCTGTAAACCATAAACCCATAAACACATAAATCATAAACACATTAATCATACACCATGAACCCATAAACAATAAACTCATAAACCCGTAAACTATAAACACATAAACCATAAATTCATAAGCCACAAACCCATAAATCATAAACGAATTAATCATAAACCATAAACCTATGAACCATAAACTCATAAATTATAAACCCATAAACCCCCAACCCATAAACCATAAACCCATAAACCATTAAGTCATAAATTATAAACCCAGAAAATATAAACACGTGGACCATCAACCCATAAACTATAAACCCATAAATCATAAACCCATAAACCATAAACACATGAACTATAATTTCATTAGCCATAAACCAATAAACTATAAACCTATTAACCTATACACTCCTTAACCATAAACCTGTAAACCATAAACCCATAAACCCATAAATCATAAACACATTAATCATACACCATAAACCCATAAACCATAAACTTATAAACCATAAACCTACAAACCATAAACCTATAAACCATAAACCCATAAACTTATAAACCATAGACTCATGAACGCGTAAACCTATGAGCCATGAACCTAAATACCATAAGCTCAAAATTTATAAATTCATAGACCATGAACATATAAACCATAAACCCATAAACTTATAAACCATAGACCCATAAACTACAATCCTATGACCCATAAATCAATAAACCGTACGCCCATGATACCATAAACCCATGAACTCTGAGCCATAAACCCGTAGACTATAAATGCATAAATATAAAAACATAAATCATAAACCCATAAACCATAAACACATGAACAATTAACCCGTAAGCCTTAAATCCATAAACTATATACCCATAAACCCTAAATCCATAAACCATAAACCCACCAACTCATAAATCATAAACCCATCAATCATAAACCATAAACATATAAAGTATAAACTCATAAACCATAAACACATAAACCATAATCCAATAAACTATAAACCCATAAACCATAAACCCAGTAACTATAAACTCATAAACCATAAAACCATAAATTATAAACCTATAAACTATAAATACATGCACCATTAACCCATAAACCATAAACCCATAAACCATAAACCCATAAACCATAAACCCATAAACCCATAAACCATAAACCCATAAACCATAAACCCATAAACCATAAACCCATAAACCATAAACCCATAAACCATAAACCCATAAACCATAAACCCATAAACCATAAACCCATAAACCCTAAACCCGTAAACTATAAACACATAAACCATAAATTCATTAGCAATAAATCCATAAACTATAAACCCATAAACCTACAAACCACTTAACCATAAACATGTAAACCATGAACAACGAATATAGACGCATATAGAAGCGTACTCCTCAAGCAACTTTGGGCGACAAATTCTGGGGGACACCTATGTTAAAGATGGTTTAGTAATGTCACCCATTCACTAGATGGAGTTGATGCGTGTCCCCCAATATATATAGATATAGTGAATGTATCATAAATGTATGAATGTAATAATGCTTTTTTTTAATAAATATAAATAAATAAATGAAAAAATGTTTTTTTCTTATTGTTACTCATCTAAATAATATTATAAAAATGTATATATACCGTAATAAAAAAAATATGACGATCAGATGTTTTGCAGCGGGAACGTTTATTGAAAGCGCGCGAAAGCTTCCGTAGCACGATTTTGCTAGATAACTCGTTTTAATTGTAGTAAATTGTTCTTGTATAAAAATTAGTTTATAATACTTAAAAACTTTTGTATTGTGATTGTTTGATAATATGCCATCGATAAGAGAGCTGTGTTCTTATGAAGGATGTCGAAATACGAAAAAGAAAAATCCTGATTTGACTTTTCATCGATTTCCAAGAGACGAAATACGGTTAGTTTGTGTTAACGTTATTTTTATTCATTGTTGTTAAATTCAGGCGACGAAATAATAATGACAATTTTAAATAATTTTAATATAATTAAAAAAATATAACTTATAAAGTATTGTTTATTAATAATAATAAAAGTAAACGTAATTATTAAAAAAAATGTAGATAATGAAAATAGTATTTAAAACGTTTTTCAAAATAAATAAAGGCAGAATTTAGACGCAAATAAATTTTTTATCAACTTCAAAAAAATCAAATTAAAAGTAAAGTTATTAGATAGATAATAATTTATTTTTTGATCATACGAAAAAGAAAAATGAAAAAAGAAAATTATGTAACCTAGTTTTAAATTGCACAAAAATTATATTACAGAAAAATTATATTTAAAAGAATGCGGACCATTTTATATTATTGAACTTTTTTTTATTTATTATTCATGTTTATAAAAAATTAATTATTAAACATACAAAAAAAATTATATAAACTCATATAAAAATAATGTTTTTACCATATATATGTGTGTGCATAAATATATATATATATATATGTATACATTCATACATACATACATACATACATACATAGATACATACATACATACATACATACATACATACATACATACATACATACATACATAGATAGATACATACATACATACATACATACATACATACATACATACATACATACATACATACATACATACATACATACATACATACATACATACATACATACATACATACATACATACATACATACATACATACATACATACATACATACATACATACATACATACATACATACATACATACATAAATACATACATAAATACATATTGACTTTTCTTTATAAATATCGTTTTCTATACGTGTATGCACACTAAGAAAAAAATTTAGTTGGATTAAGTAAGGCTTAATTGAATCAATGAAATCCCTTAGGTGCGGGCGGCACATAAAATATTTTGTTACATTAATACAAATATTTTAATTGAGTCAAATGAATATTTCATTTTTTTAAATAAATATTTGATTCTACTAAACATCACAAATATTTGTTAAAAATAATATTTTGTATTTTCAAATAAATATTTGACTTACTAAATGTCGCGAAGATTGATTCAATAAAATTAATTCATTGTTTTTATAAAAAATTTTATCAATTAAAATGCCCATTTGTTTACTAATTGATTATTTCATTACATTAATATACATATTGAAATTAAATCAAATAATATTTTGTATTTTCAATTAAATATTTGACTTATTAAATGTCGCGAAGATTGATTCAATAAAATTAATTCATTGTTTTAATAAAAAAAATTATCAATTAAAATGTCCATTTGTTTTTCTAATTAATTATTTCATCATATTAATGCTATATTGAAATTAAATTAGTTCAATATTTTATATTTTCAAATGAAAGTTTAATTTATTGAATATTTTAAATTTAATAAAATTTTAAGATTTAATAAAATTAATTCATTGTCTTAACAAAAAATTGATTAATTATTCGGTTATCTCAAATAAAATATTCCTTCAAAGTAAAGAAATATTTAATTAATTCGATTTATAGATATTTTAATCGAACAAATACTGTCTTTAATCAACAGTATTTGCTTTCAGTGATTTACATTTATTTATTAACATCAATGAATTGATGACTCATTAAAGGACAGGTGAATATGATTCCATTTATTTATATGGTAAAGAATAACAATTATTAACATACTAATATTAGTATGCTTTATACAGTGATCGCACACGCAGTAAATCTAACATAAATTTCGCTCGCATTACAATTTACGTATTATCTTGGATTTTTAACTTCCTTATATATCAACTTAGAAGCCCTCTTACCGCTTGCGAGATCGAAAATTAACGACGCCACCAAGCGGTTGTATCATCAAACCATCGAACTAAATGATTTTGTTAAAACAATAAATGTTTCTTTTAGTTCAAATATGTGTTATTTGAATGAAATAAATTATGTAGATGAATCAAATAGTGGATTTACTTGATTTTAACAAGTATTTAATCAGATTTCTCTGTAATTTTTATTAACTTTAGTACATATTTTGCTAAGTTATTCACTTAGCAAGACACGTATTTAAAACATGAGTTTGTTTGAGTATAAAGGATGATAACTTATACAAAAAAATATTTTTCAAGAATATTAAATATTCATTTTAACATTATATTTCATTTGATTTAGTAAATATATTATTAAATAATAACTGCTTGTTTCAATAAATATTTCATTAAGATAATCAAATAATTATTTAATCGATCTGATAAAGAAATTAATTAATACAACAAAATATTTAATTGGGACATAAATAATAAAATATTTAATTGTTAAAAATAATAATTAATTCAATTAATCACTGATTTCATAGACGCAATATAATTAAATAATAAAAGTAATAAAATAATTTTATAGAACAAGATAAATCAAATATTTGAATAAATTAAAAATTTAATTAATTTAATGCATCCAATTAATTATAATATAGCAATGAAATTATTTGAGTAAAAGACAATGAGATATTTCATAGAATCAATCATATATTTCATAAAGAGAAAAAACACATTCATCAAAGCAACTAAATATTGAATTAAAATGATTAGATATTTCATTGGCCAGTGAAATAATTTAATATAAGTCATACAATATTTATTTAAAACAATGAAATATCTTTTTGTTATTATTCAAAATTTATTGAACGAATAAAACAATAATTTTGGCATTATTAAATATTTCATTAATATAATTAAATATATTATTGAACAGTAAAGTAATTTAATAAAGGTGATATAATAATTAATTAAATCAATATAATATATTCTTCTTTTAATCAAAATTTGATAAAAATAATAGAATAAATACGTTAGAATTAGTAAACATTTTATTAAGATAATTAAATATATTATTAAACATCAAAGTAATTTAGTAGAAGTATTATAATATTTAATTGAAATAGTGAAATATATTCTTATGTCAATCAAAACTTGATAGAATTAATAGAATAAATATATTCGGTTTAATAAATATTTCATTGCGATAATCAAATATATTATTGAACATTAAAGTAATTTTATGGAAATGTTAATATAATATTTAATTGAATCAATGAAATATATTCTTGTTTCAATAATAACTTGATAGAAATAATAGGATAAATATATTTGGTTTAATAAATATTTCATTAAGATAATCAAATATATTATTAAACATTAAAGTAATTCAATAGAAGTGTTAATACAATATTTAATTAAATCAGTGACATATATTCTTGATTCAATAACAATTTGATAGAAATAATAAAATAAATATATTTGGTTTAATAAATATTTCATTAAAATAATCTAATACATTATTGAACATTAAAGTAATTTAATGGAAGTGTTAATATAATATTTAATTAAATCAGTGAATTATATTCTTGTTTCAATAACAACTTGATAAAAATAATAGAATAAATATATTCGGTTTAATAAATATTTCTTTAAAAAAAATTTAATATCTAATTTTACGTTGCACCTTTCTTGACTTTAAAAAAATAATTTATTGGTTTTCTTTTTGTAAATTCATTGAAATCGGATTTGTTGATTTTAAGGAACCTATTTCTTTCAATCAATTGTAATTTTTATTGAAATGCTGATCAAATTTTATGTGTTATATACATCAAAATATTTTTTTTTATACAATCACATATATTATTAATTAAATGACAATGTTATTAACTTACTAGGAGAGTGTCATACCTCCGGATCACGGATTTTGCTCAAACTTCGGGATAAGTTTTCAGATGATAAAATATGGAAAAAGCTAAAGTTATAGTCATAAATACTCAATATTTCCCTAGTTATAGGCAATTAAAGAAAATCACTAAAAAAGTTACTAGATTTTTAAACGCATATAGTTCTTTAACATTGATAGCTACAAGCTTGAAACTTTTTTTAAATTAAAGCTGAGCTCAAATCCTTTCGAATTAGTAGTTATGGCATGTAAAAATATTATTTTTTCCCAAAGTTAGAACGTGATAAACATTGGACCTGATTTTTCTTTTAAAAACATTAATTAATAATAAAAGCTGAAATTAGATCCAATCCTTATTAGGGTCTAACTTTGGGAAAAAATAATATTTTGATATGCTGTAACTACTGTTTCGAAAGGATTTGAGCTCAGCTTTTATTTAAAAAAAGTTTCAAGCTTGTAGCTATCGACGCTAAAGAACTATATGCGTTTAAAAATCTAGTAACTTTTTTAGTGATTTTCTTTAATTGCCTGTAATTAGGGAAATCTTGAGTATTTATGACTATAAATTTAGCTTTTTCCATATTTTATCATCTGAGAACTTATCCCGAAGTTTGAGCAAAATCCGCGATCCGGAGGTGTGACACTCTCCTAGTTAGTGAAGCATTTATTTACAATATAAGCTTCTTTAACTTAATCGGATGACCGTTAATTAAAGCAAATATTATATTGATGATTGACCAATATTTTTTTATTGTTATAAAAGATTTTGTAAATTTAACAAACGATTTACTAAAATAAATATTTAATTACTGTAACAAAATATATAGATAATTTACAAACATATTCTATTGTTACAAATAAATATTTTATAAAATTTTATCAGCTGCCTTAATGAAATTAATTTGATCAAATCAATCAAATAATTTAACCGAAACAATAAATTTTTCTTTATTTTAAAAAAATATTTATTTTTTTTAACTTAGGTATCAATTTTTTTTATCCCAACTAAATATTTCAGTGATTTTATAACCTTGCATATTACTTCAATCAAAATTAATTTTTATCAACAAAATATTTATTAACTAAATTTATTTCATTGACTCAACTAAATTTTTTTCTCAGTGCATCTTCAACTTGTATACTTAAATTTTTATTAAGATTTCGTCGTAGGGGATGATAAGCTTGTACAAGTTTTAAACAAACATATAGTTAACAATTACAGTGGATAAGTGACTTAAGCACTATGACTTATTTTGCTCCGACGCCGAGATCGTGAGTTCGCGTCTAGACGGGATCACATTTTTTTTCCATTAATGTAATAATTTTTTTTTTAATTTATAATTTATATTAATTAAAAAACTATACATGGTATAAATTTATTATTAAATAAAATACATTTTTTAACTCATATATATTATTAAAAAAAAAGATTTAAAATTTAATGCGATAAAGTCAAGAGAGATTTTGGTTCTGTTATAAAAAAATTTGAATATGAAATTTATTACTACTTTGTATATAAGTTAATAAATATAATAATTTAAATAATTATTAATTAATTTTATCATTTCGCCTTAATTTTATTGTATAATACGTAAATGTTAATGAAAATTCACGTGATTAAGCATAAAATTCAATCCCATTACATCTAATCGAAGCGATTCTCGTTTTTTTTTTGCTTTTTTGAACTTAGAGAGTCGAAAATGTGGTTTCCAGAAAATGTCTGTATATACGTGTGTGTCTATATGCACGTATGTACTTATTGAGCCAATTGAATATCGAAAACTGATCAATGGGTTTGCTTCAAATTTTGCATATAATTAATTTTTTGTCTAACTGGGGGCGAAACTAATAAGAATTAGTTTTCTTAGTGTAGCTTTAATTTTAGAGTCATTTAAAAAATAAAAAAACATATTGAATTTTGTTTTTATATAACGTCAATTACTGAATTCATTTGCAATTAATTAATGAACTATCTTTGAATTTTGCATAAATAAAAATAAAAAAAAAACTTTTTAATGTACTACGTTTTTATAATGAACCAAAAAGTATAAAATAATGTGTAATAAAATGAAAAATGAATAATGATTTGAAATAAAAAAAACGAGGGGCGCATGTTTATTATTATGTATTGTATGCGCCCCACGTTTTTTTTATTTCAAATCATTATTCATTTTTCATTTTATTACACATTATTTTATACTTTTTGGTTCATTATAAAAACGTAGTACATTAAAGAGTTTTTTTTTTATTTTTAATATTATTTTATACTTTTTAGTTCAATTAAAAAACGTGGTAGATTGAAAATTTTTTTTTTATTTAAATATTATCTTATACATTTTGGTATTATTATTATTATTATTATTAATATTATTTATCGTGTTGTCCAACAGTGCATATTATATAGCATATATATTGTTGTCAAGGGACTAAAACGTGTTTCATCTATTTTTTTTAGAGAACACGTAATCGCATGCTGAGTTTCCCGCCATTTTGACGATAATGACGCTATTAGAAATTCAACCAAAATTTATTGTTTTATGCATTGATAGACCATAAAATGAATAAAATACAGTCTCAAATTTTATATGTACAATACAAAATGCTGTAATTTATGTCTAATTGCAATATGAGAAGTTAAAGAATTTTAAAAATTTTCGAAGATGGTTAGACACTAATGTTAAAAGTATATCTATATATAAAATCTTCAAAATTTCAATTTTTCCAATATCTCCGTATATAATTGTATTAATATATTTTTCGGTGGGAATATATATTTAATTATATTATCCAACAATGCATGCAAAAATATAATATTGAATATATTAATATATTAATATATTTGATATATTAATATATTAATATATTAATATATTTGATATATTAATATATTAATATATTACTATATTAATATATTACTATATTTGATATATTAATATATTAATATATTAATATATTAATATATCAAAAGAAGATTTTTAAAATTTTCGAAGATGTTTAGACACTAATGTTAAAAGTGTATCTATATATAAAATCTTCAAATCTTCAATTTTGCCAACATCTCCGTATATGATTGAATATATTAATATATTGTTCGGTAGATATATATATATTTTTTATAATATTGCATTGTCATCCAGTTCCGAGCTATATTTAAAATTTCAAGTCTCTAGCTCATCAGGAAGTTAGTTTACAATCGGTTGCAAAATTCGTACCGAACAGACAGACAGACAGACAGACAGACAGACAGACACCAAAGCGAGTTAATAAAAACGTAGTAATAGTAAAAAAACGTAGTGAAAAATTATTTGCGACTGAGAAAAGAAAGAAAATTTTTTAAAAATGATTTTCATAGCATAGATTTAATTTTACAGCACTTTGAAAATTAAAAAAAATAATTTTAATCTTCTATTTTTTTTATATTTTATTTAAACTACTCAATAGATTCGCTCAAAAATTTATATACAAATTATTCATTACTTTTAGAAGAAAACAAATTTTTAACAATTAATTTTCTTAGGTTACTATACAATAATACTTGAACTCAAAGAATTGGAAAAATTGGTTTCCACAAAATGTCTATATTTATGTGTGTGTGTATGTGTTAGCGTATGAATGCATTCACTTAGCAAATTTGATCTTGAATCATATGAGAAAAAAAAACGAAAACTTTAGAAAGCTTATTATATTACAGTAGTTTTAATTAAAAAATTTTTTTACAGATTTACTCAAAAATTTTTGTATACAACCCTACTAAAAAATCTCAGGTGAGAAATCACCTGATTTCTCAGGTGATTTATCATGCCAAAATCTCATGTGACGATTTTTTTGGTTTTTACACGTTTCAAAGCATACTTAGTCAATTGCGAACTATTTTTGAAAATTTTTGAAAAATTGGAACTTAGAAAATTTTTTAAAAATTTGGTCTTAGAAAAAATTATGACTCATTTTACAAAAAATTTTCTAAGTTCAATTTTTCAAAAATTTTCAAAAATAGTTCGCAATTGACTAAGTATGCTTTGAAACGTGTAAAAACCAAAAAAATCGTCACATGAGATTTTGGCATGATAAATCACCTGAGAAATCAGGTGATTTCTCACCTGAGATTTTTTAGTAGGGAAGTTATACGCTCCTGTAAGAAGAAAACAAGCTTTATAAAACTAATTTTCATAGCATAGTTAAGATTAAAGAGTATTTTAAATATTTTTACAATAATTTTGATTTTTCTTTCTTTTCTTAGTTTTTACATAAAGTAATCAATTATTTGCTCAAAAAATAAGAAGTAAATAGTATATGGCAAAAGAAAGAAAACTTTGGGAAACTGATTTAATTTGCGTACTTTTAATTTCTAAGCATGTCGAGAATTAAAAAAATGTTTTCTTTATTCATTTTGCTTTCTAATGGCGTAAGCACTGTATTTCTTATATATTGGGATTATTATATTGAATATCATTATCTAACACAAGTTTTGTATTTGCACAAGTTTTACTGAAAATTGCGATTTAGCTTTCTCATAAAAGAAGCATTGTATTTAATTACATACAGATAGAAAAGAAAAAAAATTATATTGATACTTCTCGTTAATTACTTTTGCCATAACTAACAAGGAGAGTACCTGACCTTCGGGAAACGGATTTGGCTAAAACTGCAGAATATGATTTTTTGATGAAAAAAAATGAACCCGTGTTTTTTCTTTTCTTTGAATAGGCCCCATGGACGGAGATATAGGCATTTTTTTGAAAATACAATAAAAAGGAGCATTCATAAGATCTTCAATAACCGAAGAACTAAGACTCTTACAAAAAAATGTATAAATAATAAAATAAAGAACGGATTAAATGCTTTAATTTAAGCTTTGTTGCATTTAAAAAGCTTGAGTGGTTCAAAAGTTATAGGCGATTAAAATATGCTGATGAAATAGCGTAAAAAATTGATGATATGCTACACGCTAAAAATATTAATAAATATGTAGTAGTTTTCAGTTAGGCACAACTTTTGAACCACAAAAGCTTTTTTAATGCAACAAAGCTTAAATTAAAGCATTTATCTGTACTTTATTTTATTTTTTATACATTTTTTTTTCAAGAGTCTTAGTTCTTTAGTTATTGAAGATCTTATAAATGCTCCTTTTTATTGTATTTTCGAATAAATGCCTATATCTCCGTCTACGGGGCCTATTCAAAGAAAAGAAAAAACACGGGTTCATTTTTTTTCATCAAAAAATCATATCCTGCAGTTTTAGCCAAATCCGTTTCCCGAAGGTCGGGTACTCTCCTTGTAAGTCAAAATTAGCAAATATAAGTTTTATATCTATTTTAGAAATCATCACACCTGATAAAACCAAAGATAATTTTGAAGGTAACTTAAAAAGTTTTCATTTTAAGCACACGAAACTGATCAAAAGATAAAAATTAGAATTTTTCATCATTAAAGAAACTCGAAATTATTTAAATTTTTTATTCCTATTCTTTTTCATGCAAGGTCTCAATTGTAAATTGTATATAACTGGGGATTACATTGAATTTACAATTTATAGTTGTAAATAGATAACGAAAGATGAAAAAACATGGAAAATTTTATTGCACTTGAAAAATTATTATGTCATATGGTCCGATTTCGCATGCTTGTAACTTTGAGCACGAAATAGATATTAAAAATTGATTTGATATCATCTTTTAGGAAATTTACTCTCCTTTTTAATTTATTTTAATTTTTTTATTTTGTCAAATATTTTATAAGTTACAGTTAATTGATTAAAATTGATAAATTCGTTAAAATTTAAACATTTTCAATCATCGAAAAATTAAGTTAAAACGAGTTTAAAATATTTTGCAGCTTATAAAAAGTTACCATTGTTTATTAATTTTAATTTCTATTTTTGAATTTTATTGTACGTCCAATAGAATCAGAGATATTGCTCTTTAAAGGAGCACTCTTTTTCAAAATTTTGTTCAAGAATTCATGGACGGTACTGTAAGTTTTCAAATGTTTTCTTTTTTCAAAGTCGCATTTAGAGATCTTATTTGCTAAATAAGGTACATTCATACGCACACACACACACACACACACGCACACACACACACACACACACACACGCACGCACGCGCACACACACACACACACACACGCACACAAATACAGACATTTTCTGGAAATCACCTTTTTTAATTCTGTGTGTTCAAGTGTTATATAGTAACTACGCTAAGAAAGTTACTTTTCAAAAGCTTGTTTTCTTTTTAGATTAACGAATAATTTGTACATACATTTTTAAGCAAATGTATCGAGTAGTGCTATAAAATTATAACGATTCTATGAATAACAGTTTTCAAAACTTTTCTTTTTTTTCGCCATCACGAATAATTTTCATGCAAATTTCAAATTAAATTTATTCAGTAATTGACGTAAAATATAAACAAACATGAAAAATCAAAGTTTTCATTTAATTTTTTAAATATCTCTAAAATGAAAGCTACACTAAGTAAACTAATTGTTAATAGTTTTACCCCTATACTTAGACAAATAAATTAATTGTAGGTAAAATGTGAAGCGAATCTATTGAACAGTTTTCGGTATGAAATCGGCTTAATGAATACATAAGTGCACACAAACACACACGTACATACAGATATTTCCTGGAAACCACATTTCCGACTCCCTTACTGCAAGTATGCAAAATTTTACGAAAAGATATAAACAAATTGTTTTGATCGATACAATGCTTTTTCTATGAAAAAGCCAAAAAAACGAAAATCACATTGAGTATGCGTAAGGAAATTAAATTTTATGCATCCTGATCTCGTTAATTTTCATTGAAATTTACGCATTTTACAATAAAATTAAGGCGAATTGTATCAACTTATATAGCAGTAATGAATTTAATGTTAATACACATTTTTTTTATAACAAAACAAAAATCTCTTGACTTTATCGCATAAAATGTTAAATCTCAACAATATATATTAATAACAATATATATTTTAACATTTATTTTATTTGATAATAAATTTATACTATATTTAGTATTTTCATTAATATAAATAATAAATTGAAAGGAAATTTATTTTTATATTAAAGGGAAAAAAAGTGCTTGCGCCTGGCCAAGAACTCACTATATCGGCACCAAAGTAAAATAATTCACTAAACTTTAGCCAGATATTCACTATGACCATTAAGAATAAATATTTTAAATTTGTACAAATGAAATATAATTATTTCCTGCATGCCAAAATAATTTTATTTGATTTAGATCATTAAAAGAATAAAATCCTACAATTATGTAAACTATATGATCAGCTTTTTATTAATATATTTTTCTACATGATTAAAAACTAAATTCTGATATGAGAGGTATGTACATATATCAGTACAAAATATCATTTTAGTTGTTAGCGAGTTAATGCATGATCTTTGAATATGCACATTTGTTATGAATTTTATTTGTTTGACGTTGCATGATAAGCAAATAATTCCTGAGACATTTAACGCATGAATTTGTTTTAACCTTAATCAATACTTTGTTTATGATTGATTTATCCTCAGCTTGAAATAAAAATTTACTGGTATAATGATTTTTTTAAAGGATTGAAATTTTAAAAAACTATATAAGATGTACATTATTAAAATATATAAGAAATGTTTGCATCTATCTATATTATTAATTGATATGCTTATATTACTCACGCTTTTATTGTACATACAATTAATAATAGAATGTATAGTGTTTACTTTTAACTATAATTTAACCAACAATAACTTTAGGTTAAAATACTATGCATTATTATATATGGATTTTTCATAATGTATAACATGGCTTAGCAGTGTGTGCAAGAAATGAATTTTTTTTATTACATAAATTATTGAATCATTGTAATGAATACATGATTATGAATTTTATTTAATTGTAGAAAGCATTATAATTTAATATTTTATTAAATTATACCTTTTTTAATTATTGAAATTTGTTATTTTACCTATTGAAATAAATATAAATTGAAACGAGCTTCATAATTGTAGACGAGCTGAGTGGGTTCTGCATTCCGGAAATTTGAAACTCCTTGATTTGTCCGATAAGCAGCTAGAAAATAAGCGTATTTGTTGGGAACATTTTACCGAAGGTGATCTGAAGAATGTAGATAGATTTGGTAATAGAAAATTAAAAAATATTGCTACGCCAATCGATTATGCTACACTAGTTTTAGACGACTCACTTGATACACAGAGCTCCGGGGTTCATGAAATCGATCTTCCCGGTACTGAAAATCCGTCTGATCTTTTAATTGAAGTAAATATTAATAATGTTATTGACCTTCCTGCAAATGAATTAGATTTACCGTTACCCTCGTCAATTTTAAATACACAATCAAAGTCGATCGATCTTAATGAACCATCATGCTCTACGTATCAAAATTTGAATTCTGATAATGATTTCAATGAAACGACAGCAAATACTCCTAGTAATACATTAAATGCAACCGTAAATAATTCCACTTATAAAAATTCGATAAAATATTTGCAAGGACGTGTGGAATCATTAAATGAAGAGTTGAAAAAAAAAGAAAAAGATATTGTACGTATAAAAAGTGTGACGAACGAAAGCGCGAACTTATTAAAATCTAAATATGAAACTGCAATAAAAGATTTATATAAAAATATTTATACTAAAAACAAAAAAATTAAAAATCTTGAAAAAAAAATAGAAAAAAATAAAGAAGCTGTTGAATTTTTTGAGAGTTATAAAAAATTAAATGCAAAAGTATTAAATTTTTTTAACATGCAAATTAATCATATAAAAAAGAAAAAATGGACTAATGAAGAGAAGCAATTTGCTTTATCGTTGTTCTATAAATCACCTAAATGTTATTGTTATCTTCGGAATGAAGTTGAGTTTGCTTTACCTTGCATATCTAAAATTCGGAAGTAGATTAATGAATTAGATTTGTCACCAGGAAGATCAGATCGTTTATTAGAATTATTAAAAATTAAAACCGCTAAAATGACTGATAAAGAACGTGAATGCGTTTTAATATGGGATGAAATGTCCATTAAATCATGGTTAGAATATAATAGTAAAAAAGACATCATTGAAGGTTACACTGATTTGGGAGAGCATGGTCGTTTTTGTACAAATGGTAATCATGTTTTAGTGTTTTTTTTAAGAGGCCGTCAGTACGATTGGAGACAGACGATAAGCTACTATGTTGCTCATAACAGTGTAAAGGGAAATGATTTACATAAAATAATTCTGAATGTTTTAGAGTACGTAACTGATGCAGGATTTCTCGTCAAATGTATGGCTTGCGATTTAGGTCGGCCCAATCAAAGCGCGATTAAAAATTTAAATATAACAGAAAATAAACCGTACATTGAACCATATGGCCACAAAATCTTTTTTAATTATGATGCTCCTCATTTAGTTAAATGTTTACATAATAATTTTCGTAGTAGTGACATTGAAGTCGATAATACCATTGTATCATGGGGAGCAATAAGAGAATTACGGAATCGCGAAAAAAACAAACCAACTAAAGCTGCTCCAAAATTAACCGACACGCATCTCAATCCAAACCCCTTTTAATTAATGAACGTCAGCCTAGCTGCTCAAATTTTCAGTAATTCTGTTTTATCGGCTTTATTATCGGGTTCTAGTGCAATAGAAGATCCCTTAACTCACCCACATTGTATTACAACCGCGAAATTTTTAAAAAACGTTAATGATCTTTTCGATTGTTTAAACAGCCGAAGTCCAAACGATAAACATCCATTGCGGCGTCCCTTATCTAATAAAAATCCCCAAGTAGAAGAACATTTAAAATTTTGTTTGGAATGGGTAAAAACTTGGAAATTAATTGATAAAGTTGATCCTCCGTGTTTTAAGGGATTTTATTTATCGATAAATAGTATCCTTATACAATGGGAAGAAATAAAAGAAACTGGCGGGCTTTACTTATTAACAAGCAGATTAAATCAAGACCCATTAGAAAATTTATTTGCCGTGTTAAGAAGTCGTTCTGGTCATAATCAGAATCCAACAGCAATGCAACTGCGTCGCAATTTGCAATACACCATCACTGCAAATTTAAGTCACTCAGCTGTATTTACAAATTGTGAGCTTGATAAAACAGTGCCGCTACTTTACATTTCTCCTGAAGATTTGCAAGGAACGTCTGAAGTGTGTGAATTAAATGTAGCTCAATCTAATATTGATCAAATACCAGTAAAGATGAATGATTCAAGAAATGATTCTGATACTGACGTATCTTTGACGGAGATTGATGAACCAATAGAGATGCATACATCAGAAATTCTATCTGAAGAAAATATCTCAAGCACGCCTGTTCTTGATGAAAATTTTCCATCTCAAAAAACATCTTAAGTATTTGATCTCTCAGGGGCAAACACCTCTTTTTTACAAGATACGTCATGTAATTCACACAATCCCTCAAATTATTCATCTTACTCGTTTACTCCTTTAGATGCTGCTCGAAAATACGTCGCGGGTTACATGGCTATGATTTGTTTAAAACAATTTAATTGTGATTCTTGTAAAACTGTGTTAATTCGTGAAAATTCAAATTTTGAAAATTCTAATGATTTATTAATATTCTTTAAAGCTTACAAAATTTTCGGTAATTCTAATCAACTCGGTAATCTCTGCGTTCCTTCTGATTACTTCTATAAAATTATCCAAACTGCAATAACAATTTTTGACCCTTCTTTTTTTACATTTTCTCATTGTAATAAAGTAGCTGAACTTTTAAGAAATCAAATTATTTTAAATCTAAACGCAGAACATCCTAACTTTTTAAATATTGATGAACCTTGCAAATCTCATCGCGAGTACATAATTAAATTTTTTGTCAGGGTACATATTTTTTATAAATTAAAATGGGTTAATCACGATGCACGACATGTTAAAAAGTCAAGAAGAAATGAGAGTGGTAGCGAAAAGCCTAATCGAAAATTACAGAAACTGAGTCATGAATAAATGTTTATTAACAATTTTAAATTATTATATAATATTACTTGTTTTTAATATTAATGTACAGAAAAGGCTAAATATTAATTGACTCAATTTCTGTAACCCTGGTAGAAAATTAAGGATAAGATATGCTCAGATAACTAACTGTTGGCTATATCTCGTCGCTACGCAGTCGCGATAAGTGACCGATAAATACACGATAATATATTAAAGATTACAGAGTTAATATAAAATATAATCACTAAAATAATTAAAATTTTTTTCTTCTGATTCAAAATAAATTATAAATATTATAATATTCATTATTACAATTCATATGAGTTGTAAATAATTTTGCAATTAAAATCGTTTATAGAAAGCGAATCTGTATATATACATGCTGCCCGCGATGGCGCCTGTTTGTACAATCGTAAAATATATCCTATAGTTGTGAATACTGAATGTTAGCTGCGCGCGCATCACTCGACGCTTCGACTTCTATAAGCATCTATCTTCATCACTCTATGTGCAGGTTAGATTGACTTGACTTAACTTTAAAATTATTAAAGATGCATATACTGTTATTGTATAGTGTCAACATTTTCTGTTCTTTATTATATAACTTAAATTTATTTGCGAATATATACAGTATGATTATGAATAAAATATCCATGTAAAATCAGTGAGTGCGAAGTGCGAGTGAGCGAGTGCATATGTAAACTTAGTGTGAGAGAATACACTGTAAAAGAAAATGGCAAGAAATCACGTCGTTGGTCGACGATTTCAATGCGACCATGCACCGTCGATGTTATTTAACATTGTTGAAGCGCAAAATCTAACTGATTTAATCTAAAAATCTTGTGTTCAGTTTACGTGAAATCACGCAAAGCACGTTAAAATGTCGCCGTTGAACGAAGTTAAATAACCTCGACGGTGCATGGTCGCATTGAAATCGTCGACCAACAACGTGATTTTCTGCTATTTTTTTTACAGTGTAAGACTGTCCGTTCAGGAACTGAAAAGGAAACAAGGAGTGAACAGCCTTTCTCTTTCTCACTAACTGTGTTCCCATATGCGTGCTCACTCACACTTTGTAATATGCTGTTTATGAATATAGTATAATTCAACATTGACCATATTCACCCGATACCATCGCGATAATTCGTTAAGAGTAATGGTGGTTTATCGCGATATCTAAAAGCATATGATCGCGACTGCCCATAAAATACGGGATGATATACTGAAAATATGCTCAACTTTCTACCAGGGAAGTTAAATCATAAATATTTATATTACAGTCAGCTTTCCTTTTTTTTAAATGTTTTTAATTATTAATATTCTTCATGCTATTTGTACTTATTATGATATAATTAGAATAATGTAAAAATTTGTTTTTTATAATATATATAATATTAATGTTGAATATTTTTAAATATTTTAAATAATTTTTATTGTAATTTGTATTATCTTTGTTGCCATTAATGTATTTAACTAATCGATAATTAATCATATTTTATACATTGCAAAAATTATTTGTAAATTTCATGTTTTTTCAATCTTATTTTAGTTTCTTGCATTAAAGTTTGTATTAAAAAAATAAAAATAAAAATTATCTCCTTTCATTCCAATCCTTTTTTCCAATTCTATTTATATCCTTTTTCCTCTCATCCTTTCCTATCCTAATGGAATACAGCTGCCACCTTCCCGATTGGTTTCCATTGAGTAATATTAATTCGTCAAATATTTTAAAAAAGAACTTCTTATAATTACATAGCATGCAACAAACATTACCTATGCATGGAAAATATGTTTACGAATTGATATTAGCTGAGAGCAGTTAATTGGCTTTTTTTATTTGTAAGAACAGAATTTAATAATAATACCACTCTTGTACATAAACCCGACTCCAAATACATATATTTGAATAGGGAACTAGATGAGTATAGTCGTCATTGTGGGCAAGAAAAATGCAGTCTATTTTTATGATATGACTGTTTTTTAACGAAGTTTTAATGGAAACCAATTAATGAAAATTTATAAGATTATTTTCAAATATATTATTATGTTAAAAAAAATAAAAAAAATACATGAATTTAATTATCTAATCTTATACATATTTGACAAAAAATAAATAGGTTTCATCTTATTTACCCATTTTACTTAGCATACACTAGACTATGAGTATTTGAAAATTGATTATTAATTAATGATTAGTAATCATTAATTGGTCATTGATCATCATTAATTATCATCACATTTCATTACTAATAACAATTAATATCGAGATTTTATTTATGAAAACAATTATGATATTTTAAATATATAAACAGAAGTTATGTCCAAAATTCTACGGTTTTGCATCAATCATATGACCGTAACTTTTTATATGCATAGATTTTTTCTATTCATTCCTTTTTCTTACAGCATGCCATGTCTAAAAGTATACAATATTTAATTAAAATATTAATTTTTTTTCTTTGTACTTTAGGAAAATTGAATTATTAAAATCAAAACATTTTAAGAGGTCATTTTTCTTTAAAGTTGCGTGTATGTACCACATTTTATTAGAGATGAAAAAGTTTCCTTATTTAATATAGAATTGAATCCACATTGGATCATGTAAAAAAGTTGATTAGAAGTTAAGTTATTGCAATTTATAGCGTATAAAGCTGGGTTAACTCACTTAGCATTCACTATTCTTTGAATATTTTAATTTCTATTTGCAATATTGAGACGTTTAACAGCTTATTTAAAAGAGGAAGCTTTGTACTATAAGTTAAAATAACAACTAATAATTTGATTATATTTGCTACTAAGAAACAGCGTTTCAAAGACAGAAATTAACGCTAAAAATGCACTTTGAATTGTTTAAATGTGTATAATTACAAAACCATTACAGATATTGTGATTTTATTGGAGATCGAAAAATTTCCTTGTTTAATGTAAAATTGTATTAATTTTTAATCATGTACAAAAGTTGAGTAGAAGTTATTGTAATTTGTATCGTATAAAGCTGGGTTAACTCATTTAGCACTCACAATTCTTTGAATATTTTCATTTCGACGTATGAATCTCTGACTTTTCAAACAATTCAAATAATTCAATTTTATTATTTATTTAATTCCTAAAAACTACATACATAAGGGGAGAATTAATTATACTCTTAACAAAAAAAAAAACAACAGATTACACACATTATCGAAAGACTTGTTTATAACTTTTATTTGATTAGTAGTTAAGATAATTTCATGGAAAATATATCAAATGATTCCTTCTCATTTAAAAAATCATAAACAAAAAAATTTGTTTAAAAATTTTGCCCATGAACCATAAACCCATACACCATAAACACATGAACTATTAACCCATCAACCATAAATCCGTAAACTATAAACCCATAAACCCTAAATCCATAAACCATGAACCCATGAACCATAAACCCATAAATCATGAATCCATAAACCATTAACTCATCAACGATAAACCCAAAAATCATAAACCATTAACCCGTAAACCATAAACCCATAAATCATAAATCCATAAACCATAAACCCATAAATCAGAAACCCATAAACCATAAACCCATAAACCATAAACCCATAAACCATAAACCGATGTATCAAAAGCTTATAAACCATAAATTTATAAACCATAAACCTATAAACCTGTGAACCATAAACCCATAAATCATAAACCCATAAACCATAAACCCATAAACCATAAACCATAAACCCATAAACCATAAACCATTAACCCATGTATCAAAAGCTCATAAACCATAAATTTATAAACCATAAACCCATGTATCAAAAGCTCATAAACCATAAATTTATAAACCATAAACCCATAAACCTATGAATCACAAACCCATAAACTATAAATTATAAACTATAAACCCATAAACAATAAACCCACAACCCAAGAACTCATAAACCTTAAAGTCATAAACCATGAACCATAAACTCTAAACCATAAACTCATAAACTATACACCTATAAACCCTACACTATAAACCCATAAACCCATAAACCTATAAACCACAAACCCATAAACTATAAACCCATAAACCTATAAACCCCTTAACCATAAATCTGTAAAATATAAACCCATAAACCATAAACCCGTAAATCAGAAACTCATTAATCATAAACCATTAACCCATGAACCATAAACTATAAATCTATAAACCATAAACCCATGAACTATAAACACATAAACAATAAACGCATGAACCAGAAACTCATAAACCAGAAACTCATAAACCATAAACCCATAAACCCATAAACAATGAAACCATTAACCATCAACTCATAAACCTTAGAGTCATAAACCATGAACGATAAACCCTAAACCATAAACCAATAAATTATAAACCCATAAATTTCAAGTTATAAACCCCTAAACTTATAAACCATGAACCCATCTACGCATAAACCTATAAACCATAAATTCAGAAACCATAAACCCATGAACAATTAACCCATAAACCATAAGCCCATAAACCTATGTACCAATAAATTATAAACCTTTAAACCATGAACCCATAAACTATAAACACATAAACAATATACCAATAAACCATAAACAATAAACTGTAAACCATAAACCCATAAACCATAAACCCACAAACCATAAACCCATAATCCATAAACCCATAAACCACAAACCCATAAACCTATATACCATAAACATATAAACCATTAATCCATAAATCATAAGCCTAGAAACCATAAACCTATAAACCCTGTAATGCCCTTGGGGATCAGATGACCGTACAAGATTAGCTAAATGTATAGCCAGAGGTATAATTGGTTCTTACACTAAAATATTCACATAAAACAGAAAAAAAAAGTAATCAGCTGAACTATAAGAAATTTATGGAATTTTTTAAATCACAAACACTAGCTATACACTAAAAAAGGGCGCCAGTCGCGTTTACGGACGCGACTATGTACGTTATTTCAATTGTGCTACTATTAAAGCAACGCGGCGAAAAGAGAGCCAACGATGCGCTTGATAAATTTTTGTGGGGTATCTTACTTCAAAGCTACATAGCGAATCAGCTCGAACAGAAGCTAAAAAGAAAACGGGTGCACTAATTAATACTGCGCACCTGGTCACCAGCACACACGCGCACAGAATAAGGAAAAATAACGATGTAACTTAATCGTAAAGCTTAATATAAATCGGGTTACTATAAAGCGTTCATGCTTTCAAACACTCACGCCAAAAATACTCTCTGTTTCACACGAAAAACGCAATCATGAGAGCTATCGAAAACTTATTTCGCTCTATACAATTCGCTGCGCTAAGACAAAAAGACGTCAAGTCGACCAACCTGTAGGCGAACGGCAGAAGGAATGAGCATCTCAAGATAGATGCTTTTCCTTCTTTATGCGACACGCTATGCGCGCGACCTTATATTCTTGCCTTTTCCGTCTACTCGGCTGCTAGAGTCAGTCTATGCGTAGACTAGGCATATTGGTTAAGCTTTACTGTATATTAATGGTTTCGTGATGTGCTGTGCACGCGGGTATAGTTAGTGGCATGGGGTTGGCTATAGCTTGACCGGCGTTGTCTCTCTCTTAACCGCGCGCGAATTTAAGGTTTACCTTCTGCCGCTTATACTATCGTATTATAAAAGCGGGGTTTAAGTAACATGGCAATTTTGCCATGTTACCACCCATAAACCATAAACCCATAAACTTATGATCCATAAACCCATAATCTAGTGCAGCATACGGTCGACCTCTTCTTGGGATACTTTTAACATTTGAGGGGAATATCTTCGCATTTTCTGTTGAATGGGCTCATGGTTCTGGACATCTATTTTATGTGTAGCTAGATTAGTGACTCCTAAAATCTTTGGCATTGGTGGGATTAAGTCATTCAAAACTTGGGTTATTTGATTCTGCTCAGCTTTAGTGGGCCGTATTAGACCTCCAATCGTAGCTAAATCAGTATAGCTAAAAGGGTCAGTATTATAAGGATAAAATTGATGCTGAATTTTACTTGGGGTCCACCAGGTGTCGTTCTCGTAGTCAATACTAATTTTCATTAAACGCATGAAATCTATACCTAATAGGTATTCGTATAAAATGCCTTCAGATATACGGAAGGGTAAGGTTTGCGAGTCTTGATCTATGGTTATTGTAATATTCATAAGTCCCTTAATATTGACTGCACTGCCTTCCGCAACACTCACTTGCGTAGTCTGCGGTATATTCTTATTTTTCCATTCAGTTGCCAGATTAATGCCTAGGTACGAATTTACTGATCCACTATCAAGCATTTCCTTAACTGTTCGACCATTCAATGTTAATACTAAAAACTGTCGGTTCTCTCCAACGACATTTATATTTTGTTGTATTAACGACACCGGTTTGTTGATTGCTGAAGCGGTTAACCATTATCGGGGGTAGAGACTGGTCGACCTGCACTATATGGTTTTCTTATATGATATGATTTCGCTTATTCTGGACTTTCTGCGCCATCTCTGGTGGGCGAGATAATACTTTTTCTATTCTTTCAGAATTATTCAAACTTACCAGTCTGGCTGTTGCTTCCGTCAGAAGTGGCAGAGTCTGATTCGTCATATTGGAAGAAACACCGACTCTTAATGATTCCGCTGTGGTTCGTTTCCCAGTTGAGCACATTTAACACAATTTTTTATGTGCACGTTTGGTTGGCCACACCCATAGCACTTCATCCGCTGAGGACATTCATTCGCCCAATGCCCCAGTACTCCGCATCTAAAGCACGGGCTATGTAGTTTCCTTTCAACACCTTCTGTCCCCAGAAAGAGGGTTGGTTTGGCTTTTATCATTTACCGGTTGAGCTTGAGGATTAGAGCTACGCTGGTTACGCTTTTCTACTCCGCTGGAGTAATGTCGTCCTTGATTCTTAACTGGTTTCGGGGTATTCTGGGAATTCTCATTTTTAGTTACTTCTTTGGCTTCTGGGAGCCTAGCTGAAGCGAAATCAGTGCGATTCGTAGTAACGGGGGTAAATATTGGCGTGGAATCATCATGATTCGGAATTTCTCCAAAACTAACGGTAGCTACGGGAGCAGTTTTATTTAACCGTGATGATTTTGCTCCAGTGCATGCAGTATTAGGGAACAAGGACTTATTCGGAGCTGGAGGGGGCCTATATGCTTTATCTTGGGCTCTGCGAGTATCTTCTCTTTTACCTAGTTTCTGTGATTCCATAAAACTATTAAACTGATCTCGATAAATTCGTTGTCGATGACTAGGGTGTAAATTCCTATACGCTCTATTCAATTGTTCTTCAGCGGTCATTGGTGGTCGAATTCGGTCCATTAGGTCTCGTAGTTTAGAGAGATATGTACTAACATCTTCGTAGGAACCTTGTATTCGCCTTTTTATCTCCACTTTCAGATGTTCCTGAACATCTTCTATACAAAACTGCAAACGAAAAGCATCTATCAAATCTTCGAACGTACGCCAGTTTTTATTTTCCTGCATAAATCGTTGATAGGATTCCTCATCTAGTACAGCCGGCAGCGTCTGGATGATCGTGTCCACGGTCAATCCATAAGCTGCTCGACACCCTTGTAAATTATTGAGAAAGGACTCCGGGTCCTTTTTCCTATCTCCTTTAAAGGAGACGTGCCAGTTCGCGAAGATTTGGTTTGTCTGCTTCTCCTTGTAAAATATGGAGGCATCCATCGTCGATCGATATGGATCGGTGTAGACTGGGATTGCCGGTTGCTCGAAGATAGGTGGTTGACATTGAGGTATCGCTAATTCCACTGGGTAAAAGGGTGGGGGTAATGTTCTTGGCAAAGGTGGTGAATAATTGTAAGGATTATAACTGTAGGACGTGGGAGGAATAGGGTTATCAATACAGGTGCACGCACATGAGGGGGGAGTTGGATGGGGAAGAAAGCTGCGAGGGGCTTGACGGCTGGTGGTCGTGGTAGTAGTAGTACCCACATTATAAAGTGGAAGGGGGTTAACCGTAGTAGTTAAATGTGTGTCCGAAGGACAGGTGGTGTTGCTACTGGTTGCCGCCGTATTAAATAACATGGGGGCCGTGGTTGTCATTAGAATAACTCCGTGCCCAACTGGTTGGGTGATTTCCATACTACTCAAATAATTCACCCGATTTGCTAATTGATTCTGTGTTAAGGTGGTCGGGTATTGTGTTGATTGCGCCCGAGGTTGCATGGAATTTGGGGGTGTGGGATGATCTGGGGGCCTAGTCGAGTTCGTTGGATTTAAAGTGGCGGTGGCTTCTTGCGGTACCGATGATAGATCCTGCGGAATCATTGTCGTCGGATCTTGATAGACTCCTAGGGTTTGACCGGTTGGTAAACGAGGAGATGGCCTATTATTCTCTTGTGCCTTCCATGAAGCCTGCCCATTATCCTGCTGGTCTTCTTGCGACAACGTGGAACTACTTGCTGGTAGTGTGTTGCATCCTAGTCGCGGGTCTTCAACAGTATCTTTATCTTCTGGCAGCCACTCGGCTACCCTATCTCCTAAATGACGCCTTATCTCATAACGGAAGATACGGTTCTTAAACTCATTAATAGTCCCTTTTCGACTAAAACCCCGATTGCTATACGTATTAACTTGATCTAGGGACATGCTTTCCACCATTACCGCTAATTCGCTCTCCACCCGAAGGGGGTCATTCCAACAAAGTTCATCAGGAAGTAAGAGGGGTTCCATGTTTAAATATCAACTAGCCATAATACTAAACCTATACTATGCGGGGTTTTATTTCAGGAGGTTAGATAACTCTCTGCAATTCTATTTTAGCTCTGGCTTGAATTTATTAAATATTATTTACGTTAAAAGTAAGGTTTATACGGCTAGATTTTTACACAGGCTATACAAGCAGAGTTTATGTTAAATAGCAGAAAAAAAAAATTTTTAATAAAAAAAAGTTTTATTAACAAAAGCAAACAAAAAAGAAGAAAAATAAATTTATATACTACACAGAAAAATTATTAAAAAAAAAAATTCAAGTCACAACAAAAATTTAAGCTGTCTTAAAGTAGTACCAAAATAATTTAATTATTATACTATTTCACACCAAAAGCAAAAAAAACTTTTTAATTCATAGCCAGCGTTTACAAAGAAAATTTCTATTCAATACAAAAAAAAAATCTAAAAGCACACAACGTCGACGCATCAGGAAGTTCTACTCTCAATGATTATCTGGTAATCAGGCGGTATAAGTTTAACGTACGGCAATAGCAAAAAAAAAACAATATATATATATAGGACGTTGACTAAATTTAAGTAACTTATTCTATAGATATTGATAAAAAAAATTAAAGTTGAAGGAAAGAAAAAAAATTCTTTACGGTTAAGAAAATTCACCAAAAAAAATTAATTGAATGTAATAAAAAAAAATGTTTGCCTTAAAGCAGCAGCGGGTCCAGGGACCTCCCTTGCCGGGGGGGGGGGGGGGGCGATACCGGGAAAAGATATACTGATTCCTTAAAAAAAAAAAAGGTCAGAATATGAATTAATAATCATATCATTAAGAAGAACAATAAAATCTGATCAATACTAAAAATTGCATTCTCGATAGCTTATCATGTGTAAAATATATTGTGTTAAAATACTTTGAATTGTAAATAATTTAATAAAAAAGATGTAACATAAAAAAGCAGTCCAACTTGTATTGAATTTACACGGTAAAGCGTATCTTTATATCACGTTTTCTAAAAACCTGTATTTTTAAAATTTATCTGCAACATCTCAAAAACTACTGAATGGATTATATTTTCTATATAAAAGTAGATTTAATTTTGTTGATGGTTATATCTAAATGTAAATGATATTTACATTTTTTATAGTTCTTAAAAGAGCGAAAAAAATGAAAAAAAACAGGAGTGGCAGTAGTGGGGACTGGCCGACAGAAGCTATGCTTCCAGTGTATATATAGAAACTAGGAAGTGTGACATTTGCAAAAATTATAATTAATTTTTTAACGAAAACTTGTTATTTTTGATTCAATGTATTATGTATTTAAAAATATATTAATAATATAGTTTATTAATAACAATTATTAAAAAATTAAAAAAGAAATGTTTATGCGTAACTTATAAAGGTTCATTGATATAAAAAAACGAAGCAGTAAAACTTTCTAGTTTCTCAAATAAAATTTACAAAAATGTACAGTATCAAAATTTCTGGAAAATTTTCGTGAAAAATAATTTATTAAATAGAAACATAAAATAAAAAATTGAAAAAGAAATTAAATTAAAGATAAAATACCAATTTTGTTTTGTGTTATAAAATTTTCTTCAGTCATTTTTTTCTATTTTTTTTACTGTATTAAATAGTTTTCAAATTCGTGGAATTTTTTAACTTTCTTCAATTACTTATAACTATTTAAGAAATAAAGATATGTAAAGAGACTAGGGACAATAAATATATTTTTTATTAGAATTATATTTTTTTAACTGAGCAAGTAATATATACAGTAAGATTACGAGGAAAGTACTTATACAAAATCAGTAGGTGCAAGTGAGAGGGCACAGGGAAATCTCGTTAACATGAATACATTTAGAAAAAGAAACAGTACCCGCTTTGTATTTACCTATAACGTTCTATTATATATAGATACTTTCCTCAAAATTTTACTGTATATATATATATATATATATATATATATATATATATATATACACACACACACTACAAGCATCAATTGTAGTACATTCAACGCACACATCCACTTGTGTATATACATGCATATTCTTAAGGTGGTTCATGCGACTAACATGTTTTTTCAAGATATTCTTGAAATTGTAGGTATAGTTTAATGAAGGTAATGTGAATATCATATTAAAATTTCAGAACATTTCATCGTTTCGTTTTTGATTAATCGATGTTCAAAGTTTTACAAATTACATTGAAAGTATATCTATATATATTGGAATTTTTACATTTCGTAGCTGTTAATCACAATATCTCATAAACTACATTCAAATTGTATTTGAAAATTTAAACATATATAAAGGAACTAATAATAAAAATTTTCCAACAAGATTCACGTAAATTCATCGTTTTATTAAAGAGATAAAGTATTTTGAAAATGTAATTATTAGATAAACGATGCATGTTTCGTTCACATTTACGTTGCTGCGCATGCGCAACTGGATCATATGAGCGCTATCTCTTTCTCTCACAGCTAGCTTTCTATCTCTTACCGCATGAACCACCTTAAGCAGAATGGGAGAGAGGGAAAAAAAGAAAGAGAAAAAAGAATGTAAGTGTTTGTATGTTGATAGCAATTATGACACCCTGTGCCATATTCGTACATTCACGCTGGGTGACATTTGGGACTGTCGATTTTTACACATTTAGTGCCCCTGCCGTAACGTCGCGTAAGAAGCATAGCTTCAAAAATCAATTTCTAAAATTATATATTATGTAAAAATTGTTGGTGTTTTGATTTTAAATGATTCTCACGGCTTCAATAGTACAGATAAATTGGTCACCTTTTTTCGAGATTGTTGCTTTATAACAAGTTTAAAGTATTTTATATTTAAAAAATCATTCTCTTTACTTTAACACTTATAATAAGCGTTAAAAAATCTGGATTTTTTATTTAATTCTTTCCATGAAAAAAAAAATTGAAGAAAATCATTGTTTTTTGGTCTTAGATGAGGTTCTACGCTTTGAAGTTAAAAAAACGTCTTTAAGCATATTTTTAAAAAAAGCGTGAATACTTGTAATGCATAGAAACGGGTAAAAGTAAAGAAATTAAGTCATGATTTGTATAATTAACTATTTTAATTTTTCTGAATAATTTTAAGATAACTTCTTTTAGACTGTATAGTAACAAACATGCAATAAATTAAATTGTAATAAAATTCAAAGACGAGCCTTACATATCAATTGATTTATATTATAAATTCTAATCTATGTTTAGTATCAGTCTTTGCGAATCTACCACATTTTTTTCGTGAAGTTCTTGGAATTAGAAAAAAAATAACTGCGATGTGACAATTTAGCTATAATTAAATTTTCAATAAACAAATTTGTTGGGAATAGAGGTTTTGTGCTCCGGGATCGGAAAGGAAAACACCCTTTTTTAATAATATTAAACTGGTTGATATATATTCTAATTATCTTTAAGTACAGTAATTATTAATCTAATACGTTACAAATGGCTGAGCTTTACTTTACATGTGCTATTGTAAAGAGCTTGTCTTTATCGCTACATGGCGCTCGCTAGACTCTGTTTTACAGACTGCTTGAGCTCGACTAGAGCCTCTCTTTCTCAGCTGATTTGCTGATTCATATGTATGGTCGAGTACGCATTTACCGACAGAAGGTGATACGCTTACAGATATAAGACGCAACATTTACATATTACAACACGCCTCCTTAAATTTGCGGCTTTTATTTCTTTTATTTTATATTCAATTTCGCTTTTACATGTTTTTAAATTAATCTTAATTCTTTTCTGTTTTTAATAAATTTTTCTTTACATAGACCTTTGGTTAATATATCAGCTATATTTTTATCAGTTTCAATTTTTAAAATATCTATTACACCATTTTCATAATTTTGATTAATATAATGATATTGCACTTCAATGTGCTTCGAATTTTTTGTTAGATTACCAAATTTACCTATAGCTATCGCACCAGAATTATCTTCATAAATTTTAATTGGTCTATCTATATTAAATTTAAATACATCATTTAACAAATCTTTTATAAATAATATTTCTGTCACTGCTTCTGACATAGCAATATATTCAGCGAAAGTAGAATTTTTTGTAACAGTTTTCTGTTTATGTGTTTTCCAATAAACTACATTACCATATACTCTAATTACGAATCCTGTTGTGGATTTTCTATCAATATGATCACCTGCGTAATCTGAATCGACCATACAATCTAATTTTTCTTTCTTTACATTATTGTAATAAGTTAGTTTTAAATCTTTCGTTTTATATAAATATTTCAGTATTCTTAAAGCATACTTAAAATGTGTTTCGTTGTAGCAACTTTGATATCTACTTAAATAATTAACACTATATGATATATCAGGTCTTGTCCCTGTACTAATGTATAAAAGTTCGCCTATTAAATTTCTATAACTAATTCTTTCATCTGTTTCAGTTGCTTGTTCAAGTTTTAAACTTGTCTCTATCGGAGTTTCATAGAGCTTTGCATTTTCTAAATGATATTTCACAGCCAATGATTCAATATATTTTTGTTGACTTAAAGTCATTACACCTTTTTCTTTATCATGATTAATATCAATTCCAATATATCCTGTTATTTTACCTAAATCTTTCATTGCAAATCTTTGCATTAATTTTGTTTTTATATCCTTGATCTTATTTTTATCTTTGCAGCAAATTAAAATATCATCTACAAATACCAACATATATATAGGATCATTGCTTGTGTTATTTACATATAAACAATAGTCATGATTGCTTCTAACAAAATTTAATTTTTCAACATAGTTATTAAATGTTTCATACCATGCTCGTGGACTTTCTCTAAGACCATAGAGTGCCTTTTGGAGTTTACATACTTTATTTTCTCCAGTTTCATAACCTTTTGGTTCATAAATATAAACTTCTGATTTTACTATACCATTGAGAAATGCTGTCTGAACGTCCATTTGTTCTATATCTAAATTATTTACACAACAATAGCTTAACAAAATTTTTAAAGTTTGCATTTTTCCTACTGGAGAGTATACATTTTCTAAATATTCTTTTTGCTGAAAGCCTTTTACTACTAATCTAGCCTTATAAGAATTATCTCCTTTCTTTTTAAATATCACTTTAACATCAATTATTTTCTTATCTTTAGGTTCATCTACAATAGTCCATGTTTTATTTTTATTTAAACTATTAATTTCAGAATTCATAGCATTTTGCCATTCTTTACTTTCTGTGGAGTTTATCGCCTCCTCGAATGTATTCGGTACATTAGCGTTTACATAATTTACATATATATAATGTGTTATTGGGTTACCATATCTTTCTATAGGACTTTTCTTTCTCGTTGAGGTTCTTTACACTTCTAAATTATCTTTTCGTTTTTTAAATCTTTTATTTATTTTGCCAGAATCATTATTTATTTTATTATTAGAATTTGAGTTTTCACTATCATAATTTTCATTATCATTTATTTCATTATCATTTTCATTTTCAGAATCAATTTTACTTTGACTATTATTATTTTCTAAATTTAATTCAATGTAATTTTCATCATTTTGTTCAGTACAAATTAATTCTGTATCTGCTTCAACTACTTTAACATGTCTGGCATTTATGACTTTATTATCAATTAAAACTCTATAACCATTATGTGTATAACCTACAAGTATACCTAATTTAGCTTTATCGTCCCATTTACTTTTTCTTAATACTTCTGGTACCCTTACAAAAACTTTGCTTCATATATTTTCAAATGTTTTACATCAGGTTTTGATTTTAAAAGTATTTCGTATAGAGTTTTATTTTCATGTGTGTTGGCTATTGTACGGTTTTTTAAATAAGAAACTGTTTTCATTACTTCTGGCCAATACCTTATAGGTATCTTGGCTTCTCTTACTAAACATCTGCCTATATCCATAGCTGATCTATTAAATCTTTCCGCTACTCCATTTAATTCATGAACGTAGGGTGGACAAGGTAATAATTCAATTCCTTTATATTTAATAAATTTATAAATTTCTTGATTTAAATACTCTTTACCATTATCACATTGTAACTTTTTTACTCTTTTATTAAATTGATTTTCAACTAAATTTACGTATTCTATAAAACATCCTGCTGTTTCAGATTTACTTTTAATACAATAAACTCTACTACATTTACTATAATCGTCTATAAACGTTAAAAATATCTTTCTCCACCATAACCAGCTGTGCTGTGTGGACCATTTAAATCTGTATGAATTAATTCTAAAGTCTCAGTAGATCTAGTTTTCTTATTTTCAAACGGTACATTAGCCATTTTACTTTGAATACAGTTTGCACATTTCATATTATTATTTTCTAATTTATCTGGTAAACCATTCAATAATTTTTCATTAACTAATTTATTTAAATATTGAAAATTTACATGGCCTAATGCTCTGTGCCATTTTTCTTTATCTGTTAATTTTAGCGTATTTGCATAAATATTTTTACCTTTATATTCATCAATAAAACTTTTCATTAAATACAAATTATTTATTTTTTCTGCTACAGCTACTAATTCTCTATTTTTATTATAAATCTTTGCTGTTTGATTTCTCGATACAATTGTGTTATTTACAGTTATTTTAGAAAAACTTAACAAATTTCTACTTAATTCTTTTACATAATAGACATTTTTAAGATCAACTTTCTTTTCATAATAATAAGTTTTAAAATACGTTATAATGTTACCTATTTTAGTAGCTTTTAATATTTTTCCATCTGGCAATTTTACATTAACTGGTTCTTTTAATACAATAAATTTTTCAAAATAATTATCATTATTAACTATATGGTCAGTACAACCACTATCTAAAAGCCAGTTTATTTCATTTTTACTTTCATTAATTTCTGTTTCTATTACCTCATTATGGTTTACCATCGTTACCCATGATTCTGCATTGCGGTTGTCGTTACGTTGACTAGAAGATTCTTCTCTTGGTTGACTTGTTCTGTTCTGTCCATGGCCTTGTTGTGAATACCCCCTTGAATTTGATCGTGGAGATCCTCGTTGAAATCCGCGTTGACCATAACCTCTGTTGTAGTAGGCTCCTCTTCTTTGACTGGTATGCGTTCCTCTGCCTTGGTTATATTGTGGTGCTCTCCAACAATCTTTCTTGTTGTGGCCTTCTTTCCCACAGTTAAAACATTGTCCTTTTGTTTTTATGCTGAAAGTGCTGACATTTCTTTTACTTTCACTTTCAGGTCTTGTCATATTTTTCTCTTGAATTTTGGACTTTACATATTCTACTGTCCTTTGCTCTTCTGGTATGACATCTATAAGTCACCAATAAAACTGTAACTGGGTGGCAGTGCTTTTATTATATATCTTATCTTTTCTTGTTCATTTAAAGTTCCACCAGCTTCTTTAAACTTATTACAGGCTTGTTCAAAATCTACAAAAAAATCTTCAACTTTGTCATAATTCTTCAATTTTACATCTTCTAATTTACTTCTACATATTATCTGTAGAGCTGTAGATTTTGTTGAGTACATGCTGTCTAGCTTTCTCATCATTTCATATGTTGTTTTACATTCTTTAATGTACTCTAATTGCTTATCTGATATTGAGCTTATCAGTATATTTTTAGCTTTTAAATCTGCTTTCTTCCAAACATCTTGACTATCTGCTTTAGTTAATACTCTTATTGCTTGCTCTTTACATTCTTTATATTCTAAAATATTCAGTAATCTGAATTCCCAGCTTGAATAATTGCATCCATCAAAAATGGGAATATAAACATCATCAATTTTTACTTGCTTAGCCATTTCTCTTTCTTTTTCTAATTTTATATTTTTATCAATTTCTTTTACTGCACTTAACACTTTTTTCAGTTCTTTGAGGAAAACTTTTCTTAAACGATTTCTTTCTTCTTTAATAAGCACTATATTTTCAGCTTTTGTCTGTTTCATTAAATTTTCTTTTAATTATCTTATTAAATTCACTTATTAATTTCCTTAGTGAATTCACGTTTTTAATCTTTTTATTTTGTCACTTTTTTTACTTTTCTCGTACAGTCTATTTTTTCAAAATTATTATTCACTATCTTCTTCTTATTATTTATTATTTTTTACCTTTTATTCACTTGTTTTCTTTATCTTTCCTTTTATCTTTCAGACACGTGCTCTGTTTTAACCTCAAAATAATTTTTTTTTTTCTAACCTTACGTTATGCGACCACGTGGCTTTAATTTTTAATCCGTTAGCATCGAACGTATTTTCTGCTTAATTTTCTTCTTTTTTCTTTTTATTGACTAACAATAATTTTTCCTTTTCACTTTTCTATATATTTTACACTTTACTTTTGCCTTTTAGTTATCTTTTTGACTTAAATAGTCTACCACGTTTTTGCTTCAATAACCACGTTTCTTCTATTTTATCAACCACGTTTTCTTGTTTTTTTTGAACCACGTTCTTTTATTTTATTTTTATCTTGACCACGTTTTCTTATTTTTTCTTTTAAACCACGTTATCTTATTATTTCTTTTTAACCACGTTTTTGATTTGCATACCTTCAACCACGGACTGCTGCCATGTTGGGAATAGAGGTTTTGTGCTCCGGGATCGGAAAGGAAAACACCCTTTTTTAATAATATTAAACTGGTTGATATATATTCTAATTATCTTTAAGTACAGTAATTATTAATCTAATACGTTACAAATGGCTGAGCTTTACTTTACATGTGCTATTGTAAAGAGCTTGTCTTTATCGCTACATGGCGCTCGCTAGACTCTGTTTTACAGACTGCTTGAGCTCGACTAGAGCCTCTCTTTCTCAGCTGATTTGCTGATTCATATGTATGGTCGAGTACGCATTTACCGACAGAAGGTGATACGCTTACAGATATAAGACGCAACATTTACATATTACAACAAAATTATTAATTAATTTAATATAACGTAGCCCGTCCCCGCATGCAAAATTCGGTCTGTCGAAAAGAAAAGAATCTTTAATTTATTTGAGAGCGCCAGATAGACCTCCGGCTGACTCGTCGGCAGCATGAATCTCGGGCTGTCTTAGCTGGGAGCTAGGCGACCTCTGGTGTTAATTTTATTAAGCTGAAAGTTGGAGAGGTATACACACGCAAAAAAAGATAAATTTTACTGGTTTAAATTTCAACACTTTAATTTAGAAATTCGGTTTAATTTATAAAAAACAAGGAAAAAAATATAAATTTGTATTTTTTATTATGAACACTTTGTCTTTTAATTTAATCTATGAAATTTATTAACTCACGCACACTCATAACCCATACATTCCGGTCAATTAAAACTTAATAAAGTTAAAATTTTATTTTATTATTATGTAACACTTTTACTGAAATAATAGTCTATTATTCTAATAGTAGTAAAAAAAAAATGAATTACACGGCATGGTCGACGTAAGCGACCTCGCTCTTTTTTTTCCAACAATATGGTTGCCAAGAGCCCGCGCACTTATCTCTCTCTCTCACACTAATCACTCTAATCCTACGTGTCTATCGGTTTATTGGCTTTAATTACCGGTCAAGAAAGAAAAAAAAACACAATCAGAAAGATAATTATTTATAATTTCATTCGATTTGATACTGTAATTAATTTAATTTTCCCATCAACGAAGCCGATAGACACGTGGTCGATTTTTGCACTCCCGCATTCTCGAAATTTTATTATATCTCCTTAAGAAAAAATAATATTTAATTATGATTTCTGACGATCTAAAAATTTAATTCTCAATTTATTGTAAATTGCTAGTCAACGTAGACTAGTTATAAGAGAATCTAATTTACAAGATGGCCGCTAAGGCCCACGTCATGAAATGTGTTACGTAACACGCACCACTATGTCCACTGATCTCAAATTTTATTGTTATTTCCCGGTTAATCAAAAGAAAATTTATTGTGAAAGTTTCTTTAATATAATTAAATTAAAAGAGAATTTAACCGGTCAACGAAACCGTTGAACACGTGGTCAAATTCGATTTCACTTTATTGGTCTACAAATTAAACTTTTGCAATCAATTTTTACGAATTTATAACTAAGCCTCGCAACAATTAATTTTTCTAATTTTACTATTTAACGTTGTCACAATCACTTTAAATTTATTTTAAACGCCCGCACTGAATTTACACTTTTAATCGGCGAGAGCCGTTAATTTACAATAGAAATTGTTACTAATTCGGACTACAGTCCACTCAACGTTGTAGAAATCGTTGACGAGTAAAGAAATTGGTCGGCGATGGCGACAATCTGGTCGACGATGGCGGTAATGGGCCTCAGGTTCGTATTATCTCTCTCTCTCTTTCTCTCTACACAAAAGCAACTCCTGGTCGACGACGGCTGCGGAAAGTAGGTTGGTCGGAGGATCAGGGCAGCGAAAATTTCCCTCTGGAAATCCTTCTGCTTCAAACTGCTCCGTGGTCTATTCAAAATTCTCCAATTTCTACACAGCTGCAAAAGTGGACGAAAATTTCCAAGTTATACTTTTTTCAAAGGAATGAGTTAAGCGAGTTTATAGTTCCGATAAGGCACGAGGACAGTCATCGAATGTCTCCTTTGATGCTCACTTCCTTCTTCTTCGGTCTATTTCTCCCTCTTCCTTGTCGTCTATCTCTTTTTAATTTTTAATTCCTTCAATAGCTAATCAGTTGTCCAGGTATTGCTTTTTATTCATAGATTTCGCTTTCCGGTCCTCGAAGGCAAGTCTGCGACCTGCGCGCCACCTTTTCTGCGGGAAATTAAATCCAATTTCTTCTTTTTATTCTTCTTTTTTATTCACGTTCGCTTTTTATCTTTCTTTATTCATTAGAGAGAGAGAGAGAGTAATCGCAAGTATAGATATCTATATATATATATATATATATATATATATATATATATATATATATATATATATATATATATACATATAGGATCACCCAGTGCAGATGTACTTAAGCAAAGAGAAGAGTGGTAATCTCCCTTCTCTATGCTCTATCCCTCTCTCTTTAGCATTCAGCTTCTCCCTCTTTTCTCACTGCGCGAGAAATAGGCGCGCCATCACTTTCAATTTGCTACCATCGCTTGCTGATCTGTCTATCTTTTTATTTCTTCTCTCTTGAGTTTCCCTCTCTTTCTACATCTTCTTCGTCGTGCGGCAACTCCTAGCGCACGTGCGGTCGTTGCTATGTAGTAGTAGTGGAGAATCCCTACCTACGGTCTACGTAAGCAGCACTAGCGCTCACACATGGTCTATGACTGTGTATGTAATGGCTGCCGCGCGCTTCTGCTAGTCGTGCTCCTCGTGTACCGGTAAACAAAAAGAAAGAGTTTCCGTTCGATTAATTATTTATTTAATTTAATTATATACGCCGGGGTCGGTGAGTAAGCCGGTGGTGTGTTTCAGTGCCCTGGTGATATTACAATTTAATAATCTTTGTGACGTGTTGTGAAAGAAACGTGTGTACGAAATAAACAACATTAAAATTTTTTAATTCAACGAATAAATTTTATTGGGACGTACCACGTTACACAACTAAAATTCAATCGTAAGAATATTAGGAATATATAATATGTTTATGACTAATATTAACATTAACATTTGTTTTAACTGTTTTTCACAAAATAATATTTTAGAACTAATAGAAGGTTTTATTAATATTTCATATCACCGTAAGAACTTGTACATCGACATTATAGTTTTCCAGTTTTCAACGACTCAAAGCTGTAAATAGCATATGTAAGCCCCACTACGCTTGGAATACGCGTGTACTCCGAGGAGCTATTAACTCTTTGAAATCAGTGACCACCCTGCTCTGTAATCGATTCTAAATCACATGAAATCCAGTGAAATCACTGTATTATTACAAAATCAAATTAATCAATTTTAAAATCAACTAGAGTAGAAATCATTAAAATGTTAAGAAATATCAAATGAAATTAACAGAAATCATGAAATTAAAAGAAATCAAAATTTTTTTGGAATTAACATTTATTCTGGAGAATAGAAGACTGCGCATGAAAAAAAGTGTACAGTTTGCTTGTATTTGTTTTGATATTTTTACTGTTATAATTACAACCACAGTCAAATCATATAGGATAAGCATATACTACTTTGACTAGCTTGATTATTAGTTTTTCCACAGGAGTCGCGGTAGAAATCAATATATCTACATTTATCTTTAAAAGATTAAATTAATTATGTAACGATTTAAAAAAATGAATGCTGAAAAGTAATTAACATTATAATGAATGAAACACCAGGGAGCTGCGAAAACGTCCTTTATATTTGTACTTCAGGAACAAAAGTTTTGAGCAATGACGTTGTATTAAATTTAAATATTTCTAATAAAATAAGAGAATTGTTTAAATAAATTTAATATTCTATATTATTTAATTTTTAAATCATTTAAATTTTAATAATATGAATTTAAATTTTATTATTTCTAATTCAACGATAGAATTGAGATATACATTTATGACATACATCACTATTAGAAAATTGACTTATAAATAACCTTTTCAGTTCTTTTTGTTTCACTTTGCACTAACATCGCAAAAAAAACCACTTCGATCCCGAGTTTTTCGCAAAAGATTTTCATTGAAATTTTTGCCGGCTCCACGTTGGCACGCGAATTGTAACGGCCATGAGGATCAGGTGACCGTACAAGATTAGCTAAATGTATAGCTAGAGGTATAATTGGTTCTTACACTAGAATATTAACATAAAACAGAAAAAAAAGTAATCAGCTGAAATATAAGAAATTTATGGAATTATTTAATTACAAACACTAGCTATACACTAAAAAAGGGCGCCAGTCGCGTTAACGGACGCAACTCTGTACGGTATTTTGATTGTGCTACTATGAAAGCAACGCGGCGAAAAGCGAGCCAACGATGCGCTTCATAAATTTATGTGGAGTATCTTACTTAAAAGCTACATAGCGAATTAGCTTGAACGGAAGCTAACAAGAAAACGGGTGCACTAATTAATACCGCGCACCTGGTCACCAGCACACACGCGCACAGAATAAGGAAAAATAACGATGTAACTTAATCGTGAAGCTTAATATAAATCAGGTTACTATAAAGCATTTATGCTTTTAAACCCTTACGCCAGAAATACTCTCTGTTTCACACGAAAAACGCAATCACGAGAGCTATCGAAAACTTGTTTCGCTCTATACATTTCGCTGCGCTAAGACAAAAAGACGTCAAGCAGACCTACCTGTAGGCGGACGGCAGAAGAAATAAGCATCTCAAGATGGATGCTTTTCCTTCTTTATGCGGCACAATATGTGCGCTCCCTTATACTCTTGCCTTTTCCGTCTACTTGACTGCTGAAGTCAGGCTATGCGTAGACTAGGCACATTGGTTAAGCTTTACTGTATATTAATGGTTCCGTGCTGTGCTGTGCACGCGAATATGGTAAGTGGCTTGGGGTTGGCTTTAGCTTGACCAACATTGTCTCTCTCTTAAGCGCGCGCAAATTTAAGGTCTCCCATCTACCGCATATACTATCGTATTATAAAAGCGGGGTTTAAATAAAATGCCAATTTCGCCATGTTACAACCTATAAACTATAAACCCATAAACTTATGATCCATAAACCCATAAATCATAAACTCATAAACCATAGACCAACTAACCATAAAAACATGAATTATAGACCCATAAACCATAAACTAATAAATCTTTAACACATAAACCGTAAACCCATAAATCATAAACACATAATCCATGAATCTACAAACCATAAACTCATAAACCATAAACACATTAACCATAAACTCATGAACCATAAACCCAAAAACAATAAACCCATATACCACGAACCCATAACACATTCATTCATTAGACATAAATCCATGATCCATAAACCTATCAACCTATAAACCGCTTGACCGTAAACCCGTAAACCATGAACCTGTAAACCATAAACTCATTAACCATAAGACGATAAATCATAAACCATAAACTCATAAAGCATAAACTCATAACTTATGAACCATAAACCCAAAAACTATAAAACCCGCGAATTATAAACCCATGCATCATAAAATCATAAAATATAAACCCATAAACCACAAACCCATGAACCATAAAGACATGATCCATAAACACATAAACCATAAACCCATGAACCATAAACCCATGAACCATAAACCCATGAACCATAAACTTATAAACCCTAAACCCATAAACCATAAACCTATTATCCATTAATCCATAAAACATTAACCCATAAACCATATACCTATAAATCATAAACCCATTTATCATAAACCATAAACCCATAAGCTATAAACTCATAAACCATGAACCCATAAACCTTAAACATATGAACCATAAACACATAAACTATAAATACATAAAACATAGACCCATAAACCCATCAACCCATGAACCATAAACCCATAAAGTCATAAGCTACGAACCCATAAACCATTAACCCATAATCCATTAACCCGTGAACCATGAACCCATGAACCGTAGACTCATTAACCATAAACCTATATACCATAAGCTCATGAACCATAAATTCATCAACCATAAACCCATAAACCCATGAAACATAAACCCTAAACCCATAAACCATAAACTCACAAACCATAAACACATGAATCATAAACCCATCAACCATTAACCATAAACACGAAAACCATAAATTTATTAGTCATAAACTTATAAACCTATAAACCTATAAACCTATAAACCCCTTAACCATAAACCTGTAAACCATGAACCCATAAATAATAGACCCATAAATCATAAACCTATTAATCATAAACTATAAACCTATAAACTCTAAACCCATAAACCTTAAACTATAAATTATAATCAAAAACTATAAACCCATTAACCACAAACCCATGAACCATAAACATATGATCCATAAACACATGAACCATAAACCCATGAACCATAAACCCATGAACCATAAACTTATAAAACCTAAACCCATAAACCATAAACCTATTATCCATTAATCCATAAAACATTAACCCATAAACCATGAACCTATAAATCATAAACCCATTTATCATAAACCATGAACCCATAAGCTATAAACTCATAAACCATGAACCCATAAGCTATAAACTCATAAACCATGAACCCATAAACCTTAAACATATGAACCATAAACACATAAACCATAAATACATAAAACATTGACCCATAAACCCCTTAACCCATAAACCATAAACCCATAAGCTACGAACCCATAAACTATTAAACCATAATCCATTAACCCGTGAACCATGAACCCATGAACCATAGACTCATTAACCATAAACCTATATACCATAAGCTCATGAACCATAAATTCATCAACCATAAACCCATAAACCCATGAAACATAAACCATAAACCCATAAACCATAAACTCACAAACCATAAACACATGAATCATAAACCCATTAACCATTAACCATGAACACGAAAACCATAAATTTTTCTAGTCATAAACTTATAAACCTATAAACTTATAAACCTATAAACCTATAAACCTATAAACCCCTTAACCATAAACCTGTAAACCATGAACCCATAAATAATAGACCCATAAATCATAAACCTATTAATCATAAACTATAAACCTATAAACTCTAAACCCATAAACCATAAACTATAAATTATAATCAAAAACTATAAACCCATTAACCACTAACCCATGAACCATAAACACATGATCCATAAACACATGAACCATAAACCCATGAACCATAAACCCATGAACCATAAACTTATAAACCCTAAACCCATAAACCATAAACCTATTATCCATTAATCCATAAAACATTAACCCATAAACCATGAACCTATATATCATAAACCCATTTATCATAAACCATGAACCCATAAGCTATAAACTCATAAACCATGAACCCATAAGCTATAAACTCATAAACCATGAACCCATAAACCTTAAACATATGAACCATAAACACATAAACCATAAATACATAAAACATTGACCCATAAACCCCTTAACCCATAAACCATAAACCCATAAGCTACGAACCCATAAACCATTAAACCATAATCCATTAACCCGTGAACCATGAACCCATGAACCATAGACTCATTAACCATAAACCTATATACCATAAGCTCATGAACCATAAATTCATCAACCATAAACCCATAAACCCATGAAACATAAACCATAAACCCATAAACCATAAACTCACAAACCATAAACACATGAATCATAAACCCATCAACCATTAACCATGAACACGAAAACCATAAATTTTTCTAGTCATAAATTTATAAACCTATAAACTTATAAACCTATAAACCTATAAACCTATAAACCCCTTAACCATAAACCTGTAAACCATGAACCCATAAATAATAGACCCATAAATCATAAACCTATTAATCAGAAACTATAAACCTATAAACTCTAGACCCATAAACCATAAACTATAAATTATAATCATAAACTATGAACCTATTAACCACAAACCCATGAACCATAAAAACATGATCCATAAACACATGAACCATAAACCCATGAACCATAAACCCATGAACCATAAACTTATAAACCCTAAACCCATAAACCATAAACCTATTATCCATTAATCCATAAAACATTAACCCATAAACCATAAACCTATAAATCATAAACCCATTTATCATAAACCATGAACCCATAAGCTGCAAACTCATAAACCATGAACCCATAAACCTTAAACATATGAACCATAAATACATAAACCATAAATACATAAAATATAGACCCATTAACCCATAAACCATAAACCCATAAAGCCATAAGCTACGAACCCATAAACCATTAAACCATAATCCATTAACCCGTGAACCATGAACCCATGAACCATAGACTCATTAACCATAAACCTATATACCATAAGCTCATGAACCATAAATTCATCAACCATAAACCCAGAAACCCATGAAACATAAACCATAAACCCATAAACCATAAACTCATAAACCATAAACACATGAATCATAAACCCATCAACGATTAAGCATAAACACGAAAACCATAAATTCATTAGTCATAAACTTATAAACCTATGAACCTATAAACCCTGTGACTATAAAACTGTAAACCATAAACCTATAAACCATAGACCCATAAATCATAAACTCACTAATAATAAACTATAAACTCATAAACCATGAACTCATAAACCATGAACTCATAAACCATAAACCTATAAACCATAAACATATATACCATAAACCCATAAACGATAAACCTATTAACTATTAACCCTTAAAGTATAAACTCATAGAACATAAACCCATAAAAGATAAACCTGTAAAACGATAAACTCATAAACCATAAACTCATAAAATATAAACCCATAAACCATAAACCTATCAACTATAAACCCATAAAGTATAAATCCATAAACCCATAATTCATAAACCCATAAACTATAAACCCGTAAAGCATTAACCCATAAACTATGAATCAATGAACAATAAACCCATAAACTATAAAACTATAAGTCTATAAACCCCTTAACCATAAACCTGTTAACCATAAACCCAGAAACCATAGACCTATAAATCATAAACCCATTAATCATAAACTATAAACCCATAAATTATAAATTCATAAACAATAAACCTATAAATCATAAACCCATAAACTTATGATCCATAAACCATAAACCCATAAATCATGAACACATAAAATATAAACCCATGAACCATAAACACATAAATTATAGACCCATAAACCATAAACTGATAAACCATTAACCCATACACCATAAGTCCACGAACCATGAATCCACAAACCATAAACTCATACACCGTAAGCCCATCACCCATAAATTAACTAGTCATAAACCCATATACTATAAACCTATAAACCCATAAACCTATGAACCATAAACCCATAAACCCATAAACTCATGAACCATAATCCATAAACCATAAACCCATAAACAATAAACTCATGAACCTTAGAGTCATAAACCATGAACAATAAACCCTAAACCATAAACCCATAAATTAGAAACCCATAAACTCATAAACCCAAAACTATATACCGATAAACCCATAAACCCATAAACGTATAAACCATAAACCCATAAACTTATGATCCATAAATCCATAAACTATAATCCTTGCAACGAGTTCCAAATGCATTGGAGTTATTAAAATGAATAGAAAAATTTTTAGTTAGGTTCGGTGGGTAATGTAGAGCAATCTTAATGTATTTTGAGAAAAAAATATATATAGAAATAACAAATTTTTTTTTTTATAAAAAAGCATTGAGTAATGGATAATGGAATTTTTTATAAAGAATTCTCAACAAAATATTAAATTTTTTTGCTATGTAACGTGAATTTGAATGACAAGCCCGCCGTAGCCCGGTTTGCGTGTTCGAATCTCATTTGCCGAGGGACCAAGTATGAAACGCAGCACTCCCTGTCTCTCATAATGGGTAAGAGAGAGAGGCAAAGAGACGCGATGCTAACGCGTTGGTACAACATTACGCTTAATTATAACATCAATTTGATCAATTTTTTGACCGTTTAACTTAATAAAAAAAGGGGTTATTAAAGAAATAATTTAAGATGAGCATTATTTTCGATTATAAGAGAATCTTAAGAGTTTAAATTAATTAATATAGAAAGTTATCATTATTAGAAATATACAATTTAAACTAAGTTTGAATCATTAGCGTAGACGGGGCTTTCAGAGTATTTAAGTACTAGTAAAGATTTTGAAACATAATTAATCAAATTGAATGATGAATTTTAAGAAGGGAATATAGCAATTATATGTAATATTTTTTTATATAAGATAATGCACTCTTTATAAATAAATTAACATCTTAAAGGAAATTTCATAGTGGAGTAATGTAGTTATTATCTGATACAGTAAGTAGATGGGGGTATTCATATACGGTAGAAACAAATACAAAGAGGTCTCTGCGCATATCTACGTGACAGCTTAGATGAAGTAGATTATCTAGATGACCAATTAAGTAAGAGCGGATCAGTGAGTTTGGGCTCATACAGCACGAGGATCTCATATTCATTCTCTCTCGCACCGCCTAGAGTATACTCTATACGTATTAATAGTATACGTATTAATCTTAATAGATTCAAACTAATTTTTTTCTCTTTTCTATGTTTTCTTTGTGTAAAGTAAGAAAGAGACGTGATTATTTTATTTGTTTTTCTTAAGTTTCTTTTCTTTATTTCCTTGCTCTATAAATTAATAATTTCTAAGCAAGTGTTAAACCCATAAATCATAAACCCATGAACTATAAACCCATAAACCATAAACTTATAAATTATAGACTCATAAACCATAATCTAATAACCCATTAACCCATGGACCAAATACCCATGAATCATGAACCCAAAAACCATAAACCCATAATCCATTAAGCCATAAACCATAAACACATAAACTATAAACCTATCAACCAAAAACCATAAACACATGAACCATAAATTCATTAGCCATAAACCCATGAACTATAATCCTATGAGCCTACACACCCCTTAAGCATAAACCTGTAAAGCATAAACACATAAACCATCAACGCATGAATCATAAACCCATTAATCATAGACTATGAACCCATAAAGCATAAACTTATAATCCATAAACCTATAAACCATTAACCCATAAACCATTAACACATGAACCATAAACACATGAACTATAAACCCATAAACTTTAATCCATTAACCCATAAATCCATTAACCTATGAACCATAAATTCATAAGCCCATGAACCAAGATTCATAAACCATAAACCCGTGAACCATTAATTCATAAACCTAAGAGTCATAAACCATGAACAATAAACCCTAAACCATAAGCCCATAAACCCATAAACCATAGACCCATTAAGTTATGATCCATAAACCCATAAACCATAGACCCATTAAGTTATGATCCATAAACCATAAATCCATAAATTATAAACACACAGAATATAAACCCATAAACCATAAACACATGAATTGTAGACCCATTAACCATAAACTAATAAGCCATTAACCCATACACCATAAACCCACGAACCATAAACCCACAAACCATAAACCCATAAACCATATATTCATAAATCATAAACCCATGTACTATAAACCTATAAACCTATAAAAGCCTTAACCATAAACCTAAAAACCATAAACACATAGTCCATAAACCCATAAACCCATTAATCATAGACTATAAACCCATAAAGCATAAACTTATAATCCATAAACCTGTAAACCATAAACCCATAAACCGTAAACACATAAACCATAAACACATAAGGCATTAACCCATAAACTATGAACCATTAACCCATAAACCCATAAACCGTAAACACATAAACCATAAACACATAAGGCATTAACCCATAAACTATGAACCATTAACCCATAAACCCATTAACCTATGAACGATGAATTCATAAGCTCATGAACCATAATTCATAAACCTTAGAGTCATAAACCATGAACAATACACCCTTAACCATAAACCCATAAATTATAAACGCATAAACCTTAAACCATAAGCCCATAAACTCATAAACCATAAACCCATAAATCATGAACACATAAAATATAAAACCATAAACCATAAACACATAAAGTATAGTCCCATAAACCATAAACTAATAAACCATTAACCCATACACCATAAATCTACGAACCATGAACCCACAAACCATCAACTCATATACTATAAACCCATCACCCATAAATTCATTAGTCATAAACCCATATACCATGAACCTATGAACCTATAAACCTATAAACCCGTTAACCATGAACCTGCAAACCATTAATTCATCAACCATAAACCCATAAATCATAAAACCGTTAATTATAAACTATAAACTCATAAACCATGAACTTATAGACCATAAACCTATAAACTATAAACCCATAAACCATAAACACATGAACCATAAACTCATAAATCATAAACCATAAACCCATAAACTCCTAAACCTATGGACCATAAACCTATAAGCCCATGAACCATAATCCATAAACCATAAAGCCATAAACAATGAACCCGTAAACCATTAACTTATAAACCTCAAGTCATAAGCCATGAGCAATAAACCCTAAACCATAAACCCATAAATTATAAACTCATATACCCTAAACCCTAAACCCATAGACTCATAAACCCATAAACCATGATTCCATATACCATGAACCCGAAAACCATGAACCCATGAACCATAAACCCACAAACCATAAACCCATCAACCATAAACCCATCAACCATAAACCTATGAACCATAAATCCGTAAACCAATAACTAATTAAACATAAACCTATAAATCAGAAACCCATTAATCATAAACCATAAACCCATAAACCATAAGCACATGAACCATAAACCCACTAACCATAAACCATAAACACATGAACTATGAATTCATTAGCCATAAACCTATAAACTATAAACCTATGAACCTATAAACCCCTTTACCATAAACCTGTAAACCATAAACCCATAAACTATAAACCCATATATCATAAACCCATTAATCATAAACTATAAACCCATAAACCATAAACTCATAAACCATAAACCTATAAACCATAAACCCATAAACCATAAACACAGGAACCATAAACACATAAACCATAAACTCATAAACCATAAACCATAAACCCATAAACCATAAGCCCATGAACTCATAAACCTATGCATAATAAACCCATAAACCCGAGAACCATAATCGATAAACCATGAACCCATAAACAATAAACCCGTTAACCATTATTTCATAAACATTAGAGTCATAAACCATGAACAATAAACCCTAAACCATAAACCCATAAATTATAAACTTATAAACTCTAAACCGTAAACCCATAAACCCATAAACTTATGATCCATAAACTTATAAACCCATAAACCATAAACTCATAAATTATAGGCCCATAAACCATAAACTAATAACCCATGAACCCATAGATCATAAACCCATGAATCATAAACCAATAAACCATTAATCTATAAACTATAAAGCCATAAACCATAAACTCGTAAATCATTCACCCATGAATCATAAACCCATGAACCATAAACTCATAAACCCATGAACCATAAACTCATAAACTATAAACCCGTAAACCATTAACCTATAAACCATAAACCCATAAACAATTAACCCATAAAACATGAACCCATAAACCATAAACCTAAATGATTTTTTAATATGGAATCAGCTAACTTTGATTTGACTATGGTCTGGCTAGTTTTGAAAAAAAATTTGAGGAATTCGACTAGTTTTTATACGAAATCGGGATTAGTAGATAGGCTATGGGGGTTCTGGCACATTTCAAAGCCAGCACAGCCCCCACCCCTCTGCAATACCAGCACACTTTCCCGCCTCCTCTGCAATACCAGTACACTTCCCCGCCACCTCTGCGATACCAGAACACTTCCCCGCCCCCTCTGCAATACTGGCGCACTTGCATTTCTATACAATTGCACGAGCGCCGATAATGTAGGGAATATGCCAGGATCCGGATTTTTTTTGTTTTAATATTTTAATTATTAATTTTTTAATAAATTAATTTAATATTATTTCTATCAACTTTTTATATAAAAATTTTTATTTAAAAATTTTTTTAGCGAGAAAAAATTTTTTTCATTATAAATAATTATTAATTATTGTTAATAATTAATAGTAATCAACAATATTTGAAAAAGTAATTAAATTAATAAATAAGAATGAAAACATATTCAATAAACTGCGGATATACAAGTTTCCGAAATTATTTAGTGTAATGACTCCGTGGTTGAGTGGTATAAGTGCATGCCTCTCGGCCAGAGGGTCACGGGTTCGATTCCAACCCAAGTCGATTTTTTTTCATTTTTAAAATTTTATAAATTTTATTTAAAAGTAAAAATTTATTAAATTTAAATAAAAAAACCACTTTGAAAATTTTTTCAAATTTATATTGTGGGGGCATGTATGTGTGAACATGTATTAGTAGCCTATCGTATGACAGACAGGCATCCCTTCCCCTCTGAGACGAGTTAACGTGCTAGCGTGCGAACGTTACTCTCTCACTTGACTACCGACTGTATCCCTGGCTTTAGCAAATACAACGCTTAACTATATCTCTCGTGTACTCATTGAACATAACCTCAAAACCTCTACCTTCTCTCATCTATACTGTGTGGCTTTGGTTGGAGTCCCGGCCCCACAATTGGTGACACCGAGTCTTCAGGACACGTTCTGCAGGATTCAAGCCGCGTCGTGAGGCATCATCTCTCATCGAGCATCATCGCCACCGACCGGCAGGGTAAAGAGAGAAAAAGGAGCAGCACGCTGCCCCCTTTGGAAATATCAAATGTGATAAAACAAGGTTTATTTTATTTTCTTTTTTAAAGAAAAAGAAACTATTTAGCGGCGCAGAGAAAAGTATCAATCTTTTCTTCTGCATAAGTCGCAAATAGTCTGGAATTCTGTGTACTGTTAGGCGCATTCTAAGTCGCGTACAGTGCACGGAAAGTTTAGAATACTGTGAGCGCCCGAGTATGTACAGCCCTGAAACCGTACGATACTGGAAGATGCGCGCGCAAACACCCAAAAAGACCAAAGTGGTTGAACAAGCAAGCGCGCGTATATACGTACAGGCGCTTGCATGTATAAGTACCGCTGAAAGTATACGGCGGCTCTCTTCTACTAAGTTAGATGAGTGGGAGAAAGACCGAAGAGAGCTGAAGCAAGCACACGGAAAAAGGAAAATACCTGAAAAGAATGTACTAATTTGAGTCAGTACTAGAAAGAATATTACCAGTCGTTTTTTAATTGATACTCAGTATATATTTTAAAACGACCTATATAAGTACATTTTTTAACGCGACTCGTCCCAAGAATTGTGTGGTATAGTACCGAATTTTTCCGTACTACGGGACTAAATTATCTTTTACTAACATAGTACCTATACAATATTTACTGCGGCGCTGTCGAATATGAAACTTCAATACAGCTAATTTATCATAATGTAAAAACCATTAAATTGCATAAAAATTTTTAGCAATCAATAAATATAATATCGATCATATAATATGTAAAAATTTCAAATTACTAATTATTAATTTTAAACTTGAGTTGATTATTATAAACGGGAAAAAGCAGATGAATTTTTTTGCTACAATAAAGAAATTTGTAAGATTAAGCTTGAGTGCGGACAACTCATGAAATCCACCGGGATGCTATACATAAAAAGTTATATACAAACTTACGATGTATAGTATTTCGAGGTTAGGTTTGTCAAGCTTGATCTAACTTTCAATCCAAGTTTATAAAAGAATTAAATTCAAATGACTTTTTATTTTAACAAAAATGATTGTACTAACATAGCTATAGCGCGGATAAGTTAGAATATTTGTTTGATTAATGAATTTAAAAAGATGTCAACAAAATAAAAAAAGCAAAAATCGATTCTAATAGCTCTGACATCCTGTTAAGTTGAAAATTAATTATTAGTAATTTAAAAGGGTTATATATTATAAAAATGATTTTAGAATCATCAATTTTTAATTCTAGTATGGGAAAATCAGTTCTATATATAGAAATTATATTCTCTGCAAAATTTTACCCCTGGATCGGATAGGTGAAATATCAGTCCTAGTACCGAAAAAATAGGTACTACTTAGCGGAAATTCATGCACTCAGTTCGTAATATAGTTATGCCAGCATTAGTAGTTAAAATTTGAAGTATAGTATTGATTAAAATTATACTATTACATTTTTTTTCAATACTTTATCACAGAAATAATACATACTACGTGTAGTATTGATTTTAATGGTATTTACCTTTTTCCGTGCAGTGCGAGGAGCTCGTGACTCTCGTCACTCTTGGATCAGCTCTCTCACGGGATAGTCATACTTTGCTTAAGGCAGCAACGGGCGATAGGCCAACGCATTGGCTTAAGCAAAGCAGACTTTACACGTGTTAACGTGTCTTATTGTAACTCGTACAATTATAATTTTGTATGTTTTTTAAATAAAGAGCTTATCCAAGCAAAACGATTCCTCTCCTATTAACCCAGTGTTAAGCCCTGAATGTTAAGGCATTTGGTCCTTAACAACAACGGGCTTTTCATTTAATACTCTAAAAAATTACTAATAATTTTTCAATGAAAATGTCTGCTATAGCTAGGCAAGGTGTCCTAGCTATAAACGACTTTAACAAAACAACAAAGACACACAAAAAGTCTGCACAAGCTAGGCATGGCGCGCTAGCTTGTAACGACTCTATAATCATTAGACGACGTTGAAATAATTATTAAATAAATAAGTAAATCAAAGTAATAGGTAGGAACGTTACAATACATAGAGTATATGATATCCTGTAACGTGCAATTAAGTCGCGTACAGGTGTCATAAGAGAGAATCGTACACAGCTCCGGAAACAAGTGCGACATAAGTACTGCGCACACGTTCTACGTATAAATTGTATTGCGTGTGCGGGTGGAGCATGGTAAACGCGAAATAAGCGTAAAATATACTATAAGTTGAAGTAAAATTCACCTTAGCGGTCAGTTCGTAGAGTTTTTTCTCTCTTCTCATTTAATTGATACACATATAAAAATATACATATATATATATTCAATACGTGGAAAGCGTAAAATATTTAGTTTTTTTTCTTAAATATTCAATGCTGTTGTGCGACAAAGAGTCTTGGGGTACGTTTCCTACTGGCTTTTTGCCACTTTTATAGGCACGTACTTCTGGGGCATCTGAGTCTATCAGAGCAGCAAATTTATGTATATATGTTATCTTGCGCAGCTAAGGACGTCCTGGAGCTCTGTGCCTACTTGCTTTTCGCCTCTTTTATAGGTACAAGCTACTAGGGTTTACTTGGCCAAACAAGATATTTATTCTTAAAATATCAAAATTGATAGCAATTAATATCCTATTTTCCACGTATTAATAAATAATAAGTAGGGAAGAAAATGTAAAATTGTAAGCCATTGCACGCACGAAATATTATAAGTGCAAAATATAAGTAAATGCGAAAAATTGATGTAAGTGTATCGAGGAGAGAGAAAATTCGCGAAAAATTCCAAGAACAAAGAAAATTCGCGAGGTAAATTTTAATATTGAAATCGAAAATTCTAGAATATTCGAACGAACTCGAGGTGACCGTTCAAGGTTGATAGGTGACAAAAAGCCGTTAGAACGCGACCTTTTATGTTTTGAAAAGCATAGTAGTTAGTCGAGTAACATAAACAAGGCGCGTTTAGACCCAAAGTTATCTCGAAAACAAAGCGAGAATTTTGTACCGGGGGATAGAATTATTTTATTTTATAATATTATTCGTATTCTGATGTATATGCGAGCGTGTCGTGATAATTTATTTATTCGTGTTGTTATTAATTTATTTATTCGTGTATCGTTGTTTATTTATTTATTTATTCAATTGTATATAATTTATGTAAATTCGTGTCGTATTAATTTATTATGTCGTAAATTGTTTTCAAATTGTAAATAATTTATGTATTATTGTTTTCATATTGTATATAATTTTTGTTGCATAGTGTAATTTATTAAGTCGTTTAGCGTGAATTATTATTTTAACTGCTCGTACTGCAATTGTGTATTTAGTTAATTATTATTGGACCGATCAATTATTTTAGACAGACCGTTTTCGGAGCGCATTGCGTATCTTAATTAACGTATATTTTTTACCTTTTTTAATTGTTAACACGCGCAAAACGAGTATTAACATGGAAGTTGACAATGACAGCGCGTTTAATATCACGGAAATTGCTAGGGTGAATAAGGTTATAAACGATAATTTAGACCTTCAACAGACACCAAATTCGTATGAGAGATTTAAAGAACAAGTAGATAGTCGAAGAATAGGGTTAAAAAATCCGCAAAGTAGTCTGCTGGAGGCTGCCGGGGGCATCGCGGAAAATGGTGCAAATAAAGCACCAATAGGAAATAGGTTCGAGAAGTTTGTAAAAGCTCAAGAGAGGACGCATCGCGAGAGAATGCATCAATTACGCGATAAATATACAGAGGATTATAAAGCCTTGTTTATGGAGCTAGAAGAACGCGACAAATTAGTAGAAAAAATGCGTGAAGAGATCGATGCGTTGAAAGCGAGTGTAGGTAAACCAGTAGCTATGGTCGGTAATAATAACGCGGTCGGTAATATACCGATAGGAGGCAACGTACCACCAGTAGACCCCATACCGACGCTAGGTAATCAAAGGCGTATCGACGCCGCAAATACTAATCAAGAAGTTCCCATACCTACTCCGGGCGTAGGGAGCGGCAGTTACCATTACGGTACGCGAAATGTTAACTTGTCATTTTGGCAGCACGACCCGGATACGTGGTTTAGCATTTCCGAGAGCCAGATTAACTTTCCTAGGCCGACGGACGATAACGCAAAATTTTACGCGTTGATAACTAATCTTAATAAAAGCGTAATTTATGAGGCGGCCGAGATTACTAAATTATTGCTGCCGGGACAAAGATACGAAGGATTAAAAAGTCACTTACTAGAAAAATACGGAAAATCCGCCGAAAATGAATCTAAAATCCTTTTTGCTGGGTATAAAATGGGCGATAAAAAACCCTCGATGTTCCTAAACGAGATGCTGAATATAGCAAGAGGACGGATCCCTCGGCAGATGGTGCTCGAGGCATGGAAGCATAACCTCATCCCTAGTATTAAATATTATATGGCAGGATACGGTGCAGACGTGGATGAAGCGACACTCGTTAGACACGCGGATGAAGTATATAAAAATCTGCTGGAAAGTAAAAAGGAGATAAACGCGGTCGAAAAAAGAAAAGATAACGCGGAAGAAATAGCGAGAATAGAAGCAGTCGTGCAAGACCAATTAAATAAAAAACGCGACTATGCCAGTGAGAGACGAACAAGATTTCGTAGTCGCGATAATAAAGATAGAAATAGAAGTAGATCCGCGAGTAAGTTTTGTAAATATCATGCTAAATACGGAAATAAAGCTGATAGATGTATAAAACCCTGTGCGTGGAAAAATTCAGACGTAAAAAATAAAAATTTCAGAAGAAGTAACAGTTTTAGACCGACTAATAACGCGAGAAGTCCGAATAGGAAAGAAGACGTTGTCAAGCCTTTAAACCCCCAAACCAACGCGTAGATGAGGCGTGCGCGTCGGGTATCGAGTCAATACGTCTCCATATTAAAGATAAAGTTTTGGGTGAAACATTTTTAATTTATTCGGGCGCAGAAGTTTCGCTTGTTCCAAAAAGCGAAGGTCAACGCGAGCAACCTGTCAAGTTCCAATTATATGCCGCTAATAACACGCGAATAAGCACATACGGTACAATCCATATGCAATTAGACCTAGGTTTTAAAAATAAACGATTCGGGTGGACATTTATCGTGGCAGACGTGCCATACGCGATTTTAGGCGGAGATATGCTGAAACAATACCATCTACTACCAGATCTTACAAGAAGAAGACTGGTGGATGGTGAGACGCAAGAGTCCGTCAAAGGATTTAACAAAACCGCCGCATTAGTTCAAGTATCGATCGTTGACCCGGGTAATAAATACGCGAAGTTGTTAAGCCAGTATCCTTCAATAGTTGGTATAGAAGATCCCTTGTCGGCAAAACATAGGGGCGTATACCACTACATTAAAACAACGGGACCCCCTGTCGCACAAAGGCCACTTAGACTTCCACCAGAGAAGCTCAGAGCCGCCAAGAAGGCGTTCGAGAAATGGGTCGAGGAGGATATTTGTAGACCTTCGAAAAGTCCGTGGGCTACACCCATCCATATGGCACCCAAGAAGGACGGAAGCTGGCGTATTTGCGGTGATTATCGTAAACTAAATAACGTTACGGTTCCTGACAGGTATCCCTTGCCGCATTTGTACGATTTTACGAGCAACTTACACGACAAAAGTATATTCTCTGCTCTGGACCTCGAACAAGCGTTTTTGCAAATACCAATTTTTCCGGAAGACATACCCAAAACTGCGGTTGTCACGCCTTTCGGTCTCTTTAAGTATCTTGTAATGACGTTCGGGTTCAGAAATGCCGCTCAAACCTTCCAGCGGTACGTCAATCTAGCCCTGGGAGATTTAGACTTTGCATTCACGTTCGTGGATGATAGTTTCGTTGCATCTTCATCGCCAGAGGAGCACGAAGAACACCTTAAAATTGTATTTGAACGGCTCGCCAAGTTTCACTTACATTTGAACGTGGATAAATGCAAGTTCGGCGTGTCAGAGTTAATATTCCTTGGACACTAGGTAAGCGGGGAAGGATTCCGCCCGGACCCAAGTAAAGTTTAAGCTATAGTAGAATTCCCTAAACCAGAGACTAAAGATGATATGCGTAGATATTTAGGTATGATTAATTTTTATAGAAAATGTTTACCGCATGCAGCTGAAACGCAGCGCCATTTAAAAGCATTAATTAGTGATATTAAGAAAAAAGATAAACGCCCTGTAGTATGGACAAAAGAAGCCGAAGACGCGTTCGAAAAAACTAAAAAAGAATGAGCAGAGGTAGCTTATTTAGCGTTCCCAGCAGAAAACGCGGAAGTTAGAGTCGTAACGGACGCTTCAAACTTCGCGATGGGCGCGTCGCTGGAGCAATTAGTAGGTGACTCGTGGCAACCATTAGCACTTTTTTCTAAAAAATTCACACCTGTGCAAAGAAATTATTGTTTTTTAGACAAAGAATTGTCAGCTATTTATGAAGCGCTTAAATATTTTAGATACTATCTTGAGGATCGGGAGTTCAAAATTTATACCGATCATAAGCCGCTAATTTACGCACTTGCGCAGAACGTAGAAGATTGCCCAGCAATTCGTGGTAGAAGGCTATCGTATATAGCAGAATTTAATACGGAAATATGCTATCTCCCTGGCCAAGATAATGCAGTAGCAGATTCCTTATCAAGGATCGAGGACTTAAAATTTCCTACATTTTTTTCTTTTGGGGAGCTAGCAGAAAAGCAGCTAGAGGATGAGGAATTAACGGCGATTTTAGATAACCCCAGTCATCCCCTTAAATTAATCAAGCTGCAATGGGGAGCCGGTAAGACCTTCGTGTACGTAGAATTAGTAGATCAAGTTTTCCGCCCTTACGTCCCTAAAGAATTAAGACAGGATATTATTAACCTGTTTCACAATGAAAACTCGCATCCGTCGGGGAAAGTAACAGCTAAGCTGATTAGGCAGCAATATGTATGGCCCAAGATGAACCAGGAGATAGCTGCATGGTGCAAGGCATGTATTAATTGCCAAAAATCTAAAATCTCTCGCAAGAATAAATTTTTACCATCGAAATTCGCAGAGCCAGATGCTCGTTTCACCCATGTTCATGTAGATCTAGTGGGCCCAATTCCATCATGTGAAGGGTACAGATATATCCTATCAATGATAGATAGATTTTCAAGGTGGCCAGAGGCAGTTCCGCTGCAAGATGTATCCGCTCCCACAGTTGCACGCGCTTTTTATGATGATTGGGTGGCGAGATTTGGCGCACCGGTGATTATTACGAGCGATCAAAGAAGGCAATTTGAGGCGCAGTTGTTCAAACAGCTGTTAAATTATATCGGGTGTAAGAAGGTCAGGACGACACCATATCATCCAGCCTCCAACGGTATTGTCGAGAGATGGCACCGTGTTCTTAAAGCCGCAATCATGTGCCACACAGAGACCGCTGAATGGACCAGGGTCTCGCCTACCGTAATGCTTGGTCTGCGCACGCACTTGAGACTGGATACAGGGGCAAGCCCAGCCGAATTTTTATACGGTACGACGCTGACTGTACCAGGTAATCTCTGTGAATTTCGTGAGATCAATGCGCATGATGCAGGCGAATTCCTTGTCGAATTCAAAGATTACATAAGGCAAATTAAGCCAGTGCCTGCCACGCACAACTGTGCAATAAAACCTTTTGTTTTTAAAGAATTGAGTCACAGCACCCACGTTTTCGAAAGGGTGAAGGCGGTTAAACCGCCACTTACATAAGGTTATAAGGCCATAAGGTTATAGCGAGGCATGACGGTGGTAGAAACTATACAATCGAGAAAAACGGCAGGAATGTGGTGGTAACGGCCGATAGATTAAAACCAGCTTTCTTCCTGAGAAGTGAGGAACAGCTTACACCAGTCGAACAACGAGTGCAGGAAGATGCTCTAGACGAAGAGCAACCACCCACGCCATCGTCACAAACCAACAATATCTCGCAAACCTCTGTACACAATCATACGTCGGTTGAGGTGGAAGTTCACCGTAACGCAGAAAATGCGCGGAGTGCCGTCGAAGAGCGGTTAGAGGAAGTCTCTGATGAGATTGGTCCAGTAGACGAGGCAAACCCAGCTGAAGTTGGCCAGCAAGATTACGATCAACCGACAATGGTCAGCCAGCCGGATACTGCCAATATGGTACAGAATGACGAAGGCAGGAGTATTGAAGATGCAAGTACGGTTCCCCAAAGGCAAAAAAAGGAAAGATTTGTGCCTAACATCTTAAAAAGGAGAAAAAGAACTGATAGCATCCTTAAAAGAGATTGTAAAGAAACCGCTATTAAAAAAACAGTTAGGTTTGACGTTAGCGTTAACGTAGGGAACCATGCTCCGCCCGCTTTTGTAAATAGTTTTAAGTATCGTAAGAAGGTAAAGAATGATTGAAATATGAGTAAGGATGTTACACTGATTGTATTATATTAATTTATTATGTTTTTTTATGTATATATGTTGTTTATTATGTGCATTAATAATTTTTTTTCTTTTCCTTGTATTTAGGTAGCTTTGGCTCGTTCCTACTGGACTGCGTTCCACTTTTATAGGAACACCACTGTGACCTTATTTCTAACAAACTTTAGTGTGCTTCCTTTCTCAGTGCTAGTGTACCTGTGTTCTGCAGCGACGGAAGAAGTGTCAAGAATCAAGACGGACCTCTCTCGCCGTATTATGCAAACAATAAAAACAATAGGCAGTTCGACCTAGACATAATCCAGAGGCTAATTTCGAATTACCCATAGGAGTTCTTCTTCATCACAAGGAAGTGTAAGGTGAGGATCACCGCGGATCTCCACAGGTTTTTAAAAAATAAGGGGGCAAAGATCATTGAAGAAGGGGATCTGCTCCGCATCACCTAGAGGTGGCCGTACTAAGCCAAAGATGTGCAGAACACAGGAGAAGATAAACAATGAACTTAGTGTAGTGATAGTGAGTATGTGTGCGAGAATGCTAGAGTGAATGTGACACACGTCAAGAATGTATGACGTGTAAAATGTAAATGGAGTCAGATGAAAATGCGATAAAATAACTAAATTCGTGAAAATAGTTACGCACGGAACGTTTAAGAGTACGCAAGTACAGAATGTAAACCAGGGTACTAGTATAAGTAATAATTGTAATGTAATAAAAAAAAAAAAAAAAGAAAAAGGGGGAGTATTGTGGGGGCATGTATGTGTGAACATGTATTAGTAGCCTATCGTATGACAGACAGGCATCCCTTCCCCTCTGAGACGAGTAAACGTGCTAGCGTACGAACGTTACTCTCTCACTTGACTACCGACTGTATCCCTGGCTTTAGCGAATACAACGCTTAACTATATCTCTCGTGTACTTATTCAACATAACTTCAAAACCTCTACCTTCTCTCATCTATACTGTGTGGCTTTGGTTGGAGTCCCGGGCCCCACAAAATCTTAAGTAAAAATGAATTTTCCGGTTTCTCGCGTATACACGGGGAATCTCCGATCTTTTAAACATCACAACGTATAATAGTTCATTATTCGGATCCTAGGTGGCGTATGACTTTCCTCAAGAAAAGTAACGAAGTTCAAAACATAAAGGGAAGCAGCAATCAAGGGTTGAATTATCTACTTGACTTTCGATAATTTCGAAAGTCGGACAGAAATTAAATTAATTTCAGAATGAAGTCAAAGGGCGAGTACCAACTCACCAAGGAGGACTACCAGCGACTGGCTATGGCCCAAGCATATGCTGCTGAGGTGACCCAAACTCTAGGAGTGACCGCGTAACCACCAGTGCAGCTTCCCAGAGAAACCAAGGAAGTCCAAACGGATATCCAGGCAGCGCACAAGTGGGGCAAGGCTCAACAGGTGGCCAAAAAGAACGTGACAGCAGCAAAAAGGAAGGCGAAGCAAGGAGCCCCACAGTCTTCTCTACCAAAGTCAGGTTTGAGAATTAAAAACTCTCAAACTTTGACTGAGGATGAAAAGGCTGAGTTAGCTAAGCGTCTCCAAAAACGCTAGGCTTAACCAAATGTCTTTGTAGACACTTGCCATTTTTCGGGCTGTTCTCTATCTCGAGATCGGCAGCACATCAAATCAAAAAATAATTTTTTAGCTTTTCTAAGTTTACATCAAGAATATTGCAAGTATTCAAAGATGTAGAACTTAGAAAATTTTCTAACTATATCCGATTGAATTTTGTTAAGAAGTTTAATTGGATATAATTGGATTTGAGACTAAGTCCTTAGATGTAGGTTCACCACTTGACCGTTTGGTGGCGCGGTACTTTCCACAGATGAAACAGTGAAGTTGAAAACATATAAGGAGCTGATTTCAAGGGTCAAATACGATCAATCAATCATTTTAAAATGTGTCCAAACAATGTCATTGATGAAGCTATTAGAAATATCCAAAGTCTCCCATGTGTAGGGGACATAGAAGATAATGAATCATCGGTTGAGATTTTGGTAAGTATAAATATTTAATTTAGTAGTAATTTATAAAACTTTAAATATTCTTGTTTTCTAGGATATTGATACCATACTTTCATCGATGACATCGATTCCTCTAAGGCCGCATTCACCTCTTCTATCATCATTATCATCGTCATCTTCAACACTCTCATCATATATAGATCCAGATCTTTGGCGATTATTATTACTGCCTCCACCACCGCCACCAATGACACCATATCATATGCCGGACCTGTATATGGATGAGGATGTTCCATCAATGAGGAAGGAGATAACTATCATCATAGATGATGATGATAAGTTCCTCCAGAAGAAAAAGAAGCTTCACCAATGGATAAAGGGTAGGAAAGGATTTGTCGTCCACGCATGTCGTAGATGTCACGCTTGGAAGCGAGTTCCTACTCAACCCAAGCGTGTACCAACAAGTAGATGGAGAAGGCGAAAATGTTTTTTTATTTAGTTTTCAGTGTATTTGTGTTTATTTTGTGTTTTGTACTGAGTTTTATACTGTGTTTTGTATTTTTTAATATGTATATGTATTATGTATTATGTAATTTTATATTTACTAATAAATTGAAAGAGTAAATGTTGAATGTGTGTGTGTGTGTGTGTATGTGTATATGTATATTTATAATAAAAAAAAATCTAAGGAGAATGAGAAAGTTAAAGAAGAGAAAAACTTATGGTTGTTTCTCACAGGTGGAGAGCGTTGGTTAGGATTCTTACCACTTTCTTATTCTTTTTTATTATTCACATATGCACTTATATACTTTGAATAATAATATGATTAAGTTCAATGATGATATGAATAAGATTTAATACTGATATGAATGAGTTTAAATACTGCTAAACAAGTTTAAATCCTATTATGAAGATGTATGTGAATAATAACAAAGAGAATAAGAAAATGGTAAGAGTCCCAACCATCGCCCTTAACCTATGAGAAACAACCATAAGTTTTCCTCTCCTTTAGACTTTTTCATTTTCATTTATTTTCTTTATTTTTACAATTTATAATACAAAAAAATAAATAATAAATTTAATGTAATATAATACATTAATTATACATCGCGAACAATATGCTTTTATCTAATTCCGCGCGACTGAACGGTGAATACATAGTCGTTCGTTCCAAGTTATGGCAAGCGCAATCGACTTCATCCCTTCCTTCATCTTCTCCGGGTAGTGACATCTGGATTGGAAGGTATTGAGTGAGTAGCCATTCCTTAAGAGCATGCGCATTCATCACTGCACATACTGGTTTCTTCGCAAATGGATGACAGTCTCATTTACAGCCATCGATGTCAATCTTCTTGAGGGTTTTAAATTGAGGACATCCAACTTCCTCCATGTTGACAATAGTTCTAGAAAAAATAAGAATAATTAATAATGGTCATGTATACATTTATATCAAGAGGCGCGGTAGCGCCTCGACGGCGAGTTAAGGTACGAATACGAAAACGTCGAGGCGCTCCTCTTATACTTTAAAATAAAGTTTCGAAAATTTCAAAATCGAATCCCATAAAAATACATCGATATACACACATAAATACAATTAATAATATTTAAAGATTTTCATCATCTTTAATTTAAAAAAAAATTGATTACAATCGGTTCAATCAATCACGAGAAAATGCAGTTTGAATTTTCGAAATGTCGTATTCTCGTTATTTTTTTTCTTCTTCATCGTTTTCAGCTAGCATAAACTGCGCAACCGGAAATGCGTAGTATCAACGAATATAGATGCTTTATAATATATTTTAATGTTCATGGTATATGCGCATTGATACATATGTTATGTATATATATATATGGGACGTTTCATGTCAACTCGACTGACAAAAAAATAGAATTTGCTGAAAATCCGTGGAAAGGTTCCATTTGATACCCAAAATATACAAAAAAATTTTTAGAGGCATAGGTCAAAGGGATTACGTGTAATAAGTAATAGAATATTGTGATTTTTCAAATTTTTTTGTTAAATTACCAACTTAATTATTTTTTTCCTCAGAAACTAAGGATTTTAGAGATTCACTTATGAATATATTTATTGTTGCAAATAATGAGTAGAATCTACACAAATTTTTTTAAATCTCAGAATTGCTGTCTTCTGATTGGTTCATTTTGTACTTTCATGTAATTTTGAATTTCTGGTGTTCGACCAGGTTGATTTCACTCAGGTTGCACTATGTTATGTCTTTTTATAAAATCTTGAAGTGAGCTTTGTCTCATCTTAGGCATAGAACTGAGAGAAGAGCTATAGAACTTTGAATATTAAAAAATAAAATAGAATTTTCAATTTAAAACATATATACTGTGGATTTGGTTCTTCGCTTATAGATAATGCAATATACGAACAAATGACTTTTAAATATCTTAAAAGAGATCTATTTTTTAATAATTTAATTATTAATTTAGAATCTGAATTGAAATATCAACTGTTCATTATTTAGACATCCTCAAAATACACTCGTAACCAAAACATATTTATGTGTTTCAATAAATTGTTATTATAATGATTTTAAATATGTGTTAAAAAAATTTTTTTCAAATTTTATTACCTTTATTATATACTTGAAATAAATGTCAAGTATATAATAAAGGTAATAAAACTATGAGATCTTATCATAATTTTTAACGAAGGATTTTTCAATTTTTTTTCTTTATAAATTAACGTTGAATTTCAGTAACAAAATTGTATTATTTCTTGCTATCTTTTTTTTATCATTTATTTAAAAATGTTCTGAAATTTTTTAAATTTTATTAAATATTTACAAAATTACTTGCCAGGCCCATGGGTAAATATTTTATGTCAATGTTTAAAGTTAAGAAATTTGTATATAACATATGTACATATAAACTTTCATTTTATGTAACATTACAGATATAATGGGACATAACATGTAAGTATTAAAATCATTTTCTACTTATAACACGTTTCTAATTTTCAATTTAACGGTAATATAATTCTGTAATATTATTTTAATCAATTATTGGAATTTATAGTTATCGAAATCAAATAAAAAAAAGGATCTGAATATTTTAATATCTAATATTTATAAAAATCTTAATTTATTGGATTACATAAAACTATTGTATAAATAATCATTCCTAAATGTATAATACGTATTCAAATAATTTTTCAATACATATGTATTATATATTTATAAACTCATCTTATTTTAAATATTTAAAATCATAATAACAATTTATTGAAGTACATAAATATGTTTTGGTTGTGAGTGTATTTTGAGGATGTCTAAATAATGAACAGTTGATATTTCAATTCAGATTCTAAATTAATACTTAAATTATTAAAAAATAGATCTCTTTTAAGATATTTAAAAATCATTTGTTCGTATATTGCATTATCTATAATCGAAGAACCAAATCCACAGTATATATGTTTTAAATTGAAAATTCTATTTTATTTTTAATATTCAAAGTTCTATAGCTCTTCTCTCAGTTCTATGCCTAAGATGAGACAAAGCTCACTTCAAGATATTATAAAAAGACATAACATAGTGCAACCTGAGTGAAATCAACCTGGTCGAACACCAGAAATTCAAAATTACATGAAAGTACAAAATGAACCAATCAGAAGACAGCAATTCTGAGATTTAAAAAAATTTGTGTAGATTCTACTCATCATTTGCAACAATAAATATATTCATAAGTGAATCTCTAAAATCCTTAGTTTCTGAGGAAAAAAATAATTAAGTTGGTAATTTAACAAAAAAATTTGAAAAATCACAATATTCTATTACTTATTACTCGTAATCCCTTTGACCTATGCCTCTAAAAATTTTTTTGTATATTTTTGGTATCAAATGGAACCTCTTCACAGATTTTCAGCAAATTCTATTTTTTTGTCAGTCGAGTTGACATGAAACGTCCCATATATATATGCTCCGTTTCATGTCAACTTGCACCCGTAGACCCGTATATTTTTTGGTTTACATATATGTATAATCATACATACATACATGGGACATTTCTTGTCGGCTAGCACGTACTCATAAGTACAGGTTTTCTATAAATGTGGTACATTTCATGACAACGCGCACACACCCATCCGAGTACCCTTAAGTTTATAAATATGGGACATTTCATGTCTATTCGCATGCATGCACACAGCCTTTAATAAACATGGAATTTTTCACGTCAATTGGGACGCACGCACATACAGGTTTACATATATATATATATATATATATATATATATATATGAGACATTTCATGCCGATGCGCACAAACACACACAGGATTATATATATATGTATGTATAAATATATATGGGACATTTCATGTCAACTCGTACGTACTCATAATCACAGGCTTTTCTATATATGTGGGACATTTCATGTCAATTTGCATGCTTGCACACGCACGTTAGTATACATAGGATTTTTCACGTCAATTCGAACGCACACTCACAGGTATATATATATGCGACATTTCATGGCAATTCGCATGCATGCACACAGACTTTGATAAACATGAGATTTTTCATGTCAATTGGAACGCACGCACATACAGTTTTATATATATGGGATATTTCATGTCAATGGGCACGAACGCACACACAGGTTAGTATATATGGGACAGTCCATGTCGTTGCGTATGCATGCATACACACGTAAATATACATGGGATTTTTAATGTCAATTCAAACGCATACAAACACACAGGTTTATATATCTTGGACATTTCATGTCGATTCGCATGCATGCACACACACGTTAATCAACATGCAATTTTCCATTTCAATTCGAACGCACGCACAGACACAGATTTATACATATGGAACATTTCATATCGATTCGCATGCGTGCACACACGTTAATATCCATAGGATTTTTCACGTCAATTATAACCTACGCCCATACAGGTTTATATATATGGGACATTTCATAACAACTCTAACACACCTATCCGAGTGGCCTTAGGTTTACATATATGTGACGTATCATGTCAACAAGTTACGCACCGGTTTTCATATATTTGACATTTCTTGTCAACGCGAACGCGCAAACACATCTAAACATGTACTTGAGATTTGTATTTAAATATATGGGACCGTTTTGTCAATTCGCATGCACGCACACACATGGGCATATGAATATATATATATATATATATATATGTGTGTCTACCTATATTATATAGTTATATTAGAAATTAACCCTCGGACCCCCCCCCCACTTCCCTCTATAGCCCCTCCACAGCCCCTCCACAAAATGACGTAAAATTGCTTAAAATATTACGATATTTTTTATTGTTGCTTTTATTCTAAGTACCCTCCACACCCCCTACACCCCTCTACACCCCCCCCCCCCCACACACCCCTCCATGACCCCCCTTCCCCACGGAACACCCACAGCACCCCCACGACCCCTCCACCGACCCCTTATATAATAATATATGTATTTATAATAATGTGTGTATTAATAATTTTAGGTGGTGACTTTAGACAAATTTTACCTATAGTCAAAAATGGATTTAAAGATACAATTATAAAAGACACTATAAAATATTCATATCTTTGGCAATTATTTAAAATTTTTAATTTAAAAACTAATATAAGATGTAATGATAACAAATTTTCATCTTTTTTATTAAATATAGGAGAAGGAAAAATTAATACTTTCATTATTCCCGAAGAATATAAAACTAATAATATATGTGATACAATTTATAAAGATATAAACAACAATTACAATTTTTCTAAAAATGTTATTTTAACTTCACATAATGAAGATGTAAACATTTAAAATAATAAAATATTAAAATTAATTGATGGTGGAATGATAACTTATTACAGTAGAGATCATGCAACTTATAAGGGCATTGATCAAACTGATGAAAATATTCATTTAAATTATCCTATTAAAATGTTAAATAATATTAGAAAAGGATTACCTCCTCACGAAATTAAATTAAAGATTAACACAATTATAATGTTAATTAGAAATCTTAGTATAACTGATGGATTATGTAATGGAACTAGATTAAAAATAACTAAATTATTTAAATTTAATATTGAAGCTGAGATTATTACAGGAGACAATAAAGGAAATAAAGTTTTTATACCAAAAATAACTTTAAGTACAAATAAATCGTCTTCTTTGCCTTTTATTTGGAACGCGATTGAAGGTAGCTATCTTATAATTGATAATGTAAATGATCAAGAAATGATGGATAGTTTGAATAATAACATTGAAGATTATTTAAATTATGAGGAAGAGTATGCATATTACTTAGAAAATCTTGCTGATAATAATAGTTCACATAATACTGAAATATCTGTTTTAAATAATATAATAAATTTATATATTGGTGAAGATAATGAAAAAGTAGAATTTCATAATTAGAAACAAGTACCAGAATATTATAAATATTACACTAATAAAATTATAGAATATAAAATAACATTACATGAACCAATAAATGAATTTTATCTTAATCAAAATTACGAAACATATTCGAGATATTTATTGAACATTGCACACATTTTAAAAAAAATATGATATATTTTTTTAAATTCATTAATTATTTAAATTATAAAGGCTATAGCAGAATAAGCATGGTGAATTTGTCCCCCCGCCCAAATGGCGTATCTGATATGGGTCACTTAAAAGGTTATCAGAAAATATTAAGAAAGCGAAAATTACAGACCCCTAAACCCCATGTAGGAGTTATAAAGCTAAAAAACGTGATTTTTCGATTTTATTTTTTTACAGCTAGGCTCTGCATTCCAGAGACTTGTAAAAAATCATGAAAGTAGGTTTTTCCTTTCTGAATAATTAAAATTTTTTACGAAACTTATAACCTCAAAATTGGCTCCGAAAAACCTCATTAAAATTTTAAATCAGTGTTTTTACATCCCAGATTTCGAGGCACTAAACTCAATATAGGTATTTTTTATGTATTTTTTTCTGCTCTTCACGATGCCATCATTAGTTTACAAAAAAAAATGGTGGCACACCCAATTTTCGGCCAAAAATCGTTTTTTTTGGCTTTTTTACGGGGTCTTAAGCATTAATAATGAAATAAATTACTATATTATGGCTCTAAATAATACTTTTTCTATATTTTTCTACTTTCTGTTGAGTTCTGAAATCAGATTGAAGATATTTTCAGCTGAACACGCTATCCTACGCTCAGAAACGGTTTTTCTGTGGGGTTATTTAAAGATTTTGTTGCGTGATTTGGCATCTGAGGGATTTGGAAAGACATATTTTGATAATCCATACATGTTCTTTACAACTGTATACTCAGATTTGCAATATTTTAATCCATAAACCATGAAAATTTACCGAAATCTAATTTTTTTGAGGTTATGTAATAATTTCATTTGATTATATTTTATTTAAATAACTTTAATAACAAATATCAGTATTTTTTATGACTGTCTATTATTTTGTCTTATTAGATTTACGTTATTTTCATTTACACGTTCCAGTATTTGCCAAAAACTGATTTTAGTTTAAGTTTATGTACAAATTGTATTGACTTATGTTAGAAGGTCGGATAGGCCGTTTTCGTGATGCTAAAAAAAAGCGTTAGTTATACCCCTCATAAGGCAGGCGGAGCTATTGTTTCCAAATGCGCGCTTAAGGAGAACATAGCGCCACCTTCCTCATAGGGGGTATAACTAACCCTTTTTCTGAGCATCACGAAAATGGCCGATCCCACCTACTATAGCTAAAGATAAATTATTCTATATTCTCTGCTTATGTTATATTTTAAGCCATAATTTTAAAATAGATCACTTTTTCATACCAGTGGCATTTGATGTTTCAATGAATTCCACAATCCCCGGACTTGTTTAATAGAGTTGCAAAAAAATAATAAAACCAGCATTGCTTTACTTAGAAAATATTAATTTAATTCTCAATTCAATTAATGAGGTATGAAGAAATGTCGCTGAAATAAGTTGTCGAAAAAGCAAAGTTGATAAAATGATGTCCATATAAAATAGAGTTAAAGCAATATTGAGAGAAAATAAGTTAGCAAAACTAGTTTCTATATGAGTACACAATTCTGTATAATTATTTATTTTTTTTACTTTAGATATTTAAATATATAATATTTCATAATGAATGATTCATATTTTTTATATGTCTTTTCTACCCATGTGCCACCTATTAACACGTCATGTAAGTATTGACCCGTATTGTTTGCATTAGTGAGTAACTGTTTTAGGATCGAATTAATGGACCCAACTCAAATAACACTTGTTAGGGCCTTTGCACGATAAAAGAATAACGCGAGAAAATAGGAATAAGAGGGAATAAGATGGACATAAGGGTACTTATGCACCAATTATTCCTCTTATGCTTGTTAGGTCCATGGACATAGACAGCTTGCAAAGGCCCTTAGGCTCGAATTTATAGTCGACACTTAACACTCAGCACTCGGATCTCAACCCTCAGATCTCAAAGTTTTATTGTTCTGTGTTCCCTATAAAGCATGTCTACGTTTATAGGGAACACGGAACAATGGAACTTTGAGATCTGAGGGTTGAGATCCGAGTACTGAGTGTTGACTGTCGACTATAAATTCGAGCCTTACTCATACCTCATTCTGTCTTTATCTGTCTCACGATAAGAAAAAAATACAGATATAACCATTACTTAAATGTTTTTAAATTCGAATCTTAAAACAGAAAACTTGTAACGGATAGGATTTTACTGTTAGGATGCCAGATGCTTCAGCGATTCAGGATTCAGGATTTAAGGTTTATTCAAATGAGAAAAATAATAAATTAATTTAACTACAAATATATTCTTAAATAAAATAATAAAATACAAAAGCAAATATAACAGTAGTTATTTGTATTCACGAGTCAGCAGTCTGAAACAAATAAAAAATGACGTTGTTCTTAGTCCAATAATTAAACTAATATGCGTTTTGAAATAAACTTAAAACCTAACTAGCGGTATTAAATTTAAGATTTCGTGAAAGCGCAAACATAATTCTAGAAGGTTCAAAAACCCTTAATTGCCTCCCGACCACGAGCGATCCCGTAATACAGAGTGCAATTACTGGTTGCCAAGATAAATTCGTTTTGCAATCACGCGTAATCACCTGACTACAACCCGAACCTAACTTAGTGCAAGAAGGATGTCTTTAACTGAGACTCTCATACAATATGGCAATACTCTATAAGGCTATACTGCTCTATATAAGGCAATACTCCAAGACACGAAGGACGGAAATCTAGGTTACCTCACGCATGAGCAATCCCATGTACTATGATGCAACGATAGACTTTTATTGTACCACCTGCTCCACAATAACGTGCCATCACATGTATTATAAAATAGGTTTAACAGCTCCCCTAGGAATTGATCTTGGTCGAAATCATATATCACCAAGTGTGATCCCTTAGCGATAAATATCTCGACCTATTGTATTATTTCCCAATAATACTACGTGCGATCACATGAGTGTTATCCGGAATGAATACCCGGAAGACCTCGGAGCAGGACTGACTCACTTTGGTTCACGGCGCTGCTTATATACGCCTGGTTCGCCATATTCCACTATATTTCTCAGGAACAAGCGAACCTATCCCTACTCTATTACTTTAAACGCTTGGTCTAAGGAATTGGACTCAACTCTCTCTCTCTCTCTCTCTATATATATATATATATATATATATATATATGTTACGCATACTCTATGACTAACTATATACAATATGAATGATGCTTAAAGAATACTTATACTATTATATTCGATAGCAGACGCATTCTGCTACAAACTATTAAATAATTCGAAATAAATCATTTTGTTTTGATTGTTGGAGTTTATGATGTATACTAATGTGAGTATGATAAAACTTTTTATCAAATAGAAATATCTTTATAACCTATTGCATGTAATTTAAAAAATCATTATTAATATTTCTAATGCAGAAAACAGTCATACGTATTCCGATACATAAATATTTTAAATTATCATGGAAATAGTGGATAAATTATTATTGGTATTGTTATTATACTTTTACTGACTTAGATATGTAATATCCTAAAACATCTGTTTTGCATCAGAATTTATGTGCACATAATCTACTTCATAAGATTATATACAATATTCATTGGCTTGTTACAATATTTATATTGAAAGTTTTAGTAATAATATATATTATATATATTCTTAATTGAATCGATAATCATCCATTGATGGTGTATAAAATATTATTAATGTAAAGTTTTCAAAGATTAACAATTGATTTTTAAACATATCTTTTTATGAATTTTATGGAATATTAATAGATATGGCATCTTCTAATGAAAATAATGTCACAAATACAAGGCAGCGAGATGATAGGAAATGCGCTATGTGTACTATCCATTTACGAAAAACTAGTGGTCAGAAGAAAATTATTAGTACAGAAATTGAATTGGAATACGCTAAGCGATTGTCAAATATAGAAAATATTAACATCAATGATGTAGTATGTAATTCATGTAGAATCCGAATGATAAAAGATATGTCACGCTCTAACACAATCAATCCTGGTAATACCTCAGAAAATATTTCATCTCAAGAATCATGTTCTAGTACCCTTTCTCAGCTTAGTATAAATGAATCATCAGAGTCATTGTCGTATAAAGTAGTTGAAAAAGAAGAGCCTGAAACTGTAGAATTATCTATTACAAGGACAATTGCAACTCATAAATATTGTTTTATTTGTGGATTCCAAAAACAAAGTAATCTTATTTTAGTGCCTTTAACTGCTCGAGTTTAAACATTCAGTAGAATTAATTTATTTATACCAAAGGGTAATAGGTACTGTCGTGACCATTTGATTCGAAAAAAATTTTTTGAAGAAGACTTGAATAAGATAAAAATTTTCTCTAACACGAGTGTAATAGAGGTTACAGAATTACCTGAATTCCTTAATGAAATGTCTGCAAGGGCAAATGAAACTTTGTTAGATAAGACAGCTGATTTTGATATGCCTGAGAAGAAATTAAAAATATTAACAGGATTAAATTGGGAGAATATTATAAAACTACGAGAGCGGCTTACTTCTCTTAGAAATTCTAATGTAAGAACAGTAACTCAAGCCATAATTATATTTTTATTTAAAATGCGCACTGGTAATTCAAATGCAGTTATTTCTTCAGTATTCGATATCGAAAAAGAACAACAAATATCTGATATTTGTCATTCAGTATTAGTGTCTTTTGAAAATGATGTATTACCAAATTACTTTGGATTAAAGAATGCTGATAGGGATTACTTGATTCAAAATGAAACTTCTCAAATGGCAAAACTTTTGCAACCAGGAAAAAAACTTATTTTAATTTGTGATGGAACATACATCAGACACGAAAAAAGCTCAAACAATGAACATCAAAGAAAATCTTTTTCAGGTTAAAAAAAAGTTCCTTTATTAAAACCATTTACAATTTGTACCACTAATGGCTACGTTATTGATCAGTTAGGACCATATCTTGCTAACATGAATGATGCCAGTATTTTAATGAAAATATTAGAAACAGAAAAAGAAGTTTCAACTAAATTGTTTCACAAAGGTGATATTTTCGTATTGGATAGAGGCTTTCGAGACATAAAAAAAAATTAGAAGATATGGGTTACACTGTTTTGATGCCAGCACTTAAAGGTAAAAAATCACAACTCTCAACAGAAGAATCAAATGAAACTCGATTTACAACAAAATTAAGATAGGTTGTAGAAGCAATACATGGGATTAAAAAGAAAAAAAAAAATTATTAGATCGTAAACTTGATAACAAAATGTTAAAAGATACTGGATCTTACTGTCGAATTGCTTGCTATTTAAATAATTTATTTGGAGTGCGTCTAGATTCTGATAAAGATGTGCAAGATGAAATATTTAACATCATGCAATCTAAGAGAGAAACTGTAAATACATTAGCAGACGAAGTAGCTGCAGAAAGGTGGAGCCGTCGATAACTACCATTTGTTACCGTGACTTCAAGTGATTTGCCAGATTTTCCTGAATTAACGAAGAAAGACTTAAAAATTCTTTTTACAGGGTCATACCAGCTTAAACAGAGCATATCCTATTTAGCAGAGATGTTGGACTCGGATAACAATTTAAAAATAGGGTATGTTAAAGAAAGATCAAATATTCTCAAACTCGAAGTACAATCGAGACATGTAAATAGAAAACAATATAAATGTTTCATTCAGTATCAACCTAATGGCATTGGCTATTCCAGCATTATTAGATATTATTGTGATTGTGCTAATGGTAACCGCACTATTGGATGTTGTGCACACATTGCAGCAATTATTTATTACCTTTCTCACGGAAGATACTTATCAAAAATTATAAAACCAGCTGAAATTCTTTCTAATATGTTTCTTAAAGATCAAATAGAAGTTTGCATAAATGAAGACAGTGATGAAGATGAATAAAATTGCTTTAATTCTGGGAATAACTATTATTTTTTATGAATATTTACTTCATGAACAATCTTCAATATTTATAATTATTTTTAATAAAGTGAAAAATAATATTTTATTTCAAAGATTTTCATTTGACTTTCACATTTTAATATTATAATAAAAATTTCATAAATGATTATTTGAAGCGTCTCACAACATACGCGGCTAAGTCACAACCAACGCATTTTGAGAATAATGCAAAAAACCTCTATCTTTTAAATGATTCTAAATCGCTTGTTAAGAAGGGGCCGAACTATCTGTCTTTGTCTAATAGCGTTTTTCATCATTTATGTAAACACTATCCGGTATAACAAGAAAAAAATAGCAGCCCCCGCTAGATATTAGTATAATAAGTAAATTTTGTAATAACAACCAAATTTTTTCACTGCGTAGTTTTTGAATAATTAGAGACCTACCAAAAAAAGATAGGTTATATTCTAGATTGCTAGTAGGTCTCTAATTAGTCAAAAACTATGCGGTAAAAAATTTGGTTGTTATTACAAAATTTACTAATTATACTAATATCTAGCGGGGGCTGCTATTTTTTTCTTGTTATACCGGATAGTGTTTACATAAATGATGGAAAACGCTATTAGACAAAGACAGATAGTTCGGCCCCTTCTTAACCAATATACTATTGAATTCACCGATAAAAAATAAGATTTTTGCACATGTTTCGAAAACTCTAAATTGATTTTTTAAAGAGAAAAATAATTTTTTAATATGGACTTAGCTAACTTTAATGTGGCTATGGACTTGGCTAGTTTTGAAAAAAAAAAATTGAAAGACTTGACTAATTTTGATGCAAAATCGGGACTCAGTTATTTTTTATTCAAAAATATTATCCGGACTAAGCAATTTTAGATTTGTAATTTATAGATTTGTCAAATAATATAACATAATGTCGAAGCGTCTCACAACAAAAATGAAGTCCATTTTTTTCGAAAATTAAATTATTAAGTCATTTATATTTTTTATCCTATTTTCTACTATATTTAATCTTACTATATTAAATTATATATTTACTATATTTAATCCTATTTTTTAATATATTTATTTCTTTTTATAGTAATAAATTCGCAAGGTATATACACGATGAAACTTAAGCTTTTAAATTTGATTTTTCAATTTTTTTTTCGTATATCAAAAAACTGCTGCAAATCGAAAAAACGCTAAAGTTTATTCTCGGAAGCTCGCTGAACATTATCAACAAACATAGACGTACACTCATAAATACGCGTTTATTATTTATAAATAACACATAGTATATTATTATTGCATATGCTTACGAGTGTGTATTTGTGAGCGTATTATGTTTATGCGTAAGTATATGCGTGTGTATATTCATAAAAATGCACATGTACTCTATCCTTAAAATTAAAATTGGACTTGAGCATTTTTGATAAGCAAGTTCAATGGACTTAGCGCTTTTTTGATTTGCAGCAGTTTTTTGACATACCAGAAAAATTGAAAAATCAAATTTTTTAAAAAATTTATAATTAAATATAGTAGAAAATAGGCTAGAGCGCGGTGGCGTAATGGATAGAGCTCTTGCCTTCAACGCGGAGGGCATGGGTTCGAATCCTGGCCAGGTACCTCTAACTTTTTTTTCAAAAGAAAATAAGTGTATGTGCCATTTATATCGCGACTCTTTAAAAAATCCGACCTCATTGGGTATCGGTTGATTGTTGGTTACAAAAGTGGCTGACCATCCATCGGTAGTCAAAGTTTTCGGTATGGTGGGTCTGACAGTCCTAGCCTGATGTAATGTGTTAAATAGATGCCGGGCGGGGGACTCCCTCGACTTCACCATATAAAAAAGGTTAATCATATAGAGGGCAATATCCTTTATATATTAATCTTTATTTCTTTAAAAAAAAAAAAAAAAAAAAAAAAAGTAGAAAATAGGCTAAAAAATATGCTTTACTTAATAACTCAATTTTTTTAAAAAATGGGCTTGGTCATTTTTGTTGCTCGAGGCTTCATTTGTCACTAATCTTAAGTTTTTGTCTTGAGTTACATTTAACATTTTTTTATAATTTATTATATTATACACTACGCAAACTATGAAAATGAGAAAATTACTTTTCCTACCAATTCTGTTATAAGCTTTATTTAAATAAAAAGTTGCGGTGTTTGAAAAAATATTATTTGTGCCATGATATTTAAAAAATGATTTAAGTACACTTAAAAGTAACTGTTTTCAACTTAGTAAGAATAACATAACTTAGTAAAAGCATTACATTTTCTCAAAATACTATGTTAAGCGCGCATCGCAATATACTGAAAATATGATTGAAAAATGGTAACATAAAAAAACTAAAAACCGTTGTTTTAAGCTTTTTAAATGTAATATAAGTTAATACAATTTGTACATAAACTTAAACTAAAATCAGTTTTTGGCAAATACTGGAACGTGTAAATGAAAATAACGTAAATCTAATAAGACAAAATAATAGACAGTCATAAAAAATACTGATATTTGTTATTTAAGTTATTTAAATAAAATATAATCAAATGAAATTATTACATAACCTCAAAAAATTAGATTTCGGTAAATTTTCATGGTTTATGGATTAAAATATTGCAAATCTGAGTATACAGTTGTAAAGAACATGTATGGATTATCAAAATATGTCTTTCCAAATCCCTCAGATGCCAAATCACGCAACAAAATCTTTAAATAACCCCACAGAAAAACCGTTTCTGAGCGTAGGATAGCGTGTTCAGCTGAAAATATCTTCAATCTGATTTCAGAACTCAACAGAAAGTAGAAAAATATAGAAAAAGTATTATTTAGAGCCATAATATAGTAATTTATTTCATTATTAATGCTTAAGACCCCGTAAAAAAGCCAAAAAAAAACGATTTTTGGCCGAAAATTGGGTGTGCCACCATTTTTTTTTGTAAACTAATGACGGCATCGTGAAGAGCAGGAAAAAATACATAAAAAATACCTATATTGAGTTTAGTGCCTCGAAATCTGGGATGTAAAAACACTGATTTAAAATTTTAATGAGGTTTTTCGGAGCCAATTTTGAGGTTATAAGTTTCGTAAAAAATTTTAATTATTCAGAAAGGAAAAACCTACTTTCATGATTTTTTACAAGTCTCTGGAATGCAGAGCCTAGCTGTAAAAAAATAAAATCGAAAAATCACGTTTTTTAGCTTTATAACTCCTACATGGGGTTTAGGGGTCTGTAATTTTCGCTTTCTTAATATTTTCTGATAACCTTTTAAGTGACCCATATCAGATACGCCATTTGGGCGGGGGGCAAATTCACCATGCTTATTCTGCTATAGCCTTTAATATTTTTATAAAATGTTTAATATTTCATTAAGATTAAATTTTATGAAAAAAATTTTGATATATTCCTAAAATTTAGAATTAAGTAAAAAGATATCAAACAGCAATCATAACAAAATAATCCTTTAAATCTTAAATATTATAAATATACATTTAGATACATCAAACATTATGTTGAATTAATATAATAAAATAATTAAAAATTATTTTTTTAAATATTTAATGTAATATTTACATAAAATATTAAACATTATATAAAACTATTGATAGTTAATAATCGAAAAATTTTGATATATTTATAAAATGTAATATTAAGAAAAAAGATATCAAACAGGAATTATAACAAAATAATCTTCTAAATCTTCAAAATCTTAATACATTTGAATATATCAAATAATACTATTGAAACATTTTACTGAAAAATTTATGATTTAAAAATATTTCATTAGAAATTTTCTTTTTTATCAATATATTGAAAATTAATAATAATAATAATATAAATTAATAAAAAGTGAAAATATTTATAAATCCATTTTATATATATATATATATATATATATATTTATTTCATATTAAAAAAATTTTAATTCAATTCACAATGATAAAAATCTAAAAGATTTAAAATGTAAGGTGGTGTAAAAACCAGCCTAATCTATATGTTATGAATAATGATTAAAATTTATTAATAATTTTTTTTAGATATTTTACATAAATAATTAATATTATGTATTTTTTTTCATGTTTCTATGTTAATAATAAAAATTTAATGAAAAATGTACAATTATATAATATTACGTATAATATAAAAATATATAATATATAAAAAATTTTTTATATAAAACAATGCATAAATGTTAAATTTTATATTGATATGATAACTATAATTGGGGTCGGCACGTGGAACGAGCAGAGGGGTACCCCCCTAGTATATATATATATATATATATATACGTATATATACGTGTGTGTATATCTGTGTACTCATATACATGGGATATTTAATGTTAATTCACACGCGCGCGCGTGCACACACACAGATTTATATATACGGGACGTTTCATGTTAAATAACATGCATGACACACGTACTTGAGTTTATATATATATTTTTCTTCATATATATATGGGACTGTTCCTGTCATAGCGCATGCACGCACACACATGGGCTTATGAATATATGTATATACATATACATGGGATATTTTATGTCAATTCACATGCTCGCACACCCACATACACACAGGTATATATATATATATATATATATATATATATATATGTATATATATATAGGACGTTTTATGACAATTTTTTCCATGTATATTAATATTTATTAAGAAAGTTTTGAAATCAATCAAGCAATCGTCGAATACTTCTGTATTCAATTCATTCTTTTTAAAATAATATTAAATTCATAAAAATATCATTACACTATCTTTTAATTTTCGATTTCTTCAAAGCTTTTGAATATTATGTCTGTTATTTTTTGTTTTAAGTCATTATTCAAACTGATGAATACTATTTTATTATATTATTATTACTTTTAAAAAAGTATATTTTAGGCGAGTTTAGTTATTAAACAGTATAGTATTCTTTAGAACATTTTTTCTAAATATTTCTTTTTTTTTACTACATACATCATATATTCTTTTTTAATTTCAGTTCTTGAGAGTACTGAAATGAATTGAGTAATTATTATTAACTTTATACCTTTTACTAGATTTATCTATAGTTTTTGCTTAAGAAAATTTTGAAATCAATGAAGCAATCGTCGAGTACTTCTGTATTCAATTCTTACTTTTTAATAATATAAAATTCATAAAATGTTCAATTTATATTCCCTTTGATAGACGAATATTTGGAAAAACTTTGCCAAATAATTTTTGAAAAAAAGGGATTATTGAGATGAAGATAGCGATGATAGTACACATCAGAATTGAAAAAAAAATGATTTATCAGATCAACTTATTATTCCATTTATGAGTGAATATTACTACTTAAACATTGATGAACTATACTTGATCTTAGTGATATCTATTTTATTTTATTCCTGATGAAAGATTCACTTAATAAACAATTTCCGAAACGATTAACTTCAAAGTTTCGGAATAATTTTCTATTTAATATACTACGGTTAAAGACTAAAATTGTGCAATTTTATTTCTAAAATCTTGGCAGAAGAGCCATTAGCTTCTAACAACTCATATTTGAGAATTTGCTGCCATCAACTTCAAAATTATTTATGCCTTTTTAAAACTTTCAGGGAAGATACCCTTTTTAATTGTAATACTTTTAATAAAATAAAATTATTCATTCTCTATCTCGTCACACTATCTTTTTATTTTCAAGTGCTGTAAAATATATTAAATTTTACTAAATATCTACAAAAGAACTTGCCAGACCCGTGGTTTAATATTTTGTTGGTGAAATGCTCAATGTATGTGAGTACTGCTTTATAATTGAATTGTTAGCTAATTCAAGTGTGTTGAATAATAAGTAAAAATATGAATCTATAAACCAATTGTGTACATGTACAATTTTTATCTGTCGCAATATATTGTTAATGTAAAGGAGTAAAAAAATTTAGTCTTATAGAATATGCTTTTCCAATTTTCTATGTTCTGACTTTTTTAAATAAAAAAGGATAAGTACTAACTTGTATATAGTAAAGCTCAAACGTTAAGAATCAATCCGTATTTATTATTTTGTAAGACATGATTGTATTTATTGGCTTGATTGTAGAATATGTGTGCATAGATAGAGTGAATGATTATATTTTTATCAGCTTGACTTGTATATTAACTGTATACTGCTGATATTTCGACTGCGCTCTTTACACGCTTGTTTTTATGTAATTCTTTTGACTGATAGATATTTGAGACTGATTTTTAATTATATTATTTATACTCTTTGCGTGTATTTATTTGTATTATCTGTCATGAGCATGATAAACATTGGACCTGATTTTTCTTTTAAAAACATTAATTAATAATAAAAGCTGAAATTAGGTCCAATCCTTATTACGCTCTAACTTTGGGAAAAAATAATAATTTGACATGTTATAACTACTAATTCGAAAGGATTTGAGCTCAGCTTTCATTTAAAAACAGTTTCAAGCTTGTAGCTATCGACGCTAAAGAACTATATGCGTTTGAAAATCTAGTAACTTTTTTAGTGATTTTCTTCGATTGCCTGTAACTAGGGAAATATTGAGTATTTATGACTTTAACTTTAGCTTTTTCCATATTTTATCATCTGAAAACTTATCCCGAAGCTTGAGCAAAATCCGTGATCCGGAGGTGTGACACTCTCCTAGTAGGATCAAGTATAGTTCATCAATATTTAAGTAGTAATATTCACTCATAAATGGAATAATAAGTTGATCTGATAAATCATTTTTTTTTTCAATTCTGATGTGTACTATCATCGCTATCTTCATCTCAATAATCCCTTTTTTTCAAAAATTATTTGGCAAAGTTTTTCCAAATATTCGTCTATCAAAGGGAATATAAATTGAACATTTTATGAATTTTATATTATTAAAAAGTAAGAATTGAATACAGAAGTACTCGACGATTGCTTCATTGATTTCAAAATTTTCTTTAACCGAAACTGTAAATATTTCATGAATTTTATATTATTAAAAAGAATGAATTGAATACAGAAGTACTCGACGATTGCTTGATTGATTTCAAAACTTTCTTAAGCAAAAACTATAGATAAATCTAGTAAAAGGTATAAAGTTAATAATAATTACTCAATTCATTTCAGTACTCTCAAGAACTGAAATTAAAAAAAAATATGATGTATATAGTAAAAAAAAAAAGAAATATTTAAAATAGACTGTTTAATAACTAAGCTCGCCTAAAATATACTTTTTTAAAAGTAATAATAATATAATAAAATAGTATTCATCAGTTTGAATAATGACTTAAAACAAAAATTAACAGACATAATATTCAAAAGCTTTGAAAAAATCTTATTACATTCGAAAATTAAAAGATAGTGTAATGATATTTTTATGAATTTAATATTATTTTAAAAAGAATGAATTGAATACAGAAGTACTCGACGATTGCTTGATTGATTTCAAAACTTTCTTAAGCAAAAACTATAGATAAATCTAGTAAAAGGTATAAAGTTAATAATAATTACTCAATTCATTTCAGTACTCTCAAGAACTGAAATTAAAAAAAAATATGATGTATATAGTAAAAAAAAAAAGAAATATTTAAAATAGACTGTTTAATAACTAAGCTCGCCTAAAATATACTTTTTTAAAAGTAATAATAATATAATAAAATAGTATTCATCAGTTTGAATAATGACTTAAAACAAAAATTAACAGACATAATATTCAAAAGCTTTGAAAAAATCTTATTACATTCGAAAATTAAAAGATAGTGTAATGATATTTTTATGAATTTAATATTATTTTAAAAAGAATGAATTAAATACAGAAGTATTCGACGATTGCTTGATTGATTTCAATACTTTCTTAATAAATATTAATATACATGGAAAAAATTGTCATAAAACGTCCTATATATATATATATATATATATATATATATATATATATATATATATATATATATATGAACCTGTGTGTATGTAGGTGTGCGCGCATGTGAATTGACATTAAATATCCCATGTATATAAGTACACAGATATACACACACGTATATATATATATATATATATATATATATATATATATATATATATATATATATATATATATATATATATTCATAAGCCCATGTGTGTGCGTGCATGCGAATTGACAAAACGCTCCCATATATATAAATACTAATCTTAAGTACATGTTTAGATATGTTTGCGCGTTCGCGTTGTCAAGAAATGTCAAATATATGAAAACCGGTGCATGCGTGTTGACATGATACGTCACATATATGTAAACCGAAGGGCACTCGGATAGGTGTGTTAGAGTTGTCATGAAATGTCCCATATATATATAAACCTGTATGGGCGTGGGTTATGTGTGCATGCATGCGAATCGACATGAAATGTCCCACATATATAGAAAAGCCTGTGATTATGAGTACGTACGAGTTGACATGAAACGTCACATATATATTTATATATACACATATATATATAATCCTGTGTGTGTTCGTGCGCATCGGCATGAAATGTCTCATACATATATAAACCTGTATGTGCGCTCGTTCCAATTGACGTGAAAAATCCCATGTTTATTAAAGGCTGTGTGCATGCATGCGAATAGACATGAAATGTCCCATACATATAAACTTAAGGGTACTCGGATGGGTGTGTGCGCGTTGTCATGAAATGTACCACATATATAGAAAACCTGTACTTATGAGTACGTGCTAGCTGACAAGAAATGTCCCATGTATGTATGTATGTATATACATATATGTAAACCAAAAAATATACGGGTCTACGGGTGCAAGTTGACATGAAACGGACCATGTATATATATATATATATATATATATATATATATATATATATATATATATATATATACATAACATATGTATCAATGCGCATATACCATGAACATTAAAATATATTATAAAGCATCTATATTCGTTGATACTATGCATTTCCGGTTGCGCAGTTTATGCTGGCTGAAAACGATGAAGAAGAAAAAAAATAACGAGAATACGACATTTCGAAATTTCAAACTGCATTTCCTCGTGATTGAGTAAACCGATTGTAATCAATTGTTTTTTTAAATTAAAGATGATAAATATCTTTAAATATTATTAATTGTATTTATGTGTGTACATCGATGTATTTTTATGGTATTCGAATTTGAAAATTTTGAAACTTTATTTTAAAGTATAAGAGGAGCGCCTCGACGTTTTCGTATTCGTACCTTAACTCGCCGTCGAGGCGCTACCGCGCCTCTTGATATATTTTTAGTTAATTTCAAGTTTTTTTTTTATGTATCTAGCTATTTTAATTTTATACCAGACCTACGTTCAGGTAAACTAGTTCCACCTCTGTAAGAATTTACATTGTTAACTATACTACGTATAGGATTTTACTTTTGGTTTAATAAATAAATAAATATAGCCACATTTAGTGTATTAAGTAAAAATATGAAAATAAGAATTTAGAAAATTTTTCTTCTTATTGCTTCGTTGTCACCTGCGCAATTATCTTAAGCCAGGAGGGGAGTGAATGAATATTCACTTGTATATTCACTTTATTTTTAAACAATTGTAAGAATCTATAAATTATATCAGATTGTTATTTATAAAATTAAAATGAAAAAAAAAAAAATTTCTTATTTTTCAACTTGAAGAGTTATAATTATTATGATAAATTTAATATTATTTTATACTATTTAAATAGTTACTTTTACAAAGCATTCTGTTATTTTTGCTATAAAATATCTCATAAGCTATAATACAAAACTTTATTTGTAAAGAAATTCGAAATGTATAAATTAAATTAATTTAAAAGTATTTATAAGCAAATCACGAATAATTTAAGACGATCTCCTATTAGGAAAAAAACTATATATTTAAAATATTACAAGCTTAAAATGATAATATAATTTTAAAATTTTCCATTTTTCTTTTTCTATACCAATACTCATACCCTACTTAACAATTATATAATAGGAAAATACATCGAATAATTGTATGAAGACATTCAAATAAAATATTTTTATATTGAAATAGATTTTAAGATATTCATGTAAATTGATCAATAACTGGAAAAATTGTTATTACATTAAAATTTTTTCTTTTGTTACTTCTCGTACCGATAAGCAACATCTTGAGCCCCAAGGTGTTACGTCACGACGTATCTTTTATTTCAAAATTTGTTATTCTAAAATATGCAGTTATTGATCAATCAGATAATTTAACTTAGTAAGCATATTGTAAAATTAAATCATTTTTTAAGAAACAAAAGAAAGTGCAATGCGATTTACAAAATTAACAAAACAAGAACCGTGCAAAGGCCACACGAACTAGATTTATCATGTTAACCACACCATTCAATAAGAGTCAAAATGCATAATAAGCATTGCTCCATCGATTGACATCCATTGACATCGATTGAATATACAGTTCCTGATTTATTTTAGATTTTAATCGTAATTTTGTAAATGTTCAATAATTGACTCATCTTTTATTTTCGATTGCCTATCCTTCCGATATGCAATCTCCTGAGCACCAAGGTGTTACGTCATAAACGTATCATTTTTATTAACATTAGTAAATCAAAATCCCTCAGTTATTGAACAGTCGCATTATTTCATTACTAAGCAAAATTAAGTAGATCATAAGAAAAGTATCGAAATGTATGTTTCGAAATTTCAAAATGAATCCTAAAAACCATTACAAAACATATTATCAAACTTTAAGAAAATTCATAAATAAAAAATTGATGTAAAAGATAATAAATCTTATAAACAAATATGAGTATAAAAGCCAAATGAAACAAATGATATTCGGGACATTACCCCGGGTTTCTTATTGGTAATACGTTTACACTGCACGTCAAGTTCTATATTTCAAAAGCAATTGCTATTACTAAATATACATATATCGATTATTAAAATATATACGCGCATAAAAATCAATTGTATTAAAAGTCTTAAAAGATATCAATAAACCTCGAGGATCTATTTACATATCGTGCCTATTCATTTGTCTGCCCATACCGAGCACCAATCTACTTAAGAAGTACTACAAGGTAAGAATATATGATTATTTATTAAAATCATTATTTCAAAGTATCAAATTTATCTTTTAATAATATTCAATTGTGAGAGCGATTTCGTTCAATTAAATATTGGTGGAGTTTTTCCACCACTAGATTCATACATCTTTATCTTTATGACTAAATTTTATAAATAAATCCAATATTTCAAAAGAACATAATTTTATATATATATATATATATATATATATATATATATATATATATATATATATATATATATATATATATATACATATATTCTATGCGATTAATTAATATAATTAAATAACATATACACTTTTATTTAGTCCTGGTGCAAGCCGGGACTCAACAGTACAAAAACGTCAAGTCTCAGTGATGTTCTTTCTAATGTAAAAGGATAGGAAAAATAATATTTTACTTTCTAAAATTTATTCTAAAATAAATAATATATTGAAATATTATTGTTTAATTAATTATAATTTATAAATAATTTATTAATGTAAAAATAAAAAGTTCTAATTTTTCAAATAAAATATTATAATAAAACTAAATATATTCACCATTTTTTTGTCAACTTTTCACCATGAAAGGTGGCTAGATAGCAGGGTATTTGGCTATGATTTTTAGCATTTTTTGGATAAATTGATAAAAAATGGCCTATGCTTGGCGTAAAGATGCTGAAAATTTCCTCCAGGGAGGTTTTGGGAACTTTACAGTCTTGGACAAACACCTAGAACCAGTAAATAAATTGAAAATATCGCGTTTGATACAAATAGAGGTTAATAAAAGACCTAATAAAGAAAAGGGCAGTACTTTAGACATTTCTAAACAGTTGACAGAAACTATCGAAACCAGACTGACTGAAAAAGACGGACCAGTAAAACGCGATTATAAATTATAAATCACGACTTAATTAAACTAAACTAAATTTGAAACCTTTTTAAATTATTTTATGTCTGAATTAAGTTCGATGGACTTATTGTATGTTGTAGATAGTACTATCGTAGCAAATTGAAGTTTATCTAAAAGTATAGATGAAAAAATGAATATAACATTCATATTTTAATAAATAGGATTGATAAAGACTATCATGCTAGACTTATGGAAATCAAAGATCCAATTGAATCGTTGAACAGAATTTAAAGGGAGACACAAGTAAAACACACAAAAAATGAGGTTTTTTAGTTTTAACTTTTGATCCGTAGCACCTACAATGTTATCCATGCGTAATGTTGTTCAAAATCATCTAAAGAATCTATAAACAAATTTTCAGCTCGAAATATTTAAAAATGTGGGACTAGTTCCATTTTAACGCTTCCTCACTTATCACTGAATCAAGCAGTCGTTAAAATGGAACTAGTCCCACAGTTTTTAATATTTCGAGCTGAAAATTTTTTTATAGATTCTTTAGATGATTTTGAATAACATTACGCATGGATAACATTGTAGGTGCTACGGATCAAAAGTTAAAACTTAAAAACCTCATTTTTTTTCTTGTTTTACTTGTGTCTCTCCTTAAAGAACTTAAATTAAGCGAGGTAAATGTAACTCCATTTAAGATAAAGAAAAATTGTACAACATATAATATAATCCAGCGAAAGAAAAGACAGCTAATTTTTTCCCATACCCCGGTCAAAAACACGTCGTTATTTGGGAAACGATAGCAGTAAAAACATAGCATTCTCCGCCGGCGAATATGCTCACTCGAGTTGCGCAGTAAGCTTGGTGTCGGCGCAGACCCGTATACTGGTGTGTTTTGAAGTCTCGTTTGTGCGTGTTGAGAGTAGAGGAGATATACGTTTATCTTTTTCTATTCACCCGTTATAAGTTATAAGCGTGAACTCTCTCTCTTTCATATGTATGCTACAGTCAAAGAAGATAGACGCCGTCTATATTCGTTGCTATAGTTTATCCTTTGTCTGTGTTACAAAATAGTGTACAAACAATATTTATTTTTTTAAAAGTATTAAAATATAAAATAAACGGTTGATTGTGCTTTAATTTGTTTTATTTTTATAAATTATAATCTGCAGTGTATTATAATAAGAGTGATCTATTTACGGATTATTTAAATGAATTATCATCAGTGGCAATGGGGCAGACAGAGAGTGCGCATACTTTTTTATTTATTGATTTTTCATCGATGAATGAATTATCACGAACTTTAAGTTGTACGTGTTTTTAGCCCGGCATGGGAAAAAATCGTTTATGCCACTTGGGATAAAAATCTCGCCTTCGGCTCGAGAGCTAAATCCATGCTGGCCTAGAATGTCGCATTTTTACCCCACATAGCATAATATACTATTATAGACAGATTTTAAAAAAAATAGTGAGAAGTTATAATAATATGCCAAAAGCTAAATCGTTGTTTAAGGAAGGCAAAAGAGATTTCTACTATAACGCTATCACAAGCAAAGTACATCAAATAAAAAGAATAAATTTTATGACAAAAAGTTTGACGGTAAAAGGGTTATTTTATGATAAACTAGCGTTACTTATTTTGCAGGTTGAAACCCACTAAACGACAGACAAACATCCAACGACAGCCATGACGACCAAGTCAGGGGCGATACTAAAAGTGTGATGTTTTGAATGCGATTGTTATGGACACTATGCCAGCAACTGCCCGTGACAGGGAACTAGCATAAAAAAGTGTTTCTTCTGTCAGAGATTTATCCGGAACCATGTGATTTAAACATATCCAAAGTGTCAGGGACACTCAAGACAGAACGACAGAAAAGTTGGACAGCATTCAAACGTAAGATAACTAATCCATTTAATAATGACAATCAAAAATGAGCGAAATCTGATAATAATAGGAGACAAGAAAATTATGTAAAATACAACAAAGAAAAATATCAAAAAGGAGGCACTTAAAACCAATTAAAATCTAGAAACGAGAAGACTAATGAACAGAGTGCTGACAGTGGTACGAAAGAACATTTAACAAATTCAAAGTTGATTTTCAAGACAATTATTGAACGACCGGACGAAATCCAATGCGCAAATAAAGAGAGCAGCGCAAATCTTTAATCTGAGAGAGAAGGAAGCGTGCTAATAAATACGGCTAATAGAAAATGTATTACTTTAGACAAAGCAATCTGCGCCGAAAAATTCAATGCAAATCTTTTATGCTTACGTAAGTTTGCAGATAAGGGTCTAAGTATTTACTTAGACACTATAATAATAGATATATAAGATCGCATTTCGAATAAATCATTTTTGACAGCAACATATAACCAATTATATTGGTTGATTGAATTTGAATCAGATGCAACAGAAAATAATTTACAAAAAAACAGGTTCTAGCATATGTAACGACAAGAAGAATGAATGAACAGAATATTGAAAAAAATAATTAATTTAATCAAAAGGAAGAAATTAGACAGTCAAAGAAAATATTTAGATTGCAGACATATATATATATTTATAAATCACATGAGATAGCAGTCAGTAAAGAATCTCAATGTGAACTTGAAAATACAAAAGTGACAGAGAAAATAAATACAAATAACTATGCTATGTTGTGGCATGTCCGAATGGGCCATGCATCAGTTGATTATTTAAAAAAAATTATAATTAAAATTTCCTGATTATCAAAACTTTAAAAAAGGCTGTATTTGATAATACGTTGAAAGACTGTAAAGTGTGTATGATTGCAAAGTTTAACAAATTTTTTATTTAAGAACAAATTGCCACTTAAGACAGGCATAGAGCGATTAAACCTTTGCAAATAATACATTCAGACACAATGAGTTTTATGAAATCCATACGTAAGCAGAGATGTACGATCCAACGAAAAATTAGTCTACAAGAACAGATATGCAACAACTGACATACAAGACTTGGAATAAATTGATGAACAGATAAAGATACATGGTTTGTGAATTTTGTATAAGAAGACATAGAAAATGAGACACGAATACAAAGACCGGAGGAAGAGAAAATAAAAAAAAATCAGTAGGACGGCCGAAAAAAGTTAAGAAAAATACTGAATATGAAATGCAAGATTCGTAGGGAGAGAAAACAAAACGATAGATTGAATTACCAATGGAAACACAAAAGAGTACAGGAAATAAGATGGAAGAAGTAAATTATGTTTTATTGGCTGAAATAAATAGTGACCCGAGTACATACTTGGAAGCATGAAGTCAAAAGATAAACAAAAACAAAATAGACTAAAACTATTTATAGAGAGTTAGAATCTATATACAAGAATAATGTAGGAAAATTAGCTGACAGATCAATTGTAATGAATGACAGAAAAAGATCAAACATTATACATTCAAGATGGGTATTTAAAAAAAAAGACAGAAGACAGTAAAATAAGATATAAAGCCAGACTGGTAATTCGTATTTTCAAAGACAGAAATGAGTATGATATGCAAGAAACATATGCACCGGTTTCACTATTACCTTTAATCAGATCTATAATGACAAAGAAAAACAAACTGAATTTAGAAATATGTCAGATAGGCGTAAAGATAGATTTTTTAAATGGATATTTAAACAGTGAGGTATATATGGAAATAACTAAAGGGATGACTGTTTCTAAAAGGATCAAATAAAACAAGATTTGTAAATTGGAAAAGGTTTTACACGATTTGAAAGTCAGTCTAAACTGTTGGGATGAAAGATTGAAAGAGGCAGTAAAGAAATATGGACTTTGTATATTCTACTAGTTTGCAATAATGTACAGATGCTTGAAAGAATAAAAAAAAAAACAAATTTTAAGAAAGAATTTAAAATGACACAAGTTGGTGAGCCTAAAAGTTTCTTAAGCTTAGAAATAAAGCGAGACAGGTTAAGCAAGAAGAATACATAAACAAAATGCTAAAAAAGTTTAGTTTTGATCAATCACCTCGTCAACGAACATCTATGATAACCAATCAGGTGGACAATAGCAAGAACAGACGGTGTGAAGAAAATAAATAAATAAATCAATGCAAGCAGGCTAAATATTGCCTATGATGTTAATGTTCTAAGCAGACACTAAATAAAACCCACTCAAGATGACTGAAAAAGTAAGTTAGTTAAAAGAGTGTTTAGACGCTTAAAAAAAAACGAAAGACTTTGAACTTACAAGGAGAGTGTCAGGGTATTGGGACGCCGATCCTGCTCAAATTGTGGGAGATGATTTTGGTTGTAGAAATATGAAAAAAACCAAGGTACTAGACTCTAACGCTCAATATTTCTCTAGTTACAAGCAAACGAAAAAAATCACTATAAAAGTTACTAGATTTTCTAACGCTTATAATTCATTAGCATTGATAGCTAGAAGCCTGAACCTTTTTTTAAATGAAAGTTGAGCTCAAATCCTTCCGAATTATTAATATAACATTATACATTCAATTTCGAGTTCATGTTCTAGTCCGTAATAATATTTTTTTTCCAATCACATTTATATTTTAAAATATACATGCCTTTTCAGTAAATTGTAGATTTTTTCTCTTAAATTATGAAAAGTGACTATAAATTAATAATGAAAAATATTTTTACAAAAATCTCAAGGTCATTTTAAGAGAAAATAAAATTTTTAAGATTTCAAAAATTTTATTGTTGTGTATTAAAATTTCCTCATGCAACTAGCGCGTTCTCGTATGAGCTAACCGGGCTTCCATAGATTTTAAAAATATTCTACGCGATTCAATATCCGTAGCCTTTTATCGTGTAATGCAATCTGCTATCTATATATAAGATCGATGACATAAGTAAGCAAATAAAAATATATTCATTGTTATTAAAATACATTAATCGTTTAAAAAAATTAGTAAATTCAAATTTTAATGAAATTACTATATTAAAAAATATAGCAAAAATATATTATGCATATTATTTTTTTATTATAAAACCAACCTCAAAGGGGGGTTAGCGCGCGAAGCGCAGCCCTCCTAGTTATAAGAATACTTTTGATAAGTTTAAATTAAAGAAAAATTATGGTGTACCGTAAACTCCCCTGTTTTGGTTAAATTCAAGGATAAGAAAAATTTCGACATTTTAAGCTTCAATCAAGAAAATCTCAAAATTGGCTTCAATGAAAATGCTACTATTAAGGGGAATCCTCATACCGACATACCCACACACCATGAAAGAATTTTGAGATAATTTCATGAAATATTACAAGTAATAATACGTTGAAAGCATTTAAAAAGAACTTAAAAAGATAACTATATTCTTTTGAAAAGAATTTATGAAATAATACACAGGAAGATTACAAAGTCTTTACAAAAATAATACCAAAAAGGAAACGAAAGTTAAGACATGAAATATTACACGAATCCTTACTGAAAGGACTTTGAGAGGACTTCTTGAAAGGAAACAAGAAAGAACTCAGAAATCTTCCAACGATTCAAGTCATAAAATAATTTAGAAAGATTTTCGAAATGATCTAAGGTATTCTTTCACCGAATCATTTCAAGATTCATTTAAAAAGCTTTCATGAAATAATTCATGCAATATTTTGGTGAAGTCTCAAGAAATCATGCATGGAATAATTTTGAAATCTTTTTGAAATATTTCATGAAATAACTTATAATGAAAATAAAAATTATTGCATGAATCCTTACTGGAAGGACTTTGAAACGACTACTTGAAAGGAAACAAGAAACAACTCAGAAATCTTCTAACGATTAAAATCAGAAAATAATTTAGAAAGATTTTTGGGATGATCTAAGGTATTCTTTCACAGAATCATTTCAAAATTCTTTCAAAAAGCATTCATGTAATAATTCATGCAATATTTTGGTAAAGTCTTAAGAAATCATACATGAAATAATTTATAAATCTTTTTGAAATAATTCATGAAAGCACTTATCATGACGAGAATAAAAGTTATTACATGAATCCTTACTGAAAGGACTTTGAAAAGACTTCTTGAAAGGAAACAAGAAAGAACTAAAAACTCTTACGAAGGTTCTAATCATAAAATAATTTAGAAAGATTTTCGGAATGATCCAAGGTATTCTTTCACCGAATCATTTCAAGATTCATTTAAAAAGCATTCATGAAATAATTCATGCAATATTTTGGTGAAGTCTCAAGAGATCATGCATGGAATAATTTTGAAATCTTTTTGAAATATTTCATGAAATAACTTATAATGAAAATAAAAATTATTACATGAATCCTTACTGAAAGGACTTTGAAACGACTACTTGAAAGGAAACAAGAAACAACTCAGAAATCTTCTAACGATTAAAATCAGAAAATAATTTAGAAAGATTTTTGGGATGATCTAAGGTATTCTTTCACCAAATCATTTCAAGATTCTTTTAAAAAGCATTCATGTAATAATTCATGCAATGTTTTGGTAAAGTCGCACGAAATCTTCCATGAAAAAATTTGGAAATCTTTTTGAAATAATTCATGAAAGCACTTATCATGACGAGAATAAAAGTTATTACATGAATCCTTACTGAAAGGACTTTGAAAAGACTTCTTGAAAGGAAACAAGAAACAACTCTGAAATCTTCCAACGAATAAATTCAGAAAATAATTTAGAAAGATTTTTGGGATGATCTAAGGTATTCTTTCACCGAATCATTTCAAGATTCATTTAAAAAGCTTTCATGAAATAATTCATGCAATATTTTGGTAAAGTCTTAAAAAATCATACATGAAATAATTTTGAAATCTTTTTGAAATATTTCATAAAATAACTTATAATGAGAATAAAAGTTATTACATAAATCCTTACTGAAAGGACTTTGAAAGGATTTCTTGAAAGGAAACAAGAAAGAACTCAGAAATCTTTTGAAGGTTCTAGTTGTAAAATAATTCAGAAAGACTTTCGAATTAATCTAAGTTATTCTTTCACCGAATAATTTCAAGATTCTTCCAAAAAGCTTTAACGAAATAATTCCATGTAAGATGTTCGTAAAATCTCACGATTCCTTACATGAAATAATTTTAAAATCTTTTTGAAATAATTCATGAAAGAACTTATCATGACGAAAAAGTTATTACATGAATCCTTACTGAAAGTACTTTGAAAAGACTTCTTGAAAGAAAACCAGAAAGAACTCAGAAATCTTTCGAAGCATCCAGTTGTAAAATAATTTAGAAAGATTTTCGGAATGACCCAAGGTATTTTTTCACCGAATCATTTCAAGATTTATTCAAAAAGCTTTCATGAAATAATTTATGCAATATTTTGCTAAAGTCTTAAAATGAAATAATTTATGCAATATTTTGGTGAAATCATACATGAAACAATTTTGAAATCTTTTTGAAATATTTCATGAAATAACTTATAATAATAAATAAAAATTATTACATGAATCCTTACTGAAAGGACTTTGAAACGACTACTTGAAAGGAAACAAGAAACAACTCAGAAATCTTCTAACGGTTAAAATCAGAAAATAATTTAGAAAGATTTTTGGGATGATCTAAGGTATTCTTTCACCAAATCATTTCAAGATTCTTTTAAAAAGCATTCATGTAATAATTCATGCAATGTTTTGGTAAAGTCGCACGAAATCTTCCATGAAAAAATTTGGAAATCTTTTTGAAATATTTCATGATATAACTTATGACGAGAATAAAAGTTATTACATGAATCCTTACTGAAAGGACTTTGAAAAGACTTCTTGAAAGGAAACAAGAAACAACTCTGAAATCTTCCAACGAATAAATTCAGAAAATAATTTAGAAAGATTTTTGGGATGATCTAAGGTATTCTTTCACCGAATCATTTCAAGATTCATTTAAAAAGCTTTCATGAAATAATTCATGCAATATTTTGGTGAAGTCTCAAGAAATCATGCATGGAATAATTTTGAAATCTTTTTGAAATATTTCATGAAATAACTTATGTTGAAAATAAAAGTTATTACATAAATCCTTACTGAAAGGACTTTGAAAAGACTTCTTGAAAGGAAACAAGAAAGAACTCAGAACTCTTTCGAAGGTTCCAGTCGTAAAATAATTCAGAAAGATTTTCGGAATGATCTAAGGTATTCTTTCACCGAATCATTTCGAGATTCTTTCAAAAAGCATTCATGTAATAATTCATGCAATATTTTGGTAAAGTCTTAAGAAATCATACATAAAATAATTTTGAAATCTTTTTAAAATAATTCATGAAAGAACTTATCATGACGAGAATAAAAGTTATTACATGAATCCTTACTGAATGAACTTTGAAAGGACTTTTTAAAAGAAAACGTGAAATATAACAGAATCATTTAGAAATATTTTCGGGATTAGTTTATAATTTATCCTCTTGATGGCGGTATCTCTTACTCTCGCAAGCGGTAAGAGTGCTTCCTGTTTCATATATAAGGAAAATAAGAATCTAAAATGGAAACTATAAATTGTTATGCGTGCGATGTCTGTGTTATGATAACTTCGATTTTACCGCTGTGAAACTATTCGTAATCCTATAAATAATTACATCATCATATCCGTTATATATATATATATATATATATGTGTGTGTGTGTGTGTGTGTGTGTGTGTGTGTGTGCGTGCGAGTGCGTGTGTGTGTGTGTGTGTGTATGTATGTATTAATTCTAAACTGATTCTTAAATAATACAGGAAAGAATAAAGTTTCTACAACTTAACACGTCTCTCAACTAAAGATATATGAAAAGATCAATGCATTATTACTCAAAGAATTCATGGATCCTTACAGAATTTTTTCGCTGAAAGGATTCTGTAATGATTCTATGTCCCGGGTATATTCCTTTTAGAAATAATACAATGAAATATTTTAAAAATATTTCATATCATTCTTACAGAATCCTTTCAATGGAAGATCTATGAAAAGATTCACGAATTATTACCAAAAGAATTCATGGATCCTTACAGAATTCTTTCATTGAAAGGATTTTGAAATGTCTTGTGAATTCTTCATAAAATATTTTTTTGTATTATTTTTAAAAGAATAATACCTCGGACATAGAATTATTTTAGAATCCTTTCAGTGAAATATTTCTGAAAGATTGTAGTCCTTTCATGAATCCTTTCAGAATCCTTTCAAAGTCCTTTCATGCTGTATGGGTAGAGTTCTACCTTATCTATATTTAAATTATGAATATTAATACAAATTTAACTATTCATGACTGAAATTCGTAGAGGCACCTTCTTAACATGCCAAAGAATTTATTGCAACGTTAAAAGACAATATAAGGGTAAAAATAAAGGCGAAAACTGCTTAATACGATTAACTTTTCAATGTAGTTATGAATAATCGTATTATGCAGTTTTTTTCTTTATTTTCACTGTTATTCTGTCTTTTAACGTAGCAATAAATTCTTTAGAATGTTAAGAATGTGCCTCTTCTATGAATTTTAGTCAAAAATAGTAAAATTTTTATTTAAATGCATAATTCAAATGTAGATAAGGTAGATCTCTGTGCCAGTATGAGGACACCCCTTAAGGAATTTATTTATTGGATACGTATCTATTTTTGATTTAAGAAATAAAGTTATATCTAAAATTAATTTCGTTTTTCACTGGGTTTTAATTATTAAGGATAAATAGTTATTTTTAATTCTATAACATGTAACAACTCACCTTTTAAATATTCCTGAAATATTATAAATTTTTATTTTTTTCAAGAAATTATTTTTTATAAATTTACAAACAACAAATACTTATTTTAATATTTACTAATACATTCACATAAAATTATAAGTTCAGTGATATGGATTAATTGGAGAAATTACAATATGTAGTTTTAGGATATCATTATTAGGACCCAATAAATATTTTGACACAGAACTATTTAAATTCATAGAATCTACTTGTTTTGGATTCAGCTCTTCAAAAGGTAATACATTATCTAAGTTGAGAACTCGTTCATTCTTATTAAATCGGTGAATGACTTCTTTGACGCTTGCCACATGTTCAACGCCATCTTGTATAGCGTAAATGAGAACACCAATTTTTACTCGCAAATCAGACTCGCCATTAGTTGAAGGTTCTTTGCAAGTCAGTGATAATCGAACTGATCGAATAACATGTTCTGGCATTTCGACAGTACCTTGCCACACAATTAAGAAAAACTTTTTAAACCAAACACCTTTTGGATATAGATCTACTACCCATTCACATGATCTATCACCTGCACAGTCAGCCAAGTGAGAATGACTTGAAAAAACTAAAGTCCTTGTATGATAAGAGAGTAAATTATGAAAATTTTCAACTGTCAATAAAGAACTGCATGTGTCTACAGTATAAAGTCTTGGTTCAAATAAAAGCAAACCATCTTCTTCTGATTTTATAATTTCATGTATTCTATTATTTTGTCCTGAATGGAAGGACATCCCAATGGCCATTCTCTCAACAAAAAATTCTTTGTATTTTTGAGTCAATGGTGACAATAATAATTCAGCTAATTGTCTGGGTGACATCATAGGAAATCTTATTGGTAACATTACAGCAATGACCATTTGTTTTAACGTAATTTCAAAATCAGCAGGAGGTAATTGATTCTGTAGACGATCAATTTGGTAATTTAACCATGTTTCAAGACATTTATATAATGACATTTCGTCTTGAATTACAAGACTGCTTTGACGTAATATGGATATAAGAACGTCAAGTTCAAAATTGGCAAAATCCGGCGTCTTTGCTACTAATTCAATATTCCACTTAATAAAATTAGAGCATGCGTGTGTTATTTCATTATGTCCACAGTTTAGTGTGTATTGCAACCAGGATACGAGTGTTCCTTGCACAGCTGCTATAGGAATATGATTATGCATATAATCCAAACACAAAAAAATTAAATCCTTTACGTTATATTTATCAGCTAATGAAAGAATAGGTAAAACAATTCCATGACTAATACGAATTTGTCCTGTATAAAAGTAGCGCAAAAATTCACCAAAAATTAAAGCACATTGTGGAGTTTCTTGAAGAGTTACACGGCTTTCTTGTGATTCACTCCATTGAGGGCTCATAAGCATAACTTCGAATACATCACTTGATGCACAAAGAATTAGACGATGGGCTGGATACTCTGTATTATTTACTACTAAACAAATATCATTCATCAACCGCTCAGCATATAAAGTGGCTATCTTCATAAGTACGGTGCGAGAATTATCAACCTAAAAAAAAAACAGGATCGTACATTGGGAATTTACAAATAATTATTTAAGAGAAACTGTTATCATATGGGTGTATATATATATGTATATTTAAGCAGCTTGGGTATACACAGTATATGTATATACATACATATATATATATATATATATATATATATATATATATATATATATATATATATATATATATATATATATATATACACATATATCTACATCGAAGTATACCGTTCCGGGACATTCCTGATTTTTAAGGGGGTACTTTCAGGACATTTCCAACTTCCAGGACATGTCCTGGAAGTTGTCATAGGATTTCTATATCTATATCTGCGATTAAGGTTGATTTACGATTATTTCTTTAGTAAATTTTTAAAATTTCGTGAGTTATTTACTATGTATACTCGGTGGGAAAAAACCACGTCCCGAACCCATCCCTTTAACGTAATATATATATATATATATATATATGTATGTATATATTTATACTATATATATATATATATATATATATATATATATAAGCCATTCTTTTAATTTTTTTAAAAACCTGGGCGCAGATAGGTCTCTGATTTCGCTGCTGCTTGGATATATTAAAGTAATATTCAAATTAGGAACTTAGCCAAAATTTCAGCCCTCTGGACCAATTTTAAGCTGTGTTATGGTCGTTCAAAAACCTAAAATTCAGTAATTTTTAGATGTTTATTACACAAATTCAAATGCCTGTCGAATTTTCAAATTAAATTAGATTTTGATAACTGACATATCATTTTCTTTAACTCTTCACTGTCTTCAGAAATCATAATCAGTGCCTATCGTGAAAAATTGATAGTTTCGCAGCTAGTAGTTCAAAAGCAGAGACACGTTTTTATCAGTTAGCCTGTTTTCAAATAGCTGGAGAAATTCGAAATCTTAATATTTTTCAATTTTACAAACAGTAATGGCTTTGGTTTGAAGAGTACATATAATTTCTTTTTCAATCGTTCAGAAAGACCAAAAATTGACGGGGATGCAAGACTAAAAATGACAAAAAACTGAAAAAACGATTTTTTTGCCATTTTCAAGCTCTTATAACGTTTTCTTTCTCGAGTTTTTGTACTTGAAACTAAAATTTTACAAAACTATTTAAAGAAGGTGGACCTCCGTCATGCTCTTAAAGCTGGCTAGAGCAACTCCACTTTTAACTTATTCACAGTTATATTCAAATCTTTGACCTAAGAATACCATGGTAAAAAAAAGCCTGGATTTACGGTGTCATTATGGTGTATTTCATGGTTCGCAATCATATTATGACCACAAACTCAGTCTTATTTTGACGGAATATGGCCAGCTTACGGACTTGGCATGAAATACAAATTTATAATTTTGAAAAGATAATTAAAATTTTGGTATGATAATTAACAAAATTATAATTTAAGATTATTAGAAAATGATTCATTTTAATGAATTGTCATCATATATTATTTTTTTTTTAAATTATTCATTGTTTAACTTATTTTTCATTAACTATTTGTTATAGATTATTTATTTTTAGAATTAACAATAACATTTCATTTATAAAGTTACAGTTCATCTTCTGATATTATTTACAATTCATAATAATTACTTGTTAGTATATCACTAAAATAGACAAAGATTATAATGAACAATACAAACTTTATAGGTTATAATTTATGTCAAAAATAAATTTTTTTTTAATATAAATTAATGAGATATTAGTATTATTTAATATTAATTGTAATTACACTCATATAAAATATCAATTAATTAAGAACTTAAGGTATCAGACCCAAATTTAAGCCTAAAATAGAAATAAAAATTAAATGTCATAATATTTTTTTTCATGGTATTATTTAAAAAAAGTTTTTTACCTTAGATATATAAAATACAAAACTTTGGCCCATGAATAATTTTAAGTAATCTCATCAAATGATTGGGATCCTTTCCTTTATTCGAACACTTGATTTTGGTGTCCACTGCAAGCGTTCTTAACCGATTTTCAACAAATTGATTTAAAAATTTCCAGAGATCTTTAATTTATATACATTCACAAAATAACACTTTTATTTAAAAAAAAAAAAAAAAGAATTTAAAAGTTTGGTTTAAAAATTTGAAAATATTGGAAAAAGTAGATAATTTTGTGAATTTCATGTATTTAATTTAGTTCAATATTCACTAAAACTTATAAAAATTCCATTACTGTTATTTTTTTATACAAATAAATAAAGATGTGTAAGTAGAAGATCTGCAAATTTTGAAGTCAATTTGTTGAAAATTGACTGAGAAAGCTTATGACAACCACCAAATTGAAAAAAAAATCACATTTTTGACTAATCGAAAGGATCTTAAGCATCGAATGAGATATTTTAAAATTATTCATAGACTTTGTAAATAAGTTTAGAATATTCTGTATATTATAATATCAATACAGATCCATGTAATGTAGGTTGTATTGTAATTTCACTTTAAAAAATTTAGTGTCAAGTTTCATTTTTGGTCCAGCAACAAATAAAATATTTAATAATAAAACATGTTGGACTATTCGTTTTAAAATCATGGCACTCAAAGTTCTAAAATTTTGCAAATAATTTTAAAATGTCCTACTGTATTTGTAACATAATGTTAATGTAAATCAATTTCATCTAGCTTGTATAGTAAAACATAACATTGAATTCTATAGTTTGAAAAGAAGTAGTCTGGTACGTATAATATGAAAGGATTTATCATAGACTAAATCAAACATAAAACCGCTTACCAACTTTTTTAAGCAAAATAACGTACAATCTATATCACATTCGTAAGCATTGATACCATGTTTGAGGAAGATTATTTAAAGCAATATACAAAGTATCATAGCTTTGAGTACTATTAGTTTAAAAAAAAATCCAACACGTACCACGAAACATTTTATTTAACATAGACTAAAAATGAAACTGGACATCAAGCTTTTCAATTAACTTACAAAACTTAAGAACCACATTAACAAGTCTATTTTCAAAGTTTATGGTTAGGTTAAGATGTCGAAGTCATATAAGAAAATAAGGTTATCATAAAAAAATTCATTTTTAATTAAAATCTGAAGAATAGTGAATAAAAAAATAATAAAAAAGAGTAGAGAAATTTCACAATTAAAGTTAAACTTGTTATACTATAAATACAAGTTTATTATAGTAGTACGTACAAATTACACATTAGAATAAGTCCATATTATGGCCAATTTATGGTGAAATTTGACAATGTAAGTACATCGTACAAATATGGCCATATGTTGGTAGACACGCCATATTTTATGCTAAACTTTCTACCAGGGTAGTGTTAGATATATTGCGAAAACGAATATGATCTCATTTTTAAGTGATGTAGTCCGGGCGCTAGCTATGGGTTGAGTATGAATTTTGAGGTTCAGAAGGTAACTTGATGTTATTTTCTGTATTTTTTGACACTGAATTGATTCTTCAAGGTTCGCAAGTGAAAAAATGAATACTTTGAGGGTATGGTCCTTTTGACCTACAAAGCTTTTTTTACGTAGTTTATATATTGATTTTTTTTAGATACCAATCGATGTGTTGATATTTGATTGTATAATAATATATTTTTCATTTACTCTGGTGAAAAGAATCAGGTGACAAATCATCTGATTTATCAGGTGATTTATCATGCCAAAACCTCATGTAACGATTTTGTTGGTTTTTACACGTTTTAAACCATGTTTAGTCGATTTAGAACAATTTTTGAACAATTTTGAAATTTTTAAACTTACAAGGAAGGGTCCTCAGGTGTACCTCACCGATTTTGATCATTTTGTGATATGTTGTAGTACTCGAGAAGATATAAGACATGTGTTCTTCTTACGTGCTAACTCGTCGATTTAAGGGGTGAAAATCACTCTTAAAGTTTACCCCTAGAAACAGATTTTTTCTAATATCTCAAAAACTATTTAGAGTTTTTAAATAAAATCAATGCTAAATTCTTTATTATAAAAAGACACTACTATAGGCATAACTTTTACCCCGAAGGAAATTCCTACTTTTTGTTAGGGGTAAATGTGCAATTTTCCACTATTTTTTCAATATAGAATTGATCAAATCGGCTAGATTTGGTTAAAAATTGCACTATTATCAAGAAATTAAAAAATTAAAGTTGTTTTTTGAGATTTACAAAGAAAAAATTTTTTTTTTGATTGTTTACCCTTGAAGTTATTTTTTTATTTTATCCTTAAATGAAAAATTATATTTTTGAATTATTTTAAAATTTTTTAAATTTATTAGCAGATTTACACATTTATTGTACATTTTTTAAGTTTTAATAAAACATTGAATATCAATGAAAATCATTTCACTTTACAATGAATTAATGCAGGTTTGAAATAAATTTAAATTTTTAACTCTTGTGTAATCAATTTTATTTGGAATAAATTCTACAAACTTATAATATTACAATTATTTAGAACATGCAATTTATGTGTAATACATCGGTAATTGAAAATTGCATTATTTTCTTAATTGTTATCAAGGATCATGAGTAGAACAATAATGATAATCATCAAAAAAGTGTTTCAAACATAAAGATTTTTTACACCATGAACATCGAACAATTACGACATTGGAGCACCCTACAATTTCACAAAGTATATTAGATTGTGATCTAAAAGCAAAATTTACTGGATTTTCAAAATTTTCAGGATGAACATCCGTGTAACCACTTTTATACCATGAATATTTAAACAGATTTATGTACCTCGAAGAAGATAGTTGATTGTGCACTAAAGATTGAAGTTTAATAATATTGTTTCTGAAATGAGGATTCAATTCTTCATTCATCAATATCACACTGCCCGAAAAGTGTTTTACATAATTTTTCCAAGCCTTAAATCCAAAAATATCTAGTGGTTGTATTTTGCCAGTAGTTCCTTTTGGAATTATTCCTAAAGTTATTACTTTATTAATAGGTTTTATTTCTTCTACGGATGAAGGACAGTGCCCAGTCCATGAGTCTACCAAAAGTACACTTGATAAACCAACATTCGGAAAATATACTTTTTTAAGCCACATTTTAAAATGATCTAAAATCAGACAAATTTTAAATTTTAGTAATTTTTAATAGAATACAAGTTAAAACAAAAAAATGATCACTAATAATAACACAGGATGCCTTCTGAATTCAAAATAGTGTGACATCCCATGGAATCACATAATTTAAATTAATTCTAATAAATTATAAACAGTTACAACTATTTTTCATTATAAACTCCTTTGTAGAAATCTAAGTTTTCCATGAGATGTCCCGAATTCAAACATTCAAAATTTCATCATACACATTGCGAAAATTAACAACTTTTAATTGTAAAGGAGCCAAAGAGATAGAGAACGAATAAAAAATGATTAGTAAGCCAACTAATGAACCCGGTATTTTGAAACATCTTAAGTAGTACTTCTGAAAATTTGGACTCTGCATCAGCTATAACGATTTTTTTAAATTCTCGATCGTTCACGCGGAGACTATAAAGTTCTCGAGCTGCTCCACGTATTGCCTTTTGTCTAATTGAGACTGCAACTAGATAGTCGGTTGCGGGGACCACTGTAAATCAATACAAACATACAAACAAAATTATAATTAAAATAAAAAAAAAGAATTTATTAATAATTTAGAATGAACTTAAGTTTAAAATACTTAATTTATTCTCGTACAATTATTCAAGTACAATTAATTATTTAGAGATATTAGTGAAATTTTATAAAGGTCATTAAGGGACAATAAATGGTGAACTACGATTTAAGTGACTATTAATATTATCTGTAAAGTGAAGCTGACGCAGAAACCAAATTGTCAGAACGGAAAAAGAGAGGATCAAAAGGATCACAGAGAAAAAGAAAATCATAATCGTTAGAGCATTCCTCTCTTTCCCTCTTTCTTCGAATATAGTAAGTCAGTTTATAAACTGTAATTTTAAATTAATTTTATTAGATAAAAGTAAATAAACATAAATAAAATATTTAATCTCTATAATTAATATTTTTCTTATTTTTATTATTTTTCTTATTAATATATATATATATATATATAAATAATTAATAAAAAAAAATATTAACTTGTGAAAGGTAAGTCCTGGGACAGACTGGTTCAATACAAAAATAAATAATTATTGTTGAAACGCAACGATCGAAGTAAATTCGGCCGTAACAATTGGCATCTTTTGTGGGGAACTAGTAAAACTTTTCACTTGTTAATATAAATTTTATAAATTATAATTCAATTTTAATAAATGATACTTATTGAAAATTATAATTGCGCCATATATAACTGTTATATAAAGAAATAACAAGTTATGTATAGTTTTAAAAAAATACATTATTATTTTATTTAAAATAAAATTTGCACTACTATAAAGTAGTTAGATTTTTAAGGCATTATATAAGTATATAAATAATTTATTATTGAAATATTTACAATTTAAATAATTAAATAAAAACAATTTCATAATAAATATTGTTAATATCTAAATTTATTTATTTAAACTATCAACTTCGGTCAACGACCGCTGCGTCATCAAATATTTCTATTGTGACCTGGATATCATTACTATACGCATTATTAAACAATTGATATTAGTAATTTATTCTTGATAATGACAAGTAATTAACATAATAGATAAATGAATTTCTATAAATAATATAATATAAAAATATAAAATAAAGAAATTCAATATTCAAATACACAAAATACTAATAAAACATTTGGTTTCAATTGTACGGTCAACGACCATCTACAAGTCAAAAGTTAAGAGTCAACAGAATCTTACAACTTTGTACGTCTCTTATCGTTTACCTTTAAATTAATAAAGTAAAATTTTCGTTTCCTTTTTAATAAAACTTTAAAATTTTTCAAAACATTTAATTTAATGAATTTGATATTTTAATAATTAATAACTAACTATAATGTGTTTTTTTTCAATATAAACAAGGGTATATCATAGATAATATTAGTTTATCAAAAATTTCTGAAGAGATACTATATTTTTATTTAATTAATATAACTTTAAGATTATTATTACTCTAAAGCAGGGTTGTGAATGTTTCCAGTTACCGAGTAAGCAACTGGTAAATGGTCGGACCGTTTACCAGTTACTGGGTGAGTAACTTGTAAATGGTCAGACCAGTTGGTAGTTACTGGGTGAGTAACTGGAAATGGTCGGACCAGTTGGTAGTTACTAGATGAATAACTTGAAATGGTCGGACCAGTTGGTAGTTACTAGATAAGTAACTTGAAATGGACGGATCAGTTGGTAGTTACTAGATGAGTAACTTGAAATGGTGGGACCAGTTGATAGTTACTAGATGAGTAACTTGAAATGGTCGGACCATTTACCAATTACTAGGTGAGTAACTGGTAAATGGTCGGACCAGTTGGTAGTTACTAGATGAGTAATAAAAAAAAATTATAAAAAAATATGTGAAAATAAGAATACGAAAAATACAATACTTAAATGATAACAAACATAAATCCTATAACGAATATTAGAAGAAATTATATTATATTACCTTATATAAAAAATATAGAATTTATAGCTAAAAGAATTTTAAGAAAAGTTAATATTAATGTTGTATTTAAGTCTGTCAATAGATTGAATTGATTTCATACATTAGAAAAGGATAACATAGATAAAATGAATAAACTTGATTGTATTTTTAAAATCAATTGTAAAGACTGTACCAAGTGTTAGGTAGGCTAAGAAAAAAATCTTCTGCGTTATACATGCATATAGTAGAAACAGGTCATAAAATTGATTTTAAATCAATTAGTATTTTGGACCAAGAAAGTTCTTATTCAGAAAGACTTGTTTCTGATATGATTTTTAAATATAAATCCAAAAATAATGTCAACCGAATGTTAGATATACAGAAATGGAATTCTATTTTTAAAAATTATATTCATGACTATTAAGTTTAGATTTTGTTAATCCGACCATTATTTTCGAAGTATCGCTGTATGTATCGTATTTTGATGCCGATTGTGAGGGCGCTTGATTAGTATATATACATTGAAAGTATGAATCTTCGTTTTGTTGTACGAAAGTATTGCTAACTGTAGCTCTCGATAAAATGTCTTTAACGAATTTGACAATGTTGTTTTTATAACTAAAATTATGTGACTTCGAGAACGATTGTAAGTATTAAATGAAGAAAATATTTTGTTATTTTATTACTAATTTTTGTATAGCGTGTTTTATAATAAAGTGTGATTTTTTGTGTTTTTTTTTTTAACTTTAAGAGAACCTCTGTGACGAGGTCGAAACGTCGATTTATTCAATAAAGAATTATTTGAACAGGATAGCCTTTAAATTTATTTTTTATTATTGATACACTCTTCGTAGTTTCCTAAATCATATACTAGATGAGTAACTTAAAATTGTCGAACCAGTTGGTAGTTACTAAGTAAGTAACTAAAAATAGTTGGACCATTCACCAGTTACTTGCTCTGTAACTGGGAACTGGTCAGACCATTTACCAGTTACTTGCTCTGTAACTGGTAACTGGCGCGACTATTTTTAATTACTTGACCATTTCAAATGAAAAACTATTTCCTCATTTACAACTCTGCTCTAAAGTAATACTAAAGTAATTACTATCCTGCAAATTTCGAACCTTGAGTAATAATATCACTTCATCACTATAGTTAAAATCATTAAATAAAAGGAAATTTTGACGTAAATTAATATTTCAATTAAAAATTGTAAAGGTTTTTATTATACGAATTAAAATTTTAGCTGTAGTACTTATTTTGTTTCGTAAATATGAGTATTTTTTATAAAAAAGGTTACAATTTACAAATAATTTTTAAGAAATTTTAAGGATTCCTAAATATGCTTTTTATTAAAATAGAAAATTTTTCTCAAGATAGCGATGGGTCGAGTAACATATTTAACAAAAATTACTTTTAAAACGAATAAACAGTTAAACATCTAATCTCTTTTATATATATGCGACATTTCACACCAACTGAGAGAGCAAAAAAATAAAAATCGCTGAAACTTTGAGAAATTAGTCTTTTTGTTACCCAAAATATGTAAAAAAAAATTCAAGGATCTAGATTGAAAGGATCAAGAGCTACAGGACCTTGAAATTTCAAAATTTTTCAAAATTTTCGGAAAAGTCCCAACTTTATCATTTTTTTTCTGAAAATCCTGATGTTTTAGAGAAATATCCATAGGAACACTTCTTGTTGTAAATGAAGAGAAGAGTTAGCATGATTATTTACAGACCTGAATTTTGCAGTTTTCTGATTGGTTCTTATGTATATAACATGGAAATTGAAATTATTTATTGTTCGCCACTCAAGAAATTGGCTTTCGAGTGCTTAGTTTCTTCTATTTTTTATTAACTTTAAAATAAATTTTTGATTGTGTAAGTCAGAGCCACCAATAAGAAGTTATGACAGTTTAAAATATAAATTTTCATGTTTTGTTTATTTTTCTTATTGAAAATAGCCGGCCGTATATTAAACATAAGCATCTGGTTTTAATACTCAAAAACTATTAAAATAAGTTTAAAAATCATATAGTGGAATCTTATTTATCAATCAGAAGCTTAATTATTAATTAAACAACAATTGTTATTATTATAATTACAATTACTTTCTAAAGGCAAATAAGACCTGGAGTTATTGCAAACTCAAATAATTAGTTTTTAACAAAAATTTACTTATTTTAAAGAGTTGTTTCATCAATAGAAAAGAATAATTAAATATTCACTATTTTACTCGGCTTAAGTTTCTATAAAAAGTATCTGTTAAATGGAAAATGATGATATAATTTTGGAACACACACTGTTAAAGGAAATTATAGTGACTTCCATTACATCTGAATTCAGGATCTATATCATCTTCTAAATGAGCTATTACGATTAGAGTACTGATTTTTAGATTAGCATTAATAATTTCATTAATACGTGGTACACCTTGAGTGATGTTCATAGATGCTACACGAGCAAAATGGAAAGTTTTCAAGGTTATTTAAGTACCAGGTTCTCCAATACTTTGTGCAGCTAAAGCATCAACTGCTGTGCCTTGTTCAATTTTTGCTTCCATATATTTTTCCTCACTTGTATGAATAAATTCAACAAGTCGTGATACAGTTAAACATACAATATACCTGTAAACTGGGGCATCTGGATTAATACGTTGTCTAATCCTAGCAATTATAATTACAACTGTTTTTCAAAATTAAGCTTATTCTTGCTTAAATTCTTCAGTTATACAAGAATATTCCTCTGACATCAAAAGTTCAGAGGTTACTTTTATAATGATAGGGCCATCTAATGGATTTTCAATTTTGTACGCTGATATATATTTAATATCATCAAGAACTCTTTTATAATCAACAAGACAGTCTTTACCTTCCATGTACTTTGGGTCCATAGAATCTACACCATAAAGAATTTGAACAATATCACCAACAGAATTTTCAACTGTCATATCATAATGTAAACAAAGATCTTCTAAACTCTTACCAATATTCTTTGCATGTATTCAGTTTCAGCAATCCTAACACACGATGACCCCTATTAGCTTGTTGCCCTACACAAGCAATCATTTGTGAAATATTAATAAAACTCTCCTTGGATCTTGATAATGCCATTACTAAGAGACTATTACTAGGATGTACTGTTCTTTCAAATAGACTTTACCAGCATGGTCACGAATAACTGAAAGTTTCTTCAAAATAATGGCTTTAAGACTTTCTTCTTCAGAACAACCAGGTTGACAAAGCAGTCGACTACTTTCCATTTTATGAATATACTTAGTACACTTTTTTAAAGTTTTTTATTTGTCGCTACAGTAGTACTATATTTAGAATCATCTACAGAATCATTATAAGATTCTGAGCTTATATCAATAATTGTTGCTTCATCATTCGATTTTTCCTGCTCAACTTCATTTCTAACTGTTTCTGAAAGATTATTTTGTAAAATATCATCGTTTACGATTTTCTCCAGTATATTATTTTCTTGATCTTCTACTCTTTTTGCTTGTAATAATACAATACTTTTTTTCCCGTTATTATTTTCAGTTTTTGAACTTGTAGCAGTGCTATTTTTAATATCGTTGAAAGTCCTAATTTATTCACTTTTTTCTTTCCTTTGAATTAGTTTTAAATAACATGTTTATGAATTCTGCACTTAAAAGTGGTAGAACGTTTTGTTGACTATTTATTGGATGTGTATTATATGGATTAACGACTTGATCTTCAACCTTTTGCAAAGTGATTGTGTGATCTGCTTGACAATTCATATTTGATCTGTTTGAACTATTTGGTACATGATCTAATACACATTCTGTTGATAAGATATGATTTTTAGTGTTACATGTTTTCATTTTCTTAGATTCATCTAAATTGTCTAGGAAGTCTCTTTAAAAAATTTGAAAATTTATCTTTGCTTTATCTTGAATATCAATTGATGATTTTAAATTACCTGCTGTAGAGGTATGTGGAATTTCACATTCATCATTTCTAATGTTTTCAAGATTTTTTGTTAAATTAATAAATAATCTTCCATCATTTTGATTATTTGATAAATTTTTAACATTGTCAGATAGACTTTGTTTATAATTTGAATTTTCGTCATATCTCAAACTATTATCACCTGTTAGATTATTTAAATTTTTTACAGTATTACTGGCAAGTTCATTATTAGTTGTTGAATCATTTAAATTATTCTCATCACCTATAATATTATTATTGTTAAAGTAATCGATTTCAGCATATAGTCTAGCTTCAACATCATTGTCATCATTATCATTATAAATATCTTCATACTGATGATCCTGTAGAACAGAAAAAATTTCTAACTAAATATTTTAGTGAATATAAAAATATGAGAAATTTTATTCAAATATTGGAATTTAAAAAATTCTATAAGTCTTTAAATTTTTTAATCGCATTTCACGTTTTCAATGAACAATGTTTAATATAAATTTTTTTATAGGTCAGATATTAACAATAAATTTACGTCAGCACCTTCGGTAATATCCATTTTGCAAGGTATGCATGTGTGTGTGTGTGTGTGTGTGTTTGTGTGTGTGTGTGATGTCAGTTAGTAAGTTGTATCTCGAAAACTACTGGATGGATTTGCTTCTAATTTTTTATGGAATTTATTTTTTATATACAGATAATTGATTCTTTTAGCGTAGTTTTAATTTTAGAGTCGTTTATAAAAGAAAAAAAAATTCGATTTTTCATTTTTTTGGCTTTTTTTGTTTACTAATTGATGAATTTGCTTCAAAATTTGCACAAAAATTATTTGCGATTGCCCAAATAAAATAAATTCCTAAAAACTGATTTTCTTAGTTTAGTTTTAATTTTAGAGTATTTTGAAATTTTTGAAAAAAATGTTTATATTTATTAAGCCAATCAAATCTTGAAAACTACTCGATGGATTGACTTTAAATTTTCCATACAATTCAATTTTTCGATCAACTTGTGCGGAAGCTATTGAGAATTGGTTTTCTTAGTGTAATTTTAAATTTATAGCAATTTTAGTAATTTGAAAAAAATTTCGATTTATCATCTTTTGTATTTTACGTAAACTACTCGAAGAATTTGCTCGAAAATTTGTATGAAACATATTTTCGACTGTCAAAAGAAGAAAAACTTTTGAAAACTGTTTTTCTTAGCGTACTTTCAATTTTAGAGCATTTTTAAAATTTTCAAAAAAATTTTTACATTTCATTTATCTTCTATTTTGTGTAAACCATACTATAATATTCTCTAAAATTTTTATACAATCAATTCGCTATTGTCTGAAGAAAATAAGCTTTCGAAAACTAATTTTCTTAGCGTGGTTACAATTTTAGAAAATTATAAAGATTAAAAAAAAATTTCGATTCTTCTTTTCTTATTTTTTTATATTTTACGTAAAGTACTCGATAGATTTGTTCTGAAATTTGTAGGGAAATTATTTGCGACTGCCAAAAGAAGGAAAATTTTCAAAAATTGATTTTCTAAGCGTAGCTTTAATTTTAAAAAATTTTGAAAATTTTGAAAAGAAAATGTTATTTATTTAGATAATTAGATTTCGAAAATTACTCAATGGCTTTGCTTCAAATTTTGCATACTATCTATTATTTTGTCTAAGTAGACGGGAAGCAATTAAAAATTGGTTTTTAAAGTATAGTTTTTTATAGAGCTATTTTAAAAACTTAAACAAAATTTTGATTTTTCATTTTTTTTTGTATTTTACGTAAATTACTTGATGAATTTGCTTTGAAAATTGCATGGAAATTATTTGCAACTGCCAAAAGAAGGATGACTTTTAAAAACCGATTTCCTCAGCGTAGTTCTAATTTTAAAAAATTAAAAAAATTTTTTTTTTTAATTTTCATTTTTCATTTTTTTTTTCCATTTTACGTAAACTACTCGATAGATTTGCTCTAAAATTTGTATACAAGTTATTTGCTGCTGTCTTAATAAAACAAGCTTTTAAAAATTAATTTTCTGAGCGTAGCTCTTTGATCACTTCTTCTGATTTCGGATTTAACGCTTTCACTAACTCTTTTCTTACTTCCTCACTTCCTCTTTGTCCTTTTTTCTCAGATTGAGCCTCATTTTTACCCTATTTTTATCCATCCTTGTCTCTCTCTTCCTATTTACAAAGCACTCTGTCACATTCACTAATTTTTCTTGAATAGAAATTGTATTTTATATTGAAATAACATTCAAAAAAATAAAATCAAATTACTTTAACTTAATGAGCTCTATGAGAAAGCATTGCGCCAAAGCACTAGGCAGCGTTATTTTATTTATTTTTAGATTATTCATGAGAAATATTGATTTATATTGTATTATTTCTTATCAGCCTTTTATTAAACTTTAATAATTTAACCAATTGCTTATTAAAAATTACTTATTTCACTTAAAACGTGGTGTTTATTCACTGGTGTATTTGTTTGTTTTTGTATATAATTATAAACTTAATAATAATTCAATTATTAATTAACGATGAAATTTAATGTTTTTAACAATCCCATCTGAAATTCACCATAATAATACGCTTAAAATATTAGATAAAATCTGAACTTAATACCATTTAAACAAATCACTAATCAATTTAAATATATACTTATATATTATTAAATACAGTATGTTACATAAATTATCTATATAAAGGTTATATGATTAATATAATTTATAATATAAAAATTTACTTATTTTCTGCAACGAGTCCGAAATGCATTTTTATTATTAAAATGAAGGAAAAATTATAATTAAGTAAATATGGAGGTTCGGTCGATAAGGTAGATCAGTTTTAATGTATTTTAAGAGCATATAAAATATGATCAATTTTTCACATTATTTCATTAATATATTTTGATCACCTGTAACTTTTGAACCACTAAAGATTTTTTAATACAACAAAGCTTAAATTAAAGCATTTAATTTGTCCTTCATTTTATTTTCAATGCATTCTTTTGTAAAAATCTTAGTTCTTTGGTTATTCAAGTTCTTATAAAGGCTCTTATTCATCATATTTTTAAAAAATGTTTATATCCTTGTCTAGGGGGCCTATTCGACGAAAAGAAAAAGTATGTGATTATTTTTCTTCATCAAAAAATCATATCCTGCAGTTTCAGCCAAATCCGTTTCCCGAAGGTGGGGTGCTCTCTTTGTAAGTTAAACTAAGTTCGAATCCCTAGCGTAACCGGAGCTTTCAAAGCATCTAATTACTAGCAAAGACTTTAGAACGGAATTAATTGAATTAAATGATTATTTTTAAGAAGAAAATATAGTAATTTTATGATTCAATATTTTTTTTATAAATAAATACTTTTCATAAATAAGTTTGCATTTTAATTGTAATTTCTTATTTAAGTAATATCTTTATTATCTAATGCAGTATGTAGATGGGGGTATCCATGTACGCTGGGAATAAATATAAAAAGGTCTACGCGCATATCTACTTGAGAGCTTAGATGAAGTAGATTATCTAGATAACCATTAAAGTAAGAGGGGATTAGTGAGCTTCAGGTCACGCAGCGAGAGGGACAAATCATCATTCTCTCTCGCACCCTCTTAGATTGTTCTGCTATTAGACTCCAATTAATTGTCTTATTTGCCTTTTCTCTATTTAAAGTAAGAAAGAGACGTGATTTATTTTTTTATTTTTTTTTATTTCCTTGCTGTTGATATATTTATTATTTAATTGCAATAAATATAGCAAGTGTTAAGTAAAAAATAAAATAAATAACTTTAAAATCATTTCGCGAGTGAACTCGAATTTGTTTTTTTTGCTTTTATTAGTAATCCTGCGTATAATTTAGATCTTTCCAGGATTACTTGCAATAATTTTTTATGTAAAAATAGAGTCAGTGTAATAGCATCAATAGTGTACTAACCAATATAACAAATAAAAATATTTTTTTTATAATAAAAAGGGGAAAGACTAGGTATTTGGCCGAAAAGCCCCAAATGGTGACTTTATTGTTTAATAAAGTTGCACGCATTGCACAAAAACCTGATGGTGATGGGTGTAAAAGGGTGCTGAAGAGCTGCCCTTATCCTGTGGACACCACGTGAATTTTATGCCTGGTGAAGCACGGGTCATCGTACACCAGGGATTAAGGCTATCTTGTCTGTTCCAGGTTATACCCGATAAAACAAAATTGCACACGACCTATTTTAACAAGAAGATATAACCATTGGAAGAAAAGCTAAAGAAAATCGAGAGTGGTTCTTCTTTTTTTTATAATTGAAATATTTTTCTTTTTATAAATCCAATGTAATCAGTCTTATATTACATTTCTTTTTTAGTTGAATTTAGATATTTTTTTATGAGTTTTTCACTTAAATATGATTAAAGTAGATTTTCAATATTTAAATATTCATCTAACGATTCACTGAGAATTTGTCTTTTATTTATTCAACAACGAAACTTTGTATCGAATCAAAAATAAATGAGAATAATTTACAAAAGATGTCAGATACATGACCAACTCAAACAAAAAAGACAGTGCTATTTATTTCACAAACCATCTTATATCAATTTTATGTGGGTCGTATATTAAGTGTCAATTTGCATGCTAATCTGTTATGTCCAATATATAAAATCATTAAAAGAAATTTTATGTAACATCAAATTAACGAACCCTCTGGACATTGCTGAGTCGTAAAGTCGGCGAGTATACTAACTTTACAAAGAAGAAGGCAAGATTGGTAACATTTATTAGGTTTCAATATTTTTTTTGCTGCTTATTCGCAAATAATTGTTAAAAGAATAATAAATATATACACATGTTTTGATAAGAAAATAGAGAGGTTAGATCAATTAATAAAATGAAAGTTGAATATTAAATTGAGTATATCCAATCTTGCTATATCTTAATATTTGACGTTACATTTCTTACATACGTTTAATAAATAAAATTTGACTCAATATAATTAAATAAAGAATAAAGAGACAGAGATAATAACCCTGACAACTAGACAAGAAATATCGCAAATAGAGAATGCTGATGAATGGACAAGACGATTAACAGCATTAAAGGCTCAAGAGGCCGAAAGAAATATGCAAATATTAGAACACTCAAATGACTCGTATAATGCATCGACAACTCTTGCCACTATTTTTACTTTGCAAGTCGCAACTATTCTTATTCCGTATTTCGACGGTACTAGCCCACTCTTAAAAGATTTTATATAAGATGTAGATAATGGGCGTCAACTTGTTCCTGAGGCCCAAAAACGTTGATTTTTGCGATCAGTAATTTCAAAATTGAAAGGAAAAGTTCGGAATTCAGTAACGAATTTAACCTTTAATAATATAGAACAATTAAAAACCATCTAAAAACCAGATTTGCGCTATGTCTTATGGATATTATATCCAAGCCTTAACCAACGCATGCATGGGACGAAACAAAAACGAATGTAAATATCATGGATGCTTGTCCTATTTAGTAAACTTAGCCCAAGCAGCTGTCAGAGAGGATTTAAATGAAGACCAAAGAAACATTGATCAAACACCTTAGTTGCAAGTATTAGCACTTGAAGCCTTTCTAAAAGGATTACCTGATGAAAGTAGAAATTCAGTTACAATTGCAAATCCACAAAATCTTGACGACGCTTTCGAAGTTGCCAAGAATTTTGAGAAATTTTAACAACCACAAGTAATAACCGCCCGCATATAAGATTGATGCATCGGGTAGACGAGACAAAGAAGAATGCTAAATTTATAAATAAACACAATCCAGAAATATTTATCGTTACGGTCGTAATGCCTTATCATTACAACCGTAACGATACCATTTTTCCACATACTACGATGAAAATGATCGTATAATAATTCCTCCTCAATTAAGTTATGGATCAAGCCAATCAAGAATAGAGACGAATGCACCTATAAGTATTTCGAAAAATCCGCGTTCACAACCGCCCAGAATTACCTATAATCAATCTAACTTTAAAAATCCATTTGCTTACCAAAACCAACCATTTCCTATGTATCCTCCTCAATTCTATCCTATGTATCCTTATTACCCGCCTCATCCAAATCCATATTATCCAGGGCCTATATCCCAGAACTTCAGCAAAGTTTGACCCCAAACGTTGGTAAAGTTCGAGACCATAACGTAGGAAATAAACAATTTTATTACCTGTCGCAAAACAACAACCGCAGTAATACCAATAATAATTCTAAATCGGTTCCATCATTTCCAACGAATGCTACAACGAGCAACAATCATTTAAACTATCAGGGTGCTCGCCGGGAGGGCATACCGACGAGCAATTAACCCAGTCAATACGCTTCCCCACAAATCCGATACATACAGGCAGAAGAATCAGTTGCGCACGAAGCAAAGGAGCCTGTCCAACAGTTCGATTAAATGTTCCAACATTAAAAGGAGGAAGCGGAATATTTATATTAGGTACAGCTGCTGATATTAATGCTGTGAGAAGAAACGCCCTATAAGGGAACACCCTCATTAATACCAGTGAAGTTATAACGGCAACAGGTATGTCTACGCTACCAATTAACACGGTAGGCACAATAGAAATGGAGATCTTAGGTTCTATTCATACATTTCATATGTTGCCGTCTACAATGCCCTTTACACAATGCTAGGCTCACCTTATTTCAAGAGAAAGCACGAGTCTGCTACGATCTCAAAGCTCTTATAATAGCTAAAAAGCCGATACATCCTATCCCCTTCTTAGAAAGGGAAACTATTGAATTTGATAATAAGCAAGGACTAGATCTTAATGAAACTATACAAGTAGGAAAAGATACAGAGAATGCGCAAGATTTTTACGCTTGTAACGATGAACACTCTCACAGTGATAAAAAAAGAAAATTCAATGCCTTCGAACAACTATCTTTTTTCTCCACCGAAGACGACCCACTCACAAACCTCATTTGTGAGTGAAAAAATCATTGGGACAAACTCCCTTCTTAGCAAAAAGAAATATATCTAAAATAATACCTGACCAGAAAATCAACCGTTCGAACAACTCACCTAACGAGATAATCGATGAAGCAGCCTTAAATTATAATACTTGCACATCTAAATCAATTAAAGATGAAACCGATACGACGTATAACCAACCCAACAATGTATTAAAATCAAGGTCACATAGCTCGTTGCAACCTTATTACGATATTGGTAAGAATATAAAAATCCTTGTCTCTCGTGAGTGTCTAATCCACCTAAAAGATAATCTAGTACACTTTGTCTCAGAAGACCTGCAAATGTCTTCTGAAAATAATAAATTATTATACGATACACAAGTTATAGAAAGGAATGACCCTATACAAACATGACCATCAGTAGGGAGTCAAAATTTCTCAAATGGGCCACTAAAAACCGACCGGTCGATTTTTATAGATCCTTTTGGATATTTTGGAAGCTTTATATATAAAAATTAATGTCCTAAAAAAATTTTCAAAATTTCCAATTTTTCAAAAAGTTATTAACAAATGAAATTGCCAGAACCTTTTTTTAAATTGCGATATCTCGGTAAATAATTGGTTAATCCTAACCAAATTTTTACCGTATATTTAGAAATAATTGAAAAACATAACAATATATAATTCGCGTTAAAAAAATGTAATTTGTTAATAAATAATTAATTTTGCAATAAACAAATGCAAATTAAATAAACTTCTCGGTGTTGCAGCAGAAAATTTTTTTTCACATTTTTATTCCTTAATGAATTATCTTAACATTTGCACGCTAAAATTTATGCGCTCTTTATTCATAAAAAAGCTATAAATATTTTAATATGTTACATAGCGGCTGTGGCAGACGCGCGGCGCTTACCGCTACGCCTGACGCAGAGCTTCCCGATACACTTATATTATTTATAATTTTCTACACTGATTAATAAATCCTTAGAGAATAATTAATATATTATTTAATATTTATTTATGTTTATTTCTTGATACATTTCTTTATTTTTATCACAGAACTTTTCAATAATTTGAAAAAATGTACAAGTAAGCACGGAAAGTAACTTTTTTTTATAATATAAAGAAAACTCTTTTCACGCTTGTACGTTGCATAAATAGTAATTTTTTTGATTAGTGCGAAAAAAATACAATTTTCAAATAATTGTCAAAAAAACTTTTTGTATAAAATCACAAAAATTGCAAAAACTGTATGTGCAAATAATTGTTACAATTGTGAAGTTTTTTCTTGTACTTGTAGCTTAAATAATTATAATTAACCTTAAATAATAAGTGATAAATTGAAAAATTATCTCAATATAACTATTTTTGGCAAGTGTTAAAAAATGCATACATTCAAAAATTAATAATATTAGATGATGTTTACAGTTTCATGTTGACGCTTGCCATCAATTTTAATAGATTTATAATCTTTTATACTCGGCATTACTCTGCTGATGTTGTTAGAAAAGTAAAAGTCTTTCACTTTTTTATCAGCTCTGAACTCATACCTCGTCCTGTTTTTTATCATTACCTTTATAACTACCATAACCATTGTCTTCTTTAAATTTTTTAGCTGAAGTAACTAAATGCCTACTTACGCCAAATTCTTTCGCTGTTTTTCTTACAAACCAATTCTTTGGTATTGTTGTTAATAAAAAAACTTTCTCCTCACGCGTCGATGCATTTGGGAACGATATCTTAAAATCGCTAAGCCAACTATCATAAACTTCATTAATAGAAACACTTTTATTACTAATAAAAGACTTTTTTAGAAAATCAGTATCTGAGATTGATAAATTAAGTTTAAACTTTTTCATAGGATGGCTTCTTGAAATGCAGTTGCAAGTTCCAATCGTTTGTACATATTGTCAACAGATTCACACACGTAATCTTCATCTTTTTTTGAATTATCTGATTCCATTCCATAATCCGTAGATTCTACAACATCTTGTTTCTGTTGACTTTTTGGTTGTTTATTTATATCTCGAAATTGGATAGAATCCTTCATTTTATACAACCGCAGACTGCACGAATTGCATACGTACAAACCTCGTAAGCTACTAAACCTTTTATTACATTCTTCACCCAACAAACATAACTTATTTACTACACAATTGTGACCTTTCTTTTGAAAAGGATTACAACATTTATATGGAGGCGTCAGAATAACATTAAAACAATTAACGCTAGCAAAATGACTATTGAAAACTAATGTGTTGCGTGTAATCGTCATTTGTTTTTTTTTTCACTAACGAACTAAAATCGATATTTTGCATAAAGTACAAATTCATCTCATTTTTTCAAATTATTACTAATGCTCTATGATAAAAGTAGTAAAATATTTTTGAAAATAAATAAATTTATTGAAAAACAATAAAAATAAATATCAAATAATATATAAATTATTCTCTAAAGATTTATTATTCGGTGTGGAAAATTATAAATAATATAAGTGTATCGGGAAGCTCTGCTTCAGACGTAGTGGTAAGCGCCGCGCGTCTGCCACAGCCGCTATGTAACATATTAAAATATTTATAGCTTTTTTATGAATTGAGAGCGCATAAATTTTAGTGTGCAGATGTTCAGATAATTCATTAAGGAATAAAAATGTAAAAAAAAATTTTCTGCTGCAACACCGAGAAGTTTATTTAAATTGCATTTGTTTATTGCAAAATTAATTATTTATTAACAAATTATATTTTTTTATCGCGAATTATATATTATTATATTTTTCAATTATTTCTAAATATACGGTAAAAATTTGGTTAGGATTAACCAATTATTTACCGAGATATCGCAATTTAAAAAAAGGTTCTGGAAATTTCATTTGTTATTTTATTAAACCTTTCAGAAATGTTTCAATGAAATATTTTTGGAAACTTTCAGAAAAGGCTTTCTGAAATATTTCGTAAATATTTCAACTATATTACTCTGCAAGATTTTTTATTTCTCGAAGCTGACTTAAAATATTGTTTAAATATTTCACTAAAATCTTTCATGTAAGATTTTGTAACGTTTGATGTAATATTTCACATCGGCCATGAATAGATCATAATCTGAAATATTTAAAAAACATTTTATTAAACCTTTCAGAAATGTTGCAATAAGATATTTTTGAAAACTTTCCAATAAGGCTTTCTGAAATATTGTATAAATATTTTAGTAATATTACTTAGCAAGATTTTCGATTTCCCAAAGCCGACTTAAAATATAGTTTACATATTTTACTAAAATCTTTCATGTAGGATTTTGTAACGTTTTATGTAATATTTCACATCGGTCTAAATAGATCATAATCTGAAATATTTATGAAACGTTTTAGTAAACCTTTCAGAAATGTTTCAATGAAATATTTTTGAAAACTTTCAAATAAGGCTTCCTAAAATATTTTAGCAATATTACTCAGCAAGATTTTCAATTTCCCAAAGCCGACTTAAAATATTTTACATCGGCAATAAATAGATCATAATCTGAAATATTTATAAAATATTTTATTAAACCTTTCAAAAATGTTGCAATAAAAAATGTTTGAAAACTTTTAAATAAGGCTTCCTAAATTTTTTATAAATATTTTAGCAATATTACTCAGCAAGATTTTCGATTTCCCAAAGCCGACTTAAAATATTGTTTAAATATTTCACTAAAATCTTTCATGTAAGATCTTGTAACGTTTTATGTAATATTCCACATGGGCTATAAATAGATTATAATCTGAAATATTTATGAAACGTTTTATTGAACCTTTCAGAAATGTTTCAATGAAATATTTTTAAAAACTTTTAAATAAGACTTCCTAAAATATTTTATAAATATTTTAGCAATATTACTCAGCAAGATTTTTGATATCCCAAAGCCGACTTGCAATGTTGTTGAAACATTTCACTGGAATCTTTTATGAAAGATTCCGTAACGTTTTATGTAATATTTCACATTGACCATAAGAAGATCATAATCTGAAATATTTATAAAACATTTTATTAAACCTTTCAGTAATATTTTAATGAAATATTTTTGAAAACTTTCAAATAAGGCTTCCTAAAATATTTCATAAAAATTTTAGCAATATTACTCAGCAAGATTTTCGATTTCCCAAAGCCGACTTAAAATATTGTTGAAATATTTCAATTAAATCTTCCATGATAGATTTTGTAACGTTTTATGTAATATTCGACATTGACTATAAATAGATCATAATCTGAAATTTTTATAAAACATTTAATAAACCTTTCAGAAATGTTTCAATGAAATATTATTGAAAACTTTTAAATAAGGCTTCTTTAAATATTTCATAAATATTTAAGCAATATTACTTAGCAAGATTTTCGATTTCCCAAAGCCGTCTTGAAATATTTTACATCGGCCATAAATAGATCATAATCTGAAATATTTATAAAACATTTTATTAAACCTTTCAGAAATGTATCAATAAAAAATGTTTGAAAACTTTTAAATAAGGCTTCCTAAAATATACTATAATCATTTTAGCAATATTACTCAGCAAGATTTTTGATATCCCAAAGCCGACTTGCAATATTTTCGAAACATTTTACTAAAATCTTTCATGTAAGTTTTTGTAACGTTTTAAGTAATATTCCAAATCGGCTATAAATAGATTATAATTTAAAATATTTATAAAACGTTTTATTAAACCTTTCAGAAATGTTTCAATGAAATATTTTTGAAAACTTTTAAATAAGGCTTCCAAAAATATTTCATAAATATTTTAGCAATATTATTCAGCAAGATTTTCGATTTTTCCAAAGCCGACATAAAATATTGTTTAAATAATTCACTTAAATCTTTCATGTAAGATCTTGTAACGTATTATGTAATATTCCACATCGGCTATAAATAGATCATAATCTGAAATATTTATAAAACGTTTATCAAACCTTTCAGAAATGTTTCAATGAAATATTTTTGAAAACTTTCAAATAAGGCTTCCTAAAATATATTATAAATATTTTAGCAATATTATTCAGCAAGATTTTCGATTTTTCCAAAGCCGACTTAAAATATTGTTTAAATAATTCACTTAAATCTTTCATGTAAGATTTTGCAACGTTTTATGTAATATTCCACATCGGCTATAAATAGATCAGAATCTGAAATATTTATAAAACGTTTTATTGAACCTTTCAGAAATGTTTGAATGAAATATTTTCGAAAACTTTCAAATAAGGCTTCTTAAAATATTTCATAAATATTTTAGCAATATTACTCAGCAAGATTTTTGATTTCCCAAAGCCGACTTGAAATATTTTACATTGGCCATAAATAGATCATAATCTGAAATATTTATAAAACATTTTATTAAACCTTTCAGAAATGTTTCAATAAAAAATGTTTAAAAACTTTTAAATAAGGCTTCCTAGTAATAAGCAATAGTACTCAGCAAGATTTTCGATTCCCTAAAGCCGACTTAAAATATTGTTTAAATATTTCACTAAAATCTTTTATGTAAGATCTTGTAACGTTTTATGTAATATTCCACATCAGCTATAAATACATTATAATCTGAAATATTTATAAAATGTTTTATTGAACCTTTCAGGAATGTTTCAATAAAATATTTTTGAAAACTTTTAAATAAGACTTCCTAAAATATTTTATAAATATTTTAGCAATATTACTCAGCAAGATTTTTGATATCACAAAGCCGACTTGCAATATTGTTGAAACATTTCACTGAAATCTTTCATGAAAGATTCCGTAACGTTATATGTAATATTTCACATCGACCATAAGAAGATCATAATCTGAAATATTTATAAAAGATTTTATTAAACCTTTAAGAAATGTTTCAATGAAATATTTTTGGAAACTTTCAGAAAAGGCTTTCTGAAATATTTCGTAAATATTTCAACTATATTACTCTGCAAGATTTTTTATTTCTTGAAGCTGACTTGAAATATTGTTTAAATATTTGACTCAAATCTTTCATGTAAGATTTTGTAACGTTTTATGTAATATTTTACATAGGCCATAAATAGATCATAATCTGAAATATTTATAAAACATTTCATTAAACCTTTCAGTAATATTTTAATGAAATATTTTTGAAAACTTTCAAATAAGGCTTTCTAAAATATTTCATAAATATTTTAGCAATATTACTCAGCATGATTTTTGATTTCCCGAAGCCGATTCGAAATATTGTTTAAATATTCCACTTAAATTTTTCATGTAAGATTTTGTAAAGTTCTATGGAATATTTTATTTTGGTCATAATTGGATTAAAATCTGAAATATTTATGAAACATTTTATTAAACTTTTCAGAAATATTTGAATGAAATATTGTCAGGAACTTTCAAATAAGGCTTTCTGAAAAATTTTGTTGATATTTCAAGAATTTGGCTTTGCGAAATTTTTGATTTCTCAAAGCCGACTCGAAATATTGTTGAACTATTTCACTGGATTCCTTTATGAAAAATTTTGTAAAGCTTTATGTAATATTTTATATCGACTACGAGTGGATCAGCATCTGAAATATCTATGAAACTTTTTATTAATTTTTTCAGAAATATTTCAATGAAATACTGTAGAGAAATTTGAAATAAGGCTTACTGAAATATTTCATAAATTTTTCAACAATATTTCATTATATTTATCTCTTAAAGCCCACTCAAAATCTTGTTAAATTTTTTTACTAAAATCTTTTATGAAAGATTCTGTAAAGCTTTGTGGAATATTTCACATTTCACATAGCAAGAAAATTTCAGTGAAATATTTCAAAACATTTTAGTAAAAAGTTTTGAAAAATAGTTTCATAAATATTTCTGAACGATTTCAAAGCAAGATATTTAATGCAATTTTTTAATCTTTTGATAAAACCTTTAAGAAACATTTCATGAAATATTCATTGAAATTCGTTAAAATATTTCATAAAAATTTTTCATGAAATGTTTCTATAAATTTACTAAAGATTTCACATCAGTTACTTTTAAATCGAATACTGAAATATTTCTAAAATATTTTATCAAGCTTTGAAGAAACTTTTTATTTTGTTCGGAGTAAACACGATTAAAATAAAAGATACTAGTAGATAGGCCATAGGCATACTGGCACACCCGGATTGTAGCACACCCCCTCTCCTCCCCCAAGTGTGCTAGAATCCGTGTCATTTAAAATACATGTGAATTCCTTTCCCCTGTTTAAAAAATGGAAAAGGATAAAACACTTGTCTCCCTCCACTAAGTGTGTTACAACCCGGTCTATTTAAAATACGTATAAGTCTTTCCTTCCTTAAAAAAATGTATTTTCTTTTAGGAAAGAGCTAGCCCTTCTCTCTTCTTATTTTTAAGGAAAGGATAGAGCGCCGCCCACTGTATGTTCTATTTTGGGGACGCAGAAAAATTGACCTACTCTTAGAAGAGAGGGAAAGGGCAGACCTTTTAGGCAGTGCTGGTCTACTATGCGTTTTCTTTGACATTGCATGAAAATTTATCTGCTTTTAGAAGAGAGGGAAAGGGGCGACCTATCTCTAAATGCAGTACACTGTGTGTGTTCTTTTTTAAGTCACAGGTGCATGAAAATAATGAATTGCGCCTTTTTTTTAGGATATAGTATATAAGCAAAGCTATAAATTTGCCTTCTATTATATTTTTTAAGTCACTGTTTTTGAAAGATTATCTTTTGTTCTTTTTTTGAGAAAAAAAAGATTCATTGAAAGGGTCAGCTACCTTTTCTTTTCTTGTTTTAAAATAGAGAATCCTTATTTGAAGAAAATATACGAGGTTTTTCTCTGTTAAAAAAGGAAAATGCTGTTTTGAAAATGTTTCTTTTATATTCACAGGTGCATGTCGGCTTTCTTGAGAAAAAGTATCTTGCAGGGGGGTCAAAGATTTCACGTGCGAAAGTTTTTTAAGATGAAGAGACATTTATTGAACGGGTCACTTGTATTCTTTTTTTAACTTCTAAGATATTGTCTTATGTCACTTTTTGTGAAAGAAAATCTTTTTTGAGAAAAAAAGATTTATTGAAAGGGTCAGCTACCTTTTCTCTTCTTGTTTTAAAATAGAGAATCCTCATTTGAAGAAAATATATGAGGCTTTACTCTGTTAAAAAAGGAAAATGCTTTTTTGAAAATGTTTCTTTTATTTTCACAGGTGCATGTCGGCTTTCTTGAGAAAAAGTATCTTGCAGGAGGGTCAAAGATTTCACGTGCGAAAGTTTTTAAGATGAAGAGTTATTTATTGAAAGGGTTACTTGTATTCTTTTTTAACTTCTAAGATATTGTCAGTTACTTTTTGTAAAAGAAAATCTTTTTTGAGAAAAAAGATTTATTGAAAGGGTCAGCTACCTTTTCTCTTCTTATTTTAAAATAGAGAATCCTTATTTGAGGAAAATATATGAGGCTTTACTCTGTTAAAAAAGGAAAATGCTGTTTTGAAAATGTTTCTTTTATATTCACAGGTGGATGTCGGCTTTCTTGAGAAAAAGTATCTTGCAGGGGGGTCAAAGATTTCACGTGCGAAAGTTTTATAAGATGAAGAGATATTTATTGAAAGGGTTACTTGTATTCTTTTTTTAACTTCTAAGATATTGTCTTATGTCACTTTTTGTGAAAGAAAAACTTTTTTGAGAAAAAAAATTTATTGAAACGGTCAGCTACCTTTTCTCTTTTTGTTTTAAAAAAAAGAGAATTCTTATTTAAAGAAAATATCCGAGGCTTCACTCTGTTAAAAAAGGAAAATCCTCTTTTTCTCACAGGTGTATGCAAGTTTTTTGAGGTAAAGAGATATTTATTGAAAGGATCACTTGTATTCTTTTTCTTTTCATGTTTAAAAATTTTTTTGTAACAAGTGTGTGAGAAAAAGTTATCTTGCAGGTGCATTTATTTGGAATTTTTCAGGATTGATCTATCACAGTTGTACAAAAATATTCTTGAGAAAAAAAAAGATATTTATTGAAGGGGTCAATTGTTTTAAAAGGAGACATATTCCAGCAAATATGTACATGACTTCTTTCTGTTGAAAATCCTTCTTTTAAGAAAATCGGATATTCACAGGTATATAAGAGTTTTTTTTTGAGAAAAACGACATCCATTACAAGGGTCAGTTGCATGAGAATATGAATTAAAATCTTAGGCGTGAACAAAACTAACGAAGGATGGACTAAATTTCTGTAAGGGAGGTGACAAATTTTTGAAAAGAAAATTTTCGCCAATCGTGTCATTTTCACGAGAAACATAAGAAAATAAGTTTCCTGATTTTCTGTATAAATACCTCATTCCAAGCTACATTTCGTCAGTTCAAGAATCTTCTTCAATTTTTTCTTAATCTAAGAAAAAAAAGTTCAAAAATCTTTATATATTCTAAATATAAAGAAGAAAAAATGGTTCAAGGAAAAAGTGAAACCATAAAAAAAGTTCAAGATCATGTAAGGTGGCTCATGAGCAATGGGCCAACGCTGCTCATGATGCTGGAGCATCTAAACTGGGCAATGGAAGCTGTAAATGCACGTAAGTAGATTTAAAATACAAATTTGAAAATGATTTAAAAACAATTATTAACAATAATTTTTGTTTTTATAGTACCACCTATTCCCCCAATTGCTGCTTTACAGCAGTTGTATAGAAGGACACAATCGGTGCAGAGAGTGGAAATTGATGAATCTTTAAGAATAAGAACTGCATCTAGTTCAAGCAGTTCCAGCTCGAGTTCAAGCAGTTCGAGCAGTTCGAGCAGTTCCAGCTCGAGTTCGGCCACATCTATAGTAGCGATTCCGTCCACCTCTTCAAGTAGGTCCACCTCATCGGCAAATAAGACGGAGCCATCTTCATCAGGTAAATAGCAATTTTTAAAAAATATTTATTTTATTATTTTATTTAATTTTTAATGTTTTTCAAATTTTTATTTTCAGTCACAATTCCATCCACCTCTTTGGCTAGTAAAGCAAGCAGTTCCAGCTCGAGTTCAAGCAGTTCGAGCAATTCGAGCAGTTCCAGCTCGAGTTCGGCTTCGAGAGGACAAAAGAGACCGAAGAAAAATGATTCTTCGGTTTCAAAAAAACCAAAAACAAACGGTAACTTTCAGTTTATTTTTTTCTTTTTTTTTAAATATAGAAATAAACTTAATTTTTACTTTTTTCTTTTTTACAGATGAAGCAGCAAATAAGAAGATGATGACTACGTCCACATCTTCAGAAGCGATTCCGTCCACCTCTTCAAGTAGGTCCACCTCATCGGCAAATAAGACGGAGCCATTTTCATCAGGTAAATAGCGATTTTTTAAAAATATTTATTTTATTATTTTATTTAATTTTTAATGTTTTTAAAATTTTTATTTTCAGTCACAATTCCATCCACCTCTTTGGCTAGTAAAGCGGAGTCGTCTTCAGCCAGCAAGAAAGTGGAAACATTCAGCTCATCAGGTAAATTGTTATTTTTTTAAACAAAATATTTATTTTACTAATATATTTTATTTAATTTATTTCATAATTTTTTTCTTCAAATTTTCTGTTTAGGCACCAGGAAAGAAAAATCATATTCATCAGCAAAGGAATGGATGAGGAAAGTAGGCCAGGAAATGGCGGAAAAAAATAGGAAATCAACGGTCCAGCAACCTCGCACACCACCTTCAACAGGTGGACCTCGGATAGTTGAAGACGTGACATATTTAGATTAAAATATATATATTTTTATATTTTTATAATTGAAAAAAAATCAATTGTAATGTATTTACTATTGTAATTAATGTATGTTTTATTATTAATGTATGAAAAATAAATATAAAAAAAATAATAATAAATTAGTCTTCCCTTTCTTTGAAAATATATGCGGATAAGTAGATAGATAGTTATTAGATTAGATTAGATATATTTTATTTAGTAACATATATACAAAAAAGAACGTGTAATACATAAAAAATATTGCAGTATGATATCACAATCTTAAGAGATAGTAGAAACAAAAATACTATATTAGTAAGTCAACATGTTAAATTAAAAGTGATATCACAGAAAAAAAATACCAAACAAAAAATAAATGCACGCAATGAATATAGACAAAAATATGCTAAAAATCAGTGCAATTAATTTATACATAGAATCAATTTATTATCTTTGTCTTATTTATATTTAATAATAATTTATTTTCTGAAATTTTTAACTTTTTAAAATTAAATTTTTTATTTATTTTCCTAATTAAAACCATAAGAGAAATTAAAAATCAAAATCATGTTTTTTATTTAATTTAATTTATTTCCAATATAACTTTATACATTCATCATTATTACAAATTTTATCGACTTAATCTTTGGCAAATTTAGCATTTAGGTAATCATGTAACCATGTGCGCATCGAAATAGCATTAATAACAGCGCACATAGGTTTTCGCCTTAAACAGAGGTCGTGGTTGAAACATGTATATCGTGTACAATTCATTATTCTTTCTAATGATGGGCATCCGAAGTCTTTAATGTTGCTGATTGTTCTGAAAATAAAGAGGAGAAGGTAATGTAACTCAAAGTATATACGACATGAAAAATAAAATAATTAAAAAAGTATCAAATAAGTATGGAAAATTATAAAAAAAGTATCAAACAAGTATGGAAAAGTATAAAAAAGTATGAAACAAGTATGAAAAAGTATAAAAAAAGTATCAAATAAGTATGGAAAAGTATGAAAAAGTATCAAGCAAGTTTGTAAAAGTTTGAAAAAGTATTAAAACAGCAAGAAAAGTATGAAAGTTGAAACATAAATGTATTACTTACACATTAGGTAAAAGATCAGCTGACCATTGCGCTTTTTGCTCACCCTTGACAAATACTTTCTTGACTCCTTGCGAACAAATTTCAAAAATTTTTTTAAGACGATGGTAAGGTATATCTCCAGAGTTCCATTGTATTCCATGGTGATACTTTTCCAGCCATTGCGTTGTACTTTTTTCTTCTTGACTCAATTCTCTCCATGTCATCGGAGCTTTAAAGAGATACGCAGCTGGAAAAGCAGTTTTTCTAAAATTCAGAAAACTGACTTCCTTAAAAATAAAAGAATCCCCAGACATGCCTTGAAATCCTTGTATGTCACAAATATAAACGTTCTCTTCAGAAAACTCTAATATTGCATTTTTAATCATTGCACCATAGTCACAGGTTCTAGCCATCTTACAACTCTGAATTTCTTTCAGCGAAAAGTGATTTGAGAGACTGAATAAGAAAATTCTTACAGTTTTTGGATAGTTTAAAAGAAAAATTTATTCCTTCTTAAAAACTTTTCCCTTCTTTATTTTCCAAATTTTTCTTTTCACTATTGGTCAAATCTCGAAATTTGTATCCCTTATTAAATTTTCTTTTTACTATTTGTAGAATCTTGTAATTTGTATCCCTTTTTAAATTTTTTTTTTTTACCATTGGTAAAATCTCGAAATTTGTATCCCTTCTTAAATTTTCTTTTTTACTATTGGTAAAATCTCGAAATTTGTATCCCTTCTTAAATTTTCTTTTTTACTATTGGTCGAATATCGAGATTTGTATTCCTTCTTAAATTTTCTTTTTTACTATTGGACGAATTTTCAAATTTGTAACCCTTCTTAAATTTTCACTAACTTTTCCTTTTACTATTGGACGAACCTTAAAATTTGTATTCCTTCTTACATTGTTTTTACCTATAAAGCGAAGCTATTTCTTGGATGACTACACTTCGTATATAACAATCAGTGAGATTTATTCATGAATATTGTGTGAGTTGAAACTGTTGCTCTAGTCATCTTTTAGTTAAAAAAAGTAAAAATGACTTCAATCGATTTTTTTGAACGTCTTGTCCAATTACTTCGTGATACTTTGCGAAGTATAAACGAATTGAGCAATGATGATATTCATTATTGGTTAGATATGTGTAATTCTGCTGTCATTAAATTAAACGAAAAAATCGTTCGACCTAACCTCACAAGAGGGGAGAAACAGAAATGTCAAACTTGTATGACACATCTTTCGTGCATGCAAGTTCAGTTGGAACAAAATCTTCATCAAGGAGGCAATCTACAATCTGAAGAAACTGAAGCTAGAGTGGAGTGGCGAGACGTAGAGTCAGCTTTCCAAAATCGAATCAGAACTGGTGTAGTGGTAAATATTAAACATGTGGACATTCTGAGTTTTTTGAGTGATGCACAAAAACTTTTTAAAGTTAAGGTTCAGGCGTGCTTAGAAGAATATAATGGGTTAAAAATAAATTCTGATTTCATCTCTGAATTTTCTGTGCAGAAAAATACTGAGGAATTAAATGATACTAAATATTTTACAAGTGAAAGTAATACAGTATACATGTCAACTGATTTAGAGGAATGGTTCAAAGATAATATCAAAGAGCCTATTCTTACGCAAATAGAGGAATTTCAAGAAAAAGATTCAGGGTGGACTTTGAAGAGTATAATAAGTTTGTGTATAAATATGAAAAAATATTCTCCTTTGAAGGGCAGTTCTTATATACCTCTTCCAAAGTTTATAGAAAATAAGAAAGCGTGTGTTAATGTTCGCAATAATGATAATCAGTTTTTCAAATATGCTGTACTTTCCGCATTATATCCTAGTAACCGTAATCCTCAAAGAATGGATCATTATCTACCGCATAATAAGCTGAGGTTTGATAAAATTGAATTTCCAGTAAAAATTAAAGATATTCCGAAATTCGAAAAATTAAATAATAATATTTCAATAAACTTATACATGTTGAAAAAGTATGGTCCGAAGTTTGAAGTATCGCCGTGTCATATTACATCAGAAAAAAAGGTACGACATGTCAATTTGCTCATTATTCAAGATTTCTACATAGATGAGTATGAAGAAAATAATAATGCTGATGATGGAGACATGCCTCAATATCATTATGCTTGGATTAAAAACTTGTCTCGACTTCTGGCTTCTCAAGTGTCTAAAAGCCATATAAAATCTTACCATTGTGAGAGGTGTTTACAAATTTTTTATAGCGAAGAAAGATTCGTAATTCATGAAAATAATTGTAAAAATTTAAATAAATGTCGAATTAATTTGCCCGACTCAAAAAATAATATTCTCAAATTCGAAGATTACAGCAAGAGTGAAAAAGTTCCTTTTGTTATTTATGCAGATTTTGAATGTTTATTGAAACCTACAGACAGTAAGAAGACTTTTCAACTTCATGAAGCATACAGTATTGGATACTACATGAAATGCAGTTTTAATGATAAATTATCTTATTATAAATCATACAGAAGGATTAACGAATGTGAAGAGACACCTGCAGAATGGTTTGTTAGAGAATTAAAATCAATCGGTGAGAAAATTGATGAACTCTACAAAAATACAAAACCAATGAAACTTACAGATCTAGAAGAATAGATTTTTCAGAGGTCAACTAATTGTCATATATGTAGAAAACCAATCCGTGCCGAAGAACTTGCAGTACGAGACCATTGTCATCTCACAGGACGGTAAGTTGTCCAATTGGTTATAATTAAATAAAGAAAATTATTCTGGTTATTTTACGTTTATTTCTTTTTAGTTTCAGAGGTGCAGCTCATAATTCATGTAATTTGAATTATAAGATTTCAAGATTTATTCCTGTTATTTTTCATAATCTCAATTATGACACTCATTTTATTCTGAAAGAAATTGGGACTTCTACATTGATGAAGGGACGAATGACTCTAATACCTCATAATAAAGAGAAATACATTTCTTTCACAAAATATATGGATAATAGTGACATCAATTTTAGATTTATAGATTCTTGGCGTTTTCTACCATCATCATTGGAGAAGCTTGCATCGTACCTCGAAAACGTGCCAATAGCAGTGAGAGAATTTTAAACAGATGGATTTACAGATGCTAAGGTAAATCTTCTTAGACGGAAAGGTGTATTTCCGTACGATTTTGTAGATGGATTAGATAAATTGATGTCTACAAAGCTGCCAGAAAAAAAGGACTTTTACAATAAACTAACGGATTCTCATATAGCTGAAGAAGATTATAAGCACGCTGTTCAAGTTTGGAATGAATTCAATATAAAAACTTTAGGAGAGTACTCGGATTTATACTTAAAAACCGATGTTTTGCTATTGGCTGACGTCTTCGAAAGTTTCCGAGAGACCTCTCTTAAAGCCTACGATTTATGTCCTGCTCATTTCTACACAACTCTAGGGTTAACGTTTTCAGCAGCTCTTAAAATGGCGAAGGTAGAATTGGAACTTTTGACAGACATTGACATGCTAATGTTTATCGAAGCAGGTATCCGTGGAGGAATAAGCCAGTGCTGTAACCGGTATGCAAAGGCAAACAATCCATACATGGGTCCTTCATATGACGAAAATCAGAAAAAGAAGACCCTTCTATATTTTGATATTAATAATCTTTATGGTTGGGCGATGATACAACATTTACCGATAGGAAAATTTAAATGGATTGATTATGAAACAATTCCAGATTTCTTTAATACACCGCCAGATTCGGATATAGGATATATTGCTGAAGTGGATTTAGAATATCCTGTGGAAATCCATGATGAACATCGGGATTTACCTTTTTGCGCAGAACATCGTCCACCACCAGGCTCGAAGCAAAAAAAACTGCTTACTACTTTGGACAACAAGGAAAGGTATGTCATACATTATCGGACGCTTAAACAAGCGTTAGATAATGGACTTGGATTAAGAAAAGTACATAGAATTTTAAGTTTTGAACAAAAGGCTTGGCTCAAACCTTATGTTGAATTAAATACTGAGAAGAGGAAGCAAGCGAAGAATGAGTTTGAAAAACTCTTCTATAAATTGCTTATTAACTCTGTATATGGAAAGTGCATCGAACGAGAGCGGTCACGTGTTGATGTGCGATTAATAAATAAATTCACAGGCAGATATGGAGCAGAAGCACGCATAGCTCAACAAAATTTTCACAGTTGTGCAATTTTTGATGAAAATTTGGTAGCTATTCAACTGAAGAGAACGAGTATCACAATAAAAAACCTATATACGTTGGTTTTTCCATCCTTGATTTATCAAAAACACTGCTATATGAGTTTCATTACTCATATATGAAACAGCGACTAGGACAAAAATGTAAACTTCTATATACAGATACGGATAGTTTAATATATGAAGTTGAAGACATTGATATGTATCAAACAATGAAGGAAGACATTCACAGATTTGATACTTCTGATTATGATGAAAATAATCAGTTTAATATTCCACGTGTCAATAAGAAAGTTCCTGGATTAATGAAAGATGAATGCTGTGGCAAGATTATGTCCGAATTCATAGGTTTGCGGAGTAAAATGTACAGTATTTTGGTTGATGGAGGAGACGCAGTGAAAAAAGCTAAAGGTATCAAATCTAACGTCGTGAAGAAAACAATCACTTTCGAGGATTACCGAAGTTGTCTTCAGGATCTTGTCATTATACATCGTGAACAGTGCAATATTCGATGAAAATTACACACAGTGCATACTGAAAAGCAAAGAAAAATTGCACTAAGTCCACATGATGATAAGAGATTTTTATTGCCTGATAGTACAGACACTTTACCATGGGGTCATTTTAGAATTGAAGAGATACAGATGGCGCAAGCTGCACTTGAAGTAGAGAGGAAATATGCAAGAAAAATGGCTGCTGAAAAAAAGCAGGAGGTGGAAAAGAAGAAGGGACACGAAGTATCCAATAAAAATAAAGTAACGCGAGTGGGGATAGATGTTACAGAGCATAGCAGCGAGGGGGAAATCGAGAGGGGGGATAAATCCAATAAAAATGGAGTAATGCAAGTGGAGATGAATGAAACAGAGCATCAGAGAGAGGGGGAAATTGAGAGAGGGGATGAACCATCCAATGAAAATAGTACAGCGCGAGTGGGGGTGACACTTCATGGCAACCAAGGTGAGCAAATCATTATTGAATATGACGTATAAGAGGAGTTCATGCATGACTGGGATCCATCAATAGAAGGGATAAGTTCTGAAGAAGGTGAGAGAAGGGATTTATTACAAGTGGCGATGGAAAGGGCAGAAATCGAGGTGGGAGATGGGCTATATCAAGGAACGGAGCACGATGAGGAGCACATTCAAGTAATCGAAGAGCTTGAGAACGATCAACCTCCTACAAAGAAACCAAGAGTCAACTAACTAATCATGTAAGTTTACAGTATAATTTTATTCCTAGTAAAATATCATCTTTAACAGAAATTTTAATTTTTACTTTTTTCTTTTTGATTTCAGAATGGATTTATCAACACTTAATAAGATTGCTGGAAGCGACTTCTTGCCAAGGAAAAAAGTTACGGACTTGGAAAAAGATCACCAGTACATGGTGACAGCACTTAAAGAGGTGAAGACACGATATGGTGTCAAGATTGTAGCAGAATTCGAACAAAGTTTTCAAGTATTCCTACCAGAGAAGATTTCATCAGCAATTCTAAAAGATGAAGAATTTTTTTACAAACTCTGCGATGAAGCAAACAAACTACGTTTGGTTGCAATGTATTTGGAAGGAACTTCTTTCAAATTCGATCGGGTATAAAAAAATATATCTACGAAATGATTTTTAAAACTATTTATTGTAACTTGTACATAATAATACATAAATAAATAAAAATATATTAACATTATACATTTGTTTTTTATTTATCATCACCACCTATAGTTATAATTATATTACATTATTCTATTTGAATATATCTAAATAATATAACAAAATACAATTAAATTTTTTTATTTATTACATTATTATATTGAAAAATAGATTTTAATTTTTTCAAACAATCTCATTTTTATCTATCCAACTATTATGCTTGTTACTTAGACCTAACCACTTAACATATACACGTTTACCACTTTTCTTTAAAACTTTTTATACTAAATAAATTTCTGGATACATAGTCTTTTGAATTTCCGTTTCATAAAAGCCGCCGGAGACTGGTTCATCATAATAATCTTTGACGTGGTAAGTTATAGGATTGGTTTTTACAACTCTTGTTATTGTGAAAATTTCAGTAGACCAATTTGGTGTATAACCTTTTTCAAAAACTTGTTTTGCCTTACTTATTCGCACTTTATCTCCTACTTTGAATTTTGGTTTTTTTACAGGTCTTTTTTCAGTTGGGTAATTTTTCTTGATTTCTTTTTCATTTATCTTCGTAACGTTTTCAGGCTCGATTCCTATTGTCTGATGTTTTCTTGAATTGTATGCTTTCACTAACTCAGGCAGAATATCCAACCATTTATAACTTTCTTGTTTGCTGAATTCTAACCACATTGCATTTTTCAAAGTTCTACTAAAGCGCTCACATATGCTTGCATGAAGATTACTTAGCGAAAACCTTTGTTTTCCTTAAGAGGAGGTCACGTATCTCTGTCCTTTTCTAAACAAAGAAATGATTTTTTTACAAAAACTAATAGCTTTCTGAAAAAATGAAGAGAAAGCCGCATCTTGTATCAAAAAAAGCAATATTTTCTTTGATAAGAAAAAATTAATTTTATTGCTTCGTTTTCAAGAAAACCTTGAAAAACTAAATTGTCCACTCTAACCTCTATGATTTAAGTTTTTCAAGGTTTTCTTGAAAACGAAGCAATAAAATTAATTCTTTCTATCAAAGAAAATATTGCTTTTTTTATTACGAGATGCGGCTTTCTCTTCATTTTTTGCTAAAGTTATTAGTTTCTGTAAAAAACTCACTTCTTTGATTAGAAAAGGACAGAGATACGTGACCTCCTCTTAAACAAGGTATCATTTCTACAAGGTCAACTTGCCAAGTCTCATTTAATCCATATATGTCATATTTTCTTCGCTTGTACCTTCGACGTGCTGGCTTGTGTAGCTCTTCAACTACTCTTTGACGTTCCATCTTAAACTTCAATTTTAGCAATATCCGATTGTCTATTCATTTCTTTAATTATATATTCAATATTTGCAAAATTTCGTTGAGTCATATCATAGACATAAGTTAATTTTTCGTCTATTTCTGCTTTATATATTTCAACTTTGTTCTCATATTCTTGTATAGCTTTAGCAACTTCTATAATTTTTGAAGATAAGTAATCAACTTCTTTCTGTAGGATATTCTTTAGTGAATTCAAACTAATGGCATCATTTAGATCATTAGCCTCTCCAATATTGCAAAGCCGCTTATTTTCTAAATCAAAATGACCATCTGATGTAACATTGAATCCAATACCTCGAGGACCACGACTCACTTGCAAGCCCTCAAGTTTTCTTCCAAACACATCGAGACTCATGTTACTACTATTGATTTGAAAATTGTGTACGTCAATATATATGCCCAGCTTCACGTAGTTCCTCTATGATTGATTGGATTTCATTGTTGTGATTATTATTTCCAGCAGATCGTTCGGCTATTAATAATCGCAGTCTTTCGACAAGCTCATTTGGATCATCCCAGTAGACTAGATCTATGGAAGTATTCTTTTTTGCTATTTTATATTTAGGTATGAGACCCCCTCCACTGGTAGACATTCTACTGCGATCACTGCGGAACATTGGTGCTATGATTTTTAAATATTTTCTACTCTTCGAAGAGCGTATATTCTCACTTTTAAAACAGTCAAATCCTTTCCTATATCTACCATCATTCATTGCTCTATCTTTGTCAATAACAACAAATCCATACTTGTCATTCTTCCAGCATTCAGTACAAAGATTTCGAAATTCATTTAAAGTTAGTCAGTATTCACATGGTCTTCATAGATATGTTTAAGATTAACATCATCTTGACGATAAATTACCATCAAATTAATATTGTCCCTGATGAGATGTTTCGGTATATGAGCATATGACTGACATAAATAGAAGCTATCTACACTTTTGTGTCTCCCCATATAGAAAAAAGCTCTGACGTTATCCTGCTTCTCACAAGCCACATCGTCAAAAATCATAATTGAATTAGGTAGGGCTTCATCTAGAGACACTACAGATGCATGTTCACTGAACGGTAGATATGATATACCTTCAATTGGCTCTAAAACTTTTTGAAGAAATTGGTATTTCGGTTGATTTAAGGATTTAGAGTATATATACAAATTTTCAAATCTAAGACCATTAAGGTGTGTAATTAGAGCCAGCAAACTATTAGTTTTTCCACAGTTCGATGGGCCACAGAATACTGCTCGTATATTATCTGGAAGTAACTCCCCATGTCGCTTTTTTCTTTTCGTTTTCTCAAAATCAAAGTTGGCGACGGGAAGTTTGACGTTCTGCTCAGTAAAATCCATGTTTACGTAATAAAGTCAAATCTAAGATTGACCTTTTCAAAATATAAACGCTTGTTTTATATTTTGATCATCAGTTGTAAATCAGCACTCGAAGAGAGATGCTCGTACACAAATCACAGAAGCACCCTAAGGGTAAAGGGTTACTTGATAAAGTAATCAATAACTTACCTATTAAAATGCATATTCCTGGATATCAATATTGCGGTCCCGGAACAAAACTGAAAAAGCGTCTAAAAAGAGGTGATGCAGGTATCAATCCGCTTGATCAAGCATACAAAGAACATGACATATCTTATTCTGATAAAAATGCTGATCGAAAAGTAGCTGAAATGAAACTCGCTGATAAAGCTTGGCAGCGTGTTAGAGCCAAAGATGCAAGTCTTAACGAAAAAGCAACTGCTTTTGTTGTTGCAAATGCTATGAAATTAAAGGGAAAGACAGGAATGGGTGTAAAATTGAGTAAATTAGTAGCTGCAAGTAAAAAATCACTAAAACCAAGTAAACATTCTCGCAAAGTTATACAGTCCGCTTTAAAAGGTGCACGTGAAGCTCTCAAGATCGTTATCGGTAAGAAAAAAATTATCATTCCACGTATTCTACCTGTTCCATCAAAAATGGCGCTCTGCCTTTTCTCATACCATTGTTCGCAGCACTAAGTGCAACTGGTGCTCTGGCTGGAGGAGCTGCTGGAATAGCTAAAGCAGTAAATGAGGATGAAGCTGCACAGAAAAATTATGAAGACAGTAAGAGACATAATAAAACTATGGAAGCTATTGCTCTAGGAAAAGGTCTCTATCTTAAACCATATAAAACTGAAATGGGATTATTTATGAAACCTCATATAGGTCATGGTCAAGTTAAAAAAAAAAACTTCGATTTAACTTTGCCAAATCGTGCACTGACTAACTATGATCTTATAAAGTATGCTCGTATGATGCAAATCCCATATTTTCGAGGTGTTTTCATGAGAAATAATTTACCTTCTGATGGCCCATGGCATAACAAATCTGCTATAGTTAACTTAGATGATTTTCAAAACAAAGGCACTCACTGGGTATTTTATCGAAAACGAGGTTCTGAAGTGATTTATTTTCATAGTTTTGGTGATCTTAAACCCCCTATAGATCTCATGTTATATTTTAACGTGAAAGAAGTGAAATACAACTATAAAAGATATCAGAATTTTGACTCATTTATTTGTGGTCATCTTTGTCTTCGATTCTTGTGTGAAAGACTATAAAAGAAGAGTTATCAGACAAGCAGGATCATTCTTTTTCAAACAGTCATGGAAGATAGTTTCACGTTGAGTCTTTCAGGCAAATCTTCTATCTTAGAAGCTCAATATTTTCCTTCAATAGAACTACCACAGCATAAGAATTTTGTTTTGGGTTCAGTTGAACTTTTAACATTCAACTCGATTCCTAATGTTGACGATTCGAATAATAAACTTTATATAAACGGAGAGAAAATTATTACTATTCCTACTGGCAGTTATGAAATTGATGCTATTAATCAATTTTTGCAAAAAGATCTGAAATCTAAAGGAATCAAGTTTTCCTTAAAAGCTAACAACAATACTCTCAGAAGTGAAATTTATTGCAGCCATCAGATAGATCTTAGACCTCAGGATTCAATAGGCAGTCTTCTCGGTTTCACCCGTCGCGTTCTTCATGAAGACACTCATCACAGCTCTGATTTACCTGTGAAGATATTAAAAATAAACGCACTCAGGGTAGAGTGTAATATTACTACAGGTGCTTACATCAACGACAAAAAAGTTCACACGATCCATGAGTTTTTCCCAAAAGTTCCTCCAGGATATAAAATCATAGAAGTTCCATCGCATGTCATATATTTACCACTCAATGTTAAGAGTATAGATCAACTTCAAATCCGAATCGTTGATCAAGACGGAAATTTAGTGAATTTCCGAGGAGAGGAAATTACTATTAGACTTCACATAAAATCTGTATAATGGGAATCGTTTACAATCCAAGTGTGCATATAAGTCAGCCATCATGTCAACCCACCATCAGTCGTCCAAAGGTACTCAAACCGTTAACACGGAAGAGCATCCAGTTTCTCAAAAGCATAGGTCTCAAAGTACGTGGAAAAAGATAAATTATATCATTCTCTGCTGCTTTCAGAAAAATGGACGAAATTCTAAGCATTCAATCAGGTGTCGCATTCGATGAGTCTATTGCTCATTATGAGGTTCACGCACATCAACCATACTCCACAAGTTTCAATAACAGTGATGAAATCCGTATTTCTATTCAACATCAAGATTTATGCCTCTTACCATCATGTAGTTACATCCATGTGTGTGGAAAATTACAAAAACCAGATGGACAAGCACTAACTAAAACTAATTTCGTTAACAATGGCATTTGTCATCTGTTTGATGAAATTCGATATGAACTTAATGCTGTAGAGATAGATAAAAGTAAAAATGTTGGTCTGAGTAGTCTCATGAAGGGATGCACTTCATTTAATCCAAATCAGACTCTAACATTAGAAAATGCAGGCTGGCTTGGTGTTGAAGAAGGAAACAAAACAATTGTAGATGATCATGGAAATTTTGACGTTTCTATCCCTCTAAGTATGATTTTAGGCTTCGCAGAAGATTACAAGAAAATTGTTGTTAATATGAAGCATGAACTCATTCTCACAAGATCAAGAAATGACCTGAATGCTATAGTACAGGAAGGTACTGTAGCAAACAATGCAATCACATATGAACCTTATCAAATAAAAATATCAAAGATAGAGTGGTTAATGCCATATGTTATTGCATCAGATAAACAAAAAATCCAGCTGTTAAATTTCATTGGCAAAGATAATCCTATTTCTATGAGTTTTCGGTCATGGGAGTTATTTGAATATCCTCTTCTTCCAACAACAAATAAACACGTCTGGACGGTAAAAACTTCAAATCAATTGGAGGAACCACGTTTCGTGATTCTTGGATTACAATCGGGAAAAAAAGGTTCAAGACCTAAAAATGCCAGTCGCTTTGACCACTGTAATATTAGTAATGTGAGACTTTTCTTGAATTCGCAATATTATCCGTACAACAATCTCAATCTTGACATATCTAAGAATCAATTTGCTATTCTCTGTGATATGTATGCTCATTTTCAGATAAGCTATTACGGAAGAGATTCACAACCATTGTTGACAAAGTCTCAGTTTATCAACTTTAAACCACTCATAGTTATTGACTGTTCACGACAAAACGAATCTCTAAAGAGCGCTCCTGTCGATGTACGTCTAGAATTTGAGTCTCAAACTGACTTTCCAGCTAATACTTCAGCTTATTGCATGATCTTACACGATCGCATCGTTCAGTACAATCCTATTAGTGGAGATGTTCGGAAGCTTGTCTGAATTATCTTCACTTTTACGTAAAAAAATTAATATTTCGAAATGGAATATGCGGTAGACATGATTGATTTTAAGCAAATGGGTGGTGAATATGTTCTAAAGGAAATAGCAATCATTCCTCTCAACGACAGTGGTGATCCCATTGTTCATCTATTTAAAAAACCTTTTTCATGGAAAAGGCTCTCTGACGAATTGCAAAAAGAAAACATTCGACTCAAACATAATCATGGAATAGCTTGGAAAACTGATGGACTAGATTACTCTCAAATTGCAAACTTACTCCGTGAACATTTACATGATGCTACAAAAATTTTTGTTATTAATGAATTCAAACGAAAATGGTTGCTAAGATTCAAATTTCCCGTTTATAACATCAATGAATACGGATACCCATTAAACCCATCTTTCAAATGCGTTACTGTGTGTACAAACCATAATCCAATTCATAAGACTGTCTGTGCACTACACAATGTCAAACTCATGAAATTATTCTATCTCTCACAAAACCATTTGTAAGAAAAAAAAAAGTAGAAAAAGTAGAAAACGCTATAGGCATACTAGTTCACATTCGGATTCTAAAACACTTGGAGGGTGTGCTAGAATCCGTACGGGTTCTAACACACCTTTGGCTGTGCTAGAATCCGGGTGTGCCAGTATGCCTATAGTCTATCTACTGATACTTATCTATACAAACCAAACATCACCTACGATATTCCTTCTTTATTATCCTTCCAGCAACCAAATATTTTCTTCACACTATTCAAGGAATTAGATTCAGAAACCACTATCAAAACGAAGAAATCAACACAAAATAACGACATAATTTCACTAAAGGAAATAGAAACAAAATTTAAAGAAATAGCCACACGCCACCACGAATGGAACCGTACTTACATATACATAGCCACAGGATTGTTTTAAGAATTTTATAATAGGAACAGCAATATTCATTCTAATCTGGAAATGTAAATCCATAACGGTAGGCCGGAGTAGAACCTGATACCGACCGAGTAACAATTGAGTTGTTTGTTATTTACTCAAGTTTTAAACGGTGTATCTTCAAATTAAAGGTCGAGCGCAATAGATATTATTATTATGAACATCTATGCACAAGAAAAAAAATATCTACCGCTTTGTTTTTGAAAAAAGTAAGTAACGCGAAAATATTATAAACAATAACTTTTACTTTGGCGTTACTTACTTTTCTCAAAAATAAACCGGTAGATATTTTTTTTCTTGTGCATAGATGTTCATAATAATGATATCTATTGCGCATATATATATATTAATTTAAAGATACACCGATTAAAACTTGAGTAAATAACAAAAATGTCAATTAGACAAGGACAGCGAATCCGGCCTGCTCTTAAAATGTAAGCAACGAACTAAACACAGTCGAAAAATGAATAGTATAGAATTGTAAGAATGTCCTATAAAATAACCAGAATCAAAACGCTATACTAGTTACGTGACCTTACAACCTCTTCTACAAAACCACTCCAACCATCAGATACTGGAAATCTCCGAATTTTCTAGCCTGTGCAATCGAAACACAGAGGTCACACCTCATGAAAACTGAAATCTAGAACGATCTTTCTCTGCAGCCTCCCTGGATGCTGATTTACCACTGCAGAACATCACCTATGCCTGATCTTAATGAAAGTAACAACGTAACGATTCCAGCATCACTTTTCGAAGAAGATTTCAAACAAACACTCAAGAACTTAAATCATTAACTTGAAACATTAAATTCAATATTTTATATACCATGGCAATATTTTTTTTTCAATTTAACTCGCATGGATTTTTGAAATATTATAAGCACCGATACTATATACAATCCTAAATCTCACAAATTAACAACAATCTTAAATCAAAAAATTTATAAAATAATTGAATGTTATATTTTCTTGTAATTAATAATGTATTTCTTTCATTGACCTATACTAAAGAAAAAAAAAATTTTTTTTTCTTTTTAATTACTACATTTATTTAAAAATTTTTTCATTATCTTCAATTTTAATTTTTTTTCCTCTTCTCTTACTGTAACAAATACAATATTAACATTGATTACATTCGATGTATATAGTTGTAATTCAATGATTAGAAATCCAAAAGTTAGCAACAACCTTCCTACTTACTAGGAGAGTGTCACACCTCCGGATCACGGATTTTGCTCAAACTTTGGGATAAGTTTTTAGATGATAAAATATGGAAAAAGCTAAAGTTATAATCACAAACACTCAATATTTCCCTAGTTACAGGCAATTTAAGAAAATCACTAAAAAAGTTAGTAGATTTTTAAACGCATATAGTTCTTTAGCATTGATAGCTAGAAGCTTAAAACTTCTTTTTAAATTGAAGCTGAGCTCAAATCCTTTCAAAACAGTAGTTACAGCATATCAAAATATTATTTTTTCTCAAAGTTAAAGCGTAATAAGGATTGGACCTAAATTTTCTTTTTAAAACATTAATTAATAATAAAAGCTGAAATTAGGTCAAATCTTTATTACGCTCTAACTTTGGGGAAAAATAATATTTTGATATGCTGTAACTACTGTTTTGAGAGGATTTGAGCTCAGCTTCAATTTAAAAAAAAGTTTTAAGCTTCTAGCTATCAATGTTAAAGAACTATATGCGTTTAAAAATCTACTAATTTTTTTAGTGATTTTCTCAAATTGTCTGTAACTAGGGAAATATTGAGTGTTTGTGATTATAACTTTAGCTTTTTCCATATTTTATCATCGAAAAACTAGGTCTGACACTCTTCTAGTTAGTTCAAATTTCTTCAACCGTTATAAAGAGAAGTAAAATATTTTATATATTTATTCAAAATTGTACCTAGATACTTTTTTTTTTTAATTGTAAAATCGATACATATTAACACATCAGAAAATTAGAATTACTTAGATTATAGAAATATCTCAAAAAAACCTATAATAGCAAAAAATAATTAATATTTTTATTATTTTTATTATTAATATATATATATATATATATATATATATATATATATATATATATATATATATATATATATATATATATATATATATATATATATATATATATATATATATATATATATATATTAGACAGGTCGTTATTTCCCAAAACTTACTGAGCATCGCTCCCAACCCTTAGATCGATATGTTCATACTAAAAATTGAAAAAGCAGCTGGAATACCTTGTTGGAATCGAGATTTAACCTTGTTAAATCGCAAAAAACCGTAATTTTCATTGTTTTTTCTTATTTTTCTTTTTTCTACATACAGCTATGACTGAAAAAATTTTTTGAGACCCTCTTTCACACTTTTTCTATTGCCGTAAGTTAAAATAATATCTTATGGGGTGATTTTAGAGCCAAGAAAAATTTTTTTTCCGAATTGTTGCTCTTGAAATATTAAACAATTTTACTCAAACAGGTTTATTCTCGTGTATTTTGAGGTTAAAAGAACTTTACAATTATTTTTCATTTAAACAACCAACATAACTTTAAAGTAGGCTTAAAGATCTTCAATTTCCTTTTCTAGAAAAATTTCTAGGTGCTTCTGATACTGAGATATGGCCATTTGAATTTGATAGGAAATTCGTAGAATAAAATCTGTAAACATCGTGAGCATGCAATGGACTATCGACTCCCTCTGATCACAAATTCAGTTTCAAAGCACATAGAAACAGTCTAAGTAAAGCAAAATGAAGGTCTTAATTTCAACAAAAAGTGGCGCTAGGTGTCTTTCGCACAGTCAGAGTTATGAAATTAGTAAATACCTGTATAGAAATAATTTTCGTAAATATCTGTAAATATCTCTAAATAACTGTAAATAATTAATAAAAAGTATTGAGACTGAAACATTGATAAAAGTTATTTACATTTATTTATTATTATTTACAATTATTTATAGTTATTTAGTTATTTACGATTACTAACCCTGGTAACATGGTCAACGCAATTTTGCTGCAATTTTGCTGCAATTTTCTTGAAAATCAAAAACTTGCAGCAGAACATGTGCTGTCTGTTTCCGCATTTCATAGGGTTTTTTATAAAAAGAAATTACAGCAGATAAGTGCAACAGTATTGCACGTTTCTGGCAGAGAGAAAGTGCGATCTACGGAACGGAAAGAATGCCCAGAATCTTGAAGATATTTTGCAGTAAACTTGCGGAAAAAACTTATTACAGACACTAGCAACAAAATTGAGTATATAATTCCCGACAAAGTTTTGCAGCACAATTACGTAAGAATTGCAAATTGTCAAGTACTGTTCTGCAAATCGTAATAAATACACAAACATATAACAGAATCGAAACAGTCTTGCATCAGAAACTTGCAGCAGCACTTTACCTCAGATTTACATAAGAATGACAAAAGTTAAGTGGAATTATATGACGAGAATAAACATGCAAACTTGCAGCAGAATCAAAGCAGTCTTCCGTAAGAATCTTGCAGCAGCACTTTACCCCCGAATTATATAAGAATGACACAAGTTAAGGGCAATTGTTACGAAAATAAACACGTAAACTTGCAGCAGAATCGAAGCAGTCTTCCGTGAGGATGTTGCAGCAGCACTTTACCCCCGAATTACATAAATATGACAAAAGTTAAGTGTAATTTAATGATGAGAATAAACACGTAAATGTACAGCAGAATTGAAGCAGTTTCATGTGAGAATCATGCAGCAGATTTGCGCTAAAATTACATCAGAAGGACAAAAGTTAAATGCAATCTTATCATAAGGATAATCACGCGAACATGCAGCATACTTAAAGCTATCGCATAAGAATTTTGCGACAAAACTTTTCTACAGAATTACGTATGAAAGTAGAACCAAAATATTTATCATCTTTTACTGATAGAAATTTATTTAAAACTTTTCTTAGATATTATAAAAATTTTTTATCTACGTTTTTTATTTTTGACAGTTGGCTGCAATGGTCTCCTCTCTTGTCCCCAATGTCTACATGTATATAATTTTATACTATAACATCAGTGCCCACCCCTTTGTGTATATATGTTGATTGTTTTTTGCGTTTCTTCTTTTTTCTTTTAGCCAATATGTGCCTATAAGTGTAGGCATTGGTAGTAAGAACACGTAAAGTTTAACGAAATGCATTAAATGTATTGCAATTATAAATTATTATATTTTCATTAAATTATAAATTATAATTTTTAAATTCAACATTTGCTTTCTTAAAATCTGTCAACAACTCTTATGAACATGTTCTCGTTAGTTAAATGTTAATAATATTCACAATGAAAATTTTTTATTAAAATACAATGTATTATCTTTATTCTATAAAGTGACTTCAATTTTTGAACTATTAATTAACTTTGAAATTCTATAAACTGTGCTGCTGCAAGATTCTTACTAAAGACTGCTTCAATTCTGCTGCAAGTTTGCATGTTTATTCTTATTTTAGAATCGCACGTTTCAATTGGCAATCTGTTACAAATCTGACGCACGTTTCAGTCGCAATTAAATTTCAGCAGATATGCATTAAAATGTGGAAACAGACCACGCAAGCTCTGCGCAATCGTGCTAGCAACAGATTGTATTACCAGGGAACTGATTTTAAAAGTTATTTACTATTATTTACAATTACTTACTCTTAATTTCTATTATTTACTATTATTTACAATTTTCAAAATTTTTAGGTAAGTAAATAGTTTATTGTTATTGATAATTATTTATGATGATTTACAGTTATTTATAGTTATTTACTTTCGTTGTCTTAGATAATTTTTTGAAGCGCGGGTGAACGGTGATGGTCCCGGTCGTATTTTTCGTATTGACAGAAGACTCAATGCTCAAGTATACGTGAACCTTTTTGAAAATGAGCTTCTGCCAAGTCTACGAGAACGGTACGCAGACGATAAAGTGCCAATTTATATAGTGGAGGATAGTAGTCCTATACATACCGCACATATAGTGCGTGATTGGTACGCAGCGCATCCCCAGCTTCCACCACGTTCACCAGATCTCAACATCATCGAGAATGTCTGGTCGTATATGGTGAAAGAATGGAGACCAGGAATGGCACGAAATCGTGAGCAGCTCGTGGAACTCGTTCAAGAAGCATGGACTGCCTTATTTGATAATCCAGAATATTTTCATAATTTATGCGATTCTGTCCCACAAAGATTGCAGAAAGTGATAGATAATGAAGGTGGATTTATTGATTATCGATTCTTGATGACTTTATTTTAGAAATGATTAAGAAATCTATTAAATTTTGATTTTGAATTTTTTTCAAGCTTTGTTTGTACACTGCACATGCACAAGCAGCGCACAAAATACACTTGTTGTGATCTCATAAAAGTAGTTCATAAGATTTAAAATTATAAAAGTTTTAATGTTATTAATTAGTTCTCATGAGATATGTAAAAATTTAAAATTAAAAGTTTCTTTCAAAGTTTGTTTGCACACTGCACATGCGCAAGCAGCGCACAAAATACACCTGTTGTGATTTCATAAAAGTAGTTCATAAGATTTAAAATTATAAAAGTTTTATGTATTATTATTTAAGGTTTTGAATAAAGATATGATATAAAAAATTTTGCTTTATTTTTTAATTTCAAAGTCATTTATAATTGTTGTAATATGTAAATGTTGCGTCTTATATTTGTAAGCGTATCACCTTCTGTCGGTAAATGCGTACTCGACCATACATATGAATCAGCAAATCAGCTGAGAAAGAGAGGCTCTAGTCGAGCTCAAGTCAGTCTGTTGAACAGAGTCTAGCAAGCGCCATGTAGCGATAAAGACAAGCTCTTTACAGTAGCATATGTAAAGTAAAGCTCAGCCATTTGTAACGTATTAGATTAATAATTACTGTACTTAAAGATAATTAGAATTTATAATCAACCAGTTTAATTTTATTAAATAAAAGTGTTTTCTTCCCGATCCCGGAACACAAAACCTCTATTCCCAACATGGCATCAGTCCGTGGTTGAAGGTATGCAAATAAAAAACGTGGTTGAAAAGAAATAATAAGATAACGTGGTTTAAAAAAAAATAAGAAAACGTGGCCAAGATAAAAATAAAATAAAAGAACGTGGTTAAGTTAAAACAAGAAAACGTGGTTGATGAAATAGAAAAAACGTGGTTATTGAAGCAAAAACGTGGTTGATTATTAAAATCAAAAAGATAACTAAAAGGCAAAAGTAAAGTGAAAAATATATAGAAAAGTGAAAAGAAAAAATTATTATCAATCAAGAGAAAGAAAAAAGAAGAAAAATAAATCGAAAATACGTTCGATGCAAGCGGATTAAAAATTAAAGCCACGTGGTCGCAAAACGTAAGGTTAGAAGAAAATTATTTTGAGGTTAAAACAGAGCACGTGTTTGAAAGATTAAAGGAAAGAAAAAGAAAACAAGTGAATAAAAGGTAAAAAATAATAAATAATAAGAAGAAGATAGTGAATAATAATTTTGAAAAAATAGACTGTACGAGAAAATTAAAAAAGGTGACAAAATAAAAAGATTAAAAACGTGAATTCACTAAGGAAATTAATAAGTGAATTTAATAAGATAGTTACAAGAAAGTTTAATGAAACAGACAAAAGCTGAAAATATAGTGCTCATTAAAGAAGAAAGAAATCGTCTAAGAAAAGTTTTCCTCAAAGAACTGAAAAAAGTGTTAAGTGCAGTAAAAGAAATTGATTAAAATATAAAATTAGAAAAAGAAAGAGAAATGGCTAAGCAAGTAAAAATTGATGATGTTTATATTCCCATTTTTGATGGATGCAATTATTCAAGCTGGGAATTCAGATTATTGAATATTTTAGAATATAAAGAATGTAAAGAGCAAGCAATAAGAGTGTTAACTAAAGCAGATAACCAAGATGTTTGGAAGAAAGCAGATTTAAAAGCTAAAAATATACTGATAAGCTCAATATCAGATAAGCAGTTAGAGTACATTAAAGAATGTAAAACAACATATGAAATGATGAGAAAGCTAGACAGCATGTACTCAACAAAATCTACAGCTCTACAGATAATATGTAGAAGTAAATTAGAAGATGTAAAATTGAAGAATTATGACAAAGTTGAAGATTTTTTGGTAGATTTTGAACAAGCCTGTAATAAGTTTAAAGCAGCTGGTGGAACTTTGAACGAGCAAGAAAAGATAAGATATATAATAAAAGCACTGCCACCCAGTTACAGCTTTATTGGTGACTTTATAGATGTCATACCAGAAGAGCAAAGGACAGTAGAATATGTAATGTCCAAAATTCAAGAGAAAAATATGACAAGATCTGAAAGTGAAAGTAAAAGAAATGTCAGCACTTTCAGCATAAAAACAAAAGGACAATGTTTTAATTTTGGGAAAGAAGGCCACAAGAAGAAAGATTGTTGGAGAGCACCACAATATAACCAAGGTAGAGGAACGCATACCAGTTAAAGTAGAGGAGCCTACTACAACAGAGGTCATGGTCAACGAGGATTTCAACGAGGATTTCCACGATCAAATTCAAGGGGGTATTCACAACAAGGCTATGGACAGAACAGATCAAGTCAACCAAGAGAAGAATCTTCTAGTCAACGTAACGACAGCCGCAATGCAGAATCATGGGTAACGATGGTAAACCATAATGAGGTAAAAGAAACAGAAATTAATGAAAGTAAAAATGAAATAAACTGGCTTTTAGATAGTGGTTGTACTGACCATATAGTTAATAATGATAGTTATTTTGAAAAATTTATTGTATTAAAAGAACCAGTTAATGTGAAATTGCCAGATGGAAAAATATTAAAAGCTACTAAAATAGGTAACATTATAACGTATTTTAAAACTTATTATTATGAAAAGAAAGTTGATCTTAAAAATGTCTATTATGTAAAAAAATTAAGTAGAAATTTGTTAAGTTTTTCTAAAATAACTGTAAATAACACAATTGTATCGAGAAATCAAACAGCAAAAATTTATAATAAAAATAGAGAATTAGTAGCTGTAGCAGAAAAAAAAAATAATTTGTATTTAATGAAAAGTTTTATTGATGACTATAAAGGTAAAAATATTTATGCAAATACGGTAAAATTAACAGAAAAAGAAAAATGGCACAGAGCATTAGGTCATGTAAATTTTCAATATTTAAATAAATTAGTTAATGAAAAATTATTGAATGGTTTACCAGATAAATTAGAAAATAATAATATGAAATGTGCAAACTGTATTCAAAGTAAAATGGCTAATGTACCGTTTGAAAATAAGAAATCTAGATCTCCTAAGACTTTAGAATTAATTCATACAGATTTAAATGGTCCACACAGCACAGCTGGTTATGATAGAGAAAGATATTTTTTAACGTTTATAGACGATTATAGTAAATGCGGTAGAGTTTATTGTATTAAAAGTAAATCTGAAACAGCAGGATGTTTTATTGAATACGTAAATTCAGTTGAAAATCAATTTAATAAAAGAGTAAAAAAGTTACAATATGATAACGGTAAAGAGTATTTAAATCAAGAAATTTATAAATTTATTAAATACAAAGGAATTCAATTATTACCTTGTCTACCCTACGTCCATGAATTAAATGGAGTAGCGGAAAGATTTAATAGATCAGCTATGGATATAGGCAGATGTTTAGTAAGAGAAGCCAAAATACCTATAAGGTATTGGCCAGAAGTAATGAAAACAGTTTCTTATTTAAAAAACCGTACAATAGCCAACACACATGAAAATAAAACTCCATACGAAATACTTTTAAAATCAAAACCTGATGTAAAACATTTGAAAGTATATGGAAGCAAAGTTTTTGTAAGGGTACCAGAAGTATTAAGAAAAAGTAAATGGGACGATAAAGCTAAATTAGGTATACTTGTAGGTTATACACACAATGGTTATAGAGTTTTAATTGATAATAAAGTCATAAATGCCAGACATGTTGAAGTAGTTGAAGAAGATACAGAATTAATTTGTACTGAACAAAATGATGAAAATTACATTGAATTAAATTTAGAAAATAAGAATAGTCAAAGTAAAATCGATTCTGAAAATGAAAATGAAAATGAAATTAATGATAATGAAAATTATGATAGTGAAAACTCAAATTCTGATAATAAAATAAATAATGATTCTGGCAAAATAAATAAAAGATTTAAAAAACGAAAAGATAATTTAGAAGTTGAAAGAACCTCAACAAGAAAGAAAAGTCCTATAGAAAGATATGGTAACCCAATAACACATTATATATATGTAAATTATGTAAACGCTAATGTACCAAATACATTCGAGGAGGCGATAAACTCCACAGAAAGTAAAGAATGGCAAAAAGCTATGAATTCTGAAATTAATAGTTTAAACAAAAATAAAACATGGACTATTGTAGATAAACCTAAAGATAAGAAAATAATTGATGTTAAATGGATATTTAAAAAGAAAGGAGATAATTCTTATAAAGCTAGATTAGTAGTAAAAGGCTTTCAACAAAAAGAATATTTAGAAAATGTATACTCTCCAGTAGGAAAAATGCAAACTTTAAAATTTTTGTTAAGCTATTGTTGTGTAAATAATTTAGATATAGAACAAATGGACGTTGAGACAGCATTTCTCAATGGTACAGTAAAATCAGAAGTTTATATTTATGAACCAAAAGGTTATGAAACTGGAGAAAATAAAGTATGTAAACTCAAAAAGGCACTCTATGGTCTTAGAGAAAGTCCACGAGCATGGTATGAAACATTTAATAACTATGTTGAAAAAATTAAATTTTGTTAGAAGCAATCATGACTATTGTTTATATGTAAATAACACAAGCAATGATCCTATATATATGTTAGTATTTGTAGATGATATTTTAATTTGCTGTAAAGATAAAAATAAGATCAAGGATATAAGAACAAAATTAATGCAAAGATTTGCAATGAAAGATTTAGGTAAAATAACAGGATATATTGGAATTGATATTAATCATGATAAAGAAAAAGGTGTAATGACTTTAAGTCAACAAAAATATATTGAATCATTAGCTGTGAAATATCATTTAGAAAATGCAAAGCTCTACGAAACTCCGATAGAGACAAGTTTAAAACTTGAACAAGCAACTGAAATAGATGAAAGAATTAGTTATAGAAATTTAATAGGCGAACTTTTATACATTAGTACAGGGACAAGACCTGACATATCATACAGTGTTAATTATTTAAGTAGATACCAAAGTTGTTACAATGAAACACATTTTAAGTATGCTTTAAGAGTGATAAAATATTTATATAAAACTAAAGATTTAAAATTAACTTATTATAATAACATAAACAAAGAAAAATTAGATTGTATGGTCGATTCAGATTACGCAGGTGATCACATTGATAGGAAATCCACAACAGGATTCGTAATTAGAGTATATGATAATGTAGTTTATTGGAAAACACATAAACAGAAAACTGTTACAAAAAATTCTACTTTCGCTGAAAATATTGCTATGTCAGAAGCAGTGACAGAAATATTATTTATAAAAGATTTGTGAAATGATGCATTTAAATTAAATATAGAATTTATGAAGATAATTCTGGTGCGATAGCTATAGGTAAATTTGGTAATCTAACAAAAAATTCGAAGCACATTGAAGTGCAATATCATTATATTAATCAAAATTATGAAAATGGTGTAATAGATATTTTAAAAATTGAAACTGATAAAAATATAGCTGATATATTAACCAAAGGTCTATGTAAAGAAAAATTTATTAAAAACAGAAAAGAATTAAGATTAATTTAAAAACATGTAAAAGCGAAATTGAATGTAAAACAAAGAAAAAAAAAAGCCGCAAATTTAAGGAGGCGTGTTGTAATATGTAAATGTTGCGTCTTATATTTGTAAGCGTATCATCTTCTGCCGGTAAATGCGTACTCGACCATACATATGAATCAGCAATTCAGCTGAGAAAGAGAGGCTCTAGTCGAGCTCAAGTCAGTCTGTTGAACAGAGTCTAGCAAGCGCCATGTAGCGATAAAGACAAGCTCTTTACAGTAGCATATGTAAAGTAAAGCTCAGCCATTTGTAACGTATTAGATTAATAATTACTGTACTTAAAGATAATTAGAATATATAATCAACCAGTTTAATTTTATTAAATAAAAGTGTTTTCTTCCCGATCCCGGAACACAAAACCTCTATTCCCAGCAATAATCATTAAAACGTAGTTCCAAGTTAACATTTTTATATAATTATATATTTCAAAGAATAATTTAAAAATTTTGTTATTATAACGTTTTCAAAGTATTTATAGTTATATCAAATATAAATGAAGCGCCTAAAATATATAATGTTAAAAAAATATTTTTCAATACATTTTAAGTTTGCAGTATTGGTTGTATTGAAGAAATGTTAAATTTTTAAATGACAAACACTCGTCAAGAAATTTAAAGTTTAAAATTCTTTCTTGTTCAGTCAAATTTGTATCCAGTAAAAATTTATATCCTTCCGGATGCAAGATAGGATATTTAAACAAAAGCATACTGGAACGAGTCCATTCATTTACTCAGTAGTTAATTAATAAGCATTTCTAAAGAAAGAAATAAGGTGCATGTCTTGCTTCAACTGTTTGCAAGCGAAGAAGCTGCAGTTTCCTTGTTTCACAGTTTATCAACTCCTCGACTAATTTATAATTGTAAGTATGGAATTTCATACCAATAGCTTTTATGGATTCACAATAAATAAATAAAAATAAAAATTCAATAAGTAAGAAATTAATTTCAAATTTGATTGGAGACAATGGGTTAATAAAATTATGGAATCATAAAAAGCTTTGATTACGTAAACAAGTATTCATAGAAAACAGACATTATGTCATGTTAATTGTATGTAATCTAATATAATTATTATTCAAAAATATTACAAATTCAATCAAACATTCTCAAGTGTTATAAAGCATAAGACTTGTGGATCATGTCTTCTTTTTAATTAAATTATGTCTAAAAGTATAATATTAGTAATAATTCAAAAATTTAATATTCAAAAATAAATTATGTTTTGGAATCATAAATAATGTTGAAGCCGCTAAGATTAGATAGCAGGTGCAAGCTACCAACAGAGTAAAATAGAGTAAAATTTCTTTATTTGCCTTTAACAGAACCATGGATGCTGTATTGGTTATATCGAGGAGATGTAAATATTGGAATACTGGAATAACAAACACTCGTCAAGAAATTTAAAGTTTACAATTCAGGGGTCAAAGGGTACCCCCCATTAAGATAGGTAAAATGCCCCCCATCACGGAATTCAAATTTTCGTCCAAAATTAGTTAATGTTTGCTCAAAAATGAAATTTTAAACTGCGACCTGCTACCCTCCCCCCTCCAGTACTCTTAACCTCAAAAAAACGTGTTTTTTTAAAAATAATTTTTTTCGGCACCTTATTGACGGTTAAGAAATTTGAAAAAATTGAGCATATTCTATATAAAAATGCGCATTTACTGTCATTTTTTCAGCTACTTTTGACGTCAAAAACTAACCTAAAAACAATAAAATATTCTTAAAATTGCTCTAAAAACTTTAAAAAAAAGGGGTGCTGACTCAAAAATTTGTGGAAAGTTGAGGATTTGCGTCCTTAATCTGCCCTATTTGGCCCAGATTTTTTGGAGTGGTGTGCCATATTTAAAAGTCAAAAAACCCTGTTTTTTAGCTATTTTTATCAATTTTTTGCTTTTTTTGCTTTGTCAGTAATAGTTACAACAAAACTAATGGCACCATAAGATTCTACGCCAAAAAATACATAAAAAATATGTATAATACTCCGTTCTAATATTTTTAGATCACTAGCTATAAAACAAAAATGGAAAAGAGGCTGCTATGAGCATGTCGGGGCAACTCACTTTTTCCGTGGGATTTGTGAAAAGTTACTTAAAAGTATAAACAACAATGATTACATGTATTTTTTCATATCTTTTGACGAAGAATACAGTGTTGTAGCTATATCTTCTATAACTTGGCTCTGGTCAAATATCAGAGCCAAGAAAACAACTTACAATAAGTCCTTTTTAATAGGTAACACCTGAAGCGTCCGGCAAAGAAGGATAAATCGTTTTTCTTATTTAATAATTAAGTCATAATATTTAAATGAAACAAAAACGTTACTATATATATATATATATATATATATATATATATATATATATATAGTAACGTTAAATTAAACACCGTTGCTATTTTTTATTCTCTATTGTCGATTTATTTAGCGAGTTCGTGAACCAAGTTTTCCGTAACAGTGTCCAGCCTTATGTTTTTTATGTGAATAGAACCTAACAGAATACACTGAAAATCAATCCCAGCAGTAGAAACTGTTGCAAATAGATGTATACAACAGAATCTATTCAACAGAAGTTTCACATTATAATTATTGTACTTAATTTATTCTTACAATGTTTTGTATTTGAAAAGAAATGTTTTAATGATAATATAGCTTCAAAAACTTACTTTTTATTAAATGTTATCGGTAATTCAGAGTAAAACAACGTGTGTAACAAATAAGTAAGAATAAAAATAACCTTGTAGATTTAATTGAATTTTAATTTTGAGTATGAGAATATTATAATCATTCTTTAGGTTATCCGAAATTAGAATTCATTAAATTATCATATCAAGTAAATATTATTGAACTTTAGTAGATACAGAATAGAATTGAATGTTTATAAACAATTGATATCTTTTCACAATATTAAACATTTTTTAATAAAATCAACTCTATTTCTGTCATTAGGTTCTAGATATCTTGTAACCAGTATATGAATATTATTGAAATTAGATATTATATTTATACTTTATATATGACATAAAAACCCTTTCGGATTGACAAAGTAGTGGTTTCATGGAAGTGCTTGACCTTCAAATCATCTATTTAGGTATACATTTGTATAGCTTTTCGCTTATTTATTTAATTCTTAAACATTACGAATTTATAAAAAGCCAAAATAAAAAACTCATGTTTTTTAAATTTTTGGAAAAATTCCAACTTTCTCATTTTTTTCCTGAAAATCCTGATGTTTTAGAGATAAATTCATAGGAACACTTCTTGTTAAATGGAAAATAATTATATAATTATGGAACACACACTGTTAAAAGAAATGATAGTGGCTTCCATTACATGTAATTATGACACTGCTAAAATATTACATTTCAAGTCATTTTATTCTATTAAAGATATAGACTTAAAACTTTACAGGTGAATGTAATTTAACTTAACAATAAAAAAGAAGTTATAATACTGCAAGTCTTTGAATACATATCAACGAGCTTCAAGAGCATGAAGTTTGATAAAAAGTTGGGGTAGCGCTGTGATTGAACATTACATTTTTGCTCATATTTCTAGTTCTATGATAAATAGTGATTTGAGACTTTGCATACAAGTTTTTTATACTTTAATATAATATGAAAAATACAGTTAGAGTAAATTTAACAATTTTTGACATTTATTAATCAAAAAACTCTACATTCCAACATTAGTTGAAATTGTCGCTGAGATAGGTTTTCACAGCAAATGAATTTATAATGGCTTCCATTAAATGTAATGGAAGTCACTATCATTTCTTTTAACAGTATGTTCCAAAATTGAATCATCATTTTCCATTGAACAGGTAATTTTCATAGAAAGTTAATGCAAGTGAAATAGTAAATATTTAATTATTCTTTTACATTAATAAAACAACTTTTTAAAATTAGTAGATTTTTTATTGAAAAATTATTTACTTGAATTGGATGAATTATTCTATTTGAAACAATAGAAGTACTTACTATGTGAGTCCTAATGAAGGTAAGTTTGTTCGCAGTATTGCTTGTTGTCCAAATTTTTAAAAATTATTTATAATTTACATCTGGTAATTCTCTTTATGAAATGAAAATTAGTATAGTGTAATATATATTTGGTATTTTAATCAACTGATTTTATAAAACGTGATGGTACAAGTCATCACAGTTAATCAGAACTTTGTTCCAACAACTTATTGCAAATCAGATTATCTTACATATAAGATTACAAATGATATTCATGTCAATGATGCGATTGTACGTCAAATTAATTTTGATTAATATTCTACTCATATAAGTATTTAGAAGATGTTTGTATATGTAGTTACAAGAATTATTTAATAATTAATTGAGTTTTCGGTGACTCTGTCTTATTTGCCTACGAAAGTAATTGTAATTATAATAATAACGAATGTTGTTTAATTAATAATTAAGCTTTTAATTGATAAATAACATTCTAGTATGTGTTTTTAAAACTTATTTTAATAGTTTTAGATTATTTAAACCAGATGATTATGTTTAGTTTGCGAAAGGATATTTTCAATAATAACAATTATTTTAAACTGTCATTACTTCTTATTGATGGCTCTAACTTACATGATCCAAAATTTATTTTAAAGTTTATGTAAAATGAAAGAAAATAAGCATTTTCTGAAGTAATGAACAATAAATAATTTTAATTACCATGTTTTACATATAAGAACCAATCAAAAAACTTAAAAATTAGGTCTGTAAAAAATCATGAAGAAGTGTTCCTATGAATTTCTCTCTAAAACATGAGAATTTTCAGAAATAAAATTATAAAGTTCAACCTTTTCCAAAAATAAAATTTTTTTATATGAATTTTAGAATAAATAATTTTTTTTTGTTTTTCTCGAATTTTGTTTGAATGTAATTAATACTGTTTATGCTTTGGACGGCAGTTTTCTTATTAACAATTTTCATAAAACTGTTTCATTAATTTTATTAATTTTCCATGCAACAGAATAAACAAAATGGAGGCTGTAGATTATGAAACACCGACTAAAAAAACAGACAATAGAAAGTGTGTTCAATGCAAAATCTTTATCCGTAAATTAAATGGTCCTTTCCGACAGTTTGATGAACGCGAAGATGCTATGGAATTTCACAATAGATACAATTTTTATGTTCAAAGCGGTGACGTGATTTGTAATAAATGTCGTCAATGTCACCAATTAAGTCTTCTAGCCAGTAAAAGAAATAAAATAGTAAAAAGTAAAGAGAATGCATCGACATCAAATTATGAATCTCAAGAAATTATTACATTACCATTAGAAGAAGTGATTGACGATGTAGTCGGTAGCGCTTCACAATCAAAGACAGAAGTATCAGATTCTAACGAAACTCCTACAAGCCAGCAATCTTATCCTTCATCAAATATCAACTATTTCAGTGATGTAACACCAACAAGTAGTCAAACGTTCACCGAGTCACCAGATAGTCAAGAATCTGATGACTTTTCGATATACGCTGCAACAGTTCAACCAACAGATGAATACGTTTCGATGTCATTCCCTAGAGCAATTGTAAGTCATAGATTATGTTTTATATGTAAATCGACAAATGAAATTTAAGATGTGCCTTTCGAAGCTCGCTTACAAGTTTTTATTTCTGATAAATAAAAGATTTTATGACGATGAAGTTTTGAGAATAGAAACTTATTTAAATGAATGTAGCATAAAATTTTCAGAACTTGCAAAATTCATGGATGCATTATCAGATGGTGCACATTTACAACTTCATGACCAAATTGGAAGTTTCACAATTACGGATAAAATAAATAAACTATGTTTGTAATACAACTTTTCATTTATTAAATATATAAATATGCATATATTTGAAAGAAACATGATCTACAAATTTCATGCTTGAATTAAACTTCTAATTTTTCTATTATGAATAATTATACTAATTTTAATACAGTTAGTATGACATAATGAGTGCCTTCTAAATATAATAGTTGACAGAACCATTGCTTTCAACATTTACATAATTTCATTCAATTATTTTTAATATGTTTATGTATTACAATTGTAAATTAAAATTGTATTGGAATTAATGTAGTTAATTATTTTTAAAAAAATCATAAATTTTCTTAAAAGTTTTAATAATAAAAAATTCTAAAAGTTTGATGTTATATTATCTAGAGTTTTAAATAAAGAACAAATTTTGCTTTATTTTTTAATTTTATAATTATTTATAATTATTAAAATTTATTTTCAATTCATTTTTTTTATACAATTATTTATTTCACAGCATAATTCAAATAAAAATTTAGTTTTAATTCATCTTTTTTATGTAATTATAAATTTGACAGGATAATTAAAAAATTTTGATTCTGTTTTACCAACAGAGTGCAATTGACGAAGTTGCAAAGATTGATGATTCGAAACTCGATGTATAATTCATAGTTCGCTTACGCCATAGACTAAATATGCGACGTTGTCATTTTAGGTACACCTTCGGAAAAAATCATTTAATGGTAAGTGTACATGCGTTCCGAAAAATTATCTAAGACAACGAAAGTAAATAACTATAAATAACTGTTAATCATCGTAAATAATTACAAATAACAATAAACTATTTACTTACCTAAAAATTTTGAAAATTGTAAATAATAGTAAATAATAGTAATTATGAGTAAGTAACTGTAAGTGTTTGTAAATAATAGTAAATAACTTTCAAAATCAGTTAGTAATCGTAAATAACTAAATAACTATAAATAATTGTAAATAATAATAAATAAGTGTAAATAACTTTTATTAATGTTTCAGTCTCAATACTTTTTATTAATTATTTACAGTTGTTTAGAGATATTTACAGATATTTACGAAAATTATTTCTATATGGGTATTTACTAATTTCATAACTTTGACTGTGCGAAAGACACCTAGCGCTACTTTTTTGTTGAAATTAAGACCTTCATTTTACTTAACTTAGACCGTTTCTATGTGCTTTAAAACTGAATTTGTGATCAGAGGGAGTTGATAGTCAATTGCATGCTCACGATGTTTACAGATTTTATTCTACGAATTTCCTATCAAATTCAAATGGCCATATCTCAGTATCAGAAGCACCTAGAAACTTTTCTAAAAAAGGAAATTGAAGATCTTTAAGCCTACTTTAAAGTTATGTTGGTTGTTTAAATGAAAAATAATTGTAAAGTTCTTTTAACCTCAAAATACACGAGAATAAACCTGTTTGAGTAAAATTGTTTAATATTTCAAGAGCAACAATTCGGAAAAAAAATTTTTCTTGGCTCTAAAATCACCCCATAAGATATTATTTTAACTTACGGCAATAGAAGAAGTGTGAAAGAGGGTCTCAAAAAATTTTTTCAGTCATAGCTGTATGTAGAAAAAAGAAAAATAAGAAAAAACAATAAAAATTACGGTTTTTTGCGATTTAACAAGGTTAAATCTCTATTCCAACAAGGTATTCCAGCTGCTTTTTCAATTTTTAGTATGAACATATCGATCTAAGGGTTGGGAGCGATGCTCAGTAAGTTTCGGGAAATAACGACCTGTCTAATATATATATATATATGGGTGAAATTAAAAAAATTGAAAATAGGTGTTTATACATAATAACTTTTTATGTAAATAATATGTACGAGTCTAAACTCAATAGTTAGCTAATAACAATCCTAATCAACTTGTTCAACCATTAAAATTTTGATTAAATGACTAATCCAAAGGAATAAATAAGAAAAATAAACAAAAATATCCTCGTGTCACGCGTCCGGAGCGTACAAGTATTTTGTTTTCAAAATGAAAAGTATCTAAATACATAGTTATAAAAATTTTACTGTAATGATTTTTGAAGATTTTTAAATAAAGAATCTAATGGTGGGGTGTAGAAATACAATAACTCAATAAAATGTATTCAAAACTGACGTCAAAGTTACTACAATTTTTTGGTCCTCGTGTCACACTTTTAATAGTTTATCGTGAAAATCATTTAAAAAGTCAAATAATTAAGACTAAATATCGCCAAATATAAAAATTTATATGTAATTCAGTAATTAACCTTTTAAGGACGGGGATTTTGACGTTGAAATTCGACTTTTTTTTTAAACAATATTTGTGCATAAAATGAAAAAATATATCACGTGGAGTGCCTGATAAAATTGATGGTCGATATATCGACCAGTCCCGTCCTTAAAAGGTTAAAAGAGTTATTAATGTAAAAGGTTATATACATAGTGAGAAAATATATTTAAATCAAACCATAAGAAAACGTACTTTTTCTAATGTCTTCGTGTAACGCTAATTTTCTTTAAAAAAAAAATATAATCAGGACTCGGACTAGGGGAAAAGAAAGTGGGCTTTAAGAAAGGGCCAAACTATCTGTCTTTGTCTAATAGCGTTTTTCATCATTTATATAAACACTATCCGATATAACAAGAAAAAAATAGCAGCCTCCGCTAGATATTAGTATAATAAGTAAGTTTTGTAATAACCAAATTTTTTCACTGCGTAGTTTTTGAATAATTAGAGACCTACCAAAAAAAGAGAGGTTATATTCTAGATTGCTAGTAGGTCTCTAATTAGTCAAAAACTATGCGGTAAAAAATTTGGTTGCTATTACAAAATTTACTAATTATACTAATATCTAGCGGGGGCTGCTATTTTTTTCTTGTTATACCGGGTAGTGTTTACATAAATGATGAAAAACGCTATTAGACAAAGACAGATAGTTCGGCCCCTTCTTAAGAGCTTTCAATTGACTGTGAAATATATTTGTTATTATATATATTACTCGCTAAGTAATCACTTTTAATGTATACAAAAGAAAAAAAATGTCCTCGTGTCACACTTTATAAGTTTATTTACATTTACATATGTTCTATTTCCAAAATTGAAATACAGCTCGCCCATTATTGTTTTCTTCTTATTTATAGTATTGATAAACATATTAAAAAATATCAAGTAAAATTTAGGAATTTTTTTTTTAGTTTTTAAAAAACATGATTTTGACAACTTTTTGAATTTCAACCATGTATATATATATATATATATATATATATTGTAACCTACTACCGTTCCCTAACCCTGAAAAGGTCGCACAAAGTGCGCATATAAAAGGAAAAAGGAAAAGGTAAAAGGTAACTGTAAGCTAGACCCGTTCTTAGTGTAGCGTCATGCTACATCTAGTCCGGGGTCTCTTTGCTTTTTTATTAATTATTTTAAGGGCCTCTTATAAGCCAGCAAACTCCAAGACTTATAGTCTTATATAGAGCCTTTTCTTTAACTTCGTTAAATAAACTTTAAGTTAATTTAAACCAGTTGATGTGTTATTCACAATCAACTTCAAATAAGTGACAATTATTAGTATTCAAACACTTAACACGTACACAAAAGAAATATAAATCAAGGTAGAATTAATTTGTTCAACTACAATAAAATTTTGATTTTAACTAAAGAATTTATTCTGTTATAACTGCTACCGGTACGGAGCTGGTGGTTATCCAGCTCCTCGCGGACCTGCAGAATAATCAGAAATAAATACACTACATTTCAACTTAATAATTTTTAGTTAAACTTCATTAGAAGAGAGCTGGCCGAAGAGTGCCGTACAAAGATTCGGCTTCGATCTGCTTAAGCGTCGATCAAGCCACCGCGGCCGCAATCCTCTCCTACTACTAAGTAGAAGGGATACATTTACATATCTTACATTATACTATTACAGGTGCGCTTAGATGTGTGCTGGCGTACGTCACTTTATAGGCGTGGATCGGCGCACATCTAAGCGCGTACATATATTCTTATTAATATCCATCTCGCGCGCTGATATACTTTCTAATTGCTACGTCGCGCCGACGCACAAGATAGAGATAGACTTTTAACGCGATGATTCGAATTAAAGATAGAATAAGATTATTGCTAATTATCTTTTATTTTATTCTTTTTTCTCACTTATTCTCTCTCAAATTCTTTATATTATAAATATAATATGAGGTCACAATATATATATATATATATACATAAAGAATTATTTAAAAAAATATCAACTTGTGAAAGGTAAGTCCTGGGACTGACTGGTTCAACACGAAAATCTTATATTTTTTTGGTCTCTATATTTTTTTGGGCTTTCTTTTTTTTTGGGCCTTATATTTTCTTGCGCCCTATATTTTTTTGGGCCCAATATTTTTTTTAAATTTATATTTTCTTGGGTCCTATAATTTTTTGGGCCCTATATTTAATTAAGCTTTAGATTTTTCTGGGCCTTATATGTTTTTGGGCCAATATTTTTTTGGGTCCAATATTTTTTTGGTCTACATTTTTTTGGGCTTTATATTTTTTTGGGTCCAATATTTTTTCGGTCTATATTTTTTTGAGCTTTATATTTTATTGGGCCTTATATTTCCTTGCACCCTATATTTTTTTGGGCTCAATATATTTTTTTAACTTATATTTTCTTGGGTTCTATAATTTTTTGGGTCCTATATTTTATTTAGCTTTAGATTTTTCTGAGCCTTATATTTTTTTGGGCCCAATATTTTTCTTGGCATAATATTTTTTTGGTCTCTATATTTTTTTGGGCCCTATATTTTTTTGGGCCCAATATTTTTTTTAAATTTATATTTTCTTGGGTCCTATAATTTTTTGGGCCCTATATTTAATTAAGCTTTAGATTTTTCTGGGCCTTATATGTTTTTGGGCCAATATTTTTTTGGGTCCAATATTTTTCTGGTCTATATTTTTTTGGGCTTTATATTTTTTTGGGTCCAATATTTTTTCGATCTATATTTTTTTGAGCTTTATATTTTATTGGGCCTTATATTTCCTTGCGCCCTATATTTTTTTGGGCTCAATATATTTTTTTAACTTATATTTTCTTGGGTTCTATAATTTTTTGGGTCCTATATTTTATTTAGCTTTAGATTTTTCTGAGCCTTATATTTTTTTGGGCCCAATATTTTTCTTGGCATAATATTTTTTTGGTCTCTATATTTTTTTGGGCTCTATATTTTTTGGGCCTTATATTTTTTTGGGCCCCATATTTTTTTTTGACCCATATTTTTTTTTGACTTCATATTTTCTTAGGCTCTATATTTTTTTGGCCCAATATTTCTTCGATTTTTATATATTATTGGGCTCTATATTTTTTTAGGACCAATATTTTTTTGGGCCCAACATTTTTTCGAAATTATTATTTTCTTGGGTTTTATAATATTTTTGGGTACCATATTTTATTTGGCTCAATTTTTCTGGGCCTTATATATTTCAGACCCTACATTTTTTTGAGTCCTATTTTCTTTGAACCACATATTTTTTTGGGCCTTACATTTTCTTGGGCTCTATATTTTTTTGTGCCTAATATTTTTTTGGTCTCTATATATTTTGGGCTTTGTATTTTTTGGGCCTTATATTTTTTTGGGCCCTATATTTTTTAGACTTTCTATTTTCTTGGGCTCTGTATTTTTTGAGCCCAATATTTTTTCGATTCTTATACATTATTGGGCTCTATATTCTTTTGGGCCCAATATTTTTTTTTTAATTTATATTTTCTTGGATTTCATAATTTTTTTGGGTACTATATTTTATTTAGCTCTATTTCTTTGGGCCTTATATTTTTGAGGTCCTACATTTTTTTGAGTCTTATTTTCTTTGGGCCTTATATATTTTTTGGGCCTTACATTTTCTTGGGTTCCACATTTTTTTGGGCGCAATATTTTTTCGATTCTTATGTATTCTTGGGCTCTATATTTTTTGGGCCTAATATTTAATCAATTCTTATATATTTCTATGATCTATATTTTTTTTAAATTTATATTTTCTTGGGTTCTATAATTTTTTTGGGTCCTATATTTTATTCAGCTCTATATTTTTCTGGGCCTTATATTTTTCAAGCTCTACATTTTTATGAGTCTTATTTTCTTCGGGCCTCATTATTTCCGACCTTTTATTTCTTGGGTTTCATATCTTTTTCAGTCCTATATTTTTCTAAGCCTTATATTTTTTTGGATCTACATTTTTTCGAGTCCTTCTTTGGGCGTCTAATTTTTTTGGGCCATTTATTTTTCTGGGTCTTATTGTTTTTTAATTTTTTTTTTTTGGTTTATATTTTTTTTAATCTTATATTTTTTTGGGCGCAATATTTTTTTACCATTATATTTTCTTGGTCTATATATTTTTTGGGCCCAATATTTATCTGATTCTTTTTTTTATCCCAATATTTTTTTAATCTTATTTTACTTGAGCTCTATATTTTTTTGATTCTTATATTTACTAGAGCTCTATATTTTTTTGGGCCCAATATTTCTTTGAATCTTATATTTTTTTGATCCTTATGTATTCATGGCTCTATATTTTTTTGAGCCCAATATTTTTTTGATTCTTATAATTACTTTGGCTCTATATTTTGGGCTCTAAATTCTGCCACAATGAACTAAATTTAACTGAATTTTCAATAATATTCATAAGGCTTTCATGTCGTACAATTGGTAATGTTTGCCTGAAATCTCCTGATGCAATTACAGTTTTACCACCAGAAGGTTGGTTCACATCGCACGAATCTTGAAAAAGACGATCAACTGCTTCTATTGATGACTTTAAAATTTTTAAGTCATCAATATTTCAACCCAAATAATTATTTGTGTTTTCTTTGTTTGCTTTCTGCAGAATTAGGCTTTACATTACAAGTTGTACAATCTGTTATATTTAAGAGGACGTTGTATCTCTCTATGCTTTTCTAATAAAAAAATGTAGGTTTTTGGAAAAACTAGTAGTTATTACTAGAAATCAATAGTTGTCCGCAATTTGTACAGTAAAAAAACAATATTTTTTCTAATAAGGACAAATTTATTCTCTAGCTTCATTTATGATTTTGTAAGTATGTCAGACTTTTTTTGAAAACAAAGCATCAAAGTTAATTTCATTATTAATTAATTAATTTAATTCAGTGGCCCCTTAACGGTAGTTAAAATGTTGTATGCACGGTTTTTCCATTGACTAATGAATTCGCTGCTATAGCTGTCCAAGCTGCACATTAATAATGAATAGTATGATATTTAAAATAAACTATTAAAACGTTAATTAAATAACTTTTTACACTTACACCTGGTTCATCTATAAAAATATATTTTTCTTCACTTTGGTTGTTTCAACTCTTCATAGTAGAGTCGAATATTTGCCTTTGTTTATCATTTAAAGAATTTATTTTCATTTTTAATTCATTAAGGATAGTATTATTATGATTTAAAATTGTTTGATTATTATCTTCTTCTATAAATGTGCTTATGTTAAGTAAATCAAAATTGTTTAAAGAAAATCCATTGAGTTGTAAATTATTTTTAATAACATTCAATGCAAGATTTTCACCTTTATTTTTTTCGTATTAAGGATGGTATAACTTATCTTTTTATTTTTTATATAAATCTCGTGCATTTATAGGATTATGAAAAACGCAAATGAAAGCAAATAATTCATAAAGAATATAAAGGAAATCTGTTAAAGATGCTTCTTCCAAACATCCATTCCATTCTTCATCTTCATTAATTAATTGTTTTGCCTTAGCTGCCTCATAAAACGAATGGTACATTACATCATAAACAGTATGCAAAGCTTCAAAAGATGTGGCTCCTTTAACATGTAATAGTAATAACCTAATGAAATAACGCTATCTATCTTTCGGACTTACAAAGTACTACTAACCAGGAGAGGCTATGAGCTTTGGGTCACAGATCTTGATGAAACTTTGGGATATGTTTTTAGGTACCAAAATATGAGTAAAGCTAGAGCGGTACGGTCTAATGCTCCGAAAAACTGAAATTATAGACGTTTCTAGTCTTATTTTAAGAAAAATGTAAAAAAAAGCTCCTAATTTAAGTATAAATAATCCAGTCTAAAAATGTCTTCAATAAATCAACAGGGACTAAAATAAAAGTACAGAAAGCAATCTTTAATTTGCCGTTTTCAGAATTAAAAAATAATAATTAGAACCAGAGATATGTTTGTTCAAAGTTAAAAAGCAAGAAAGTACCAAAAATCACAAAATCACTGTCCTTTAGAATTTAGATGAATTTCGGTACTTTCTTGCTTCCCAAAAGCTTAGCAAAAGAATTTAATGGTTGCAATACTAATTTATTTAGAAGAGTGCTCTTATGACGACTTGCTAAACCACCATTTACAAAAAGCGAACAATATTTACAATAAAATCCCTTTTTTGCATCTGAAAAAACAAGCCAATTGAGACTATCTAAATGCTTTTGAGAAGAATATCTTTTCTCTACTTTTCCTTGCTTGTTATGTAGAGAATAAGGAAAAATATAATTTTTCGGTGGTAACCAGGGATTCAACAATAATTTTTTTTTAATGAAATTATTTACAGAAGTTCCTACGTAATTGCCGATATCGAAAGCATCACCATCATCAATTTTAACTGTTTTTGATTGAGTTTCACTCTGCTCTAATTCATTATCAATATATTCATTTGAAGTTGTTTGCGCTTTATTCGTTTCTGTAAATGTTTTATCTGTATTATCTAAAAGAATGAAAAATAGTTTTATTTCAATAAAAATTTCAAAATCTGAATATTTGAGAATTATTTTGTCTTTAAGAGGCGGTCGGAACCAAATCGGTGACTTAGTTCAATGCTTACAATAAATACTTATAATGATTTATTTATTCATTTGCACGACAAAAATATAGTCATTTCCTCTAACCATGTACATGAAGAATAATTTGAAAAAGTTTCAGTGACAAAAAAATATAAAATATTGTCATAAAGCGAAAAATGCCATCTAACAGTCCATGCGGTTGTTATTTGCATGCAATAGATTTCAATTTAGCATTTTTCGCTTCATGACAATATTTTATATTTTTTTATTGCTGTAACCGTTTCACATTATTCATTATGATTATGGTTAGAGGAAATAACTATATTTTTGTCGTGCAAATGAATAAATAAATCATTATTAGCATTTATATGATGGTTATAGAATTGAATTATAAAACTACTTTTTCAGCATTCAAATTTTTTTTTTAATCATTCATATGAAACTAGTTTATATTTGCTTATTGTTCGTACACTTGGCGGAAAAGATATTTTTCCGAATGTTAACCCCAAATGGCAACATCGCATATTTTACCACAGACATAAGACAATTTCAAATTGTTGTTGATTTCACATCATCGCTATTTCATTACTTTATGACATAATTTTGGTAAACATTCAATATTATTTTCGTATTTTATCATTCAAATCCTAATTTTATAAATTAAAATTTGTATTTCTCAATTCAGTAACCATATAGGATCAAATATTGTTAATTTAAATTATATTATTGATAAAATTTAAATTTTTATTATTTGAGCTATGCTTAAATAACCTATCTAAAAAAACAAAATAATTACGATGCGAAACTCAATGGATAATTCGAAGTCCTCTTACGTCTATGATAAAATATGCAGCGCTGCCATTTGAGGTACACATTCGGAAAAATATCCTTTCCGCCAAGTTATTCTATTGTGCATATAAATTAAAAATTGGGAGAAAATATATTCGTTTTCTTGATAATTCTGAAGGCGACTACGGAGGTTAGGCTAAATTTTTATTTCGTAGTTTACAAATTAAACTTTTATTTTGTAAAATTTTTTGGATTTATAAGTTTCCCACCATTCTATGGGTATCAAAGAATGGTGGAAAATTAAAAAATCTGAAAAATTTCATGTATTAAAAGTATGGTTTGTAAACTAAGAAATGAAACCCAACCTAAGTTCCGAGGTCGCCTTAATCGAAATTATTGATGATTTGCGAAGATTTATAAACAAAATTAATTGAGAAAACAACAGTTAGGGTGCACGTGTTTATCAAATTTAATAAATAAACTATATAAATAAATGATGTAAAATTGAATGTATATTTAATAGAAAAAATATTGAAGTCAAATATGAAAAATTGAAAACATTTTATACAAAGTTTTTAATAATAGTTTTACAACCGAATCATTGAAAGTAATTGCATCAATTATTATGAAAATCGAAACTATAAATTTTCAGTTATAGAATGAAGATTGTTAAATAAAAATACCTGAATCTGTATTTGCTACATTATAAAACAAAAGAGCTGTAGAAGTGTGTGAGTCATTTGTATTTCCATTACTAGATTCATTTTCCAAATCATGAATTTCGTCAACTTTCTTTGTATCAGAATTTTTAGATATGTCCTCATTATCTGATTTATTTTCTTGTATTGAAAAATAATCAGTTACTTTTAATAACATCCTTTAAAATTTCTCTTTCTCTGTTTTAAATTTACTTTTTTGAGACATTTTTAAAAACACAAAAAAAGTAAATGAAATGAAGTTACTAATTTTATTCAAATAAAACAACACATATAGATACTTTATTCGTTCACTAAACTAAAGAATAATAAATATAAAATATATAAAATAATTTCTTCTGCTTAATCTATATGTGTACACTCGTGAATTAGATACAAAAATAGTTTGTTTAGGTTAAGAAATCATTCACGCACAATCCTATCATTAACTATTAAAACAGTATACTTCAACGTTGACTATCCACTCTTTTGTTTTTTCGAGAGTTTTGCATATAACAAATACATAACGTGTAGTAGCGTGTATTATGTTATAGATGCCGCTTCTCTTCTATCGAGTGATTTTTTCTTTAATACTGCTTAATTATTGTTCGTAATAATTTTAAAAAGCAACGTTATGAGTAAATTGACAACAAATTAAAACGAATATATACTATGATAGCATATATTTTACATGAAATGATTGATTTAAAAAAAAAATTATTATAATTTAAAACGTTTTAAACTAATCAGTTTATTTCTTCTTTCAAATTTATACCTATTTCTACCAAAATAAAAATATCTATTTGATTGTCTTCTTACAAAAAATTAACTGTAATTTTATAAAACTTTTGAAAATAAACGGTGTAATTAATATTTTATTTCTGTTAATTAATAGTGACTAAAAATTTAATTATTCTGTACTATATTAAATTTTCATTGGATGATTTATTGCAGAATTGTGATTTAAATAGAATAGTAAGATAACATTTTTAATATGAAAACGTGGATTTGAAATTTCAATGAAGGTGAAAATGAACATTTTGAACATTTTTATAATTTAAAGCACTATTATATCATAATATTTTTGTAAATGTGTTATGTAAGTAGTGTAATAACGCAATAGTTATACGAATTGATTCAGAAGCCTTATTTGAGAAGAATTAAAGACATAAAACAAATATAATTGAAATATTTATAAAATAATTTCGTAAATACAATATAAAAATTGTATTCAGTCGATAATATTTCTGATCCATAATATTTTCAATAGATAAGTAAAAAATAATCATTCGACCTCTGGATAAATGTGTTTGAAGGTTTTTTTTTGGGGGGGGGGGCGATCACCCCCATCCCCCCCCCTGGATCCGCCACTGTGAACACGTTTTAGTTCTAATTTATCATTACCTTTTTTTTGCATTCTCATAATAATGTCTTTTTCTGAAATTTTTTAATATTTATGTGATTGTTTTATTACCATTTTCCTATTAACGGGATGTCGGAGCTGCAGCAACTGAGTTTTGCTTTTTTTATTTTATTAATATCTTTTTAAATTCATAAATTAAACAAATCTAATGACTTGTCCGCTTTAAAGCTATATTAATACAATAATTTTTGTTAAAATAAAAAATCATTTAGACTTGTTATTTTTTCATGAGCTTGGATTGGAAATTAGATATGAAACTCGACAAACCTAACCTTAATATACGATAAATTGAAAGTTTTTATTACAACTTTGTATGTATAATATTTTGGTGAATTTCTTGAGTTGTCCGCACTAGAGTTTAATCTTACAAATTTTTTCTTTGTAGCAAAAAAACTCTATTAAACGCATCATTTATTCATAAGTTAGAATTGGAAATATTATTAGAAGGCGGGCAGCTTCATCATGCCCTGAAGTCCTGTTACAAATAAAGCTTCTTTTTCATCTATCTTGTGATTCTTTTTTTCCTTTATTTAATTTAATCTCAACTATGCTAATTTTACTATCGTTATAATTTAAGTGGATATCATCGATTCCTATTATATCATTATCTGGTTTTTAAAAATTTGAATCTGAAATGTCATTGTCAATTTCCATCAAAATTGTTTCATGATTCAAATTCTTTTGTTTACGATACATTTCCATGATCTTTTTTTGTTCTGCCAATAAATGCATTTGTGAGTTTTTTTTTTAATAGTTCAAGCTCGGCGAAATCTAAATTTAATGGTATTTGATTTAGACGTTGCTCATGACAAAAACTCCTCCTTATCATGTCCAGTGGATTATCGTAATGAATATTTGCATTATTATAATTTTGCGAAACTGAAAACATTCTTATTTGTTGCGTTTTAAAAATTCTTGATAAACGTAATCGCATCTGAGAAACATCATATCTTAAACAACATGGTCCTAAATTATAAAGTAATGCAATAGCAAAAATAATTGCAAAAACGCCACAATCATAATTATCTGTTTGTGATTGTACTGTTTTGAATACTATGCTCAATTCTGATTTGTTGGGAAATAATCTGTTTATACAAATCTTATGCTCATCTCGTATATATTTAAGATTTAAAATGTCATGTATATGAATTACCTTATTATAATAATACACACAAATCCGGTGACCCTTTTCCAATTTTCCTGAAAATAATAACTGTATGAATTCTCCATCAATCGGTACTGATTTAATATATTGTAGTCTTTGAATTAGTGAAGTTAATTGCATGTTAAATGAGGTATACCGGTTTGAAATATTATTAAATTCCAATATATGAATATCGGTTAACATAACTAATAGAAAACTTCAAAATTAAGGTCTGTAAAGAATCATGTTAACTCTGCTCTTCATTTACAACGAGAAGTATTCTTATGAATCTCTCTCTAAAACATCAGGATTTTCAGGAAAAAAAATGATTAAATTGAGACTTTTCCAAAAATTTTGAAAAATTTTTATTTTTCTGCTCTTTCAGTTGGTGTGAAATGTCCCTATATATATATATATATATATATATATATATATATATATATATATATTTATATATTTAATCATTAAAAAATGTTTGTTGTAAAAAGAACTAAAATGAAAATTATTTTGAGTTATTTCTAATAACTGTATTCTTCAATTTATTTATAGTTATTTACGGATATTTGCAGTATCTACATTCAAAAAATGTATAAATGATAATAAACAATCATTATTTATCTCCAGCCTAACGCTTTTTTATTGTTATTTACAGTTTTCAGTATTTTCTTATAATCATTCGTTTTCTCACAGTATTATTCTACTTTTAAAAAATAATTTTCATACAAGGTGATAAAATATTTTACCATAAGATTATATATATATATATATATATTGCATATCACAAGAAAATTTCAACATCAAAACTAATTCTCTAATGTAAAGAATAAAAAATTAAATTGATAGAATTTTGAAATTTTGATATGGGAATACTTTTTATAAATAACTTCTTAATAACTTTGAATAATGGTAAATTTTTTAAATAACTTGTGGAATTGAATGCTAATTAAATTTAGTTTTAACATGAAGATAAGTATTCAAGTTGGAAATGTATTTAATAAAATAATATAACTATTTATAAGTTATCACTTAATAATAATTTTTTAATTTTTTATTCATAGTTTAAAATAATATTAAATATATTATTATCATTTTAATAGTTTTTATAAAATATGATGTAAATTTTATAAGTATATATTATCTAAGGAGATGTAAAATGGATTTTACATTGTATTTCAAAATTTTGAGAGATGTATTAACATATAATATGTATCACGAAGATTATTCAGTTAAATTTTTAAATAAATTTATTCATTAGTTATTGAAGAGTTTGAGTTCCAATATTATTTACTAATATTTTTCTATTTGGAATCAGAAATCTAAATATTTTGAAAACTAATGATTAGAATAATTTGAAAATTCAAATAAATAATCATCATGGTACATATTACAAGTTAATACATTCCTTTTATGGAAATTTAGCAATAGAATGAAAAGACCGTTGAATATGACAGTTAATTTTTATATCTTCTTATAGTAAAATATAATCAAACTTCGACAACAAATCCAACATAATGAAATAATTGTACTTTCAATGATCATATTTAAGACAAATTTTAGAGTGATATTACAGAATATTATTCTTTTCCGCATTTATAATGAGTGTTTCGCAAATAATAAGTAAATTTTCTTTTGAAATGTTTATTTTTTTAGGGCAAATTTTACTTCTATCTAGACAGTTCATAAATATAAATTTATAATTATAGACATAATCAGAAAAATTTATTCATATTTTATTAAGGTAAATATAATTTTAATATATTAAACTGTAATTTTAATATATTTAATTGTTAACAATTTTTATATAAATGAAAATTCATTTAAATGCTAACACGTGTACAAAGGAAAATGTAATTAAGGTTAAATGTATGTTATTTATAAAAAATTGTTAACAAGTAACTTTTTAAATAATATATTTTCATAAAAATTAATTTAAATACTTTGTTCTCTGAATGATAACTGAATAAAATTTTAATTTAATAAATTTAGTCATACAATTACAAATATATAATATTTATATAGCTGTTCAACAAATAAAATTATTATTATTTCAATATATATATATATTAAAAAAATAATTATCACAATAGATTGTAGTTAAATAAAAATGTTCATTTTAATAATTATAGCGTTGAAATTTATTTTGATGAAAATGTTATTTGATTCATATTTACAGTACTATTTTAACTATATTTGAAAGGTTACTTGTCATCAATGAAAAAATATTTAATTTTTTAAATTAATAATCTAATATTATCAAAAATTCTAAAAATTATAATATTTATGATATGCAAACCTTACTTGTGATACATACACTTTGTAATATTTGTATCTCTTTAAAATTTTATATTAGATGCAAAAAAAATTGTTCAGTGATTGCAAATAAATATTTTATTATTCTAAAATATTCGAATTTAAAATTATTCAAAAATGTGTAGTTTAATCTTTTGGTTTTTTTATTTAAATTTCGTATTTCATATATATAAAATACATTTGTGAAGATATTTTTATTAGAAATAAACACAAAATTTTTTTTAAGCAAGTTTTACGTAAAAATTAATTTTATCATTCAAATTCATGGTCATATATTAAGGTCTGGAAATTATAGTTGTTACTCAGTTTTCAGTTTAATTGTATTAAATATGGTACTATCTTTGTTTTTCTTATGGAAGTAGAGTGAGAAATAGTCACTTGATGGAATAAATTATACGCTTTTTTACTTTAAGCACATGTGCACATATATTTTTATATTGTTTCGTCAAATTATTTTTAATTTTATTTGGTACTCAAAATTAACTTTAATTAATTAATTCTTATTTACTTAAAATTAGTCATTTATACATAATAATATAATAAAAGAAAATTCAACCGAGCGACGTTAGGAGTGAAAAACTTGAATATAATTAATATCTATTAACGTAAAATCCATTAAATTGTGTAACAATTTTCAACAGTTGATAAATATAATGTAAATCATATAATATATATATATCAATTTTAAATTACTAATAATTAATTTAAAACTCAAAAGTAACTGGCCTGTTGAAAATAATGACGTCTTTCCAGTACGTCATTGAAAGATGTCTTTGAAGACGTCTTTGGTCGTGTCTTAGATTGGAACAAAATAAGACGTTATTTTTTCAATGTTCCGGAAATATAGTAACCAAATTACTTCTTTTTTATAAGTAAAATAACTTTCAAGACGTATTTTTCCAATAAATACTCATAATAAAAGACGTAAATTTTCAAAAACAAATTTTTCTTTTAAAACGAATGACGTCTTCCCTGTTGAAAATAATGACGTCTTTCTAAGACGTCTCTGGTCGTGTCTTAGATTTCAACCAAAAAAGACGTCATTTTTCTAATGTTTAGAAAAGTTATTTAACAAATGACGTCTTTTTATTATTTTAAAGACGTATTTTTTTAATAAAAATGACATCTTTTCTTACGAATTTTTATTTATGAAATACGTCTTTGAAATTATAAAAAGACGTTATTTGTTAACTAGCTTTTCTAAACATTGGAAAAGTGACGTCTTTTTTGTTCCAATTTAAGGCACAACCAAAGACGTCTTTCAAAGACGTACTGGAAAGACGTCATTATTTTCAACAGGGTATTTTAAAACGGTATATGGAAGATAAACATGTATCGTTTTATTCCTTAAATATCACGAATTAAAATATTAATTATTAGTAATTTTGAAGTGTTATATATGATGTAAATAATTCTATATTTAACAATTTTCAATTTTAGTAACAGGAAATGCCGCCCGAGAAGATATTAATAATTACATTTTCTGCGAAATATTGTCCTTAAATCGAGTAGGTGAAATATCAGTCTTAGTACCAAAAAAGACACTAAGCATCGCAAATTCATGCTCTCACTTCATAATATAATAGTACCAACATTGATCCCTAAAATTCAAGCTATAGTACTAATTGAAATTATATCGCCACTCTTTTTTAAAGTACCTTAGTACATAAATTAGATATACTTGATTTAGAACCTATTTTAACAATACTTTCCTTTCTCCGTACAGTTAGTTCTAGTAAATGTCAAATACTGTTTACGATTATTTCATGGTTCGTGATTGAAACACGTGATTAAAAAGAATGAATTCCTATTATATTTTTTCATTGATTCTAATGCAATTTAGTAGAACAAATTCTTAATTCATCATGATATAATTTGTATTTAAACAATTTTTATGCACATTGTAACTTTAATTAATCTTTTTTTATAAAAATATAAAAATTTAATTTATAACAAAACTACAATATCAAAATTCATAAGTTGTAGCAATTCTTTTTTATTTTAAAATTGGCTAATTTATACATAATAATATAATATATGAAAATTCAACCAAGCGACGTTAGGAGCGAGGTATTTTTTGCTAGTAAATAATTATTGTTAAAACCCAACAACCGAAGTGAATTCGGCTGTAACAATAGTATCATAATTATTCAAATACGCCTAATATGAAATAATACCTGAAGTTAATTTTCCTGATTTAGAAGCCATTGCATAAATATTAGCTGATCTGAACAACTCTTGTGATACAACTGGCCCAAATTTACCAGTTTTTTCTTGAAGAACGATAAAAAGAGGGAAAAGAAGTCACCAGATAATGTTGGTTGTATTGTATAGCTATGAGCCGTAGCAGCTACAGATTGCACCAAGCATCCTACTTGCCTTTTCCCTTTGATTGCTAATATACAGCCAGAATGGGCTTCTAATTGAAATCCATTTCGATCTAAATTATAAACATTTTCTATTCCTTTTTCTTTAATAAGATTTTTCACTTCAATAACAAATTCTTCAGCTTTTTTTGTAAATAATCTGTTCCTTTTATTGTTTTTTTGGTAATAAATTTATTAATTTTTTTCCAACAATTCTATTATATATGGACTCTCTTAAAATTTTTTACCCAATGTTTTGATGATTTGAAACGAAAATCTTTATGACCAATATCCTTTTGTACTTGCAGGGCCCATTTCTGTAAATCTATATCATGGATAATATGTCCAGCATCAACAGCAGCTTTGAAATTTTCTAACACAAATGAACAAATTCTAGCTATTTTTTCTCTATAAGTTCCGCCTTTATTTAAAGTTTTTGCCCAACGTTTTAATTGTGTTATTAATGTTACCTTTCAAAATCTATTTTGTACGGTTTTCAAATTTAAATTTTTATTAACACCGCTCCTCTAAAACTCTACTGCTCTTGCTTTATAAGCATGATCTGATTCTTCAACGTCTGATGTGCACTGCTAAAAACTTTCATCTGTAATACTATCTCTTTCATCTTCTACAACCTGCATTTGAATAGCTTTATAAGGTTCTGCAAAATTAAGAGTTTCATCCTTAACAACTTCAAATTCATTAAATTCATGCGTAGAGATTTATAAAAGTTGTTCAATATGCTGTTTAAATCTCTTTCTGGCTGTGTTATTGGAGTTTCTTCCAAATTAAGTGCCTGAAATGTTATTAGAAGCAAGTTTAATATGTTCATGGGATTGGCCATCATATTATTTCACTCTAATGACTTAATACTGTAAAATATAAAACTGTTCTTGTTGTTTTTATACTGTTATATTCAACACGTTGAAGTACACTTTTAAACTCAAAGAAACATAAAGTAGAACTGACCAAAGTAATTAAAAATGCTGATTTCAGTGCTTTCACAAGTTGGAGAATTACAAATAAAAATAAATTTATCACAGATAACTAATATCAACAGGTTAATAGCATTATTATTAGCATATGATACATAGTAAATACTATTATTAAATGTTATTGAATATGTAGATATACTTACTTTATTTAAAATGTATTTCAATAACATATCATTATATGTGTTTTAAAATTTTAATGTGATATGTATAAACATATATTTGGAAAATTTTGAAAATACAAATAACTCCTATAATTTTTGTATAAGATTTCCTATAAGGTTTACGTATGAATGCACTTTTAATGAAGACTGTATTTTTTTTATTTTTGGCATGATACAAATTTTAAGAATCCTGAAATATGTCATTGTTTAAAATTATCTAATCTCGTTAAAAACTGTTAGAACGCTTTATAAATTAATAGTTTAAAATTATAGAATTTTAAAATAAATCATCAAAAAAACTCTACAAATAAATGGAAAAGAAAACAGGAAATAAATGTTTTAATTTTATATCGCTTACCTAACATTTTAAAATGGAAAAATTATTTATGAATATAATTATATTCATGGATATAATTATATTTACGGATGAAATAAAAAAATAACCTCAAGGGTAAAACAATCAAGAAAAAAAATTTTCTCTTCGTAAATCTCGAAACACGTCGACTTTAATTTTTTATTTTCTTGATGATAGTGCAATTTTTAACCAAATCTAGCCGATTTGATCGATTTTATATTGAAAAAATAGCGAAAAATTGCACATGCACCCCTAAAAAAATAGGCGTTGATACCCTTTGGGGTAAAAGTTATGCCTATAGTAGCGTCTTTTTATAATAAAGAATTTGGCGTTGGTTTTATTTAAAAACTCCTAATAGTTTTTGAGATATTAGAAAAAACCTGTTTTTGGGGGCAAACTTCAGAGGTGTATTTCACCCCTTAAATCAACGAGTTAGCACGTAAGAAGAACACATGTCTAATATCTTCGGTGAGGTACACCTGGGGACCCTTCCTTGTTGAAAATTTTTTTTTTAAATTAGTCAAAATTTTTACTAAGACCAAATTATCTAAAAAATTTCTAATTTCAAAATTTTCAAAAATTTTCAAAAACTGCTCTAAATTGACTAAACATGGTTTAAAACGTGTGAAAACCAACAAAATCGTTACATGATGTTTTGGTATGATATATCACCTGACAAATCAGGTGATTTATCAACTGATTTTTTTTAATAAGGTAAAATATTTAAATAATAATTTAATTTTTATAAATACAACTTTGACTTATTACTATCAACTATATATACACAAAGTTTAAGAGTCGGCCGTATACCTTTGACCTCGTCTAATCTAAAGAGTATAGCCGAATAAGCATATAAAAATGGCCTTAAGAGGAGGTCACGTATCTCTGTACTTTTCTAATCAAAGAAATGATTTTTTTACAAAAACTAATAACTTTATCAAAAAATGAAGAGAAAGCCGCATCTTGTATCAAAAAAGCAATATTTTCTTTGATAAGAAAAAATTAATTTTATTGCTTCATTCTCAAGAAAACCTTGAAAAACCAAATTGTCCACCCTAACCTCTATGATTTAAGTTTTTCAAGGTTTTCTTGAAAACGAAGCAATGAAATTAATTCTTTCTTATCAATGAAAATATTGCTTTTTTTTATTACGAGATGCGGCTTTCTCTTCATTTTTTGCTAAAGTTGTTAGTTTGTGTAAAAAACTCAATTCTTTGATTAGAAAAGGACAGAGATACGTGACCTCCTCTTAACTCGTATTTCCCTGAAACTTTGCTTATTTTTTTGTCTTATCAAAAAACTAGAATCCTGAAAGTTTCAGATCTCTATGGTCAAAATTGGCTTCATAAATATCAATAAATCGTCATAATCAAAACCTGTTTTTCGGTTTTTTTGCTATAATTAGGTGAATTCTTAATGCATATTCAAAATTCGAAATCGAGGTAAAAGAGGACGATAAAACGCATATATTTAGTAACTATAGGTAACCTTACGAGTCTCAAACATAACCTAAAAATAAATTTGAAAATTTCAAAATGGCCTGTACATTAATGGTATGAATGCATATTTATTTTTGACTTTTAGAAACTTTACATTTCATAAAATCTATCATTCATTTATCTTGCAGATTTTGGTAGGAATGGTGGAAAGTACCTGAAATATCAAAAAACTTAAAATTTCAAAGATTTATGGCGTTTTAGAGGCTTAATTGCATTCTAATCATAAAAATAACACCACATACACGTTCAGCAACCAAAAAATCTCTTAAATATCGATATTTAGTCGGATTTATATCATATTCATCCATAAAATACGAGAGTAAGCTTAAAAAAATCATCTTTCGACCAAAAAGACTCCTGTAGTCTTTTTATTATCATCCTAAACTATAAGTTCACCACTTCTTTTTCAAAGTAACCTTAAAAATTTATTCACTGACCAATAACCTCCTTGATACTGATTGTTAATCTTATTCAGTACGATTTTTGGCCGAAAGATATGAAATTAACCTCAAAATATTCACTTAGTGACTAAAAGTGACCTCAACTATCATTTTTCTGTCGTATTCAAAACAACATATTTGACAAAAAAATATATTGGAGGATTTTAAGAACTTCTCACAGCGATTGTTTATATTGTTCTGTGCGATATTTTGTCAAGTACCACGAAAATATCGCAAAATAATGCGCCAAATAACTTACCAATTTTTTATTCGCTTACTATTTGTTATTCATTATTTTTCTTTATAGTTCAGTTAAATTCAGCTTTTAATTTTAAAAATAATTATTTAATAATATTTTGATAATAAAATATTTTTAAAAAAATTTTGAAGAAAAAAATTGTGTGTACGGAGGTTTGAACCCACGATCAAAACAAAAAATAATACATGCTTCTCAAACCCTCCACAAGTTCAATCACATTTAAATTTTAACTTAAATGATTTTGATTCTCTCATATTTTCATATATTACGTTCTTTAATTAAGGGTATGGGTTCAAACCTGGGTACACACAATTTTTTTCTGCAAAATTTTTTAAAAATATTTTATTACCAAATCATTATTAAATTATTTTTAAAATAAGTAACTAAATTCAACTGAATTATAAAGAAAAATAATAAATAACAAATAGTAAGCAAATAAGAAATTAGTAATTTAAAAATTAACAGTTTTTTTAATAATTAAGAGACTGCTGTATACCGACACAGATACCTGTTTTACCGACTCTATTTAAAATTTATTTTTTATAAAAACTAGTTACTGGAGGTAGAAATTAAAAGATGGTTTCGATGCGTATAATAAATAGCAATATTTTCTCTGATGAGAATAAATTAATTTTATCGCTTGGTTTTCTAGAAAAGTTGGAATAACTTGAAAATCGTATTTTCTGTCTCCAATCTCTAATTTCATAAGTTATTCCAACTTTTCTCGAAAATGAAGCGATAAAATTAACCTATCTTCATAAAAGAAAGTATCAATTTTCATTATACAAATTGAAACTATCTCTTCATTTCTGCCTTTATCTGTTAGTTTTTGGAAAATAAATAATTTTGTAATCAGAAAAGGACAGAGAGATACGGCGGCCTCTTCAATCATATTTCAAATTTAATAAAGATAATATTTTTTTCGTTATCAACTAAAATAGCAGACTAATTTATTTTCAGTTTCAGATTGCCTAAATGTGCATATTTTTGTAAATTACTGTTACGTTCGTGTAATATGCAATCATTATCTTTATTTTTTAATTCGAACAGTTACTACCGTAAAGAACGGGATTCTTATCAGGGCATGATTTTCATTATATAATCAGAAACTACATCTTCTACGGTAACACTAACAAATATAAACTACAAAGCTGTCCCGCCCAGCATGAAATGTTTTGAAATATTTTGAAAATATTTCAAACGTTTTATACTGTGTGGGACTCACCTGCTTGCTTGTACTCCAATACAAGCTCGGCTCGCTAATATATCTTTGAAATAGTAAAATATTTTAGTAATATTACATTACGATTTTGATGTTAATTACTTTTAAATCATGCTGTAGCACAACATGAAATATTTTTGCTGGCTAGGTGCATTATTTGGCGATATTTTGGTGGTGCTCGACAAAACATCGCACTGAACAATATAAACAATCTCAGTAAGAAGCTCTTAGAATCCATCAATATGTTTTTGAGATTATTTCAAAGAAATCATAGAAAGAATTGTTTCGAATACGTCAGAAAAATGATAGTTGAGGTCATTTTTAGTCACTATATGCATTTTTTGAAGTAAATTTATATCTTTCAGCCAAAAATTGTACTGAATAAGATTAAAAATCAGTACCTAGTAAGTTAATCGTCAGTGAATAAATTTTGAAGGTTACTTTGAAGATAACGTGGTAAAATTATAGTTTAAGATGGTATTAAAAAGATTACAGGAGTCTTTTTGGTCGAAAAACGATTTTTTTAAGCTTATTCTCGTATTTTATGGACGCATCTTATATAAATCCGACTGAATATCGATATTTTGGAGATTTTTTGGTCGCTGAACGTGTATTTGGTGTTATTTTCATGATAAGAATGCAATAGAGCCTTTAAAATACTATAAATCTATAAAATTTTCAGTTTTTTGATATTTAAGGTACTTTCCACCATTCCTACAAAAATCTGCAAGAAAAATGAATGATAGATTTTATGAAAAGTAAAGTTTCTAAAAGTCAAAAATAAATATGCATTCATACCATTAATGTACAGGCCATTTTGAAATTTTCAAATTTATTTTTAGGTTATGTTTGAGACTCGTAAGGTTTCCTATAGTCACTAAATATATGCGTTTTATCGTCCTCTTTTACCCCGATTTAGAATTTTGGAGAACCATTGGAAATTCACTTAATTATAACGAAAAAACAAAAAAAAAAACACGTTTTTTGAGGTTATGAAGCCAATTTTAAGTCTAGGGATCTGAAACTTTCAGGATCTTAGTTTTTTGACAAGACAAAAGAATAAGCAAAGTTTCAGAAAAATCCGAGTTAAGGCCATTTTGACATGCTTATTCGGCTATACTCTTTTCGTTATAATTAATAAATTAAATATGTATATACAAATGTAGGGGCTGAGTGCTGTAGAGCAAAAAACGAGCAACGGATTCTATTCTATAAAAAAATATAAAATTTTCATTATTTTCCGAGTATAGTCCGAAACGGAAGAAATGAAGTCAAGTTCAACTGTTTTTTCCGTTTCGGACTATACTCGGAAAATAATGAAAATTTTATTTTTTTTTATAGAATAGAATCCGTTGCTCGTTTTTTGCTCTACAGCACTCAGTCCCTACATTTATATATACATATTTAATTTATTAATTATAACGAAAATTTAGATTAGGCAAGGACAAAGCTATACAGCCGACTCTTAAACTTACATGCGTTCTTCATTCATATAATGTTTTATTCGGTAATTAGTATACACACTTTTATTTTATTTATCACTGTATCGTTGCGATGCTAATTAGTGATGAATGTTTTTAAAAGGCCGTCGGGACTTTTTGCTGCATGTGGATGCTGCGGTCAGGTGAGAAAAAAATGTAAAATATTTTAACACAGCGATTTACAATTTACTGAAACAATAATATACCTTTAGTGTTGTAAATAACTCTAGCCATATATATGTAAAATAATTATTAATGCTAATCTTATTTGAAAAGTCTAAAATATTTTTGTAAAGTGAATGATGCAGCGCGAGATAGAGCCGGCGTGTGCATATGTATTCATCATTCTTTAGTATTACTTTCTCTGTCTAACTAAGGAAAAATACACATGTTTACATCAGCTCTACATATATAATGGAGAAAATATACTAAAAAGTATTCTATCGACAAAAAGTGCCTTAAATCGAGCGGGCAAGATTTGATTACAGACAGACAGACAGACAGACAGACAGACAGACGTGAAAGCAAGCTTAATAAAAGCGTGTGAAAAATTACGTTTAAATCTATGATTTAGAAGCAATCGAGAGAAATAATATGTAAAAGATTGTATTTATCAAATTATTTATTTAAGCAAAATGAGTTTCTATGAAAGCTATCTGAACGACATAAGCAAAACAATGCAGATTTAACCTAATTGTGCATAACTTCACAATTTGCTTAAGCATGATTTGTGGCCACAGTTTGGAGGTAATTTATTGTTTAATGGTAATATAATTGAAAGATTTGTTCACAACAAATAAATTTATTGTAAATTAAACCCGAGAAATATAGATTTATTGTAGAAAAAGATAATTTCCGAGAAAAATATCAATTATATTTCCATCAACCAATGAATTACCTCCAAACTCTAACTGCAAATCATGCTCAACCAAATTGTGTAGTTGTAGAAAAGCTGGTCCATCGTGCATATTATTTTGTTCATATCGTTCAAATAGACTTTGTAAAGACCCATCTGATTTGAATAAATAGTTTGATAAATATAATCCTTCACATATAATTTCTCTTTATTGCTTAGATTTAAACGTAATTTTTTCATGTAAATAACATTTCAAATTATTTATTTTATATTTTATTTTTATTTTATATACTTATGTATATTTATTTTATATATTTACTTTATATACAATTAATTACCATGAAAATCATGGAAATCCTAGGATCAAACGACTTTTGGTAATCATTTATAAATAATTTTTATAATTAATCCAATATAAAACTAATATATTTATTAAACTGCTTATAAATTTTACCTTTACAACTAATAAAATAAAAGTTAATAATATTTATGAGCATTTTTAGGAAAATGTCAGTCTTATAATTATTGTATAAGCCCCACTTCATTCCAAGATTACTGATCGTCATAGTAGTTTTTAAAATGTTTTTCATTATACTTTTTATAAATATATTTTCTGCGTGTGATTATATAATGATCAAATTTTAATACATTAATTGTTATTTTAGAAAATCAATAAATAAATTACGTGAAAAATGGTTTTTGGAACAAGAAAATCTATGTTCTTTTAAGTAGGGGAAGAGGTTCGGTAGTGGGCATGGTTTGGTTGTGAACACCCCTGCGTTTCTGTTGACAGAAAGCAGATGAGGTTTTTCTGACAAATGTCATTTATGTATTATGGCAGCACGTTTTTTTTATGCCAAATATCGAAATGAACAAACGCGTCTGCTTCGTGCTGTAAGCAAATTAATTTTTCTCTGCTTGAAAAAAAATCACAAAAATTTATTTATACTTATGTATACTTTTTCAAAAGAATTACAAATCAAAGTGAATCAATGAAGCTGAGTGTAATGCACATTTATTCAGTAGGAATTTATTCCTACTTTGTGATGCAATATGGATTACAACCAATATCTTAACACCAACAATTTTGCATGATTGTCCACTACCGAACCAAAATCTTTTTTGGTTCGGTTGTGGGCATTTCACAAAATAACCAAAAAAAATTATTCTATTTGACGGAATCGATTATGTCCCTTCGTTGGTAGTTAGCTAAGGTCTTCATCTTTCTATAGACACCTATACGTCCAAAAAATATACAATTGGTGAAAAGTTATGGGCCAAAAACAAAAGGGTGCCCACAACCGAATCCTTTCCCATATTTATTTCTTCACTTGGGAACCTTGATGAATCAATTTAATATCTAAAAATACATAAATAAGACATCAAGTTTCCTTCTGGACCTCAAAATGCATACTCAACCCATAGCTAGCGCCCAGACTAATGATTTTATGTTATTGAGTTCTCACAAAACCAAAATATCACCAGGGATCAAGCTATATCATTTTAAAATAGAAAAATAAATTGTCAGAATTATTAAAAACCTCAGGCGATTCACATGAAAATATCGTCAAAATTCAAGTAAGATTTTGTGTTTGAATTTTATAATCAACTCTTCATTAGATTTATACAAAGTTTGTATGGGATGAATCTATGCGAGATCTCATTTGAATCTGATTAAAACGAAATCTCATAATAAACTGATAATAAAATTCAGACATGTGATCTGGAATTCTCTCGAAAATTTTATTTAATAGTGGAATTAAATGAAAACACTAAGGTACGAAATGATTGAGTTATTACGGTTCCTCCCAAACTGACGGCATGTGATTGCTCTGTGCGTTCTGGTATATTTTTAAAATGAGTGTGTAGCTTGCCATCTATGAATACTGCGTGATCGATAGCTTATGAAGTTTGTTCAGGTTGAGTTTGCCATCTATTACGACTGGGTTATCGATGGCTTGGGAAGTAAGACTTTTTCTGGTTCTTTAACCATTGATACTGCATCAATAATAGATGACGAACTACATACAAATTATAAAAATTCACCAGAAACTTGGAATAATCACCCTCAGCAATATGTCTTAGGTTTTGAACCGATTCTAGATATTATCTCATATTTACTCTTAGTTTGGATTAATAATGGAGTATTTAAAAAGATTCGATTCTTTACAATATTTAATAATATCTGATCAGATATCTGGTACAGGAACAAATTTTCTACTTTATTTTAATAATTATGAAAAAATGGAAATATAAATCATTATGGAAGTCATCTGCACATTGGCCAATATAGTAACCCTTAGATCTATGGACACACACACTCACGTATGTATATGGCACGCGCAAGTGCCACGAGCAACTTGCGGCGTGCAAGCGAGCGACATAGAGCACCAACTAAGCGCCACAAGCTAAGCACGGCTCTAGCGAGCAGGCGAACGTCAGACCGTTCTCGGCCATCTAACAGATAAGTTCTTCTGCCTCTGGTATTCTCAGGCACTCAAACTTTGTAATTTGGATCAGAGAATAAAGACCTGTATATATCCAATTACAATTTGGCATTTTCATATCTCGACTTCCTCATCCTCGTTGCCCAGGAAGCAGCATTGGTGACCTCGTTTGCTGTTGGAAAAGAAAGAGCAGCGCGGCCTAGCAGCGATGCGAAGCAATGAGGCAATCATTTTGAACGCGGAGACTCTTTAATAAAAGTTAGAAATTATATTTCCGCGTGTCGCGTTATAAGCAGGTAGATACTGAAATCTCTTTTGTTATTAATTATAATTATAACATTCTCTTTTCTTTTTTTTAAATAAATTGCTTAGTGCGGCAAAGCAAATAAATAGTAACTAAATAAATAGTAAAATAGTATAAAATGGCCGTTTCACTTAAAAAAAAAAAAATAACATAAAAAATACAAAATTAGTTAATTTAACGTAAAGAATAGAAAAAAAAATAAGTGAGAAGCTGGAACTCTCTCCAGGTGTGCGCGCAAGGGTTTTGTTGGGCATTTTCTTTGTTTTTTGGGTTTGAGCGTTTCAGGACGGACGAGAGTGTAACCATTCCCATAGACGCGTTCCCTATAGTAGCACATAATCTGAAAACTTGAGGTTGCTCAAAGGTCAATAAAGCCTAGTAGGTTTTTTATATATTCAGCGTAATTAATGCGCGCACAGACTGGAGGGAGCGATAAACAATAAATTTCTCTCCAAAAATACCCAAGACAAAATAATATATTTATTTATATATATATATATATGCTTATAGAAATGATAAGCCTTATGTAAAAATTCGTAACTCGATTGTGCGGGAATTTTCGAGAAGAAATGCAGTAAATTCTAGAATCGTTAGGAAGGGAAAATCAAATTTATAAGAACAAAGAACGTCAAGGTGGTTTGAGATCAATGCTATCTGCGCAAGAACATAAATAATTCGTGTTAAAGTTAAAGTAAAATAAAGTAAACTTAATACAAACAAGACCTTAAGGAATAATTTTAAAAACATTGTTTATATTTCAAAATGCTAAATAAAATTTGAAAATGATGTTTGATCAAGCGCACACAACATAAAACTTAAAAAGTTTCTCTTGCACTGAAAAAAAGCCTCAGATCCAAGATCTGACTCTCAAAGTGGACTGCAGACTAGCTGAAATCCACCTGTGGGACTTCATCCAGATGCATTGAACTCAATGCATGACCAGAACGAATGCTGTAGTTTAAGCGCCAGCGAAGAACATCATGAACAACAGGCAAGAGTATGAATTTAAAAAGCCTGTCATTCCCCATCATAATAAGCCTGTTAAAGAATTGTTTATATATGGCATGCCTATTAATCCAGGTCGAAAGAGGTTAGAGGAGTCACTTAGGTCCTGCAGTCAACAAGATTTTAAAATAAAGAAAATTAAAACTAATGGAGAGAAGACATGCGCCGAAATTTTCTGCCTTACTCTTGCATCCTCGGTGAAAATGCAATGTGATGCATTATTAAAAAACATCTGCTCCAGTCTAAAAGATGAAAAAAAATACGGTTTTAACGTGCAGCTTCATCAACGAGCTGTTACCAGCACCAGTCAAGAAGTGAACCGATGGAAGTGAACGTAATGGGAGCTAATTCACCTCGAGCTGTTACAGCTCTGCGCAATGCATCTGTTATCAGACAAATTACCAGCTTTTTGAACTTCAAAAGCATATGTAATCTGTTTTCGGCACTGAAGAGAATATGGGAGGTGTGTAACAAGCTGGGAATGATTGAACTGTATATGGACGATCGCATGTATGAAGGAGAAAGAGAGCTGGATATGTTATTTAAGGATGCTAGACAATTTAAGTTCTTAAATACTGTTACGCAAGGATGCACGTGGAAAATAAATGTTTCCACAATCAGAGAAGTATCAAGGCTTCAGAGATAAGGAAAGGAGAAAAAAGAAAATATGGAATGTATTGACTTGACTGGCACAGTCATATCAAGACAGGTCCTGGCGGAATCATCTGACGAATTATTCTTTGAAAAACTTTAAGTATCAAAGGTTAAGTCTAGTTTTGACTCTGATGTGCCTATGGAAGCTGCTAGAAGAGGCAGAATTTGTAAACTGTGAGAACGTGAGTTCAAAGTTTCTCAAGAACGAAAGGTTTAGCAGCTTAAGAATCCTGAATTCGGATGATTGTAAAATTTTACTTATAGCCCATCTATATAAGTTCTTAGAAGCTAATGCAACACTTAGGGAACTTTACCTCCACAATGCAAACAGTATCGACGTGAATATGCACATCTGGAGGGCATTAGAAGCTGTGTTCAATGGTAATAATGTAGAAGCAACTCTAAGTGCATTCATTAAGCTGCTTGCCACTTACAAATATTCAATTAACGCCAAATTTAAAATTTAAGATTTGCTTTAATTAAGCTGTTTTTCTAATTTTGGAAATCATTATTTTGAGATAGTGGAATTCAAACAAGGTTGGAATTCCACTAGCGCCACATGTCGGTAAACAGCAGCTCTCGAGTTTTGAATATATGTTTTCCTGATTCCGGGCAACATATGTCCTAAACGGTCGTCCTAAATCGAAGGACGAGGCATATACTCAATGTTTGCGTCACATATAAGCTAATGTCGCGCGGGTGCTTTTCAAAAGCGGACAACATACGTTCTAAATCAAAAGGGCACGTGGTGGCTCGCCGTTAGAGCATCATGTATCCGCAAGAGGGCATGGTTCACGCTAACTTTTTTTCAGTGTACTTAGGTGGTTCAGGGAGATTTCAATACTAATCTGTGTTCTGAATATGCTGATTCTGTGTTCTCTAAGAGCCTTATTAAGAAAAATGCACTCTTTTCTGTGCCGTATGGACCTACACATCATACCTATTCCTCTGATACGTGGCTCGACTTATGCCTTGTTGATGTCAATGACTTACAGCTTGACTATTGGAAGACTGATGAACCATTTATTGACGGACATGACTTCATCGCTGCGACTGTGAAGTCGTCTCTCTCTAGGCCGGTACTTAATGATTTTATTTATCGTGATTGTGAAGCGGTTGACGAAACTGCCCTTCTTGATTATTTTCGCTCGTTGAATTGTGCAATGTGTAGCGGTGATTCTTCTCTTTTAGCTCGCCTTGAATGTCTTTACACTTATCTTATTGAGGCTATCTCACGGTATGTGCCTGTTAGGCGTATTCGACAAAGCAAGAGTCATCGTCCGTGGTTTACTTCTGAGCATCACTGTTTAATCTGTGAGAGAAATCAACTCTACAGACGCTTTAAACGTACTAGACTGCATGCTGATTTTCTGTATTACAGAGCTGCTCGTGATCAGGCTCATGCATGCATTGAATCAGTTAAATTACTGTACTACCACGACAGACTATCCAAGATTACTGACGCACGACAGATTTGAAAGGAACTCAGGAACCTTAGCATATGTTCCAGCAGTAGTGACTCTCGACATCTTTTTTCAATAAATGATCTGAATCGATATTTTAGTGGTGTTGTGTTTGATCCTGTGGTCCCCTCCATCTCTGATTACATGAATGCACTTGCTCTGGATGAACCACTTAAACCTATGTTTAAGTTTAATGCAATTACTTTGGAGTAGGTATGGATGGCTGTTTGTCATTCAGCTTCACAGGCCAGAGGGTTCGACGCTGTTCCCCAATCTATCATTCGCGCGGCCTTTCTGGTTATTGGGCCTTTATTGTGTCGTATTTATAACAACTCATTGCGCAAGTCCTTATTTCCTTCGTGCTGAAAGATCTTGCTGGTTACTGCAATCAACAAGATCTCTTCTCCTCAGGTTTTTAGTGACATTAGGCCGATTTCTTTGTTATCTTTCATGTCCAAGATTCTTGAACGTCTAGTCTATAATCAACTCTACTACTACTTGTCTATGCGACAGCTACTAGACCCTCATCATGGCTGCTATTTTTTATGCCGATTTGCGGCACCTTATTTATGCTGATGATTTTCAGGTTTACATTCATTTTCCAATTGCCAAGTTAGTTTCTGTTACTGCTCTCATTAGTGATCGAGCTGTCGGTATTGTTAACTGGGCGACGAAAAATCATCTAAAATTAAATGTGAATAAAACAAAAGCTATTATTATTGGATGTCAATATGCTGCCCTCATTACATATCACTGGTGTGCCAATAAATGGTGATCTTATTAAGTATGAATCTTATGTTCGTAGTCTCGGTGTATGGCTTGATAGTAAGTTGAATTGGAAGGATCAAATTGCCCATATGTGCAGTGAGAGCCATTTGTTGCTCTATCGATTAAATCATTTTCGAAAAAGTACCACCATGGCACTATGTAAGCATCTTATTCGTTCCTTACTGTTTCCTTTGCTTTATTACTGCAGTCTGGTCTATATTGACCTTTCCGCTGAACTCAATCTAAGGCTTAAAAGGGTCGTAAACTCTAGTAATCGTCACATCTATGGTGTGAATAGGCAAGAGCACATTTTTGTTTATAGGTTCTCTCTAAGCTGGTAGCCACTTTGGGTAGAAGAAACTACTTAAGAAGGGGCCGAACTATCTGTCTTTGTCTAATAGCGTTTTTCATCATTTATGTAAACACTATCCGGTATAACAAGAAAAAAATAGCAGCCCCCGCTAGATATTAGTATAATAAGTAAATTTTGTAATAACAACCAAATTTTTTCACTGCGTAGTTTTTGAATAATTAGAGACCTACCAGAAAAAGATAGGTTATATTCTAGATTGCTAGTAGGTCTCTAATTAGTCAAAAACTATGCGGTAAAAAATTTGGTTGTTATTACAAAATTTACTAATTATACTAATATCTAGCGGGGGCTGCTATTTTTTTCTTGTTATACCGGATAGTGTTTACATAAATGATGGAAAACGCTATTAGACAAAGACAGATAGTTCGGCCCCTTCTTAAGTACTACCTTCTCCGAGCTAAACTACAATTATCTATCTCTCTCTCTTTGATATGTATGTCTATACATACATTCATAATATATACACATGTACACCAAAATCGGCATAAAATATATATATTTATATGTATATATATATATATATATATATATATATATATATATATATATATATATATATATATACAAATCATATGCAAATGATATGGAAATGATGGACAAATAAACCATGCGTAAGAATCGGTTATTATATTTTTAATATAATATATATTTATTTTGGTTACATTACATTACCAAGATATCGAATCAATAAATATAAAGAATTAGTGATACAAAAATGATAAAAAGTAAGCTCAAAACATGAGAAGAAGTAAAACTATTCTACTTCTTACGATTAGGTGTTTTTGACATTCATTGTTAATACGCCCAAGTTGCGTATATATCTAAGAACAACTGTGTATATATATCTCTCTATATTATATAGTTGTAAGGAAAATTTCTACGACTAAGGTCCTTCCCTTCTCTTTTTTTCCTCGTCCTCTTACCTAATTTTGATCCTCTTTTTTTCCCTTTTTTCCATTATTTTTACGTTATTTTAGGTCATTTTTACTCCTCCTCAGGTAAATCCTCAAATTTTACCTTTTTTTTTGTATTATTTTACGTTATTTTACGTTTTTGTTGCTCTTCCTTAGCTGCTCCTTAGCTCATCCTCTTTGATCCTCAATTTCATTCAAATCCCATCATTTAAAAAGCTTGTTGCTAATTTTTATTGTTTGCACCTATTGTTACCTCGTACCACTTGTAACAAGGATAAAAAATTACTCGTATACTATGATATAGTATACGCATATATCCAATTTCGTTGTGAGACGGAGAGAGTCTGTGCTAATTTTTATTATTTGCACCTACTGTTTTTACTTTAAATATATAGAACAAACATATTAAGTTAATAATTTTTATGATGAATTTTATAAAATGTACAATTATTGCTTAAAAGAATAAATGACTTAGGTAATTGTAAAGACTCCACGAACAGTAAAAATTATATGGATGAATTAGAGTTTGCAGGCTATACTGTTCAATTACTTTATTATTTAATACAGCAACATTTCTACCTTACAATTGAAGGTCCCTTTCAAGCTAAATGTCGTAATAATAATATAAAACAACAACTACATGGTTGTTGTTTTATATTATTATTACGCCATTTAGTTTGAAAAGGACCTTCAATTGTAAGGTAGAAACGTTGCTGTATTAAATAATAAAGTAATTGAACAGTATAGCCTGCAAACTCTAATTCATCCAAGAATAAATGACATCAAACATGGTAAAATGGAAATTTCGCAAGCCCCCTGTGCGCAAGCACGCCAACCTCCACTACTAATTATTTTGTTGAAGATTTTAATAAAAATAAAGAAAATAATGCTTCATTTGAACTTAATAATATTTTTATTAATGAATATATGTCTTGTAAAGATTTTGGTTTACCTGAACCAAAAATAAATTTAATTACTTTGAACAATAATCATCATGATGAAATGGAAAGCAAAAAAAATTTTTAATTAATGTATAATAAATTAAACGATGAACAAAAATTAATTTTTGAAATTTTAACTGAAAAAGATAATAAGAAAATATATTTTATTGATGGTCCTGGAGGAACAGGAAAAACTTTTTTATATAAGACTTTAATATTTTATTTTATATCAATTAATAAACAAATTTTGTCTATGGCTTGGACTGGTATTGCATCTACTTTATTACCTAAGGGAACGACAAGTCATAAGACTTTTAGATTACCTTTAAATTTAAATACAATTGAAAATGCATTTTTAGAATTACAATCAGATAAAAAAAATTAAGAGAAGCTGATATAATATTATGGGATGAAGCATCAATGATTCCAAAAAAAGCATTAGAAATTGTTAATAATACATTAAAAGATGTTTGTTATAGTAATTTTCTTTTTGGTGGAAAATTAATTATTTTAGGTGGTGATTTTCGACAAATTTCACCAGTTGTTAAACATGGAAATAAAAATTAATTAATTATAGAAGAAACAATAAAAAGTTCATATTTATGGCAATTTTTTAGTATATTAAAATTAACAAAAAATATTCGATCTAAAAATAAAAAATTTGCTTTATTTCTATTACAAATTGGTGATGGCAAAATAAACCCTTTCATAATTCCAAACAAATTACAAACTAACGATATTTGTTCTAAAATTTATTCAAATATTAATAAAAATTGTTGCAAAGAAAAAAATATATTAACTCCTCATAATGAAGATATTAATAATTTAAATAAAGAAGTATTAAATTGATTAAATGGAAAAACTGAAACATATTATAGTATTAATTACGCTACGCATAAATGTGTTGATCAAACTGATGATAACATTTATTTAAATTACCAAATAAAATTTTTAAATAAAATTAAAGAAGGTTTACCACTCCATAAATCAATTTAAAAGTTAATGCTATAGTAATGTTGTTAAGAAATTCAAGTATATCGGAAGGATTATGTAATGGTACACGATTGAAAATTATAAATTTATATAAACATAATATCAACGAAGATAGACGCTTATAGAAGCGTACTCTTAAATGGGAAATTTCTGCCAAAAATGAGTTACCCAGCTACTGAGGGCGCCACTAGATCCCATGTATTTTTATATCTATATATATCAAATTTTTCATATGTATAGATATACAAACAATGTTAAAGTGTTACCCAGCGTATCGGACGAAAAATTTAACCCAGAAGTACGCTTCTATAAACGTCTATCTTCGTTGATAATATTGAAGCTGAAATAATAACAGATGATAAAAGTATAAATGAAGTTTTTATTCCAAAAATTACTTTAAATACAGGAAATAATTCTTCATTACCATTTATTCTTTACAGAAAACAATTTCCAATTATATTAGCATTTGCAATAACTATTAATAAATCACAAGGTCAAAGTTTCGATAATGTAGGCTTATTTATAAGAAGACCATTGTTTTTACATGGTCAATTATACGTTGCTTTGTCAAGATGTAAAACTTTTATTAATATTTATATTCAAAATAATTTAGATGATACATCAAAAATAGATAACATTGTTTGGACGGAAATTTTCAATAAAAATTTATTTAAATTTTTACCATTTTTATTAATTCATTTCATTTAATTTTAACGATTAATTGATTTTTAAATTTCATTTTGTTGTGTAAATTTGATTCACTTAAAGGGTATTTTATTTTTATTTTACTAAAATTAAAGATTTTTTCTTTTGAAAAACTTGTTTTAAATTAAATTGAAAGCTAAAACAGTTTCTGCATAGCTGTCAGAGAGTAATCAGTCGAAAATATCGGAGTAGTAGCTGTTTTGTGAGCCGCGCCACTCATGATGCGATTTTTGTCGGCAAAAGCTAAAAAATTTTTCACTGTGAAGATAAGTGCGTGCGTAGGGCAAGCAATCAGCAAAAGCCACTTCAGTGTCGGGTAGGCAGCTAAGTAAAGAGTAAGTAGACTCTTTCTCTTTCTCTCTCTTTCATATTAGAAAACTGCAATCAATGAAAATGTCAAATAAAGCAAAGGCAGACCCCTAAAAAGTCATTGATGTAAATTATTAAATGTATTATGCTCATTATATTTGATGTAAATTATTAAATGTATTATGCTCATTATATTTGATTTTTTTTAAATATAATAGAAACAGAATAAAATTAAACTTAAATAAAATTATAAATCCCCATACATAAAATATAATTAAAATGTTTCCCAAGTTTTTTATAAAATTATTATTTAATGAAAATTAATGTTTAAACTTAATATTAATAGGAAAAATGAATGTATTTCAATGCCCGCTTTGCGAAAATTCTTATTCTACATCTGAATTTTTAAAAATACATATAAATAGAATTCATATTAAAACTATAAGTTGTAGAACATGTGGCTTATTTATTAAAATTAAAAATATTAGAAGTCATGAAAGAACTCATGAACAAAAAAAGGAATTATGTATTTATTGTAAGAAAAATTTTAATACGAAATCTAATTTAATAAGACGTATATTAGCTAAGCATAGAAAACAAAAATTTACATGCTTTATTTGTAATAAAAAATTTTCAAGAAATGATCATTTAAAAAGGCATTTAAAAAATCATGTAAATAATATTTCACTTGAAAATTCATAATTATAAAATTATTTGTTATAACAATAAAATATTTATTTGCGGTAAAAAAAAATTTGGTTCATAAATTGAAAATTATGATCAGTTTATATAATATAAAAACATTAAAAAAGGTATTATATTTTTTATAATATAAATTTATATTAAAAAATTTTTTTTATTATATTTTTAAAAATTTCAATTTAATATTTTCAATTTTTAAATGTTATACACTATTAACTACAAATATAAATAATTAAAAAATAATTTATTTTTATACAAAATATATGTATGGATTATGTATATATAATTAATATTACGTATAAAAATTCTAAGAAGTATTTTCCAGAAATATTATTTTTTATTTATAAAAGTAAGTAAAACATTATATAAAATTTTATAAACAATTATATTAAATAATTTTACAATATTTACAAAAATTAAAACAAAAAGATAAAAAAAATTCTAATTATATTGACAAAAAAAAACGATAATACATAAAAATTTTTTAAATTTCTGTTTTCAAAATTTTTAGTCCTAATAAAAACAGGTACAATTTTTTTAATATTCTAAATTTATGAATTTAAAAAATTCTTGAATTTCTAAATACTATTTAATAGTAAGTATAAGTAATATTTTTATTATATATTAAATTTAATATACATATTATTTTTAATATTTTATATTTCAGCGAACATATTGAAAAGATGTTATTTTTTATTTTTAATATATAAATAAAAAAATTTTTCTTAAATGTGAGTGGAAATAGGCCTCCTGGGGAAACCACTAAAAAAACGCGCCTACATATATACCTCGGTATTTAAAAATACTAGATGGTATGGAAAATATAAAAATATATTTATAATACAAACTTTATAAATTTAATGATTTAGGTAAAAAAACAAAAATTTATTAATGCTATGGACATTCATAAGATATTAGTATTTATGAAAATTTGTTTTATATAAACAATAAAAACTTTTATTATATAACATCATATAAATAAGGAAAACAAAAATGGGTTTGTAATATTTAAATATATTTTTGAGTATAACTTAATATATTCTAATAATTATATTTTTTACAGTTGATGAAAATAAAAAAGTAAAGATAATGTAACTCAAATAACAAATAGGGGGTTGGCGAGCGGAGCGAGCAGGGGGTACCCCGCTAGTATATATATATATATATATATATATATATATATTAGGGTGTCCCTTATTTCCCAAAGTTTAAAAAACCTTGCTCCCAACCTTTAAATTATTAATGTGTTATTAAATATTAAGAAACATATTGATATATCGCTCTTGAATAGAATTTAACCACCCACGCCTGTTAAAGAATCAATTTGCGAATTTTTTTTCCTACTTTTGAATGTTGTCATTTATTTCACACCCTTAATATTTTTTAATCTTTACCGAACTGTTTAAATAGTTAACTATGCTTATATATAAGCTATCAAAATTCTATTCAGACGCAAAAAAAATTTTTTGGAATAGCTGCAAATTCGAAATGTGGATGAAAAATTACAAAAATATACCTAAAATTCAATATTTTTAATTTTCAATGGCCTTATCGTATAGTTGAGTATTTTGCATTTATATGATATTAAAGTAAAGATAAAGGCCTTTAACTTAATTTTTTTAAAATACATTTGCTACACTAGAACCAGAGATATCTTCATATGATTTAATAAAAATTTGAACCATCAAATTAGTGAATGCGTTAATTTGAATCTACAAATTTTTTTTGCTCTACTTTTGTATGGAAATCTCCTAAAAAGTATCTTCAAAAGAAAACTGGAGGTCTTAAATTTTACTTTTATAAAGAATTCACAATTGTATAATAAAAACTCTTTATTAATGTTTACAAATCATTTTATAATGACAGCTCGCAAAACAATAAATACATCGCTTCGCAACGCAGATTATTTATACTAGTTAAACAAACAACTTTAATACGTTCTAAAATAAGTGAATACAGAGTATATAATATGAATTAATAAATCTTACAGTTTTGGCCTGTCCTGATATTTGTCCATCCTCGGACACATACAAAAATTAATTTTTATTACTCTTCCAAAGCCTCATGTTTTTTGCTTTCCAAACTCCCTTATATTTTTTTTTAATAATTTGAAATCCCTCAATATCTTTTAAAACATATCTATTATTTCTGAGAACTTTTGTTATTTCATGAGGACCTTTGAAACGCGGTAACAATTTTGGTGAATAGCCTAGAGTAGAATCAAAATTTTCCCAAAAAAGAATCAAAACCATCAGTTACAACAAAATTATATTTTTTTGATTTTACTCTTGCATCTAAAATAGATAAGTGATCAATATGTATTAGTTTAAATGGTTTATCTCCTTTCGGAATACAATTAACCAAACCTTCCAATTTTCCTGATAAAGGATTGAATGCAATGCATTTACAACAATTGTGTACATGCTCGGTAATTTTTTCTTCCATATTCGGAAACCAATAGCTTTTTATAATGATTTCAAATGTCTTTTCAGCACATAACTGTCCAAAATCATCGTGATATTTGAAAATTATATTTTTTTCCATATCTTGTGAAACGTAAAAAAACAAAACATCACTTTTTTTATAAACAATACCATTGCGCATCTCAAAAATTTTATCTTCTGATTTTTGTAATTTTTCACTAATTTTTATAATATTTTCATCTTCATTTTGACTTATAACAAGATTATTTTCTAAAGTATTATCTTCTACTACAGAAACAAAATTTATTCTGCTTAAAAAATCTACGTGTGCCATACGTTTTCTTTCACGATGTTCGGTAACATAGTCATAATTTTGAAGTTCCAGTATCCATTTTGAAATTCTCGGATGTATATCCTTTTTTTTGAAAGCTAAAGTCAAAGAGTTGCAATCAGTTATAATTTTAAACTTTATTCCCATCAAGTAAATTCTAAATCTTCTTAAGACGTAAATTATAGCCAACATTTCCAATTCAAAACTATACAAGCGACTCTCTCTTTCAGTGGTTCGTTTTAAAAAATAAAAAATATGATGAAACTTCATATCCTTTCCTTTTTGCATAAGAATCGCTCCGAAACCATGAGAGCTTGCATCACAACGTAGTTCAGTTTCTGCATGATGATCAAAAATAGCTAAAATCGGAGCTTCAACCAGTTTAGTTTTCAAAGTGTCCATTGCTTTTAGTTCTGTTTTCCCAAATTTAAATTCTGTATTTTTTCGTGTTAGGTCATACAAAGGCTTAGCAATAATCGAAAAATTTTCTATGAATTTTGTAAAATACGAACATAACCCAATAAATCTTTGTACACCTTGCAAGTTTTTTGGAATAGTAAAATTTACAACAGCTTCAATACCTTTTTTTGTAGGTGCAACGCCATTCTCAGAAATTTCTTATCCTATCATTTTAGTTAGTAGTAATAATTTTTATTTTAAATGCTTCGAAAAAATCTCTACCTAATACTATACAAGAAGTCATAGTATCATTTGTGACAACGAATAAGGTTACATTCTTTTTTACATTATTCATAATACAATTTACATTCATTTTTCCTTTAATTTTTATTTTGGATTGATTTATACCACAATATTTTAAATTTTCATCTAATTATTGAATCAACAAAGAATTCACGCATCTTTCTTTATAAAAAGTTATTGGGCTTCCACTATCTAAAAGTCCCAAAAGTTTCATATTAAAAATTGCCTCATCATGATTAACCTTTTAAGGACGGGACTGGTCGATATATCGACCACCAATTTTATCAGGCACTCCACGTGATATATTTTTTCATTTTATGCACAAATATTGTTTAAAAAAAAAGTCGAATTTCAACGTCAAAATCCCCGTCCTTAAAAGGTTAAATTCAAACTCTACAATTTAATGATAATTATCTTCTGTCAATTCATTTTCTGTAAATAATATTTCATTTTCTTTATACTTTTTTTTCATCTGAGGACAATCTTCAATTGTATCTTCACGAGAAGCACATTTAAAACAAGCTAACATTTAAAAAAACCTGTTTCCCTTTTTTTTACATTTATACGACTAATGATTAAAATCGCCGCAATTATAACTTTTTTTTTTAACCTCAAATTTTTCAAATTTTCCATTAATTTTTTTAATATCATATTTGTTATAATTTTCTTTATATTTATCTATACGACTTTTATCTAAAAATTTTTTATTTTTAAGAGAAATTTTATTAAAGGCATTTAATAAATCTTCGCGGGTTTTAAACTATTGTATTCGTGTTTAATCTTTTAAACTTTCGTCCAATATACCATCAATTAAATAATCAATTATTTCGCATTCGTCAATTGGAATTTCATTTGCTAAAATTATTTTTTTATGAACATATTCAGAAAAATTTTCATTCTTTTGCCGAACACGATTTTCAAATTCTTTACGTAATTTAATTCTATTAATTTTTCTAAAATACAATTTCTTTAAAGCACTTAATGAATCATTAGATGATAATTGAACGTGTTCAGCCTTAGAATGAAACCTAGCCAAAGTTTTACCTTTAAGTTTAGAGCCTATCAATATTTTAGAAACGTCATCTGTAAGATTATAAATTTGTATCAAGAATCTAATCTGTCTTTCCCAATTTCCAAAATTATCTTTAGTACCGTCAAATATATCTAATAATTTGCTTAAAGTTTTAACAATTTTTATATCATAACCTCCGCGAAACTGCTCTTCATTTTTAAAAAATGTATGATTACCGCTGTCGTTATTGCTGTTACCGTATCTGCCTCCGTTGCTGATGTCTTCGCGATAATGTACAGAATGCTTGCCTAATGTACCAATATGTACCTCGTCTTCTCGATGAATATCAGCCTGTACTTCAAAAATCCCTTCACTAATATTACTACGTTGGAACTGCTTATTTTCTCTGTACCGTTGATGGGGTCGTTGTTGCATATCTATACCTCGCGAATTTCCTTCAATATTATTAAGTTGTTGTTGCTGTAGATTCCTTCCATTATTACCATCTGAATTAGTATTTTTTTCTTCTAATATTTTCTGTAAATTAGCAAGCCTTTTAGCCATTCCATCTCGTTCTTGAGCTAAACGACGAGCTTCTTCACGAGCTTCTTTCAGTAGTGGATTATTACATTCGCAATATTCTTTAATCCAACTATCGTCAGAATTTGCTTCTTTTAATCGTAAAATAAGTTCTGTCTTATTTCCGGTTGTCAATAAATTTTTATCCCTTAAGATTTCTTTCAATTTTGTCACTGTCAGATCTTGAGCGTCAACTATTGTCACTATTTTTTTTCATTACACTTTTTCACAAATTCAATCACAAAGATTAAAAGGTAACTAGAAAAAATAATTTTTTTACTTGATCCCACTTCTGATAATTATAAGGAATCTACAATTGTATGAAGCGTGTAGCTGCAAAGGTGGCTATCTCCATTTTTTCCAAATTCATTTTTATTGCATTTTCGTATACAGAACATTAAAATTTATCATGAGAAAATCATATGGGACCAAAATAAAGGTATAGTCTTTTTTTATGAAATGAAAAAAATATGGTGTATTGCAAAATACACTGACTTTTAAGTATAAGTACAGCAGAAAATGTTATTTCTTGAAAAAAATTTTTTTGGAGATAACTACTTTTGCAGCTATACGCTTCGTATAATAAAAACTCTTTATTAATGTTTACAAATCATTTTATATTGACAGCTTGCAAAACAATGAATACATCGCTTCGAAATGCAGATTATTTATACTAGTTAAACAAACAACTTTAATACAATAAGTGAATACAGAGTATATAATATGAATTAATAAATCTTACACTTTATCATTTTGTATATAACAAACTCTAAATCTATGTACCAAACTATAATTAGCGTAATAGAGCAAATGAAAAAATTCTATGAAAAGACAATTATATTTCACGATCTTAGATGAATTTAAAAATTACAATCCTCTTCAGATTTTCATGTTGTATGTAATATAAATACTTTTGAATGATTTTTAATATTGATTATTTACGTTTCGTTTCCGATAGTTTTATGAATATGAGACGTTGCATCGTAGAAAAATCCAAATGAATGGAAGGTTAAAGTTGGAATTTAAAAGAAAATTAATTTTTTGTTCTTTATTTTCGTACTGTTTTAGATATTTCTTTGAAAAACTTAATACATCACAGTGGTCCGGAACAAGCTTCAAATGCGATTAAAAATAGTCTCTAATTTTCATAGAAAAATCGATTAAAGAACTCTTAAATAGCATAAATCTCAAATATTAACTAAATCTATTCAACCGTGTTTAAAAAAAGGTAGCTTTAAGAATTTTATTTTTTATTGGTTTATAATAATACGTATCGCACATATCATAATTAAAGGTCAATAGTAAACAAATGGCCATCATATAGATTCAAAGCACAATGAATTAATGTCTTGTGAATAAGGAAATCCAAAGGAGACGAATCGATATTGAAAAATTGAAATGAAACAATTTTAAGTTTTTTTATTAACAAAAAATTAATTTTTTTTTAAATTTCAACTTTGACCTTCTATTTCTTTGGATTATTTTTCTACGATGCAACGTCTCGTATTCATGAAACTATTTCAAGTGAAACGTAAATAATCAATATCGAAAATCATTTAAAAGTATTTTTATTACATACAACATGAGAATCTAGAGAGGATTATAATTTTTAAATTCATCTAAGATCGTAAAATATAATTGTATTTTCAAAGAATTTTTTCATTCGATCAATTGCGCTAATTGTAGTTTTGTACATAGATTTGTAGTTTGTTATATACAAAATAATAAAGCAAAATTCAAGACCTCCAGTTTTTTTTTGAAGATACTTTTTAAGAGATTTTTATACAAAAGTAGAGCAAAAAAAATTTATAGATCCAAATTAACAGATTCACCAATTTGATGATTCAAATTTTTAATCAAATTATATGAAGATATCTCTGGTTCTAGTGTAGCAAAAATTTAAAAAAAAAGTAAATTAAAGGCCTTCATCTTTAGTTTAATATCATATAAAATACTCAACTATACGATAAGGCCATTAAAAATTCAAAAATATTGAATTTTAGGAACATTTTTGTAATTATTCATCCACATTTCGACTTTGCAGCAATCCCAAAAAATTGTTTTTGCGTCTGAATAGAGTTTTGATAGCTTATACATAAGCATAGTTAACTATATAAACAGTTTGGTAAAGATTAAAAAATATTAAGGGTGTTAAATAAATAACAACATTCAAAAAAAGGAAAAGAAATTCGAAGATTGGTTCTTTGACAGGCGTGGGTGGTTACATTCTATTCAAGAGCGATATTTCAAAATATTTCTTAATGTTTAGTGACACATTAATGATTTAAGGGTTGGGAGCAAGGTTTTTCCAACTTTGTGAAATAAGGGACACCCTAATATCTATACATACACATGCAAATTATTTGTAAATATAAATATTTATCAAAATCGAATTTATTATATTGAAAGATATTTATTTAAAAATTATTATTATTTATAAATTATCGATTATCACATAATAAATATTGACAATTCATGATAAAAATAAGAAAAAAGTATCAGTCTATTATAAAAAAGAAAGAGGTATACCATCCGTTATTTTGATGGTAGATGTGTATGTAATAAAATAATGATCAATTTATATATTAAAGATATTACCTAATATCGATATTCATATTCAATTTAATAATTCAAGTACGTATGCAAATCAGGTGCATATGCAAATTAAGTGTATGTATAAAGTATGTAAAGTACAAAGATTGAAGAAGTATAATAGCCATTACTTCGACAATGTAAAATGGGTGTTTTCAAGAGATGCATCCAAGTCATTCGTTGTAATAGGATCGGTTCAAGTTTGATAAGCACGACACGTTAGACAAATGAGATTGTATAACACGCGCCTTAAAGAAAAAAGTTCCACCTTCTCATTAGCGAAATAATGGAAACCTGAGTTTTAATTATGTACATGCTAACTTAATATTTTATATAAAATTTTTAATCAATTGTTAATAACTATTAAAAGATTATTATTCCGAATATTGAATTACGTGCTCACGTACATACTGCTTGGCGGTTCTCATAAAACTAAAATATTTCTTGCTACGTTAGAAGTTTAAATATCAAATTATTTTTACAGGTTTCGACAAGTTAAACATTATATTTTTACGCACGTGCTCACCCCCCTATTTAAAAAAAACACGTGTTTGTTGCACGTGAAAAAAACACGTGTAAAATACACGTATTTTTTACACGTGTTTTTTACATGTAAAATTTGCGTGTTTTTCACGCATATTTTTTCACGTGTTTTTTCACGTGTATTTTTCAGGTGTATTTTCACATATCGTTTTATAGCTTTTTGAAGAGCTTCTACTGTCCGGCCTCTTATATCTGCGTCTCCCAAATTTGTGTAAGGGATGACAAAATTTAGAAAAACGCCACCTAGCGACATAACGTCAAGTTTGACTTTAAATCGCTAGGTGGCGTTTTTCTAAGTTTTGTCATCCCTTACACAAATTTGGGAGACGCAAATATAAGAGGCCGGACAGTAGAAGCTCTTCGAAAAGCTATAAAACGATATGTGAAAAATACACCTGAAAAATACACGTGAAAAAAACACGTGAAAAATATGCGTGAAAAAACACGCAAATTTTACATGTAAAAAACACGTGTAAAAAATACGTGTATTTTACACGTGTTTTTTTCACGTGCAACAAACACGTGTTTTTTTTTAATAGGGCCCTTAATTTATGATTTCATTTTGGTATAAATAGATAACGATTTACGGTTCTGATATCATTCCGATTTTTAAAATTCAAAGAAGATTAACAAAAAAGAGAATGAATAAAAAATACTTATATAATATCTTAATAGCTATTTTAAATGTGGCTCTCCTTCGTGAACCATAAATTAAACTATTTTGTAATTACGCATGGCGCAAAAATTTGAAAACTTGCTCTATGAATGAGCTGTTAAAAAAAGATTAAATTTATCATAGGACTTTGAGGGTTACGTACTTTAGCCTATATGTTTAAGCGAAATATTTTTACCGATGATCAGATACTTGATATAGTTGGTCGCTGTTTTATGAGCAGAGGAATGCAAGATGCACCATAAGTCAGACATCTCATGTTACATCATCGTGTCACTACAGATAAGTTAAGCATATTTTCTATCATGAATCCAATAACAAATCTAGAAATGTATTTTAAAATCACAAAATTGTAGCCAATAATCGTTCAATAATCTATATCTTTTTTATTTACCGTTGGAGAATTTCCCGGGATAAGACTTTTATGTTGTAAATAAAATAATAAATCCAAAAATAAGTATTATAAAAAATATTGATTTCCAATATCGAACCAATACTTAATAACTTATTTATTTACGGTCAAAACATTTTGCAAGATAATACTTTTATGTTGTAAATACAATGAAAAATCCAAAAATATGTTTCACAAAAAATATCGATTTCCAATATTGGATCAATAATCTATAAATTTTTTATTTGTGGTCGGAGAATTTCGCGGGATAATACTTTTATGTTGTAAACACAATAGTAAATGCAAAAATATGTTTTACAAAAAATATCGATTCCCAATATCGGATCAATAATCTATAGATTATCACTTAGAAAGCAAATAACAACACTAGCATATAGGTCATCACTTAGAAAGCAAATAACAACACTAGCTTTCCTGAAACGATGCAGAGACAACAGCATTATTTCTAACTTTCTACGTTTAAAAAACCCATTTAAAACTACTAAATCAGCGGCTATCCTACAAAAAAACTAGCTTACTCCTTATAAAGAAACGCATGCACTTTACTAAAAAACAAATCAACGACCTCTCATCCAAGCTTCTCAAAGTTTATCTATCCCTTGCAAACACCATTGACACAGCACTATGGAATACATTAGACAAACTGACATATCACCAAGCACAACACATATACGAACAATTAACTAACACCAATATAAAGAAATATAACACATTGCAACCACAGAAATCTACCCCTCTTTTACATACTGTTGAAAAGATCTCGGATTATACCTTCGACAATAAAACCTTTTCTGCTTTATCAAAAGGACTTAACTTCGCAATTACACCATCCCAGGTACCTAAACAAGATATCATCAGCCACCTTGAAGCAACCATTCACACTTTACCTCAAGACCAAGCCAATGACATACGTCGGAAAACGGCCAATAGTTTAACCAAAAACAAACTCCCTAAATCTAACCTCACCAAAAAAGAAAAACAGGCCCTACAAAAAATCAACGACAACCCAAACATCATTATACTTCCAGCAGATAAAGGCAACACAACTGTTATTATGAACAAAAACGATTACCTTAACGAAACCCAAGAACTACTAAATGATGGCTCCTACAAAATATTAAAAAAAGATACCACTACTACCATTACTAATAGAATCATATCTCTACTTAAGAAATCTAACTTACCAGAGAAATTAAAAAAGAAACTAACTCCAAAATATCCTTCAACACCTAGACTCTATGGCTTTCCGAAAATTCACAAATCTAATATCCGTTTAAGACCAATAGTGAGCGACTCACCTACATACAATCTAGCACGATACCTTGCAGAAAAACTCACACCTTTTACAGGACGTTCATCCTCCTACGTCAAAAACTCTTACGAATTCGTCAATAAACTCCAAAATATTCAACTAAAACCAAGTGACATCCTAGCCAGTTTCGATGTAGTGTCACTTTTCACAAAAGTACCAATTCCAGACACCATAGACATCATAAAAAATATCCCGAATCTACCTCCGCACCTCTTACCTCTAATAGAACATTGCCTTACCAACACGTACTTCTCATTCAACCAACAATTTTACGAACAGACAATAGGAACAGCTATGGGCTCTCCAATACCACCAATCATTGCCAATTTATTTATGGAACATTTTGAAACTCAAGCCCTAAACACAACTCCTAAAAAACCTTCACTTTGGCTAAGATACGTCGACGATACCTTTGTCATCTGACCACACGGTGAAGATGAACTTCACAAATTCCTAGAACACTTGAATCATCAACATCCCAACATTAAATTCACTATGGAAATAGAAGAAAATAACAAACTCCCTTTCCTTGATGTTTTAGTCTACAAAAAACCGAACATCACTTTAGGACACGATATATACAGAAAACCTACGCACACTAACAGATATTTACATGCCTCCTCTCACCATTACCCCTCCCAAAAACTTTCAGTCATTAACTCTCTCATATATAGAGCACTTCACATTCCTGATCAAGCTCACATTGAACAGAAACTTGACAAAGTAAAACAAGCCCTAATACAAATTGGTTATACACTGAGACAAATTAAACAAACAATTAAAAAACAATGCTCCCAAATTTCCAATACAAACATTCAACAAAAAGAAAAATCATCTTAACACAGCTACACTACCATATATACAAGGCGTCACGGAACAGATCGGACGAATACTAAATAAACACAGCATCCGTAATATATATAAACCTCTAACAAAAATAGAACAAATTCTTCACAACCCCAAAGACAAAAAACCTCCGTTACACACTCCCGGTGTTTACAAAATACCTTGCTCCTGTGAAAAAGTCTACATAGGAGAAACTGGAAGAACAATCCACCAAAGACTTAAAGAACACAGCAGCAAGGTAAAATTGAAACACTTTACACAATCAGCATTAGCATAACACCACATTGAAACCGGCCACCAAATAGACTTCGACCACACAACCATCCTATCCAAAACCAACTCTTACTTTCCAAGAAAACACCGAGAAGCCATAGAAATACTAAAACATCCAAATAATCTACACAGAGATAACGGGTACTTCCTGAAACCGATATGGCAACCTCTGTTCCCAAAGGCAAATCACCCATAACCATTCATAAAAAAAAAACCCGCCCAAAATTATGCCCCCTATATATAGTGATTAGACAGTCTGAACCATAAGATTCAGGCTCACCCTGATGAAGTGAACTGTAATGTTCACGAAACGTCAGTATCCTAAACCACAACTTACACGGTTGAAATCCGAAAAAAAACCTTGCAACAATCTATAGATTTTTTATTTATGGTCGGGGAATTTCGCAGGATAAGACTTTTTCGTTTAAAATAGAATAACTTTAACAGATATGATATTAAAAAATTTTCAGACCTGCAAAACATCATAGAGGACAGTGGTGGGGATAAATTACTGATGAATATTCTGTCAGCAAAAGAACAGCTGACTCGTTCGAGAAATCCTGCGTTACTACATATTACATATTATTGAATCGTATTGTAGACAAATTTCATCAACAGGGAGATGGTACTTCTGCTCAGAAACACATTACCATTCACGGAGAAACTTTACGATATTACAAACAGTTTAAGCTTTAAAGGCGACAATTAAGAGTATCGATATTACCTCCACCAGCTAATGCAAATGTATATGGTTGGTTGGAGACCGTTATAAAGGATTTATATCGTGACGTGTGTGAATATGCACAGCTATCAGATTATATCGGTATAACTATAAGCTATGAACGTTTCGTGCACGAACCTCTATGGATTTCTTTTAGACTGCTTCATGATTTTTCACCGGTAGATTTATTCAAACTGATAGCTAGTATAGCGCAGAGTAATGGTGGTTTCGAAATTAACGATGTTTTGAATGTTAAAGTCAGTACTGTGACTAAACCAGAGGGCCGGGGTCGTGTCTTTCTCATTAGCGAATCAGTTTTCAAGAAAATTGTGACTAAACCAGAGGGCCGGGGTCGTGTGTTTCTCATTAGCGATTCAGTTTTCAAGAAATCCATTCTAAACATTGAAAATAGCGACAGCCTTTGTCTTTTACGCTTGCTAGTCGCTGCTCATATATACGCCATACGTGATCAAACGTGTAGTGGAATTTTCCATGGCAGATGGAATAAAATAAGACATGATACAGCACAATATCAGAAAGTGCAAGTATTGAAACTTGTCAAAGCTGTGAGAGTTACGATACCCGAGACGGGCTGTGGTGTAGAGGAGATAAAATTATTTAAAGAATATTATGCACTCTTTATAGTCGCGATCGTCTTTTATTCTTTTCGAAATTCTGCTCGTGGATATAGGCCGCTTTACGATGGTGCACGTTTCGTATACAATGTTGGTAATGTCGTTAGATATACTCTAAATATCATGTATTATAAAAATTTTAGACATTACAAGCCAATTTTAAATTTACTTACAGCGGCTGGGAGTCGAGGCTACTGTATACCTTGCAATAAAAAATTTAATAATTAGAAAAATCATAAATAAGAGCAAAAATGCTATAAATGTTTGCAGAAATCTCCTTGTGATATAAATCAGAAAAAAATAAAATGTTTTCAATGTAGGAGAGATTTTTACGGTGCTGTTTTGAAAACCATAAAAATTTAAAATCTTTCGATAATTCTCGGTCGGTATAGTTGATAAAAAAAGATTCATGATGAATAAAAAATTAATTCTTTATTTGTTTTATGATTTCGAGACTCAGCAATCAGAGAGCATCTTAGGCTGTGAGGCTGAAAAAGTAAGGTTGCATATACCAAATTTGTGTGTTGTCCAGTAAGTGTGTAGTTACTGTTTGAACGATGAAAATGTATCAAATTCTTTCGAAGTATATGGAATACGCGAGTACGTGTTTGAAACCGAAACAATTAGTTGATTTGGCCTTGGCACCAAGATAAAAATTTCAAACAAACCATTTGTATAACCCACAATGCGCAGGGTTTTAATGCACAATTTATTATGAAACATTTTACAGAGCGTCAAGATCTCAGAAATAAGCCAAATAAAATTTTAAACGGGTCAAAAATAATCATAATGGAAATTTTATCGGTTAAATTCATAGATAGTTTGAATTGCCTACATATGGGTTTAGCTGCACTACCAAGGGCTTAAGACCTTGCTGATATTGAGAAAAGTACGTTTCCTTATCTTTACAATACACCGGAAAATCAGAATTGCTTGGGGGAAATGCCACTGTTATGGACTTTCTTGCCAGATTCGATGAAGGTCGAAGAGAGACGTGAATTAATGCAGTGGTATAACAAAAAAAGCTGAAAATTACATATTCAATTTTAGACATGAAATCATGAAATATTGTAAGCAAGATGTAGAAATTTTACGATGAGCATGTCTGGCTTTTCGTAATACCTTCAACGAATGTGGTAATACAGATTCGTTTGTAGAGTGTGCCACCATCGCATCATCTTGCATGTGTGTGTACAGGAAAAATTTTTACAAAAAGATACGATAGGTATTATACCCCAAGGTGGCTATAGACAAGCAAATGAGCAGTCTTTGAAAGCGATGCGGTGGTTGTGCTGGATGGAAAATGTGCTTAATCGACAAATTCAGTATACCGTTAGTACAAGAGAAAAAAAACTCCCCGAAGGCCTTCTAGTGGACGGATATTGCGTACTTGAAAATGGAAAGAAAATTATTTTACAAATTCACGGGTATTATTGGCATGACTGTATGTGGTATTACACAACAAACCGAGACTTGAGGCTCGTAAACGGTGAAAATATGGACGAACGTTTCGAGAGAACCACACGGATATCGGAAAAAATACGAGCCCATGGTTATGAACTTGTCAAAGAGTAGGAGTGTGATTTCGATCGTGAGTACTCTTTATTCAAAATACGGTATTATAAAATTACTCATTACAACAAAGCCACGGGCCAGGGTCTATTTCCAACTTATATTGATAAATTTTTCGCTCAATACATTGAAGAATTCGTGCAACAAGAGAGCATAAAATTCGACAAAAATCAAATAAAATATAATGCTGGCCTGAGATCTGTAGCAAAACTCTGACTGAATTCATTGTTGGGTGAATTTGGTCAACGAGAAAATATGCCAAAGACCGAAGTGGTGGATGATCCACAGATTTTTTTAAATTACTCTTTAGTGCTGAGGCGGAGGTTGACTCAATTTTGTCGATCGACGATACGACAATTTACGTAAGCTGGTACAGCAGACAAGCGACTGTCGAGCCATCGGCATTATGTAACGTTGTAGCAGCCGCCTATACCACAGCTCGGGCGCGTTTGAAACTTTACGAAGAATTGCGACCGTTAGGTGAACGCGTGTTGTATTACGATACTGATTCTATTATATACGTAAGTCGCATGGGTAAGTATAAAGCTGAAACAGGACCGTTCTTGGGTGACTTAACCGACGAATTCGCCTGTTATGGCCTTAATACGAGTATTACATCATTCGTCTCTGGAAAACCAAAATTTTACGGATACAAATATTTGACGCCAGATAGCGTCGAAGGATGTATTTGCAAAATCAAAGGCATCAGGCTCGGTTCGTCGGTTAGTCAAAAAATAAACTTTGATTCCATACGGAAACTTGTTACCGGCAAAATATCGCCACATTTTGCTAATTACGACGTTATAAGGTGTATACAATTTCATGATGTTGTAACATGACCTGAATGTAAAGTATGTGAGTCCATATATTTAAAGAGATGGTTTGTAAATAACGAGCTTAGTTATCCTTATGGTTATAAATCTAATTTAATAATAAATTATTGTTGATATATTATTACTTAAGTGGAAATAATATATGTATTGTATATAAACAATTTTGTAATAAATTATTATAATTTATTGTAATCTAAAAAAAAAGAAATGATGTAACAAAATAATAAATTTATTTTCTATTGGGGGCCAGATACTATTAGAAGCTGAAAAAAACATGTATAATTTGATATAAATTGCTGATATTTGAAAATAACTAATTTCATATAAAAATACATTCAATTTGAAACATTTTTTGGTTCAAAACATTTTCTATATTTTGAGAATTGAAGTGGTGGTGCTCGTTGAAAGTCTGGAACAAAAAACCCTTTACCGCAGGGTTTCTTCATGAGTTTTCATTGGATTCACTTGAAATTTTATGGAAATATTTAAAATTATAGTAGAATTCATATAAATTAATCATAATATAAATTAATCGTATATGTAGAGCGGTTCGACGATGTGATGAGGTTAGTAGTAGAAGTTTAGCAGCAGCGGTAACATGGACGTTTGCAGGTGGGTACATCCGTAGACTTTGATGATTTGTGGATCCAGCTCGTGTGGTTAAACTGTATTTGCGAAGAATTTTTTGCATTACATTGATCGCATTAGTGATACAAAATTCGAGCGTATACTCTTGAAAAGACGCGTAGTCTTTTCCAACGAATTTTATTTTAAAATTTGTTGGATGTTTTAGAAAGAAAAAGACCTGTTCTTTTTCCTTTTGGATTGTCTGATTATGAAATTTTTATTGAACTGATTTTAATGAATTTATCCCGTTTTACACACAAGAAAACTAGAATTTGATTTTACATTTAACCTTTGAATTTAACTAATTGACTTTGAATTTAGCATTTACACTGAATTTAATTCATTGATATTACCACTGATTTTATTGTAAGATCTCTACTAAGAAAACTAACACTTGATTAAAGAAAGAGAAGGATTTTAGTGAGTCAAACGCAACAAACCTTGCGGTTGTAGTTGCATTTGTGTTAATTGATTTGTTATTCTGAACTTGTAATTTTGTTAATATAAAGAAAGGATTCACTCAATAAAAACACTGATATAAAGGGAAAAAGCCATTCGGCATAAAAAACCCTTGATTTATTGACCTATAAAATTACACACTATTTAATGCAACGTTTAAATTTATACGCACGCACGCAAATAAAGAAAGAAAACAGAAATGCATTGATACATAGAACTATCAGCTCGTATAATTATGAAGCCGCGGCGATGATGAAGGTGATGCGCTAATCACAACGAGCCGTTTGTCTTTTAGTAGGAACTATGTCCGCTTAACAAAAGCTTCTGATCGCTTTGTAAAGAAGAGAACTGAGTGTTCTCGAAAAAGAATGAACCGCTCCGGGCGATGTCACTTTTGATACTAACTAATTTTTCTGCGGCACTTGAAAAAGTCTACCTGTTCTCTCCTTCCTTTTGTCTATAAGCTGAAATAAGGGAGGTGGGAACAGGCGACTATAAAGTGCTGCCGTTCATCATCGCTTTTGATTTTTGATATGATTTGAGTTGCGACGCAACAACTCTTTTACTATGCCGAGTGGCAGTCAATTTACAAGGAGTTGGCTGAGGGAATTAAAATTTATGAGGGTTTACCAAAGAGCGAAGATTATGCCAATGATCCACGAGCAAAACTCTCGACTCTCGACAATCTGATAAGAGAATCGTTTAGCAGAGCTGTAGTCAATCTTTTTACCAAATGCAGTCATCTTTATCTCAAAAAATTTCTTTTATCAAGGTTTTTAGACTGCCGGAAAATCAGTATTTTGACGCGGAAAATCAAAATATTGATTTTGCGGCAGTCTAAATGTAAAACTCTAATTACATCGTGGTATTTAAAAATCCGCGCGATCAAGCGCAAATAAATCATCTGGCACGCTAAGTCTGCCCCGAGGAGCCTCGTTTTTTGCAAGAAGCATATCTTGATGTCACAGCACAGTCACACGGCTATTTGTTAGTAGATCTGAAACAGGGTACGCCTGAAAACGTGAGATTTTGTACTTGTATATTTCCGTTTGACGAACATCAATATGTTTATGTGCCTCATCGCACACCCATAAAAGCTGGTGCTCGCTCGAATAATTTACCAGTTGTGCGATTGTAATGGAGCCGGGAATTCGTCATAGCAGACCAATTCCAGAAAAGTACTGGACTCAATTACATTTTTTGTGTAAAATAGAACTTTATAAACTTAAGGTCATGTTACGTGAAGTAAATTCTAAACTTATAACGTACATTTGCGAGTGTGCTTTGAACATTTTACGTAAAAATATTCCACTTAGGAATTATTATAAGATACAATTGCGAAAATTCGCACCTCTGTTGCGAAAATTCGCTAAACCGGGTAATTCGGATGTAAAAAGGAAATTGATGTTGAAATCAGCATATCTAGTGCAGCTAATTGTAAAACCTGTTTTATTGGTATGGAGTACGCAAGAAAAATGATTTTAGTACCGCAAGAGTGTTTGGAGCAACAGCATCAACAGCAGCAGCATGACGTAACAACTACCAACCATACACCACCAGCATCCAGTGTTTAGACACCTGGTACAGTCACGACACGCCTTGATGAGGAAATGAGTAAAAATTCACATTCCATGGGTGATCAGCGCCAAAAATCTTTACAATATCAGCAAATCTTGCAGCGTTACTTACGTCTATAAGAGGAGAAGAAGAATGAAAGTGGGGATATAATTGTGACGTGGTTTTACGTCCCAAGAAATTTTCAATTTTTTTTTTAATTTATTTTTTTTGAGTAAATAATAATTCTGATGGCGCCAATAAAAATCCTAAGCTAGAATAAGAGTTGAAATAAAACAATTTCCTTTTTTTTAAAATCTATTTTCATGTAAACTGTAATGGAGAGGACTTCGAAATGTAATTCAAATCTTCCCGCCTAGTGACAACGAAGTTGAAGAAAAGAACGTCAGTGGCGCCGGTTGTGAAAAGGAAGAAAAGAAATGCGTTTTAAAAATGATAGTTAAAATAGAAAAGACTTTATTTAGATAAAATAGTTATAATTATATAGCGTTTGAAATGATTTATATTTTTATGTGTATTGTAAGTTCATGTGCGCCACGAAGAGAAAGATTGTTAACGCGTTGTATGAGTGAGTAAAAAAGAGATAGAACGATTAGACGCAAGCAAGTCGGTAATAAGCAAACGCGCGCCATATATATATTTAAAAACAGAGGTTTTTAACTACATTTGGAGACTTAAGTTTCAAGAATAATTTTGTCATAATTTTTTTTTATTTTTCTAAAGTGTTTTGCAAATAAATTAATGAATAAGTTATAAGATATAAAATTTAGCGTCCGGAAATTGTTAATAACAAGCGCCATGATAGGCCTGTCAAAATTTTCATGTATGGTCAAGTTCAAAAAAGTGCAGGCCCGGCGTCAGTCTAGAGAGAGTATCGTGCGAGATTAGACGTGTATCGCAAGTACTTAATAAAACAAAGAGCCCTTTGTGAGAGATGAAGCGTGTGAAAAGAAAAGTCGTGTAGAGTCAAATAAAGAATTTGTACGTTAAAAGAGAGAAAAATATAATTCTTTTTTTTTCTACTAGTGCCAAAAAAGAAGAGTTTTAATTTTAATTTCATTTACAATCGTTGTTTTTTTTATAAAAATTGAGTTGCGACAAATTAAAATTTTTCGTTTCCGCCATTAACGTGAGAGAATTCTAATTGCCGTGTCTAAGTGTGAAATTTTCTTTTTATTAATTTAATTATTAGAGCCTAGCGTTAATATTACGTAGTGGGGCCGGCCGTAGCGTAAACGAAAATTTAACAGAGAAAATTTTATTGAACAGTGAGAGAAATAGTGGCACCTTTTATTTTGTGAGAATTAGTAGCGCCGTTATAAAACGTTAGCAAACGTTTTCCTATTTAACTAAATTTACGCTGCACCCGCTCTATCAACGTCATCGCCATAGCGTCAGCCTATGTCCAGAAAGCCAGCGAAGACAAGCCGAGAGCAAGCGGAGATAGGAAAAAAAGAACAGAGAGAGACAGGGTATAAAAAAAGTATAAAGTGTATTAATTGCGTTATTAGTATGTGCTTGCATATCGTTGCGTTCTTTTTTTTGTAATCACGCGTGAATCATTTTCTTTAGTTGTGCCATTGAATCGTTTTTTTTTGTGTTTCGTATTTTGTGTGAATTTAATATATACCATTGCACAGAAAGTTGAAAATTCGAAATTTGTAAAAGCCTTTCAATTAGAATTACCGTTTGACGGGTTCCACAAAAAGAGCCCCTGTTGCCAGCAAAAAGAGGGAGAGGTAAAGCGCCGAACATAAGAAAGAGTATGGAGTTGACGCGCTTGCTTGCCGACAGAAAAGTTGAAACCGGGCACCCTTCTATATTATAGTAGAGCCACTGAGAGAGAACGTGTGTGAGTAAGAGATAGAGAGAAAATATAATTATTTGTTTTTAGTTGCACCGCAAGTATTATTAAAAATCAATTCATTTATTCTATTTATTGTATTATATTAGTAGCGAGGGATTTATTATATGTGAATGTATGTTTGAGAAAATTCAAATAGAGAATTTCAAACCAATGTATGAATTGTTAAATTTCAAGTGAATAGTTTTTTTTTATTGTTTAATTAAAGAAGTTCATTATTTCAAGTATTGAAATCGTGTACAGTGTTTCTTTTGTGACGTCCTACTAACTAAAGGCTAGTAAGTCGCACCTTTAATAGACTTTATTGAGTTTTTTTATCGCTTTATTCAAGCTTTGTAACTGTAGGGCCGTTATCCAGACATATCGATATGTCGTCTGGTGCGGGCCCGAATATGTCAGTGTGTGTGTGTGTGTATTAATTTATAATTTGTTAGGTTTGTTACTCCTTTTTGTGGTTTTTATGATGATGCCCGTTATTACTGAGAACCAAGTGCCTCAGTATGCGGGGCTTCACCTGGTTAATAGGAAAGGTAAGGAAAATATGTTGTTCGCCGCAACTCTTCATTTAAGATTTTATAAGTTAATGTTACAATATAAAGTTATCGAACGCGTGAGCATGGAAGAATCATCAACGATGTTGGTGATTCTTCGATGCTTGGCGCGCTCTCGAATAGCAAGATTGATTAGAAAATTAAGTCGAGCTGAGGCAAAGGAGAAGAGAGCTTGTTTCTCCGCGTACTCGCTTTTATAAGCGCAGGCTGGTGTTCGCTTTCTCCTCTGGCTGGTAGGCTCCGCCGGCGTTTGCGTGCGTGGTCCTGCTTTTCGTATACGCGGCAGTTTATGTATCTAACTATTTATAGTATTCTATAACTTAATAAAAGTTAATATTTAATGAAGAGATCTTGTATATATATCAAAATATTTTACATTTTTCTTTTTATTTTACTTTTGAGTTTCTTGAGATTTTTCCATATAGAATGGTTTCCAATTATTTATATGGTATTTTCTTTTTTTTATTATCGTTTTCGTCAATTACATTGTATATATATTAAAGAATTTTGCTCTTTTATCATTTGCATTAGATAATTTTCTACTTTTTTCTAAGAAAGTTCTGTAGTGTCTGTGTAGTTTGGTGTTTTTATGTCATTCTTAACATTAAATTATTTTTTTGTTTTTTACTTATCATTATCATTTAATTTATTATGATTTATTTGTGTTATTCGTGATATTTTACATTTATGTTTGCCCCTCGCTGAATCGTCATACTAGCTTTTCGTTTAGCTGTGGACATTTCGACATTGTCTCATTAGAATCTTTTTGCTTCACCGAGACTACTAGATTGACATATTGTAGTTTTAATCTTTGATCATACTTAAATTTAACAAATTCTCGATTATCGCGTCTAGTTTACTTTTACACTTTGTTTTAATTACGTGTTATCTGTCTTTAGTCGTTTCAAATGTAATTTTATGCTTTCTAATTGATACAGGCTTTCTTTTAAATAACATTTTATATTTTATTATTTTTTTTTTCTTTATTTGATTTATGTAATCTTTTAGATTTAATTTTTCTTTTAATTTTTTTTTTCTGGCCACTTTTCTGCCATATAATTATTTGTTTTGAAGTTTTTCACTTCTTTTAATTCTTTGATCTCTGTATGTAGAGTCGAATATTCATTTTTATTTATATTTTTTTATTTTATATGATATTATATCATCTTTGTTATTTATTTCATATTTTATTTTCTCGCACCTTGTATCAATCAGCATTTTAAATGTCTTTCGGATATCATACCCTATTATGCATTGTTTAATTAGTTTTTGAACTATAATAAATATTATTTTTGTTCCTAAGTTATTTATTTTTATGTTTGCATATATCTGTTTATTTAAACGTGCCGATTTTGTTCCTGTGGCATTTTTAATAACTTTGACTGTTAGTGGTATTGTTGGACATGTGTTAAATATTTTTAAATTTTTTAAATAAAATTCTTCAAATATACAGGTTATTTCGCTCCCTGTATCTATTAGAGTTTTCGTTTTTTTTCCTTCGATTTTTATTTTTATTTCAGGGCATTGAAACAATTGATTTTGCCTATCATGCATTATTGAACATATTTTTATTGTTTTTACGTCTTTTTTTATTCTTTTAATTTCATCTTTAGTGAAATTTAATATATCTTTATAATTGTTTAACCAATCTGTAAAGTCTTCTGACGTTTTACTATTTATGTATAGCGTTTTAAGGGTTTCTAACCTATCTTTTAAATTTGTTTCATTTAATTCTTCTTTATTAGTTTGATTTTTTATTTCAGTTGCGTACTTTATTTTTTCTTTATTATCAATTATACTATCATTGTCCGACTTTTGGTACGCAACTATTTCGCGTTTCCCGACGTTGATGGTCCGAATAGTTTACTCACGTCCACTTGTTCGTTATATTTTATTGTTGGTGTTTTGTTTTTTGTGTTGTGTCGTTTGCTTGCACTTGTTGTAATGTTTCATTGCATTGTGGTCTATAGTTTTGTGTTCTGTACGTTTTTGCCCCCCTTTGTATGTTTGAATCCCCTTGTCTTTTGTTGTCAGTGTTTGATGTTTGTATGTAATTTATATTTCGTGTTTGCCATGGTTTCTGTGTATTAGTGCCACTTGTATTCGTTTCTTTTTGTTTTGTGTATGTGTTATGTGTATTTTGTGTTTGTTGTGTAGGTATTTATTTGTGTCGATTTCCTATTTGATCATCATTGTCAAAATCCTTTAAAATTCTGAATAATGATGATTTGGTTTTTTTGGACTGGCCATTCACAGCACACCTAACATTTCTATCGAAATGAAGACGTATTTTCGTTATCAATTCACTTTCCGTGATTGATAATTCTAGTTCTTTTGCAAGACCTAGCACATATGTAGCATAGTCCACGCGTGACATTTTACCGTTTTTTTGGTATGATCCACACACAATTTTTCTTTGGGCTTTTCTTTAGATGTTAGAGTTCCAAAATCTCTCTTTAAAATTTTTTTCAAATTCATCAAAACTATTAATATTGGAATCATTTATATGATACTACGATTGCGCGGTGCCTTGTAACGCTTGTATTAATATACAATGTAATTCGTTAGGTGATGGTTTCGTAAATGTTTTATACGTATTTAATTCATTTAAAAATTTTATTGGCCTTTCCGTTTCATAACCGTTAAATTTTGGAATTAGCATTTTAATTTTGTGTTGTGTATTTGTGTTTGTATTTATGTTTTGAGAATTATCACTTATATTTCTTATTTGTTTTTTTATATTATTCATTTTTATTTCACTTTTATTATTAAGAGGAGGTCACGTATCTCTGTCCTTTTCTAATAAAAAAATTGAGTTTTTTACAGAAACTAATAATTTTAGCAAAAAATGAAGAGAAAGCCGCATCTCGTATAAAAAAAAGTAATATTTTCTTTGATAAGAAAGAATTAATTTTATTGCTTCGTTTTCAAGAAAACCTTGAAAAACTTAAATCATAGAGGTTTGGGTGGACAATTTGGTTTTTCAAGGTTTTCTTGAGAACGAAGCAATAAAATTAATTTTTTCTTATCAAAGAAAACATTGCTTTTTTCGATACAAGATGCGGCTTTCTCTTCATTTTTTGCTAAAATTATTAGTTTTTGTGAAAAAATCATTTCTTTGATTAGAAAAGGACAGAGATACGCGACCTCCTCTTAATGCTGTCTATGTCTATTTATACGCGTGTTTTGAGCTTCTACATCTAGTAACTTTTCGTTTAAATTTTGTATTTCTACGTTTAATTTGGTGTTATTAATCTTCAAATTTATATTTTCGGTTTCAACTGCTTTTATGTGTCTTTGTAGTGTTGTAAATTTTGTTTCGTATTCTTCTTTTAATTTAGTTATTGTATCAGATAACGCGTTTATTTGATCTTGTGTATCATTATTTATTTTTAATAATTGTTGCCGTGTTTGATAGTCTTCTAACGCTCCTAGTCTTTTCACTGCGGTTTCATTTTGTTCATTTAATTCTTTAAGCTCATCTGTTACCGCATTTTGACAGTCTCTGTTAGTGTTTTCATTATCCTCGACTCTTTCGTCTTGGATTTCTCTCATGATCTGAAAGGATCTTCTACCTGCCATTTTGATTGGATTTATTTAAATTTTTTATTTAAAAATCATCTATAATTCAATTGTTTTAGGTTTTATACAGAGCCACTACTGTATGTATGTACGTGTGCTCTAATATTTAACATGAAAAAGAAATTGTTCTTGTTTAACCATTTTAATGCTTTAACAGTGTTACTACTGTATGAGCTAGTTACATGTATTATACACAGTTTCTACTGTATTTCTTAAAGTTTAGTTTTGATTTTCTAAAATTTTAATATAATATTATATTAATTGAATGTCTTTTCAATTTAGAGTCTTAGTTCTCTTTACTTATTGACCCTGACATTCTTTCACGTTAATCTTTTGCTTTGATTTTGTATACAGCCATTTAACTTCCGTTTAATTATACTTCAGTTTTATTTACTGACGCGTTATTTCTTGACGGTTTGAATATTTTTCATTTTAAATTATTTCTTCGCGAATTTTCTTTTATGATTTATGTATCTTTATATTTATTTCGATTTTACTGAAATTAGCTTTTATGTTTACCTGACCTTTATTTTGTTTCGCGTATATCGCATCTGTATAAAAGTTATGTCTGTTTAAATTTGCTTTTAAATCTAATTTTGATTTTTTTTTTTAATTTTTCTTTTCAGAATTGCTTTACGCGCTTCGTTTTTCTTTATTTTTAATTTTATTAACGCAGCTCTGTTTGGTTATTTTTTGAGTTTCAATTTATCATAAGAAAAATTTCTTTGTTTGATTTTGATGTGATAAGTGCGTATTTTTTCATTTAGCCAACGTGGTTTTTCTGTTCCATGAATTTTTGTTTTAATTTATCTTTTAGTTATCTCTTTTATTTATTGCAAATTACTGTTATTATTTGCGCTATTTTCTTTTATAGTCTTATTTATTTTGTTTTTAATTGATTTTTCATTTTTGTTCATTAGAATGTTGATGAGTTGTGTATTAATTTTGATTTGTTTTAAAGCTGTGGGTAACTGTTTGTTCAAATGTTTTAAAATTCTGTTAGCGTTTTCGCTATTAATGTTACATTCTTTTAGTATGTAGTCTAATTCTTTGCTTATGTTTTTAATTTCAATTTCTAGTTTTCTAATTTCGTTTTTTAAGGAATATATTTGCTGTGTTTGTGTGAGTAATACTATTGTATTGCTATGTATAATTTGCGAGAGTTGTGTGCTAATTTTTAACCGACTTCAAAAAGGAGGAGGTTCTCAATTCGACTAAATTTTTTTTTTTTTTTTTTTTTTATGTCTGTTACCTCATAACTCCGTCATTTCTTAACCGATTCGAAAAAACTTTTTCTTATCTGATAGAGAATGTCTGCAGGAAGGTCCCATACGTGTCCTATAATTATTGGGCCAATATTCGGTTTGTATGACCCAATTATCAAATTAAGAAAACTGGGAGTTTTGTTTTCTCTCTCTCTTTCTCTCTCTCTCTCTCTCTTCCTCCCTCTCTCCCTCTCTCTCTCTCTTTCTCTCTCTTACATGAGCTTGAATATGTATACATGCACACATAACGACACTGTGCTGTTGAGCCTTCTTTCTTTCCTGCTATATATTGCTTGGTGGTGTACTAATGCATGCGTTATGAATTAATAATGAAAGTTTAATGTAATTAGTGGGTCTACCTATATTTGCATTTTTAGTAAGGGGATTCACTAGAAGATAGAAAATACAAATTTTTTAACAAAAAACAAAACCGACTTCAAAAAAATGCACTAAACAGTTACAAATAATTTTTGATTTTCAATAATTATACGCATACTACGCTGAAACGTTTAAAAAGTTCTTATAATATGACATCCTTACACTATATATATTATTTTCATAGATTCTACAGAGTAGTATTTTCTTAACAACTGACATGGTTTAGTATAAAAACAGGATGGCCTCTCAAATTAAAAATTTAGATCTATCAAATGTAAATAACACTATTCCTAAATTTAATGAATTAAAATGACCAAATAATTTGGATGTACTTCAGCGATTATTGTATCAAACTAGAAATGAGAAGGCTAAAATTGTTGATGCAGTAAAAATAATAATTAAAAAGGTAGTATGTTTGTGGGATAAAGTATCTATATAAACAAAAAGAAAAGATCATTGTTGTGAAAAACTTCATAAGTTGTACAAGGATTTTCGAGTGGTTCAAAAAATTCCTAATAAATCAAGCACGAAAGTGGTCGATTTTTCAAAAAAATTATCTACTGTATTTGATATTTCTCAAGATCTTTCAATTAAACTACTTGATTCTATGGATAATGATACCGAAAACAGTTTTTTATCCAAACCACTAGAATATATCAAAAGAAAATTATCAGTTTTGAAATCTGAGAACGAATCAGGTGATAAGAATCACTATTTAATACTTCAGATCATGTGATATTACCTCATTATTATTTGATCTAAACTTTTATGATTAATTTTGATTACAGATGAAAATATTTTTTCTCAAAATTCTGAAGCATGCAATCTGTCTCTGTCTTCAAAAAGCAATGAGCCTGACTCATCAAACCATGAACGTAATATGTTGAACCAAGGCGTTTTAATTAGTCCCGATGATGTTAATTTATCTTTGAACCAAAGAGAATTGTTATAAGTAAATATTTTCTTATTTATGTTTATGAACGTTACTTCTTACCTTCAAAAGTAAATCTTTATTTGAATTTTGTTAAATCAAAGAACAAAACCCTACTAGAAAAGCTCATATGAGATCTCGTGTGATATATCCTATGACATCACATGACATATCCTATGATACATTAGATCTCATATGAGCTTTATTAGTAGGGTATTCACTAATCTATACAATAATAGGTAAAAGTACCAATAAAAGAACATGGTCGTGTATCGTACTTATAGTGGAACAGTATTACAAAAACTAATATTTTACAATTATATTAAATAATATATACCTTAAGAAAATAAATTAATTTCATTCAAGTATTCAAGTTCAAATTCGAATATTTTGTAAAGAACATTGACGAATATTAGTCATAAAAAAAAATAAATTTCCACTAGCGGCACTTCACACTCCTAAATTTGATTAAATTTTGCTTCAAAAGTATCTCAGAAAAGCATTTACATTTCTACAAATATTTAAAAATACAATGAGTTTTCATGCATAGAACGCTTTTTAACTTAGTGTATAAAGGTCAAGCTTTGTAATTTTTATCGAGTTTTTATTTATTACTGGTAAATAATATATTTTTAAACGAGTGTTCCTCTATACGTTTATAGATTATACAGGCGCCTAATACTGGAACAGAGGATTATCATGTTCCACTTCTCGACAAACTGTAAGCTTAACCCTTTCAGACACAGGAGCCACTATAGTGGCACCCTTTCTCATTTTCTTTTTTTTATTGTTTAATTCGCACTTTAAGTTTTATCTTTATTCTTCTTGCATTTTCATATAAATGAGTGTTCATTTTATAAGTATCATATGACATATTTTGAATATATGATTGTAAATAAATCTAAAAAATTAATGTATGATAGAAAATACGTGTTTTTGCGAAAATAATTCGTGACTGAAAGGGTTAAATACGTCGTCGAGATATGAAACAATAGTGGTCAATACTTTTATTTTACTTTTATTTTACTTTTAAGTATTAATTTATCCAAAAAATTTGATTTTACCATGATATTGAAATATTTTAAAATAGTAAGTAATCTAAAATTCATAGAAAATTGTAAGAACTTGAAAGTAACCTATAAATTTATTTCAAAATCTAATGTTTCTTCAGATTAAAATAATTTTATAAAATGGGATTAACAAAACATAAAAAAACAAAAAAGCAAAATAAATTTAAATTTATTGACGTTAAAAGAAAAAATAGCCGTATAAAAAATGATTTAAATAAAAGGAATATAGAAAGCTCTTACTCCTCTTGAACTTTTCAAAGTGCAGTGAATGCAGTTTTTAAAAGAGGATTTACGATTGGAAACAATTTTTAGAATGTGCAACCACATAAACAATATATTAGAAAAGGTGGAGCAACAGTTTTGTCCGCACAAGCAGAACAGGACATTGTGAACTGGATTATTTGCAGAACAGACAGAGGCTTTCCAGTATTTAAGCCTTATTTATTAAATTGTGTGCAAAACTATATTTCAAATTTAAGAATAGTATATTACACACCAAGGGAGGTAAAGTATTGGCGAGTCCATAGCACATATAATTGCCACCTCGAGCTGAAGGCGAGGGTGGCAAATATGTGCTATGGGCTCGCCATTTTACCTCCCGTGGAGTGTATACTATTTTTCGTCATACCCGGGCCGAAGCTATGACTTTTGGTTTTTGGCGCCGGGACAAAAATCGTAGTTTCGGGCAGGGTATGGCGAAAAAGATATTTCGTTTAAGAATAATAGCAACTTGAGCAGAGTATAAAGTAGTGGGTGTAAATAAGAAAGAATGTATTACTACATTATTTATGTATAGTGCTGAAGGAACTCGTGCTCCGACAATTATTTTATGTCCATGCAAAGAAAAAGTATAAATTCTCCTAACGGTTGGGGTGTAGGACTTGCTAAAAATAGTTGGATGACAATTGATGTATTTTACGAATCAAAAAAAAAAATGTTAATTTTTATATTAAATAATTTATTTATGTTCATTAAAATTCATATTGTTACATACATATTAAATAAATAAATAATGATACTGCTACGTACATTATATTGTACGTATATTATAATATAAAACATAAAATAAGGTAGAAACTCAGAGAAATGCGACTCCGAGTTTCCGGACCAAGAGTCGCACGATGCGCGAAGTGCTGATTCGGCACTTCGTCGCGGGCAACTTACATCGTCGTTTTAGACGACGACGAGCGACAGACCATCGCCGGACGCGCTAGAGTACAGAAGTAATTAGTCTCTCTCTCACTGTATTTTTGGGGTTATAATAAATACCAGTTAACTTATATTAATTCTCTTGTAATTATTTTGCATCCTCACACTCCCCATAGGAGTGCGTATCAAAAATCCCACGTAACAATACTAATAAATAATGAAATAAAATTTCTTAAAATACAAATTTTATCTTTACAACCAAATTTTACTTCTTCACAACAATGTTCCACTTGTAAGGTACCCAAGTGGGTAATAGTTAGTTTAAAAAAAAAAATAAATTATGGTCCAAATTCGATGCTGGATTAATTACCGTATAATGTAAACGCGATAGATTTTCAGTTTTATGTACGTGATTTGTATAATTTTCTTTAATGTATTTAATGAATTACGCAAGCTCCGTTCGGGCAGTGGGCCAGATTGGAGGGTAGCTATTAAATACTTTACTAGCAAACTAGAAATAGCTCCGTTCGTGCAGTAGGCTGGATCGGAGTGTAACTGCTAGGTCCCTTTTTTAACAAACTACACAAGCTCCGTTCGGGCAATAGACCAGATTGGAGGGTAGCTGTTGAATATTTTGTTAGTGAAACGCCAGCTTATTTATAAAGCTGGATGTTTCCTTTGTTTGTATAAAATATATTTGTCATTAGTAATAAAAGGAAATATATATTATATTAAATATTCTTTTATTTTAAGCAAAAAAATATATGTATGTAATTACAAAACCAAACAAAAAAAAACTCTCTGGTGAGAGAAAAAGAGAAGCTCTTTGAAGACGTAAGCTCGATTTATTTTATTTTATTTGATAGCTCTTAATATTAACCTGGGAGGTTAAGCCTAGAGCGCTTGTATGTCTCCAGAGTCAATAGAGCTCAATTTAAATTTCTTTTTTTAATAAAAACCTTAGATAACAAAGGGCGTTAAGCTTAGGCGCTTATATGTCCCAATTGTTATTGGTTTAAGAAATTAAGTTTTATTTTTAATTTTGGCTTTAAAAAACAAAGGGCGTTAAGCTTAAGCGCTTGTATGTCCCAATAGTTTCTCTTGCTAAAATATTATACGGCAAAAAAAAAAATTAAATCAAATACTTAATTTAATCTCGACTCAGGTAAACCAAGGGCGTTAAGCCTAAGCGCTTGTATCTCCCTATGTTTTACACGTCGGAGTCGATTCAAGAATAAAGCGCGCGGGTCAGCGAGACTTGTGCTTTTATACGCGCAGAGCTTCTCTCTATCTCTCTTACAATGGTGGGGAGCTTTTCAAGTTGCGCGCGCTCACAGGCTTTACGAAGTTTCCGGGTATTATTTTTCCGTCTCGATTGCTCTTATATGACTAAATATTAAGACATAGTAAGCGCGCTGTGAGGTTGTCTCGCGTGCTGTAAACCAGCTGGAGTTGACCTATATACAACCTTATATATAGGTCACGCGCCTACTATGCCTTAATACGTAGATTTTTTAATAAATAAAATAAAACTAAAATATGAATATCTAATAATTCATTAAAATATAATGACAAAGAAAATAAAATATATTTTTAGAAGAAATAATTAATTTGGAAGCAAATAAATAATTAAATAAATAAATAATTTTAAAAAAATAAAAAATAAATTAAAATTCAAATGAAAAATTTTTTAAATAATTAAATAATAAAAAATATAACAATTAATAATGAAAAATAAGAAAATAAAATTAAATAAAAATACAAATTATAATAATATATAAAAAAAATAAAAAGGGAAAACAACAGGGCGCTTTGGGGCGTCAGACACTAGGGTCAAGACAAGTGGAACACGAGTGCATGGTGCGCAATCGTCGTTACAGTACATATGAGTGATAATAATCTTTTATTATTTTATTTTTTAAAAGTTATTAATATTATTTAGAAGTACTAATTTTAATGCGAAAAACACCTATCTTTTACGTGGTGTGAAAATTTATTATGTAAATACTGTTATTAATTGATATATCATTACAGTTTATAATCACTACCAAATCCGTTCCACTACTGGTACTTTTACCTTACTTATTCCCAAAATTAAAAAAAAATATTATGAGAATATTTTCATTCATAAAATTTAAAATGTATATTTTGCAATAAAAACTTCATCTTTAATATACAATAACTATGTAAAAATATAGAAACGAATATATTGCAAGCGTCATAATAATGTTAGTTTAATGCATGGAACTACAACATTTAAATATATTGAACTTGATAAAGAGTGATACAGTTTTTTGTTTTTTTTTATAATTTAGAGCATTTAAATGTATGTTAATTATTATATGAATCCATCAAAGGGCTATATTACAAGAAAATATATATAATTATATCAGTTTAGTAATAATAATCATTCTTTATTCATATTTAATTTTCTAAACGTTAAACAAATTGAAGAAATTTTTTAAAAATGTATTGTGAATGTAATTAGCAAAAATAAATATAATTGCCAAATATATGCTTTACATTATAAAACTCCATGAAATCTAAATCTTCATAAAATTTAACTTGGAAACGAAATTTTACTCGTGTCAATGCAAAAACAATGATTTATAATGACTTTCACGAGTTAATTTGAATAAAAGTTAAATGGAAAGTTTTCAAGCAATTCACGGAATAATGAACAATCTATTATATCTTGAAATCGTTGTTTTTCTTTGCTATCAAATGATCAAAGTTTCGGATTGATGTCAAATTTAGATTTAAATTTCTAAATTCAGTGAATAAAAATATTGTTTTTATGTGAAACAAAACTTTTCTATGATTAGTTTTTTCATGTATGTTTATCATTCTTTTTGTAAAATAAAACTGAATTTTAATTTTAGGATCAGTAGCTCGATTAATGCCCGAAGGGCTACAGTTAACATCAAGTGAAGAGACAAATCCGAATTCACAACAAAGTTCCAGTTCAGGGTATAGTCCACATGGAACATATTTTACGAAACAAAATATACCAGGTTCCATTAATATCATGACTCCAGAAGTTGTCGCAAGTTTCGATAAAGCCAAAGTGTCTGACAGAGATGTACTATTCATAACTGGTACCATAGCTCATGCTTTAAACTTTGACGTCAATTCTTTGATACTAAACCGAAGTTCTATCAAAGAGTTGCGGGCTAGAATACGTAAAATGGGATATGAAAGAATGAGACAATTGTTTCAGGGTATATCCGTTTCTTTCATAGTTGTACACTGGGATGGAAAACTTATTTCCGATACTACCACTTGCAAAAAATTAGATAGACTCCCTGTTTTAGTATCAAGCGAGAATTTTATAAAAATTATTAATGTTCCGGCTTTGGAAAATCAAAAGGGCACAACGATAGCATCGGCAGTTCATCAGGCTTTGAAGGAATAGGGTTTAATCGATATGACGATTGGTGTATGCTGTGATGCAACTAATGCAAATTTGGGACGGAAAGGTGGTGCAGTTGCGGTTTTAGAACAGATAATAGATAAAGATTTGGTTTATCTAGCGTGTCGGCATCACGTGTTAGAAGTTATTTTAGCTGCAACGTTCGCGGATAAAATTCCAGGTACTAGTGGACCAAATATGCCCATATTCAAAAAGTTTCAAGATGAGTGGCCTAATCTCAACCAAAAGAATTACAAAAATGGATTAGAGGGTTTGGAACCAAAGCTGGAGAAAGAAATCCCCTGTATGATTGATTTAATAAACTCTTTTCTAAACGAAGTGAAGCCTAGAGATGATTATAGAGAATTGCTGCAGTTGAGTCTTCTTTTTCTAAGGGTTGAAGATTTCAAATTAAAAAAGCCAGATACTTGTCACCACGCACGTTGGGTGGCTAAAGCAATATATTCGCTATAAATATTTTTATGTAGAGATGCGTTTGTATTGAAAGAAAAAGAAGTGACGAACTTTCATTCTTTATGTAAATTTATTGTCTTTGTATATTTGGAACCGTGGTATACATCTCCCTACCCAGTGCTGCACCAAATAATGATTTAAGATTAATCGAATCATTAGTAGATTATAAAGATATAGACCAACACATATCTGACACTATACTGAATGAATTTAGGAATCATCTATGGTATCTGTCACCTGAACTTTGTATGCTTTCATTGTTTGATACAGACGTTGCAGATAGTGTAAAATGCAAGATGATCAAAACGTTGAATAACGAAGATATGGATCCTGAAGAGTTTCCTAGAAACCCCTAAAAGATTTGATGCATCTGACATCGGCATCAGGATGCTACGGGAAAAAAGCCTTGATTATTTCACAAATAGCTGAAGTTTGTACTTCTTCAAAAGGTTTCAACTTAATGAAGAATTTATGAATCATGATTGTAGTACGTGGGAAAATCAACAATCGTACTTAGAGTCTCGAGAAAAACTGAAGAAATTGATAGTTGTAAATGATTGCCCAGAAAGAGCTGTTCATTTGACTCAGGAGTATGTAAATCAAGCAACAAAAAATGAAGATCAAAAACAATACATGCTCCAGTTTTTAGATGAACACAAAAAAAATTTATTGGTTAGTGCTAATAAAAAAAAATTCTTTAAAAAATTAAAAATTAATAGGTGATTAAATTTTATTGATATATAAAATGTAATTTTATAAAGTTTAAAGATGGGATAAATTTTTGTTATATTTTATAATAAAAATCTTTTTTAAAGAGAATAATTAAAAATTCATTTACTATAAACCAAGATTCACTCACAATTCAAAATATAATTTCCAAAATTCATTGGAATTCAATTGATCAATAATTTGTTTAGTAACTAACACCTCCAATTTTCAAAACTGAAAAGTTTGTTTTCTTCTTTGCTTGTCTTTCACAGACATAGAAGTATCAGAATTACTAAAAATTATTATAAATAAAATCTAAATCTAAAATTTAGTCACTCCATAAATTTATAGAATAGTATGGTTGCTCGAGTACGTCTTGAATCTAAAAAAACTTATAAATATCTGAATTTGCTATTCGTAGATTTCATAGTTTGATTTTCTTACCAACTTCAAATGGTCATAACTCTGGTTCTGAATCACCTAGAAACTTTTTAAAAAAAGCAAATTATAGGTTTTGAGGTCTACTTTTGATTTATTGTTGAGACACTACTTATTCACTTAAAGAAATTGCACAAAAAATTGAAAAAGTTAAAATAACACTGCTTTTTCTATGATTTCTGTAAATTAAAACTTTAATATTGAATCGAATTAATATTCTTAAGCTTCAAATTGGCCATTGAATATCTCAATTTCATACAAATAAAAAGTTTAAGTCATCATAAGGAGGAAGAAAAATTTTTAAATCATCTTACAATGTCTATACGCAAAAATAGGATCAAAATGGTAAAAAAAACATTTTTCCTAAATTGGCACTATTCAAACTCTTTCAAAATAGGATTTTTACATTTGATTTTTGGTTTTGGATACTAAACTTTCGAATAAAGGCTTGGGTACTGATTTTCGAACAACTTGGTAAATAACTGTCACCCCTAATATATATATATATATATATATATATATATATATATATATATATATATATATATATATATATATATATATATACTAGGAGGGTACCCCCATGCTCGCTCCGCTCGCCAACCCCCTATTTGTTATTTAAGTTTCAGTATCTTTATATATTTATTTTTATCAACTGTAAAAAATTTAATTATTAAAATATATTAAGTTATACTCAAAAATATATTTGAATATTTATTACAAACCCATTTTTGTTTTCCTTATTTATATGATGTTATATAATAAAAGTTTTTATTGTTTATATAAAACCAATTTTCATAAATACTAATATCTTATGAATGTCCATAGCATTGAAAAATTTTCATTTTTATACCTAAATTATTAAATTTATAAAGTTTGTATTATAAATATATTTCAATATTTTCCATACCACCTAGTATTTTTAAATACCGAGGTATATATGTAGGCGCGTTTTTTTAGTGGTTTCCCCAGGAGGCCTATTTCCACTCACCTTTTTTAAAAATGTTTTTTTTTTAATAAAAAAATTAAAAAAATAATTTTTTTATTTATATATTAAAAATAAAAAATAACATCTTTTAAATATGTTCGCTGAAATATAAAATATTAAAAATAATATGTATATTAAATTTAATATATTTAAATATACAAAAAAATATTACTTATACTTACTATTAAAAAATATTAAGAAACTCAAAAATTTTTTAAATTTATAAATTTAGAATATTAAAAAAATTGTACCTGTTTTTATTAGGACTAAAAACTTTAAAAATAGAAATTAAAAAAATTTTTATGTATTCTTTTTTTTTGTCAATATACTTAGAATTTTTTTCATTTTTTTGTTCTAATTTTTGTGAATATTGTAAAATCATTTGATATGATTGTTTATAAAATTTTATATAATTTTCTACTTACTTTTATAAATAAAAAATAATATTTCTGGAAAATACTTCTTGGAATTTTTATATGTAATATTAATTATATATACATAATTTATACATATATTTTGTATAAAAATAAATTATTTTCTAATTATTTATGTTTGTAGTTAATAGTGTATAACATTTAAAAATTGAAAATATTAAATTTAAATTTTTAAAAATATAATAAAAAAAATTTTTTAATATAAATTTATATTATAAAAAATATTGTAAGATTCTCTCAAGTTTTAGATTAAATGAAAGTCAATAAAATGATATTCTTAAATATAAATTGACTTAACGTACAATAATTTAAACTCAGAGAAGCTTGTGTGTATCTTTATTCGGGTTCTACCGAACAAAGGAATTTATACTTAAGCTAAGACTAGTAAACAAACCGCGTTGAGAAAAGAATTTATAACATATTATATTCCTCTATTATTTCGTGTTATATTATGATGGCCTTAAGAGGAGGCCGTATCATTCTGTCCTTGTCCAATCTAAATTTTCGTTATTATAAATAAATAAAATATTTTCATAGAAAAGTAAGAAAATCGCCCAATAGAGCAAAAGACAAGCAAACGATTCTTTTCTATGAAAAAATATGAAATTTCTATTATTTTTCGAGTGAAGTCTGAAACGAAAAAACAGTTCAATCAACTCAATCAAGTTCGATTGTTTTTCCGTTTCAGACTTCACTTGAAAAATAATAAAAATTTCATATTTTTTCATAGAAAAGAATCGTTTGCTTATCTTTTGCTCTATTGGGCGGTTGTCTTACTTTTCTATGAAAATATTTTATTTATTTATAATAACGAAAATTTAGATTAGACAAGGACAGAATGATACGGCCGCCTCTTAATAATCGCGAACAGAATATTTTCACCTATAAAGGTACACACAATCCTCGATGAGCTCGTAACGAGAATATTCGTTTCACGCGATAAAAACTGAAATTAAGAAACATAAGGGTATCCCTTGTTTCTGTCTCTCTTTCTCTTTTCGCGACTTTGAATTTATCTTTAATAATCGCTAGTTTCTACATACATTAGACTAGCATTGAACATAAGGCATACGTTGATTAATATTCGTGAATATCTTTTCGTTTCACGATTTTTATTCCTCATTAAACACATGAAAATCAAATATGTTTCATTAATTTATTCCCGATACAAGGTAATTACTTTGAATTTTGGCTGTAGCCAGATGTGTTTGTATTAACGTTAAGGTTGTTTAATGCCAAGATTAAGACATCAAACGAACCTCTGTTAACTTTGATTTACGAGGAAAAGTATCGTTTCTTTCATTTATAGAAATAACGAAACTTATGTCCCTTTCGCGCTAATGTCGTTTAAAGAAAGAAAAAGATTTTTAATTAGTTTAAATGAGGAATACTCTCGATTTACGAGCAGATATATACCAAATAACGTGGTGAAGCCACTTACAAAATTAATTTATTATTTAACTCACACAGGCGCAACCACGTGTTTTAAATTTATAACTTATTATATTTTAATTTATTATGTGTTGTTCTAAATTTGTGTAAGATTGTAATGTTTAGAGCTAATCCGTACGTAGCCGATACGCCATGACCGACTACTTCGGGATTACTTGCTCGTGTTGGAAGGAAACAAGGAAAAGGAAAAATATTGTTTGATATTCTAGTGCCTTTTACTGCCTTTTAAAATTTACCAAATTATTTAACGACTCGATTTTAATAGACTTGCAAATGTTTAAAGGATATTTCTCCTATACAAACATTTGCAAGTACACCATTAAATTTAATAATTATTTGATTTTAGTCTTTAGACTTTATTAAATGCACTTTTTATTCACTATTTCGCGAACAACAAAGAAGCACTTATTTTAAAATGGAATAAACGGGTATGTAGACCAAACATGCGTCGATCTACTTCGCCGTATTTTTACTCCATTTTAAAAGAATACAATTACCAACTCGGATTTTGGTTTTAAAACTTTATTTAATCGAAGGCAGGCAGAAGAGTGATTCTTCTGTACATATCTCTTGTTCTCGTAGGCTCGCATTCGAGCCGCCGTTGCTCGATTCGCCGCTCTTACGCTAGAGTAGGGATATTACATGTATCATTAACGTACAGCGCGTTGGTAATAGTAGGGCGTATGGGGGTATCTGCGCGCACGTGAAAGCGCGTTCGGTTCTCGTTCGAGAACCGATTAAAGCAATGCGTCACAATATAATACCTTTTTTAATGTTTTTATATTATATAAACTGATCATAATTTTCAATTTATGAACCAAATTTTTTTTTACCGCAAATAAATACATTATTGTTATAAAAAATAATTTTATAATTATGAATTTTCAAGTGAAATATTATTTACGTGATTTTTTATATGCCTTTTTAAATGATCATTTCTTGAAAATTTTTTATTACAAATAAAGCATGTAAATTTTTGTTTCCTATGCTTAGCTAATATATGTCTTATTAAATTAGATTTCGTACTGAAATTTTTCTTACAATAAATACATAATTCCTTTTTTTGTTCGTGAGTTCTTTCATGTCTTCTAATATTTTTAATTTTAATAAATAAGCCACATGTTCTACAACTTATAGTTTTAATATGAATTCTATTTATATGTATTTTTAAAAATTCAGATGTAGAATAAGAATTTTTGCAAAACGGGCATTGAAATACATCCATTATTCCTATTAATATTAAGTTTGAACATTAATTTTCATTAAATAATAATGTTATTAAAAACTTGGGAAACATTTTAATTACATTTTATATATGGAGATTTATAATTTTATTTAGGTTTAATTTTATTTTGTTTCTATTATATTTAAAAAAAATAAAATATTATAAGCATAACACATTTAATAATTTACATCAATGACTTTTTAGGGGTCCACCTTTGCTTTATTTGACATTTTCATTGATTGCAATTTTCTAATATGAAAGAGAGAGAAAGAGAAAGAGTCTACTTACTCTTTACTTAGCTGCCTACCCGACACTGAAGTGGCTTTTGCTGATCGCTTGTCCTACGCACGCACTTATCTTCACAGTGAAAAATTTGTTAGCTTTTGTCGACAAAAATCGCATCATGAGTGGCGTGGCTCACGAAACAGCTAACACTCCGATATTTTCGACTAAGTACTTTCTGACAGCTATGCAGAAACTGTTTTAGCTTTCAATTTATTTTAAGACAAGTTTTACAAAAGAAAAAAATCTTTAATTTTAGTAAAATAAAAATAAAATACCCTTTAAGTAAATCAAATTTACACAACAAAATGAAATTTAAAAATCAATTATACGTTAAAATTAAATGAAATGAATTAATAAAAATGGTAAAAATTTTAATAAATTATTTATTGAAAATTTCCGTCGAAACAATGTTATCTATTTTTGATGTATCATCTAAATTATTTTGAATATAAATATTAACGGGATGTCGTAGTTGTTGCAATCGAGTTTTGCTTTTTTTATCTTACTGATATCTTTTTAAATTCACTATTTGGGCAAATATAATGACTTGTCCGCGCTAAAACTATATTAATACAATAATTTTTGTTAAATTAAAAATTCAATTTAGCTTCATATTTTTTATGAACTTTGAATGAAAATTAGATATCAAGCTCGATAAACCTAACCTCAAAATAGTATATATCGAAAGTTTGTTTATAACTTTTTATGTATATTATTTTGATAAATTTCTTGACTTGTCCGCGCTAAGGATTAATCTTACGAATTTTCTTACTGAAGTGAAAGAATTTGATTAGACGCACTGTTTACTCATGAACTTTGAATAAAAATATTATTAGGAGGAGCAGAACTACGATATCCTCTAAATAAAAGTTTTACATCTTGACAAAGCAACGTATGATTGACCATGTGAAAACAATGGTCTTTTTATAAATAAGCCTACATTATTGAAACTTAGACCTTGTGATTTATTTATAGTTATTGCAAATGCTAATATAATTGGAAATTGTTTTCTGTAAAGAATAAATGGTAATGAAGAATTATTTCCTGTATTTAAAGTAATTTTTAGAATAAAAACTTTATTTCTACTTTTATCGCCTGTTATTATTTCAGCTTCAATATTATGTTTATATAAATTTATAATTTTCAATCGTGTACCATTACATAACCCTTCCGATTTACTTGAATTTCTTAACAACATTACTATAGCATTAACTTTTAAATTAATTTATGAGGTGATAAACCTTCTTCGATTTTATTTAGAAATTCTATTTGGTAATTCAAATAAATGTTATCATCAGTTTGATCAACACATTTATGCGTAGCGTAATTAATACTATAATATGTTTCAGTTTTTCCATTTGATAAATTTAATACTTTTTTATTTAAATTAATAATATCTTCAATATGAAGAGCTTATATAGTTTTTTCTTTGCAACAATTTTTATTAATATTCGAATAAATTTTAGAACAAATATCGTTAGTTTGTAATTTGTTTGGAATTATGAAAGGGTTTATTTTGCCATCACCAATTTGTAATAGAAATGGAGCAAATTTTTTATTTTTAGATCGAATATTTTTTATTAATTTTAACATACTAAAAAATTGCCATAAATATGAACTTTTTATTGTTTATCTATAATTAAATTTCTGTTTCCATGTTTAACAACTGGTGAAATTTGTCGAAAATCACCACCTAAAATAATTAATTTTTCACCAAAAAGAAAATTACTATTACAAACATCTTTTAATGTATTAACTATTTCTAATGCTTTTTTTTTGGAATCATTGATGCTTCATCCCATATTATTATATCAGCTTCTCTTATTTTTTTTTATCTGATTGTAATTCTAAAAATGCATTTTCAATTGTATTTACATTCAAAGGTAATCTAAAAGTTTTATGACTTGTCATTCCTTTAGGTAATAAAGTATATGCAATACCAGTCCAAGCCATAAACAAAATTTCTTTATCAATTGATATAAAATAAAATATTAAAGTCTTATATAAAAAAGTTTTTCCTGTTCCTCCAGGACCATCAATAAAATATATTTTTTTATTATCTTTTTCAGTTGAAATTTCAAAAATTAATTTTTGTTCATTGTTTAATTTATTTATTTATTATACATTAATGCAAAATTTTTTTTGCTTTTTATTTCATCATGATGATTATTGTTCAAAGTAATTAAATTTATTTTTGGTTCAGGTAAACCAAAATCTTTACAAGACATATTCATTAATAAAAATATTATTAAGTTCAAATAAAGCATTATTTTCTTTGTTTCCATTAAAATCTTCAACAAAATAATTAGTAGTGGAGGTTGGCGCGCTCGCGCACAGGGGGCTTGCGAAATTTCCATTTTACCATATTCAATGTCATTTATTCTTTTAAGCAATAATTGTACATTTTCTAAAATTTATCATAAAAATTATTAACTTAATATGTTTGTTCTATATATTCAAAGTAAAAGCAGTAGGTGCAAACAATAAAAATTAGCACCGACTCTCTCTGTCTCACTCTTATACTCGCACATCAAGCATAAAAATCTACGTTGTGCTGTGCGACTCACGAAATTGGATATATGCGTATATTATATCATAGTATACGAGTAATTTTTTATCCTCGTTACAAGTGGTACGAGGTAACAGTAGGTGCAAACAATAAAAATTAGCGAGAAGCTTTTTAAATGATGGGATTTGAATGAAATTGAGGATCAAAGAGGATGAGCTAAGGGGCGGCTAAGGAAGAGCAACAAAAACGTAAAATAACGTAAAATAACACAAAAAAAAAGGTAAAATTTGAGGATTTACCTGAGGAGGAGTAAAAATGACCTAAAATAACGTAAAAATAACGGAAAAAAGAGATGGATTTTTTAAGAAAGAGAGAGGGAAGAGAAAATGAAGGCATGAGCAAACTCAAAAGAAGAGAAAAAGAAGAGGGGAGGAAGGGAAAAGGAAAAGAAAAGGAAGAGGAAAAAATAACGTAAAATAACGTAAAAAAAAAGGGAAAAAAAAGAGGACCAAAATTAGGTAAGAGGACGAGGAAAAAAAGGGAAGGAGAGGACCTTGGTCGTAGAAATTTTCCTTACAACTATATAATATATATATTATTTCGTTATATTGAAATAAAGAATTAAGATTTTTTTACGTTAATATATTTTGCATTATCGTCAGATACATACATACACATACACACATGCACTTTGAACATAAACATACACACACATTCACATACACGAATACACACATATACATATATCCATACACATACACACATATACAAATATCCATGCACATACACTTACTCCTATATACATACACATATACACAATATCCGTCATCCTGTCTCCATCTGTCCATATCCGTCTCTCTGTTTCCGTCTCTGTTTCTTCATCACTGTCTCTGTTTCTCCGTCTTTTTGTCTCCATGTCTCCGTCTCTGTGTCTCCATCCCTTCGTCACCGTCTCTATGTCTCCATCCCTTCGTCACTGTCACTCCGTCTCCGCTGTTCTGTGTCCGTTTTTCCGTCTTCGTTTTCCGTCTCCGTTTCTCCGTCTCCGTTTCTTTGTCTCCGTTTCTCCGTATCTATTCCTCCGACTCTGTTCCTCCGTCTCCGTTTCTCCGTTTCCGTCTCTCAGCAATTACATCACTACTTATATATATTATTATATTTTTTATATTAAAGTAAAGAATTAAGACTTTTTTTATTACGTGAATATCTTTTGCATTATTGTCACATACATACATACACATCCACACGTGCACCTTTAACATAAACATACACAAACATACACATACACATAAACACATATACATATATCCATACACATACACCCATATACAAATATCCATACACATACACTTACTCTTATAGACATACACATATACACAATATCCGTCTCTCCGTCTCCGTTTCCGTTTGTCCATCACCATCTCTCCGTCTCCGTTTCCCCGTCTTTCTGTCTCCGTATCTCCGTCCCTTCGTCACCCTCTCTCCATCGTCGTCTCTCCATCACCCTCACTCTGTCTTCGCTGCTCTGTGTCCATTTTTCCGTCTCTGTTTCTTTGTCTCCGTTTCTCCGTTCCCCCGTCTCCGTTCCTCCGTTCCCGTCTCTCAGTAATTACATCACTACTAATATATATTATTTTATTAATTATATTAAAGTAAAGAATTAAGACTTTTTTTTACGTGAATATCTTTTGCATTATTGTCACATACATACACGCACACACACACAGCGATGCCAAAATTTTGTTAAACTCAAAAAAATGTAAAAAATAGAAAAAAAATTATTTTGTTATAATAACTTTGTTTTTTAGAATTATTTATTAATTATCAAATTTTGAAAACTATTTACTTTAATACTTTTTTTTACACATTTTTGAATTTCCCTCTCTGACTCTGCCACTTTCGGCATCGCTGCGCACACACACACACACACACACACACACACACACACACACACACACACACAGACACACACACACAGACACACATATACACACACACATACACACACACACTTACGCACAAACATATACATAGATACACATACACATTTATATATATATATATATATATATATATATATATATATATATATATATATATATATATATATATATATATATATATATATATATTCCCATGTACATTTCCACATATACATGTTACATACACAAGTACACATAAACACTTACACTCATACACATAAACACATACCCACATACGCATACACTCATGCGCATAAACACATACTCACATACAAATACACATAAACAACATTTGTCTCTCCATCTCCGTCTTTTTCTCTCCGTCTTCTCGTCTCTCCATCTCCGTCACTCCGTCTCTGTTTCTTTGTCTTCATCTCGTCTCCGTTTCTCTATCTCCGTCTTTCCGTCTCGATCTTTACGTCTCTCTATCTCTGTCCCTATGTCTATGTCTCCGTCTCTGCCTCTCTGTCACTGTCTTTCTGTCTCTGCCTCTCTGTCTCTGTCTTTCTGTCTCTGCCTCTCCGTCTCTGTCTCTCCGTCTTCATCCCTCCATCTTTTCGTCTCTCCGTTTTCCTCTCTTCGTCCTTCTGTCTATGTCTCTTTATCTTCGTCTTTTCGTCCGTGTCTCTCTGTTTCTGTTTCTCTGTCTTCTTCTCTCTGTCTCTGTGGCTTTGTTTCTCCGTCTCCGTTCCTACATCTCTGTTTCTTTATTTCTGTCCCTCTGTCTGAAATACATATTAGAAAAGAATGAATTTCTATCATATTTTTTCATTAATTTAAATGGAATTCAGTAAAACCAATTTTTAATTTATCATGATGATATGATTTGTATTTAAACAATTTTTATGCATATCGGAACTTTAATCAATTCTTTTTTTTTCAAGAATATGAAAACTAAATTTTAAACAGAACTGCAATATAAAAAAAATTTTTAACAAAAAAAACCGACTTCAAAAAATGCACTGAAAAGTAACAAATAATTTATTATCTTTAGAAATCATACAAATAATTGGTAAAATACAATTTTAGAAGTCGGCGTCTAATTCCTCAATGAATGTAAACGTTATTTTTTAACAATAAATGTAAACGTTATTTTTGAACAATGAATGTGAACGTTATTTTTTAAAAGATGGACTAAGTCGTTCTGCTTACGCACCACAGATTTAGAATTAGACGCCGACTTCTAAAATTGTATTTTACCAATTACTTGTATGATTTCTAAAGATAATAAATTATTTGTTACTTTTCAGTGCATTTTTTGAAGTCGGTTTTTTTTTTTGTTAAAAATTTTTTATTTGTCATTTTTCAGTGCAATGTTTTTAAAATCTTATTTTTTGTAAAAAATTTTGTTTTTATTCGATACTTTTAAAGTCGGTTTTTATTTATTGAAAATTTTTTAAATTGTTTGTTTTTGTTAAAAAATTTTTATTTCCTATATTCTAGTGAATCCCCTTACTAAAAACGCAAATATAGGTAGACCCACTAATTACATTAAACTTTCATTATTAATTCATATCGCATGCATTAGTACACCACCAAGCAATATATAGCAGGAAAGAAAGAAGGCTCAACAGCACAGTGTCGTTATGTGTGCATGTATACATATTCAAGCTCAGGTAAGAGAGAGAGAGAGAGAGAGAGAGAGAGAGAGAGAGAGAGAGAGAGAGAGAGAGAGAGAGAGAGAGAGAGAGAGAGAGAGAGAGAGAGAGAGAGAGAGAGAGAGAGAGAGAGAGAGAGAGAGAGAGAGAGAGAGAGAGAGAGAGAGAGAGAGAGAGAGAGAGAGAGAGAGAGAGAGAGAGAGAGAGAGAGAGAGAGAGAGAGAGAGAGAGAGAGAGAGAGAGAGAGAGAGAGAGAGAGAGAGAGAGAGAGAGAGAGAGAGAGAGAGAGAGAGAGAGAGAGAGAGAGAGAGAGAGAGAGAGAGAGAGAGAGAGAGAGAGAGAGAGAGAGAGAGAGAGAGTAGGCGAAGTATAAGGGAGGTAAATGAGAAAACAAAACACCCGGTTTTTTTCTTAATTTGATAATTGGGTCATACAAACCGAATATTGGCCCAATAATTATAGGACACGTATGGGACCTTCCTGCAGATATTCTCTATCAGATAAGAAAAAGTTTTTTCGAATCGGTTAAGAAATGACGGAGTTATGAGGTAACAAACATAAAAAAAAAAAAAAAAAATTCAGTCGAATTGAGAACCTCCTCCTTTTTGAAGTCGGTTAAAAAAAATAATACTGAACATAAAGCAAAAAATGCTTATTTGTGGAGCTAGAAATGATTAAAAAGTGTCAAAAATCGAAAAAATCAGGAAATACCTAAACTTTGATATTATATAGCTTCAAAAATAAGCGCAGAAATATTCTTAAAAGAATTCAAGGTAGTTTGTGGGTTAAAAGAGACCATGTCAAAAAATTTTTAGCGGAAAAAAATTTTGGTCAGGCGATTTGTCAGAGAATTGCGCATATATATATATATGATTAGGCATTGCCTCTGCTTGGACTGTTCACCAAGTACACAAGTACAATTAAAACAAAACACTTCCTTTCGCATCTTTGAAGTTTTGTGTGTATAAGTAATAATAAGCTTTAGAATAGAAAATTTGATGTACCTTAAACAGTACTTTTATTGTTGAAAACTTTATGAAGTGTTTGAGTAAGTGATTGAGAAGAGGTAGTGTTATTATCCGAGTGAATTTTTTAGCTTTTTCAAACTCAAAGTTAGCTGAATCCTCGTCACCTTGCGCAGCTCATCTAGGAGAGGGGGGGGGGGGAGCGGGCGATCCCCCCTGTCTTCTAAGCCCGTCAAACTCCCAAACAAAAAATAAATGTTGAATAAAACACCTCCTTTCTGCATTTAGAGAGTCAAATATGTTAATGTAACATTTATAAATTATTTGTCTATTATGTCATGTAATTTCATTTTGTAATAGTACTATATAACGACAATTAGTCCGGGTCCAATTTTCTTTAATGAAATTGTTCCCTTAATACATATTTATAGTTATTTTTTCGTGAAAAAAAGTATATTTAGATTCTTTAAACAATTCTTAGCAAAAGTTCTTTGACATAAAATTTCGGAGACAAACTTTCAAAAATTGTTATTTTTGTCGATTTCCCGAAGCTTATAACTTCCTATTAAATAGATATTTTTAACTTCGGCTGCCAGCATTTGTAAGTTAAATTCTTAAATTATAAGGTCAAGCGATTTGCAAGACAGGGATCACTGCATTTTTATAGTTTTCACTTACTATAAACAAATAACATTTTATTGCTTTCGTGCAAACACAATCGAGCATGCCGGGTCTCGATTGCCTACTTAGAAGCTTAGTAACGCGCTCTTTTTTTTTAAATAAAACAAATGAATACAACAATTACTAACGATTGGTGTGAAATTAAATTATTCAAGAAATGTTTAAAGTTAATAATGCGACGATCCTTTAATAGTTTAGTTTTACGCCTATAAATAAATGTAAAAGAATTAAAATTGTAATTTAATATTATATTGCAAATAAGATATATTTGTTTTTTTATGAGAATGTTTTTTATTAACCCTTCCAGAGCTAAATTTTTATTTTAACATGAAATGTTCTGATAGCCATTGAGGGATGATAAATGTTTATTTATTAAACAATTTTTGCAATAAAAATTGTTTTTTCTTTTTTCCTTTCATCGGGGATATAATAATTTAGGTTCTCAGTTTGAGTTTGGAAACAGCTCACCTCGAGCTAATTTACATATCTATTTTACAGAGTGTTACGGATTTTATATCCCATAAAATAAACGAGGATTAATATCAGCAAGATACAAAGAATGCGATGAATACACGTTCCAACAAGTAAAGACGGAAAACGCTGACCGTCATACTAACAAGTTATAACCTGCCTGAAAACGACGAAAAACGTCGAGCACCATAAAAAAAGAGCTGACCACCCAGCAACAGGTTAAGACCAGAACGGAAAGCCACTGACGAACTGATCAGCAAATTCCAATCAATAACGAATATTCTAGAAGGATAGGCACGTGGAAACAACGAATTTGGCGAGTATAAATACAGCCGGATGCACCACGAGGTAGAGAGAGTAAGCAACCAACCACGAACGACGGGAGTACGCCCGATTGAAGCAAGCAGCAAGGAACGTATTAGGCGACGCAATAATAATAGGACATATCTCTCTCGACGAAAGTATTAATAAACTTATATTCATATCATAATTACTGAGTATTTATTTAATTCTTCACGCAAACTGACTGCTTGGGTTTACCAAGATTAGTCGTGATACAAAAGATACCCACCATCTTATAATTAAATATAAATATACATATACGTGAAAACGTAACATAAAACTGGTGCTAGGTGTGGGGTATCACTTGTGAAGAAACTATTTTATCTACATTGGAATCAATCGAGAGGATGTTATACGCGTACATCGCCTTAATCACCATCATTGGGTAAGTAAAAACTTTTATTACCATATTATACGTCCTTCGAGGGAAATACGCGCCCGCTGCGAGCCTTCCAAACGGTTAAAATTTAATAAATTATAATTTCTATAAAAGAATTCAAATTAAATTATTTAGTGAAAATTATACATAATTAAAGTAAAAGCAAGTGCTATAAATTATAAATATAATTACAAGTGTCTATCAATATAAAATATATACATAAAAATATATACGATATAAAATATACATATAACAAAATGACACAAGACAACGACACACATAACTCTTCCGACAAAACAAAGCCGATACCAATCGCATATCCTCAAACCCCGGAAGAGGAAGCACTTATAGAACTTCGCAACGCATTGTCATTAGCAGACTGTGCACTCCAAGAAAGTGACAATAAGGGATTAATGGAATCTGCGCTAAAAAGACTAAATGACATAGTGGTCAATGATAAATGTAAAATGAACGATGCAGAGGAATATTTTGTAAAACAGGCCCGAATATACATAATGCGCACGCTTAATGAAATAAGCAAGGCTGAAGAAAAACTCAACAAGGAAATGGCCCAAGGAGCCAGATCTAAAATACCCGCAACAACCGACAACGCAGCGGATCAACCAATAACCATTCCTAACACAGAAGCAGATCCCCAAATTGTAGCAATGAAAATAGCACAACAATTATGTGAATTTGAAAGAAAACATGGACTAGCCCACAAAGTTTTAATAAACTTGCCCCCAAAGGACCAAGGAGCTACACCAACCATGGATGCAATGAATATGATACAAGAACGGACCAATTATGGAAACTACCACAACCGCAAGAAAAATCAGGCCATAGGTACGAGAGATATAAATCTTTTAGCTAACAACTTTGAAGACGGTGATCCTCATGCAGGATTTAACATGTATGAACCACCAGCGAATATACACTTCGCTAGCTCTACACCACAGCAAATGGCCACAGGAGCACCAAGAGAAATACCGAATAGCCTTTCATTATATCAAGCATTGAATACCATCCCTACCTTTGATGGCAATTTTGATGTACTGCCTCTATTCTGCAGAGCAGTACGAGACATAGTAAGAACGTATGGACCGCAGTCAGAAAGATGGGTTTTGAACACACTAGCTACTAAATTCAAAGGAAGAGCAGCAGAAGGTTATACAACACGGTTAACTCAATACCATACGGTAGAAGGGTTGCTGGCCGATCTAACGAAACATTATAGTTATGCTGGAGGAGCAGACACGATTTTGGCAGAAATTAAAATAATCAAACAGATGCCAGGCGATAGCGCAGGAGAGTACGGTGTACGAATGCAAACACTACACAATCGTCTCTTGAACTTCTACGACTCATGCAGAATTCTACGATCCTTCGAGGTGGAAACCTACAAGAATCAGGCAGATAAAGAAGCCTTAGAACAATTCTTGTTTGGATTAGAGGGTGCTCTACAGCATCAGGTACGGTCTAAGAACCCTATATCCTTAAGAGACGCCATACACGAGGCAATAGCATTCGAGCAACGCACAGGCGCTAGACGACTACTACCGTTATTAAATAACCAGACGGAAGTCACGGGGCAACTGACTGGCCTACTACAAGGTGTAATCAATCAATTATTAGGCATAAATCTTCCACAACAAAATGACGCCCACATAAGATTGGCACCAGCAGTTGAAGTATGCTCATACTGCCGAAAGACAGGCCATATAGAGGACCAATGCAGACGAAAAGAATATGACAGTAAGACCTGCGACTATTGTAAGAAAAAGGGCCACACTTATGCAGAATGCTACACGTTAGAAAAGGCAATAAAAGCTGGCAATATAAGTGCAGCAACCACTACAACAACTCGCAACTCTGCGCCTTCAACCCAGGACAATCAAAATAGAAGCAACCATAGGCTAATAAATAAAGACAATAAAAGGGGCAATAATAATCAGAATCAGGGCCGTTATCGAAATGATTCCCACTCGCGTAATAACAATAGAAACAATAATAATTATAATAATAACCAAGGATGGAACAACGACAAAAGGATTGAGAATAACAATCCATATCAAAATCAATCATCTTCAAACCCAAATAATCAGAATTCTTTAAACTACCAGGATGCTCGGCGCCAAGGGTCAATGGGGTCGAGCAATTTAAACAACATAATCCCCGCAAATGCACAATAAAATTTATGCAAACTGGTAGAAAACTCCCAATAGTTGAATTACGGGGTCCATTCCTAAAAACGGGAAAAGGGCGTTTTTATGTTGATACAGGAGCCGACGTATCAGTCATCAAGGAAAATGTAATAACTAATAATATATATATAAATCTACATAAATTAGTTGCAATAAATGGTGTCACATCGGGTGAATGCATGACGTTAGGACAGGTAAATTTAACCCTTAACGGATTACCATGCGAAATTCAAATAGTCCCTAATGAATTCCCAATCGATACAGACGGATTAATAGGGTGGGACATAATCGACAAATATAAAGGTCAAGTAAACGACGGTCTTAAATGGTTAAAACTAAATAATAACATAATACCATTCATTGAAGATAAATACTTTACGATACCCCCTCGCACTAGGCAAATTATATACGCGCGTGTCAAAGATGATAGTGAAGAAGTAGGCTTCGTCCCGCTCCAAGATATAGGACCGGGTATTTTATTTGGTAATTTTGTAGCAAAAAATAATGAAGGGAAAGCTTATGCCCTATGCATTAATACCAATGATAACGCGGTAGCAGTAAAACCGCCTGAAGTTAAACTAGAGGCCTGTGAAGCCATGAATAGTATTAACAATGAACCTACGGAGGACATAATTGACAATAATAAAGAAATACGCAACGACGGATCAATTATGAACATAGAACACGCACAAATATTACGTATATCTAATAATGAGAAAACAGAGAGGGCCAAGAAAGTATTCGAGCAAATAGAACCGGAAACTCTCAAACATTTAAACGAAGAAGAGATAGCACATGTTAAGGAATTAATTAACGAAAGACCGTTTTTATTTGGATTACCCGGAGAAAAGCTGAGTCCAACACACCTGGTTAAACATAAAATTGAATTAACTACGGATGTGCCGGTTAAAGTGAAAAGATTTAGACACCCGCCAGCGATCAAGGAAGAAATGCAAAAACTTATAGAAGAACATTTGGAATCGGGAGTTATTAAACCATCGGAGAGCCCGTATTCCTCACTTATGTGGATAGTGCCAAAACCACCAAAGAATGGGAAGAAAAGATGGCGCATGGTCACTGATTTTAGGCAACTTAATGATATAACTATAGGGAATAGTTACCCGCTACCTATTGCTACAGATATTATTGACTCAGTCGCATCGTCAATATATATAACAGCTATTGACCTCAAAAACGGATTCTACCAAATTCCAATCGATGAGGATAGCACTAAATACACTGCCTTCGCAGGGCCTTATGGTCACTATGAATACGCTCGCTTAGGAATGGGTCTTAAGAGCATGACGAAGCTGTCCGCCTTCTAATAATATTTCCAATCTTAACTTATGAATAAACGATGCGTTTAATTGAGTTTTTTTGCTATAAAGAAAAAATTTGTAAGATTAAACTCTAGTGCGGACAACTCAAGAAAACCACCAAAATATTATACATACAAAGTTATAATAAAAACTTTCAATATATCGTATTTTAAGGTTAGGTTTGTCGAGTTTGATATCTAATTTCCAATCCAAGCTCATAAAAAAATAAAAAGTCCAAATGATTTTTTATTTTAACAAAAATTATTGTACTAATATAACTTTAGTGCGGACAAGTCATTATATTTGTTTAATTTAAGAATTTAAAAAGATATCGATAAAATAAAAAAAGCAAAACTCGATTGCTGCAGCTCCGACATGCCGTTAAAAATGCACCCAGTACCTTCCAAGCTTTAATGGACCATGTAACGGCAGGTTTACAGGGACTGGAATTATACGTATACCTCGACGACATTATAGTATTTGCAAGTAATCTCAAGGAGCACGGAAAGAGATTCAGACGTCTCATGAAAAGACTTGACGACGCTAATCTTACAATAGAACCCACTAAATGCCAATTTCTGCAACGCGAAGCATGCTTCTTAGGACATATAGCGGGAAACGGTCAAATAAGACCTAACCCCCGTAAAATAGAAGCCGTCCGAGACTTTCCGACCCCAACTAACAAAAAGAAGGTCAAACAATTCTTAGGCTTAGCCAGTTATTACCGAAGATTTATTAAAAATTTTGCAAAATAGCGGTACCTCTGACTACACTTTTAAAGGTCACCACTGATTTCGTCTGGAACACCGAGCAGCAAAAAGCATTTGACGAACTTAAAGAAAAATTATGTAATAAACCTGTAATGTGTGCGCCAGACCTAACTAAGGAATTCCTAGTAACTACAGATGCTAGCGACTACGCCATTGGAGCAGTCCTAAGCCAAGGAAAACTAGGAGAAGACAAGCCATGCGCATACGCGTCCAGATGCTTGCGAGGACCAGAGTTACGCTATTCAACATACGATCGAGAATTATTGGCGGTAGTTTTCGCAAAGGAACAATTCAGGCCATTCTTATATGGGAGAAAATTCACCGTTATAACTGATCACAAACCATTGAAGCATTTCCTCAAATCTAAGAAACCAGACTTACGGTTCAATAGATTAAAAGCACAACTAAGAGGTTACGATTTTGAAATCATCTACCGACCTGGACCGAGAAATACTAATGCTGACGCCCTCTCACGAAATCCTATATTACGAGAAGGAGAGGAAGATCCTGATAAACCTAGGGTAAAACTATACGAATTGGCAGATAAACAAGAAAAAGAGGACGAAAATAATGAACAGCCTCAGCAAGCCAAGGTACTACTGTATAATCTCAGACCTCGAGAAAACAAAAGACAACGAGATGAATCTGCAATCAACACATCTGATAATCCTAGAGAACGCAAGAAACCGGCTTTAAAAATAGACTCAGATTCAGACGAAGAAGACGAAAATATGACAAGAGAACTCAAGAGAAGAAAATATATCAAGCAATCAGACACAAAAACTGGAAATAGATATCCTATATGTGCAGAACTACCAGCGAATATAGATGTAACAGACCCTATGATAAGCCAAGGCAAAACGGACCTACAACTACCTTATAAACGCAAAAGTACTAATATGCGAAGAGAGGTCCAGGCCGCTAGTACCCCCAGAGCATCTGTTCCATTACCCACAGCGGAAAACCCTAAAGACCCTGTGCGTAGACATACCTTACATACCAACAAAACCCTATTCGGCGACACACTCCTTAATAGTGACGACGAAAGCAACAACAACGACTTAGACGATATAGTCGAGCCCGAAAAATCAATCGAACATAATATATCAGTTGCAAAAGATACATTTCCAAAAAGGGCTGAAAACAATAATGAAAACAAATCTATAAGTATAAACACAGCCAACGACATTGAAAATGAGGCAATAGAAACAACGGTGGGTAAAATACGAGAAGTACTACATAGCCAAAAATTAAAAGGAAAGGCCAAATTTGTAGTTGATATAGAAGAAAAAGAGGATAAGGGTCGCTCAGGATTACATATTGACATCTGGGAATGGGACGGTAAGAGTCCTCAACCATCGGAAAAATCTACAGGGCATATGACACCACCAACATTAAGTGATATTGATCATATGGAACCAATATTAACAGAACCATTAAATACAACTAGAGAAAACACTAGGGATAATCAAGTTATTTCAGCCCTACACCCGAGTTATACCGTTTAGTACCTGAATCAAACACGTACACACCGATGAGTTCTATTGACGTACCACAACCACCACACCCATTTGTCACGCAGCGCAAAGATATACAGAAGGAAGTATCTTTAACTTCTTTAGAAAATAGTCAACCTAGAATCGAAACCACAGAGCCTATAGAACTAGCAAACAACGAGCAACTGACGGGAAACAACGAACAACAATTTCATGAAAACCCAACTATAAACGATGAAATAAGGAGGTATTACGTTTATACAGAAAATAATCAATGTGCGCAACCTGACGTCACATTGAGACATGATAAAGATATCCCCCATTATCCACCAGGAAACTGTTTTTTCTTCTCTGTAATAAAGATACTCAAATTACAATTAACGCCTAGACAAATAAGAGATAGGTTATTAGATAGTGCACATCTCAAGGACTGCGGAGACCCTGTAACAGCATGTCAAATACTTACATCAGACTCCGCCTACGCAGACATTGATTGCGTTTACACATTCTCTAAAGAATTTTCAAGAAATATATGCGTACATTACCTTAAAGAAAACAAACAGGTAACATACTGTCACTGCAAAGATAATGACACAAACGAATGGATACACTTACGTCTAGTCGGGCGACATTTTACACCATATTCCCCGGAGGATACACGAAGTATCACAGCGGAAGAAACGAACGTAGAAAACCCCGTACAACCTACAGACCGATCAAGTTCGTACTTAAGATTACCTCAAGAACTAGAAAATGGTGAGAATGTGTCTTCACAAAGAGTATCAACGCTGAATCGCTACATGACTGCTGAAGCAAGGCCACAACATTGTACGCCGCCTTGGAATCAATCAACAAACGAAAGGCAACCTTTTACATCTATACAAATTTTAGAGGAACAACCTTTTGCGTACAAAGATAACTTAATATACCTACTATCATCGGATATTTATCTAGGGACTGAAATCTTAGAAGCCCTTATCGAAAGACGATATATCAACGAAGATGAATTACTGAGTATGTCTCGAGAAATAGGTGAAATAATAGTAAGCGAAATAAGGGTCATATCGATGACAAACCTATCAGACCGGATATAAAAAGATGCATTAAAACTCTCAAAGCTCTTTTGAACAAATATGAAATACAAACAGTAGGAATTATCAAAGACCTAGCAATGATGTCACAAAACGAATGGAACTATTTCATAGAAGAATTTAATAAAAAGCTTAAAGGACAAGAATTAACGGCAGTATTCTTTAAAAATAATCTCCCAATACCTCGAGTAGAGGACCGTTATAGACTAATAAAAGAGTATCACGAGTCAACAATAGATGGACATAAAGGTATGACTAAAACATATGACCGCCTTGCACATGAATATTACTGGAGAAATATGCAAGCTGATGTGCGACAATACGTACGAGGGTGCCCCGACTGTCAAACGGATAAATTAGTACGAGTTAAAACTCGACTACCAATGCTCATAACGGACACACCCTCAAGACCATTTGCAAAAATCTCGATAGATTTTGTAGGACCTAAAGAACCTACTAAATTAGAAAATCAATATATCCTTACAGTCCAAGACACCTTCAGCAAATTCTGCATATTAGTGCCAACTAAACAAGCAACGGCTGAAGAAACAGCACGTGCACTAACAGAGAAACTGATATGCTACTTCGGCCCACCAGTAACCATAATTTCGGATCAAGGCGCACACTTTATAAATAACTTGATGATGGAATTTGCAAAAATATTTAGAATAAATAAATTTGCCACAACAGCTTATCACCCGCAATCAAATGGTGGAATAGAAAGAATGCACCACACATTAAATGAATATATAAAAATGTTCGTCGGACTCACAGAAGAATGGAATGAATTAACACCCTTAGCACAACACTCATACAACGTAACTATGCACGAAGGATTAAAATACTCTCCACATGAAATAGTATTCGGGCAAAAGGCCCGTACCCCCTCCAGCTTCCCCCCAGAGAACAATTACGGACCTATAGCGAATATCTAGCGGATACAACAGCCTCCTTGGCACAATTAAGAATACTGGCCGCGATGAACCTAACGCAATCAAAATACAGGTCAAAGTTCTACTATGACCAAAAACAAAATGTAAAACATTTTAGGGAAGGTGAAATGGTCTATGTAATGAAAAAACCTAAACATGGGAAAATGGACAAGGAATATGTAGGGCCATGTGAAATCATTGAAATCAATTACGATAGTCACAATGCCAAAATACAAAAAGGGGAACAAACGCGCATCGTCCACATGGACTTGTTAAAACATAGTTATGAACTACGACAAAAACATCCCGTCCCTGAGCTATCACTGACGCATATAACGACAACAGAATAAAAATAATACTATGTAACAAAAAATATATATATATATTGAATAAAACATATGTTAAATAGAATACCAAAAGGAAAAATCAAAAAAAAATTTTTTCCATGGCCCTCAGACGCCGTAAACACATAAAATTGATAAAATAAATAGAAATAAATTTTAACGACCATCGGTCAAAAACACAAATATTATATATATATACACTAACATACGAATAAAACGCCGCGATGCCAGACAACATTAAATGATTACTAAGCAAAATGTTGTCTAACATATATACGCACATAATAAAGAATACACAAGCAAAGCGGTACGTAAAGTGAATTAATGTAAAGTGTGGTGAATAAGAAAAAAAAAACTTATATATATATCATTATAGAAATCTATATTAAAATAAATAATTAAAGCAAAAATATATATATGGGACGTTTCACGTCAATTCACCTAACAAAAAAATAGAATTCGTCGAAAATATGTGAAAATGTTCTATTTGATACCCAAAATATACAAAAAGTATTTTAGAGGTCCAGGTCAAAGGGGTCAGGATTTAAACGTGGTGGAATTTTTCGAATTTTCCAAATTTTTTGCTAAATAAATATTTTAATGAATTTTTTTCTCAAAAATTATCAATTTTTTGTTAAAACTTAATGGAATACTTTATTTTGGAAATTAGATGTAAAATTTACCTGAATTTTTGCAAATTATAATATACTGATTTTTATGCTTACTTGATCGATTTAAACATACTATTTAGAATATCTAAAAATCGAGCAGGTTAAATTGGCTTTTTAAAGTCTTATTTTTTTCGTTTTTTTATGAGGAAAAAATATACGAAGCCTCCAGTTGGGCAGCCTTCTCAAAGTTACTTAATTGTGCAAAAATGTATGAAAAAATCGTTATTTTGGATCAGTGATAAGATTCGTGATTTTTTTCCTGAAAAAGTATTGATTTTTGGGACAAATGTATGAAAATGTTTTTTATTGGAAATCATGTGTAGAATATGAACATATTTTTACAAATTGTAATTTAAGACATTATGAACCATATAAACTAAAAATTTAACAAAAAATAAATTTTAAAATTTCAAAATTTCATTTATAATTTGTGATGTTTAGCAAATAATGGTTTACAAAAATTTACATACATTTTACATATAATTAACAAAAAAAAACATTTTTATACATTTGTCCCAAAAATCAATACTTTTTCAGAAAAAAAATCACAAATCTCATCATTGATCCAAAATAACGATTTTTTCATACATTTTTGCACAATTAAGTAACTTTGAGAAGGCTGCCCAACTGGAGGCTTCGTATATTTTTTCCTCATAAAAAAACGAAAAAAATAAGACTTTAAAAAGCCAATTTAACCTGCTCGATTTTTAGATATACTAAATAGTATGTTTAAATCGATCAAGTAAGCATAAAAATCAGTATATTATAATTTGCAAAAATTCAGGTGAATTTTACATCTAATTTCCAAAAAAAAGTATTCTATTAAGTTTTAACGAAAAATTGATAGTTTTTGAGGAAAAAATTCATTAAAATATTTATTTAGCAAAAAATTTGGAAAATTCGAAAAATTCCATCACGTTTAAATCCTGACCCCTTTGACCTGGACCTCTAAAATTTTTTTTGTATATTTTGGGTATCAAATAGAACATTTCCACAGATTTTCGACGAATTCTATTTTTTTGTTAGGTGAGTTGACGTGAAACGTCCCATATATATATATATATATATATATATATATATATATATATATATGATTAAAAGGTAAAAAGAAAAGAAAGAATATTTTTCCTTTAATATAAGTAAAATTAAACATAATAATGAAAAAAAAAGAAGTTATTATCATAAAGTAACATACAACTATGCAAAATTTTAATAAGTTTAATAATAAGTGCAAATATTGTAAAAATAAAAATTATAAGGAGAGGGAGAAGGAAGTGCAATAAAAAAAAAACAACCGATATATATTGATACATATATTGTAAATAAAAATATTGAATAAATACATAGAAACAACTTTCATATATATATGATAAAAATTAACCAGGCCTATATCAGGCCTATAAAACGTCAGAGGGCAATCGGAAGTGACACGATGCCACATGCTGGTCCCACTTTCCTGGTAAAGAAAACACGCGACATCCGCGATCGGAATGTTGACACGGAAATGGCAGACTGGTTACCATATCAGCTAACATCACTACACGTCTGTTGATCTCCCGAACTCGGCAACGAGGACAGATCGAGACCTCAGATCTACAATTGGCGCACAGTAAATGGCCATTAACACAAGCCAGCGCAACGTGGAGCATAGGATCAGCACATACAGTGCAAGTGAGCAGATCCAATAAGGCCCGTGCATAAATGGACTCAACTTCTCGGGGAATCACAACGTTGTGATACTCCGGAAGCCGAGGGGGCTCAACAGCGTCTTGAGGTACAGGTAGCTCCTGCACAAATTGCACCTCGTCGTCGCTTTCAGCAGCAGGACTGGGACTCCTCGGCGTCCTTGGGAGCCCCTCCCCTGAACGCCGGATAAGGACTCGGAACCACGAAACGGCTAGGGCGAGCTTCTGCCCTAGAACCCAGCGGACGCCTGAGAGGTAAACCAGGCCAGGAATCCGATGGACTCGGATTCCTCGATGTCCTGGAAAGTCCTTCACCCGATGGTCGGGCTAACAAATCCGGCCGAAGTACGGAAAAAGGATTTGGGCAATCAGCCGCCTGGGAAGCATGGGGCCGCCTGAGAGGCGAAACGGGCCGCAGACTCTCGGAATTAGAGGAATCAGAATCCCAATTCTAAAACAAAAAAAAAAAAAAATTTTATGTACAAATATACATATATATATATATATGTATGTCTAGCAAAAAAAAAGAGGAGACATACCTCAGAGTCAACAGGTATAACACCGGTTGCCAGCCACATGGCCCAAGGCGACTGTGCACGTCTTCCAGGACGACCATTACGACGAGAAGCCTGAAAAGAGAAAGGAAAATATAAATGAAAAGGCCCGTAAAAGAGAATCAATAGAGATATAAAATTTAATAAACAAACTACTAATTAACATCCATTACGTAAATTATACGAAAGAAAAGAGAAGAAAAATTGTATTAAAAGAAAAAGTCTTATATGTCTGGACTTACCACTTGTCGGCCCCTAGGCTGGGACGGCTCCACGTCAGACAACAAAGATTCATCAGGCAAGTCCTGACGACGCTGTCTACAGCGACATGTACGAACAACAGCACCTCGAGTGACACGATCAGTGTCACGAGAAGTCGATGGCCTTGATACAGGTTCTTCAAACTGAAGCATCCAATCGGTAGAGCGAGGGCCGCGTGCTCTCCTAGAGCTGTTGATGAAACAACCACGACCACGTCCACCACGAGCCGACACGGACCCACCGTGGCAAGCTTCAGAATCGCGGGTTGAAAAATTGACACTACGCGCTTGCATATTGAGTGAAAAGTTAAGTAAAACGTGTGAAATTAAGAATAGTCAAAATAAGACTGAGAAAGGCACGTAAAAATATTGGACTATTTAAACAAAAATAGCCACTAACACAAGCACTCATAGTCACAAAAATCAAGGAAAATATAAGAAAAAGTATCAAATGCAACTTACCAAATCAGCATTTAACGTATATATATATGAAAGTTTCCAAAGAAATGGAATTTATTAAACCGCGCTTAACAAAGTAATAATCAACGGATAAATATGCTTAATTGCAATTCCGTCTCTCTCTTATAACAAAGGCATATTATAAGAAATATGTAAGGGGATAGCAAGAATATTTCTATATATAAATGTGTATATGCACATACATGCATAAGTGTATACATATGCATATATACGTATAAAGTATAGCAATGCTTAAAGAAAATTTTTTTAATAAAAGATAGTTTTTACTACTTGCTTACCTCAACAAATTATGTAAAAAGAGAAATCTTTAAAGTAGAAAAAAAAATAAATGGAAAAAAACACGAAATGAATATTACAAACAAAAAGAGACTTCTTTTAAATTAGTAATTAATCTTTGAGATAATTTAGGAAATAATTAAATAAAGAAAATGGTTCAGATTAATATACATATATTATATAATTAAAATACATATATAGACATAGTAAATAAAATTTTAACTAAGTTCATATGTATACAAAAGTAGAAAATAAATTAAATATAATACAATACATATATCATACAAAATTTTTAATAATAAAAATATATATACATATTAATCAAAAAAAAATTTTTAACGAAGTTTTATATGTAATATAAACATAGAAAAATAACTTAATTATAATACAATAATGTACACTTATTATAATACAGAATTAACCCACTATTATGTAACGTTACACGCAGCAACGTGCCGTTTAAAAAATCTATAGTGAACATGTTTCCCACACTTCGGACACCCTGACTGGGCTTCGGCGCATAGTTTCGCGTGTACAGGATAAAACCATACAACGAACCGTCCTTTACATGTAAGACACGTGACCTTGTGAAACGAGTCAAAATGCCGAGACAGCGTCGCCTGAGACGCATAGCATTTTCCACACTTAGAACATACAAACGTATCCGGACGGATATGCTGCCTAGTGTGGAAATCCGCAGCGGTCTTGTTGGCAGCCACGTACAGACATCCGGACTCGCTACACTCCTTGAATCGGGAGAGCTTGCTCTGAATAGACTCGTAAGCCCGAATGTTCCTTAGTACCGGAGAAATGGCCCTGTCAGCACATCGACAACCAAAGAAACAGATGGCACTATTATTCCAAGAGGAGCTGCCCACATTGACGGCCTCGGCCAAATTCAGACCAATATTTAGCACTTGATGATAAATCATCTTGCCTATGTAAATAAGGGTGCCAGGCCGTTGGACAACTACCTCGTACGGAATGTGACGCGACTCTAGCCATTCCGGCGCTAAGATCACATTCTTGTGGAGTAGCGGAGTCGTGCAACCAGGTTCCCAAGAAACCAAAGAAACACGCGACTTACGCATCATCTCCAGACACTCAGCTGCAGCGTCATTTAAGGCGGAGGCAAATTCGCCAGGAACACAAAGCCAAAGCTTACATGCTCCCGGAACTCCCCACCGCATTAAATTACACGAGTCCATGTAGCCATCCTCCAAATGAATCTCTGAAAAGGAACCAGGCCCACCTAAGTAAAAGGTAGGAACGTTGATTCCTACACAGCGACCCATGTGGGGATTGCGGTCCTGGGAGATGTGGTAAGGCACGCTCTCTAGTAGCCGTCCGGCCATCTCAAAATTAGTGGCATACACAGGGCTTATAGCGCGCCGCGACAACGAGCTTACAACCTGGCGGTACAGAGCCTGGGCCTCACCCAAGGAAGCAGGAATATCCGCACCAGCGTGAGAAGCCTAAAATACAAAATACATTAATTAATAATTAAGAAGGCGCAAATAGTATTAAATGTTAAATAAAAAGAAAAAAAACTTACCTGTAAGCGATGTCGGATAACATTCTTCGGAACAAAAGGAGACTGCTTATCGTTTATACACCAACCCCCTACAGGGGTGGTACGAAGATGTTGCTCTTGGAAGGTGCACGTCCGCACCAACTGGTCCAGCTGTAGGTCGATTTCAGCCTTGGATAGAGGAGCAGCAACATCAGGAAACTGCAATTAAATACATCAAGGTGGTCACTAAACACTGTTAAAATAAAAATGGAAGAGAAAGAAAATTCCTCATCATAACAAAAAAAAGCCTTCTTACCACATGCACGGAATGCCGATTCCACAGTCCTGTAGACTCATGCATAAACTTTAGGATCGCCTCCATGGGCTCTTTATCGTGGTACTTGACAAAGGCTTGACCTTGATTCATGGTTAGCTACAAAAAGAAAAAAAAACACATAATGTAATTATAGAAAAAAAATATACAATCAAGTATACAAATATTGTAAACAAAAAAAAATGTTAAGTTATAAAGCGTACATGTAATTACAAATTACTATAGAATAGCATAAATGCATGCATAATAAAATAAAACAACAAACACGACGGCAAGTATCGTGAAATAATGAATTAAAATTTTGGTGATTACAGAAAATATTTTTTTATGAATGCATCTGTGCATAAACAAAAGTTTAGTTACACTTACAAAAAAGAAATATATCTTATATTATTATAAATAAACAAACAATGTACTATTATAAGTATAAGCATAATAATACTAAATCGCGAACTGTAAATAAAACAAAGCAAAAAAAATCATAGAATAACGTAAATGCAAATTTCATACAAAAAAAAATATACATTTATGCATATGCTTATATTAACATATATCAATCAAATAATTATATGAAATAAATATTTAAAATACACACGCAAGTCAAAATGCGCGTAGTCAGCAAAAAGTTCTACCTTAGAAAATAATTAATCAAGCATAGACAAATATACAGGTAGCGAAACAAAAAAATATGAAATAAATAGATATACAAGTCAAAATGCGCGTAGTCAGCAAAAAGTTCTACTTTAGAAAATAATTAATCAAGCATAACAAAAATATGAAATAAATAGATATACAAGTCGAAATGCGAATAGTCAGCAGAAAGTTCTATTTTGAAAAATAATTAACTAGGCATAGACAAATAGACATACATCAAAGCATAAATATAAATTAATTAAATACATAAGTAATATGAAATGCGCGTAGTCAGTAAGATAAAAGTTAGAAAATAATTAATAAAACAAACAACAACACGGATAGATTAAAATTATAAAATAGAATATATACAATAATGCACACAGTCAGCAAGAAAAGAAATGAAAATGAACGAAAATTACAACGAAAATAATTATATAAGAAAGTATATAAGAATATATATATATATATATATAAGAATATATATATATATATATATATATATATATATATATATATATATATATATATATATATACACACACTAACCAATAAATAAAAATATTCTAAGAATAAAATGCTATGAAATATTCAAATACGAATTAACAAAATATACGAAACGATGCAAAAACGCGCATTATCAGCAAAACCGAAAAAAAAATCTAAGGTTAAAGAAAGTCAAAGATATGTAATAAGAAAAAGAAATACTTTGAAAAAATTATAGATGCATATGAAGAAAAAAGAGGGAAAAGTAAAGAGAAATTAACCTAAGAGTAAAATAAATGTTGTCAGCGAGACATGACCAATTATGAAGAAAAAAAATAATAAAACAAAAGAACAATATATATATAATAATAAAAATAATTTTAAGAACATGAAATGTAATCAAACATTACCCTAGTAAATAGCAAAGTATATAAGATAATTTACAAGGATAAGGAATTAACAAAAAAAAGATTATTAATAAAAAGAACAAGCAAATTAGAAAAGAAAATCTAAACAACTGAAGCAAAGAAAATTACTATAATAAGTACGAATATTAATAAATAAATTAATACACGAAAATAAAACAAAACATAAATAAAACAAAAAAAAGGATAAGCAATAAGAAAATGCTATGAATTATCTATAAATTAGTAATTACCAATGTAATTAATTATGCATAAATAATAACAAAATATATATATATATATATATATATATATATATATATATATATATATATTATAGACATATATAAACAAACAAAAAAATTTTGAATAACTTACCTTATTAATCAAAAGAACTATAATGATACAAGCTAATGAACGGTAAAAATGCACTTCTATAGCACCAACACTTTGCAGTCAAATTCACACGCACGTGAGCATATACGATTCACAGTGAAAAAATTACCAACATTTTGCAGTCAAATTCACACGCACGTGAGCATATACGATTCACAGTGAAAACATTACCAACATTTTGCAGTCAAATTCACACGCACGTGAGCATATGCGATTCACAGTGAAATAATTACAAACACTTTGCAGTCAAATTCACACGTACGTAATCACGTACGCACATACACAGCCTAAAGGCTTCAAACCGTAAGAGCCCCCACCGCTAGCAATCAAGCACTCAGACGCATACAGATGTAATAGGTATACGGACTGTATAACAGTGTGCGCAACGAATTATAGCACAAAGAGGAATAAAGCACGTGTAGTATAGGCACGAACATAAGAATACATAGACGGGCCACTCACATAAAAAGAGAGAATTATAATTAATTAAACAATATTATATAATAAACATTGTTGATAAATTATTTATTATATAATATACATAAATAAATACTATAATGTTGTTAAACATAATTAATTAAACAATAAATAATAATAAACAATAATGATAAATTGTTTATTATATAATATACATAAATAAATACTATAATGTTGTTAAACATGATTAATTAAACAATAAATAATAATGAACAATAATGATAAATTATTTATTATATAATATACATAAATAAACACTTAATATTGTTGAACATAATTAATTGAACAATAAATAATAATAAACAATAATGATAAATTAATTATTAATAATATACATGAATAAACACTATAATACCACTTAATATTGTTAAACATAATTGATTAAACAATAAATAAGAATAAATTCACACACCTATATCAGGACAAGAATAGGAAAATCATTTATAATAATTATTATATAATCATTAATAAACATACATAAACATTACAATAATGTTATAGTCACTTAATATTATTAAATATAAATAATTAAACAATAAATAATGACTATATATATATAAAGTGAAAATTAACGCATAACCCTATCTTGGGACAGACCATGTTTCAATTTCGGGACACATATATATAAACCATATTGCAATACCGCGACAGGTAGAGGGAAATCATTAATAATAACTATAAAACTATTATATAACCATTAACAAACATACATAAACATTACAATAATGTTATAGGCACTCAATATTATTAAATATAAATAATTAAACAATAAATAATGATTATATATATATTAAAATTGAAAACTAACGCATAACCCTATTCTGGGACACACCATGTTTCAATTTCGGGACACATATACAAACCATATTATAATATCAGAACACTTAAGAAAATCATTATTAACCTTAAAAAGGGATAAATTAGGTATAGTTTAATAATGTAAAGAGTAATTATAACCTTTAATTATTAGTAAACACATTATACAAAAAAATTACGATATAATAAAAGTTGAATATTATATTATAATAACGAGACATTTATGAAAAAAATTTTAATTAATAACACCATTAAACAAATAAAATAAAGATGAATGAAAAATTAAAATAAAATATAGGGCACATAATTAAATAAACTTATTGATCATAAATAAACATAAAATATACATTCACCTTATAACAAGGTAAGAAGTAGATAAGAGTCCTGCCTAACATATTGCAGGTACACAGGGGCCGAAGAACACAAGAAGGAACCATATATAGACTATATATATATAAATCCCGGGATATATCTAGAAAAAATTGGAACTATAGCCATAACAACCACTTCCTGGAAATTAATTCAACAAATAAACTTGGAACCATTCCTAGGCAGAGAACAAAAACTAAAATATAACTGGCAGATACTTAGAAATGAATGTAACAAATTAACTGAAATAAACGAACACTGCCAATTTAAGGAGCAATTGAGTCAACTTTATCAGCAAATAGACAACACGCGAGAAGACATCGACAAGATTATCGAACTATTGGACGGACACAAAGTACACCCTAAAAGAGACAAAAGGGCATGGTTCTCGGGAATAGGAAAGGTGAGCAAATTTCTATTTGGTACATTAGACGAAGATACAGAACAGGAATTAAAAACGCTAATAGAAAGTAAAAGTAATAAAACAAGCGATATCGCAAATCTACTTGCAAACCAGACAGAGTTAATTTATAAGGAATGTGGACTAATGCATGTAAAAGCTGCAAAACTAGAAGCTACCATCAACAAGATGAAAAATAAAAAAGCACAAGAATGGGACGAAACAGGATTCATAGCAGCAATACAGCTTTTAGAAGACAATATTATTCAATACGAGCTTGATACTCAAACGCTCTTAGACATAATAATATTTGCATTAAGAGGAGTAATTCACCCTCGCCTGATAAATATAAAAGACCTGTATCATACTAAAGAATTAATAGAAAAGTCGCTCTAAGGACTAACGATACCCAATATCAACGGAACGATCCCATTCATGGACGTATTTAAAGTCTCTGATATCTCAATAATAATAACAAACTCCCATCTCATACATCAGATTGAGATGTCATTAATCAACCACGATAGATATGCGCTAATAAAAGCCACACCTATACCTGTACCACAGAATAATGACAAAAACACATCTTTATGTGCATATATTTGGCCGGATATACAACAGTTTGCGTTAAATGCAAAATCAAGGAATTACATACCCATAGACCAAGAAGAAAAGAATAAATGCAGAATATTCAACGATCTCTACATCTGTAAAAACACAGAGTCTGTGAGAAATATAAATATAAATACGGCCTGCGAAATTAAACTAAGCATAGATACTCGAACCAAAGAACTGTCTACATGCAGAATAAAGATAATAAAATTAAAAACAACATACTGGACGCGCACCGACAACACCAATACGTGGTTGTTTTCTGCAAACGCCGATGAAGAACTTATCATTGACTGCAGACATAAAGCTCAACAGAAATCAATGATAAGAGAAATTGGGACTTTACACCTAACACCGGGGTGCATAGCACGAACCAGCACAGTAGAACTAACGGCCAATACGAATATAATAACAAATTTAACTTCCCAAGTTTTTAACGAAACACATATGGACATAATAGCATTATTAAAGGACATCAAAACAGAAAATATAAATGAAATCACTAAAATCCTCGAGGATACGGAAGTTTCAAGTATAATGCCTCACGAAGGAAACACTCCCACCAGATCACTCGAAGTTGGTAGCGACTTACAAAAAGTAATAAATAGAGCTCGCGAGTTAGGAAAATACCACGCGATTACAACCAAATTCACTATATTAACGGATACAATGACCTATTCCGGCGCAACAATACTTATATTAGGGGCGTTAATAATCACCATATGGAAAGCTCGAGCCTGGGGGGGTTCCCATAAAACTAATCATGATAAAGTAATTTCAAGTACCAACACCATCCACAGGGAATACATTATTCACAACCCTGGCCAAGAGATGCAACAATTAGCACCAAGGAATATCCTGAAACGAGATAGCACGATGATATCGTCATCATATGCATTGAATAGAATCCACATCGTAGATGAAGAAGAACCAACGAATTAAAATTATGAAAGCCAAAAATGATCATATATACATAAGTCGAAACTTAATTGTAAATATAAAAGAGAGAGATATAGAGTAGAAATGTAACTGATAGGTACACGACACTACTCTACATTAACCAATGTAACACATACAATTAGGCAAGCTTAAATAAATCTCATTGAATTATATAGAGTCTTAGAAAAAAAAATATTTTTTTATTAGTAGGTTAATCGTCGAGGGCGCCGATACCACGGCCTCAGACGTGTTACGAATTCTATATCCCATAAAATCAACGAGGATTAATATCAGCAAGATACAAAGAATGCGATGAATACACGTTCCAACAAGTAAAGACGGAAAACGCTGACCGTCATACTAACAAGTTATAACCTGCCTGGAAACGACGAAAAACGTCGAGCACCATAGAAAAAGAGCTGACCACCCAGCAACAGGTTAAGACCAGAACGGAAAGTCACTGACGAACTGATCAGCAAATTCCAATCAATAACGAATATTCTAGAAGGATAGGCACGTGGAAACAACGAATTTGGCGAGTATAAATACAGCCGGATGCACCACGAGGTAGAGAGAGTAAGCAACCAACCACGAACGACGGGAGTACGCCCGATTGAAGCAAGCAGCAAGGAACGTATTAGGCGACGCAATAATAATAGGACATATCTCTCTCGACGAAAGTATTAATAAACTTATATTCATATCATAATTACTGAGTATTTATTTAATTCTTCACGCAAACTGACTGCTTGGGTTTACCAAGATTAGTCGTGATACAAAAGATACCCACCATCTTATAATTAAATATAAATATACATATACGTGAAAACGTAACACAGAGTTTCAATCTACTTTTACACAATTTAAAAAAAAAAAACAGAAAACGTCAGTGTACATTGTAATGCACATTGGTTCTAGAAAGGTTAAATCGTAAATAGTAGATTACACTTTAATTCTCCCTTTGGAAGTGATGATTTTGAATATAATTATTTTTTCAAAAATTAATTTTGGGACTGCTATTCTTGTATGAAGGAGATGTGAAATAGACACTACGCCTGTACTCACAAATATTGACTATCATTCTATTTTATTGCTAAATTTTTAATAAAGAAATGCATGAGGTTGTAGTAGGTACTATAAAGATTATTCAGTTATATATTTGAATAAATTTATACATTAGTTATTGAAAGTTTTGGGTTCCAATATTTATTTATTTATTTATTTTATTTATCAACGGGCATAAGCCCATAATACAAAAGTAATAATACAGAGTTTAATCGTAGGTGGCTCAATAATAATCCTACATGTAATTAAATTACAATAATAATATTATATAATATTTATATTAATATTACATCCAAATCATAATCATATCACCCTATTAGAATAAAAAATAAAAAATAAGTTCACACAAATATATTAATCATATATAATATCTTTGGATCTAGAAAAAAAAATAATAACAGCGCACTTTACTAAATTACATTATAATTTTTCAATAATAAGCAATATTAACAGAATCAAAAGCGCGATACAAATCGGCATATAATGCACCCGTTTTAGTTCCTTTTAAGTAATCAATCAGTCTATTACATTCAATTAAATAGTTAACCAATTTAACAATAATGAATGTAGATCTGCCGAATCTCCAACATTATAATCATTTAAACCCAAAACACCTTTCTTTACATCTTGATATAAGCAGGTTTCAGTACATACAATATCTTGAATCAATGGAGTGAAAGCAGCAGCACGAAAGAAAAGTAGACTTCCAACAATATTATGTAAATTCTGGTACAATACAATAAGTTAACGATCAATTAACTGCTACCTATTTGCATCAGAGTTAAACTTTTTAACAATCCTTGGCGTAATATTTATATACTTAATGAAAATATCATTTTCACCTGCCTCAATTCGTTCATTTAATTCAATTATTAGCATCTTCATAAAAGCCTGTTGTTTTTTCGTTAAATCAACACGAGCTTTCCTTTCTTCACCAAAAATTTTCTTTTTATTATACAAAGTCCATAACACATATTCTTTAGACTCCATGTGAATTCTTACCGACCTGTTAAAATCGTGTGAGAAATTCTTACCAAGTCTATTAACAGTAATATAATCAATATTAAATGGCAATTTTATCTTTGACTCGGTAAAATATCTCTTCACATTCACAAGATCAGTTTTAGTAGCATCTATGGAATCAACAACATCAAACAATATAATACTATTTTCACGATTTTTCCTATCATTCAATTCTGAAAAATAATCTTCAAAATTCTTTTCAATACTCTCTTCTATATCAACAATTTTATTTTCAATCTTCACAAATCTTAGATCATTACTGTCTTGATTATGCTTGATTACTCTGTGCAATTTATTAAATTCAGCCTTCATGAAATTCCACAAATTCATTTGTACAGGGTTCAATATACACGAATCTACATTATTCTCAAAATCCTCCTTCTCATTAATATCAGAAGGATCATTAGTAATAAACCTATTTGAAATTTTTTTTCCACAACATTTCACAAATAACCCATCCTGATTTTTACCAGCACTTGCAGAGCACGATGAATGAAAAAATGCATTGCACAAAGGACAAGAAACTGCATTATAACTATCAAAAGATTTACTTTTCTTAGGGCACATAACACAGAAAACTTTATTCCCACTATCATGAGGAAATATAGATACATTTCTAGAAGCATCTGATCCATGTCGAGAACCACTGACATTTTTCCCTTTAGAATGAACAGACATCATGAAAACGTCTATATGCACCAACACAATTAAATGCCAATATCCATTTAAAATATATCGTATTCACACCAGTAATCACAGTTAACCGTCACTCATAAACAATGAGAATAAAACAATTTTATATACACGTATAATACCCATGTAATATAACCCATGTATAATACAACAATTTACACTATTCAATGTTCCTTGGCTTTAATTGCATATACAAATATATATGTATATATGTACATACACATACATATATAGCAGCACTATAACCTGTACCATAACCCCACTTTTCATGAATAACACAATTAATGTAATAATCCTTATAAAGCAACAATCCATATAATTAAAATGTCAATGCAATAATTAGGTGAAATTAAATGATTCCAAAGAAAACACTATGTTTCCAAAATCAATTCGTAACAGCAAGCAACTTACAGAGCAACGTGGCCAACAATATGTCTAACCAACGCATGGCATGAGTAGATACAAATCGTAAAAAATCACATCAATCACTCTATGAAAATAGCCAATTTATATCACACTTAGAAGATAATATGCCACAGAATAATAATTTAACAATATGTTCTTTAATTTATTCAAATAATCCAAAGATTTATTATAAAAATCAAGAGCCACTCTTTTCAACATGTGCCTTATTTGCGCCACCTACAGGCGAATATTATTTATTAAGATTTCTCGATTTCGTACCAGAATTCCAAATATCTTAAAAACTAATAAATGGATTTATTCGAAAAATTAACTAAATAATCACCATGGCACATACTAAAAGCTAATGCATTTCTTTTTGCAATAAAATGGAAAGTTCATATTTATGAGTACTGGTGTAGTGCCCGTTTTGCATATCCTCAACTCGTCAAATCCGAGATCATGGAAAAAGTGGAAAATTTTATTTAAATTACTTGAGAAATATGTTTTTTCTTCAAGCAAGGAATTTTTGCAATTTATACTTCTGTATTATTTTTAATTTTCTTGGCTGTATCAAAACTCATTTAGGCTCATTAGAATAGAAATAATTAACTTCAATCCCACTATCATATTTATTGTCACAATGCATTCACAGTAGCGCGATCGCTCGGCAACTTGAAATTTGACCTATGATGCATTGATAAAAGTAATATTTATCCCAGAATGTTGAATTGTGAATAATATTTATTTCGTTTCGATGATTAGTATGCGTTGTAACAAAAGAAGTAACAATAATATATATGCAAAAAGAGCTAGTGTAAAATATTAATCTTAGCAAAAAATTACGCAGTTCAAAATACTATTGTAAGTGCTGCGTTTAAAAAATGAACCCACGACTTTGTTTCGTTAACGTTTTCAAATAACATGACACAAGCATTAAAAGCATTATACATGCAGCGTGATACATGCACATCGTAACTAATCACGTATCTGATACAAGCATACAAAGAAACCCACACCATTATTATTGAAATAGTAATATCAATTTCATCGGTGTCACTATTTCAATAGTAATGGTTGGAAATTCGTATACGTGTAGTCTTTAGAATGTTTTAACAATCTGAACAAAAATGTTTTCGACATTAGGAGTCTATATGCCTCCGAAAAAGTTATGGCTTACTGAACTTTCAAAAATATGATCTATGCTTGATACTTGCAAGCCATACATGTGAATAAATAAATAAATAAATAAATACATAGAAAATATTACATAAAAATTACACGGATGGATGAAAGAACGAATAGAGGAAGAGGTGAAAAAGAAGGAGGGACGGATGGACAGAGGGAGAAGAGGAAAGGGCAGGCGGTAGCAAGGGTAAGGGGGAGGACGAAAAAAGGGTTAAAGGGAGAAGAAACGACTCGTAGATAAAGCGGAGAGAGTAATAGATGTTTGCAAGTTTTTATATGTGATGAAGAGCCTGGTAATCATGATAGACGTTTATGGGTACGCTTGGCTTGGTAGGATGAAGAGGGAACGTTTTTTTCTTTTTTCCGCTTTTTCCATCTATTCCTCCTATCACCCGCTCTCCTCCTTCCCTCTTTTGACCCCTCCCTTCATTCGTTCTTCCATCCATTCGTGTAATTTTTATGTAATATTTTCTATGTATTTATTTATTCATTTATTTACTCATTTACGGCTATCAAGTCTCAAGCATCGACCATAACTGTGAAAGTTCAACAAGCCATAACATTTTTCAGGAGCATATACTCTTAATGCATGAGACATTTTTTATTCAGGATGCTATAAACTATATGTATACGAATTTCAAAGCAATTTCACTAGCGTCACTTTTTCAATGTTAATAGTGAGGGGTCCTTTAACGCCCAGCTGTACGAGCTCAATGCTCGAATATAGAAGTTTTAAATCCGATTGTACCAGTAACAACACAGTCAGCGCGCTATACCAATACCGGTGTATCAATACTCGCTATACGCGTATAGTTAGCCCAGTACACGTGTATCGAAACACGGTATACATGTATAACAGCGCGATATACGCATATCAATACTCCGTATACACTATAATGTATGAAGCACATCAATAGTAGAATAATTTAAATTATTTATTTATTAAATATTAGGCGTAGTTGTTTGTTTGATCCATCAAACAATTAAACGCACAGTTCTTTTAAGGTTTAAAATCTTGTGTTTCTTTAAGAGCAGGCCGAACTATCTGTCTTTATCTAATAGAGTTTTTTCATCATTTGTCGAAACACCATCCGTTGTATCAAGAAAAGAATAGTAGCTCCCGCTGGATATTAGTAATAAGTCAATTTCGCAATAACAATCAAATTATTTTATCGTGTAGTTTTTGAATAATATGAGACCTACTAACTAACTAGAATATAATCCATCTTTTTTGGTAGGTCACATATTATTCAAAAACTACACAATAAAATAATTTGTTATTAAAAAATTTACTTATTACACTAATATCTAGCAGAGGCTACTATTTATTTCTCGATACAACGGATGGTATTTATATAAATAATGGAAAACGCTATTAGACAAAGACAGATAGTTTGGCCCCCTATTAAAATGATTTTTTAAGCAGCTATACTATTATATTAGAATGCTTTAGGTCTAAAAGAAAAAATCTGCTTATAATATATTCATTCTTCATATAAACTTGTGATAAAACATTATTTTATACAAGAATGAGAAAATATATATATATTTCATCAATGGGCATTCAATCGTATATATAAAAACTTGCCATAACGATATTTTCAACGTTTTTAAGCATTTCAAATTTTTAAAGTGAGAATTTTTTTCCATCTGTAACGTAGTAATGATGTTTTTATGACAATACGGAAAATTTTGAAATCTTAGCTATTGTCTCCTGTAGATACATTTATATCCTATATTGTATTTACGTGTTTTCACGTATGTGTACGTATATGTACGTACTCCTACCTAATTGTACGTGTGTGTACGTGTTTGCACGTGTTTTTACGTATCTGTACGTGTGTGTACGTGTTTTCACATGTTTTATGTGTATCAACGTGATTGTAAGTCACTGTACGTGTTTGTACATATGTAAAAATGTTTGCACGTTCGCGTACGTGTTTTAAGCATATGTACGTGATTGTACGTTTCCTTACGTACTTGCACGTGTGCGTACGTTTTTGCACATGTGTGTACGTGTTTGTACGTAGATGTATGTGTTTGTACATATATCTAGTGTATTTTTACGTGTTAGTACTTATTTGTACGTATTTGTACGTAACTGTACGCGTTTGTACGTGTGTGTACGTGTTTTTACCTTCGTGCACTTGTTTGTACGTGTGTGAACGTGTTTTTACGCGTGGGACCGTGTTTGCATGTGCCTTTATATGTTTGTACGCGTGTGTACGTGATAGTACGTGTTTTTATGTGTGTGTTCGTGTTTGTACGATTCTGTACATGTTTCTGTGTGTGTACGTGTTTGTATGTGCGTTTACGTGTTCGTGCGTGTTTGTATGTGTGTGTACGTGTTTGTATGTGCGTTTACGTTTATGTAGACGTGTTCGTATGTAATTGTACATGTTCGTACGTGTGTTTAAGTGTGTGTACGTGTTCGTACGTGTCTGTGCGCGTTGACGTGTTTGTACGTTTGTGTACGTGTCTGTACGTGTATGTACATAACTGTACCTATTCGTACGTGTTTGTACGTTTTTGCCCGTAAGTGTACGTGTTTGTACGTTTTTGCCCGTAAGTGTACGTGTTTCTACGTGTTTGTACGTTTTTGTTCGTGTTTGTACGTCTTTGTAGGTGTCTGTAAGTGTGTGTACGTGTTAGTATGTTGTTGTACATGTTTACACGTGTTTTTACATTAGTATTATAGGTACCACTATAGAGCGTCATAACAAACCCCCACTCCTGACCCTCCCCAGAGGTGAATGACCTTCGAGCGGCATCAGGAGCGGGATGACCGACTATGGCATCGTAATATATATTATGATGTCATGTGCGGAAAGGTCGGAGGAGTTTGCTGTGACACTCCGTACTGGTACCTGAAACACACTTTAAAACACACACACACACACACACACACACACACACACACACACACACACACACACACACACATACACACACGCACACATTTTTAAAATATAGAAATTAAAAAAAAAGGTCCTTACCATTTTTATTCATTTAATTTTAATCCAATGGTTTCTGTACACAGTTTTTTATTTTTTCTAACAGTCCCACACAGTTTTTTATTTTTTTTCAGCACTCACACCACTATTATTTTTAGTTTTTATTTTTGAAGCACTAATTTTAATGATAGTTTTTTATTTATAATCACAATGCAATAATGAAACCGCCTATGTCCAAGTCGCACGGCCGTTTCGTATCGGCAGCAAAACATCCTCGCCCAGTGTGTAGCTGTCAGTAATATTTCCTGATACACTGGGTCTGAGGTTACGTGGGTATTCACCACGACGTTAATATACGGCCGTGGAAGCCACTTGAGTAAGATCAGCTCACGGCTTCGCCGCTAACAAAAATCTTTCAACACCACCGGGTGTTCGTAAGAACAAAAACGCCATTGGTCCTCCCATAACAGGAGAACCACCAACGTATTGTCACCGAACCCCGAGAAGTTGAAGTTGTTAAATTGCGGATACATCCGCATCCGACGAATCATTAATAGATGTGCGCAACCGATCGGTTCCGGTGGTATAGCTGCCAGCTCTATCGCGGGAAGAGGATTGGGGTCATCTCCATCACCCTCACGAAGCTCTTTATCGTCCGGCAACATCTTGGACACTGAAATCATTGTCTTGATCTTAGTGTCATCCTCCTATCTTAATCATATACCAACGATCTAATAACACTAAAATTTGACGTGTGAAAGAAAGTTTCTTTCACACGTGCAGTTTCCTGCTAAAAATCAAAACAAAAATACACAGTTGCAATAGACCTTCATAATTCTATAAAACATCTATATCAGCACTTTTAAACCAATATTGTTACAATGCAGCTATGGTTGAGCTATGGTAAATTAAAATAATACATTTAAGATTCTCGGAAAAATTGCAGAGTTAAAATCCGCATGTAGATAAAAGATAAGCCTACATTTTGGTATCATCTTCAAGGACACGGTATATGTGCCAAAAATCACCTTGATATCTATATTAGATCAATAGATAATCGATCATGTATCGATTCTTGATCTATTGATCCTAGAAAGCTGATTTTATGAACATATACCAATCTGAACATAAGAAATCAAATGGCATCACAATAAATCATTTATATTAATAATTGACCAATTTAAAAAATTGTAATTAGAGTATTAGTCATCATACGTGCTACTGAAAGCACATGCACATGCTCATCTTATCTGATGATTCATACACAAATTACAAATTTCAAAATTCACAAATTTCGGAAAAATAAAAAATTTTACGATGTCATTCGATTTTTTGCTATTCAAATAACATATGCACTAAAAATCAGCTTAATATCTTTATTAGATCAATAGATAATCGATCATGTATTGATTCTTGATCTATTGATCCTACAAAGCTGATTTTTAGAATTTATACTAATTTTAATATAAGAAATGCAATTACATCATAAAAATTGTAATTACATGTTTGATTATGATTTGTTATATTACTTGTATCATTAATCAGAAAATGGTTTAAAAGAAAGTACCATGTGTAGCTTGCAATTTTCAGAATGCTTACTATTGCTATTTTATTGTTTCTTGGTGTAACACGTGTTTATCTCATATCATCATCACACGTGTGCTTGCTTATACTATTACTATTTCATTGTTTCTTAGTATAACATGTGTTTATCACATAACATCATCACACGTGTGCTTGCAATTTTCAGAATGCTTACTATTGCTATTTTATTGTTTCTTGGTATGACACGTGTTCATCATCACACGTGTGCCTACAATTTTTAGAATGCTTACTATTGCTATATTATAGTTTCTTAGTATAACTTGTGTTCGACACATATCATCATCATCACACGTGTGCTTGCCATTTTCAGAATACTTACTATTGCTATTTTATTGTTTCTTGTTATAACACGTGTTCATCACATATCATCATCACACGTGTGCTTGCTATTTTCAGAATGCTCACTATTGGTATCTCATTGTTTCTTGGTATATAAAATTGTATTGTTTCTTTATTTGCACCACAGCTGCCCCTTATTTCTTTTATTCTGACAGCTATAAAATGCGCTCGAAACAGTGCTTGCTCCATAGTTGTACTTGAAGGCTTGATAGATAATTATGAAAAACGTATCTAGATTTCACGCTTTTAGTGTGCTCAATTGTGTGCTACGTTTCGCTATTGCACACGAACCGATGATACGCACAATTTATTAACATATACAGCGTAGTAATTTAAGAAATTTACCGACAGAAGCGTTATTAAGTAGATTACGTTTTATTTTATTACACTGTACCGTACTAACAATAAATTATTTACAACGACGAGTACTATTTTCCAATAGATTTATACTTGATATGGTTGACAGTGTCATACGACAAAGAAATCTTTTAGATCCAGATTCCAACAAGGTGTTGCGACAAAGTGATAATTAATTAATTTAAATGATTTAATCATAATTGAATATATGTCAATATCTACACATATTTAATACATCAATCATTTTAGCACTACAACGGATGGCAGACGATATTGAAGGTGACGCGGTTATCGCTGGTTGTGAATACGTGTTTGGTGAATGAGAGAGATTTTTAAAAGCTAGAAGTTTTTTACAGGAGAACATTTTTTAACTTTTTATAATTTATTTTTCTTGTATTTCTAGAACCTACAAGTACAAGTGTTGTGGAAGAAGATGATGATGACCCCGTCATTCCATCATCATCAAGAAGAGTGTCATCCAGAAGGTTGTTATTATCATCATCATCATCGTCATCATCACCTTCATTTTCATCGTCATCGTCATCATCATCTACTGATAACTCTTTATCGTCTTCCAATGATGTTGGAATGGAGCGTAAGTATAATCGATACATATTATTACTTCTATGTTTTTTAGTAATACATACAGATATATATTAAGATTAAAAAAAAAAATATAATTGATCTGTTACAGAACGGTAAAGGTGCAGAGAGAGAGAAGTGGAGGAGCCACAAGAGAGACCATTATTCTTAATTGAAAACCAAACTTTCCGATTTTACCAAAGGTTTAATGCAGAAGGTGTAGAGATTTCGGGAAGAATATTATCACCACCAGCAGGAGCAAACATTTTTGAGTGGTTGAATGGGTCTTTAGATGATCCGCGTAATCAATTAGTGAATGGACGTAGTCTTTCCGATTTCATAGGTGTAACGATACTATCTAATCATTTTATTCATGAGCCATTATGGCTATCTTTCAAACCTATTAGAAATTTCACTACTCAAGATTTGTGGGAAATGATATTTAGTGTCGCACAGAGTTCTCAAGACTTTGACATAAATGAAAACTTTATGATCAAGTGTGTTATAGTGCCAGATATGAGGGGAAACGGACGTGTTCGATTAAGTAATAATCATGTGTACAAAAAATCTATTTTAACTATACGCAACGACGATAATCTTTTCTTTCTGAGATCATTAATTACGGCACTCGCCTATGCTGTACGAGGACAAATTCGCTCTGGTACACTACACGATTACTGGAATAGTATTAGACAGCACAATAGTAGGGAGCAAAGAAGAGCAGCTCTTGATCTTATTGATCAAGCACAGGTTACTATACCATCAACAGGGTGTGGTTTACAAGAAATTTATCAGTTTCAAATTTTTCTAGCTACAAAAAGCACTGCTATTGTGGTTTACTCTTTCCAGAATTTTGGGCGTAGGGATATACCTCTTTATAATGGTACAAAAGTTGTAATTGATACATACCGAAACGTATCGTATACACTACGTATAATGTATTATGAAAACCAAGGACGTTATCAACCTATTCGAAACTTGACTGGTGCAGCCGATAGTAGAGGGTATTGCATACTATGTAATAAAAGTTATAAGTTCCCTATGGATCATAGATGTTCTAATAGATGTCTTAAGTGCATGCAATCACCAGTTTGTGACAATAGTGCGGATATAAAAAAGTTCTTAAATTGCTTTAGAGAGTTTTTTTGGTATACATGTTTCGAGAACCATTTGAAATTAGGATCGTTTAGAAGAAACGTAAGTGTTTGTAAAGCGGTGAAAATTTGTCAAATTTGTTGTAAGACTATGGTGTAAAAAACCGCGGTAAAAAACATGAATGCGGGGTTTGTATTTTGTGACATTTGTAACAAACGATCAACCACTTTTGCTTTAATCAATATATAGAACAAGGTAAGGAAAGGTCTAAAATATTATATTTATTTCATAATTTTAAAACACAACAAACTCTTTCTATGTTAGGTGATAAAAATAAAAAAATACATGTACCTAACCTGCGTGCTGTACAACAAGTTTGTAGTTTTTGTCTAGAGGATACTAATATATCAAATATGTGTGAAGAGTGTGGTATTCGTGAATTTGTATTTCAAAAAGATCCAGTGAAACAATTTGTCGGCTTAGCTCTATCACGACCTGAAAAGTTTAAAAAAGTTATTTGTATAGCACACAATTCGCAAGGGTTTGATTGTCAATTTGTATTCAAGTATATCGTAGAAAAGCATTGTTTACGGGAGGAACCAACGGTGATTTTAAACCGTTCCAAAATAAATCTGATGCACATTTCAAACGTTAAATTTATTGATAGTCTAAATAATTTTCATACGCCATTATGTGATTTACCGAAAGCTTACGGGTTGTCAAATATGGAAAAAGGGACTTTTTCACATTCATTTAACACAGAAGAAAACCAATTATATATCGGTTCTTTACCGAGCCTAGATATGTACGGTGTTGATGGTATGAACAGTAAAGAAAGAGAAAAATTTATAGAATGGTATATTTGCCAGTCAGATGCAGGATGCATATTTAATTTCCAAGAAGATATCGTGAAATATTGTAAACAAGATTTTAAAATACTGAGAGAGGCCTGTTTAGAATTTCGAAAAAATTTCATGAAGTTTAATGTAGACCCATTCGAAGAGTGCGCAACCATAGCTTCATCGTGTATACGTGTTTACAGGAAAAAGTTTAAAAAAAAATCAAATAGGTGTTACGCCTGTGAGAGGTTATAGAATGACTGATAATCAATCCATTAAAGCTATACAATGGCTTTATTGGATGGAACTAAAGGCGAATATCTACAGTATCGAATCGAACATGCAGGGCATGGACGGGAAAGGAGACTTATTGAAGGTGTTTTTGTTGATGAATAAGCTCGACCACGAGCAGATGAGGATCATAATGGTACAGTTCTTCAATTTTACGGGTGCTACTGGCATTGATGTCCACGATGTTACAATTAATTATTAAATTAATAAATATAAACGAAACATTATCATCAAGTGAATCGCTTGACGACAGATACGAAAGAACATGTGCTATATCCTTAAAAATTAAAACAGGTGATTATATACTCATTGAAATATGGAGTTGTAAATTCGAGCGGAAAATTTCACGTAACCGGGAATAGAGAGAATATGTAGATGCGAATATCGATATTGTTTATCGTAAACCGGTGGACCCCCATGATGCATTTTTTGGCGGTAGAACTGGTAAAATTATACGAGTGTAAGGGTGATGAAAAAATTAAATCTGTTGATGTATGTTCATTATATCCATACATTTGTAAACGAGGTAAATATCCTGTGGGTCATCCAACGTTATATGTGGGTAGTGAAACTCAAACTCTCATAAGGGATAACAACGACATCAGTAACATTAAAGATCTTATCATGTGTGATGTACTCCCGCCCAGAAATTTGTATCACCCTGTTTTTCCAGTTAAAATGCATGGAAAATTAATTTTCCCTGTTTACCGTACGTGCTGTGAACAAATGTTTCAAACGGATTGTAGGCACGATAATACGATATATCGGGTATTACACAGAACATGGGTGTAAGAAGAGCTTAAAAAGGCTGTAGAAATAGGATACGTGATTCAAAACGTTTACGAAATATGGCAATATGAGATGGTACAATACCCTGTCACGCGAACAGGTGGTATTTTTATCGAGTACATCGATGAATTCTTTAAACAAAAAACCGAGGCTTCTAGTTACCTGTCGAAATGTATTACCGAATATCATAATAAGGACTGTTATATAGAGAATTTTGAACGTGAAGAGGAGATTCGTCTAAGTAAAACTGATATAAATTTTAGTGCGGGTTTGAGGTCGGCTGCTAAACTATGTTTAAACTCGTTATGGGGGAAGCTCGCGCAACAAGAGAATATGGCTAAATAGAGGTTATTTTTTGATAATGACAAATAACAACTTTTTGATTATTTGTACGAACTAGAATCACGCACACTGTACTATGACACAAACTCAGTTTTTGTTGTCAGTAAGAACGACGAACACGATTTGCCAATCGGTACACTGCTTGGTGAACTTACTGATGAATTAACGGAGAAAGGTGTTGGTACATACATATCATCTTTTGCCTCTGGTGGTTCGAAATTTTACGCGTACAAGTGTAAATTTTTAGATGGTTTTGAACAAACAGTATGTAAAATTAATGGTATAAGACTAAATCATTCAAATAGTCAAAAAATTAATTTTGAAAGTATACGCGAGTGAATATCGGGTAACACGGATGAAATTATTATATCTTCACCGGCAATAAGAAGGACAGATTTTCACGAAGTATTATCACTTACAGAGACTAAAACTTGTAAAACCGTATATGGTAAAAGAAGATTTGTCGGGTTGAAAAAAGGCTACTCGTACGGATACAGACACTGTTAACGACTAAACTCCACATCGTCTGAGTAGGTATACAATGATAAGAACGCATGCGCAAAATAATTTCCAATTTGAAACGCTCGCGAGACCGTGAGTGGTAGGGGCAAAAGAGGTAATATTGCAGTGGTGGGGGGGATGAGCTTGTCTCTAACGCGCTCGCTGTTGTGGGAGCCAGTGGCGCATGCACTAAGAAAGCAAGCTGTTCTGGAGCGCTCGCAAACAGCGTGTGTTAATATTACGACAGTGGGAGGACGAGCTCTTCTCCAACGCTCTAGCGGCTACGCGATTAGCCGCGCGGGGGCCCTACCGCGATCACAAGATTGTCGTAGACTCAAGAAAAACTTTAGCTTTGTCAACAGACAGTTCTGGTAAGATGGCAAAAAAAAATGTGAGATTTGATCCCAACTTACCAAACATTTGTATATTACACGTGTGGAATTACGCCAGTCATGCTCCGCGGCGTGGCGAGTGGGAACAAGCGGCAAGAGATCGAATACAGTTTAGATGGAGGATCGAGAGGATTGGTAAAATTATTGAAGCTGTATTGGGAAAAAAGTATATGGATTTTACAAAGTCATAAACTATAACTATCATTGTATTTTGTTGGAACGTTTAGTGTTAGAATAGTATTTATTATAGTTATAGTAGTAAGTCGTGGATATTAGATGGAAACACCCGTGGACATCTATGCTTTGCGGACCTACCGGTTGTGGCAAAACAGTGTTTGTAAAAATATTTCTAAAATACATCGATCGTATGAGTAACACGCGTTTTGATCGCGTGATCGTTTGCTATGCTGAATAGCAGACAGGTTACAAAGAGCTTGGAAAACATATAGAATTTCGCGGGTGGCTTTCTCAAAGTACGCTGGTGACTCAAGCCCAAAGTTATTAATATTGGATGATCTGATGCGTGAATCATCCTCAAGTAACGCCATTGTCAACTTATTCACAAAGGGGAGTCACCACAATAACCTAAGAGTCATATTTATTACACGGAATATATTTCATTAAGGAAAAGTCCAATGAGACCTTTTGCTTAACGCGTAGCACATGGCCGTGTTTAGAAATTCACGCGATCATACACAAATACAACATCTTTCGCGCCAACTTTGTCCTGAAGATCCGCGATTCTTACAAGAGGCGTACTGGGACATCACCTCGCGGCCTTTGGGATATCTTTTTCTAGATTTGAAACAAAATACTTCAGATAATTGTCCTTTTCGTGCTTGCATCTTCCCCGATGACGAATATCAGTACGTTTAATCACCTTCCAGTCGTATCTTTGTGATGGAGCGGAAAACTAGAGGTCCTATCGGGTAGAAGCATACAGATATTTTAAGAGCACTTTACTATTTTAACAGGGAGCAAAGCGTTGCCGTGCTACGTAAGACCGAATCCAAATTGGTCAGATACATTTGTGAGTGTGCTCTTAACGTGCTGCGCGGTAACGTTTCTCTCAACAGAGCGCACAAAACTCGATTATGTAAACACGCAAGCATTCTTAGACGATTAGCAAGTCCTCAAACGAATCTAGCTACGAAAAAGAAAATTATCGTACATTTGGCGGATTCTTGCCAATATTGTTGGCACCGCTCATTGGTACAGTATTGTCAAGTCTTATGTCAAAATAAAAAAAAAATGGAATACACCAAAAAAATGATTTTTTTTGTCGCTGCAAACACCAGGAACTGCTGTTAGCAAGCTCGATGCCAAGATGAGCGATATCTTGAATTCTACGGATGATATGAGCGAGCGGGATAAATGGCAAAGATATTCTCGAGCATTACAACATTATCTACATTTTAAAGATATTAGAAACAAGAAGACAGAAACTACAAAGAAAGACGATGATATGTAAGATTCTACGTATATATATTAACAACAAGATTCTACGTATATATATATTATCAACGATAATAATAATAATGATGCTGAGGCAGAGTCAAAACGAGTCATCAAAGAATTAGAAGATCGTGTGGATGCATGAATTTTGGAAAGTGTACCTTTAAGATACCGGTCCAATGCAGCGGGTCTTTTACAACATTTACGTGGCACAGGCATCGTCACTTGGTATGGTAATGTTGCAACATGTATAGATGGCATTCCTATTCGTGGCGCAAGTATTATCGACTTGGTTAACGATGCTATGAGGAAAAGACAATACGTGTATCCGGCTGGTACTCGTCAGTTTGCTCTAGTACTTCGACGTGTATTGAAGAGTGTTTCTACAAGCACGAGTTGAGTAGAGTAAAAAAGAATTTGAATTACACAAGTTTCGAAGTTGAAAAAATTTTAAAAAGTACTGGAATTAGTCAAAATAAAAAATATTTTGTTAAATAGAAAGGGTACCCCGATAATTTTAATTCCTGGGTTTCAGTCAGCCAGATCTAAAAAACATCATTAAGGATCAATTTTACATTGTACTACCTAGTAATAGTAGTATGCATTATTTCCCTGACAATACTACAACACGGTTCGTTACTCATCTACCACAACAAATACGACTGCAAGGATATTGGAGTGTTTCACTTTGGGAGATCCAAATTCATATGACTTTTCAATATGTTCCACCAAACGAGAACGGAAGATTTTCTGTGTAAAAAGTATACCAACATCGTCGCTGGAGACTAATAAAATTGTACCGGTCGTTGAGCTGTGTTTCGTCATGTACTACCATTACTCACCCGTGGCGCTAAAGCTGTGGGAAAGGAAGCATTGCGTACTGGTGTGAACGTTTTATCTGATGTTGCAACCCAGAATACTCCAATCAAAGAATCTTTACGAAATCGTATAAAAGAGTCTGGCACAAATCTTAAAAGGAAGGCTAAAGAGAAACTAGATAAATTATTGACAGCATCTGGATATAAGAAACAGCGTTATTTGTCTGCTTTGCAGTTGGATGACGGCAGTGTCAGTGTTAAGAGCACCCGAAGAAAGAGTAAACGGCGCAACAAAAAAATAAAAGAAATAAAGTAATAAAGAAAAAAATAAATATAACCAGAAAAAAAAGAAAAATTCCCGGAAAAGTAAAAAAGTACGAACGACAAGAGACATTTTCGACTAAAAATGGCATTTTTACACACGCAGTCCTGCAAGTGCATGAAACGGAATTGCTCCTATTCGACATTCTTCCTACACAGACTACTATCGAGAGCTCTCATTGGGTCCAGTATAAACCTATCTCCTCGTTGACTGATGACTCACCTGTAGAATTTGTAATATCTGAAAATAGCGAAGATTATTTAGATTTAGCACATACCATGCTTAGCTTGCGCGTTAGCTTATACACCACTGACGATGAGTATCTTGGAAATGTGACTGCAGATCTACTCAATAAAGTACAGATTGTACGTTTTTGTACGTGTTTGCACGTATCTGTACGTTTGTGTACGTGTTTAACGTGTGTGTACGTGTTTAAACGTATGTATGTGTTTGTACGTGTGTGTATGTTTTTATACGTGATTGTACGTATGTGTACGTGTTTGTATGTGGGTGTACATGTTCGTACGTGCTTATACGTGTGAGCACGTGATTGTACGTCTCTGTACGTGTTTGTACGTGTGTATGCGTGTGTGTACGTGTTTGTACATGTTTGTACGTGTTTTTACGTACCTGTACGTGTGTTTACGTATTTTCACATGTTTCATGTGTATTGACGTGATTGCACGTAGCTATATGTGTTTGTACGTGTGTGTGTACATGTCTTTACGGTGATATTACAAAATCGGAATATTGTGAGTTTATTATAAGTAAATATAAATACATAAACTCGTTCACGTTTTGATGTAAAACGTTATTTTAATTAATTTTCACAACTCTCACTTGATTTTAATTTTTTGTAACATTGTATTAGTTTCTCTTAAGGGGAGACACAAGTAAAACTGCGTTTTTTAACAGAAAAATGACGTTTTTTATTTTTAATTTTTAACCCATAGCACCTACGACGTAACGTTGTTCAAAATCATCTGAAAAATCTATAAAAAAATTTTCAGCCTGAAATATTAAAAATTGTGAGACTAGTTCCATTTTAACTGCTGCTTGGGTTACTGGTAAATCAGGCAGCAGCTAAAATGGAACCAGTTCCACAGTTTTTAATATTTCAGGCTGAAAATTTTTTTATAGATTTTTCAGATGATTTTGAACAACATTACGCATGGATTACGTTGTAGGTACTATGGGTTAAAAATTAAAAATAAAAAACGTCATTTTTTGTTGAGAAACACAGTTTCACTTGTGTCTCTCCTTAAACTTAAACTTACTTTTTTAAGCTTTCTTTTAAACTTACTTTGATATTATCTTTTTTATTTTTTATTAAGTTGGTCTCGGTGAAGATGTAACTTTTGATTGAAGTAACAGCTTTTACACAAGTAACGATACTTAAGATTAAAGTTATACTTAATGCTCAAGACACGACTATGAAGTGGAATAAATTATAATTGGACTCTGAAACTTCAACTTTTGAAGGGTGTTTCTGAGATTTTTATCGTTTTTCAAAATTTTTCTATATTTTTTTTTATACAAAACTTACTGGAAAAGATAAAGACAGACGTTTAAACCAAACATACACTCCACCTTACAATTCAACTTTTTGGATATAAGAATCCATTGGTAAAATTTCTAAGCATCCGTAGATTGTAATCTTCAAAGTTGAATTCTCGAAATTTATATTTACATTGCAAATTTTAATTGTATAAAGAAATTTAATCGAGCGACGTTAGGGGCGATGCATTGTACGCTAGTAATAAATTAAGAAATGTAAAGAAGGATTGACCAAAAGAAAACACTTATTGTAAGTCAAAAGCAGTAACAGAGGTAAAAACAAAGCAAAGCAAATGCAGCAGTAGTGATGCGTACAAGAAAGAAAGAGATGAAAGATCATGATCACATGAACAGCTAGTGAGAAAAGTTTATTGATGAAACGTTTGTATCTTAAAAATTACGAGAAACACCTACGAAGAGCATACATTTAACTAATAATGAAAAAAAAACGTCGACGAAGTACTAGGTTAGGGGATTACAGTAGCTCTATCAAAGTACACATACACTTGGCAGAAAGGATATTTCTCCGAATTTTAACCTCAAATAGCAACACCGCATATTTTACCACAAAAATAACACAATTCCAAATTATGGAACAAATTTCGCATCATCGTTACTTACTACTTAATGACATAATTGTAGTAAACAAACAATATTGCTTTTTTTTTTATGATCTAAATTATAATTTTATTGAATAAAACTCTTATTTCTTAGTTCAATAATCATATAGAATCTAATGTTGTTAATTTTGTAATAAAATTTTAGTTATCATTTAAATTTTGCATTAATAATTTATATGAAAAAACAAAATAATCACGATGCAAAACTCAATACATAATTCGAAGTTCTCTTACGTCTGTGGTAAAATATGCAGAGCTGCCATTTGAGGTACACATTCGGAAAATTTGTATGTGGCTATCGATTAAGCAATCGATAGCCACATACAACTTAATAAATCAAAGTAAAATCAAAGTCGCACTGTGAAACAAGAATATAAGATAGACATCGACTAAGAGCAACGAGGATAGATAGTAAGAAGGGGCGAAAATTAATTTCCTTTTTCTTAAGGTATGCTTCTTAAGCGAACGGACATTAGAGGCTCATATGCAAATTTTATTACGATTCTTTTTTGGTCAACAGTCAAGTTAAGAGTTTTCCTCTGGATCAACGTGATAAAAACTATTTACTTCCATGCTTTTTTGGGCCTTTAGAGAAAAATTGTGAGCTGCTTGAGTGAAAGAAAATTAAGAAGGCAAGGAGAGTTGTAAGTCTATCTACGAGCAGAAAAAAGAAGCAAGCGTCCAGCAATCAACCACAAATTCAGCGACCATCTCACCATCTCCAGCAATAACAGTGCCCATTTTCGGAATCTTCCTTAGTCGTCGACTTCTTCGCCGCTTTCTTTTTTGGGTCTTGCTAGAGATTAACGACGCGACAATAAGTGAAGTTTTATCCAGCGAGTTTAGCAAGTAAGAAAGACTAAAGTATGGATTTGTTGATTTTTTCTTTTAGTAATTTTCAATCTTTCTAAAGAGCAGGCCGGATTCGCTGTTCTTGCCCAGTCAAGAAAAGGTAGCTGAAAAAATAGCTGTAATAAATAGCTAAAAATATAGCTGTATCGACCTGTTTATGCAGCTATATCACTATTTTTTAGCTCATTTTTATTGCTAAAAATTTAATCAAATTTTCAATTGATAATTTGTTATCAACCAAAAATATTATTAGATATTTTTTAACTGTATTTTATAGCTATATTTTTGAATCTTGTTAACTCTATTCTATAATTAAAAATTTACCTAAATTTGTAGTTGACGATTTTTCTATTAAATAAAATTAATATGCAACCACACATATCTATAAAAAGGTAATAAGAAAGATTAGTTAAAAAGTAGCTGCAAAAATAACTAAACGATTGTTTGTACAGCTATATTTTAATGTTTTAGTTTTATTCAACTGAAAGATTTAGCTCAATTTTTGTTTGATAAATAAGTTATATTTTAATCAACTAAATTATCAACTGAAAACTGAGCTGAATTTTTAGCTAAATAAAACAGTTAAAAAACATTAGAATCTAGCTGTATATAGAGTAGTATAGTTATTTTTGCAGCTATTTTGTTAGCTATTTCTACAGCTAATTTTTTTACATACCTTTTTTGGTGGAGCATATAAAAATGTTTTTTAGCTCTTTTTTTAGTCTAAAATACACCCTTATTTTCGAAAAAAGGTTGCTAAAAAACTAGGTGTGAAAATTGCTAATAAAATAGATACAAAAATAGCTATACCACTGTATATATTGTATATTTCAATGATTTTTTAACTGTTTAATTTAGTTGAAAATTTAGCTTAATTTCTCAGTTAAATAAAACAACTAAAAAACAATAATACAGTTGTACATACAGTCACATAGCTATTTTTGCAGATGTTTTTTTTTAAGCTAACTTTTTTGACGGGGCAGCTTTGATTCTATTACAGTATTTTTAGCTGCATTTTAGTACAACTGTGTGTTTCGTTGGATTTTCAGTATTTCACAGCTGCATTTTCAAGAGTTTACACTACCAAAGATTATTTTTGAAAATCATTTTGTAATTTCTCGAAATAATAACTCGTTAGTTATTTTCCTGTCAAAGGAAGTATAAAAAACGAGGAGAAGCTTTTAGTGTCAGCTCTTCGAATATCGGAAAGCTTCTACCATTTAACATAAAGTATTCTGATCTTATATACCTCTGTCTTAAAAATTTATTTATGGAATTGTAAAATTTACAGAAATACCTCCTAGCAACGTAAAGCTGAACTCACTTGAGTTCAATAATGGATCGGTCTTTATTTCGCCACGTGGCGTTTTTGTAAAATTTCACAGACAAATTTTGAAGACATAGGTATATAAGACCAGAATAATTTGTTTTGAATCGTAGCAACTTTCCGATTTTTGAAGGGCTTACACTGAGAGCTTCTCCTCATTTTTTATACTTCCTTCGACATGAAAATAACGAGTTGTTATGAAATAAATCATAAAAATAATCTCTGTTAATGTAAATCCTTGAAAATGCAGCTCTGAAATACTAAAAATGCAACCAAACCCACAGTTGTAGGTAATACTAAAAATACAGCTAAAAATACAGAATTGGAGCTGCCCCATCAAAAAAGGTAGCTAAAAAACAGGGTTGTGAATGTTTCCAGTTACCGAGTAAGCAAATGGTAAATGGTCGGACTATTTACCAGTTATTGGGTGAGTAAATGATAAATGGTCGGACCATTTACCAGTTACTGGGTGAGTAAATGGTTAATGGTCGGACCATTTACCAGTTACTGGGAAAATAAATATTGAATGGTCGGACCAGTTCATAGTTATTAGGTGAGTGACTGGAAATGGTCGGACCATTTATCAGTTACTGGGTGAGTAACTGGAAATACTCGCACCATTTACCATTTACAGAGCAAGTAAATGGTAAATGGTCTGACTAGTTCCCAGTTACAGAGCAAGTAACTGGTGAATGGTCCGACCATTTACCATTAACAGAGCAAGTAAATGGCAAATGGTCTGACCAGTTCCCAGTTACAGAGCAAGTAATTGGTAAATGGTCTGACCATTTACCATTTACAGAGCAAGTAAATAGTAAATGGTCTGACCAGTTCCCAGTTACAGAGCAAGTAACTGGAAATCATCAAATCTAAAATTTGGTCTATAATTAAAATAATTTTTATATATTCTAACATTACGATTAAATGATTCTACTCTACATCTACAAAACAATCGTTATCTAAAGCATCTTATTATGAATTATGGTTTTAAACTATATTCGAGCATAATTATACTTGGCGATTAAATAAGAATAAAAACATTTGAATTTTTTACAAAGATTTAGACAATATTTACAAGTAGTAGTTAAGAAACTAGTCACTACAATTATGCATATCGTCTTTTACACTCGAGAAGGCCATCACTTTTCAGTGAGGTCTGGAGCGATACCGTTCGGATACAAAGGTTTGCACAGAATTTGTGTATTCACAAATTGAGTTACTTATTTCATATCACAGACGAAATCATGAATACGAGGCTCGGGATCAGTTCACTGATTAATGACAGTTTTTCTTATCAATAGGTAGTGTCGTTCTATGACGCACGCTGCATCTGGCTTAGATTTACGGCATAACACGTCTTACCAATTGTTACACAATTTGCATGTTGCCGTAAAAACGGTTGAAGCTTTATTTATGTCTTAGAACATTATTACAAACAACCTTTAATGAACCGAAAGTGATTTCGTACATAATATCTTTTTTTTATCATACTGATAAATTATTTTCACATATCATTTACAATTGCATTATATAGATTTAAATAATATAGGTTTTTATAACTCAAGAATTATTAATTTTACTTCTATTTTAGAGTATTATCGCAATCTTGTTTTCCTAATTCAGTCGTGTATCCAACGTAATCTGAAAAATTTTTAAATCGTGCTCGAATATAATTTGAATCTATCATACATAATTATATCCATACAGACAATTCACATAGTTTTTATAATAAGAATAATATTTGTATGAAATGTAAGTCTAAATTTCAAAAGTAAAGTAATATACATATTTTATTATTATACTATTCGTTATGTTAAAGAACAGTTTTAGACGAGGTTTTAGACATTTTTTACTGATCGAAAGTAGCGAAAGAAGTATTTTCGTTTATTTTCAATAAAAGTGTATATCAGAATTGCTTTCACTTGTAAATATCTATTTATTTTAACAAACGAGAAATGGAAGCGTGTAAATTTGTTAATATTCAAAGAACAAGCTAAAAAAAAATAAAAACTAAATATTTTTTTAAACTATTTTCGATCGATAAAGTTAGTCGAAAGCTGATCCTTAATTGAAAAGTGTCACCATAAAATACAATGCAAATTAAATGAAGTAGCCAAAATAAGAACTACTGACACTGAGCAAGATGCTTGGGGTCTTATGGCTCCACTAAATTTATCGAATATGATAATGTTCTAGTGTTCGAAGACGTATTTATAATATTAGTGTAATTATATACATTAGGGCTTGATGAAGCTTCTTCTTCTGATAATATTTCTGATCCAAGTTTCTGAGTAAATGAAGAATTTAATCGGGTTTTTTAACTTCAAGAAAAAAAGTTGTAGGATTCAACTTTAGTGCGAACAACTAAAAAAATCTACCAAAATCTTATACTGAAAAAGTTATATAAAAGTTTTCAATTTATAGTATTTTGAGGTTGGGATTGTCAACTTTGATATCTAATTTGCAATCCAAGTTCATAAAAAAATAACAGCTCCAAAGGATTTTTTATTTTAACTAAAATGATTGTACTAATATAGCTAATGTCAAAATTTGTCAAAATTTAAAGACAAGACAAAATAAATTAAAAGTAATAAATATCTTTTTCAAATTTTTTAAATTGAATAAAATATATGAGATCCCATGTGAGATCACATATGAGATCGCACACGAGGCAATTTCACGTGAGAGCTCATACAAAATTTTCAGTAGGGATGAGTTTTTGTAGCTAGTTTTTGAAATTTATACATATTAACACTCTTCCGATTCTCATTTATTTAAAATAAGTTGATACCCATAAGTAGAATCGGTGATAGCACAGGGGCTAAGGCTCTAGGCTCATGCTGTAGTAGACCGGAGTTTAATCCCCGGCAAAATTTGGAAAAATATTTCTGAATTTTTTTCTGTGAAATAGAACTAGGAGATCAGGAAAACCCAATTAAAAATTCTCCCTGGCTAATAAAAATTACGGGTCTCAGTCCAGAGCGATTAAGAGACCCACTGTTAATAAAATAGAGGAGAAGATATCTCCCATCCTTAGTGAAAATATAAAATGTGCATCACTGTTTGAAATGGTTTAGAATTATTCAAAACTTAATGATGTTTAAAACTGTTTGAAACTGTTCAAAATACTTTATAAGTGTGAAATTTCTGACATTTAAAACAGTTATAAAAAGTTTTCAACATTTTTGAACAGTTTTGAACAATACAGAATAATTTGAAACTAAAGTGAATATTTTCTCGTATATATTATATAAATTTGAATATATATAAGAAAATTTTTACAAACACAAAATTATAAAACACTGTTTGAAATCATTTTGAAATTTTTTAAACTTTTTAAAACTGTTTAAAGATGTTGAAAACTTTTTAAAACCGTTCAAAACTGTTCAAGTTAATAAAAAATAATCCATATTGATTTAAAATTGTTTTGAAATATTTCGAATATTTAAAATAATCGATAACTTTTAAACATAAAAAATTAAAAACTATTAAACACCGTTTGAAATCATTTCGAAATTTTCAAAACTTTTTGAAAGTGTTAGAAAATGTTTAAAACTGTTCATAACTGATTTAAATGTTCTAAATTCCGCACTTATAAACAGTTTTAAACAGTTTTGAACAGTTTTAAACAGTTATGAACAGTTTTGAACAGTTTTAAACAGTTTTGAACAGTTTTAAACATTTTTAAACATTTCATATTCCCGCTAGGAATTACAAACAATTCTAATATTTATTCATATGAAAAAAAAGAAATATATTTTCAAACTATATTTGATCGATAAAGTAAAGGTCTAAAGCAAACCATTAAAAATTTTGTTTTATAATAGGTCATTTATTTTTGTCCTTTTCTAATCTAAATCTCAACTTCATTATATATTGTGTCATGAAACGAATTTTAAAATTAGTGTTATTCAAAAACTAAATAGTAATAAAAAGATATAATTTTTTTATAAATTATTGATTTTTTCAATAATATATCATAAAAGAAAAAAATAATTTGAGATTAGTGAGTAATAAAATGATCAATGATTGTTAAACAAGAACATATATTATTTGTAAGATATTAAAAGAAAACAGGCATGTTTGTTCCAAATTTATCCTAGACCAGGTTGCTCATCTTTGTCCTTTCATATTAAAGAAATGAAATTTCATTTTTAAATGCAGAATGTTTAAAAAAAAAGAAGCCTTATTTTTCACCATAAAAATAGTTATTATACATTGTTTTAAAATTATATAAAATTAGTATGTGAAAATGTTTCTTTTATCACGGAATTTCACGAAAAATTTGTGACTACACAGCGTAAAAAGTTTTTTTAACTTAGAGGGGGGGGGGGGGGTCTAGTTTGTTTGGTCAAAAAAAGGCAAATTCTCAATAATTTTTTTAGAACACTTGGCTATTATCGATTTATTCAAAAATTTAGTATGTTATTATACAATATTTAAAAAGTTTGTAAAAATTTTGGTGCAAAAATATGAAGAAACAACGGAGTTATAGCAGTTTTTCGCCGATACCTCGGAAAATATTTTTTTTCCGGTAACCGCGAATGCTTATCGCTGGATTATCTAAAATCAAAAAAGTAAATAGTTTTAGTTAGTTAATACCTTTCTCCCTCAAATGACGCTTCGTTTTTTTTATTTTATAAATTTTTTCATGTTTTGCATAATTATTAAGGTAAAAGGTCGATTTTTGCAAAAAAATACAACTTATTTGTTATTATAAAATTGAAAAAAAAAAAACAAACAAAGCGTTACCTGAAAGCTTTATATGTGTAGAATATGTGTACAAAATTTCAAAACGATCGGTTAAGTAGTTTTTTTGGGACGCTGGTCATCAGCTTCAAAAATGACATGTTTGGGGAAACCAATTTAAAGTTTTGTACACGAAAAAAACGCTGCCAAGTGCTTTGGCGGAATGCTTTCTCATAGAGCTCTTTGAGTTTCATTAATTTTTTTATATTTATTCAAATGTGATTTTAATATATAACTAGTGGGCATATATTTGCACTTGACTTATGTAATTCTTATCTAATTCTGGGGTAAAGTGCTGCTGCAACATTCTTACGGAAGACTGCTTCGATTCTGCTGCAAGTTTGCGTGTTTATTCTCGACATATAATTGCACTTAACTTATGTCTTTCTTACCCATACAGCATGAAAGGACTTTGAAAGGATTCTGAAAGGATTCATGAAAGGACTACAATCTTTCAGAAATATTTCACTGAAAGGATTCTGAAATAATTCTATGTCCGAGGTATTATTCTTTTAAAAATAATACATAAAAATATTTCATAAAGAATTCACAAGTCATTTCAAAATCCTTTCAATGGAAGAATTCTGTAAGGATCCATAAATTCTTTTGGTAATAATTCGTAAATCTTTTCATACATCTTCCATTGAAAGGATTCTGTAAGAATAATATGAAATATTTTTAAAATATTTCATTGTATTATTTCTAAAAGGAATATACCTCGGACATAGAATTATTACAGAATCCTTTCAATAAAAAAATTCTGTAAGGATCCATGAATTCTTTTGGTAATAATTCTTAAATCTTTTCATACATCTTTCATTGAAAGTATTCTGTAAGAATGATATAAAATATTTTAAAAATATTTCATTGTATTATTTCTGAAAGAAATATACCTCGGACATAGAATTATTACAAAATCCTTTCAATGAAAGAATTCTGTAAAGATCCATAAATTCTTTTAGTAACAATGCATTAATCTTTCCATCTATCTTTAGTTGAGAGACGTGTAAAGTTCTAGAAATTTTATTCTTTCCTGTATTATTTAAGAATCAATTTAGAATTAATACACACACACGCACACGCACACGCACACACACACACACACATAACGGATATATGATGATATAATTATTCATAGGATTACGAATAGTTTTACAGCGGTTAAAATCGAAGTTATCATAACACAGACATCGCACGCATAACAATTTATAGTTTCAATTAAAGATTCTTATTTTCCTTATATATGAAACGGGAAGCACTCTTACCGCTTGCGAGAGTAAGAGATACCGCCATCAAGCGGATAAATTATAAACTAATCCCGAAAATATTTCTAAATGATTCTGTTATCTTTCACGTTTTCTTTCATAAAGTCCTTTCAAGGTCAATTCAGTAAGGATTTATGTAATAACTTTTATTCTCGTCATAAGTTATTTCATGAAATATCTCAAAAAGATTTCAAAATTATTTCATGTATGATTTCTTGAGACTTTACCAAAATATTACATGAATTATTTCATAAAAGCTTTTTGGAAGAATCTTGAAATTATTCGGTGAAAGAATAACTTAGATTATTCCAAAAATCTTTCTAAATTATTTTATAAATTGAATCGTTGGAAGATTTCTGAGTTCTTTCTTGTTTCCTTTCAAGAAGTCTTTTCAAAGTCCTTTCAGTAAGGATTTATGTTATAACTTTTATTCCCATCATAAGTTATTTCATGAAATATTTCAAAAAGATTTCAAAATTATTTCATGTATGATTTCTTGAGACTTTACCAAAATATTACATGAATTATTTCATAAAAGCTTTTCGGAAGAATTTTGAAATTATTCGGTGAAAGAATAACTTAGATTATTCCAAAAATCTTTCTAAATCATTTTACGACTGAAACCTTCGAAAGATTTCTGAGTTCTTTCTTGTTTCCTTTCAAGAAGTCTTTTCAAAGTCCTTTCAGTAAGGATTCATGTAGTAACTTTTATTCTTATCATAAGTTATTTCATGAAATATTTCAAAAAGATTTCAAAATTATTTCATGTAAGATTTCTTAAGACTTTAACAAAATATTGCATGAATCATTTCATGAAAGCTTTTTGAATGAATCTTGAAATGATTCGGTGAAAGAATACCTTAGATCATTCCGAAAATCTTTCTAAATTATTTTCTGATTTTAATCGTTGGAAGATTTCTGAGTTCTTTCTTGTTTCCTTTCAAAAAGTCTTTTCAAAGTCCTTTCAGTAAGGAATCGTGTAATATTTCATGTCTTAACTTTCGTTTGCTTTTTGGTAATATTTTTGTAAAGACTTTGTAATCTTCCTGTGTATTATTTCATAAATTCTTTTCAAAAGAATATAGTTATCTTTTTAAGTTCTTTTTAAATGCTTTCAACGTATTATTACTTGTAATATTTCATGAAATTATTTCAAAATTCTTTCATGCTGTGTGGGTTATGTAATTCTGTAGTAAATTGCTGCTGTAATATTCTTACGGAAGACTACTTCGATTTTGCTGCAAGTTTGCGCGTTTATTCTTATCTTTGAATCACACGTTTCGATTGGCAATCTGTTACAAATCTGGCGCACGTTTCAGTCGCAATTAAATTTCAGCAGATATGCATTAAAATGTGGAAACAGACCACGCAAGTTCTGCGCAATCGTGCTTGCAACAGATTATGTTACCAGGGTAAATTGTCAAATTTTTTTTTATCTTTCTTTATTTTTCATCAATTCGTTACTTGTTATATTTTCTTTTGCCGTCATTGTGGTAAGTAAGATCATAAAATTTTCAAAAGTCGCGACATCTTTTATGAATTTTGGTAAATAATTTTTAAATTAATTACAAGTTGTTTCGAATGATAAAATTGAAGTGTATATAATTGTTATTATTATTTTTTAATTAAACAAGTAAAATTATTCAATCTATAATAATTTATATTATAGACATAATATAATTTGAATTTTAAGTGGTGAACGTTGGAATTTTAATAAAATTAATTAAAAGAGTGTTTGTAGTTATTTATTTAATTTCTCCGGTAGTTGTAATATACTTTTTTACAATTTCTATTTAATTAATATTTTGTAGTTTTCAAAATTTTTAAGTTAAATTAATAATTATTTAATTTTCTATTTTAAAAATCATTTATTTTTAAATTTATGAAGAAATCTGTTTTATTCACGAAACAAAAGAGTTTCATTTTTTATTAATTGAATATAGTATATTAATTTTTTTGTTGATTAAAAAGATTTCTCAATAAGACATATCTAATTTTAAAGGTTGTATTCAGTTATCGCTTTAATTTTAAATATAATTTTCAATTTTATTTAAAGTTATATAAGAAAAGGTATATATTTAATTTTATATTATTAATTATTTCGTTTCATATTGTTTTATATTTTCTTTTTAAGGTGTTGTGTTTTTGGTTATCTTTATAGTTAATGCTATTATAAACAATTTTTTCTGGATTCCTTATCGGTAATATTTGATTTTTTACTATTTATTGATCAATTAACACAAATATCTTTATATCTATTTAAATTTGTTTATAGTTATAATAATTTATTTTACTTCCCTCTTGGTTGAAGACAATTGTGCATGTAAAAATATTTTCCAAATTCTGAATTTTAATATATTTTTACTTATTACTTTATATGTGGCAATATTCTTATAGTTATTTTTTTAAAATATACTACAAATTTTTTCCAAAAGATGGCAACCTTTTTCACTTTTTCTATTAGATTTACACATTTGAATGAGCGTTATGTTCACTTGTTCAATTTCGTAGTTTTTTATATCTGTAATTTTTTCTTCTTCAGCACTATCACTATAAATTATTATTTTATCAAGGTAATTCTTCAAACTTACAGTTCATGTTTATAGCAACTTTACATAAAATTGCTTTCAACATTGAAAGAAATTTTTTAATTAAATTTTAAATAGGTAAATGCCAATAAATGAGCATATTGACATGATGCTAGTACTCTTTCTGTATCACTAAAATTATAATTCAATAAGGTTAATTCGAATGTTAACCACTACATTTTATCCAATGAAATACAAGTATTATCATCGATAACATTATATCCTATAAATGTTACAAAACCTTTTCTGACTTATTAAAATATAATTAAAACATTCATTTTTTAATATATAGTTACGTTTTCACGTTAATGATTTATTATCTTGTGGATATCTTTTTATCACGACTAAGCTTGGTAAATCCAAGTAGTCAATTTTAGTAACGGTAATTAAATTAACAAGATGATAATTAAAATAAACTGATAGATTTATTTTTACGTTAATCAAAAGAGAGAAATATATTATAGATATATTTGAGTGAGCGTTTTTTTAATAGTTCAACTTCGTAATTATTAATATCTGTAATTTTTTCTTCTTCTTCTTCTTCTAATTTTCTTCTTCTTCTCTTTTCTTTCTCATATTAGCCTCCTACTAGCAAATAATTAATCGATTTAATTTTATGATTAAAAAAATTTTTGAATAATTTAACTTACTTCGTTTATTTTCCAAAAGATGGCAACATTTTTCACTTCTTCTATTAGATTTGCACATTTGAATGAACGTTATTTTCACTTGTTCAACATCGTAGTTATTAATATCTGTAATTTTTTCTTCTTCAGCACTATCACTATGTATTATTATTTTATCAAGGCAATTCTTCAAACTTACAGTTCATGTTTATAGCAACTTTACAACAAATTGCTTTCAACATTGAAAGAGATTTTTTAACTAAATTTTAAATAGGTAAATGCTAATAAATGAGCATATTGGCATAATGCTGGTACTCTTTCTGTATCACTAAAATTATAATTCAATAAGATTAATTTGAATGTTAATCACTACATTTTATCCAATGAAATACAATTATTATCATCTTATCATTATATCCTATTTCTTCTTCTTCTTCTTCTAATTTTCTTCTTCTTCTCTTTTCTTTCTAATATTAGCCTACTAATAGCTAATAATTAATCAATTTAATTTTATGACTAAAAAAAATTATTAATTATCCAACTTAATTCGTTTATTTTCCAAAAGATAGCAACCTTTTTCACTTCTTCTATTAGATTTGCACATTTGAATGAGCTTTTTTTTCACTTATTCAACTACGTAGTTATTAATATCTGTAATTTTTTCTTCTTCAGCACTATCACTATGAATTATTATTTTATCAAGATAATTCTTCAAACTTACAGTTCATGTTTATAGCAACTTTACAACAAATTGCTTTCAACATTGAAAGAGATTTTTTAACTAAATTTTAAATAGGTAAATGCCAATAAATGAGCATATCGGCATGATGCTGGCACTCTTTCTGTATCACTAAAATTATGATTCAATAAGGTTAATTTGAATGTTAACCACTACATTTTATCCAATGAAATACAAGTATTATCATCGATAACATTATATCCTATAAATGTTACAAAACCTTTTCTGACTTATTAAAATATAATTAAAACATTTATTTTTTAATATATAGTTACATTTTCACGTTAATGATTTATCTTGTGGATATCTTTTTATCACGACTAAACTTAGTAAATCCAAGTTTTCAATTTTAGTGACGGTAATTAAATTAACAAGATTATAATTAAAATAAACTGATGGATTTATTATTACGTTAATCGCAAGAGAGAAAAATGTATTATAGATATATTTGAGTGAGCGTTTTTTTTACTTGTTCAACTTCGTAATTATTAATATCTGTAATTTTTTCTTCTTCTTCTTCTAATTTTCTTCTTCTTCTTCAAATATTTTTTCCATTTATTAAAAAACAATTTAGTTTATAATATTTAATAATGATTATATTTAAATACTTTATTGAATGTAATAATACAAGTAAACATCTAAATCAGTAGTACTATTATAAATTTTCAAGAGTAATTCACAAATCAAAAGAAGTGATCAAAAAGCTACGCTAATAAAATTATTTTTTTTTAACTTGGTTTATAAAGAAAGTAGCGAATAACTTATATACAAATTTTAGAGCAATTCTATCGAGTACTTTACGTAAAATGGAAAAAAACTGAAATATGAAAATTTTTAAAATTTTCTAAAATGAAAACTACGCTAAAAAGATCGGTTTATAAAAGTTATACTTCTTTTGGCAGATACAAATTATTCCCATGGAAATCTCAAAGCAAATTTATCAATTAACTTACGCAAAATACAAAAAAAAAATTAAAAATCGAAAATTTTTTCAAATTCTTAAAATGGTTCTATAAAAAAAAATACACTATGAATACAAATTTTCAATAGCTTCCCGCCTAGTTATACAAAAACATAGATGGTATACAAAATTTGAAGCAAATTCATTGAGTAATTTTCGAGATCTAACTGCGTAAATAAATAACATTTTCTTTTCAAAATTTCTTTTTCAAAATTTTAAAAATGCTCTAAAATTAAAACTACACTATGAAAATCAATTTTTGAAAATTTCCCTCCTTCTAGCAGTCGCAAATAATTTCCCTGCAATTTTTAGAACAAATCTATCGAGTACTTTACGTAAAATTAAAAAAAAAATAAAAAAAGAAGAATCGAAATTTTTTTTTAAATCTTTAAAATTCTCTAAAATTGTAACCACACTAAGAAAATTAGTTTTCAAAAGCTTATTTTTTTCAGACAATAGCGAATTAATTGTATAAAAATTTTGGAGAAAATTTATAGTATGGTTAACGCAAAAAAGAAAATAAATGAAAAATAAAAATTTTTTTGAAAATTTTCAAAGTGCTCTAAAATTAAAACTGCGCTGAGAAAATTGGTTTTCTAAAGCTTGTTTTCTTCAGACAGTAGCGAATTAATTGCATACAAATTTTGGAGAAAATTTATAGTATGGTTAACGCAAAAAAGAAAATAAATGAAAAATAAAAATTTTTTTGAAAATTTTCAAAGTGCTCTTAAATTAAAACTGCGTTGAGAAAATTAGTTTACAAAATTTTTTATACTTTTGGTAGTCGAAATTGAGTTCCATACAAATTTTCGAACAAATTCTTTGAGTAGTTTACGTAAAATACAAAAAAAAATGAAAAATCGAAATTTTTTTAAAATTCTTAAAATGATTCTAAAAAAAAACTACGCTAAGAAAACCAATTCTCAATAGCTTCCGCACCAGTTCATCAAAAAATTGAATTGTGTGGAAAATTTGAAGTAAATCCATCGAGTAGTTTTTAAGATTTTATTGGCTTAATAAATAGAAACATTTTTTTTTTATTTCAAAATGCTCTAAAATTAAAACTAACCTAAGAAAATCAGCTTTTAAAAATTTATTTTATCCGGGCAATCACAAATAAATTCCATGCAAATTTTGAAGCAAATTTATCGAGTAGTAAACAAAAAAAAACCAAAAAACGAAAAATCAAATTTTTTTTTTTTTAAACTTTAAAATGAAAACTACGCTAGAAGAACCAATTATCAATAGCTTCCCAGCAAGTTAGTCACAAAACTAAATTCCATGCAAAATTAGAAGCCAATCCATCGAGTAGTTCTCGAGATACAGTTTACTAACTGAATTCATAGATCCACACACACACACACACACACACACACACATATACATACAGACATTTTCTGGAAATTACTTTTTTCGACTCACCGAATTCAAATATGTACAAATTAATGAAAAAATAGAAAAAAATTTTTTTTATCGATACAATGCTTTCTCTATGAGAAAGCAAAATGAAAATAACATGAAAAAAATTGGATTTTTTTTATAAAATACCTATACAGAATCATCAATGCCAGGTCCATATAGTATATTACTATCATCCAAGAGATCTAAGGCTTCTTTTTGATCCTGTCTACGCTGCATTTTGCCTTCCTCAGTCTCAAGTGCAGCTTTCTCGTCCGCTCTGTTGATCCGCAAATTATCTGTTGCGTTCGCCCATTGATGAGCGCTTGGTCCTGAAGTGATGCCCATTTCTGCCATGAATGTGAGAAAAGCAGAGCCACCTTCATTGAATACACATGCTTCTAAATACGCAGCAATTTCGACTATTGTTGAGGTACCACTCACTGACTTAGAACTAATCTTCTAGATGAGTTGATTGTAACTCTTATTATTGTTCTGCGTGAATCCACCGAGATAACGTTCCAGCAGTGTGTCACTACTCAGATCTTCGTACACAGGCTTGATGGCTTGTAAAACATCATCTGGAAAAACAGAGTAACTATGTTTAAAGGATTGCAAGGTCTTAGCAGTTTCGGCTATTTTCCATTTGCACCCTGATTCATCGCACTTTTCGTGCTGAGGGTTTTCGTCAGTCGACGAGTAGTGAAAAAAGGTCGCTCATATAGCGTTCTTCATTTTTTTCACAGAATCATGGTTTCTTCGAATAGCTAGGCCATAAAATACTGTCAACTTATCAATCATAGATGCAGTAAATTTACCTTTTCCAGACAGGGTTTTCCGCTTAATTTTCTTATCTTTTTTAGTTCCCGTATCAACGACATTCGATTTTACCAAGTCACGCAGACGTTTACCCATTCACTTTTGCACATGGCCAATACACTCTTTCTTGTTTATAACAAATTTTTTACCATTAGGTTTCGCATTGACAACTCCAATGTACGTTTTGGAGTTGCCGCCACCAATATAATTACGGTATTTAACTTTGTAGAAGTTCATGGAGCGTTGAAACATTTTTACGATAGCATCGACCTCCATATTACCTGCTGGGCCACTGTAATTTAAAAGACATTCTCCTTTTTCTACGTGCTTTTTGCTCCATTCTTCGTATTCTGCAGTGTCTAGTTTGTTATTCCAAGTTTCACAATTATGACAATATGAACTTTTCACAAATATGTCGAGAACTTTGCCCGTCCAGTAGCCAATCAAGGACGATACACCATAAAGCGAGGAAAATCCTCGTTTTTTCCACGTTCCGTCGCCTGATACTGTCGATTCCGATGTTTCTTTAAGATTATTTTGTTTAGTAGTTTCTTCTTTCTCTTCTTGAACGGCAGTGGCCAAATATTTATTGGCAACAATTTGTATGCTGTCGTTCATTTTTTTCATATACTTGTTATATGCAGGTTTTGAAATAAAACTACTCGCAATGTCCATGATTCCACGAAACCTTGTACAACCAGCAAGTCCGAGGCCTAAAACTCGCATTACAAATGCAAATCTGTAATTAACTCCATATGCATTACCACTAATACTTTTACTAGATGGAACATACTTAGGCTCTTTGCACTTTTCACATGAAACTTTCATTTTAAAACCGAAACCTTCATTTTGCACGTTTGAAAAGATACTGCACCGTCACAGGTTTTACACTTAACTAATGTTGCAAGTGTTGAAAAAACAAGAAGAAAATCTACGATTTCTAAGTTTTTGTTATAGTCTTCTTCGATTTCTAAGAACGCGTTCAATTTAATTTTTTTAGCAGATGCACTCGACGCTCTCACTTCATCGTTCTTACGTTTGTGGAGCATCACTCTTTTTCTCGGTCGACATAACCTCGGGCCACCTTAACGACGACCTACTCTATCACTTCTTTTTGGCATATTTTTGTTCAGAAATGCACAATCACTAGACAAACAAACTAGAAACTATACGAAGCAAGAGTTATAGAATCGAAGCTAAAATCAAACAACGCACACGACTGCTCTTCTAAACGTACAATTTTTAACTGAAATATATACTATACATCAAAGATACAGAAAGTACGTTACATATTTTGTATACCTAAACAAAAGGGAGGGGATATATACAATACAATAGAGACCCAAACAGCTGCCACTTACCGCTCGGCACAGGTAGCCAAAATGTGCGTAAAACTGAGTTGGAGTACAGTTCTTTCAAACTGCTATAACTCCGTCAATTTTGCTCGGATTGATCTCAAAATTTAACACAATATTTCTGAGGTGTTATAGATTCAGAATATCAAATAAAAAAATTAAAAAAAAAAAGGTTTTAAACTTTACCCCCCCTCAAAGAAGCTGTTTTCTAATAGAAGAAATGCGGTGCAGAGAAATGAATTTCTTTCAGTCAAAGAAAAATCATTTTTAAATTAATAAAATAATTTTTTAAATAAAAAAGAACTTTGAAGTATTCTTTAATAAATTATTATATTTGAAAGAAAAAAAATTTTTGAATTTAGAAAAATATCTTATTAACTTTAAAAAATTAGTTACTGCTAAAATAGTGTTAAGAGTCAGTAAAACTTTCTTAAAAACAATGCTATATTTTTTTATACAAAAAATGTAATATTTATTTAATAGTATATTATGCGTCAAGGCCGCAAAACGTATCATTCTTGGCGAGTGCAAGCTGAGGGGCCGAGCGTAGCAAGGCTGCTCCAGCTGCACGAGCAAGAATGATACGTTTGTGGCCGTGCCTGCATATACTATTTTTTGCCCAAAGGCCATTAAGCGGAATCTGGGGTGGAGCCCCCCATCTATAAAAAAATAATTAATAATTTTTAAAATATAAAAAAATTTATTAAAAAAATTCAATTATAAACAATGAATAACTAATAATTCTTAAAATACAATAAAAAGATACAATAAAAAAATTCGATTATAAAAACCACTAATAACTGTTAAAATATAACATCAAATTTAAACAAAATTATAATGAAATATAAAATAAAGCTAAACTATAAAAATTATAATTAAAAAATATAATTAAAAAAAAAAAGGTTTTAAAAAAATAGAATGAAAAAAATTCGATTACAAAAACCACTAGTAATTGTTAAAATAAAATATAAAAATTAAACAAAAATACAACAAAATATAAAACGAAGATAAAATATAAAAATTATAATAGAAAAATACTATCTGAAAAAGAAAAAAAACAGTTTTATCACGCGAAACATGTAACTATGTCTTTCTCTCGCTCTCTCCTTTTCTTTCATAATATACATATATTGAGTCCACGTTATTCGTTAACGCATATCCAGTATAGTATATGTAAGAAAAGGATAGCGATATTAAGGGAAGCGAGCAGTTCATTCAGTTCAATTCCAAGAATCAGCGACGTCGAGAACGTTTTTCTGCGAACTTTTATTAAAATAAAATATTAAATATGCACATTTTTCTTTTGCGGCCTAAGACCAGAATACACTATTTTGTGCTCCGTATAGAGAACACAAAAATTTATTTTGCGGCCTGAGGACAAAAATAGTACATTATTGACCAAGGATGCATATTGATCATTCTCGGCGAGTGCGAACTTTTGGGGCCGAGCGTAGCGAGGCCTCGAAAGTTGCACGAGCGAGGATGATCAATATGCATCTATGGTCTAATATACTATTTTTTTGTCCCGAGGCCGAGACATTTAAAGTTTTTCCGTAGAACGCAAAATGGTCATTTTGCGGCCTAGGGCAAAAAAATAATTTTTTTGTCCTCAGGCCGCAAAATGAATTTTTGTGTCCTGTATACGGAGCACAAAATAGTGTATTCTTGTCCTAGGCCGCAAAAGAAAAATGTGTTTATCCAATATATTATTTTAATAAAAGTTCACAGAAAAACCTTCTCGACATCGCTGATTCTTGGAATTAAACTTAATGAACTGCTCGCTTTCCTTAATATCGCTATCCTTTTCTCACATATACTATACTGGGTATGCGTTAACGAATAACGCAGACTCAATATAAGTGTGAAAGAAAAGGAAAGAGCAAGAGAAAGACATAGTAACAAATTTCGTGTGTTAAAACTTTAATTTTCTTTTTTAAATAATATTTTTTAATTATAATTTTTATAGTTTAGCTTTGTTTTATCTTTTGTTGTATTTTTGTTTAATTTTAATGTTGTATTTTAACAGTTATTAGTTGTTTTTATAATCGAACATTTTTTATTCTATTTTTTTAAAACTTTTTCTTTCTTTTTTTAAATGATGTTTTTTAATTATAATTTTTATAGTTTACCTTTTTTTTTATAATTTATTGTATTTTTGTATAATTTTAATTTTATATTTTAACAATTATTAGTGGTTTTTATAATCGAATTTTTTTTATTGTATTTTGAGAATTATTAGTTATTCATTATTTATAATTGATTTTGTTTATAAAATTCTTTTATATTTTAAGAATTATCAATTATTTTTTTGTAGGCGGGGGGGCAAAGACCCAGCTTTCGCTTAGCGGCCTTCGGCCAAAAAAAAGTATATGCAGTCACGGCCACAAACGTATCATTCTTAGCGAGTGCACGCTGAGGGGCCAAGCGTAGCGAGGCCCCTCAGCGTGCACTCGCCAAGAATGATACGTTTTGCGGCCTTGACGCATAATATACTATTTACATGAAAATGAAAAAAATATCTTACGTCAAACAATTTTTTAATCCAAAGACATAATTCTTATATTATATTAAAGTGAAACCACTTTTTTTCCGTTTCTCCAATTCTCCGGTTCTTCAGTTCTCCGCATTTTTTAAATGTGTCTAATCTTTTGGTAATAAAAGTAGCAATTTTTTATTGGGCCCTATATAATTAGTACTTATTAGTCATAAGCTTCTTTTTTGGGCCATATTTTTTTGGGTCTTATATTATTTTGGGCCCTATATATTTATTCAATGCCCATTTTTTTGGGCCCTTATTTTTTTTCATCCTTATATTTTCTTGGGCTCTTTATTTTTTTTTAGCCTTATTTTTTGGGTCCAATATTTTTTTTTAGTCTATATTTTTTTGGACTCAATATTTTTTTGGGCCTAATATTTTTTGGGCTTTATATTATTTTGGGCCTTATTTTTTTTGGACCCAATAATTTTTTCGTCTCTATATTTTTTTGGGCCTAATATTTTTTGGGCTTTATATTTTTTTGGGCCTTATATTTTTTGGGACCAATAATTTTTTGGAACCTATATTTTTTTGGTCTTTATATTTTTTGGGCTTTATATTATTTTGGGCCTTATTTTTTTTGGACCCAATAATTTTTTCGTCTCTAGATTTTTTGGGCCTTATATTTTCTTGCGCCCTATATTTTTTCGGGCCCAATAATTTTTTGGACCCAATATTTTTTTGGTCTCTATATTTTTTGGGCTTTATATTTTTTTGAGCCTTATATTTTCTTAGGCCTTATTTTTTTTGGGGCCTAATATTTTTTTGGGTCCAATAATTTTTCAGGTCCTATATTTTATTTAGCTCTATAAATATGCAGTCAATATGCAGCCGATTAAGCAGTGCACCCCAATATGCAGCCAATTCAACGACGCATCCCAATATGCAGCCGATTCAACAGCGCATCCCAATATGCAGCCGATTTAACAGCGCATCCCCATATGCAGCCGATTTAACAGCGCGTCCTCTTATATAGCTGATTCGACATCATATCAAACTCTTTTGAAAGCGTTAGTTGATATCATATACATATATTTTACTAAATATTATATTTTTTATTATATTTCGAGTTCAACTATTACACAACAACATATACAACATCTCTTGAAATATTCTTTATAATATCTCTTTATGAACAATGTTTTTTGTATATTTTGTGTTCTGATCATTTTTATTTTCTCCGTCGAAATAGCGTGGTCACCTAAAAATAATTTTAAACTATTTTTAAAATTCGTCCTTAAAAGAGCAACATATAATTGCCCATGACTGAAAACTGGTGACGACAAATAAACACCAACTTTTTTATAAGATTTTCCTTGTGATTTATCAATAGTCATTGCAAATCCTAATCTAATAGGAAACTGTTTTCGTTGCATATTGGATATAATTTCTTTCGTAGATGGAGATAAACTTATTCTTGGAATGAAAATTGATTTACCTATGTTTTGACCAGTTGCTAATTCCGCTTGAATTGAATATTTAGGCAATTTTTTCACTATCAACCTTGTTCCATTACAAAAGTTCCTTATTCACATTTAAATTTCCTAAGAGTATTATTATAGCTCCTACTTTCAAATGTAATTTATGTGGTGGAAGTCCATTAGGTGTTAACTTATTTAACAATTCTGTAGGTAACATAATATCTAAATTTTCTTTGTTATCATCTTCAGCTGTATCAATACTTAAATATTCAACATGGTTTCCTTCCATTAAATTCAAAACATTGTTATTGATTTCAGTATCATCATTATTTTTAGGAGCCAAAATAACTCGTTATATTCGTATTGTTTATTTTTATTGTTTTTCCGAATATTTCTTTGACAATATTTTCTTTAATGATAAAATTATCTGGTATAGCACTTAATTCATTATCATCTTCAAAAACATTGCGGCATTTTCCTTCTCCGATATCTAATAACCATTGTTTAAAATTATCATCACTATCCGAAACTCGCAGATTTTTGTTTAACTTCATTTGCTTAAAATTTTGCAATGATGAACTAAATTTAACTGAATTCTCAATAATATTCATGCGGCTACCATGTCGTGCAATTGGTAATATTTGCCTGAAATCTCCTGATACAATCACAGTTTTACCACCGAAGGGTTGGTTTACATCGCATAAATGTTGAAAAAAACGATCAACTGCTTCAAAAGCAAATTTTCAAGTCATGGATATTTTATCCCAAATAATTATTTGCGTTCTCTTTAATTGTTTGCCTTCTGCAGAATTAGACTTAACATTACAAGTTGTACAATCTGTTATATTTAACGGTAGTTTCAATGTTGTATGCACGGTTTTTCCATCGACTAATGAATTCACTGCTATACCTGTCCAAGCTAGACATAAATAATGTATAGTATGATATTTAAAATAAGCTATTGAAACATTAAGTAAATAACTTTTTTCACTTCCACCTGGTCCATCTATGAAAATATATTTTTCTTTACTTTGGTTGTTTGAACTTTTTATAGTAAAGTTGAATATTTGCCTTTGTTTATCATTTAAAGAATTTATTTTCATTTCTAATTCATTAAGAATATTATTATTATAATTTAAAATTGTTTAATTATTATCTTCTTCTATAAATGTGCTTATGTTAGGTAAATTTAAATCGTTCAATGAAAATCCATTGACTTGTAGATTATTTTTACAATACATTCAATGCATGATCTTCACCTATATTTTTTTTGTATTCAGGGTGGTAAAATTTATCTTTATATTTTTCATATAAATGTCGTGCATTTAGAGGATTATGAAAAACGCAAATAAAAGCAAATAATTTACAAAGAGCATAAGGGAATTCTGTTGAAGATGCTTCTTCCAAACATCTATCCCATTCTTCATCTTCATTAATTAATTGTTTTGCCTTAGCTGCCTCATAAAACGAATTGTACATCACATCATCAACAGTACGCAAAGCTTCAAAAGACGTGGCTCCTTTCACATGTGATAGTAATAACCTAATAAAATAACGTTCTCTATCTTTCGGACTTACTAAGTACATTCTACTAAGTATTGGTTTTCTTTTTTTTTCTTTTATTCCACTTTTTTAGTTTTTCATCAAATGTATAAAAATTTGATATTTCTGAATACAAGTAATTTCGTGCTTCAAAATCTTCTCTATTCAATTCAAAATATGCTATTAATGTTGTTCCCACATTTTTTTGCATGATCATTTCTTCTCTTCCTTCTTTAAAAAATACGTTTTGTTGATTTTCTTCATGAACGCTTAGACGTTTTATAGTATGTGAAATGACATGTAAAGGATATTCTAATAATCTGTGTATTGCTTCAGGTGGACATAAATATCGTGTATTAATGTATTGTTGGAATTCGTCATATTCATATTCAACATTTTCACTATTGTCATTTTGAAAAGTGTCTTTATTTTCTGATTGAAAATCTACATTTACTTGATGTATTTTAATGTATGAACAATCATGACCTTTATAACAGTATTTGAATAAATATTTAATGCATTAAACAGTGCAACAAACTTCTATGTTTATGTGTGCATTAAATTTCAATTATAAGTAAGGATTGTAAGGAACAACAAATCCATTATCTGCAATTCTTTCTGTAAATTTATTTTTGAAAATAATTTTGACGCCATCATTTTTGCGTTTGTATAGTAGATATCCATTTGATTTAAATGTTGTTGTATTATTGAATTTTTTTTGAAAATTTTTCGTACATTGTTTCGTATTTTTATCCATGCATGGACAATTTATATTTTGCATACAACAGGGACCGCGTATCATAAATTGTTCAACAATACTTTATAATTTTAGATAAATATCTCTATTTGAAATTTCTGTACTTATTATTTTATTAACTTTTTCGGGAATATCAAATTTATCATTTTTATCTAAGAGTAACAACATACGCATATGCGATAATCCTCGTTTTTAAATTCAATTACATAGCTATATGCAATTCATTTTCCTAATATTCCCTTTTTTATTACTACATTTTTTAATTTTTCTACTTTTTAATAAAATACTTTTGTTATAATATCAGGTCTATCCATTGCATTTTCATAAATTTCCAAGTTTTCAGTTATTTCTTTGCAATGTGGGTTACAAGTCATAGTTACAGAAAGGTCAGGTTTACCATGATAATTTACAAGTGTCATTGAATCAATGTAATTTTGTTTTAAAAATCGTGGACTTCCTGTAAAGTTTGACGGTAATACTACCATTTTTTCAATTTTTGAAGAATCTAATTTTTTTTTTTATGTTAATAGTCCATAATACCTTTATAACAATCACTTCTTAATAAGTTTTGGTTTTTTCGTATGAAATATAATCTGAAGGTTCCAACTTTTTCAAACGCATCTACAATGAACTGTCGAGATAATTTTCCCAAATCAAGGAATGGATTGAATTCATTTCTAACACTAAGTCTATAATTATAAAATTTAAAATTTGAAATATTACATTTTCCAAATTCACTTTTCATATTTGGCATCCATCCAAAACCACCATTTGGATAAATAAGCGGATTTGTCATAGGATCTGTATGTTTGCTAATTGTCGGTATACTAATTGGTTTATCATACTTAGAGTAAATGACAATATCACATTCAATAGGAGTCTGATCGTCTTCTCCAACATATACTATTGCAACTTCATTACAGGTAGATAGATTTTATCTATTTTTATCCAAAATATTATTGCAGACAATAGACATAGTAACAGTTCTTGGAGGACAATAAATTTTTGCACGTCATTGTAGTTCTTCTTCTTCTACTTTATGCATCATTTAATAGGCTTTAGCATAAGGGTTAATATCTCTTATCAAGGTATCTAAATGTTTTAATAATGTTAAATTTATATTAAACTCATTCCGTTTAATCGCTGCCATTTCATTATCTAAAACATATAATTGTCCATATTTACGTGCTTCATCTTTATTAGAATGTAACGCATATACATTATGGTAAATTTTACACATATTCTAATAACTTGTGGTCCTTTACCCGGCAATGTATCAAAATTCACACTAAAATTTGCGAATGCTAAAGCATCATTGTACAACCTAACATTTCGTCGAAAATCAATAATTTCTTCCGTTAATTCAGTTGCTAAACACTTTAATTGTTCTGGGTAAGGAGGATTTTCTAACAATTCTACTCGACCTTAATTACAACAATTGGGGAAATCCTTACTTTAAGTAAATTCGAAAGCAAAATCTTCCGCATCATGATAAACACATGTATTTGTCATGAAACTAATGTAATTTTCAGATATGAGATTTTTATCGAAATATATATTTGCTGTGCAACCAATCAGTTTCGAATTAACTTTTTCAATTAATATTTTTTTATTTGATTTCTTTAATTTTTTTTCTACTTTGCCCTTTATTGTTTTATCAGTAACTTTGTTCAATACAATATTATGATTGTTATTATAATTATTATTATTGTAATTTTCATTATGATTGTTGTCATTAATTTTTAATTGTTTACACTTAATAAATAATGTCTTTAATTGATAAGAATCATATTTATGTTTTCGCTTTTTTTCATCTATTGGTTTATTTATTGTAGTATCATTATTAACATGTTTATTGTCATCAATTTCTATTTGTTTACACCTTGTGCGTAATTATTTTGATTGGTAACAATTATTTTTTACTTGTATTTTCTTAATAATATCGGCATTTTCCAATTTTTGATTTTTAATTTGTATTATTCTCTCATATTCATTATATTGTTCACTAATAACTCTTCTATAAGTCTCTTTTTTGCGTAATTTTTCTTTTTCATGCAATTTCTCAATTTATTAGTATCTCTATTTTCAAATGATTTTATTTTTTATATTTTAATATTTTCAATTTTTTTTATATTTATTTGGTTGTTTTTCTCTCATTTTTATGTAAGCTTTTTTATTACGTGTAGCTTCATTTGTACGTATTTGTTCCATTTGATCAGTACCCTTTTTTATCTTTGATTTCACTTTTGTTATTTTAGTATCTTTAATTTTTCTTTATATTTATTGGGATGTTTTTTTTAATTTTTATATAATCTTCTTTTTTACGTGGAGCTTCATTCACACGTATTTGTACCAATTAATCAGTACTCGTTTTTTTTTTTTTAATTTCAATTTTGTTATCTTAGTATTTTCTAATTTTACTTCATATTTATTTGGAATTTTTTCTTTGATTTTCATATGAGCTTCTTTCTTACGTAAAGCCTTATTCGCACGTATTTGTTCCAATTTAACAGTACTCATTGTTTCCTTGAATTGCCATTCTGTTATCTTAGTATTTTCTAATTTCTGTTTATATTTATTTGGTTGTCCTTTTTTCATTTTCATATAAGCTTTTTTCTGACGTAAAGTTTCTTAAACTCGTCTTAGTTCTAATTTATCATTACTTTTTTTTTCTTGCATTTCAATACTAATGTCTTTTTCTGAAATTTTTTAATATTTATGTGATTATTCTGTTACCATTTTCCTATTAACGGCATGTCGGAGCTGCAGCAATTGAGTTTTGCTTTTTTTATTTCATCAATATTTTTTTAAATTTATAAATTAAACAAATATAATGACTTGTCCGCACTAAAGCTATATTAATAAAATAATTTTTGCTAAAATAAAAAATCATTTGGACTTGTTATTTTTTTATCAGCTTGAATTGGGAATTAGATATCCAACTCGATAATCCTAACCATAAAATACGATGCATTAGAAGTTTTTATTATAAATTTATATGTATAATATTTTGGTGGATTTCTTGAGTTGTCCTTACTAGAGTTTAATATTACAAATTTTTACTTTGTAGAAAAAAAACTCAATCAAACGCATCGTTTATTTATAAGCTAGGATTGGAAACATTATTAGAAGGTGGGCAGCTTTGTCATGCTCTTAAGTCTTATTACAAATAAAGCTTCTTTTTCATCTTTTTCTTTTGATTCTTTTTTTCCTTCATTTAATTTAATCTCGACTGTCCTAATTTTACTATCGTTCTAATTTAAGTGGATATCATCAATTCCCATTATATCATTATCTGGTTTTAAAAAATTTGTATCTTAAATGTCATTGTCAATTTCCATCAAAATTGTTTCATGATTCGAATTCTTTTGTTTACGATACATTTTCATGATCTTTTTTTGTTCTGCCAATGAATGCGTTTGTGAGTTTATTTCTAATAGTTCAAGCTCGGCGAAATCTAAATTTAATGGTTTTTGATTTAGACGTTGCTCATGACAAAAACTCCTCCTTATCATGTCCGTTGGATTATCGTAATTATTATTTGCATTATTATAATTTTGTAAAACTGGAAACATTCTTATTTGTTGTATTTTAAAAATTCTTGATAAAGTAATCGCATTTGAGAAAAATCATATCTTAAACAACATGGACCTAAATTATAAAGTATTGCAACAGCAAAAACAATTGCAAAAACGCCACAATTATAATTATTTGTTTGTGATTGTACTGTTTTGAATACTATGCTCAATTCTGATTGGTTTGGAAATAATCTGTTCATATAAATCTTATGCTCATCTTATAAATATTTAAGATTTAAACTGTCATATATATGAATCACCTTATGATTATAATACACACAACTCCGGTGACCCTTTTCTAAATTTCCGGAAAATAATAACTGTATTAATTCTGCATCAATCGGTACTGAATTAATATATTATGGTCTTTGAATTAGTAAAGTTAATTGCATGTTGAATGAGGTGCACCGTTTTGAAATATTATTAAATTCTAATACATGAATATCAGTTAACATGAAAGCAATTCAACTATACAATCCTTGTCCCTTAACAATCAATTTATCTTTCTCAGTCAAAACCATTATTGAAAATGTAAATTCTTGTCAGAATTTTAATTTATTTTTAGTGAACTCTTTTCAAAGATATTCACAAAAGAATTCCTTTTATATTAACTAATTTAATTTACTGCCTTTTTACTTTAAAAGCTGAAAAATGAAAGAAATTATGAAAAATGTCATGAATCAATTGTTATATGATAAATAAATAATAATAAAATTTTTAAAAGTAATATAACGATAAAAAATGGTTATTTTCGGCAATTATAAATTTATGTATATATGGGACATTATGCACCAACTGGAAGAGCAAAAGAATAAAAATCGCTGAAACTCTGAGAATATATTCTGTTGGTTGCCCAAAATGTCTAAAAAAATTTCAAAGAATTCAGATTGGAAGGATGAAGAGCCATAGATCCTTGGAATTTGGAAATTTTTTAAAATTTTTGGAAAAGTACCAACTTTATGGTTTTTGAAAAGGATAGTTAGCATAAAATTTTGCAGACCTAAATTTTAAAGTTTTCTATTGGTTCTTACATGTATTACATGGTAATTAAAATTACTCATTGTTTGCCACTTCAAAAATTGCTTTTTGAGGGCTTATTTTCTTCTATTTTTTATTAACTTCAAAATAAATTTTTGGTTGCTTAAGAAAGAGCCACTAATAAGGATTTATGATAGTTTGAAATATATATGTATGATTTATTTTTCATATTGAATATAAATTAAATGATTTTATTTTAATGTATATTTTAATGTATAATTAATTTTTATATTGAAAATGAATGATACATGATGATATATATTTTAAACTGTCTTAACTCCTTATTGATGGCTCTGACTAACATGATCGAAAATTCATTTTAAAGTTCATGTAAAATAGAAAAAAATAAGCCCGCGAAAAGAAATTTCTGAAGTGGCGAACAAGGAGTAATTTCAATTACCATGTAATACATATAAGAACCAATAGAAAACTTCAAAATTCAGGTCTGTAAAGAATCATGCGAACTCTGCTCTTTATTTACAATAAGAAGTATTCTCATGAATTTCTCTCTCAAACATCAGGATTTTCAGGAAAAAAATGATTAAGTTGGGACTTTTTCAAAAATTTTGATAATTTTCCAAATTTTAAGGAGCTATAGCTCTTGATTCTTCAAATCTAAATCCTTGAAATTTTTTTTACATATTTTGGGTAACAAAAAGAACATATTCTTAGGGTTTCAGGGATTTTTATTTTTCTTCTCTTCCAGTTGGTGTGAAATGTCGCATATATATATATATATATATATATATATATATATATATATATATATATATATATATATATATATAATAAATCATTGAAAAAACTTTGTTGTAAAAAGAACTAAAATGAAAATTATTTAGGGTTATTTCCAATAATTGTATTCTATAATTTATTCACAGATATTTACGGATATTTGCAGTATCTACATTTAAAAAATGTATAAATGATAATAAACAATCATTATTTATCTTCAGCCTAACGCTTTTTTATTGTTATTTATAGTTATCTATATTTTTTTATAATCCTTTGTTTATTCACAGTATTATTCTACTTTAAAAAAATAATTTTTATACAATGTGATGAAATATTTTACTATAAGATAGTATATATACATGTTGCATATCACAAAAAAATTTCAACATCAAAACTAATTCTCTAATGTAAAGAATAAAAAATTAAATTGATTGAATTTTGAAATTTTGATATGGGAATACTTTTAATAATTAACTTTTTAATAACTTTGAATATTGGTAAATTTTTTAAATAACTTGTGGAAGTAAATGCTAATTAAATTTAGTTTTAACATGAAGATAATTATTTAAGTTGGAAATGTATTTAATAAAATAATATAACTATTTATAAGTCATCACTTAATGATAATTTTTTAAACTCTTTATTCATAGTCTGAAATAATATTAAATATATGATTATCATTTTAATAGTTTTTATAAAATATTATGTAAATTTTATAAGTATAAATTATTTAAGGAGGTGTCAAATGGACAGTAAACTTGCGCCCATAAATTTTGACTATATTTCCATTGTATTTCAAAATTTCAAATAAAGAGATGCATTAACATATAGGATGTATTACGAAGATTATTTAGTTAAATTTTTAAATAAATCTATTCATTAGTTATAAAGGAGTTAGGGTTCCAATATTATTTACTAATATTTTTCTATTTGGCATCAGAGATCTAAATATCTTGAAAACAAATGATTAGAAAAAATTGAAAATTTAAATAAATAATCATCATGGTACATACTACACTGAGAGAAAATTCATGCCAATAGAGCATGTAGTCTACGTATCCAAAGTTAGTAAGTAATATCCTATGCTTTAATAACAGCGCCATCTACTCTTACGAGGTTTGTGCTATCCAAAAACTGTTTGTTTACATGCTTTAGTAGCTCCCCACTCTAATATCCTTCGATAGCTAGCGCTGTATCCTCTCATGGGACGTAAAGGAAGTAAACGTGGCTTGTCCACTATTCTTTCTTTACTGCTAATTATGGCATTCTTCTATTGCTCAAGTCGCCTCCTCTTTTGGGTGGCGACGCGAGCAAACACGGCTGGTCTATATCCAAAATCATGTTGCAAATTTCGTTAACGTATTTTCGTAGCGTGAATCTTTTATTTCTTTTCTTTTCTTTTTTTATGAAGGGAGATACGTTATAAATATAACCTGTTAAACTTTTTAACTTTAAATAATTAATTTTTAACTTAAAATTTAATTATTTTAAACCGCTGGGGGGCAGATGAGCATGTACGATTTTACGCCAGAGTTATTTCGAAGTAACGTTGGTCTAGTGCGTAACGTTCGCGCTTTTCCTTTTGAGTAGGCGAGTTCAACTCTCGGCTAGGGTCTTTTTTTTAATTTTTTTTTATTATTTTAATAGTTTTTATTGCTTTTTTTATTTATATTTTTTTATTTTCTATTTTTTTATTAATTTTAAAATCTATTTTTTCACAAGTTACTTAAAATATGCTCGTTTTTTTTTATTAATATTTTTAAATAAATTATTTAATATAGAAAATAATTTAAAATATTAATAAATAAATAATAGTGATATTTACAATACTATAGTTCAATTTTGTCTTTATAAACATATTTCAATATACAATATATATTATAACATAAATAATAATAACTCAGTTTTATTTGTTTATTGTAATTTATTGTAAATTTTATAAACTAAATTATAAATAAATTAAACTATACTATTATAAAATAAACATCACTATTATAAAATAATTATCACTATTATTTATTTATCAATATTTGTAATTACTACCTATAAAGAATAATTTATTTTTAAAAATTTTCATTGAAAAAACAAGCGTACTTGTGAAAAATTAAATTTTAAAATTATTAAAAAAATACAAAATCTGAAAAAAATAAATATAAAAAGGAATAAAAAATATTAAAACAATAAAAAAAAAATAAAAAAAGTGACCCCAGCCGAGAGTTGAACTCGCGTACTCAAAAGGAAAAGCGTGAACGTTACGCACTAGACCAACGCTACTCCGAAATATTTTTGGCGTAAAATCGTACATGCTCATCTGCCCCCCCAGCGGTTTAAAATAATTAAATTTTAAGTTAAAAATTAATTATTTAAAGTTAAAAAGTTTAACAGGTTATATTTATAACGTATCTCCCTTCATAAATAAAGAAAAGAAAAGAAATAAAAGATTCACGCTACGAAAATACGTTAAAGAAATTTGCAACATAATTTTGGGTATAGACCAGCCGTGTTTACTCGCGTCGCCACCCAAAAGAGGAGGCGACTCAAGCAAACAAAGGATATGAGAGTGGGGAGTCATCGAAGTATACCACGCGAGTCATCAGTGAATGCCGTTCATGCTTTAGTTACTCTTCATACAATCTTTTTTAGTATAAGGTAATCCAATACTAATAGAGCTTCTCACGGCCTGTCATATTTGTATCAATGTTTTATATGCTCGCATAGATGGCAGTTCGCATGCTCTATTAGCATGAATTTTCTCTCAGTGTACAAGTTAATACATTCCTTTTATGGAAATTCAACAATAGAATGGGAAGACGGTTAAATATGACAGTTAATTTTTATATCTTCTTATAGTAAAATATAATCAAACTTTAACAACAAATTCAACATAATGAAATAATTGTACTTTCAATGATCATATTTAATACAAATTTTAGAGTGATATTACAGAATATTATTTTTTTCCGCATTTATAATAAGTGTTTCGCAAATAATAAGTAAATTTTTTTTTGAAATATTTACTTTTTTAGGGGAAATTTCCCTTCTATCTAGACAGTTCATAAATATAAATTCATAATTATAGACATAATCAAAAAAATTTATTAGTATTTCATATATTTTCCTATCTTTATAATTGACTATTAAAAAAATTTAATATCAGATAAAGAATTTTTTAAAATTGTATTTCATAAAATTTATGTTCGAACAATATTGAAAAAAATATTTTTATATCATGTAATGATAATTTTTCAAATGAGGTAATTTGATGTATTTTGAAAATAAATGTTTCTCTTATTAAAAATATTATTGCTTTAATGAAATAAATTTTAATATATTTAATTTTTAACAATTTTTATATAAATGACAATTTATTTAAATACAAACACGTGTACAAATGAAAATGTAATTAAGGTAGATATAATTTTAATATATTAATATGTAATTTTAATATATATTTAATTGTTAACAATTTTTATATAAATGACAATTCATTTAAATACTATCATGTGTACAAATGAAAATGTAATTAAGGTTAAATGTATGTTATTTATAAAAAATTGTTAACAAGTAACTTTTTAAATAATATATTTTCATGAAAACTAATTTAAATACTTCATTCTCTGAATGATAACTAAATAAAATTTTTATTCAATAAATTTAGTTATACAATTATAAATATATAATATTTATATAACTGTTCATTAAATAAAATTATTATTTTTTTAATATATATTTATATGCAAACCTTACTTGTAATACATACACATTTTAATATTTGTATCTCATTAATATTTTATATTAGATGTCAAAAGGATTGTTAAGTAATTGCAAATAGTTATTTTATTATTCTGAAATATTTAAATTTAAAATTAACCAAAAATGTGTATTTTAATCTTATGGTTTTTAAAATTTAAATTTCGTATTTTATATACATACTAGCTCGCCGTAGTGGCCCTTTATGCCACTGAGCTTCGCTCAGCTCTGAAATGACCTCGGGCCTTGCATCGCGAAGCGATGCAAGGCATGCAAAAAGCTTCGCTTCTTGCATATAAGGCACGACCGTAAATGCTCGCGCCTTGCACTCGCTATTCAATATTCAGAGAATATTAAAACAAAACATTTACAAACGCAAAAGCATTAAATGTTAATCTTATTTCTTTTTTAACTGACTTCAAAAAGGAGGAGGTTCTCAATTCGACTAAATTTTTTTTTTTTTTTTTTTTTTTTTATGTCTGTTACCTCATAACTTCGTCATTTCTTAACCGATTCGAAAAAACTTTTTCTTATCTGATAGAGAATGTCTGCAGGAAGGTTCCATACATGTCCTATAATTATTGGGCCAATATTCGGTTTGTATGACCCAATTATCAAATTAAGAAAAAAACCGGGTGTTTTGTTTTTTCATTTACCTCCCTTATACTTTGCCTACTCTCTCTCTCTCTCTCTCTCTCTCTCTCTCTCTCTCTCTCTCTCTCTCTCTCTCTCTCTCTCTCTCTCTCTCTCTCTCTCTCTCTCTCTCTCTCTCTCTCTCTCTCGGCCGGTAAGTGTGAACACGCATCGCTTCTACTGCTCCTCTGTTTTTCACTTTTTAACATATTTTTGCACTCTGTCGAGTGAAATTTTTTTGCAGGAATTCGTCCTCTTGGAGTCCTTAGGCCTTTGCTTTATTTTATGCGCTTTGCTGCTGCATTTTTTGGGACTTCTGGACGTTTTCCTTGTTTGCGTTGCTGACACCGGCTGTCTTTTTATTTTTTGCTGCTGCTGCTGTTTTGACTGCTGTTTTTGCTGCTCCTGTCTTGCTGTTGGATCGGCTTGGTGCATTGTGGTGTGTGGTGGAGTGTTGTCATCCGTCTTAGCTGCATTATGCATTTTTTTCTGGTGTTGCTGCAACTAACCTAAAAATTTTATTTTCTGGCGCAAAATCTATCTCCAACATACTGCCATTTTACATAAGTGGCTCCATCTTTTGGGCGATCTTCGTACTGGCACTGTCATTACCTAGTGGATAAATAATACGCAATAGATAACTACAGTAAACTTGCTGGCCGCAGTGCGTGTTTAATTACTCAGTTATTCAACCTATATTGTGCTGTTTTTCACTTGCAGTGAACGTTTGCCATTGTTAGGTTGTTTGATTACTAAAGATCAGTCAGGGAATTTATCAAACCAATATACTGCAATTTTGCATAAGTGGCTCCATCTCTTGGGTGATCTTCGTACTAGTACTGCCATTAACTAGTGGATAAATAGTGCGATACTGATAAATCTAGTTGCTCCACTGTTATCTGACCGTAAACGTGTCAGCTGCAGCGTGTGTTTTATTGCTCAATTTTTCAGCTATATTATTCAACTATATTGTACTGTTTTCGCTTGCGTCTGTTCTACATCATGCCTGTTCAGTGTGGTGTCTGCCAGAAGACTTTTTCACATACTTCCAAGCCACAAGTCTGTAATAGATGTAATAAATCCTTTCACAGTGGCTGCACCAAGTTGGTTATAGTTATGGATGAGGAAAATAAGAAAATTAAAGTATGCAATGGTTGCGTGGCCGCCGCGAATACTGCCTGTGTTCGCTCGCGATCCAGTTCAGTTGGATCTCTGCTTGATTATTCGGTCTCTTCTCCATCTCTGTCAAGGACGCCTACTCCCACACAACCTCCATCTGCTGTGCAATCGAGTGATGCTCTTGCTTCGATTCTTGAAAGAATTAGCAAATTGGATAATCTCCATGCTAAGCTTGACACTATGGACACTAATATTGCTGCGGTTGGCTCTCTGGTTACATCGCTTGATAATAGATTTTCAGCGCTTGAGTCTCGTATGGACGTGATCACAGCTAAATTTGAGGAGCGTTTTACTGCGAATGAGGCTAGAATTTGTGCAAGTGAGGCTAGGCTTGACCGTGTCTGTAGTGAGCAGTTGGAGCTGAGGTCAAAAATTGATAATCTGTGTGCTGCTGAATCCAACTTATCATCTGTTGAGCCATTAACTGCCAGAATTCAGGAGTTGGACAGACGTAATGAGTCGTTATCGCGTGAGTGTGACGCTTTGAAGACCCAGCAATTGTGTCTTCGTAGATCTTCTGATTTGGTTATTGGTGGATTTGTGCCGGATGAGGTAAAGGATCTCAAAACTGCTGTCTTTGCTGTGCTGTCCATGCTTGATTCTTCCTTTTCTAAAGATGACATTGCATCGGTTCGACCACTTAAGCGTACTTCGATGGCTGTAACCGCTGATCAGAGTGTTGCTACTGATGCGGGGTCGGAGTCTGCGCGGAAGCAGGATCATCCATCTACTGTGCCTTTGCTTGTTACCATGAGGAGCACCTCATTGGCTCGTGCTGTGATTGATGCTAAAATAAAATTTGGAAAACTCCATTCTGCTAGGATAAGCGATTGTCTGTCTCCTGATATCAAGGTTGTTGAGTCCCTGACATCTGCTGTGATAAATATTAATGAGTATTTGCCTGCTTCCTTGCATCAGTTGAAGCTGCGGGTCTTGGCTAAGGCCAAGGATAAAAAATACAACTTCCTTACGTTTGTGAGGAGTGGCATGATATATGCAAGAAAGAAGAGGGATGACGTGCCTATTCGCATTGCCAATGATGCCGACCTTGAGGCTTTTTTAGCAAGGATATCACTGATGACATCCGACGACGGAGCGACAAGCTGATGTGTGACGGTGTGAGGACGGTTTTCGGGTCTGCCACTTTAATGCCAACTCCATTCGTGCTCATATTGAAATGATAAGACTGTTCTTGGCGTTCTGCACTGTGCTGGTTATCTACCTCTGCTAGAAGGAAATACTTTACATCTACTTTCCTATATAAAATGTTCTCATCTAATGAACCTTCATATCTCTACTCTGGTTACATGTGGAACCAGTCGGTGAGAACGTCGAGGGGTACTGTAAGACCATTAACTGTTCCTCCTGCTTCTACGGAATATTATAACGGATCCTTCTTGGTTAAATCATCGTTTCTGTGGAATGAGCTTCCCGTTTCTATCCGTAACTCTCAATCGCTTTACTCATTTAAATCATTGGCATTTTCACACTGCCTTTCCTTGGAGAATGGACCGCTTCCACTGCGATAACTATTAATATTGATATTGTTAGCTATTATTATAATTATTGTGTTTTCTCATATAATCTATTTTTAAACGTATACTATTTTTATTTTACTAATTGTTAAAATTTTTTACTTTTTTCTGTTTTATATTGAAACTGTATATTTTTTACTATATTGTGAAATTGTACAACATATTGTACATTAATAAACACCTATCTATCTATCTATCTATCTATCTCTCTCTCTCTCTCTCTCTCTCTCTCTCTAAAAATAAACTGTAACTTAATTATAATCTTTAATTCAAATTATTAAGTTTTTATTATTTTCTTCTGTTTCTGTTTTAAATACTGCTTTTACTCAATATTATATTTTATTATTACTTGTATATAACTGTATAAAAATTGTACAATATAATGTACATACAATAAACATATATCTATATCTATATCTCTCTCTCTCTCTCTCTCTTACCTGAGCTTGAATAGGTATACATGCACACATAACGACACTGTGCTGTTGAGCCTTCTTTCTTTCCTGCTATATATTGCTTGGTGGTGTACTAATGCATGCGTTATGAATTAATAATGAAAGTTTAATGTAATTAGTGAGTCCACCTATATTTCCGTTTTTAGTAAGGGGATTCACTAAAAGATAGAAAATAAAAATTTTTTAACAAAAACAAACAATTTAAAAAATTTTTAATAAATAAAAACCGACTTTAAAAGTATCGAATAAAAACAAAATTTTTTACAAAAAATAAGATTTTAAAAACATTGCACTGAAAAATGACAAATAAAAAATTTTTAACAAAAAAAAAACCGACTTCAAAAAATGCACTGAAAAGTAACAAATAATTTATTATCTTTAGAAATCATACAAATAATTGGTAAAATACAATTTTAGAAGTCGGCGTCTAATTCTAAATCTGTGGTGCGTAAGCAGAACGACTTAGTCCATTTTTTTAAAAATAACGTTCACATTCATTGTTCAAAAATAACGTTTACATTTATTGTTAAAAAATAACGTTTACATTCATTAAGGAATTAGACGCCAACTTCTAAAATTGTATTTTACCAATTATTTGTATGATTTCTAAAGATGATAAATTATTTGTTACTTTTCAGTGCATTTTTTGAAGTCGGTTTTTTTTGTTAAAAATTTTTTTTCAAAAATAACGTTTACATTCATTGTTCAAAAATAACGTTTACATTTATTGTTAAAAAATAACGTTTACATTCATTGAGGAATTAGACGCCGACTTCTGAAATTGTATTTTACCAATTATTTGTATGATTTCTAAAGATAATAAATTATGTGTTACTTTTCAGTGCATTTTTGGAAGTCGGTTTTTTTTTTGTTAAAAATTTTTTTGATTGTATTTTTTACCGCAACTTTCAACAGGAGGTTTGAATTTATTGTATTTATTTAAAAAAACAAATTTATAATTATTTAAATTTTTCTTGTGAATTAAGTTGACTGATTTCGAAGAAATTTATGCTATGTGAAAAAGACATATTTTCATGTATACTTTTTAAAGTTTTGAATAGGATAATCTATTAAAAGTTACAAGTAAAAAAAATTATTTTATAGTTCAGTAGCTTAAAAGTATAGTTTTGTATAAAGTTTTTATTTGATCTAAATCATTCCGACGGATAATGATTCAAAACAATAATACAAATAAATATTGGCAGAAAAAAAAAATCGATCGAGTGGTTGTAAAACAGTTATCCCTTTAGAGGTTAAAAAATTGATTTTTTTGTGATAACTTGAAAAAAACGAATTTTGAAAAAAAGTATATTAAATAAAATTTATAGAAAAAAATTAGATCCATCTTTTTAGTTCTATATACATATTTTTTTAAATAATCTTTATCAAATTATCATTAAAAAGCCTTTAATTTCAACATTTTTCATGAACAATTTGAAAAATATTAACTTTAGAGAAAAATGTATAACATAAAAATCATTTATTTTTTTATATTCTATAACTTTTATTTAATATACTTTTTTTAAAAAAATCGTATTTTTCAAGTTATTACTAAAAATCCATTTTTTGACCATTTACAAGGCGCCTATTTAAAAATGCGTTCAAAGATTTTTTTCAAAATAGGAAAGTTTACTTATGATATTATTTAAAATAATTTCCTGTTTGAATTATTCAGATCGGATAAAAATTCGTCGAGAAAATTCATAAACTTGATTTCTTACACACATACATCCAGTCATACATTTTAACGGCATGTCGGAGCTGCAGCAATCGAGTTTTGCTTTTTTTATTTTATCAATATCTTTTTAAATTCTTAAATTAAACAAATATAATGACTTGTCCGCACTAAAGCTATATTTATACAATAATTTTTGTTAAAATAAAAAATCATTTAGACTTGTTATTTTTTTATGAGCTTGGATTGGAAATTAGATATCAAACTCGACAAACCTAACCTTAAAATACGACATATTCAAAGTTTTTATTATAACTTTGTATGTATAATATTTTGGTGGATTTCTTGAGTTGTCCGCACTAGAGTTTAATCTTACAAATTTTTTCTTTGTAGCAAAGAAACTTGATTAAACGCATTGTTTATTCATAAGTTAAGATTGGAAATATTATTAGAAGGCGGACAGCTTCGTTATGCTCTTAAGGAAGCCTCATAATAGTTTCATTTTGCTATAAAAATAAGTTTTTCATCATAAAATAACATATTTTAAAGGGTTACATTTTTCGCGATGTCGAAAATATAAGGCACTTCCGTATAGCGGTCGTGCCTAAAAATACGTTTGTGAAGATATTTTTATTAGAAATGAACACAAAATTTCTTTAAGCATGTTTCACGTAAAAATTAATTTCATAAATCAAATTCATGGTCATATATTAAGGTCTGGAAATTACAGTTGTTACTCAGTTCCCAGTTCTCAGTTTATTTATATCAAATATCGTACTATCTTTGTTTTTCTTATGGAAGTAGATTGAGAAATAGTCACTTGATGGAATAAATTATACGCTTTTTTACTTTAAGCACATGTGTACATATATTTTTATATTATGTTTCATCAAATTATTTTCAATTTTATTTAGTACTTAAAATTAACTTAAATTAATTAAGTCTTATTCACTTAAAATTAGTCATGTATACATAATAATATAATAAAAGAAATTTCAACCTAGCGACGTTAGGAGCGAAAAACTTCAATATAATTAATTCCTATTAACTTAAAACTCATTAAATTGTGTAACAATTTTCAACAGTTGATAAATATAATGTAAATCATATATATATATATATATATATATATATATATATATATATATATATATATATATATATATATATATATATATATATATATCAATTTTAAATTACTAATAATTAATTTAAAACTCAAAAGTAACTATTTCAAAATGGAATATGGAAGATAAACATGTATCGTTTTATTCCTTAAATATCACGAATCAAAATATTAATTATTAGTAATTTTGAAGTGTTATATATTATGTAAATAATTCTATATTTAATAATTTTTAATTCTAGTAACAGGAAAAGCCGCCCGAAAAGAGATAAATAATTACATTTTCTGAGAAATATTGCCCTTGAATCGAGTAGGTGAAATATCAGTCTTAGTACCAAAAAAAAGACAGTAAGCATCGCAAATTTATGCTCTTACTTCATAATATAATAGTACCAACATTGGTCCCTAAAAATTCAAGCTATAGTACTAATTGAAATTATACCGCTACTCTTTTTTTAAGTACCTTAGTACATAAATTAGATATACTTGATTTAGAACCTATTTTAACGATACTTTCCTTTCTCCGTGTAGTTGTTAGTCCTAGTAAACATCAAATACTGTTTTCGATTATTTCATGGTTCGTTATTGAAACACGTGATTAAAAAGAATGAATTCCTATTATATTTTTTTATTGATTCTAAAACAATTTAGTAGAACAAATTCTTAATTCATCATGATATTGTATTTAAACAATTTTTATGCGTATTGTAACTTTAATTATTCTGTTTTATAAAAATATAAAAATTTAAATTAGTACAAAATTACAATAATAAAATTCATAAGTTGCGGCAATTCTTTTTTATTTTAAAATTGGCTAATTTATACATAATAATATCATATATAAAAATTCGACCGAGCGACGTTAGGAGCGAGGTATTTTTTGCTAGTTTTAAATTAAAGAAATTAGTTCATGACTTTAATAAACTTATCTCTTTTAAACAATAGAATGTTTGTTGTTGCAAAAAGCGGTGTAATTTATTACATTTCTTTGAATTGAAAAGAGGATTTTGAATTTAAAAAAAATAATTGCCAGAATGAAGAAAATATAACTGAAAAACTTAAAAAATTTTCTCATTTAAATATAGTAATTATTATTCTGATTAAAAACGTACATTTCAGTAAAAAAAAAAAATTAACAACAATTATTTATAAACATAATTACAAAAAATAAATTTTAATTAAAATCAACATTTAACTGTTTTAAAGAAATATTTCTTTAAATAAAAAAATAATTCTTTGAATCAAAAGAATTTTAGTGATTAAAAAAAATTGAAATTTATAGGGTAAGTGTATGAGTTATCGTGCCTTTAAGGTTAAGGCAGACACATTTCCGTCAATCAAATAAATCTCATTATTTTCTAAAAGTTTTATAAACTGTTTATTTAAAGTAAAGCACATTATCTACGAATAAAACAAATTTCCTAAGTGAAAATTTAAAAACTATCAATTTGCTGATTGAAATTACAAAGTTTATGCGATGTGTCAGTTTATCGTGTGTCGTCTGCTTACCATATAAATGCATACTTTTACTATCGTGCTTTGATTATCGACATCGCATGCTTTAATATAGGGCACGATAACCATGGAGGGCACGTTAACTCCCACACTTACCCTAGTGCAGAAAAAGAACTTAAAATTGTTAAAACATTTATTTGAACTAATATTTTAAATTTACTTGTAACAAATTATTTCTATGCTTAAAAGTGATGTTTCATGTTTTAAAAATAGTATATTCCTCTACAAAAAATTATTTTTTAGGCTTGAAAAATTCAGATATATTTTTAAAGAAAGATAATATTTATTCAATGAATAGTTACTTTTATTTGGTACGCAGAAATTAATACGCAATATTTTTTATATGCATAAAAATATTTTATTGACGGAAAAAAATTTAATTTTAATTATTTAATTTAATTTTTATTTTGACATTACGAGATATAAAATTAAAATAAAATTAATAATTCCCGGTATGAGATATTGTTAAGTTCAAGAAATATCTTATGTATATTGAGAAATATTTTATTGATATTTAAAAATTTTATTTTCACTGACGGAATAAATGATATTGATAAAAAAAATATTTTACCGATTGCCCGAAAGAATATATTTGATTCAATAAAATTTTTTTCGTAACTAATAAATTTTTTTCCAGTGTAGCTATTAGATCAAGTAACGGTTGTATCATCTGTCTTTTATTCTTATCATGGAGAGACAAAGACAGAATTAGGTTCAAGTAACAACCGGTACTTGAGTTAGGTCTATGAATAGGAGCCTAAGATCGTCTATGATAATAAAAATTTATATAGTTGGAATATATATTCAGAACAGATTAAATTACAAATATTATTTTCTTCATTAAGAAATAATAAGTTGATTGAAAAAAAATTTTCCTTATTTATTTTTTAATCTATTTTCAATTATAAAAAATTTTATTAAAAACGGAGCAATTTATTTTAACATATTTTAACCATGAAGATAATACTTTTAATTTATTTAAAAATAATACTTTCAATCATATTTGAATAATAAAAATAATTTCAATTTATAACGCGCTTTTTGAAATTGCGCGCCAGTAATGCTTAGTACATTGCTGTGTCCGACAATCTACTGCACATACTGGGGGTTTCTTTATAGATAAGCTGTATCAACCAATCAAATAGCTTCTTTAGAGCTATTTAACGCGTGATTAATTTTGTGAATACGGCGTGCGCAACCCTGAGAAGCATTTAGAACAAAGCCGATGTATAAGAAGAGAACGAAAAAAAGATTCTCTTGTGTCTTTTGTGTTAGACGATTGTGAAGACTTTGATAATAACAGATTTCACTTCGTTAAAAATAACCACTGTCAATTTCACTGTTACCCTTCGAGTCACAAAGGCGAATATTCTAGAGCCAACATTTTATTTCTTGTAAGTAAGATAAACATATTTAATCCTTTACTATGAATTTTATAAATAGAAATTATTTTCATTATTTAAATAAGATTAAAAGTATTATTTCTAAATAAATTAAAAGTATTATTTTCATTTTTAAAATATGTTAAAATAAATAGGTCCGTTTTTAATAAAATTTATTATAATTAAAAAAAAGACTAAAAAATAAATAAGAGAAAATTTTTTTTTAATCAAATTATTATTTCTTAATGAGGAAAATAGTATTTGTTATTTAATTTATTTTGAATATATATTCCAACCATATAAATTTTTATTATCATAGACGATCTAAGACTCCTATTCATAGACTTAACTCAAGTAGCGGTTGTTACTTGAACCTAATTCTGTCTTTGTCGCTCATGATAAGAATGAATGATAGATGATAAAACCCTTACTTGATCTAATAGCTATACTGGAAAAAAATTTCTTTGTAACCAAAAAAATTTTATTGTATCGAATAAATTTTTTCTGTCAATCGGGGAAATACTTTTTGTATCAATATCATTTATTTCGTCAGTGAAAATAACATTTTTAAATATCAATAAAGATTGCTCAACATAAATAAGATATTTCTCAGACTTAAAAATACCTCATACTGGAAATTATTAATATTATTTTAAATTATTATTTCGTAATATTAAAATAAAAATTAAGTTAAATAATTAAAATAAAATTTTTTTTTCTTCAATAAAATATTTTTATGCATCAAAAAAATATTTCGAATTTTTAATTGGTTTTTCCTGGTCTCCTAGTTCTATTTCACAAAGGAAAATTCAGAAAAATTTTTCCAAAATTTTCCCAAGGATTAAACTTTGGTCTACTACAGCATGAACCAAGAGCCTTAGCCCCAGCTCTACCACCGATTCTACTTATGGGTATGAACTTATTTTAAATGAATGAGAAGCAAAAGAGTGTAAATATATTTAAATTTAAAGAACAAGCCGAGAAAAATCATCCCTACTGAAAATATTGTATAAACTCTCATGTGAGATCTCATATGAAAATGCCTATGAAATCTCATACATATTCGTTGAATTTTGAAAATAAAATAAATATATGTGAGATCGTGTCAGATCGCACATATATTTATTTTATTTTCAAAATTTAACGAATATACATTCGATTTCATGTGCGATCTCATAGGCGATTTTAGGTGACATTTCATATGCAATCTCGTGTGCGATCTCATATGTGATCCCACATGGGATCTCTTATATATTTTATTCAATTTAAAAAATTTGAAAAAGATATTTATTATTTTCAATTTTTTTCGTCTTGTTCTTTAAATTTTGACAAATTTTGACATTAGCTATATTAGTACAATCAATTTAGTTAAAATAAAAAATACTTTGGAGCTGTTATTTTTTTATGAACTTACACATTAAAACATTTTGTGTAATTCGTCAAATTTTTTTTTTTTACAAAAATTTTGGTGTTAAAATTTTACAAACATCTTTGTAAGATCAACATAAAAGTTTTTGTAATTTAAAAATTTCTGTGTACTTTTAAAATCAACACAAAATTTTTGTAGAATTAACACACGAAGTTCGTTATTTTTACAAATATGTGTGTACTAAGTTATTTAAATAACCTCATACTTTTAATAATTAAATATTAGCATTATTATTATTATATGCAATAAAAATGCCATAAATGCAAGGTAAAATTTAGTTTTCAAATATTAATTTCTACTAAGCTCAAAAATTTTTTTACTTTTTTTTCCTTCTTGAACGTCGCTATATTCATGCTCTTTATGATGCTAATCAGCGACGGAGCTCGTAAGTGTGTCTGTGAACAAAGCATATATAATTTACAGTGGTGCTTTTATCAATCGGTTGCTGAGAGCGGGTTTCATCTCAGAACTCCAAGATTCCGAATCCAACGCTCTACCGACTGAGCCACTAACCGGCTCTATTTCTATACTTATAAATGATATATTCATATTAAAAAATGATCGGCTCTTTTCGTAATCAATTGTTTACGCTCGCCTTTAACGACAATGTAATATTGTCAAATAAGTTTAGTTTAGTATGATCTTATTGATCCACTCCAACATCTATCATTTTATCCTTTTTCTTATATTTCTTTATCTCTCTCTTTTTTTAAATATATTAATAGAAAGAATTACAAGAAAGTCATTATTTATTATTTAATTATTTCAATCATTATATTTTAACAAAAATAAATTTGTAAAATTTACAAATTTTATTTTAAAAAATTTTGTATTATTCATGAATTTTTATGTTAAAATTTAAACTTCAAAAATTACACAAAAAAAATTTGTTAATTTTAACACAAAAAAATTTTGTGTTTCATTTGTAACGCTTATGTGTATTGAATTACAATTTTTTTTACTGTGTGGATTGCAAATCAGATATCAAAGTTGACAAACCTAACCTTCAAATACTATTAATTGAAAACTTGTATATAATTTGTCAAGTATAAGATTTCGGTAGATTTCTTTAGTTGTTCGCACTAAAGTTGAATCCTACAACTTTTTTTCTTGAAGTGGAAAAACCCGATTAAATTCTTCATTTACTCAGAAACTTGGATCAGAAATATTATCAGGAGGGGAAGCTTCATCAAGCCCTAATGTATATAATTACACTAATATTATAAATACGTCTTCGAATACTAGAACGTTATCATATTCGATAAATTTAGTGGAGCCATAAGACCCCAAGCACCTTGCTCGGGGTCAGTAGTTCTTATTTTGGCTACTTCATTTAATTTGCATTGTATTTTATGGTGACACTTTTTAATTAAGGATCAGCTTTCGACTAACTTTACCGATCGAAAATAGTTAAAAAAGATATTTAGTTTTTATTTTTTTTTTTGTTCTTTGAATATTAACAAATTTACACGCTTCCATTTCTCATTTGTTAAAATAAATAGATATTTACAAGTGAAAGCAATTCTGATATACATTTTTATTGAAAATAAACGAAATTACTTCTTTCGCTACTTTCGATCAGTAAAAAATGTCTAAAACCTCGTCTAAAACTGACCTTTGACATAACGAATAGTATAATAATAAAATATGTGTATTACCTTACTTTTAACATTTAGACTTACATTGCATACAAATATAATTCTTATTATAAAAACTAAGTGGATAGTCCGTATGAATATAATTATATATCATGGTTTGAAATTGTATTCAAGCACGATTTTAAAATTTTTCAAATAACGTTAGATTCACGACTGAATTAGGGAAACAAGCAATAAGATTACGATAATACTCTAAAATAGAAGTAAAATCAATAATTCTTGAGTTATAAAAACTTATATTATATAAATCTATATAATGCAATTGTTGCGTCGCAACACAAATTTATGTAAAAATCAAAAACGATGATGAGCGGCAGCACTTACAGTCGCCTGTTCTCACCTCCCTTAAGTCAGCTCATAGACGAAAGGGGGGAGAGAACAGGGAGACTTTGCAAATGCCGCGGAAAAATAGTTTAGTATCAAGCGTGACCTCGCCTCGAGCGGTCTTGTCTCTTGCGAGAACATCAGGTTTCATTATACAATTCTTTCTTTTCAAAAAGCGATCAGAAGCTTTTATCATTGTACAATTCTTTCTTTTCAAAAAGGCGATCAGAAGCCTTTACTGGTGCGGACGAGTTTCCGTACAGCGACGAACGGTCGATTGCGAATCAACGCATCACCTTCGCCCACCTAAGCCGCGGCTATACAAATTTCATTGTGTCTTATTTCTTTTCTCTTTTTGCGTGCGTGCGTGCGAGTAAAATATAATCGTGCGGCAAATAGTGTGTAAAATTATAGGAAATAAATCAAGGGTTTTTTATGCCACATGGCTTTTTCCCTTTATATTTGTGTATTTATTGAGTGAATCCTTTCCCGATAAATAAAGTGTAAATCTTAGATAAAATCAATTAAAACAAAGCAACTACAACCGCAAGGTTAGTTGCTTTGTATCAGTAAATTCATCTAATTTCTCTTTACAAATTAATAGATCTTTGTGTGCAAAAATTAGTGGTAAAATCAAACACAGTGAAATTCTAAACTTAATTCAATTAAAAGATTCAAAGTTAAAATAAAATCAAGTGTCAATTCATTTTTATTCAAACAAGGGTAAATTCAAAATAAGATTAGTTAGGAAATTTCACGATTAGATAAAATTTCAAAGGAAAAGAACCACGTTCTTTTCTTTCTAAATCATCCAACAAATTTAGTTAAAAAATTCGTTGGAAAAAGACTACGCGTCTTTTCATGGTGCAATCCTGTGAAGTCAGAAATCACGATCCCCTGGTTTACGAAAAAATCATAACCGCTAAAGCGTTCGACGAACAAAGCGAATTCTCAGAAAGTCAAAACAGGCGCCGGCCGGCGAGCATAGCTATAGATATACAAGCCACAAGCCACCGAGCAACGCCATCCCCGACAAAGGAGAGCTTCAACTTAGAGACTTCTAAGAAAATAAGATAAGTATTTTATACAATATACGAGGTAACAACATAATATTTTCTCAACTTCAAAATAATTTGAAAATTAATACAAAATCAAAATTTCATTTATTCAAATCTGAGATTCATAAATTAGTTCATTTCAAAACTTTTATTGTAGAAAACGTTTCTTTTAATTTATTTTTTGTTTATTAAAATTTAAGACAACTTAACGTAAAACTTAAAATTTAATTTAAAAATTTTATTTTTCATTAGAAGTTTCATTTTGAAAAACTTTACACTTAAGTGAGAATTTTATTTATCAGTTTGGTTAGAAAAAATTTAGTTTCTAAGAAATATCAACGCACAAATAAAAATTAAAATTGAAATTTATATTTTAATATTTCATTTAGCATTTTCAAATAAAAATTCATCTCAGTCTAAAATATAACTTTCAGAAAGTTACATTGTTCAAACCAAAGTTTAGCATTAAAATAAAAGGTTCATTTTTAGAAAATCTTACACAATGTCAAAGTCTATTAAAATTAAACAGTAAATTAAAATTTTGTTTGTTGAATAAATCTCATACATTTAAAATTTTTTACTTTTGAAAATTACATATAAAATTTTTACTTTTGAAAATTGCATTTAAGTTAGAAATTTCTTTTCAAAAAATTTGTTCTTTTCATAAACTTAAGATTTAGCATCATAAAATTTAGTTCATAAAATTCTTTTTTTTTGAAAGGTTAACAACAAAATAGAATATAGAATTTTATTTTACAAAGCACAAAAGGTTCTTTGTCTTACAAAGCGAACATTTCTCAGATTGAGATCACGTGCTCTCAATGAGATAGAAAGTTGTCCTTTACGATTTTACGAAAGTAAGACGTAGCAACTTAAAACTATTTTTAAGAAAATTTTTATGAAAGATTAAGTTGTGTAGTGACGGCTCCTGGCTCAAGGGAGATTACGTTAGCTAGGTGTAACATAAATTCATCGATTTGCGAGAGGAAAAGCGAGTTGATAAATTTATCCATTTAAAAAAAAATAAATTTTAAAATTTCATAAAGGTACATTAAATTTTGAACAACTTCACATTTATTATCCAAGTAAATTTTGTTTGATAAATTAATTTATCGTTACATTTACATTTAATTTTTAATTAAATTCATTATACATATCTGACTTCAAAATTGATTTCAAGTTAATTTTTTTTCACATTAGTTTTTTCTAAATTTAAATTTAAAATTAAATTTAATAAATTTTGCTTGATTGTTTGTAACATTTACTGTCAGTTTTTACAGTTTGAGGTAATTCATGTAGCTAGGGTCGCTTTAAATAAAGGTTTCAAAACAACACTAGATAGTTCGAAAAAATTATCGCTGTTGCCCAAGCCGCGCCATTCGTGAGGAGGTTTCGTCGCACCAATAGTGACGGAATTCTCTTCGTGACAGTAAGAGCGCACGCACGGCGAAGGATCAGCGAAAAATTCTGTTTCTTTTCAAAAAACAGCGGGCAGGTAGCAAGGTTTAATTGAGACAACATATAGTTGTATATTTTGACAATTTATTACTTAAACTCTTATTAAGTTTTACACATTCAAAATGAATGATCCAGCAGGAATAAATGTTGTGAAAGCAAAGCTAGGGATTTTTAAAGATCAAATAAATGCGTTACAAACGTACATATCAAGTCCCGACACAGAATCGGAAAACATTAAAACACGTTTAGAACATTTATCAGACTTGCACAAAGATACATATGTAATGAAAGTTAAAGCAGTACTTGCTAATTTAGGTGATGAAATAATAAATGAATTTAAGGTAGTAGAAACAATGTATTATTCTACAACAGCTTCGGCTAAGAAATTGTGTCAAGCTAACGAACCAATAGCTAGTTCCACATTGAACAATTCTAACATCACTCTGACACGAAAACACACTTTACCGAAATTAACTAAAACAAAAGGTACCAAAGTTTGATGGCAAATCAGAAGAATGGCTTGCTTTCAAAAACCTTTTCACTGCATTAGTACACTCTCGTGATGATTCAACTAATACAGTAAAACATGCACAACTCTTAGAAGCTCTTTCAGGTCCGGCTAAATTAAAAATAATAGAATTCGTGCCTAGTGAGGAAAATTATCCAAAGGCTTGGCAAGCCCTCTTAGATTTTTACGATCATAAAAGAATAGTTAGTAATAGACATTTAGACGCTATTTTAGATTTACCAGTAGTACCAAATGCAACAATAGAAGGCGTGTCATCTTTGTTAGACAAGATGCGTCAACATCAACATATTCTAAAACAGTTAGGTGAAGCTTCATTTGACAATATGTTAGTTAGGATAGCAGAAAGAAATCTACCACCAGGGTTAAAAGGTAAATGGCAGGATAGACTTAAATTAGATCAACTTGCTACAACAAAAGAAATGTACGAATTTTTACAGAGTAGCATTTTTAAGCTTCAATCTCTTGAAAATACAAAGAATCACGATAGGACAAAAAATGAGTTTTAGGTTGGATAGTAGCAGGTGGAATCAACAATAAAATTTAGGATAAAGAAGTTAGCTGTAATGTAATTAAATTAGTTAGACTGATAAAACAATTCTGGTTTAGAGAAACTTTGAACAAAACCCAATTAGATCTAGGGAAAACATGGCTTGCAAGCAGCAGTACGCTGCTCACACCAAAAGAGATAATTTAGGAAGGTATATTGTTAGGCTTCCATTTAGAAATAGTAAATTTGACTTAGGTGAATCAGAACAACAAGCAGTACGTAGATTCTATGCACTCGAAAAACGACTCGAAGTTAATCATAACTTAAAAATTAGAATGTAGTAAAGTAATGAATGAATTCATTGCCTTCCTCATCATGCTGTAGTAAAAGAATCTAGCGAAAAACTAAACTTCGAGTAGTTTTCGATGCATCAGCTAAAACATCAACAAGTATTTCATTGAACGATACACTCATGGTAGGGCGTACACTACAAATGTACTATATTCTAACAGGTGTTTAGTTTTCGTATACATACATACGTAGTAACAGCTGATATAGACAAAATGTTTAGGCAGAATTTACTTCACTAATATGTTAGGAAAACAAACTTAGAACGTTCTAATTAAATACCGTAACATTCAGCATAGCTTTAGCTCCATTTTTAGCTAGTACAATCATTTAATAGTTGGCACGCGACGAGTTAGGAAATTTTCCAATAGCTAGCAAACTATTATTGCGTGAGTTTAAAGTAGATGATTCTATTTCAGGAACAGAAACTTTAGAAAAATCAATAAAAATTAAATGAGATTATAGAATTATTAAGTAAGGGAGGATTCGCCATACGCAAATGGTAATCCAATTGCACAGAGATTTTAGATGGGCTTGACAAAAGAATTTCTTATTTAGATTGTATAGTAACGAATAACCTTATTCAAAAAAACGTTAGGTATAGTATACGATTAAGTCCTTGATGATTTAAAATACAAGCAGTAGAAAACCAAGTTAGTTGGCGTTACGTTCGATCAGAGAACAACCCAGCTGATGCATTGTCCAGACGACAATTGCCTTCAGACTCTAAAAAGAATCAACTTTATTCTTAGGGCCGAAATGGTTAGCACAATCAGGAAATACATAGCCAGAATTAGTAGAAACGATTAGTTTAGAAATTTTAGGTACAACTGGAGAAAAATGTTTTAAGAGGTAACAATTTAACTCATAAACAACTTAAGATTTTTATATAGAAATATACACATTTTAAATTTGCAACTATTGTATGCAATCTCCGCTGATCTTAATGATCGCTTAGTAATAACATTAGCATATTTTCTTGTAGGTAGACCATTCAATTTCTTACCAGAAAAACATTTGTTTTTAGTTTCAGATAACAAACTATCAGCTTGCAATTTCATTGCAAGAGCTTGTCAACATTTTTTGAGCCCACTGGCATCAGGAATAATTATCCGAATTACAAATCTAAACAAAATGGTATTGTCTTGGAAGTCTCTCCCGGGGACGGCGACATCGCTCGAGTGGCTTCTGTCAAGACCAACACTGGCGTTTATCAGCGTAACATCACAAGACTTTGTCTTTCACCTGCATATTGAATCTTTGATTCATGTTTCATATCTGTACATATCTATTTTTGTTGTAAAAAACGAAAAAATTAACACAAATTCAACTTGCGAATATTGCGAATAAAATCAATCAGCAACGTAGTCACTCCAAAGGAAACTGCGATCATTTATAAAACTTGCATTCAGCAAAACAGTCACTCCAAAGGAAACTGCGATCATTTATAAAACTTGCATTCAGCAAAACAGTCACTCCAAAGGAAACTGCAATCATTTCTAAAACTTGCATTCAGCAAAACAGTCACTCCAAAGGAAACTGCAATCATTTCTAAAACTTGCATTCAGCAAAACAGTCACTCCAAAGGAAACTGCAATCATTTGTAAAACTTGCGATCAGCGACGTAGTCACTCCAAAGGAAACTGCGCTCATTCATAAAACTTGCGATCAACGACGTAGTCACTCCACACGAAACTACGCTCAAACATATTTGTTTAGTCAAACACTTGTCAAATACCAATTAATGTAAATTTAAATTTTAGGTTAGTTGCGAAATCGAAGCTTCGATCTAGTTTAACTCATTTCATTTACTACAAAATCAATTTTAACATAAAACTTTATTTTGCAGCTTGCGCCGCAGTATGTTGCGTCGCAACACAAATTTATGTAAAAATCAAAAACGATGATGAGCGGCAGCACTTACAGTCGCCTGTTCTCACCTCCCTTAAGTCAGCTCATAGACGAAAGGGGGGAGAGAACAGGGAGACTTTGCAAATGCCGCGGAAAAATAGTTTAGTATCAAGCGTGACCTCGCCTCGAGCGGTCTTGTCTCTTGCGAGAACATCAGGTTTCATTATACAATTCTTTCTTTTCAAAAAGCGATCAGAAGCTTTTATCATTGTACAATTCTTTCTTTTCAAAAAGGCGATCAGAAGCCTTTACTGGTGCGGACGAGTTTCCGTACAGCGACGAACGGTCGATTGCGAATCAACGCATCACCTTCGCCCACCTAAGCCGCGGCTATACAAATTTCATTGTGTCTTATTTCTTTTCTCTTTTTGCGTGCGTGCGTGCGAGTAAAATATAATCGTGCGGCAAATAGTGTGTAAAATTATAGGAAATAAATCAAGGGTTTTTATGCCACATGGCTTTTTCCCTTTATATTTGTGTATTTATTGAGTGAATCCTTTCCCGATAAATAAAGTGTAAATCTTAGATAAAATCAATTAAAACAAAGCAACTACAACCGCAAGGTTAGTTGCTTTGTATCAGTAAATTCATCTAATTTCTCTTTACAAATTAATAGATCTTTGTGTGCAAAAATTAGTGGTAAAATCAAACACAGTGAAATTCTAAACTTAATTCAATTAAAAGATTCAAAGTTAAAATAAAATCAAGTGTCAATTCATTTTTATTCAAACAAGGGTAAATTCAAAATAAGATTAGTTAGGAAATTTCACGATTAGATAAAATTTCAAAGGAAAAGAACCACGTTCTTTTCTTTCTAAATCATCCAACAAATTTAGTTAAAAAATTCGTTGGAAAAAGACTACGCGTCTTTTCAGCAATTGTAAATGATATGTGAAAATAATTTATCAGTATGATAAAAAAAATATTAAGTACTAAGTCACTATCATTTCATTGAAGGTAGTTTGTCATAATGTTCCAAGACATAAATAAAGCTTCAACTGTTTTTACGACAACATGCAAATTGTGTAACAATTGGTAAAACGTGTTATGCCGTAAATCTAAGCCAGATGCAGCGTGCGTCATAGAACGACACTACCTATTGATTAGAAAAACTGTCATTAATCAGTGGACTGACCCCGAACCTCGTATACATGATTTCGTCTGTGATATAAAATAAGTAACTCAGTTTGTAAATACACAATTCTGTACAAACCTTTGTATACGAACGGTATCGCTTTAGACCTCACTGAAAAGTGATGGCCTTCTATAGTGTAAAATGCTATAGGCATAATTGTAGTGACTAGTTTCTTAACTACTACTTGTAAATATCGTCTAAATCTTTGTAAAAAATTCGATTGTTTTTATTATTATTTAATCGTCAAGTATAATTATGCTCGAATATAGTCTCATTAAAATTAATTGAATTATAGACTGAATTCCATATTTGATGTCGTTGACATTGATTACAGCTATAAGTGTAGGAGAAAATAAAATTTTTTTGCACATGAGATCTCACGTGAGCTCTCATGATTGAAAATGAAACGATATTTTAAATGAGATCTCACCTGAGATCTCATGTGAGATCTCATGTGTAGAAAAATTAAATTTTTTATATACACGTAAAAATACCTACACACGGGTACAAACACGTACAAACACGTGCACGCATATACATACACGTACAAACACGTACAATAACGTCCAAATACGTAAATTAACGTACAAACACGTACATTCACGTCAAACACGTACAAACACGTACTAACTCGTACAAACACATACACACCCGCACACACACGTACAAACAAGTACAAACACGGACAAACAGAAACAAACACGTACACATACGTACAAACACGTACAAACACGTACAAACATGCACACACACATGCACACACGGCCTCTACAACACGACATATATATATGGGTAAAAACGCTGGAATTTAACAAATATCGAGCGCACTCAAATTTCTGATTTAGCTGAAACTTAAGTATATGAAAGTATATTGAAAAAGAATAACTCATGCAAAATTAGAGCTCGAATGGACGCCAGGGGCCTGAGTTACATAACCTCAAACGTTAAAAATCAGCTATTTTTCAAAGCATTGCCAAAAATCGTATTCTCTGCCAAATTTGATCCACACAGCTCATTTTTTTTTTGTTTTGATCTATACTTTAACTTAACTATTAAGCACTTTCAGTTTTATGAAAAAGATGCTGTGCTACGACGTAAAATAGAAATATAACTTTTTATCGGTTTTATGATTTTTTCAAATATCTGCCAAAATTCGAGTTTTCAATATTTTCTAACGTATTATATTTTAAATTAAAGGTCTCTCTGTGGTCTTTCAATTGCAAGGTTAAACGATTTAAAATATTGGAAAACTGCTGAGTTATGTTATTTCAAAGTTACCCTCATTTCCAAAGCGATCAACTTTGAAGTTGAATTAAAAAAATCCTCAGTTTTTTTTTTGATGAAACTTTCCAAGAAGTTAGTGTTAATATAGGAGAAAGTCCCCAAGAAGTTTGGTGGTGTGTTTTTATTTCGTTTTGAAGCTATAACTATTTAAATATCATAAAAATCGAATTTTCTAAAAATTCACAATAGGCAACATAGTCAATGCATTAACGCGGAAAACTCCATATAGATCGTATTGTGATAAGTTTTAGCAAAATCAGAAATTTGAGTGCGCTCGAAATTTGTTGAATTCCAGCGTTTTTACCCATATATATATATATATATATATATATATATGGGGGTGTCCACGTGAAGCGTACATGAAAAAAAAATAAAATTCCTCCAAACTTTGCCTAAATGTTTGTTTTGATTCCCTGAGTTTTCATGTATTTTTTTTAGATCATTCTGAGTCAATGCCTCTGAGATACCGGAGCTCAAAGTTGTCCGAAAACGTTATTTTCGCAAAAATAGGGCTTTTTTAATCTCAAATAACGCGAAATCTGTACTTCTGAACGAAAAAAGTCATAATACCTTTTTGTTAAGAAATTTGGCCAATTTTTTAAAACAATTTTCATATTGGCCTTCAAACTCTTTTTAAGACCCTTTTCGGTCCTTTTTAGGACAAAAATAGCCCTAAATACAACAGCGACCTTTTTTTCTACCTTGTAAATATGAAAATTGAATTTCTCGGTAAAAAATATACACGGAGTCAAGTTTTTAGAGTGGTTAAACAGAAATTGTTATCTCTACAGCCTTAATTTCAGAAAATTCCATGATAGTATGCGGAAACGCAGCTTTTGAAGTTTTTCTCTTATTTTCAAACATCTGCTGTAATTTAGATTCTCAATATAATATGATGTTTGACCTTGCAACTCGAAGGCCTCTTCAAGACCTTTTAGTTGCAAGATCAAAAACCTTTGTAGGACGTCTGGAATCGAAGATACAATAATTTAAGGGTTGTCTATTTTTCAAAGTAGACAAATGGAATACATAGTAGATTACGTAGAAGAAAATTCAACTCCGTAAACCAAAAGCATGGTCACGAATTTATTATTTATAAAAATAAAAAGTTTTTTCTTATATTTTGTAGATCAAAACTGAGTTGTGGATGCTAAAATTATTTTCGAATTGATTTATTCTGCAGTTATTGAGTTTCTATTTGTTTTGGTCACGGAAATGAATTTCAGTTTTATGATTATATTATCGGTAGCTCGGTTAGTAAACTGATAGTAAATGCATTAGCTTGTAGTATGTATATGGAGATTATTCAGTTAAATTTTTGAGTAAATTCATTCATTAGTTTTTAAGAATTTTGGATTTCTTGTACTACATCGTAAAATTGTAAAGCATTTTTTTTCCCTAAATTTTGCAATAAAATCAAAAGATAGTCAATGAGTACTGGTGTAATGTTAGTTTTACATATCCTTAAAAATAACAGTGTTAATTGCTGTTTTCTGATACTAACAAGGAGAGTGCATTGCATTTGGGCCTCGGATTTTTATCTGATTTTAGGATATTTTTTCTAACATAAAATCACGAAAAAAGCCGCGACCATTCGGTCCAACGCTCGATTTTTTCCGAGTTATGAGCAGTTTTATCTAAATTATAAAAAAATGTGTATCTGCTTCATAGCTACACATTTTTTGAACTACTTATTCTACAAGACTTCTACTAATTGTGTATTAAAGTTGAGATTAAAATCTTTTAATTGAAACCATTTACTTGCTCTGTAAATGGTGCGAGCATTTTCAATTACTTGACCATTTCAAATGAAAAACCATTTTCTCATTTAGAACTCTGCTGAAAAATAGCAGCAAAAAACGGCTATATAACCATACATACTAGTATACAGTCTATTTGTATGTTTCTTAGCTGTCTTATTCGGCTGAAAAATTCAGCTAATTGATAAGTTAGTTCGATTTTAAATATCAACTTAGTTATCGACTGAAAATTTAGCTAGATTTTTGCAAATGAAAGAGTTGAAAAATCATTGAAATATACTGTATATATAGTCGTATAGCTATTTTTATAGCTATTTTATTAGCAATTTTTACACCTTAAGGAAAAGAGCTAAAAATATTTATAAATACCCAATTAAAAAAGGTAGCTAAAAAAATTAGCTCTAAAAATAACTAAAGAAACAGATGCAAAATAAAATAACGCTAACGGAACTCAAAAATTTAGCTATGATATACAGATATAAAAGTAACTATTGATATTTTAGGTTGATAACCCAATTATCAACTGAAAATTAAAGTAAATTTTTAAATATAATGATGCGCTAAAAGAACATAGAGATATAACTGTATAAATAGGTTAATACAGCTATATTTTTAGCTATTTATTACATATATTTTTTCAATTACTGTTAATATTATCGAGGATTGACCTGAATGAAAACAAAAGGAATTATATTAAAATAAACTATTTATTATAGAACACACCCGCACCCCAATACAACTTATCTGTCTAACAGTCTTCGAAGAAATGAAGTAAGCGCGCATCGCACTCATCAAACATACTCCGCCTTATGGCGGCGCCACACTACACATATACATGATTGATCGTGTCTATATTTTCAACACTTCCTCCCACGCTCAATATTACCTAATTCTACATAAATGATTTTTAGTAAAATACATAAACGAACATATATTAAAAAAATGGAATTTTTAAATTTTCAATCTTGATTTAAAGATGATTGCTGTTTGCTCTATTGTTTGTTGTTTTATTTAGGACCTGTAATACATACAAAGTAAAGAATATTAAAATATAAATTAAATGAACGAATATATATGTTGTTAAATTCTATCAGTCTTATCAGTTGCATTAACTTTGACAGTCGTACATGCATTTTAAATGTTAACGATTTTTGTGAATACGTTAGCTATCTGATGTTTAGAAGGAACCCAGCTGACATTTATCAAACCTCTTTCTACACAGTAATCCTTTATTTTTATCGTATGCCTTAACTTTGTTCTGCCACCTGTTTTTTTTACACTTGACTCATCTGTCTTGTTATTACACCATAATAGAATTGGTGCTAATTCTTGCTTTAACAATCTTATAAACTTTGATATAAGGATATCAATTCTTGAGCACATTCGCTTATAGAAACATATTTCTGTCTATGAGTTCTTCAGGATATTGTGTCTTCAAAAAACTTGATCACATAGCTACTGATCGTAAGAGAATCTTTGCAGTCGTCAACACTTGCATCTGAAAATCCTTGTAAACAGTCTTTTGTATCTAAGTTCAAAATTTTTGTTTCTCTTAAATATTTAAATACTCTTTCAATCTTCTACCAGTCATTTTCAGTAAAGTTGATTTGGTGTCTGTTTAGAGTATTTACCAAGATATGCAGTTTCTGGCTTGCTTGCATTGGTTTCTCCTTTTCTTCACACTGTCTTCTCCTCCTATTGGCCACCTGATTGATAACCATAGGTGTTCGTTGGGTAGGTAATCAATCAAAACTAAACTTCTTTAGCATTTTGTTTATTTATTGTTCTTGCTTAATGCTCAGTATCCTTTTCTTCTATCTTATTTTATTTCTGAGCCTAAGGAACTTTTAGTCTCGCCAGTTTCTGTCATTTCAAATCCTTCCTTTACATTTGTCTTCATTCTTTCAACCATCCTTACATTGTTGCAAACTAGCAGAATGTCATCTGCATACTATATCAAGATAAGAAATCCGTCTTTTTCTTGCGGTGTAAATAGACAAGACTCATTATTGAATGATCTAAGTCCACATTTCTTTACTATCTCTTTAGATCTTTCATTCCAACATTTTAGACTGACTTTTAAATTGTATAAAGCATTTTCCAATACACACATCTTGTTTTGCTTGATCCTTTCATAAGCAGTCATCCCTTCAGGTATTTCCATATCTATCTCACTGTTTCGGCCAGGTACCTCTAACTTTTTTTTCGAAAGAAAATTAGTGTATGTGCCATTTATATCGCGACTCTTTAAAAATCCGACCTCATTGGGTATCGGTTGATTGTTGGTTACAAAAGTGGCTGACCATCCATCGGTAGTCAAAGTTTTCGGTATGGTGGGTCTGACAGTCCTAGCCTGATGTAATGTGTTAAACAGATACCGGGCGGGGGACTCCCTCGACTTCACCATATAAAAAAGGTTAATCATATAGAGGACAATATCCTTTATATATTAATCTTTTTTTTAAAAAAAAAAAAAAAAAAAATAAAAAAATATCTCACTGTTTTAATATCCATTTAGAAAAGCTGTCTTTACGTCCATCTGACATATTTCTAAATCCCGTTTGTTTGCCATTGCCAGTATAGATCTGATTAAATGTAATCGTGAAACCGGTGCATATGTTTCTTGCATATCATACTTATTACTGTCTTTAAAACTACGAATTAGTAGTCTAGCTTTATATCTTATTTTACTGTCTTCTTTCTTTTAAATACTCTTCTTGAATGTATAATGTTTGATCTTTCTCTATCATTCATTACAATTGATCTGTCAACTAATTTTCATACATTATTCTTATACATTCTAATTCTTCATTAATAGTTTTGGTCCATTTTTTGTTTATCTTTTGACTTCATGGCTTCCAAGTGTGTACTCAAGTCATTATTTATATCTGCTAATAAAACATGAGTTTTTCATCTATCTTATTTTTTGTACTTGTTTGTGTTTCCATTGGTAATTCAATCTGTCGTTTTGTTCTCTCCCTGATTCTTGCACTTCATATTCAGTATTTTTCTTAACTTTTGACGGTCGTCCTACTTATCTATTTTATTTTCTCTTCATCTGATCCTTGTTACTTTTTATCAGTCTTATTATTTTCGTTTCTTGGCCGTCCAACTCGTCTTTTGACTTTTTCTCTCTCTCTGGTTTTTGTATTCGTATTACATTTGCTCTGTCTTCTAATACAAAATTCACAAACCACGTATCTTTATCTTTTTATCAATTCGTTTCCAGTCTTTTATATCAGTTGTTGCATATTTGTCTTTGTAGACTAATTTTTCGTTGAATCGTACATCTCTGCTTTCGTATAGTTTACATAAAACCCATTGCATCTGAATTTATTATTTGCAAAGGTTCACTTGTTCTATGCTTGACTGTCTTAAATGGCAAATTGTTAAACTTTGCAATCATAAACACTTCACAATCTTTCATCGTATCATTAAATACAGCCTGTTTTAAAGTTTTGATATTAGGAAATTTTAATTGTAATTTTCTTAAATAATCATGATGCATGGACAATTCGAAAATGCCACAACATAACGAAGCTGTTTGTATTTATTTTCTATGTCGCTTTTGTTTTTCAATCTCATATTAATATTCTTCAATGACTTAAATCTCATATGATTTATAAATATTTCTGTCTGCAATCTAAATATTTTTTTTACTGTTTGATTTTCTTCCTTTTCATTAAATTGATTATTTTTTTCAATATTCTGTTCTTCATTCATTCTACTTGTCGTTACATATACTAGAACCTATCTTTGCTTTAAATTATATTCTGTCACTTTTGATTCAAATTCAATCAATCAATATGGCTGATTATATATTGGTAGGGATGAAAATTTTTATTCAAGTTTTCCGTGCAGATTACTCTGTCTAAAATAATAAATTTTCCAACAGTAGTATTTCTTTGCACGCTTCCTTCTCCCTTAGATTTAAGAGGCGGTCGGAACCAAATCGGTGACTTAGTTCGGTGCTTGTAATAAATGTTTATAATAATTTATTCATTTATTAATATGGTAAAAATATAGTCATTTCCTCTAGTCATGTATATAAAGAATAATTTAAAATAGTTAAAGCCACAAAAATATACAAAATATTGTTATAAAGCGAAAAATGCCACCTAACAATCGACACGACAGTTTTTTGCATGCGGTATATGTCAAGTCAGTTTGATATTTGTAATAAATGCTTATAATAATTAAATTACTTATTCATATGGTAAAAATATAGTCATTTCCTCTAGTCATGTATATAAAGAATAATTTGAAATAGTTTAAGCCATAAAAATATACAAAATATTATCGTAAAGCGAAAAATGCTGACTTGATATATACCACAAGTCACCGGTTTGGTTCCGACCGCCTCTTAAGATTTGCACTGCTGTCTTTATTTGCGCATTGGATTCTGTCCAGTTGTTTAATAAATGTCTTGAAAATCAACTTTGAATTTGTCAAACGTTCTGTCGCATCACTCTCAGCACTCGGTTTATTAGTCTTCTCGTTTTTAGATTTTTAATTGTTTAAAACTGCCTCCTTTTTGATATTTTCCTCTGTTATATTTTACATAATTTTCTTGTTTTCTTTTATCGACAGATTTCGCTTGTTTTTGATTGCCATTATTAATCAGATTAGCAATCTTACGTTTGAATGCTGTCCGACCTGTACTTTCTTTACTTTTATTATTATAATACTTTGATTCATATCTTTCCCTGTTTTTCTGTCTCGAGTGTCCCTGACCCTTTGGACATGTTGAGATCACATGGTAGAGGGTAAATCTCTGACAAAAGAAACACTTCTTTATGCTAGTTCCCTGTCGTGGGCAGTATTTGGCATAGTGCCCATAACTGTCGCATTCAAAACATCGCACTTTCTGTATCGCCCCTGATTTGGCCGTCATAGCTGTCGTTGGATGTTTGTCTGTCGTTTTATGGCTTTCAACCTGCATAATAAATAGCTTTAGTTTATCATAAGATAACCCGTTTACTGTAACACTTACTGTCATAAAATTTATTCCTTCTACTTGATGTACTTTGTTTATGATAGTATAATAGAAGAAATCTCTTTCGTCTTCTTTAGACAACGATTTAACTTTTGGCATGTTATTATAACCTCCTACTATTTCTTTAAATCTGGCTATAAAATTAACTGCCTTTTCTTTCGCTGGATTATACTGTATGTTGTATTTTTTTATACTAGATGGAGTTACATTTACCTCCCTTCATTTAATTTCTTTAATTCTGTTCAACAATTCAACTGGATCTTTAATTTTCATAACTCTAGCATGATAGTCTCTATCTATTCTATTTATTAAAATATCACGAACTTTTATTTGCTACAATAGTACTATCTACAGCATACAATAAGTCCAGCGATCTTAATTCAGACATAAAATAATCCAAAGTTTTCAAATTTAATTCGAATCGTTAATTTATAATAGCGTTTTGCTGGTTCGCCTTTTCCAGTCAGTCCGGCTTTGATGATTTCTGACAACTGTTTGAAAACGTCTAAAATACTGTCATTTACTTTATTAGGTCTTTTATTAATCTTTATTTGTATTAAACGCAATATTTCCAATTTATTAACCGGTCCTAAGTGTTCGTCCAAGACTGTCGAGTTCCCGAAACCATCTTACCTGTACACAGAAAAAAGTATGCAGGTCCGTAGATACTGCCATCTAAACGCGTTGCGCACTGTGCTATTAGCATCATTAGGTGGAGTGCGTGCATGCTCTTTCGATGCTTTGCGCATGGCGCGAAATCATGCATGCACCGCACAACGGGGTGCGAGTGTTTCAGAGCAGCAACTACAATTATGCAGATCCTAGTAAGACGCTGTATAAACGCCACCTCACGATGTGTATCTCATATTGCAGTGTCTACGAGCCTGCATACTTTTTTTCGTGTTGTCATCCTCCTATCCCTGTTAAAATTCCTTTCTCATTGCGTCCAGACCCTGGCCGCCAAAGACCCGCATGGCGCTTCCCTCCTTCACCAGTTCTGTCTCGTTATATAGCCGCTCCGTCTTCTCGGTCTCATTGCTGTCGTTAATTCTGTCTTTTCTCTTTTTCTTATCAGTCATAGTTTGTCCACCTGTCGCACAATAGGGTATATTTAATATGTCTCCATCTCTGTGACTGTCCTTATCAGCAGGTCAAATTCTTCACTCGTAACGTACTTCTCAACTATAAAGGAATAGTAAACCAATATAAATAAAATTCATATAATTTTGCCGAACACAAACAAAACTAGATAATTTACGTTAGAGTTAATTTTATATATATATATATATATATATATATATATATATATATATATATATATATATATATATATATATTATGGGCTTAATAGATCGAACACAAGCCCTTCAAGCTCAATATATCTATCAAAATAAAGAGAATCAACCTAGTATGCCGAACACAAGCAATATTAGGTGATTCATCTCTTTATGACGATTAAAGAGAATCAATCTAAAATGCCGAGCACAAGCAATGTTAAATCAATCAAATTCGCCAGTTAATTATGTATATTTTTATATTCATAATTATACATATTTGCTATTATTCCCATACACAATATTCTGAACACAAGTATTATTATGTATGTGAAAGCAGCAACTATGATCGATCAATATTATTTTTAAAACCATGGATATATTTATTAAAAAATATTTTTATGTACGTACGTTCAAGCTTAATGAAATAAAATTTTTAAATTTGAAATAATCATTATTCATTACTTAATTTGTATTCAATTTGTCATAATTTTGAATATAATGCTGCCTTCGACAACTGTCATATACATCTCCTCATGAGGATGTTTTGTGAAGTTGCAATAAACTTCTTTCCTCTGTATAATGATAATTTCAATTAATTAAATATTCTTAAATATATTTTTCTTAGAGTCGTTCTTTTCTGTCTTTTTTCTTTTTTTCAATCGGTGTTTTGGACACATTTACGTAAACTTTATTTTTGTCCGCTTTGATTTAGTTCGTTTCGCTTCACTAATTCTGTCTCTTTCTTAATCTGTCATTTTTATCGCGACAACACGCACACTCCTTTACATATACGATCACACTTATATACTGTCTCTTTTTTCTTTATGCTATAACCATGTTATACGTACATATGTATATGTATATACCTGCGAGTTTATTCTCGCCTTTTAGCAGTCACCGTCTTTCTGTCTTTTTCTAATTGCGCGCGCACGTCTTCACGGTCTTTTTATTGTACACGGCGTCGACCGTATACAATAAAAACACGTCAAACGTGCATCTTTCTGTTTTTAGAAGTCAGGCCAACTCTTTTTTTCCTTCAAGCAATCATACTTAGTATTTCAACATAAAAAACGCGTCCGTTTTTACATTTATTTTTAATTATAGCAAAATTTAACCAAATTCAAGCGGCACTTTTTGCAAATATTAGTTTTTAACCAGTTTTCATTTATTTCTATCTATACCGTCATAAATCGATTTAGACTCCGCGGTACTCAGCACTATACATACACACATATATACACACACACACGTACACATGCGTAAAAACCTTCTTCACTTCGTGTTGCTGTTTATTTAGTCAGTCAATTTTATTTTGTGCGTGCATGGTCTTTTCTCTCGTTCTATATACATACACACACACACAAAGCATAAAAAATTTTCTAATGCACGCATGAATCTGTCATACTTACACACATTGCGTCATTTCAACCAACATGGCGACCATCTATTTCTCTCGCTCTGCAGACGAACGCACGACGCTATCTTTTTCTGTCTTTCTCTTTCTTTCTGTAAACATGCGTGCGACACCATTACGGCCCTACATATACTTTTCTTAGAAGCCTGAGAGAGAATCAAAAATAATTATTCCTTAGCTTACCCGCAGTCATTTCCATTTTCTCCTCCTGACATCCTTTGCTCCGTCTCTTATCTATCTAGCTCGTTATCCGTGCCGCTTTCTCCTGGAGATAAAAAAGGATGCTCACAGAAAATGATTCATTCACACAATAGCCGCTTCAAACCTTTACAAGCGCTTAATAAGAAAAACGCCCAGTTAAAGTTACGCTGAGCTCATAATCTGTTAATATTATCGAGGATTGACCTGCATGAAAACAAAAGTAATTATATTAAAATAAACTATTTATTATAAAACACACCCGCACTCCAATACAACTTATCTGTCTAACTGTCGTCCAAGGAATGAACTAAGCGCACATCGCGCTCATCAAACATACTCCGCCTTATGGCGGCGCCACACTACACATACATGATTGAGCGTGTCTATATTTTCAACAATTACCTTTTTTTGACCAGTGTCTAATTGAGTTTTTTTTGTTATTTACTTGAGTATTAATTGATGTATTTATAAATCAAAGGTTGAACGCAATAAATATTATTATTATGAATATTTATGCACAAGAAAAAAAAAATTCCATCGCATTGTTTTTGAGAAAAGTAAAGAACGTAAAAATATGATAAACATCAACTTTTACTGCAGCGCTCCTTACTTTTCTCAAAAATAAGGCGGTAGATTTTTTTCTTGTGCATAAATATTCATCCTTAAATAAATAACAAAAAAAAATTAGAGAAGGACAGCGCATCCAGACTTCTCTTAATGAGTTTTTTTGTTATAATAGAATTTTTCTTATTGTAAAACTTTGCAATTAAAATAAGTAGAGTCATTGCGAGGTATGAAAAAGTGCGAACACGTGCGGTAAAATGTGAATCGTGTAATCATATCGATACAGTCACGTAATTGTGATGGTCCTGTTGAATTGATTAAAATAAACATCTTTTTGTTTATAGGTTATAAATAATATACTGGTGCAGCTGTGAAAAATCCTTTATTGTTTATAAATTCAACGTTTTGATTTATAACTAAATCCTCTTCAGAAACTAAAATTTACCAATCAAAGATAATGAAATTATTTTAAGTATCATTATATTATGCAACATAATTTATAATTCCTTTGTAAAATTTTCTTTTCTTTAGAAACAATTTATTTAGAAAAACCAGCCTAATGTAGTAAAAGTCTTATTATAATAATTTAACCGATAATTATCTTAATTTTATAGAAAAGCGTATGCAAAGGTGAGGTTATCAAACAAAAAAATATAAAAGCCTTAAGAGCAGGTCGTATATCTCCGTCTTTTTTTAATCAAAAAATTAATTTTTTTGCAAAAACTAATGATTGTAGCAAAAAATAAGGAGATAGCCCCATCTCGTATAATAAAAAGCAAGATTTTCTTTGATGAGGAAAAATTATTTTTATCGATTCGTTTTGAAGAAAACCTTGAAAAACGTAAAAAATAAAGATTAGGAGGGACAATTCAGTTTTTCAAGGTTTTCTTCAAAACGAATCGATAAAAATAATTTTTCCTCATCAAAGAAAATCTTGCTTTTTATTATACGAGATGGGGGTATCTCCTTATTTTTTGCTACAATCATTAGTTTTTGCAAAAAAATCAATTCTTTGATTAGAAAAGGACAGATATGCTCCACCTCCTCTTAAGTGGTGTTCATAACGTCGTAAATATACATAGAGACTATGGTTGGGTTATGGATACGAATTTTAAGAAACGGATAACATAGTAAACCACAAGACATAGAAACAAAATCTCAGAAATTACTAAGCGTTAAATTTGTTTAAAATGTATAGTAATACTATGAATAAAAGCAAAAGAAATTTAATAAAAATAAAACAAAATATAGATCATGATATTAATTTATGAACAAAATTTTTAATTATATTATTCAGATTTTGATTATCCTGAATTCCATTTACAGTATTATGTTTAACGATAAAATCATTTCTGAAATTAATCTTTTAAAATAATCTTGTTCACAATCCAAAATTCTAATCTTATCTATTTCAAAATTATATGAATGACCTGTATCCAAAATATGTGAATAAACTGCTGAGGCTTCTTTCTTATTCCCTACGTCCCTAATGTGCTCATTAATTTTAGTAAACAAAGTTCTTTCGGATTGCCTAACATAACTTTTATTACAATCCTTACAATATATTTTACAAACGATTCTGGTTTTCTGATTCTTTACTACAATGTCCTTTCCTAAATCATTAAGTATTTTTAATTTATGACAAAACCTAAAAATTATATTGAAACCAAATTTTTGTTTAAATTAATTTAAAAGTATATTCCAATGGTTCTAAATAAAGCAAAACAATTGAATTATTAAAATTATTTTCTTGATGAATATTGTTATTTGGAACTTGATTAGACAATAATTTATTTAATCTATTTCTCGTGTGTTTTTTTTATAAAATCAATAGGATAGTTATGCGCTTATAAGATGGTGAAAATAAAATTCATTTTCTGTTGGTGAAATTCATAAGCAGAAAAATTAATAGCTTTATCTACTAAACCGAGAGGACCCGAAAGGGTAGGTTTTCTATACCAATTACTAATGATTGTCATCTATTTTTAACAACATATAAAAAAAATTAATCTTATTATTTACAGATTTTTCTAAAGTAAATTGAATCCTTGAATCATAACTATTTAAGTGGTTAAGAATAAAATATTAACTCCTTGACACTAGGAATGATAGCAAAAATATCATCAACATATCTATACCACTTAGCAATAGGAACATCAGAAGTGTTAATGCAATCCAATTTAAGAATCCTGCATAACAATATCTTTAAGGATAGGGATAACAGGACTGTCCATTGCACAACCTGAGATCTGATGATAAAACTGACTATTTAAAACAAAATAGTTATTATTAACTCTAATAATATTGATAATTTCTGTCAAGAACAAATTTATTTTACGAACAAGAAGGTGCCATCTCCTTTCTATAGCTTTGATTACAGCTTCCAAGTGTACGTTGTTATAAAGAGCTACAATATCATAAATCAACATTTCATGCTCAATAGGAACCTTATATTCATCAATTAGTCTTTTTAATTCAATGATATTTTTAAGAGTAGTTGGAGGCTTAGGTAGATGTTTTGTTAAAAATATAAAAAAAATCTTTAGAAATAGTATAACATTGTGAACCTATTGCAGAAACGATTAATCTTATGGGTCCATAAACTTTATGCAATTTAATAAGGCCATAGTATCTAGTTAATTGACATTTATTTTTTATTATTGATATAAATTTTTTCTTATTATTATGTTCAAAAAATTTATTTTGGTTTAAAAACTTAATTATTTCATCAATTAATTTTCTAATTTTTTAACGGATCAATATTTATTATTTTTAAATATAAGTTACTGTCATTAAGATTCTCCTCTACTTTATTAATATATTCTTGCTTGTTCATAACTACTTCAAATAAGATTTATATTCATTGTAATACAAAGTTTGCAACTTTTTGTATAATTTTTTTCTTTTTTTTTTCCCTAGTAGCCCCGGTTTTTATTAGCTAATGAGCTATTTCGCCGGCACCCAACACCACCTCTGTGGGCGGGTGTTCCTAACACCCAAAATAGGTTTTTGCTTGACTGGAGATATGCTTGACTTTTTTATTCAACTAATTTAATAACTATCCAATTCCTGAGAAATCACAGACTGCCGCGTTCCGATAACAGTCATATATAGATTTCTACGGTATGTTCCCGCATTTGCCCAGGCCAAAGACCTGTGATGCAGGAAAAACTCCCCCTGGAGAAATCCTACGTCAGGAACATAAACCCAGCACAATCAGGGATACTTTTCCCAATGAAAAAATGAGAGGAAAAATTTCAATTGTTTTCACCGGGAACCAAACCCACGACCGCTCGGAGCGAAAGTGTAGAGACCGTATAAGGCGTACGCCTTAGCCGATTACGCCACTGACGCTCTCAACTTTTTGTATCATGTATAGTTATGATTATTATAAACTATTTGAACTTTATTATTAAAAACTTTTCAATTTGTAACAATAATTTCTTATGAATAATGATTAGTAATTCATTTTTACATTTAATTTGAAAATCTGATAAATATCTGATGTAGGTGTTTATATCAAAAATCTTTAAGTTCAATAATTTATTTTTTGTCATAACAATAATGTTAAATAAACTGTCGTTAAAACTATAAATATACAAATGTAATTTCAAAACATTCTTAAATAGATTATTAATATGAGCTGGATATAGTTTGAAATGTTTGCATAAAACCAAAAACTTGCATTTTTTTCTAGAAATAGATAAAGTACTCAATACTTGGTGAAAAATTAGCAGTTTAACTATGATGTTGTTATTAAATGTCGTTCTCAACATTCCAAAAAATCCACTCATATTCAGGAACATATTGTTTTGGATAAATTCAATCAATCGACAAAACTCAAAATCGTTATTCATTAAAAAAAAATGCTGCATCAATGTACTAATTAGATATAGAAATACGATATGCCAACGTGTATATTACAACCAAATGTCTAGTTTTCAAATAGTATTATGGAGCTTGATGACAGTGTAAAATTTTATAGGTTAAAAAGCATATACTGGTATAGTTGTCAAAAATCCTTTATTGTTTATAAATTCAACGTTTCTATCCATAAGTGAATCCTTTTCAGGAACTAAAAATTAAAAATTAAATTTATAAACAATAAAATATTTCTGACAGCTATACCAGTATACTCTATTTAACCTATAAAATTTTACGCTGTCAGCAAGCTCTATAATACTATTTGAAAATCTTTTGTTTTTTTTTGTTTTAACTAATTCGAAATTTTGATACGACACGGCGGCCATTTTCAAAACTGTACTGAAAGAAATTAAATCGACTGTAAATAATAGTACATTTTTAACCAAGGAAGCAGAATAGACTTTTTTTACCCAAGTCGGGTTTGGCGCTCGACCAAAGCAAAAGCTGTAAATTGTGTTGAATTTTAAAATTATTTAATTTTTTCGAAAGAATTGTTTATAATTACTATTAATTATTTCATGAATTTTGCCTATTAAAGCTTTATTTTATTGATAATGATTCCCAAACTATTAAGAGTGCCGGCGGACAACTCTTGGGAGTCAAATGTCAGTGTTTGAGTGAAAGAAGCTTTTGAGCGCGACTAAGGAGAAACAGAACTTCTGAGAGTGGAACTATTGATAAAGCGGACTATATTTTTCACACAAAGGGTTTTAAATTCAATCTCATTATAATAATAAAAATACAAATATTAAAATACAAATATAAAACTAAAAATATAAATATTAAAATACAAATATAAAACTAAAAATACAAATATTAAAATACAAATATAAAACTAAAAATACAAATATTGAAATGTAAATATAAAATTGGAGCTACATATATGAAAATAAATAAATACAAAATATAATTATTAGATTAAGGGGACTCTTAGTTTAGGTAAGGTTTCGTTTTCTAAGTTAATTTTTCATAATTTTTTTTAAACTTATAGAGTGGCGGAAAACTTTGAGATTCAAAGAATTTTATAAACAAAAAGCGTTATTTGTAAATTATGAAATGAGAACTTAGTCTAACTTCCGAAGTCGCCTTAACAAGATGTCAGAGCTGGTGGAATCGATTTTTGCTTTCTTAATTTTATTGATATCTTTTTAAATTCATAATTTAAACAAATATAATGAGTTGTTCGCACTAAAGCTACACTGCCGTCCATATGTTTTAGACTTTTTAGGCACGACCGCTATACGAAAGTGCCTTATATTTTCGACATCGCGAAAAATGTAACCCTTTAAAATATGTTTTTTTATGATAAAAAACTTATTTTTATAGCAAAATAAAATTAAACTAAAAATTTTTTTTTTAATTTTGACCTGTTTTTAATATTCTATCACTCATTGAAAAAATTTTTTTCTCTGCTGTCAACACATAAAAATAAAGGTATTTTATCCCTCTTTTAAATTCCGTTCGGTTTATTTGTCTACGTTTTTTTTTAAATTAGTTATTAGCCAATTCGTAAAAAATAGGTACATTTTTTAAATCTTGCATATTTCCGCTATTTTTTACTTTAGAAAAAAAATTAAAGAAAAAAATGCGTATTTTTAAATTTAGAACATGTATACAAAATTTGAAAAATTTATAGGAATTATCGGTTTGCTCAAGGAAATCGAAATAATCGAATGACCTCTAAGAAACCAAAATTTAACACTTAAGAGGAGGCTGAACTATCTGTCTTTGTCTAATAGCGTTTATCATCATTTATATAAACACCATTCGTTGTAGCGAGAAAAAAATTGTAGGCCCCCGCTATCTTTTTTGGTAGATCTCATATTATTCAAAAACGACACGATAAAATAATTTGATTGTTATTACAAAAGGTTACCCCCCGTTAAAATAGTCAAAATTGCCCTGTCCCTGAAATTTTTGTTTGACCTAGTATCTTTGTTCCAGATTGCAAATAAATATCCCTCCCCCCTTCCCCCTGTCCACGACATGGAAAAAATGACTTTTTCAGTATTTATATTTTTTCTCCGAATCTAGTCGGTAAAAAAACTCCAAGAAAATCGTGCTTATATTTCAAATGTTTATAGATCTTGTAGAATTTTTTCATAAAGATTTAACGATGCTATATAACCTAAAAGGATAGAAAAAAAATTAAAACCCTTCCTATTTTCACAGAAAATGCGGTATAGAGCCAATCCTTGCAAAAAAAAATTGTAGTTTGTTTAAAAGTACTTGCCTGAATTTTTTCAGATATTCCCTGGAGGTGCGCCATAGTTAAAAATGAAAAAAAACTAATTTTTTGGACGTTTTTGGCTGATTTTAGCTCATTTGCAGACTTTATATTATTATTTATACTATGAAATTGTATTCTAGAACTTTATTTATAAATTTCATCATGCAATCAAGTCAGAAAAATAATATTCACAAATATTCGCATCATATCTTTGCACGAATCCACATTTTAGGTTAGGTATTTAAACACTTCTTTCATGATTTTGTTGAGATTTCACTACTTTATATGTAATAAAATCTTTTAAATATTATATTAATCAAAGGCGACTACGGAAGTTCGGTTGAGTTTCATTTGGTAGTTTACAAATTAATCTTTTAGTTTCGAAAATTTTTTGGATTTTTGAATTTTCCACTATTTATAATAATCCGTAGAATGATGGAAAATTTAAAAATCTGAAAAATTTTACATATTGAAAGAGTAATTTGTAAACTCAAAAATAAAACCTAACCTAAAATCTAAAGTCGCCTTAATAAAATAAAATGTTTTGATAAATAAGTCATTACACAGGTACAGCTATATTAAGCACGGTCAAAATATCAACTTGAGATTACACATGAGTCAATGAATTTATATTTCCTAAGTAAACTTATCGATACAAACATTAGAATCATGATTTAATAATATGAACCTTGACTTTGGCATTGTTAATACTATGTAATCTAAATCTGCACTTAAGGTTGTATGGGCTATACAGTCTGTGTCAAAAGTTAGTTTCTTAGAAAATTGTCCATATTTTTTGGTAGAAAGTAATTATCTAATTTTTAGCCTAGTAACTTATTAGATAATATTAAAACAATCATTTTAAATTTTGTTTCATTTAAATATAATGAATCATTAAAGAGTTATAACATTTTAAAGTTTATAAATTTTAAACAAATCTAATGCAATCATAAATAATAATGCCAAACTTTCAAAAATGGTTTTATTTGACTGCAACAAAGTTTATTATGTTCAGTTTAAAATTTAGAATCTATTGACGAGGATGGAATTTTGATTTTTATTTTTTATTAAAATTTATTGCTAATTTTCTGCTAAAAAATGTATATGTCTCGGACGGTACTTACTGTTTTATTATAGAAAATTAGCAATAAATTTTAATAAAAAATAAAAATCGAAATTCCATCCTCGTCAATAGATTCTAAATTTTAAACTGAACAAAATAAGCTTTGTTGCAGTCAAATAAAATCATTTTTGAAAGTTTGGCATTATTATTTATGATCGCGTTAGATTTATGTAAAATTTATAAACTTTAAAATGTTATAACTCTTTAATGATTCATTATATTTAAATGAAACAAAATTTAAAATGATTGTTTTAATATTATCTAATAAGTTACTAGGCTAAAAATTAAATAATTACTTCCTACCGAAAAATATAGACAATTTTCTAAAAAACTAACTTTTGACACAGACTGTATAGCCCATACATCCTGAAGTCACACTTTTGCGAGAGCTATGTGGTCTATTTTTACACTGTGTGAAAAAATGTGCGCATACGAGTACATCGAAATCTTATTTACATGTCTCATATTAATATTACAATAATTTTTGTTAAAAAGCGCACATTATTCGCAATTATTTCATGACATTTGCAATCGTGTTAAAGATTATAAATAAAGTTTGCACTTATGCCATGTATTGTATTATATTTACTTCAATGACTTAGGATGAATCCAGTAACGTAACTCAAGTAACAATCGTTAGGCTGGAAGTTATAGTCCTTTACTCAGTACTCAGATATTCTATCTATGTTCTTCTTACCCTTTTTCCTTAAGAAGAACAAGGATAGAATATTTGAGAACTGAATAACGACTATAACTTCTAGCCTTAAATTTGAGTTGGGTCAATGAATTCGAACCATAAAAAACATTATGTTAAACGCTGTTTCATCACTAAAGAAAAGTAACATGTAAAATATTTTGTAAATAAAATAACGAATATTAGTATTGAAACAGTATTACGAATATTAGTATAAAAAATAAAATCCTATATTTATTAATTTTATATATTAGATAAGGATTCATTTATAACGAATAAAATCAACAAATAAAATGAGAATTTACTTTTTATTAATATTTAATATTTCTAATACACTTACTTATTAATTAAATGATCCTATTAATCAGTGACAATACTTTTATATTTAAACTAATATATTAATGTTGGCTATAACAATTCCTACTAGTTACAATTATGTAGTTTTATTAGTTTATAGTAGTAGACCTTTTTTAGTTTGATAAAATTAATTAATAATCTTTACAATTATTTCTTTATATACACTAGATAGAAACATAAGTATATAATAATTTATAAATCTATGTGTTTGAAATGTATCTATATTTGTATATATATAATTAATATTTTCAAAAATTAGCATTTTTCTCAACATTGAATTATTGATATAAATTCATCTTTGATAGCTTAAGATGAATTTATAAAAGTATAAAATCTGATTAAAATTTCATAGGAAAAAGAGGCCATGAACGAATTGAAATTTTAAAAATTAATTATTTTATATAATTGCATTTTTATTCTTACTTTAAAAGTATAATGATGTTAACCTTTTTATATTTGCACTAAAAAATTAAAACCTAAAAATAAATTATCTAAGATACCGCTGAAAATAAACAATATGAACACCACATAATATTTTGCCAACAGTGAAAATTAAACAAGTTTTAAGATTATCGATGATATTAATGACTATACATTATCAAAGGTTTTAGATTCATTACCTTAACCTTATACAAATTATAATTCAAATATTTTGCTCTAATGTTTTATCGAAAGATCTTCTTAAACATCTACAATAATAATCATAATGAACCATTTAATATCGAATCAATTTTTATTATACAATTTTATTCTAATATTGTAATATAGCACATGAAATAATATCGTTTCAAACTACAATTTCGTTAGAAACAAATCCTTACCTAATATATAAAATTAATAAATATAGGGTTTTGTTTTTTATACCAATATTCGTAATACTGTTTCAATACTAATATTTGTTATTTTATTTACAAAATGTTTAACACGATTGCAAATGTCATGAAATAATTGCGAATAATATGCGCTTTTTAACAAAAATTATTGTAATATTAATATGAGACATGTAAATAAGATGTCGATGTACTCGCATGCGCACATTTTTTCACACAGTGTAAAAATAGACCACATAACTCTCGCAAAAGTGTGACTTAAGTGCAGATTTAGATTACATAGTGTTAACAATGCCAAAGTCAAGGTTCATATTATTAAATCATGATTCTAATGTTTGTATTGATAAGTTTACTTAGGAAATATAAATTCATTGACTCATGTGTAATCTCAAGTTGATATTTTGACCGTGCTTAATATAGCTGTACCTGTGTAATGACTTATTTATTAAAACATTTTCTTTTATTAAAGTAATATAATATTTAAAAAATTTTATCACGTATAAAGTAGTGAAATATTAACAAAATTATGATAGAAGTGTTACCTAATCTAAAATGTGGATTTGTGCAAAAATATGATGCGAATAGTTTTAAATATTATTTTTCTGATTTGATTGCGTAATTGAATTCATAAATAAAGTTCTAGAATACTATTTCATGATATAAATAATAATACAATGTCTACAAATAAGCTAAAATCAGCCAAAAACGTCCAAAAAATTAGTTTTTTTGCATTTTTAATTATGGCGCACCTCCAGGAAATATCTGAAATAATTCAGACAAGTACTTTTAAACAATCTACAAGTTTTTTTCAAGGATTGGCTCTGTGCCGCATTTCCCGTGAAAATAGGAAGGGTTTTAATTTTTTTTTCATCCTTTTAGGTTATATAGCATCATTAAATCTTTATGAAAAAATTCTACAAGATCTGTAAACATTTAAACTATAAGCACGATTTTCTTGGGGTTTTTTACCGACTAGACTCAGAGGAAAAAAATAAATAGTGAAATAGTCATTTTTTCATGCTGTGGACAGGGGGAGGCCTTTGTGGTCTACAAATATGACAGAAACTATTTATTTTCGATCTGAAACAAAGTTACCAGGTCAAACAAAAATTTCAGGGACAGGGCAATTTGACTATCTTAACGGGGTGTTCCCTTTACTTATTATACTAATATCTAGTGGGAGCTACTTTTTTTCTCGCCACAATGGATGGTGTCTATATAAATAATGAAAAACGCTATTAAACAAAGACAGATAGTTCGGCCCCCTGTTATGAGTCAGACCTAAAAATCATGTTGACCTGTGGTATGAAATTGATTCGATTTTTAGTGATTACTCAAATTTAAGTAAATTCATTATAGACTAATTTATTTATTCTTTTCTACCAACAAGAAGAGTGAATTGCACTTGGGTCTCAAATTTGCTTCTAGCTTTAGGATATTGTTTCTTACATAAAATCATGAAAAAAGCTGCGTCCGTTTGGTCCAATACTAGATTTTTCCCATGTTATGAGTAGTTTTGTCTGAATTTAAAAAATTTGCATCTGCTTTATAGCTGTACATTTTTTGAACAACTTATTTTAGGTTTTTACTAATTGCATATTAAAGTTGAGATTAAAATCTTTCGATTGAAAAAATAACTTGTTCAAAAAGCTCAAGTTGTAAAAAAGTTAGAAAGAAATGAAAATAAGGATGAAATTTAGAATAAAATGGAGAATTCATTTTGTATGCTCATTTTTAGCTAAAGATTGCGCTATTTTCATTCTCATATAACTTTTGAACAACGTTTTTTTTTAAACACGTTTTGAAACATGCTTCTTGAATACGTTGTTTTAATCAAAAGGTTTTAATCTCAACTTCAATATGCAATTAGTAAAAACTTTTGAGAGGAAGTAGTTCGAAAAATGTACAGCTTTAAAGCAGTTGCAAATTATTTTAAATTCAGACAAAACTGTTTGTAGCTTATAAAAGATCCAGCGTTGGACCGGATGGGCGCAGCTTTTTTCATGCTTTTATGTAAGAAACAATATCCCAAAGTTAGAAGAATTTCCATGACCCAAATGCAATACACTCTCCTTGTTAGTAAAAAAAATAAATAAATAAGTTTCTAAGTTGACTTAAATTTAAGTTATCACTTTTCATAATGTTCTAAATTTCGATATTAAAAACTACGTAAAAAAATTGAAACGCTTTCAATTTTCTACCAGCATAAAACAAGACAGTCATTTAGATGCTTACCTTCTTCTGTGCCGTATCACTTACAAGATAAAATAATAAAAATAAAAATATATGTCACAAATAATAACTGATATGTCACAAATTTTTGTATAAATTCGTGAGAATTATAATAATTATTGTTTAATACAAGTGTAATTTATTTCATCCACTGGAATACTAATCCACGAATTGTCTTATTCAGATCTTCAACGTTCTGAGATACAAAAAGACGAGAGTTCAGTCACATATCATTGACAATGAGAATAAATAATTCTAATAATAATGTATACCAATGTCTATAATAAGATAATTTTAATTATTTGTTTAAATTGCCTTTAACTTCTTATACATGATTATATTTGATTACTGCTGTCATATCATTGGATTTAGTGACACAACTGGTGAGAAATTGCAAATTAAAATGAAAATTGATTTTCATGATATAAGAATGGTTTTACCAATGTAAATTTAATAGTATACAATTAAAAAATACAGCAAAAATTGATTTAAATCATTTTCTTAAACTAAGCTTGATAATATACACAGTGACCCTTTTTAATCAATGGTCCTGATTTCTCCCAAAATACTGAACCTACCAAAAAATTGTTCAGATAGAAGTTGTTTATGGAGATGGGGGTCACATTTTGGTGGCATTTGATTTGACCTTGAGCTCACTTTTAAAGGTCATTTGAAGGTAAAGGTCGTTTTTTTTAACGGGGACCCATATTTTTGACACCGGATTTGGAAAGAGCTGGCAATTTTACGTCCGAAATGGTATTTCAAAATTTTTTTCATGACCTTCAAAAGTTCAAATTAAGGTTAAATACTGAAAATTTGCCCAACAAACGTTTTCTTTAAGCTTTTGAGGATTGTTTACAAGAAAATATTCAAGTGAGCTTGTGATCTTGACTATCTTAACCTTGAATTCAGTTTTAAAGGTTATTTGAAGATCAAAGTGATTTTTTAATGGGAACCCTACTTTTATACCGGATCCTGAAAGAGCAGGAAATTGTACGTCCAAAACCATACTTTTCATTTTTTTTCAAATGACCTTTACTAAGTCAAACTAAGGAAATATACCGAAAATACACTCAAAAACCGTTTTTTTTTTAAATTTTAAAGATAGGGGTCAATTTTGAATGATATTTAATATCTAAAGTATTTTTGTTACACGAAAAATCTCACTTTTATCCTAAATTTTACTTTTAGCGTTACCCAGAAACAACGACGTGGTCGTAGTGAATTCTATTTCCTTTGGGGTGCTTGTTTAATGTGAGTCCCCTTGCTTCTCACCGACACATTAATTTAAATTAATTACCTACGGAGTACGGTACAAAATTACCCCCGTTGGCTTCGAAGCATAACTGCAATCTCCTTTGAAAACTATCCACAATTCTAAGTAGGGTAGCTCGAAGAATGGCTGCACAAACTCTACGAATGCGGTCCATAAAATCATCTCTGGAGGTTGGTCGTTCAGCAAAAATAATATTTTTCAAGTATCCTTATAAAAAAAATCAGGTGGAGTCATATCTGGTAAGCAAGGAAGCCATTCAACTGAGTCCCTTCGTTCAATCAATCTGTTATTATAATTGGCATTTAAAAAGGCACTTTGAATGAGTGCATCATGCGGTGCAGTACCTTCTTGTTTAACGGTAGGCCGGAGTAGAACCTGATACCGACCGAGTAACAATTGAGTTGTTTGTTATTTACTCAAGTTTTAATCGGTGTATCTTCAAATTAAAGGTCGAGCGCAATAGATATTATTATTATGAACATCTATGCACAAGAAAAAAAATATCTACCGGTTTGTTTTTGAGAAAAGTAAGGAACGTCGAAGTAAAAGTTTATGTTTATAATATTTTCGCGTTCCTTACTTTCTTCAAAAACAAAGCGGTAGAATTTTTTTTTCTTGTGCATAGATGTTCATAATAATAATATCTATTGCGCTCGACCTTTAATTTGAAGATACACCGATTAAAACTTGAGTAAATAACAAAAATGCCAATTAGACAAGGACAGCGAATCCGGCCTGCTCTTAAGCCACATTCTTGCTCTTGTTGCTAACTCAACATCTTCTAAAAAGCCTGGTAAGTGATATCTTAGCAACGATAGGTAACTGTGTCTATCAACGTTCTATTAAAAAAAGTAAGAACCAATCAAATCACCATTCACAATGCCGCACTATACATGACCATTTTACATCTGATCAATAACGGCAGTTGTGTCTATTAAGTTGTCCATCACTATAGAATTTAGCCTCATCTGAGAAAAGCACATACCTAAAAAAATTAGGATCATCGTGTATAATTTGCAAAGCCCATCGGCAAAAAGCAATATGCATCAGATGATGATTAGGCTGTAGAGCCTACGTAAGAGTGATGTATTAAGGGTGATATTTTCGAACTTTTGAAATTCTTGAAATAGTACTTTGTGATATACCTATTTATCTTTCAATCTGATAAGTGGGAACTTGAGGATTAAGGTCATAGACATAGAAAGGGTAGACTGCGTCTGCTATACTAAGTCTTTCAGCTCATTGCAAGAACCAACCGCCAGTGCTATCTCTCTCTAAAAGGGCAGAGCCATGCACGCCATTTAGAGAGAGATAGCACTGATGTTAGGTTCTCGCAATGAGCAGAAAAACTTTGTATATCAGACGCAGTTTATCCTTTCTATGTCTATGATTAAGGTTATTGCTAAAATAATTAAAGCGCGCACATCATTTTCGTCGTATTCATGATGTTGACGTCGACGAGCAGGATGTCCATTACGAGCTCTTTGGATTAAACTACGTATTAACATATCAATTGGATGTCACCTTTCAGGAAAAAGTTGAGCATAAAGCCTTGATGCTGTAGCATAATTGCTTTGACATCCAACTAAACCAATATAATATCAACGATCTCATTAGGAATATAACCAGCCATTCTGTAAAGGTAGTTTGTGAATGTAATTCCCCATGACGTTTGGAATTTTTAAATTTAAGCAAATTTTTCAATTATACAAAAGTGAGTCATGAAGGAAAGGAATAAAGCTCTATTATAACAATAATTATAAAGGCTGATTCCATTTGAAATCGAACAGCCTGTATACACTCAAGTCACACTCAATCACTGCACCGATGGAGTATGTTATTCTACTCTGAAAATAAGGAGACACGTATTTTTTTTTACTGAAATATCAAAATTGCTTAAGATATGCACATTTGAAAATTGCATACAAAAACTAAATGTTCAAACTGAAAAAGGTGACAATAACTTTAAAGGGCTATTGTTTTACCAATTTTCAATAAATTAAAAAAAAAAAACTAAAAAATGACTAAGATTTATGCATTTTACCAAAAAATGCACTTTTTATGCACATGCATTTTTCTCAAAAAGACCATCTTTTTTTTTGCTGAAATTTTTCGGGCTTATCAAGGACCAAATTATCTATCTAATGGTACCTGTTTGATCCCGTACTTTTTTGTTGGAAGCGAGAAAACAATTGACAAATTTTATTGTTGAAAAATGCTTGTATATACGTTCAGAAGTCTTAAGCAATCTACATTCAAACGCTGTCGCATGTTTCGCTTATCATTTGTATACATTTGTATGTATGTATGTATATACTATCGATAGTGATATATATATATGTAAATTCGTCATATAAAAATAAATATTTAAAAATGGAAAAAAATAATTCTATTCGTGTATATCTATATTATGTAAGTTTCGATGTACAAACAATAGGAGGCCAACTCGCGGACAAATACATCGCGTAACCAAAACAGCATATTGAAACTGTTATATAGAAGCTAGTTATTCTTACGACTGATTTGAAAGGTACTTCTCGGGCTTGTGAAAAAGTAAACAAAACTGTGCAATTCTAATGTCCGAAATTTTCTCTTCTAAAAGAATTTCATGTCCAGATTTTATTCAAATGCATAAGAAGGTAGTTTATAAGAGCAGTAATTTACGTTTTACACCGTTGGAAGATTCAGCCATTAATTTGGCACAACTTTATTCAGATTTAAAGATACTGTCATCTACTAATGTATGCATAAATTGTTATGAACGCATATCAAAAATGATTTTAAGTGATTTTGAGTTTACATCTGAAAATGAAATCACTGAACTTTTTAGTGGAAAAAATGATGATTTTATTCCAAAGACACCCGAACGAATAGAGGAATTAAATGAGTGTTTTAATACAGTATTACCTAGATGCGTTTCACCCCTAAAAAGAAAAATTGTAATACCTGAAAATTTAAGAGAAAATTACGTATCTAAAAAGAGAAAATCCTAAATTTCCGCTTTTTCTGCTACTGTCGGAAGTAAATTAGAAGATGCGTATGGCATATCAGTTCAATTAATAGAATTGGACAAAAGTTTCACTGAAAAATATTGGGATGAATTTGTAGAAAATTTTAAAATAGCTTTAGAAAAATGCTCTTCTATTTTGGTGAAAATAAAACTTCTAACTCTACTACCTTCAAGATTAAGCAAAATAAAAATTTGCTCACTATTCCCGAACATAAACGATGATATGATAAATAAATCAAGGAATCTCGTAAAAAATAAAGGAGTTTATTCGCAGACATTTAATAGCCATTTGATATATTTGTCCGCGAGTTGGCCTCTTATTGTTTGTACATCGAAACACACATAATATAGATATGCACGAGAAGAATTATTTTTTTTCCACTTTTAAGTATTTATTTTTATATTACGAATTTACGTATATATATATATATATATATATATATATATATATATATATCACTATTGATAGTATATACATACATACAAATGTATACAAATGATGAGCGAAGCATGCGACAACGTTTGAATGTAGATTGCTTAAGACTTCTGAACGTATATACAAGCATTTTTCAATAATAAAATTTGTCAATTGTTTTCTCGCTTCAAACAAAGAAGTACGGGATCAAACAGGTACCATTAGATAGGTAATTTGGTCCTTGATCAGCCCGAAAAATTTCAGCAAAAAAAAGATGGCCTTTTTCAGAAAAATGCATGTGCATAAAAAGTGCATTTTTGGTAAAATACATAAATATTAGTCATTTTTTAGTTTTTTTAAAAAAATTTTTTGCACTGAATTGAAGAGGGTTCAAAACAGAATGAATCAAAAAAAGGTTTACCAAAATTCATTAAAAATTGGTAAAACGATAGCCCTCTAAAAGTATTGTCAACTTTTTCAGTTTGAACATTTAGTTTTTGTATGCAATTTTCAAATGTGCATATCTTATGCAATTTTGATAATTTAGAAAAAAAAAAAATACATGTCTCCTTATTTTCAGAGTAGAATAACATACTCCATCGGTGCAGTGATTGGTGACTTAAGTGTATACAGGCTGTTCGATTAAAAATAGAATCAGCCTAAAACTTAAATCGAACAGAATTATTTATATATTTCCAATCGTTCATTGTTCGCAAATGTACATTATAAGAATTTTCAAGTAATATCCACTGTGTAAAAAAATTATGTGCATGGATTATTACATCAAGTAAAGTAGGAAGAATGAACTAGTAAACACTGAATAAGCATGAAAAAAATGCATAGAACTAATGAATTTTAAGATGGTGGGTTTGCTTTTACGGGTTCGATGGTTAGACTTAACGGATTTTGATTTATTAGTTTATGTTGTTTGGCATGAGATTGTGGATTTTATCGCGATGAATTTTCTTTATTGATTTGAAGTGGAAGGTTTTGAATACGCGTTTTAGAATTAGGTTCGGTAAAATTCTAATGAAGTTAAAAATGACAAGGGAGAAGGGGCGAAGACAAGGTATAGTATTTGAATTTTGCGTTTTTTATTTATTTTTTATTTTTTGAATGTTTAACATTTAATGATTGTTAGTATCAAAAGTATAAGGTGAACAAAGCAATACAATAAACAATTTTTTTGTAGGTTCAGTATTTTGGGAGAAATCGGGGTCCATAGATTAAAATAGGTTACCCTGTATATCAATAGGTACTTTAATTTTAACATATCTCAAAAAATAGAATTCAAGTCAGTATCTATTATACGCTTAGTTCATAAAAGAACATGATTGTTTACCTGTTATTTAAATTTATATTATTTATCTGTACTTTTATAAAAAGAATGTTTGCTCATCCTGAACTCATACAATTTATAACCTGAAATCAAGAAAAAGTTATTATAAAATATCAGTCTTATTATTTTAAACAAATTTATCAAGATATATATTATTCATCTTCTAAAGTATCGAGATGCTCAAAGCTTTTAACGCTTACTTAGATTTGCTAAACACACTATTTTGCAAACAGACATTAATAATTACACAATAAACCATACTTAACAATGATTTACGTAATCGAATAAAATATTAAAAGTTTCTAACACCGCACATAATATTTGATCAGATAGAATGATTTCATACTTTTTCATTCTCAATGTAAAATTAACCAAAAACTTTGAGCAATCCTATTTATTTTAAACATATGATTATATTGAACTTAACAAATACCAAACAAACATCAATGACACTTTAAAAATATGGAAATGAATATTTTTGACTTGAAAATCAAACCATCAAAGCCCTATCTGCACAATGTGTAAATCATTGTTAGGTATTGTTTATTATATGATTAATAATGTCTGTTTGTAAATAAGTAAGTTTCACAAATCTAAGTGAGCGTTTATAACTTTATGGATCTCGATACTTTAGAACATGTATAAATGTATATCTCGACAGATTTGTTTAAAATAATAAGACTGACACTCTGTAATAACTTTTTCTTGATCAAAATTTATAAATAGTATAAGTTTAGGGTGAGCGAGTATTCTTTACATAAAAGTACAGGTAAATTATGTAAACGATCATATTCTTTCATAGACTTAGCATTTAATAGACACTGACTTGAATTCTATTTTTTAAGATTTGTTGAAATTAAAGTACATATTGATGTATATTATTAAGTTTGGTATAAGAGAATGATTGATTCTAATTGTTGTTGTATTTTTTGTATATTTTATTATACAGTGTGTCCCATAACTATAAAATTGCGATATCGTTTTAAAAACTATGGAATATTTTTAAAAACTAATCTCAAAAGATAAAGAATATTATTTGAACATTTATTTTAAACTTTAAAACTTTCTTTACTGTAACAATTACAAAATCAACATCAATAACACTTTTTATTTTGTTCTATAACTATAAAACTAGTTAGAAATTTTCATCGTTTTTGACTATCACAAAATGTGTTTTAACGATCAACGGTTTAAAATTCAGTTTTCATTGTTGAATATTTTTACTATCGCATTTACACATTTTATTATTATATTTGAAAGAAATTTATTAAAATGCCTCGAGGTAAATGCTTATCTGAACAAGAATAAGAAAAAATCTTAGCGTATCGTGAAAGTAATATAAGTATTCGAGAAATCGCTCAAAAACTTAAAAAATCGCACAATGTTTTTTAAATTTTCTTAAAAATACTGCTTTTTATGGCAAAAATAAAAAAGGAGGACCAAAGAAAAAAGTAACTGCACTGATTGAGAGACAAATATTAAAAACAGCGAGTAACTCTACAAAATGCTTACGAAAAATTAAAGAAGAATTGCCATTGGAAAATTCACGCAGTACGATTCATAGAGTAATTAAAAAGTCAGAACATCTCGTAAGACAAAAGTTAAAAAAAGCTCCAAAGCTATTACAACGCTATTGCAAAGCTATTGCAACGCCATAAAGAGGCTCGTCTTTAATTTGCAAGATTAAACATAAACACTGATTGGAATAAAGTAAGTAAATAAGTAAGTATTGTACTAATATCCTAACAATATTGTGAATTATGAAATGAAGTTTAATTTAATTAATTATATTTCAAGGTTATTTTCTCAGATAAAAAAAATTTAATTTAGACGGCCCTGATGGCAATCATTCTTATTGGAAAGATTTGAGAAAGGAACCTCAGTATTTTTAACGCAGAAATTTTGGAGGCGGAAGCTTAATGGTTTGGGGAGCTTTTTGTAAAAATGGGCTTCTACGTTTAGCTTTTCCATCTTGTAAAATGAATGCAACAGAATGCATTGATGTACTGTAAAATCGATTACTACCTTATTTAGATCAAAACGGAATAGAAAATTTAATTTTTCAACAAGATAATGCATCAATTCATGCAAGTAAAGCTACAAAACAGTGGTTTGTTAATAATGACATTTTGGTTTTACTGTTACGTCACAACGTATCCTTATATATTACTTTTTAACTTACAATTGTTAAAATATCTTTTTACTAACATGATATTGATGAACTAATTAAACAGTCATCGAACAATAAAAGAATGTGTTAACCTAAGCAGTAAAGAAACTTTAAGTTGATATTAAGCAACGAAATTCGTTGATTTCGAAATTATTAAATCATAAAACAAGCAAGATCCACTTATTACTTAATGAAATTATGTCGAGATAAATATTATAAAAGCCGACTGAAATTGACGACAGTGGGCACTACCCCAGGATCATCGTTGGTACCAAGTCATAAATCCTGTAATTCAAATTTGAATTCAAATTCAAATTCAAATGAAATTATTGTATTCAATATTAATTATTTTTTACAAGTGTCTAATAAATATCTTAAAAGTTACTTATATTCGACTCGAGTCTTATTTCAAATCGTGCCTATTCTATCTATCTATCTATCTATTCTTTGTCTGTCTGTATCCAGCCTTCATCTACTTGAACCAATCAAGGTAAGAATATTCAATTTATATATTCTCTATTCAAGTACTCTAAATAAATATTCTCCAATATATTTTAATTGTGAGAACGATTTACTCAATTAAATATTGGTGGAGTTCATTTCACCACTAGATTATACATATATTTATCTTTCATAATTATAATTTAATAATTAATTCAATTATTCCAAATTAATTCAAATTTATATTTAAAATCATAAAAAAATATTCAACATAATCAAATCATATATTTTTATTTAGTCCTGGTAAAAGCCAGGACTTAACATTTTGGTTCCGGTACGAATTAGTTTGACCGTACCATTTTGATTCCGGTACAAACTTTTTAATTAAGGAATCGTATTGAATATATTGAGGGATCATTAGAGAAAATTCTCTCTCTCTCTCTCTATATATATATATACGAAGTGCATAAAAATATATATGAAGGACCAATTATAAATACAGTGTTTAAAAGTGAATTAAGAAAACGCAAAGTGCGTCAAATAAAATATTATATTTCCAAGGGCACAATAAATATTATACGCAAAATAGCGTTTATTAAATAGATTATTCATATGCGAAGTGCAATATTTAAAGCATATAGCGTCATTAAAAATAAACACGAAGTGTGTCATTAAATATTAATAGTGTTATCTAAAACAAATAAATATATATATATACGAAGTGCATTATTAGCGAATTGCGTCAATTAATAAAAATATATATATTGTATTTAAATACATATATCATACGCATAGTGCGTAATTAAAATATACAATCGTGAAGTGCGCGATTAAAAATTATATACAATTAAAATAATTGAATAAATAAGTTCATAAATCAATTATTCTTAATAATTGTGAAACTTTTTTTTTCCATTTTCTAAAAAGTTTCTTGCATTGATTTTATAATATCAGTAATCTGATACATCAACAATTCATTAAAATCGTGAAAATAACATAATACATAATTTTGAAAGTAAAATACGTTTCGGTGAATAAAAAAAAAAAAAAAAGCCTGACTCAACATTAAGTATTGGAAGTCAGAATAAAACGGCATTTAAAAAATAGACACTGGTAATCAAATAAAAATAAAGAGTATCGAACTCATAAAAATTTTGACTCAGCAAAATTACCGTGACATATTCGCGGATATTTTCAACAGCAGTAGGTCAAAGAAAGAAAAGAATTTAAAGCAAAAGTCAGCATTTTTATCTATTTTTTCAGTAGGTCAGTGTCAAAGAAATTTTAAATGCATTATTTTTGGTTAACAAACGATATTTAAAAATATAATCATATATATTTATAAAATAATATTTCTTTTTTTATTTTCGTGTTATGTGATCTTTATTGGAAAGTAAATAATGAAAATAAATAAATTTTAAAGACCTATCGGATTATTTCAAAGAAGGGAAAACACAGTGTTTATTATCATACTCTAAATTATAATTATTTGAAATTTGTCGAAAATTTAAAATACCTACTAAAGAGAACGAAAAAATTAATGCTATTCGCGATAAAATCAGAAAATATAATAAACAAGCGGTTTCAAGAGAGCAAAAAAAAGGAAAAGCATATCTACGAAAATATCAATCCATTTCGCAAAAGTACAAAAGTTGCACGTTCTCCAAATAAAATTTTAGACACAACAATTGAAAATAATACCTAAAATTTAACGAATATTTCACAAGAAACAATCGAAAATAACACCGCAGATATAACAGAGGACATAAATATTCCACAAGAAACAAGTGAAAATAATAGTCCAAATACAAGCTGTACAGATATTTTAAACAAACAAAATACACCATTAAGTAAATCTACAGGAACAATCCCAAAAATAATTTCCAAAAGTACTAAAACAACACAAAAAAATAATCTACAAGACAGTTTTTTAGACAAACATACTTTAACGAGAGACGTGACGATTTATTCTGAAAATAATACAACAGCAGACGGAATATTTAACGATATGGAAAATTTATCTATTAAACAAGAAAGTTATCAATATATAGACGAAGAGAATATTCTTGTGGAAAATAATAACAATTCGATTGTCGAAATTAGAAACTTACTAGATAACACAAACATGGCAAATACATCAGGATACTCACTGAAAGAAATTTCAAGATTAGTACCTGAATTTAATGGGAAAAATTTACCTTTAGAAGATTATATAGAAAAATTAGAAATTGCAAAAGACATATTAAGTGAAGAAGAACAATCGAAATTTATGAATTATTTAAGATTTAAGGTATCAAGAACAATTCGTACTGCTATAAAGGGTAGTAGAATTGAAACTATAGAAGAATTTATTAAATTTATAAAAAAATTATATCCTGAGATTGATAATTTACACTCTTTATATGCAAAATTAGAACGAATTCAACAAGCACAGCATGAATCAGTGGTCGATTACATAGAAAGAATAACAAAATTAAGCTTAAAAATTAAAGATAAAAAGAAAAATGAAAATGGCATAACGAGAGATGCTTTACAACGTTTTAATAATGAACTGGACGCAAATACACTAAAATATTTTAAAGAAGGATTAAATAGTGAAATTAGATATGAAATAGGAGAAGTCCAGGATTTTTCACAAGCAACTGAAAAAGCAATGAAAGTAGAAAAAAATTTGGAAAAATATAAAGATAGAACACAATCAGATCAAAATACAAAAAAAATTATGGTTAGTGATATCTTTGAAAAATAACCGAAACAAATAACATGCTGCCAAATATGTGAAGATATAGGTCATGAGGCGTTATATTGCAATATTGCAAGTTGTGTATATTGTAAAGAACCAACTCACTCGTCATATCAGTCCACTAACACAAAAGATAAAATAAAATTAATATGCAAATTTTGTAATCAACTAGGACATTCAAAAGGTATGTGTATACTTTTAGATGACAATAAACAATATTGTCAATACTGCCAAGAAAATAGTCATCAAGTAAGTCGTTGTCCGATTATAAAAAAAATATGAATTATGCTAGAAATGCGAAAAGAACGGACACAATTCTGAATTATGTAATCAAATCGAAGAAAAGATTAATATGCCCACACAAACTTGTGACATTTGTAATCAGAATCACAGCACTACAAATTGCGAAGAATTCAAGATATTTGTGAATCAAATTAAATCAGATGATCAAATAAGATGCCAATTATGTGACAGATGGGGTCACTCAGGTAGAGACTACAGAAATAATTATAATGGAAATAATCGATATAATAATGAATATGGACAAAGAGGTCAACATAAATTTTGTAGATACTATAAAACTAAAGGAAATAATATAGACCAATGCAAGAAACGAGATTATCAAAATAAAAAAACTCAAAACAATAATCAAAATATACAATGTCCTTATTGTAAAAAATTAGGACACTCACTTGATACATGTTTTACAATTAAAAATTTAGAAAGAAAGCAAGAGAAATTTTGCACATTATGCAAAAAAACCAATTATACAAATGAACAATGTCAATCAAAAATAACTGAATCGAATAATACACAGGGAAACGCTTAGACTCATCTTGGAGAGAGCGAACAAGAGGAGTTACAAAACAAAAGTCGCTCAATAATTATGAAGACATTCAATATTTCGCAAGAGAACACGAAATTGATTATGAATTCGAAACATGTGACACATTTGATAATATCGATATGAATAATTTAAGTGTTACATTAAACTGTAGTATAGAGAAAGAAATGCTATATGATACAATAGAATTCAAACCACAGGTAAAATGACTCAAAATTAGTAATAATACATGAAAACAAATCCAAAAATATGAACAATATAAATAAAGAAACTGAAATAAGTAATTCTGAAAATGATATAGATAAAAATATACCAATTTACGTATTTAAACTAGGGGATACACTACAATTTATTGAAATAAAAAATCCATTTACAGACGAAGTATGTAAATTATTAATAGATACAGGTGCTCAACTTAATATAATAAAAGAAAAATTAGTACCATTTAAGTCTATTAATGATAATATTAAAATATATTTATCAGGAATTTCTAATACACCTATGAAAACATGTGGTATAGTTAATTTTCCTATAAACAAATCACAAACAAATTTTCATGTAGCGTCAAAAAATTTTTCGATACCCTATGACGGAATTTTAGGTATGAATGTTTTAAAAGAAAATAAATTAAGACTAGATGAAGGATATTTAGAAATAAATGGAAAAAATATTACATTCAAACAGACTATAAAGATGAAAAAAATTCAAGTTTAAATTTATGTATACAAAACATCGAAAGAAATGACGCAGCAGTTACTAACACATTTCAATTATTGAATTGTATAACGCTTATGCAAGATACTAAACACATATCTTCGATTACGCAATTTTTACAAGATAAAAATAAAAACATAGAAAATCTTATGAAAGATATTAACTGTATTTGAGAAAAAAATCAATTTAAAGATGAACAAGACATAGATTATTATAAATTCCTTTTAAAATTACAAGATAATATAAATTTTAATATTGAAAATAAATATAAACAATTTTTTACTTGTTTTATTGAAGAAGATATTGCAACATTAAATATGCAGGAAGAAGAACCTGAAGAAACTATAACACATGAAAACATAAATCATATGTATAAAGAAAATATCGATCGTAAAGAAAAATTATTAAATAAAATAATTTTAAATCCTTTAAACGAAGAAAATAAACAAAGTATAAAGGATCTAATTATATAAAATAAAGATATATTTTGGCTTGAAGGAGAAAAAATGGGAAAATGTTATTTAGAAAATCATGAAATAAATTTAACAGATAATAGACCAATATACCTTAAACAATTCCCATTACCATACAAATCAAAAGAAATCGCTATAGAAGAAACACAGAAATTAATCGACAATGATTTAATAAGACCTTCTAAAAGTGCTTATAATGCACCAGCATTTGTAGTAAAAAAGAAATCTGGTAATGATAAAAAACCAAGATGGCATTTAGTCATAGATTATAGAAAATTAAATGAAAAAACCATACCCGATCCATACTTAATACCATCTATAACAGAAATCTTCGATGATTTAGGTGGAAATAAATATTTTACAAATGTAGATATGGTTTCGGCCTTTCATTGGGTACCAATGAGAGAATCTGATATTCATAAAACAGCTTTTAGCGTACATCCCTTAGGAAGATTTGAATTTAAAGTTTTGGCGTTTGGTTTAACTAATTCTCCACGAACATTTATGAGAGTCGCCAATAATGCTCTTGGGGAACTTATAAGTAAAAGAATATGTCATGTATACATTGATGACATAATAATAGCTGCTAAATAAAAAAAATAACATAATATCAAATTTAATTTAGTAGCCTCAAAATTAATAGAAGCAGGACTAAAGTTGGAACCTAAAAAGTGTGAATTTATGACAGAAGAAATTACATTTTTAGGACATATAATCAGTGGAAATGGTATAAAAGCCGATCCTAAAAATGTTGAAGCGGTAAAATTATTCCCAATTCCAAAAACAGTTAAGAATATAAGAGAATTTTTAGGATTGGCAGGATATTATAATATATATATAATAGAGTTCAAAGATGGCGACTTAAATTAGCAGAATATGATTTTAACATAATATATAAAAAAGGAAAAATGAATGTAAATAGTGATGCTTTATCAAGAAATCCCATAGATACAGTAGAAATAAACGTCGTAACTAGAGCACAAAAAGCTAAAGAAAACGAAAGTAATAATAAAGCAACACCTTTACCAGCAAATGAAATGAAAATACAGAAATTAAATGAAGAACGTACACGTTTAAAAAAGAAATGAGGTCGCTCCAAAAAAATAATTAAAACAATAACAAATCAAGACGTCAAGACTGACGAAAATATTATACAACAAGATACATGTACAAACAAATTGAATACAATAATATATTTGAAAAATTCTATAGAACATAGAAAAGATAATATTGTTAATTTAATTACAACAGAAAAATGCCATTAGACGAATTAGCAGATAGATATCTCGTACAAAATAATATAAAAATAAATAATGAATTAAAAGACAATGAAATCGAAATAATAAATTTTAAAAAAAGAAAAATTTTTATTATGTGCTTAAATATTAAAGAATCATTTATTTTAGTAAAAGAAACATTAATAAATAATCTTAATACATTAAAAAATCTGTTAATCAAAAATAAATGTAATATGTTCAGCATTTCAAAAAATTTAAAATTTTAAACATAACTTGGAACTAAATTGAAGAAATTTTATATGATATTTTTAAAGATACAAATATTAAAATTATTATTTGTTTAAATAATACAGAATATGTAAAAATTGATAACAGAGAGAAAATTTTTGATTTATATCATTCTTCAAGTATAGAAGGTCATTTAGGAGTTAATAGAACTTATAATAGAATTAAATATAAATACTTTTGGGAAAATTTAAAAACTGATATACAATACCGAATAAAAAATTGCGAAACATGTCAAAAAAATAAATTAAAAAGAATTAAAACTAAACAACCAATGATCATAACAGATATCCCAGAAAAAACATTCGATAAGATTTCTTTAGATATATTAGGACCTTTAAATATAACTAAAAATAATAATAAATATATATTAACAATGCAAGATCATTTATCGAAATTTGTAATTGCTGTTACACTTAAAGATCAAACAGCAGAGTCTATAGCTGAAGCATTTATAAAAAAATTCATTTGCATTTTCGGTTCACCAAAAATAGTTCTTACCGACAAGGGTGCAAATTTTACAGGTAAATTAATAAAAGTGATTTCAAAAAGATTAAATTTTAAAAAAATTGAGACAACCGCATTTCACCCACAATCTAACGGCGCGTTAGAAAGGGCTGATTATCCCTTATACAAATATTTGAAAAATTTCGCAGATAAGAAAATCGAATGGGATAATTGGCTTAAACTTGCACAATTTAACTATAATGCAAGTGTTCATTCAAGTCATAAATTCACACCACATGAATTAGTTTTCGCCTACCCAGCTAGATTACCATCTAGCGAACCTTTGAAACAATCAGAAAAACTTTTAATGATTATATAGAAAAGTTATTAACAAACATGAAAGATATTGCAAAAATAGCTCGAGAAAATTTAATATCATCAAAGGAAAAATCTAAACTATACTATGACAGATCTATAAATCTTGTAAATTTCAACATTGGCGATGAAGTCTGGTTTATAAAAGAACCAAAGCCAGGAAAATTAGAGAAAAATCATAATTTGAGACCCTTTGAGGTATTAAAAATTGACGAAAATAGCAATATCACTATAAATTATAAGGGTGGTCCAAAATTAGTTCATGCTAATAAATTAATTTTGCATAAACGTAAAAATTAATATTATTTTCTATTTTCAGAACTCTCCATCCTTTATATAAACTTAAAAAAAATGCTGTCTATCATATTTATATTCTTATCTCTTATCAAGAGTAATTCTGCAATCATCGGTTTCAACTATGAATCTACAGATCCAATCATTAATACGTACTCTTTACTAGATACGGGCGAATGTGATTTTCAACAGGAAAATGTTACTATAAGTAATAAAAGAATAGAATTATTACAAATTGCGGAATTTAAATCTATAAAAATCATGCAGTGTAAAATACAAATACAGAGAACAGTATTTCACTGTGGAATGTTTAGCCATCTGAGTACTACAGCTCATGCCCTACAAGAGTATCTTTACGAAATCAGCCATGAAAAATGCAAATTTATACATGAAACAGAAATATTTAAATATGATAATATTCATACAATAGCGGATTTAAAAATAAATTCAACAAGATCTGTAGGAATGGATTTTGCTGGTTCAGTTAAGGATAAAACATGCAAAGGAGCATCTTACACGGATAATTTTAGTTCCTGGGATAACGTACTCGTCCAAGGCCTCATAAGAATAACTCTATTAGAAGAATATGCTCAAGTAAGTTTAAAAAACAATAAATTACGATTAAACTCAGGAACCATATGCAAATTTACGGATGAACACTGCATCGATTCACAAGCAGGCTATACTTTTTGGGAAGATTTACCTGCAGAGGAGGGTTTAAAAACAGAATACGAAACCTTATATAGAGGCCCCGCAAGAATAATAAATTCAGACAATCAAAATCGTATTTATACTGTAAATGCTATTGAGACAACATTTTCATTATCATCGTTAAATAATATTAATATTTGTAATAGGATATTAACAAAAACCGAACATCCTAAATTATTTATTTTAGACCTTTCATATAATAAATTATTATTTGACAATAATGAAATGAGGAAAGAAGTAACGAACTTAGATATATTTACTTACGTAAATTCTAAATTTGTATATATCGGAAAACATTTTAGGGCTGATCTTAAAGATTTGTATTTTAATATCTCGAAAGAAAAATGCGAAATTGAGAAAAAAATAATACGCGAATCTATATCCCTTGCATCTATAGCTCCCGATGAATTTGCTTATAATATCTTGCAAAAACCTGGGTATATAGCTAAACTTGCTGGAGAAGTAGTACATGTAATAAAATGTACACCAGTAGAAGAACAATTAAAACACACAAATAAGTGTTATATTCAACTTCCTGTAACAACAAAAAATGACATGGTTTTTAACACCGAAAACACATATTTTATTGAAATCAGGTTCTGAAATAAATTGTAATTCAATCATTCCTCAATATTATAAAATTGGGGAAGATTGGATAAATCTTTTACCTAAACCAAGGACAACAAAAAATATTGTAAAAATTTTAAGACCAAATACTCAAACTTCATGGATGCCTAAAAAAATAACATCACTGGCAACGAGTGGCATTTATTCTCAAGAAGACTTACAGGAACTACAACAATATATAATGTCCCCTTTCGAAAAAGCAGCTCTATTAAATGCTATAACAAGAGGAATTCAGGGTGAAGAAAATTCAAGAGAAGATTTATTAAGTAATTTACTAACAGAAAATACTTCATCAAATATAGCAGAAAACACCTGGAAAAAATTCATAAATACACTTACAACATTTGGGTCAATAAGTTCAGCTATAATAATTATTTTAATCATTTTTCACATAGTTAAATTAATTATGGATACTATTATAAGGGGATATAATAGTATCCATAACATACCCTTCATACAATATATGGCTGGTCCATACATTTATCAGGAGCCATTCTTAGCTCCATTACGCATTTAATAATTATATTAAATAATAATCAAATGAAAAAAATACCAAGATATGAAGAAATAGAATTGAAGGAAGTGAAAAAAGAGAAGCCAGTCATATCAGAACCCATGGTTTTACAATCTCCTTTGCCTCGACCAACGCCCCAACCTTTACCAAATAAATCACCTAACATAACATTACCTACCCCAAGTACATCTACTCCTTTGAAACCAGCATCTCAAGAACAGAAAGAGATTCGTCTATTCAATCTTAGTCGTAATTAGTTTTTTTTTTTTTATTTTCTTTAAATATATATAATAATAAATTTCACAATTTGAAAAATATAAAATCAGTCCATAAATGTCGTTCTATTAAATAAGCATTATCATATCTATAATTAAATACATATAAATATAGCCGATAAAAATTATTTTTTAATTATAAAAAAAATTAGTAAAACTTTTTAATTGTGATTTGAAATAAATCACATATACATAATATTCAAATATAATAAAAATTATGCATATTTCATTGTTTTTTGTTATATGAAAGAATGAATGACACTATGCACGTGTGTCATTCACCTAAACATGTCGATATCAATTGACATCGTAAGCATATTTGATCTAAAAATAAAAAAAAAAGTAAAAAAATAACATATTATGGATGTACGATACACATCTATATTAAAGCGATTATAAATTTCATTTTTTCTGCGTGTCATTTATTTATATACTTTAATAAGCACATATTTTATTTAGATTTTAAATATTACTAGGGGGCATGCCCCCTGCGCGCAAGCGCGCCAACCCCCATCTTGCTTTTATAATTTAAAAAAAATATCCAAGAATTTGCAATTTTGAAAGAAATATGTATAAATATAATTGTAATAATCTTACTATGATTCAGCTAAGTAGATACAGGCAGACAGTGAATAAGTACACTTGATTTAATAATTCAATTATAGAGATTTTATTTGATACTTTTATAATGAACTGAATATAGTGATAGTTTTATATTCGACAGTTTTATAATGAACTAAAAATGGAAGGCAGTAATAGATATTTGAAACATTTATGGATTAAGAATAAAAAATTTGGAAAACTGTAATGTCGGTGTTTTTTTACAAAATTAAATGAAAATTTAATTTAATTTATAAAGACTATATTTAAGTGTTAGATATTGTTTTTAACTTAACAAAATTTAAATCTTATCATTTGATTATTAAGAAGGGGCCGAACTATCTGTCTTTGTCTAATAGCGTTTTTCATCATTTATGTAAACACTATCCGGTATAACAAGAAAAAAATAGCAGCCCCCGCTAGATTTAAGTATAATAAGTAAATTTTGTAATAACAACCAAATTTTTTCACTGCGTAGTTTTTGAATAATTAGAGACCTACCAAAAAAAGATAGGTTATATTCTAGATTGCTAGTAGGTCTCTAATTAGTCAAAAACTACGCAGTCAAAAAATTTGGTTGTTATTACAAAATTTACTAATTATACTAATATCTAGCGGGGGCTGCTATTTTTTTCTTTTTATACCGGATAGTGTTTACATAAATGATGAAAAACGCTATTAGACAAAGACAGATAGTTCGGCCCCTTCTTAAACTTCAATTTAGCTTTTTCAAAATGATATTTTCAACCCTATACTTTAAATAAAATTGTAAAATTGATAATTATTTATATGATTAAACTTCACGATTATTACAGGATAATTAGCTAATTGTAAAAATATATTGTAACCTATTTTTCATCTATTATAAATCTTAAACTTATATGTTATCATATATCGTTATATACAAAACTTAAAATTAGCTATTACCAAGTTGACTACAAGCTTGAATTTCAATTTCACAATCTAAATTTCAGCTAATTTCCAACTAAATTTTGTATGAATTTAGCTAATTTTAACATTAAATTTAGCTAACTTTTGATTTAATGTAGCTAACTTTTGATTGAATGTAGCTAACTTTTGATTGAATGTAGCTAACTTTTGATTGAATGTAGCTAACTTTAATTTAATTTTATCTGACTTCAGCTAACTTTAAGTTAACTTTTAGCTACCCTTTAGCTAATTTTCAACTAACTTTTAGCGAAATTTCAGTTAGATTCTAGCTAAATTCTAGCTAACCAAGGACAAATCGAATTCTTACACACAGCGGCAACGGCGACGGCGGAATCTGTTTATAATATAGAGAGATATAGCTTGCTTTTAGCTAAATTACAGCTAAATATATCTAAATTTTAGCCAACTTTTAGCTGATTTTCAGCTAACTTTTATCTAACTTCTAACTAACTTATACGTAACTTTTTGCTGACTTTTAGCTTGCTTTCAGCTAAATTATAGCTAAATTCATCAAAAATTTTAGCTGACTTCTAGCTGATTTTAGCTGAATTTTAGCTGAATTTTAGCTAAATTTAGGAGCCAAAAATGAGCGGCGTATTTCGGACGGCGACAGCGTCGACAGCGTCGACAGCGGCGATATATTTTTAATAGTATAGAAAGATTCTGAATCTTAACCTTCTATGAATACATATAAGAAAGGTAAGGAGGAAACTAAGATAATAAAAAAAATTAATTATTTTACAAGTTGCATTATTTAGCATATTATTATTTAAGAAATAATCTAACAAAAAGATATAGAGTAAAGTTATAATTTTATAAGAGTCTTTTATGGAACTACAATTTAAAAATTTGATACTTTAAGTTTATTAAGAAGTTAATTTTACGTTCATTGTAAAACAATCTTTTTGTTTTATTTACTGAATCGGTTCCGATTCAACTTTGTGCGGGAAGGGGTGAATGACACTAATCATATGTCATTCATATTTATTTAAGTATTATAAAACATAGCATATTTCAGAATCATATTTTCAAAATTAAACAAAAAAAACGAAAGGATTATTATAATTAAAATTATACAAATAATCTAAGTAAAGCTTATAATTTATCAAATAACTTAGCATTATTTTATTATTTAAGAAAACAATTAATAAATTACGAATTTAAAAATATCTAATACACTTATTATTTTATTTTTCTTTTCTGCAATATAAAAATTTTATGATTTATCAAATTTGAAATGGATGATAGCAAAAAAATCTGAATTTAACATTAATATTACGATTTATAAAACTTATGAATTTTTCTCTTTATATTATTACTAAACAGTGAAAGGTTAAGGAATGTAAGGAAAAAGGAAAAAAAAAGAGACAACAAACAATTTATATTTATATATATATATGTAATAATTTATGTAACGAGTAAAAAAAATGTGTACATGCGTGGATTAATTAATAAGTAATTAATAATTAAATTAATAACAAATAAAAAAATATATATATTTGGACTCAGTCCCATGATTCTTCAAAGAGATGTTGAGGCTGGCAATTGATCGGGACCCATTCAGGTGGTCTTCTTACTGGCAAATCAGATGGAAGTTCACCGGTAGACACTAAATTTTCACCAATATGCATAAAGAAATTGTTCTGTATTACTCTCATTAACATTCGAGTTCCTTGTACGATGACAATTCGTTCTTCCCAACGGAAGAGAGAGCATAGATCCCAGCTATCAAACTCACTTTGTCCGCCCAACCACCATGCATCGTTCTGACATCGACCCATCGATCGAAATACACGTTTTAATTGCCAATCGACAAACTAAATAAAACAAAAGTAAAGGATAGATATAAATAACAATAATTTAATAATAGATATAAATACTAATATTTCATAGAATAAGATAAAAATAAAATATATATATATATATATATATATATATATATATATATATATATATATATGTTCAATAAGATTTTTCTTTTTTTACTTACACAAACGTGATGGTGTTGTCTCCTCGGGAAATTCATTTTGACTATATTTGACAAATTTCGCACTTATATACACATCAAAATTATAAAAAAAAAAGTTAAACTACGTTAAAATTTCTCTAAATTGCATATCTTTGCATACCTACAAGTCATTCACCTATATTTTGTAAGACATTTCGAACAGTGTCATTTTCTTTTGCTGAATTGCATTAGCAATATGATATTCACCTTTTGTTAAACACACCAAGATCATTGTAAAATACATTTTACTACTTACTATGATTGTTTATGTACAATCTTTAAGCCCCAAGGTGTACGAAATAAAACGTACCCTTGTGTATTAGTATCTATTCAAATAGAAAAATATGTACATTTATCAATTAAGCTTGTAATAATTATCTGTAAATTGTTCGATAACTGTTTTGTTATTACGATTGCTTATCTTTCTGATATGCAATCTCTTGAGCCCCTAGGTGTTACGTCATAACGTATCCTTATATATTACTTTTTGACTTACAATTGTTAATTAAACAGTCATCGAACAATAAAAGAATGTGTTAACCTAAGCAGTGAAGAAACTTTAAGTTGATATTAAGCAACGCAATTCGTTGACTTCGAAATTATTAAATCATAAAACAAGCAAGATCCACTTATTACTTAATGAAATTAGGTCAAGATAAATATTATAAAAGCCGACTGAAATTGACGACAGTGGGCACTACCCCAGGATCATCGTTGGTACCAAGTCGTAAATCCTGTAATTCAAATTTAAATTCAAAATTCAAATCCAAATAAAATTATTGTATTCAATATTAATTATTTTTTACAAGTGTCTAATAAATATCTTAAAAGTTACTTATATTCGACTCGAGTCTTATTTCAAATCGTGCCTATATCTATTCTTTGTCTGTCTGTATCCAGCCTTCATCTACTTGAACCAATCAAGGTAAGAATATTCAATTTATATATTCTCTATTCAAGTACTCTAAATAAATATTCTCCAACATATTTTAATTGTGAGAACGATTTACTCAATTAAATATTGGTGGAGTTCATTTCACCACTAGATTATACATATATTTATCTTTCATAATTATAATTTAATAATTAATTCAATTATTCCAAATTAATTCAAATTTATATTTAAAATCATAAAAAAATATTCAACATAATCAAATCATATATTTTTATTTAGTCCTGGTAAAAGCCAGGACTTTACATTACTATGGCCAGCTTGCTCTCCAGACTTAAATCCGATGGAAAATTTATGGGCTATTCTTGTACGTAGAGTGTATGCTGAAAATAAGCAGTACAATACAATTGATGAATTAAAAGAGGCAATTTTAGAAGCATGGACTTGGTTAGAGGTCGCGAGAGTGAATGCACGCGTGCGAAAGCAGGTCGTGAAAAAATTAATATTTGTAAAGATTAGAGTGTAGAATAGGATAAAAAGTGATATAAAAAAAGTAAATAATGGGTAAAGAATATATAAAATAGAAAGAAAAGTGAATACAAATAGGTTAAAAAGGTGAAAGTTGTAAAATAGGCAAGCGGTGAAAAAAGCGAGGTTAGGTGTGTTTCATAAGTGAAAGTAGACAAAGGATATGAAAGTATAAACGGTAAAACTGAGACAATGAATGGAAAAAAAGAGAAAAACGATAAAAGCAATAAAGTGAACGAAAAGAAGAAAAATGATAATCTTAGACAATCAACACTAGACAATAAAACAAAAAGAGTTAGTTTTGAGGCCGTGGGAAAAAGCGGGAAAGGGGATTTAGAAGGGAAATTTGAGGATTTTAAAATTAGGATGATAGAAGAAGTAAGGAAAATTAGGCAAGAAAAGATTGATTTAGAAAAACTAAAGTGCGAATTGTTAGGTACAGTTAAAGAATCGGGAGGAAGAATTGATAAAATAGAAGAGAGAATAGAAGGTTGGGAAGAGAGAGAAAGAGATATGCAGTCGCGCAACAGATTGGGCCAGGGGATCAAGCTGGAGTCTAACAAGCGCGGCAAACGGACTAAGCCTAACACAAAGAGAGGTATATAGAATGAGAAGACTAGTAAATGAACAGGATAAAAAAGAGAGACAGAACAACATCGTGATTAAAGGTTTAAATATAGCTGAGGATGTACCGAAAGAAAAAGTCGAGGAGTTTTTTGAAAATCAGTTAGGACTAAAAGTGAATACGGACAGTATTAGAAGTCAATACTAGAAAAAGTGGTAATGTGATTGTAGTAAGGATTAGTGCAGAAGTAAAAGCAGAGATCATGAAAAGGAAAAGTAAACTAGCAGGAACGAGAATTTTTATAGAAAATGATTTATCATTTGATGAAAGAAAAAAACAGGAAGAAATGCACAAGTGGATAAAAGAATAAAAAGATCTAGGATGGAGTGTAAAGGCTGGCACAGGCAGAGTGTTTTTTAAAGGAGTCTGGGTTGGATGGGAAGAAAAAGATAGAATAGAACAAGAAATGGAAATGCAAGTGAATAGGAAAGAAAGTAACAAGAGCGGGGTTGATGGGGAACAGATTAACAACGATGTTACGAAGCAGGATTTAATTTAAACCAGAAGTGGTGTGAAATAGAAAAAGGTAATGGAAAAACAAAGAAAAACAGTGAAGATACAAACAATAAACATAAAAATAATAGTGAGAAAAACAGAAAAGAAAAGGATGGTAAATTTTTATTCTGGAATATAGCAGGGTTGGGAAACAAAGATAGAGAAGTGTGGAATTTTATAGAAAGCATGGACTTTATAAGTATATGTGAAACATGGTTGGAAGAAAAAGACTTTGCAAAAATCGAAAAGTATTTATCTAAAAAATTTATTTGGAAGGTGATACCATCTATAAGAGAAAATAAAAGAGTAAGAGCGAAAGGAGAATGGTTAGTAGGTATGAAAAAAAACTGGGCCGAAGAAATTTATGGTGTAGCAAAAGAAGTTGAAGGACTGTTAAACACAGAGATCAAAACGAAGATGGGAAATTATAGCATTTGGTCGGTATATAATACAGGCAAGGTTGAAAAATTCTACGATATTTGGAGAAAAATAGATTTTTTACAGGAAAAAAATTTAATAATAGGGGGGGATTTCAATATAGGGATAGGATTAGAAGTTAGTATAATAGGTAGTGAGGAGGGGAACGGGAAAGAAAGAAAAAGTGAGGACAGGGTGACTAGTAACGGAGGAAAAATTTAGCAAAATTTATAGGTGAGAGGGGGTGGTCAATCTTAAATGGTAACTTCACTGGGGACGAGGAGGGGGAATATACGTTTATAGCGGGGAAAGGTAGCACGATTATTGACTATGTTATAGTAAACGAACGGGCAAGGGAAAAGATAGGAAAATTCAAAGTTGAAGATAGAATAGAGTCAGATCATACACCTTTAGTAGTGCAGTTAGGTACAGAAGATAAAGTCAGAAACAATAAAGGTGAGGAAAATAAGGTGAAAACGGTATATTCATGGAGCGAAGAGAGTATAGCTATCTTTAAAAATAAAACAGAACATATTGAGATAGAAGAAAAAGCAGAAGACACAGTTGAAGATAGATGGCAAGACGCTAAAAAAGTTATAGAAGAAGCGACAGTGAAGAAAAAAATAAAGATAAGGAGATGGAAATTAGGAGATAGAAAGTGGTGGGATAGAGCATGCTCAAAGAAAAAAAAGGAAGGTGAAAAAAACATATATGGTGTGGAAAAAAAATAAAGAGCCAAAAGAAAGATATCTACAAGAAAGAAGAGAATGGAGAGAACTGTGTCGAGAAAAATAGAGAGAAAAAAGGGAAGAAGAGTTAGAAAAAATCAGGAATATAAAAAAAGAAAATGAGGTATGGAAATACTTGAACATCAAAGGAAAGAAAAAAATTGAAAATAATATCACAAAAGAGGAATGGGAGTAATACTTCAGGAGTTTACTGGAAGGTTCGAAAGAAAAAAGGTTAGGGCAAGGCAGAGAAAAAAGAGAAGAAGAAGAAGAAGAAAAAATAACAGCACACGAAATATTAGCAGCATGGAAAATGCTCAAAAAAAGGAAAGCAGCAGGAATTGATAGTATTCCGAATGAAGTGTGGATGTACGGGGGGAAGAGCTGATAAATAAATTAGTATGTATAATAGGAAAGGTATGGAAAGGTGAAGGAATTCCTGAGCATTGGAAAACTGCATTGATAGTACCGTTATATAAAAAAGGAGACGCAGAAGAAACAAGTGATTACAGGGGTATCTCTTTGTTATCAACAGCATACAAATTGTATACAGAAGTAATAAGGAAAAGGTTGGTAAAAGAGGTTGAAGATAAAAACATACTACCGGAAGGACAGGCAGGGTTTAGAAAAGGAAGATCAACAATTGATAACATTTACGTACTGAATCATATAGTGCAGACGGCAAAAATAAGGAAAGAAAAAGTATTCACAATGTTTGTTGACCTTAAAGCAGCTTTCGATACAGTGGACAGGGAAAGGCTTTGGAAGATAATGGAAGAAGGAATAAGCAAATACTTAATAAAGAGGTTAAAGGAGCTGTATCAGGAGACCAAAGTAAGGGTTAGAGTGGAAGAAGATTAAACAGAGGAGTTTTGGACGACAAAAGGACTTATGCAAGGGTGTCTACTGAGCCTGAGTCTGTTCTGTATTTATATAGCAGGTTTGGAAAAAGAATTTGAAAAAAGGAACATAGGTGGGATAAAAATAAACACATGCAGAATTTGGTCTTTGGCTTATGCCGACGACATAGTATTATTAACACAGAACAGAGAAGCGCTAAACGATATGATAGGTACATTGAAAAGATTTTTATTGAACAGAAAATTGATTCTAAGTGTAGAAAAAACAAAAGTGATGGTCTTCAACAAGAAAAAAATTGCAAAAAAGAGAAGTGGAAATGGGAAGGAAGGGAGATAGAGGAAGTAGGTAATTTTAAATATCTAGGTTTTAATTTTAATACGGAGGGAAACTATAAAGATCACTTGGCGGAGTTAGAAAGAAAGGGAAAGATAGCAGTTAGGAAAACCTGGGGGTTAGGTGAACAAATTTAAAGGAGATTTTAAGAGAAGAAAAGTTTTATTTAGCTACTTAGTGAAAAGTGTAATGTCATATGCTACAGAGATATGGGGATGGGAGGAAAGGAAGGAGCTGGAAAGAATACAAATTGACTACATGAAATGGATTTTAAGGCTGGACTTCTGCATACCTAGGTACATTATTTATAAAGAAACAGACTCAAAAAAACTAATTAGAGATTGGGGAAAAAGAGCAGTCAAGTACGAAGAAAAAATAAGTAAACAGGAGGAAGATAGTCTGACAAAAATGTGTCAATTCGAAAAAGTAAAAGGAGGGGAAAACGATAAATACAGTGAAGAGAGAAAGAAATTTTATAATAGGCTAGGATTGAGTACTGTACAAGTGGATTTATGGAAGGGCAGGGACAAAGAAATATACATAGAAGTTGTGAAAAGGCAAAAGGATATAGAAAATCAAGAAAATTGGAGCAAAATAGAAAAATTAAAGTACAACAATAGGTACAGGGATATAGCGGTAGAAGGTTTACCAAGGTATTTAACAAATTGTAAAAGAGGAAAAGACGCAGAAGTGATTGCTAGGATAAGATGTCAAAATATGGAGGAGAATAATAGGTATTGGCTAGGCGAAGAAAAATTATGTAGAGCGTGCAGGAAAAATTTAGGTACTTGGAAACACATAGTTAGGGAATGTAAGGTGTTAGGGCAAATAACTGATAAATTGAGAGGTGTAGAATACATAAAATTAAAGAATATAACAGAAAAGAAAGGGTATGATGCGATCGTGAAGGACTTGAAATTAGTCGAAAAACAAAAAAACAAAACGGAGCAGGTATGTAGAGTGAAATAAATAAATAAAAAGAAAAAATAGTAGGTAAAATAGTGGTAGAATAGACTGATTAGAAAAAAAGGGGGCGTCAAGCAATAGATGAAGTGGAGAAGCATAATTATTATGTAAGGGCTGCCGTTGCGTGGATGAATGAATGAGTAAGCGGGCGTATATTTTGTAAAATAGAGCGTATTAGAAATGAAGTAAATAAGCAGGAAAAGAAAACATGCAAATTAACAAAATAGGTAAAGAATTGAAAAATTTAAAATGTAGCTAGGCAAATTTATAACAAAATATAAAAAGGGAAGGAAAAATGTAATAAATTTATAGCAGGGGGCGTACAGGTAGTTGAATAAGTTAGGTACAGTTGTAAAATACAAAATGGGTAATGAAAAATATATATAAATATGTAAAAAAAGTGTAAAAATGTGAAACATGTAAAATAGGCTAAATTTAATTGCAGGTAAACCGAAATAAGTAGTGCGTTTGGAAGGATGTGTGGATTAAGGTAAAGTTTTATTTGTAAACCAAGTCCATTTCTGGACCTTAGGGCTGAAATAAATAAAGATTATATATCATAATTTTAGAAGCGTGGAGTGAAATCGAAAAAGAAATTATAAAAAATTTAATTGACAGTATGTCCAATAGAATTTTCCTGGTTATAGATACATAACCGTAGAGGACCAATTGAATATTAACAAAATAAATTTAAATACTAAAATTATTAACATGAATATTATGTCATATCAAGGTATTAATTTTATGTTTAACAAAAATAATTGCGCTGTTTTCCCAAAATGGTTTTATAGTTATGAAACGAATAAAAAATGTAATATTGTATTAATTTTGTAATTATAACAACATAAAAAGTTTTTAGTTTTCTAATGAACATTCAGACAATATTTTTTTTCTTTCAAAACTGATTTTTAAAAATATTCTATAGTTTTTAAAACGATATCGCAATTCTTTTTGACATTCCGATAAAAATTTCATCCAAATCTTAGGTGGTTTTATAGTTGTGGGACGCACTGTATTAACATTGGTAAATACCCTTATTTTATGCATTATATATGAGTTTTAAGTCTCATACTCCAGCGACTTTAAGTGAAAAAGATCATTATGGGAGAAACTAAAAATAGTTAAGACCAGCTTTAATATGCGAGGTATTGAAAGTCGAAATGGTTTAAAAGTTATGTTTAATTGATGACTTAACAAGATTTTGAGCTTAATATTTCTATAAGAAATAACAGCTTATTAGTGTACACACATGTACACACACGTACAAACACGTACAAACATGTACACACACGTACAAACACGTACAAACATATACGAAAATTACACTCGCGTATAAACACGTACAAACACGTACACATACGTACAAACCCGTACAAACACGTACACACACGTAAAAACACGTACAAACACGTACATACACGTACAAACATAAATAAACTTGTACAAACACGTACAAACACGTAACTACGCGTATAAATACGTACGAACAAGTCATTTACGCACGAACTCGTACAAACACCTACACACACGTACAAACATGTGTAAGCACGTGTGTGTACGTCTTTTTACGTGTGTTTACGAGTTCGTTTGTGTTTGTACGTGTGTGTATGCATGTGTACGTGTGTGTGAGTGTTTTCTACGCGTTTTTACGTATGTGTACGTGTCTGTGTGTGTTTCTACGCGATTGTAAGTATCTGTACGTGTGTACGTGTGTGTGCGTGTGTGTGTTTGTACATATTTGTGCGAATTAGTAGTAGTTTGTACGTGTTTGTACGAAAGTGTACAGGTATGTACGCATGTGTACGTGTTTCTACGTATTTGAACGTATGTGTACGTTTTTGTTTGTGTTTTAATGTGTGTGTAGATATGGGTACGTGTTTCTATGTGTTTGTGTACCTGTTTGTTTATGTTTGTACGTGTTTGTACGAGTTCGTACGTGTTTGTACGGGTGTGTACGCGTGTGTACGTGTTTCTACGCGTTTTTACGTATGTGTACGTGTCTGTACATGTTTCTACGCGTTTGGAGGTATGTGTACGTGGGTACGTGTGTGTGAGTGTTTCAACGCGTTTGTACGTATGTGTACGTGTGTACGTGTGTACATATGAGAACGAGTTTCTATGTGTTTGTGTACGTGTTTGTTTGTGTTTGTACGTGTTCGTACGAGTTCGTACGAGATTGTATGTTTTTGTAGAGGTGTGCACGTGTGTGTACGTGTTTCTACGCATTTTTACGTATGTGTACGCATTTTTGCGTATGTGTACGCGTTTTTGCGTATGTGTACGTGTTTGTTTGTCTTTTTATGTGTGTACATATGTGTGCGTGTTTCTATGTGTGTGTGTACGTGTTGGTTTGTGTTTTTATGGGTGTGTCCGTTCGTGTACGTGAGATTAAGTATTTCTATGTGCACGTACGTATGTGGGCATGTTTGTACGTGTGGGTTTATGTTGTTATGTGTGTGTACATATGTGTGTGTATGAGTTCGTGCTTGTGTGTACGTGGGTTTACGTGTTTGTCCGTGAGTATACGCGTGGATACGTGCGTGTATTTAGAATAGTCTGTGATATCACTTCTACATGGTGACTTACTGATACAGTATTATATATGAATTTTAATAATTGACTGTGATATCTTATCTCATTATGTGCAATGCTTTATATAGAATTATTACTTATAATTTCATGTGTTACACGCCTTTTTCTACTCTTTTTACAAAATAAATCAATATCTATCTATATCTATCTACCTACAACAATATAGAAAATTATTTTCTTATTGCTTGATTCAATAATTGATAAATCGTTAATCAATTTCCGAAAGGTTTTTTTTGAGAGATCTAATTTTGTTTTTATCTATTAAGTCTCTAATGATATAGTTTTCACAAATTTACAAAATTTTTTACATTATTTTAAATTAATTTTTAAAATATTTATTGATTTTCTACCAATATAAATTAAAAAGATAATAGTTTTTCCAATTCTAACAAAATATTCATCTTAATTTAAACTCTAAAAATTTTTATATCGATATTTTATGCCGTTTATTTTAAATTACCGTCGATTTGATTTGTTTGATTTCAAGTTTAATTGTGCGCAAATGAATATGATGCTTCGATAAAATTAGACTTTTATGTCCAAAATAAAAATATTGAATTACCATTGAATTAATTTGATTAATTTGAGGTTTATTTTCGTGTTAATAATTATGATGATTCAATAAGTTTGAGTTTTATAACAAAATTCAAAATATTTGATTATCCTTTATTGAATTTGATTAATTAGTGGTTTATTTTTAAGCATTTGAATAAGATGCTTCAATAAATTTTAATTCTTACATCAAATTCGAAATTGAATTACCTTTAATTTAGTTTGTTTGATTTGAGTTTTATTCGTGTGCAATCAAATATGTTTTAATGAATTTTGATTCCCACATTAAAATTAAAAATATTTACTCACTATCAATTTAATTGTTTTATTTTTGGTTTATTGTTGTGCAATCAATTGCGATGCTTCAAAAAATTTTGATATCTGTTTTAAAATTTAAAATATTGAATTACCTTCAAATTAATTATATTAATTTGATATTTATTTGTGAGCATTCAAATACTATTGGATAAATTTTGATTTTTACATTTAATTCAAAATATTGAAATATAATTAATTTAATTTAATTAATTTAAGATATATTTATACATAATTAAATATTTTACTTAATATTTAATATATTAAGTAAAATAATAATATTTAATATTATTAAATATTAATATTTAAGATATTTAATATTAAATATATATAGTTTAATATTTTATATATTTTGTATTTAGTCAATATTTCATATAATTAGTACAGTATTCAACTTAAGTCAATCATCAAAAATAGCGCCTGATATAATAATTGAAGCCAAACTTAGTCAAAGAGAAGAATTAAAACTGTCCGAATTGTAATTTTTAATTACAAAAATTAAACGTTCTAACAACTAAACTAATTATTTGGTTATTCAAAAAGTCATAAAAAAGTTAATTTATGAGTCAGTTTTTGTCTTTTTCTTATTTCTTGAAAGAAGCCTTTAAGGTTTTGTTTTATCCATTACTAATCAATAATAGTTTTATAACGATGATAGATCAAATAGTAAAGTTAAATTAATAATTCGTACAGTTCATTAATTTTTTAAATTTTCGATTTGTAATCGACATTTTATTATCTGCATTTTATTAAAGTCGTGGCACGCTTTTGATCCACAATCAACACAGAATAAATTTATTAGCAAAACACTATTTACTGTTTTTAAAACTGTTACTCTATCAATACTACCACTTGAATAAAAGTAATAAACACCTTTAAAAATGGCTGACTATCAACCCAACGAAATTGTGGATATGATCATGATTTTAGGGGAAAGTCATCATAATTACCGAGCAGCGGCAAGACTTTTCGCTGCACGTTTTCCTGACCGACGACACCCAGATCATAGAGCAATAAGTCGTTTGACTCAAAGAGCTCGTGAAGGTCATATGGCTCGCCAACACAGGCAACACGCATATGATGAGAATGATTCCAATGTTGTTACAGTTCTTGCGGTCATTTATCTTGATCCTCATACCAGTTCTCGCCGAATTGAAAAAGAAATCGGCATATCAAAATCAACTTTTTTGAGAATTCTCAAATTCCTTAAGTATCATGATTACCACATTAAGTTGGTTCAACAAGATAATCATTTCCAACAGCAAACTGAGTTTTGCCAATGAGCTTTACGTATGATAGAGAATGATCCAGATTTTTTTAGATATGTCCTTTTTTCCGATGAGGCTAAATTTCAGAGTGCCGGAGAACTCAATAGGCATAACTGTCATTATTGGTCAGATATCAATCCTCATTAGTACAGAACGGTCAATCATCAAAGGCGTTGGAGCATTATGGTATGGTGTGGGATCGTAAATGGTTATTTGATCGGCCCTTATTTTTTCGAGGAAAATGTTGATAGGAACTCCTATTTACGTTTGATAAGAGATCAGTTTCATGAAATGATGGAAGATGTTGATCTAGAAACGCGTCAAAGAATGTGGTTCCAGCACGATGGTGCATAAGCACATTTCGCTGTAATCGTACGAAATTTTTTAGATCAACATTATAATGGTAGATGGATTGGACGAGGAGATCCAGTTAACTGGCCTGCTTGCTCACCCGACCTCACATCTCCAGACTTTTATTTATGGGGGTTTTTAAAAAATGTTGTTTTTCGAGAACGGCTCACAACTAGAGCAGACATGTAAGATCGCATTCGTCGAGCATGCGCAGCTATACCAAGAGAGACAATGCTCAACACCGTTCGCCATTTCCAAAGGCGTTTGAATTCATGCCTTGAAGCTAATGGACGCCAATTTGAACATTTGCTTCGACGTCAATTAGAATGATATTTTGAATAGTGAGAGGCAAGGAGACTCACGTTTATCAAGCACCCCAATCGTGAGAGGCAAAGGGACTCACGTTAATCAAGCACCCCAATCGTGAGAGGCAAGGGGACTCACGTTAATCAAGCACCCCAAAGGAAACAATACTTACTACGTCCACGTTGTTGCTTCCGGGTAGCGCTAAAAGTAAGATTAAAAACAAAAGTACAATATTTTATTTAATTAAACTGCTTTCAAATGACTTTCATATTTGTTATTTAGGTCAAAATGATCAGTCATTGGCCCCTAATCATATTTAACAATAAAATATTCGAAAAAAAAAAACAATTTGCGGACAAATTTTCAACATTAGACCTTGAATTGACCTTGTCAAGGTCGCAACAGCCAATTCCAAGTATCAATTCAAGTATTGATTTTTTCGGCTGGATACGATTTCAGGGTTGACAAAGCGGTTCTCATTTTAAAAAACTCTGACCTTTAAATGACCTTGAAAATTGACTACCCAATGTCAAAGTTACGTGATCACCTTGGTCGCGAGTCATTTGTATCATTAGCAAGCCAACAAAAATTCGAAAAAACAGGTTTTGAACAAATTTTCAATGTTTAACCTTCATTTGACCGTTTCAAGGTCGTTTTAAAAATTTATAAACTATCTTTCAGACGTGAAATTTCCCGCTTTTTTTGAATCCAACGTTAAAAATAGGTGTTCCCATTTAAAAAAAAGCTCTCTGACCTTCAAATAACCATGAAAATGAAGTTCAAGGTCAAAACTAACTTTAAAAAAAGATGGCCCCCTTTGTCCCCTTCAACTTTTGTCTGAATAGTTTTTTTGTAGCCAGCTTAGATTCCGAGAAATTTGGGTCCAGCGATTAAAATGGTCCACCCTGTATATTCAATTTGATAACTAAAACACAAAAAATTTTCAAAAGCCTAGGTCAAAGAGTCAAAAGTTAGGATAAAAAAAGTTATGAAATAATAATCTTATATTATATTAAGGTCAGACACAAGTAAAACTGTTTTTTAACAAAAAAAATAACGTTTTTCATTTTCAATTTTTTACTCATTCACCTAATACGTAATCCATGCATAATGTTTTTCAAAATTATCTAAAGAATCTATAAAAAAAAATTCTTTATTACCACTAAACCGAGCAGTAATTTAAATTGAACTACTTCCACTGTTTTTAATATTTCGAGCTGAGAATTGGTTTATAGATCCTTTAGATGATTTTGAACAATATTACACATGGATTACGTTGTAGGTACTATAAATCAAATATTGAAAATAAAAAACGTCATTTTTTGTTAAAAAACACAGTTTTACCTGTGTCTCCCCTTAACATGATTTTTTCTCCAGTGCTCTAGTTCCTCATTTTTCGATTTTTTCTTTTAATCTTTTTGGATAGTGTCAACATTAGTCCATTGCATCTAGTGGATATAAGTGCATCTCGGTGCATATAGGTGCATTTTTGAGTCTTATTTGGGCTTTATTATCTGTATCTCTCTCTATCTTATTTTCACTATATTTTTTTGCTTCATTATCTTTTTCTCTTTCTTGATCCTTCATCCATGTCTCTCTTTTTCAGCCCCTCCATCTGCCCTCCCTCTCTCTTTTTTACTTTCCCCTGTGTTTTCTCAAACCTAGACTTTAATTAAAATATCATTCAATTCGTCACTTGACTGACTTCTAGATAAAAGAGAAAATCTCTTTGTTAACATCTTATATTATATTAACATGGTTCTCTCTCCAGTTCGCCAGCTCTCCCATTATCCGGTTCTTTACTTCTCGAGTTTTTCTACCGATCTTCTTGGCTGATCGCTACATTGGTCCATTGCATATGGTACGTATAAGAGCATTATCTCCATCTCTCTCTTTATCTAATTTCCACTATATTCTGCTTTATTATCTTTTTCTCTCCCTCTATCTCGCCGCCATTTCTCCTTTTCTTAGCTCTTACATCTTTTTTTCTTGCCTCTTTTTTTCTTCCTTCTGTGTGCTATAATTTAAGTTCTTCCCTCATTTTCTCTTTCTCCTATGTTTTCTCAAGTCTGGACTTTATTAATATCATCATTCAAGTCGTCACTTGAATAACTTCTAGACACAAGTAAAAATTTTTTCGTCAACATCTTATATTATATTAACTTGATTCTCTTTCCAGTTCTTCAGTTCTTCAGTTCTCGGTTTCTCTGCTTCTCGAATCATTTACTAATCTTTTTGATTAGTGATTATATTCGTCCATTGCATTTAGTGCATATAAGTACATTTTTGGATCTTATTTGAGCCTCATCATCTGTATCTCTCTATCTAGTTTTCACTATATTTCGCTTTGTTATTTTTTTCTCTCCCTTTATCTTTTGATTATGATATAATTCAATCGTGACTGGACTAGCTTCTAGACGAAAGGTAATATTTCTTTGTTAACATCTTATATCGATGGTGCTTACGAAAACTATTATCTTTAGACATTCGACTAAAACTATAATTTCTACTATATATTACGAAAACTATTATTTTAATTTTTATGTAAAAGAAGACTATCACTCCTCAACGATTTTGAACGAAAAGAATCATACTTCGATGTATGTTGACAAAAACTATTATTTTAATTTTTATGTAAACGAAGACTATCACTTGTAATAAAGAGTGCACAAAAAAGTTATTTTTCATATTTTTGCAGATATAAGCATTATGCATGGTGAATGCAAGTTAGGAAGGTTTTCGAATATATAAAGATGAATTCATAAGACACTTCCTTCTTTGAGCTCAAAAAAGGCACGTTGATCATATTATGATATTTTTTTAACGTTTCATCTGTAGATACAAAGAATTGAAATTATAATCGAAAATAAAAAGTATTTTTATTTACCGTTAATAGTTCAGAAATGATAGTCTTTGCTGCCACAAAAAAAAAGATACTTTTTGATGCCCTTTATGAAAAGTAAATTTTCTGCACACTTTATTAGAAGTGATAGTCTTCGTTTGCATAAAAATTAAAATAATAGATTTTGTCAACATACATCGAAGTATAATTTTTTTCGTTTAAAATTGTTAAGGAGTGATAGACTTCGTTTACATAAAAATTAAAATATAAATATATAAATTTTACGCAAGCATTGTCTGCTGCACAGTGTTTTTTCCGGATTTTCGTGGCTGGGATCGATCTCGTGAACCGAAACAGTAAAGGGATGGTCTAGCACCAGGATAAAAAATGTCAAAAACAAAAATCTAGGCGTGGTCTAACACCACAGTAAAAAATGTCAAAAATCAAGGTTAAATGGGATAAAAATCCCGTAGAGAGAAAAAAAAAATATTAGTTTTCGTCAACATACATCGAAGTATAATTCTTTTCGTTTAAAATCGTTGAGTAGTGATAGTCTTCGTTTACATAAAAATTAAAATAATAGTTTTCGTCAACACATCGAAGTATAATTGTTTTCGTCGCCAATCGTTCAGAAGTGATAGTTTTCGTACGGTACGTCGATATTATATTAAAGTGAAACAACTTTTTTTCATTTTTTCGGTTCTCCTTTTTAAATATGTCTCATTTTTTGGTAATAAGAGTAGCAATTTTTTATTGGATCTGTGGGATCCGGGACTTCAACTAGGACCCAGCACAGTATAGATGAGATGGAAGTATAAAGCGTTGAGGTTATAAATGAGTACGCGAGTGATATGGTTTAAGCGTTGTATTAGCTGAGATCAGGGATACAGCCGGTAATCGAATGAGCTCGCACGCTAACACGTTAACTTGTCTCTAGGGGGTGAGGTCATCTGTATAGTACATGATTGGTTACTTATACTACTTCACACATACACATCCCCACAACACTCCCCCTCTTTTTTTTATTTAATTTACATTTGCACTTACTTGTGCCACTATTATTATAATAATTTAATCACACCCTGGTCGATTACATGCATTGTACTCTAGTACTTACGTACTCTCATTCATTCCGTGCATGCCTATATTTACAAAATTAGCTATTAAAAAGATTTTGTCTGACTCCATACATTTTACATTTTGCATTTTACATTGTTAATACAAATTTAGATATTTTTGCTTTACACATAGCTGAATAAAATTATTTTACATTCGCATGGTTTACCATTAAATATTCTTGATACGCACTGCAATGCTTAATTAATATTTATTATTGCACTCCGTGCTTAATTGCACTTATCCTTGCTATGCTTAATCGCACTTACATACATATATAACTCTAAATTCTCACTTGCACTTACACATACTGTACATACTTGCTTAAATATACATCATTTATGTCAATTGCACTATATACATTCTATTGCGCTTATGCATTCATCACTTTGTGCTTAATTACACCTATACACATTTTATTGCACTGATGCATTCATCATTACTGTATATACATTTACATGTCTACATGATTTCATACATTTTAAATACATATAACATGAAATTAATTTTACACTTTTCAATAATTTTTATACAAAATCTATATACATTTATATGCGTTTAATGCACTCAGACTGTTAACAATACACTGCATGTGCGAAAATTTCATTTAATACATTTTTAATTGTTATTTTGTGCAATTAATACGCTCAGATTTTTAAAATAACTTTTTATAATAACTTTACAGTTTTAATTACAATATTTATGCGTTGAATACGCTTATACAATTATACATTATTTACACACTGTGCAAACATATGTTACTTGTGCTTAATACGCTGAATACCAATTTAAATCTTATAATTTGTTGTTGCCAACTATAAAAAATTATTTATATAACATATATTTGCACTCACACATTTCTGACGTTAGTCTCACTCATACTTGCACTTTCATATGCATAGACACTATCATTACACAGAGCTTATAGTCTTACTCCATCTGTGTTATGCTTCTTCGGTCTGACGCGGCCACTCGTAGATGATGTAGAGCAAATCCTCTTCTTGTAGGACCATTGCTCCTTTGCTCCTTAAGAACCTGCGGAGATCCATGGTCATCCTCACCTCACACCTCCTAGCGATAAAGGTAAACTGTTCTGGGTAATTCAGAATCAGTCTTTGAATAATGCCGATGTCGAATCGTCTGTTATTCCTATTGTTTTTACCCAGAGAGTTGTGAATGGTGAGTTCCTCTATCTTGTGTTCTCTTAAGGAAGAGAGAGACTCCTGGATCCCCACATGGTACTGCATCTTGAGTGAGTGCAGGCTGATGTTGTTTCCAAAATCAAGTAGTTCCTCGAAGGTGAGGCCCAACAGGTCAAGTGCTCCCAGCACAAAGCATCTCCAAAAGATCTCGGGCAAACTCTGGACTACGTATTTATTGCCTTCCAAACTGAGATCCTCACCTGGTTCCTGCTGTGGAAAAAACGGTCGAGCAATCTCCATATGTGTACCTCCTTATCGATGTTGTTGCAATCTTGCATATACAGTTGCCTAAGGGTGTCATTTCCTTCTAAAAACTCGAAGAGGTTTTCGACAATAAGCGCCCTGCACTCCACCAATCGCAGAACGGTTAGGTCCTTGAGCGCAGCTCCACTGAGCATTTTTAATCTTACTAAGTTGTTGCCGTGAATGCTTAAGCCGTTCACACCTCGAAAGTTTGCTTCGAGCAATCCAGTGGCCGCTCCCGGAATCACGTCACTCATGGTGAAAGTCTGGCTGAGTCTCTGCAGTAGTTGCTGCGGCACCTTCACCCCACGGAGATTCAGGTGATTCAGGTGTGGTGTGGTGCCATTCGCTCTCCTTCGCTTGTCAATGATTCTGCTCAAATATTCGACGGAGTTGACATCTACTGACTCTCTCATAATTATGCTGGAGAAGTAGAACTCTCCAGCATCTTGCCAGGCGTATCTACATCCTCCAGTGCCGCTGTACCTCTCGTTGCTAGAGTCGAAATCTAATGTGCTCAGACGATAGCCGATCCTCCTGTGTCCCTCTAGGGCATCAATTAGACTATATTTGTCTGCGTTACTAAGATCATTTAAAACGCCTTCCAACACGGCTGGAAAACGGAAAGCCGTAATAGGCGAACCAAACGACTCTTTCGAGACGTCGACTTTTACCTCAGTCTTATTGTCACACACAATCTCTTGGTGTGGTCTTACCCTTATATATTTAATTCTCGTCTTGCTACCCTTTACGTTCCTAGTTACATAAGAAACTTTAACATCGCGTTGCCCTGGAACCTGGCACACGAGGCCAATCTCTCGAAGATGAGAATAGCCGATGCTTGGCCACCCTTGTTGCACACGATCTTGATGTTGTAGTAGCTCTGACCTCTCTCCCGCAGTGCTTCATCAAGGGACGTCTTCCTGGAGCTTTTGGGCAAATTATAAACAAAAACTTCTTTAACCAGCTGGTCATTGATGAAAAGAGTGGGTACTCGGTACTCCACCTGCTCGTGAGCCACCATCATGTTGCGCTGGGCTCTCTTTTCAGGGCATTCTCACGTTTCGTGTAATAGTCTTTGAATTGCTCTATGAATTCCTCGAAAGCGATCTCTGCCAGCCTCAGTTCATGCTTGTATGCTGTGTCTCTTGTGTGCATGATAGCGGCGGATCTCTCTCTGCGAGAAAGGTCCACCTTGCTCCTTGCGACTTCTTGTATTGTTGCAGATACACTGAGAAAGGAAGCCCACTAAAGTTTATCAGAAATAAGGTCACAGAGGTGTTCCTATAAAAGAGGAACTCAGTCCAATAGAAACGCACCAAAGCTACCTAAATAAAAAAAAATAAAAAATGAACATTAAGAGCAGGTCGAATATATCTGTTCCTCTCAATTCTTTTCTAATCTAAGATTGAGTTTCTCGTAATAACAAATAACTTTAGCAAAAAATAAATAGATAACCCGATCTCCTATTACAAAAAGCAATATTTCCTTTGATGAGAAAGAATTAATTTTATTGTTTCGTTTTCAAAAAAACCTTAAAAAACTTAAAACATAGAGGTTAAGGTAAAGAATTTGGTTTTTCAAGGTTTTCTTGAAAACGAATAGATCAAATCAATTATTTCTCATCAAAGAAAATATTGCTTTTTGTAATACGAGACGGGACCATCTCTATTTATTTTTTGCTAAAGTTATTAGTTTTTGCAAAAAAAATAATTCTTTGATTAGAAAAGGACGGAGATACGTGACCTACTCTTAACACACGTAATAAATAACATATATACATAAAAAAATTGAAAAGAGAAAAAGAAAAAATAATAAATCAATGTAATATAATTAGTGTTACATCCTTACTCATATTTCAATCATTCTTTACTTTCCTACGATACTTAAAACTACTTACAAAGGCGGGTGGAGCATGATTCCCTACATCAGCACTAACATCGAACCTAACTACTTTTTTAGCCGCAGCCTCTTTATAGTCCTTTTTAAGGATGCTGTTGGTTCTTTTTCTTCTTCTTAGAATGCTAGGCATAAATCCATCCTTCTTTGATCTTTAAGGAACCGTACTTGGGATTTCAATGCTCCTGCCTTTGTCACTCTGTGCAATATTGGTAGTGTCTGGCTGACTGGCCATTGTCGGTTATCTAAGTGACGATTTTGCTGGTCTACTTCGGCCAGGGTTGCCTTATCTACTGGATCGATTCCGTCCAAAACTTCATCTGACCGCTCTTCAACTGCGCGTCGCACATCTCCGCTATGGTGGACCTTCACCTTGACCAACGCTTGTTCTTCTTGTGCTGAGTTTTGCGAGGCGTTATTGTTGTATGATGACGGTGTAAGCGGATGCCCTTTATTTGGTGCATTCTCCTGCACTGGCTGCTCGACCGGAGTCAACTGTTCCTCGCTTCTTAAAAAGAAAGCTGGTTTTAATCTACCAGTCGATACAACCACGTTTCTACCATTTTTCTCTATGGTGTAATTCCTACCACCGTCTTGCCTCGATATGACTTTGTGAGGTCCTATTTATGGATGCGTGAGGGATGGTTCAACCGCTTTTACCCTTTCGAAAACGTGCGTGCAGCGACTCAGTTCCTTAAACACAAACAGCTTGATTGCACAATGGTATGATTCCACCAGAAATTCGCCAGAATCATACGTATTGATCTCACGGAATTCGCAAAGATAGTGTGGTACTATTAATGTTGTACCGTATGGAAATTCGACTGGGCTTACCCGCGTATCTTATCTTAGGCGAGTACGCAGACCAAGCATTACGGTAGGCAAAACTCTAGTCCATTTTGCAGTGTCCGTATGGCACATAATTGCAACCTTAAGATCTCGCTGCTATCTCTCGTCGATACCTTTGGAGGTTGGGTGGTATGGTGTTGTCCTAACTTCCTTACACCCAATATAATTTAATAGTTGTATAAACAACTGCGCCTCGAATTGCCTTCCTTGATCACTAGTTATGATCATGCCAAACCTTGTCACCCAATTATCATAAAAAGCGCCTGCAACTGTGGGAGCGGATACATCTTGCAGCGGAACTGCTTCTGGCCACCTTGAAAATTTGTCTATTATTAATAGAATATATCTGTATCCTTCACATGATGGTAGTGGGACCACGAGATCTACATGAACATGAGTGAAACGAGCGTCTGCCTTGGTGAACTTAGAAGGCAAAAATTCATTCTCACAAGAGATTTTTGATTTTTGGCAATCAATGCACGACCTGCACTATGCTGCTATTTCTTGGTTCATCTTGGACCGTACATATTGTTGTCTAATCAGCTTAGCTGTTACCTTGCGTGACGGATGTGAGTTTTGATTGTGAAACAGGTTGATAACATCCTGCCTTAGTTCCTTGGGAACATGCGGGCGGAAAACCTGGTCCACCAACTCGACATACAAATAGGATTTCCTGGCTCCCTATTGCAGCCTAATTAGTTTCAGAAGATGACTCGGGTTTTCTAAGACGGCTTTTCATTCCTTATCCTCGAGCTGTTTCCTTGCCAACTTCTCTAAGGAGAAAAGTGTGGGAAATCTTACGTCCTCTATCCTTGATAAGGAGTCTGCTACTGCATTATCTTGGCCAAGTGAATAGCATATTTGCGTATTAAATTCTGCTATGTATGACAACCTTTTACTGTGCATTTAAGGACAATCTTCTGCATTCTGCGCGAGTGCATATATGAACGGCTTGTAGTCAGTATAGATCTTAAACTCTCGACCCTCGAGATAATACTTAAAGTGTTTGAGCGCTTCATATATAGCTGATAATTCTTTATCTAAAATACAATAGTTTCTTTGCGCAGGCGTGAATTTTTTGAAAAAAATGCTAATGGTTGCCATGAGTCACTTACTAACTGCTCTAGGGACGCACCTATCACGAAATTCGAAGTATCCGTCACGACTCTTACTTCTGCATTTTCTGCTGGGAACGCTAAGTAAGCTACTTCTGCTAATTCTTTTTTAGCTTCTTCAAATGCGTCCTCAGCTTTCTTTGTCCATACTACAGGGCGTTTATCTTTTTTTCATAGCACTAATTAAAGCATTTAAATGGCGCTGCGTTTCGGCTGCACGCGGTAAACATTTCCTATAAAAATTGATCATGCCTAAATACCTACGCATGTCATCTTTAGTCTCTGGCTTCGGAAATTCTGTTATAGCTTTAACTTAACTTAAATCAGGGCGGAACCCATCTCTGCTTACCTGGTGTCCAAGGAATATTAACTTGGAAACACCAAGCTTGCACTTGTCTGCATTCAGACATAAATGAAATTTGGCAAGCCTCTCAATTATCGTCTTTGGATGTACCTCGTGCTCCTCTGGTGATAAATATGCAACGAATATATCATCAACGAACGCAAATGCAAAGTCTAAATTTCTCAGGGCAAGGTCGACATACCTCTGGAAGGTTTGAGCGGCATTTCTAAACCCGAACGTCATCACAAGATATTTAAAAAGGCCGAAAGGCGTAATGATTGCAGTTTTAGGCACGTCTTCCGGAAAGATTGGTATTTGCAAAAACGCTTGCTCGAGGTCCAGCGCGGAGAATATACTTTTGTTATGCAAATTACTTGTAAAATTATATAAATGCGGCAAGGGATACTTGTTAGAAACCGTAACGTTATTTAATTTACGATAATCGCCACAAATTCGCCAGCTACCATCCTTCTTGGGTACCATATGGATAGGTGTAGCCCACGGACTTTTCGAAGGTCTACAAATTTCCTCCTCAACCCATTTCTCAAAAACCTTCTTGGCGGCCTTTAGCTTCTCTGGTGGAAGTCTTCGTGGCCTTTGTGTAATGGGAGACCGGTAGTCTTAATATAGTGGTATACGCCTCTGTGTTCTGCCGGTAAGGGATCTTCTATACCAACTATTGAAGGATACTGGCTTAATAATTTAGCGTATTTATTGTCAGGGTCTACGATCGATCCTTGAACTAAAGTGGCAGTTTTGTTGAACCCTTTCACGGACTTTTGCGTTTCACCATCCACCAATTTTCTTCTCGTAAGATCTGATAGTAAATATTAATGTTTGAGCATATCACCGGCTAAAATCGTATATGGCACGTTTATCACGATAAATGTCCAACCAAATCGTCTATTTTTAAACCCTAGGTCTAATTTCATATGGATTGTATCATATGTGCTTATTCGCGTATTGTTAGTGGCATACTTCAATTACTTAATATTTTAATAATTTAGCCTCTTATTTAGACAAGTAAATCCTGGCAGCTTGCACCTATAAAAGAGGCAAAAATAGTATTCAGCAATAGTGTTCAATTTTAGTACAAATCTTTACATTAATACAAAACTAAATAGATTTTAAAGCTTATATTTCGACGATGAAAATGCAATGTCGAACGTCTCAATTCGACCTTTTAAACCGGAGTTATAAGATTTTATATTAAAAATTAGGCTTTTTTTTATGTATGAATATCTCTGAATTTGAGAGGAATAGAAAAATTTATCAGGGAAAAAAATGCTCCTTCTTGGTCAAATAATGATAATATATGATAAAAAATTCATTTCGGAAAAAAATTTTTTTTTGCCTTTTTTACCCACGTTGTTCAATATTTTAAAGATATCAAAATCTCATTACATTCCAACAAAAGTACTTTTGTTGGAATGGACTTTTCACATAAGTCCATTTTAGACGAAGGGGGGCAAAAGTAGCTCGGCGTCAGTGTATATACATGTATACTCTCTAAATATAATCCAGTGGAATTCCAATAAAGTCCAGTGAAATTTTCACTGAATCGGTTAATGACAATCGCTTCACCAGAGTTAAGTGAGATTTCGCTGAATGAAATAGTGAAATATTCACTATTTGGATTTCAGTGAAAATATTGCTGTAATTTCTGTTAAATAATTACAGAATAAAAGAATGATAGACAAAGAAAAAATTAGTTTCTTCTTTTTAAGTAAAATATAATATTTTAATAATATTGTTGAGAGTGATGCTTTTATATTCTGTATTTCCCGCGAACGTGTAATGTAATGAAAATGTAGTTACTGACACATGATAATGAATGTATATTAAGCGCTACTGCGTTAACGCGTATGCTCGCAACTTATATAGCGTGTGCACGTGAAGGATCACGTTGCTCCAACTCACTGTACAATAAAGCTATTTCATCCAAGTTTTTCTTATAGAATATTTACCCATCAACTTATTTCCGCTTAAAAATCCAATAAATATTTATTTAAAGTATTAATTTTTACAATAATTTAAGATTCATTAACATAGTACAAATTATTTCAGTATTCAATTAATATCAGCAATTTAAATGTTTTGAAAATTATTAGTATTAATTCAATACTAACAAAAAAATTTCAAACGATTTTTTCTTAAACTTATGTATGGATCTCAAATTATTATAATAATTAATACTTTAAATAAACATTATTTAAATATTGTATTATACTTAAAAAAAACTAATTTTTCTAATATAAATACATATTATTATTGATATATTACACTCACCTTTTCACTTAAAAAGTTCAAATAAGTTTTCCTTAATTTTCCTCTTTTTGCACGCGATGGCGTCTTAACTCTCTCTGCTGTTACACGTGCTATTTGTCGCTCCGTATTTGAGGTGTTTTTAATAGTGAAGGAAAGCTGTTTGCAATTAAATTGTTGTAAATCAAGATAGAGTGATTTCTGAGCATCATTGTTGGCTTTTTCCTAATTGTCTCAAAGGAGCAGAATTACAGTGCAAAATTTTTAAGGAATCTCGCTGAAGCTAAAGAAGAGGTTAGCCATGTTTGTTGCCGCGTATTATAATCTATTTCGATTGGACAGGGTTGGTAAGGAGGGGGGTGGTGTTGCGGCATACATTCGTGTTAACTACAAGGTTACAGTCCTGCATCATTCTGATCCTATTTTTAACAATGAGCCTGAGTACTTGATGCTTGGTATTGAGATGTTCAATGAAAGGCTTCTTTTTGCCGTCGTCTATGTCCGTCCCAAGGCTACTTACCCTGCAGATTTCTTTAATGTTTTGTCTAGCCTCAGCAGCAAATACAGAAATATTCTTATCATAGGTGATTTCAATGCAAATTTGCTCGTCACTAATCATGCCTCAACATTTTTCAGAGGTAGCGTCGAGTCGCTTTCTCTTCATATCGTTCCTTCGGAGCCGACACATCATGTCATTTCTGAGAGTTATATTTCACATACGTGGCTAGTCTTATTCATTGTTAGTAATACTGATTCGTTGCTGTCCGACTTAAAATCTGAGGCGCCATTTATAGCGGGTCAGCGGGAGCTTAAGGTATCCAAACTTCTCAGCTCTCCGAAGAAGTTTTATGCTCGCAGGCTGGGTTCTGTGAATACTGAATCTCTTAACACTTTTCTTACAAATTCCCTTGAGGCTAGCTCACATGAAACCAATTGTTTTGTTCTGAGTAATTTAAGTAATGCTGTGTTGTCTTCTTCTTCTCTTGCTGTTTCTAGCTCTACCAGTTTAAGTTCTAATCTTGATGTACAGGTTAATGTTTTGCCTAAATCTATTATTGATGCCTTTGACAAGTATGCTCCTCTTAAGCTGAATGTTATACAACCTCGTAGCAAGCCATGGGTTTCCGAGCTTATCGTTGGGCTACGAGAACTGACGAGGACATTCGGAGATATAGGTCTCTGAGAAGTAAAATTTCTAACAGTCTAGACACTGCAAAAATCAACTACATTTTGTCTCAGTTGAATGCCGCCACTGATGCCAAAGGAAAGTGGTCCTCACTTCATAAGCTTGGTTTGGCTAAGAGGTCGCTGCCTTCCCCTTTGCAGTACCTTTCTTCAGAGACTTTGCTAAAGCACTACTCTTCTGTTGCAAGTGGCTGCCCTTCGTTGACTGAGAGAGATATCGATGAGATATTGAGCATACCTCTGTCAAGCAATCGGCCAATTTTTTATTTTCACATGGTTGATGCCAACAAAAGTAATGGCTTTATAGTTTCTGCTTCTTCTAAGCCTTTAGGGTGTGATGGTATTTCTATGGATATGCTTAAGATTGCTACGCCCTCTATTCTTGAACCATTGACGGAGCTTGTGAATGGCTCCCTCGCCTTTTTTTGTTTTCCAACAAATTGGATATAAGCTTTCATATTACCACGGTTTCTTGAGACAAATAATCTATTAGCACCAGTCTGACTTCAGACAGGGACACAACACCCAGACAGCTCTTCTCAATATTCTGGAATATGTAAGGCTGGCTATTGATAGGAGAAGGGTCACTGCTCTTCTTCTCTTTGACTTCTCCAAGGCTTTTGATATGGTGCCTCACATACTGCTTCTCCTTAAACTGCGTGGTTTCAACTGTTCTGACGGTGTAATAAAGTGGTTCGCCTCTTATCTTCGAGGTAGATCGCAGTCTATAGAGGACCTGGATCGTGATGCTACGCAATTCTGGATGAATATTAATTCTGATGTTCCACAGGGTAGTGTCTTGGGCCCATTGTTATTTTCTATATTTATTAATGATCTGCCTGAAGTTTTGAAGTATTCGAAATACATGTTGTACGCGGATGGTCTACAAATTTATCGTTCGTTTTTTGCTTGTAACATAGACGAGGAAATTTCCGTTATCAATTGTGATGTTGAGGCCATTGTCGAGTGGACATCAGTCAATGGTCTCAAACTTGATGCCCTTAAAACTCAAGTTATCATTCTCGGTAGTGAGCAGTTCATTTCTAGGCTTAATGCATCTCAAGTGTCACCCATCGTAGTGAGGGAACAGCCTATTCCTTTCTCTGAAGAAGTTAAAAGCCTGGGCTTATGGTTGAAGCACACTCTCAACTGGGAGAAGCAAGTAAATGCTATTGTTGGTAGAGTACATGGAGTGCTTCATTCGCTAAGGTTTTATAGGCGCTCGCTTTCGAAGAAGCTCAGGAAGAGCCTTGTAGAGTCGCTGATTTTTCCCTATTTCGACTATGCTTGTGTAGTCTATAACGATCTTTTCAACTATCAAAACTTAAAACTTCATAGGGTACTCAATGCCTGTGTGAGGTTCGTTTATGGTAACATAGCTTTTCGTGAACGTGTGACTCCCTATAGGCTTAATCTCGGTTGGCTCTCGGTCCTATCAAGGAGAAAGTATTTCACAATTTCGTTGGCATATTCTGTCATTTCTGGTTGCACCGACTTTCTTGGCAAATCGGTTCGTCAGAGTTGACACTGGCTCTGACATACGTTCTTCTATACGTAGTCCGCCTAAAGTTCTTTTCTGTCCACTATTCGTACGAGTGCCTTGCAGAACTCATTTACACATCTCGCTTCAAATTTCATTAATGGGCTAGGTTCTGCAACTATAACTCCAATATCCTTTGAGGTGGGTTCTATTAGGGCGGTTGAAAAGCACGCATTCGACTGGTTAATCGATGGAGAGCGCGGGGATTGGCATAGGAAAACAGATGCTTTAGACTGAGCCCTCGTTGCTGTGGGATTACCAGCTGGCGTACGCAATTTGACTTAATTTTACTAAAATCAATTTTTTGTTTAATCTTAAATTTTACATAAGCTTTTCTTCATTATTTTTTATTATTTTTCAATTTAGAAATTTTTGTTGTTTATTTTTTTAATTACATTAGTTTATTTTTTATGTCAATTCTTTGTATTGTACTTGTTGAATCATACGGGGTACTACCCCATGGTTAATAAAAATTTTGTCAAATCATATCAAATCTCTCTCTTCCTTCATGTATATATTATAATTTATTATATTATATTGAACTTACCTTTCTACTTGAAAAGTTGAAATGATTTTTCTTAATAATAATTAATAAATTAGAATAAACTTCATTGTATTACACTTACCTTTCCAGTTAAAAAGTTCAAAAGATTTTTTTCAAATTATTCTCATTCCACACGCCACTATACATTTTCACTGGCTCTCTCTCTCTCTCTATGTATATATTATAATTTATTATATTTTATTGAACTTACCTTTTTACTTGAAAAGATTGAATGATTTTTCTTAATAATAATAATTCATAAATTAGAATTAATTCTATTATATTAGACTTACCTCTTTTATTTAAAATCTTTAAAGGATTCTACTCAAAATCAGAGCTAGATACTCTTAGCATTAAGATTGTGGCGGGAATGAACTTGAGAGCGTAAGTCTCAAGTTCATCCCGCTATTTTAACCCTCACCTTTTTAATCAGTCAAATTTTCACTGAATTATCAGTGGAATAAACGAGTGACTGTAACTTCAATTGAATTTTCAGTGATATTTCAGTGCAAAAAAGGGGCACTAGAAGTTCTGTTAATTTTTTACTGATTTTTTAGTGAAATAATTTCCGCTGAATCAAATAGTGAAATTTCGACTGGATTATATTTAGAGAGTACGTACATAACTTAAACGAGAAAAGAGAAAGAAATCCACGAACTGACTATCAAGGCGATTAACACTTGATCTTCGTCTATTGATATGTTTTGCAAATATATGCTCGTTACCATGCTCCGCCCGCGCACGCAATACAATCGTTAACATACGACGTGCGCGCAGTACTTTAATCGCACTTTCTTTTTTCGGAGCTATGTACAATCTTCCTTATGATACCTGTACGCGACTTAACTGCGCGTTACAGTGTATCTTACAATTTATGTACACTTAATTTTTCCGTGCACTGTACGTGACTCAATATGCGCCTAAAAGTACACAGAATCCTTAGACTATTTGCAGCTTATGCAGAAGAGAAGATTAACGCTTTTCTCTGCGCTGCCAAATAGTTCTTTAAAACGAAAATAAGTCTCAAATTATTACCTTTTCTACTCCTGAATAGAGCGACATGCTGCTTCGCTTCCCCTTCTTAACCTGCAGGTCGGCGGTAATGGCTCTCGATGAGACAAGATTCCTCACGACGTGGCTTAAAGTACTTGTAGAGAACGTGTCCTTGAAGAACTCGGTGTCACCAAATGTGGGGTCCGGGACTCCACCCAGAATTTAGCACAATATAGATAAGATGGAAGTATAAGGTGTTGAGGTTATAAATGAGTACACGAGTGATATGGTTTAAGCGTTGTATTAGCTGAGACCAGGGATACAGTCGGGAATCGAGTGAGAGAGTAAACGCTCGCACGCTGACACGTTAACTCGTCTCTAGGAGGTAGGGTCGTCTGTATAGTACATGATTAGTTACTTATACTACTACACATATACACATCCCCATAGGTCCTATATAGTTAGTGCTTATAACGCAAAAACTTCTTTTTGGGCCCTACATTTTTATCCAATGCCCATTTTTTGTACCCTCCTCTTTTTATTTTTATATTTTCTTGGGCTCTATATTTTTCTGAGTCTTATTGTTTTATTTATTTATTTATTTATTCCAGAGTTACATATAACAATTACAGGCTATTACACAGTAGTTTTATTACATAACAAAACACTCGAACGCCGCAACCCTGCAGAGAAAAAACATATTTCCTGTTCGCAGGTCTGGATTAATAAGGTGTCAGTTAGTTAAACTGTATCCAATACAGCTATAACCACTAACCACACTAACTCACTTTCATATATACCGGTAGCATATCTCCATGCCAGACTTCCTAACACGGCTCCGTACCATCAGGCCCACTCACACTAACACAAACTATCACTCTGGCTTGAATTAGCTTTGCTACTATCCAAAACCAGTACATTGAATAATATATTAAATATAATTATGAATTTATGTATTAACCATTTTAACAATGATAAATCATCTTAATTATTATATTATAACATTGTATTATTCTGTATATTAAAAAAAGAAATAATACAAAATAACACTTATTCTGTTTCACAACATTCTATTATTAGTAGTAATAAGTGTTATAGTACAAATTATATTTATAAACTCTCAAAAAACTCTGATAAAGAAACCCGTACGACATACCAAACAATCCCACTATCAATACCTAACTAGCATTTGTCTTACTGTTACCATTACGTCAGGAGACGCATTTCTATCTCTTGCATGTAGCATTCTTTCCTTACTTCTGAGTTTAGCTGGATATGTCAGACCCGCAGCACAAGTTACTCTATAATGAGGAAACATTTCTTTATGCTGATTTAACGAATAACATTTACATGATGATGTAAATACAATATCATCTATAATCACAATATCCTTATCTGGTGATTGATGTTTCAAAGAATACATAGAGTTTGTAAAAATTTGTTTCCTTCTTATACCTCTATCAAAATAGAATATTGCCCTATTCGAGCCTATATAGTTGATATCTCCGTAGATCATACGATAGTTGTTTGACTTTAGCACAGGCATACCTGGAACTTCCATTACTTTCATCTTCTTCGCATTTTCTTCAGCAATTTTATCTATTTCTGTAAAAACTGTTTCTATAGGTCTATACTTTTTTACGTTTAGATATTTATCTATACTTATGGTATCTTCCATTGCCCTAACAAAATTTATGTTGACAAAGTTCCTGCTTTTTAGTTTGTTCGATGATACGTCTGTTTTTTTTTATTATTCTATTATTTTCTTTATCATCAGTTGTTGTATTTCGGTTGTTTACTGCTTCTAGTAACATGACTCCTATTAGCCCATCTGCAATCGTGACTATATTTATATTGTTTTTGCTATAAATACTTTCCATTTTTATTAAGTTATAGTTAAACATACGACGATGAGACCAATTATTAGCCATTTTACATTTGCTATTAGCGCATATGTATGTTCTTACATTTAGTATTGTCTCATTTTGATAACACAACTTTTTAAGCCACGGTTTTATCAATTGACATTCAATGTTCGTTGTGACATTTTTTTTACTTATTATATATTAACCAATCCTTCAACTTCCTAATATTAGAGATTTTTTTAATATCAAGATCTTTAAGTTCATTTAGTAATTTGTTAAACAAGCTGATTGCTTTAATGTAACTGCACTTTGTGCTTATTGTTTTGTTATACTTGGGTGGAATTATCAACTTATGCCTGGTTTTACTAATAGAGTTGTCATATATGGTTTATAAATTTTCATACTCATATCGCAAAGTTTCGTATGCAAATAACTGTTCTAGACTTAGAGGCATTTTACTTGTATATAAATTCAATAATATAAGTGTATAATTTCAATAATATACAAATATTTTTTGTTTTTTTATTGGTAAATTAAATTTTTTTTTCCTATTCTACCGCCTATTCCACTGTTTTTTCTCTCCATGTGACCGTAGGGGACAAGAAATCTGTGGAATGGAAAAAAGATGCTTGCCGAATAGCGCTGATTGGTTGTGTCTATTGCGCAGTCTCTATTCGGCAGTCTCTATTCTACTTATGTGCCTGCACCCTTAAGTTCTAAGTTATACTCAATATTTAAGTCCCGTCTATGAATTCTAGCCTTATTAAAATATGCATATGCGCTATGAATCACTACTATTTTGCAAATAATACAGCGCTTGCAGTGACCAGTAAGCAAAATACAAATTTGAGTACGAATATTATAATTACACCGATCACTATGGTCCGAATTTATAGTCGATACTTGGCACTCAGCACTCAGTTTACATGTAACAAACATTATTCTATCTTACTCTACTTTCATAAGAAAAACAAGGATAGAATGATGTTTTTTACACGTAAACTGAGTGCTGAGAGCCAAGTGTCGACTATAAATTCGGGCATATCTCACTTTCCAGACCTGAGTAAAAGACTATGATTTTAACGCTGTGAACTTTCTAGTAATTTTTTTCTGTTATTATTTTGATTTTTATAAATCAACTAGTGTTGCCATAATGGCGAATTGTTGTATCGAAAATTTATTGACAAATGAAATCGGTAAATGTCATAGTGAAACATTCACAAAAAATAATTCTATATTAAAATTGCGAGATATAAAAGATGATGATTTACTTCTACTGAGTTATCGTGTACCGGATTTTAAAAAAAATACTGAAGGTGTTATACGTATGCATCATTTTATGAAATATGTACAGTATTATTCAAGTTTATTTAAAAAATGCTGTGATCCTTTTAAAAGGTATGAAAAAAAGTATTAATAAAAACTTAAGAGTAATAAATTTGGAAATGTCAACAAATTTTGAGAAAGCTAGTAGTACAACATTAATTCCTGGTTGTAAAGTTTGTACTTACTGTTTTAATAAATTATTAGAAAATATTGTGCTTGAAGCTTCAACTGCGATCAGTCAAGCTTATGACATTAAATTGCCTAATTTTTCAAATTTAACACAAATTCGTCAAGATTCATTAACATTGAAAAATGTTATTGAAAATTTAATATCAAGATACAAACAACTATCAAAGAATAATCAGAAAATTGAAATCTTATCATTAGTCCCTACTCATTGGAAATATTCAGAAGTTCAAAAATACTTCAACTGTTCTCGTTACATTTTTAATGAGGCTCTTAAATTCAAGAAATCTGACAGTAAGTTTTTATATTATTTTAATTAGTCTTATTTTGACTTTTGAGAAATTTTTTAGAATTAATTCTTAAATACTTTTAATTATTTTTTAAATACTTTTTTCAAAATACTATTGCAATATTTCAGCCATATTGTGAAATTTAATTTAATTTTACTCAAAATGATATTTATGACATATTTTTTGCCTTTTTTGCTTTTTGTACGTTAATATCTTTTTTACGTAAATCATGATATATATTTTTTAAAGCTCTGTTAGAGTAAAATTTTGAATTTAATTTTTTCTCTTGTACAAAATCCATTTATCAATCTTGATTCATCACATATAAATCATGTCAGTCATTCATTTGATATAGAATTTAAAAATAAAGAAAAAAACACTACAAAATATTAAAAATTATTGCATTAAAATTAACTATTTTGACTATTTATTAGGAATGTTATTTTGTTTGTAATATTGTGCATTTACATGAATGTAATCGTGCCTTTAAAAGTATATAAATATTTACTACCTTGTATAGCTTGGAATAACTATATATTTTCTTCCATTGTTTACTAAATAGATTCGTAATAGCTTTTAGATCATATGTAAATCTGTATCAATTTTTAAATGAATTTCTTCGAAAAAGTTAGTGTTCTCGAGAAATATTAATTTATCTATAGTCATATACAACTTACAATATACAAGCATGTATATCCTTATATATGAATAGCAATATATTGATATATAAACTTATATATTATTGTGTATAAGTTATATATGATTATATATCAACTAATTTTACCCAGGTAAAAAAATCATTTTAATTTAAAAGAATTTCTCTCTGTTCTAAAGATAATATAGCATTATCTGAAAAATTAAAACTTTTTGGGACTTAATACATGTGGGACATTTCATATGAATTGCAATGAAAAAAAATAGGATTCGTTAAAAATTTGTCAAAAGGTTCCATTTGATACCTAAAATATACAAAAAAATTTTCAGAAGCATCCCTATTTAAAAAAAACACGTGTTTGTTGCACGTGAAAAAAACACGTGTAAAATACACGTATTTTTTACATGTAAAATTTGCGTGTTTTTTCACGCATATTTTTCACGTGTTTTTTTCACGTGTATTTTTCAGGTGTATTTTTCACATATCGTTTTATAGCTTTTCGAAGAGCTTCTACTGTCCGGCCTCTTATATCTGCGTCTCCCAAATTTGTGTAAGGGATGACAAAATTTGGGAGACGCAGATATAAGAGGCCGGACAGTAGAAGCTCTTCGAAAAGCTATAAAACGATATGTGAAAAATACACCTGAAAAATACACGTGAAAAAAACACGTGAAAAATATGCGTGAAAAAACACGCAAATTTTACATGTAAAAAACACGTGTAAAAAATACGTGTATTTTACACGTGTTTTTTTCACGTGCAACAAACACGTGTTTTTTTTTTAATAGGAATAGGTTGATACAACTATGTGAATCGTGTCTTTCTTTTAGAATATTCTACAAAACATACTTTATAAAAACTGAAAAGATTAACCTGTAAAGATATATAAATTTAAAATCTGGAAATTTTAAAGCCAATTCGTTGAACAGTCATTGTGTTTAATATTACACAGAAACTATTTACAATTTTGTGTAATATTAAAAAATATGTACGTTAAATTTCTTGTTTTAAAATTTCCAAAAGTTTTTTTCGTATTTTTAATACAAAAATGTTTTATTATTCTGAAATGTAATTTTATGTTAAAATGACAAAAAATTTTTCATTCTGTAGTAACTTTTTTTGTCTAAAATATTGCAAATTTCAAAAATTGATGTTTTTATGGTATTCTGAAGCATAATTATTATAGGCTTATCTTTGTGAAAATAACCTTGCATGTTTAAGAGTCGGCCGTATCGCTCTGTCCTTGTCTAATCTAAATTTTCGTTATAATAAATAAATTAAATATTTATATAAAAATTTTAGGGGTGAGCGCAATAGCGCAAAAGACGAGCAAACGATTCTATTTTATGAAAAAATATGAAATTTCCATTATTTTTCAAGTAAAGTACGAAACGGAAAACACAGTCAAACTCAACCTCATTTTTTCCGTTTTGTACTTTACTTGAAAAATAATGAAAATTTCATATTTTTTCATAAAATAGAATCGTTTGCTCGTCTTTTGCGCTATTGCGCTCACCCCTAAAATTTTTATATAAATATTTAATTTATTTATTATAACGAAAATTTAGATTAGACAAGGACAGAGCGATACGGCTGACTCTTAAACATTCGTTGTACAGAAAAGAAAATAACTTTTTGCGAATACACGTATTATTTTTCAGCACTTTAAGCTCATTTGAGAAAAACTTATTGTCATATTGCAGTGGCATGAGAGAATGTTTTATGAAAAAAGTTATAAATGCTGAGTCTATTCCAGTGGGAAAGCGCCTTTTCCTGTATGACCTCAAAGATTTATACAATATCTGGTTCCAAGAATCAAATTCTGAAAAAAAACCATGTTTCTCATTTTTTGCTAAGCTCAGGCCAAGAGAATGTGTTTTTGCTGGTGACCCTGGTACACACTCAGTTTGAGTGTGTGAAATGCATCAAAATGTGAAATTGAGATTGGCTGCTTGGAACAAAAGTATCAATTACAGGTATATTATTAATGAATCCGTTTGTTCATTAGATAATAAATCATGCATGTTACACACATGTGATTTCTGCCCGGGAAAGCAAGGAATTCGTAAATATCTTGAAATGCACGTGACTGACAATAATTCAAATATCATTTCTTTTAAACAATGGGTGTCTTCTAAAACCCGTATTAATAATGAAAAAACAGTACAGGTTTCTAGAACCACTTTAGATGACTTAAAAAAACCTCGTGAGCAATTCTTAGAAGAACTAGTTACACATATTTACAATTTGCTACCTCATCATTATATAAGTGAATGTCAAAAACTATTTTTGAAAACAAGTAAATCAAATTTAGATCAAGATACTTGTATAGTATTGATGGACTTTGCAGAAAATTATTATTTCGTGTGCCAAGACTCGACACAAGGTTATTATTATAATAATACGCAAGCAACTTTGCATCCGTTTGTAATTTATTACAAACATCCAGAAAATAATAAACTTGAAGTCCAAAGCATTTGTATAATATCTGATTCGCTTGTGCATATTGCAGTCACCGTGCATACATTTCAAGAAAAAGTTTGTAATTTTCTGAAAGAACAGTATCCATGGATTAAAAACATAATTTATTACTCAGATGGAGCTCCAACTCAATACAAAAACAAGTAACATAGATTTCTCTAAATCATAAATATTAAAATTTGATAAATTATTTTATTCACTCATGACAATATTGTTTTTTTAGGAATCATTTTATCAATTTATGTTACCATTATGAAGATTTCGGACTAACAGTAAAGTCACACAATTTCTTTGCGACAAGCCACGGTAAAAGCTCTTGTGATGCCATTGGTGCTACTGTTAAACGATTAGTAAGAAAGGCATCGCTGCAACGTCCTATAGACAATCAAATACAAACTCCTTGGCAAATGTTTGAATATTGTCGGGATCATATAACTAGTATTAAGTAAAATAAAATAATTTTTATTAAAACAGTCATAATCTACTATATTTATTACATAGTACGTTATTTTTCCAGATTTTATTATATTTAAAAAAAAATAGTAGAAGCAAATAAACAAAAACTCAGTGTACGCTTCAAAATGGCAAAAACTATACCAAAGACCAGGCTAAGACATTATGTTGAACCGATTAGTAGAGAAATATTTAAAGTTAAAAGTTTTACGGATGACGATGAATTTACGTTGGTTGGAATTATTTAAGAAAATGTTTGAAAATAAATTTTCATTTTTACTAAATCCTATTTGAATAGTTTGCTTTAAATTGTTTTCAATACAATGTATAATTTTATATGTTTGTAGCTATAGAGATATAATAAATTGTTAGAGATTGAAATAGAAAAGATTCAATGAAAAATTGAAGTAACATCATATTATTACAATAATTTTTTTATTATTATAAACCTTTTACAGTAATGCGACTTTGAATCGACTGAGGATAATATTCTGGTTTTTACTTACAGCAGATGATGACATAAATATGATTTTCATAATTCAAATAACTAAATACATTCAAAAAACATTATAACCAGGGCCAACCAATAACAGCTGAAGATTAATCATATCAAGACACAGACATACACACGCATACGCGCATGCACACGGAAACCATTTTTTTTTAAGATAAATCAAACCCATGTTCCAAAATTGTCACAAGTTGTGACAATTTTCCAATTGTCACCATTAAAAGGTGCGTAACATGACAAAATTTAATCTTTTAAGTTCAAAGTAATGTAGGCTGGTTCCTAATTGATAAAATTGAATTTAGTAAATTACACCTCGAAGCTTTTACTATCAGTTAAAACATGTCGTCTGTCGAATTAAAATATGTTAAAACATTTAAACAAACAAAGACGCTATAACAAAATTAATTTTTTAACACTGTTTCTATTGCTTTTTTAAGATTAAAAAAATTAATCTTGAGCAGTAATGCTTTCTTCGACGGTCATTTCAACCTATAAATACTAAATAAAATCTAATAATATTTTAAATTCATATTTCTTAAATTGTATATTGTCAAAAAAGTTCAATTATTCATATTATATCATAAATTAATGAATTTTTTTCTTTTTTTTATCATTTATTAAAGACACGAAACAATCACATCACGAGAATGTGCTGTCAGCCTGATAGTGGTCTATAACACTGATGATCCATGATTACATATATATATATATATATATATATATATATATATATATATATATATGAGCCATTCTTCTACTTTTTTTAAAAAGCTGGGCGCAGGTAGGTCACCGATTTCGCTGCAGCTTGGATATATTAAAGTACTATATAAATTAGGAACTTAGCCAAAATTTCAGCCATCTAGACCAATTTTAAGCTGTGTTATGCTCTTTGAAAGACCTGAAATTTAGTGATTTTCAGCGATTTTTTATATAAATTCAAATGCCTGCCGAATCTTCAATTTTAATCCGATTTTGACGTTTGACCTCGCATTTTTTTGTCTTTTTGCCATCTTCAAAAATGATAAGTAGTGTCTATATTGAAAAATGTATAGTTTCGCAGCTAGTAGTTCAAAAGCAGAGGCATGTTTTTATCATTTTTGCCTGTCTTTAAACATGTGTAAAAATTCTAAATCTTATTGTTTTTCAATTCCACAAAAAGTTATGTCTTTATCTTGAAGAGGACACATAATTTCTTTTTTTAGACGCTCAGAAAAACCAAAAATTGACGGAGATACGACACTTTAAAAATGTCAAAAAACTGGAAAATCGATTTTTTAGCCGTTTTCAAACTCTTATAATTTTTTTTTTACCAACTTCGATTTGGACGTTCTTTGCTTTAAAAGTTTCCTTTAGACTTATGGAAAACCATCAAATATATTTGCCCGTGTTTTTCGGATCGATACTACTATAACATGACGATTTTGCAACTGAAAATTCTTTAAATTTTCATTATTTTCAAGTGTAGCTGTGTATTATGCTTTCTTTTCTCTCTCTCTCTCTCTCTTCTCTCTTCCTCCCTCTCTCTCTCTCTCTCTCTCTCTGCATATATGTATATATATATATATATATATATATATATATATATAGATCTATTTATATTATATTCTCTCTATACTATTGAAAGTATATCGCCGCTGTCGTCACTGTCATTGTCAGAAATGTGCCCCTCATTTTTGGACTTACATTACAGCGTTAAATTTAGAATATTTTTACTACTAGTCTGACATTTGATAAAACGTTTATAAATCAATTACTGACTTTATTCTTTATTTAATATTATGATAAAACATATACACGTAGCCCTCATAACGCACAATATTTAATTATTATTTCTGTCCTGGTATAAAGCTAGAACTTCACAGATGATTAGATTCATAAAACATCATTGAAGATTTACCTCAAGAAAACTTTTGAATAATTAATATTATTTAGTATTTTAAATAAAAGTTATTAAAAAAATTGCAAATTCTTAAATATTTTTCTCAAGTTCGAAAAAATTTTTTTTTTTCAAAATCAGTAGAGTTCAGTGGAGTAGTGGCTAAGGCGCGTGACTCGTATTCCCGTTGGCGCGGGATCGATTCCCCGTCTGGTCGCTTTTTCGCTGTCTCTGCCGTGGGCTGACACCACGTTAAATAATACGTCAAATTATGTTGTTTTAAAAATGAATTTCTATGTGTTAAAAAGGGCAGTAATGCCCGTAGATATAATAAAAAAAAAAAACTCAAATTCAAATTGTGATATCTCGGAAACGCTTTGATGAATTAAAAAAATTCAAACGGCGTTTTACGATACGAATTTTTTTGACTTGATAAACAGGATAAGACCGGTGGTGCTGTTGACGCTTATGTCCGTAGTAGCTCAAAAACAAAAATCGTACACCACTCTGATTCGTCTTTTGACAATACTCCGAAATTTCTCCTATTAGATATAAGTGATGGCGTCACCTCTTTGCTATATTGTGAAGTCTATTTAAGGCCTAAGGTTTTTTCTTTAGTGAATCTCTTTCATGCTTTATCGGCGTACGTATAAGACTACAAGAACATCATCATTACTGGGGACTTCAATATAGAGTCGCTCAAATCTTCCTACTCCTTAGATGCTCTTAGAACTTATTTTGACTCTTTTTCACTATTCTTAGTGCCCTCTGGGGCCACTCATCATGTAATAACTGCAGATCATGACTCTCATACTTAGTTAGATTTGTTCGTTATTAATGATAGCTTAACTCTACTATCCTACGAGAAATCAATCGCATATTAGTGTTGGTCATGATTTAATTAAAATCAAATTAAAGTTTTCTAAGCCTGAAAAAGTTATCAGATTTTTGGTAACCAGCAACTTTAGAGATTGTAAGATAGCTGCTCCACAGTCTACTGTCACTCATAGTTTTTCTTTATGTTTTCTGGCGAGTCCGTTGTATACTTCCTCTGTAAATGAGTTATCTGAGTTTTCTTATTCTCTTAATACTAGGCTAAATATCACTTATCAATCTTCTCTTAAGTTGAGTAGCTAATATATTGATGGTAAGGTTGACACCTTTACTTCTAATATTGTCGATGTCTTTGATGGATTCGCTCCAACAAGAGTAATCAAGATTTCTAGCAAACTTGACTTGCGTTTGCTTATGAAACAGCGCGACAACTGCTATTGTTTGGCTCAGAGATCTGGCTCATTTAATGATTATGCTTGCTTCATTTTACTTCGTAATGAAGTTTCAAACTTACTATGTAAGTCAAAGAATAACTTCATTGCAAACGAACTTTCATCAGCGCCCACGGTAAAAAATTAGTGGTCTGGACTTCGTAAGTTGGGTCTTTCTAACAACACTTTGCTATCTCCTCTTAAATATTTTTCTTCACCAGTGCTTTTGAAGCATTACACTTCGGTTTCATCGCTTAGTCATGCACTGACTGATGCTGACATTGAACATGCTCTGTCAACTCCACTCAGGTATGATATTCCAGTTTTCCATTTTGTGTCAACTAATTCTATAAGTTCAATTAACATTTTGCGATCATCTAGCTCCAAAGCAGTGGGTCCAGACCAAATTTCTGCTGATATGTTTAAAATGGTGAATGGTTTTATAGTCGATAGTCTTACTTCTACCATTAACAAATCTCTTATCCATGAGTATTTTCCAGCAGCCTGGAAGATAGCATTTTTATTACCACTTGCTCGGCAAGCCAAGATGGACAGCCCATCTTAGACTCGTCCCATCGCCAAACTTTATGAGATTCCAAAAGCTTTTGAGAGAGTTGTTCATAATCAGTTCTCATCTCATTTTGAGGCGAATTTCTGACTTGATTTATACCAAGCTGGGTTTAGAAAGGGTCAGAGTACCCAAACAGCCTTGTTTACACTTACTGGATGATTGTAGGACTGCTATCGATCGCCGGATGGTCACATTGCTTCCTTTCGATCTTTTTAAGGCTTTCAATAAAGTTACTTATTGTTAATTATTCATTAAACTACATACCATGAACTGCTCAGACATGATAACTAAATAGTTTGCTTTATATTTAGCAAATTGTGCTTACTCCATAATAAACGATTTAAACAATATAAGGGAATGGTCTCAGGTGTCAGCTGGTGTCCCTCAGGGCAGTGTACCATATTCTTTTTGCTGACAACAAACAAGTTTATAAATCTTCCTTACCGATTAACCTGGAGAAGAAGATCAGTCTCATGAATCATGAAATTGCCTCTGTTATTAAATGGGCAGATGATAATAGCTTGCTTTTAAATGCGGAGAAAACTCAGGCTATATTTATAGGTAGCAAGTAATATATCTCTTGTTTAAGAGATAGCTCTGTTTCTAACATCTTAGTTGGTGATACAGTTGTTTCATATTCCTCAGTAGTTAAAAATTTTGGTTTATGTGGATCCTCTACATTCGATTGTAACAAACAAGTTTCTTCAACGATTCGTAAAATACGTGCTACTTTACGATAATTAAAATTCTATAAACATGCCTTGGCCCAAGATATGAGGGAACAACTATTTGACTCTCTGATTTTTTCTTATTTTGATTATGTAACGGTTGGCTAAGCTGATCTCGCACAAACCTTAAATCTTCGTCTACATAGAGCTTTTAATGTCTGTATTCGTTTTGTCCATGACCACATAGGAAGACGTAATAAAGTACACCTACTTGCCTTAATTATCGTTGGCTTTCTGTTTAGAATAGGTACTTATTGCTAAAAAATTTTTTAGCATACAATATGGTTGTTCATAGCAGTCCATCTTACCTAGTTTCTAAATTCGAAATGTTCACACGTCTCTACGTTCTTCTACCAGACTCCTGCCAAGACTTTTCATTTGTTAGAATGTACATGCAGCTGCTCTTCAGTACTCACGGAGAGAGTTTTGACTCAATAAACATGATGCACGTCCGCACTACAAAAAGTGATGCCTTTTGCATCGTGGATCACGCATAATGCTTCGCGTTTTAACGTGTAATGCTTCGCATTTTATAATTCATGCATCACTTTTTGTCATGCATTAATCGCAAAACGCAGCGCAAGGTGGCGGCCGCATCGATAAACATGAGACACGCATTGATATTTATCGTTCATAAGAGCCACCTTGTGGTGCGTTTCTAAACGCACTATCTTTTATGATGCAAAACTTTCTCGGTGCTCTTTTGCTTTTTTAGCAGCTGATTATTACAATAAAGAACATTCTTCAGTGGAGTCTTTTTCTCCTGAGGATTCCTACTCCTTTAAACGATCATTGTATAAAAGGCTTCTTCTGAATGAGTGTAAATCGTGGCAACATTAAATGGGTACTGGCTCATTGACATAGTAGTCACCATTAATGGCATTGCCCTGTTGGCTAGCTGATATATATATATATATATATATATATATACATATATTACACTAAGTTCCTTCAATTCACTTATGGAGCTTTGAATATTACCTAGTATGATAAGTTTTGATTATTGAGTTTCCATAATATTAAGCTAAAAAAAACTATACTAACTTGCTGATATTGCTGTTATTATTATTTTACTAACTATTATTATACTTGTTGGTTTAGCAATTATGATCTCAATAATTTATATTCTATTGTTGTTCATTATGTTACTACCATATAATTTATAAATAATTTTATACGCCGTTGTATTTTACCTAATAATGCCAGACAGGGTATATACCGCAAGGACGAATAAAGAATTTTTTTTGTCTATGTCTCTCTCACCCTCTCTTGCTCTCTCTCTTTCTCTCTCGCCCTCTCTTGCTCTTTCAATTAATCAGTATCCTTCCTTTAATTTCAATTTTGTTAAATAAGTTTTATTTACTTTTTCTTTATATTTATTTGGTTGTTTTTCTTTAAATTTTATGTAAACTTCTTTCTTACGTGAAGCCTCATTCGCACGCATTCGTTTCAATTCATCAGTACTTTTTTCTTTCTTAAATTTTAATTTCGTTGTCTTTGTATTTTCTCAATTTTCTATAAATTTATTTAGTTGTTTTTTTTTATTTAAATATAAGTTTCTTTTTTTTGTAAAGCCTCATTCGCACGTATTTGTTTCAATTTATCAATACTCATTTTTTCCTTGAATTTTAATTTTTTTATCTTAGTAATTTCTAATTTTTCTTTGTATTTATTTGATTGTTCTTTATTCATTTTCATATAAGCTTCTTTCTTACGTAAAGCCTCATTTACACGTATTTATTCTAATTTATCAGTATTTTTTTCAGTTTTATTTTTACTATTTTATTATTTTTTAATATTTTTTTATATTTATATAGTCGATCTTCTTTTATTTTTATATGATTTTTTTTAAGTAAACGTTACGAACACGCCTTAGTTCTTATTGATTATTACTTTTTTTTCTACATTTTAATAATCATATCTTTTTCTGGATTTTCTTTATATTAATTCGATTGTCCTGTTGCCATTTTCATATTAAATCCTGTTATACATAAAGCTTCTTTAACGTTTATTTCTTTTAATTTTTTTTTCATTTAATTTAATCTTATCAGTCTTAATTTTAATATCGTTATAATTTATTTGGATATCATCGAAATCCATTGTATCATCAATTGGTTAAAAAAAAATTATATCTGAAATGTCATTGTCAGTTTCTATCTGGATCATTTCAAGATTTGAATTCTTTTATTTATGTACGGTGGATTATTGTAATTGATATTTGTATTATTATACATGTAAAACTAGAAATATTCTTTTCTGTTGCTTTTCAAAAATTCTTAATAAATGTGATCGCATTTGAGAAATATCATATCTGAAGTAACATGGACATGAATTATAAAGTATTGCAACAGCTAAAGCAATTGCTAAAACGATGCAATCATAATTATTTATTTGTGATTATACTGTTTCGAAAACTATACTCAATTCTGATTTGTTTGGAAATAATCTGTTTGAATAAATGTTTTATTTATCTTGTAGATACTTAAAATTTAAACTGCCATATATATAAATTATTTTATTATAATACATACAAATCCAGTGACCATTTTCGAAATTTCTGGAAAACAATAATTCTTTATCAGTTGGTACTGAATTAATTACTGAATATATTGCGGTCTTTGAATTAGTAAAGTTGATTGCATAGTAAATGAAGTGCACAGATTTAAATTATTATTCAATTCTAATATATAAATATCAGTTAACATGGAAGCAATGCCACTATACCATTCTTGTCCTTTAACAATCTCTTAAGAATTTTTATTTATTTCGAATGAACTTTTTCTAAAAATATTCACAATAGAATAGCTTTTATACCAACTAATTTGATTCAGTGTATTTTTACTTTCAAAAGCTAAAAAATAAAAGAAATTATGAAAAATGCTATGAATAAATTGTGATAAGATAAATTATAATAAGATTTGTAAATATGATATAATGCTTTCAAAATAGCTATTTTCGGCAATTATGTATATATATATATATATATATATATATATATATATATATATATATATATATATATGTACAGGTTGTCCCATTTTAAACGTTCCACCTAAATAACTCGTAATGGAAGTCTCCAATCGAAAATATGACAATTCTAAAAGTTGTTTGCTATTCAGGGTGAAATTGAATGGTGCCCTTAAATGTCATTTTCAAGAATATTTGAAGGTCAGCTTCGATTTTTCGAATGTAACTCCTATTTTTGTATTAATTCCTCGTTAAAAAATACGTAGGTTTTATTTGAAACGTTTTTTTTGCAAGTGCTTCTCTTTCTTGCTAACGAGCGCAAAAGATCAACCAGGTAGCTAAAGCGATAATCACATACCGCAGAAAGACCAGTTGACTCAATGAATATCAAACTTGATACCATGGATAAGTTGGCGATCGAAGCTGATAAAACATAACCTCGCACCGCTAATTGGCACCTTAACCCAAAACAACGTTGTATACAATCAAGCGAGGTAATTAAGAATAAAAAAAACAACCTCACTTTTGTTTACAACTTTTTTTTTCATTCGCATACGGCGGTTAAGGCAAGAGCTGGTCAGCATCCAGCTAATTAAGGCAAGAGCTGGTTAGTATCTGACCAGTTAAGACAAGAGCTGATTAGCATCCGGCCAGTTAAGGCAAGAGCTGGTTAGCATTCATTCAATTATGGCTTTAGATGTTCAAACGTTGCTCGATTTTCTTGCCGACAAAGTACTATTCTCTTTCGAAAGCTTGCAACGGTATCAAGAAGTACCCTGCGTGGTATGTTTCCGCTAGCTTCTGTAATTCTAGTTTTCATGTTTTCTATTGTCGTTGGTCTAGTTTTATAAACAACGTTTTTTATGTAACCCCATAAAAAAAATCAAGTGATGTTAGATCGGGTGATCTTGGTGGCCACGCTACGGGGCCTCCACTACGTATCCATCTAATGTTAAACTGCAAATGGAGAAATTCTCTCATATTTCTAGAATAATGTGGTTCTGCGCCATTATGCTGAAACCACATTTTCTATTTCGAATCCATATCAACGTCTTCGAGCAAAGTTGGAAGTTCATCTATAATTAGTTGCAAATATCTTTTTCCATCTACAGAGCGATCAAAGAAATGCGGGCCAACCAGATATCCATTCACGATATCACACCATACCATAACACTCCAGCGATGCTGATTATCAATCTCTTGCATCCAGTGAGGGTTAATCGGAGACCAGTAGTGGCAATTGTGAGGATTCAAGACGCTGGTGCTTTGGAATGTTGCCTCGTCACTAAAAAGAACGTAGTTGAAGAAAAGTTGATCAATGGTATTTTTTTCTATTGCCCACTGATAAAATTCTCTTCTCTTCTGATGATCTGCTTCGCTTAAGGCTTGGTTTAGAGTTATATGGTACGGGTGATATTTTAATTTTTTTAAATATCCACTAGCCGTTGATTTTTTAATACCTATTGTAAATTGAATCTCTCAGCTAACGTGAACACTTAAATGCACCATGGCTAGTACAGCTATCACACGAGGATTATTTTCATAATCATCGGTAGTTAGAGACCTTCTTTTCCGAAGGAACTGTTCTCGTCGTCCCCGCAACTCAATTTATCGAATAATCTTATGATCTGGATGTTTTTCTCTGAGAGGAGATCGGCTACGGCAAAGCCTTTCTGCTGCTTTATAGTTTCGCTGAGATTCTCCTGAAATAAGAAGAATGTTAACAATTTCATTGCCCGTGTAGTCAGGCATTGTTTACGGAATCGTTAATCTAAATATAAATCTAGAGATCGATTTAAATTTACAATCATGACTCACCTTTAGTGAAGGCGAAAACAATTAGGATGGAATTCATGAAATTGAATTATTCTCATGAGAACTTTACATCTACCAACTAAAGTACAAAATATAAAGTAATGAACTTATTTGATAATTTTAATGAGACAACTTCAGTGATGTAATATTGAAAATTGACCAATTAAAAATAATATACTAATTTTCGTAAAAGAACAATGGAATTTAGATAGCCCGCATGAGTACAAAAATTTGGTTTAATTTTGACAAAGAATGGAAAAAAGTTTTATCAATTTTTTAAATAAAATTATCATTTAAACAATTTACTGAAAGGAATAGTTTTATTTTGGTTAGGTACTGGAAATCGAGTCCATGGCAAAAATTACTAAAAGGCACGCTATTAGCATTTAAATAATTGATCGATTGTTACTATGATTCTAGTTATTATTGGCTCAACCTATCAATTTCCAAGCTTAGATCGCAAGAAATAGTACCCACAAATGTATGACTAAATAACATCACCTTAATCAATTTAACAAGCGAAGACATTGCATAGTCTGTTTCCGAATTTTATGTTATTTCACTAAATACAGATGGCAGACGCCAAAAAAGCAACCTAACGTCGGATAAGATAGCAGACCCCCAACAAACATAACTAAAAACCACAGACAGACAGTCGATCCCAAAAACTTAATCTAATATTGGATACAGGTAGGCTACCTCAAAACTACATTACTTAACATTGGATTTAGGTAGCAGACACTTAAAAAAGAAATCTGAAACCGCAGATACACAGCAACTCATTTTACCTTTCTTGGCAAGGTAAAATGAGGCGATCGTAGTTTTAAGTAAGCTGACAATCTGTTGTGTAAGACTGTTTTTTTATTTTTGATTACCTTACTGAATTGTAGAGAACGTTGTTTTCGGTTAAGGTGTCAATTAGCGGTGTGTGAGGTTATGTTTTGTCAGCTTTAATCACCAACTTATCCATGATATCAAGTTTGATATTCATTGAGTTAAGTGGTTTTTCTGCGGTATGTAATTGTCGCTTTAGCTGCCTGGCTGATCTTTTGCACTCGTTAGCAAGAAAGAGAAGCACTTGCAAAAAAATGTTTAAAACAAAACCTACGTATTTTTTAACGAGAAGTTCAAATCTGAGAATAAAATAGGGGTCACATTAGGAAAATCGAAGCTGACCTTCAAATGTCCTTGAAAATTACATTTAAGGTCAATTTAGAAGTCACTATTCGATTCCCCCCTGATTAGCAAACAACTTGATTGGAGGCTTCCATTACGAGTTATTTAGGTGGGATGTTCAAAATGGGACACGCTGTATATATATATATATATATATATATATATATATATATATATATATATATATATAATATTATAATTCTTAAAAGCAATTTAACAAAACAGTTATTTTATTACTATTCTGAATACAATACTATTAAATATATATGTATTTAATTATTCAGAAAAGTTTGTTGTAAATAGAACACAAATAGAATTATTTTCAGTTATTCCTAATGATTGCATCATTTACGATAATTTATAGTTATTTACGGATATTTACAGTTTTTAAAAAATGTTTAAGGTATTAGGTCTGAGTTTAAGAGGCTGTCGGGACTATTTGCCGTATGGGAACGCTGCGGTCAGGTGAGAAAAAAATATAAAATATTTTCTACATAGCAATTAACAATTTACTGAAACAATAATATACATCTAATTTTGTCAATAACTCTAGTCATATATATCTAGAATAATTATTGATGCTTATCTTATTTGAAAAGTCTGAAATATTGTTGTAAAGCGAAAAATGCAGTGCGAGATAGAGCAGGCATAAGCATGTGTATTTATCATTTTTTAGTATTACTTTCTCTGTCGCACTAAAGAAAAATACACATGTTTACATCAACTCTATCACGCGCAGCATTTTTCGCTTTACAAAAATATTTTAGGCTTCTCGAACAAGATTAACATGAATAATTCTTTTAGATATATATGGCTAGAGTAATTGACAACATTAGAAGTATATTATTATGTTCGTAAATTGTAAATCTATGTATAAAAATATTTTATATTCTTGTCTCACCTGCAGCGCCACCAAGCGGTAAATGGTTCCGACCTCCTCTTAAACCTGAAAAAAAAATTATAGTGTAGTCATAATTTTTTTTCTAATGATATTAATTAATAAAACTTCTTTTACTTTAAATATATATAAAATATATAACTTTAATCCATTAATAATTTTAAAAAACCACATCCAAAGTTTTAAATTCGTTTGAGTTGTCGAAAACTAGGTTTTTGAAAATTTTAGTACTTGCATAGACTTTTTAGCCAATTTTTAATTAATTAACTTAAAAATTTTCAGAGATCTTAATTTTATATATCTTCACAAAATAATAGTTCTGGAATTTTTATAAGATAAACTGATCTGAATGTTGAATTGAATTACTTATATAAAATTCACAAAAATACGTTCTGATATATAGAGCACTATTCTCAAATATAGAGCACTTCACATTCCTGATCAAGCTCACATTGAACAGGAACTTGACAAAGTAAAACAACCCCTAATACAAAACGGTTATACACTCAGACAAATTAAACAAACAATTAAAAAACAACGTTCCCAAATTTCCAATACAAACATTCAACAAAAAGAAAAAATTCATCTTAACACAGCCACACTACCATATATACAAGGCGTCACGGAACAGATCGGACGAATACTAAATAAACACAGCATCCATACTATATATAAACCTCTAACAAAAATAGGACAAATTCTTCACAACCTTAAAGACAAAAAACCTTCGTTACACACTCCCGGTGTTTACAAAATACCTTGCTCCTGTGGAAAAGTCTACATAGGAGAAACTGGAAGAACAATCCACCAAAGACTTAAAGAACACAGCAGCAAGGTAAAATTGAAACACTTCACACAATCAGCATTAGCAGAACACCACATGGAAACCGGCCACCAAATAGACTTCGATCACACAACTTTCCTATCCAAAACCAACTCTTACTTTCCAAGAAAACACCGAGAAGCCATAGAAATACTAAAACATCCAAATAATCTAAACAGAGATAAAGGCTACTTCTTGAACCCAATATGGCAACCTCTGTTCCCAAAGGCAAATCACCCATAACCATTCAAAAAAAAAAACCCGCCCAAAATTATGCCCCCTATATATAGTGATTAGACAGTCTAAACCATCAGATTCAGGCTCACCCTGATGAAGTGAACTGTAATGTTCACGAAACGTCGGTATCCCAAACCACAACATATTGATTATAATAATTATGTAAACTCCTTATTCATAGTTAATCATTTTCATTACATCATTTTCATAATGAAAAATAATGTGACTTTGACAACAAATCCAATCTAATAGAATAATTGTAATTTTCGATTATTATATTACATACAAATTTTAGAGTGATTTAAAAAAATATTATTTATTTCCCGAATTCTTAATAAATGTCTTGCAAATCATAAGTAAATTTTCTTTAAAATGTTTACTTTTTATGAAAAATTTTACTTCCATCTAGGCAGATCATAAATATGAATTCATAATTATAGACATAATCAGAAAAATTAATCTATATTTCATACAGTGCGTCCCATAACTATAAAACCACCTAAGATTTGGATGAAACTCTTATCGGAATGTCAAAAAAAATTGCGATATCGTTTTAAAAACTATGGAATATTTTTAAAAACTAATCTCAAAAGAGAAAAAATATCATTTGAACATTTATTTAAAACTTTAAAACTTTCTTTGCTGTAACAATTACAAAATCAACATAAATAACACTTTTTATTGATTCGTTCGCGAGACGTCTTACCGAGCAGACGTGTTTATATCAACGCTCAGCTGAGCATCGATAAAGCTCTCACGAGTGATTTACTTTGTGATTTGAAATGTTCCTAATCTTTTGTAAGTTTAAGGAGCGCTAAATTAACGATTTCCTTTACGCGAGTGCGCACTCTGACTACAGAGAAGCGTATTTCTGTGTCATTTTTCCAAGCTTACCGAATGTATCTAATGTACCGTTCTCGACTATTGTGCAACAAGAAAAAATAATACCACGCAATCACGCAATTGTATTCGACTCTATCACAGGACATACTCTTGAAGAATATGCGGTTGCTTTATCTAAAGTTGTGCCTCCTAAGAAATTGCTTTATGTCTCACACTGCAGTTAAAACCGCATCTGCTTCTATCTCGAAAGTAAGGAATTAGCTGACGACCTAATAGATAAAAAAGTCATGATCACTGTGGGGAATCAAGCCCTAAAAATACGTTCTCTGGATTCAAGGTCTAAAAGGGTCCTCATCTCTAACGTACATCCATGTGTTCCATACTTTATAATACTCGACGAACTAAAGAGGCTTGACATTACACCGGTATCTCCTATTACTACTATAAGAGCTGGCATACATAACTCAGAGCTGGGATATCTGCTCAGCTTCAGAAAGCAAATGTTTATTAAGGAAGAAGACTTACCGAAAATACTAGAGAACATGAAACTTAATCATGAAGGGTTTAACTACTGGATCTACTTATCTTCACAAAAAATAATATGCTTCCAATGTAAAGAAGAGGAACACCTTGCTAAATACTGCAAAAATGTTGAAGCTGGTGACGCAACTCATGTTCTTAGTACGCAAACGGATACTCAAATAATGGACACTACGTCTGACCTGGCCCAACAAAACGAAGCCATGCCTCTTTCAGCAACTCAGCCAGTGGGTACAGCTAAGCGTCCGCACTCAAGCACCTCATCAACGGTTACTCAGGACAAGAATAGCAATGACAGCAAATCTAATAATATTATAAGTATTAGCGAAGTCAAACCTGTAAGTAAAAAAGGTAAAACATCTAAAATAATTTTTGTCAAACATCTAGAGCCTGAAGCCGGTTTGACTTTATTCACGGTCGCCAGGTAAAATTTTAATTACCGAATTTAAATTTACTTCATTAATTTAATCTATTACATGCATATACAAGGTGGATACAACAATATTATAAAAGAAAATCACATTTATCGACGATCTCCTCCAGTGCAATACTCTTGGAGATGCGATGGTTTATAATTTTCTTTACGTGTGGTGGAGAGGGTAATGTGATAAAAGTTATTATCGACGACTCCATTGAGTGCAATACTCTAAAGAGTGCGATAATAAACTTATTTATTGTATGAAATATGTAGAAAAGTGTTTAAATCGACGACATCTTTGAGTGCAATACTCTTAGATGTGCGATAAATAACACTTTTATTTAATGCAAAATGAATAAAGAAATTATTATCGACGACATATTCGAGTGCAATACTCTTCAATGTGCGATAATTAATTTCTTTAGTACTTCTATGAAAAATAATAAATGAGATGAGATGAGGTATACTTTTCTCAATAACTTTTTGAACACAGTCTCATTCAAATTGGAAATACTTAATCTTTTTATTCAAAAATTAATTATATCTATATATTTTACAAAGATTTAAAAGTTACATAGTACTTTAAGACAGAATGCTTAAATCTTATACTTCTGACAGTATAAGATCGAATGAATATAAAATCCATGTTAGATGTTACATGGCCGAACATCTAAAAGATAATGAGAAAGCTTGCTTGGATTCACGCTCTTTTATATTATTTCATAAACCTTCTATGAGGTTCTATTTCTTATTGAAAAATTATATTTTAGGAAATATAATGTTCCACAACATTTATTTTATATATTTACAAAAGAAACATTTAATTAAGATAAATATATTAGTAAAAGAAACATTCTATTTCCTTTACATTTCAAAAGACTATTTTTTATAGTTAATTTTGTTATTTATTAATTAAAAAAGCTAATTTTTTAATTTATATCTTTAAACTTTAAATAGAGTAATCATTTTTATGTAAATAGAATGTTCTATTTATGTATACACAATTATCTTAGAATGTTACATTTTATTATTAACAATTAAATATTGATAATACTTCTTATTAAAAGAAATAGAACATTCTATTTCTATAATCATTTTACTATATCTATATATATATATATATATATATATATATTTTGAGTTATCTTATCAACCTCAGTAGGTAACTATGAAGTCCTACTTATACTTTTAATGTAATTTAAATTTCTTATAACCAAAAATTATTCTATCTTTTAAATAATATAGTCATTCTTATGACATATTTATACTAAATTAAATAATTGTACCCAAAATTGATATGAGCTGTTACAAGCCCGCGAAAGAATTTATTAATAGTAAAGTTAACGAATTTCCAATCGATTATGACAAGTTGATATGTTCCTTGGAAAGCTCGCACGGTAATTCAAATTTAATCGATTTAGCAGAAATGTATACCAATAACATAGAAGCCTTAAGCTACATGCTTACCGATATATATTTATAAATAAAAGATCGAAACACCAAAAGTAGAATTACTCGTATTAGAAATATTTTAGATAAACGAGATAACGATACTAGTTTGATTTCGGGCGATTCCACTACAAGCCTTAAACATCGCCATATAAATTATAGCATTACTTGTATCAAAACACAATATAAACATAAAATCACGTCGACACGAAATATAAATTTGAAAATATTATTTTGGAATGTCCGAAGTATACTTCATCGTAAAAGCGAGCTTCTCAAGATCCTTCAAAATATAGATGTTTTCGTTTGCATTGAGTTGTGGCTTAAGCCCAATGACCATCTACATTGTAAGGGATTCACTGCGTACAGACAGGATCGAGTAAATACGCGAGGAGGGGGCATTCTCTATCTTATACGCAATAGCTTCTCCTTTAAACCAATCGACTCAATAAGCATGCATAATAATAACATAGAAAGAGCAGGCATAAGTATTTTAAATACCAGTCCCAATCTTGACATTGTTACTTAATATAAAATTCCTGGTAACACTCTTACACAAATCGAATGGGATCAAATTGCTGACTGTTTAGATAATTCCACCATCTTTTTAGGCGATTTTAATGCTCATAACACCAAATAGAATTGTACTAATACTGACGTTAATAGGAGAACACTCGACTTCAGCACCGACGCAAATAATTTATTTTTACATAACCCTAGCGGTTACACACACATAGACATGTACAGCAAAAAAAATCAAACCTAGACCTCGTTTTCTCCACCATATCTATAGCGGACAAAATTAATATTGACATATGCGATGAAACGTACAGATCTGATCATTTTCCTATATTTATCGATTTTGATACCTTAAAACATTCTCATATACACAAGACATTTAAACTCAGATCTATCCACACTGATTGGCAACAATTTAATGAAATACTCTCAACAGAATACATCAAATTTTTTAACTCTGAATATGATCATCTCTCTCCTGCAGGCAAGTAGACATTCTTTGTAGATATTATAACACAAGCTATTAAAAAAGTTACACCGCGTAAATGCATGAAAAATAATCGTATAGACAAAAATCCCGTACCCTGGTGGGATATTGACTGTGACAAAATCAAACGCTTGAGGCGCGCTTCATTTAAAAAGTGGAAATTTTCTAACAACCTAAAGGACCTTATCGATTACAAAAAAAACTGTGCCATAGCAAAAAAAATTTTCAAGAGAAAAAAAAGAGAGTACTTTAAAAATTTCTGTAAATCCATTAATTTTGGTACCAACCCCACGCATGTTTGGAACAAGTGCAAGATTCTGAAAAATAGCTGGTGCAAAACAAATTCCAAAAAAACAGACACCTTTGACAAAAAAATGTTCTGACTATCTTAAGAAACTTAGTCCTCCCTGGGTGGGCAATGACCCAGATTATCTTCCTTCTTGACAGCCTAACGAGATATTCGATAATATGTTTTCTTTCCCTAAGTTCAACAGAGCTCTTGATTCTCACAACGGTAACGCCTCTCCTGAGCTAGATGGCATAAATTATAACATCCTACAAAATCTACCTACTCAATACAAGCTTCTCCTGCTAGACATTTTTAATGAAATGTATCGCAAGAGTGAATTCCCTGAAGACTGGAGACATTCGTACATTCACATCATCGATAAGCCTGACCGTGACAGTGTTCGACCAATTGCTCTCACCTCATGTTTTCCTAAAACCTTCGAGGGTATGGTAAAACACAGATTGGAGTGGTGAGTTGAGCACAACGGATTTCTGCCTGACTTCCAGGCAGGCTTTCGTAGGGGTCGTTCGTGTTGTGATAACTTAACCAGTCTTTCACTTCACATTGATGAAGCTTTCAATAACAAAAAAGATGTTCTCGCCGCTTTTCTTGACATTTCAGACGCGTTTAACAATGTTATACCTGAAATACTCATAGATAATCTTTCTAAAATAGGCTGCTCATCGCGTATCATCAAACTCGCAAAATTTCTTACATATGAAAGATACATTCATACCAATGGCAATGAAATTAGGAGGATAAACAAAGGTGTACCCCAGGAAGGCGTTCTTAGCCCACTGTTTTTTATAATTCATATTGCAAATGTAACCAATAATATACGTGCTGAAGTTTCCGTTCTTGAATTCGCCTAAATACAATCATAACCAAATGTATTATGATGCTTAATCTCATTCAATATTTATCAGGAATATGGTGGGGTGCTGACCCCAGTACTCTTTTGACTTTATACAAAAGCTTTGTGCGTTCCATGCTTGAGTATGGCAGCTTTATATACTTTCCCACTCGAAAAAAGTCAACTAACGAATTGGAACAGATACAATTCCAGACTATTAGGGCTGCACTAGGATTTAGAAAAAGCACTCCCACCAACGTTTTAATAGCAGAATCTAAGCTGCCATACTTGCAGGATCGATCAAAGCTTCTCGGCAACCGATACATTTTTAAGATTCTTTTGAATAAAAACAATACTTTGTACGGCGATATTACCTATCTACTGCAGAACCAAAAAAAGAAAAAAAAGATTCTCATAGAGTGCATGGGGAGTATGGCTGCTCTAGTCGAATCTGTCAACATGCAAAGCTCTCATTTTTACGACTTAAGTTATAATACAATCACCACAAGCATTCCTTTTAACTCTCAACTAGGATAGCGCCTAAAAGTGAGCAGAAATCCTCAAACAATTTTTAATAATTTTCTACACAATAATGAATGTTTAAATATATATGCGGATGGTAGTAAATTTTCTGACATCATTATTTACAAGCATAGTAAATAAAGCTTCTAGCTTTACAGCTGAAGCAATAGCAATCAACAAAGCCATGGATGTCGCTATACGTAATACAGACCGCAACGTTTCCATCTTCTCTGATTCCCAAAGTGTCCTTTATAATCTCTTAAGTATAAAAAAAATATCAAGAACAGTTACTACGTATTTGAAATTAAAAAAAAATATAATCTTTTCAAGAAAGATAATCTTAACACACATCTAGAATTTTATTGGATCCCTGCTCACTTGGGAATCACAGAAAACGAAAACGTAGATAGGTTAGCTAAAAATGCGTCCATTAAAAACTTTATAAATTGCTATAGCATACCTCACACTGACTTATATGAATACGTAAACATAAACACTTTTCTCGAGACAAACAAAACAGTCAAATTCGAAGGCAATAGCAAAGAAAAAAAATATTTTGAATTATACCGCAATGATAAGCGTAAACCATGGTTCTCAAACAAACGGTACTCTAGAGAGTTCACTGTTTCTATTAATCGAGCTCGATCTAACCATTATTCTAAGGCAGGATCCCTTGCCCGGATAAACGTTATGAACGATGCTACCTATGAGTGTGGTTTAGAAGCGTAAAATATTAACCATGTGCTGTAGCAATGTACACTCTATGACAATTCAAGAGTCATATTTTTAGAAAAACTTTTAAATATGAATATCCAACTGCCAATGTGTGCAGAATCACTGATAGCTAAACCACATTCAACGGCCTGCAAATACATGTACGAGCTCATTAAGGGATGTAAATTGAAAATATAAATGTAATATATAATGTAAAAAAAGAGCCACGGTGGCTCAGGGGCTAGAACATCTGACTCTCACCCAGAGGGCCGGGGTTCGAGTCCCGGTGAGGGCGGGATTTTTTCCATTTTTAATTAAAAGTGAAGAATTTTTCGGACTCATTGACACCGTGGTGGACCACCCCCGAATGATTTTACTACACTACTATAGTTGAGCCGAATCGTTCTGCCGGGTCGGTGTGAGCTCTCGATGCGCTAAAAAGGATGGATAGAGCGAGTCTCCCCGCCTGAGTAGGCCTGCACGGGTACGCGAACACCTTCCGGGGTAAAAAAAGGATGGTTTCGAACGCAAAAACACCGGAACACACAGGTGGTCGAGGTGTCCCGTAAACAAATGTAAAAAATCTATACGGGGTAAGGAAAGCAATAGAACAATATATAATGTAAAAAATTATGTTAAAAATCTCTATTATATACTATGTAATTGGAAATATAAATGTTAAATATAATGTGAAAAATATCTCTATTATAACTCTGTAAAGCACATATAAGCCTGCTCAGGTTTCAAATGCTTAATAAATAAAAAAAACACTTTTTATTTTGTTCTATAACTATAAAACCAGTTGGAAAATTTCATTATAGAACCAACGATGCCGATAGTCAGAGCAGGAAATTCAAAAATTTCCAAAATAAAAGTATTAAAAAAAATACTTTTTATGATTTTATAATTAATAATAAATTCAAAGAAAGAAGGATACGGTAACAAAATAAATTTATTGCTCTTATTTATAATTTTTTAAATAATTTAAAAATCATGCAATATTTATAAATTATAAATAAGTGCAATAAATTAATTCTGTTATAGTAACTTTCTTTCTTTGAATTTATTATTAATTATAGAATCATGAAAAGTATTTTTTTAAATATTTTTATTTTGGGAATTTTTGAATTTCCCGCTCTGACGCTACCACTATCGGCTAGAATGGAGTTTTTGACTGTTACAAAATGTGTTTTAACGGTCAACGGTTTAAAATTCAATTTTCATTGTTAGATATTTTTATTATCGCATTTACACATTTTATTATTATATTAAAAAGAAATTTATTATAATGCCTCGAGGTAAATGCTTATCTGAACAAGAAAAAGGAAAAATCTTAGCGTATCGTGAAAGTAATATAAGTATTCGAGAAATCACTCGAAAACTTAAAAGATCGCACAATGTTAATTTAAATTTTCTTAAAAATACTGCTTTTTATGGTAAAAATAAGAAAGGGGGACCAAAAAAAAAGGTAACTGCACAGATTGAGGGACAAATATTAAAAACAGCGAGTAACTCTACAAAAATCTTACGGAAAATTAAAGAAGAATTGCAATTGGAAATTTCACGCAGTACGATTCATAGAGTAATCAAAAAGTCAGAACATCTCGTAAGACAAAAGTTGAAAAAAGCTCCAAAGCTATTGCAACGCCATAAAGAGGCTCGGCTTGAATTTGCAAGATTTAACATAAACACTGATTGGAATAAAGTAAGTAAATAAGTAAGTATTGTACTAATATCGTAACAATATTGTGAATTATGAATTGGAGTTTAATTAATCTAATTACATTTCAAGGTCATTTTCTCAGATGAAAAAAAATTTAATTTAGACGGTCCTGATGGCAATCACTCTTATTGGAGAGATTTGAGAAAGGAACCTTAGTATTTTTAACGCAGAAATTTTGGAGGCTAAAGCTTAATGGCTTGGAGAGCTTTTTGTAAAAGTGGGCTTCTACGTTTAGCTTTTCCATCTTGTAAAATGAATGCAACAGAATACATTGATGTACTGCAAAATCGTTTACTACCTTATTTAGATCAAAACGAAACAGAACATTAAATTTTTCAACAAGATAATGCATCAATTCATGCAAGTAAAGCTACAAAACAGTGGTTTGTTAATAATGATATTTTAGTTTTACTATGGCCAGCTTGCTCTCCAGACTTAAATCCAATGGAAAGCGATTATTTTCTACTGACTATTCAAGTGTTTTTTACAACTGCAAAAGTATTAGATCGATAACCTTATATGCTTAAAACTTGACAGAAAATAATTAAAAATTTTTGTAAAAATAGCTGCAGATAGCATTTTTAGAGCCCTTTCCAAATCTTTTTCCAAATTTTTTCTAGCTCAATCATTTAAAAAACTACAGCTGATTGAAGAAAAATGCAAAAATTTCAAAATTGCCAAAGCGATTTTTTTTTTTTTTAATATCGTTAAAAAAATGTAAGTAAGCTCAAAGTAGAGCATTTAATGAATGTTTTAAAATGCTTCTTTTAAATTTTTTCTAGGATCAAAATTGAAGAAGATACGCTTTTTCAAAGTCGGAGCAAAAATTTGATAATCTGCTCAGAATTATTGCCCGGTACTGTAAGTTAAAAGCAACACAAAACCAGAAGTACAGCAAGAGCACTCAGCTATAGTGATGCATACAAGAGAAAAAGAGACGGAAAATATTGATTATACAAATAGCAAGTGAGGAAGATTTTACGGACGCAACGCATATACGCAAGGGCACACACACATACACACTAGATGCACCAGTGGCTCAAGTTAACAATTAGAAGAAACACCTTCCAAGAGCAAAAATTTAAATTAATAACAAGAACAAAATGTCAACCAGGTACTAGGTTAGGGCGCTACAGTAGCTCTAGATAAGTATACACACATGGCACACACTAGACCGCGACCAACCCAGACATGCGTACTATACTAAAGATGTGCACACACATTAATCAACACCTTTACAATTTCTAGACCTTCACAACATTAACGAATCACAAGGAGTTACAACGAAGCGGCAACACGAAGTTGAAAACGACGCGACAAAGCAGAAGTTGACATGGTGGTGCCACGAGAGTGAGACAGATGAAAAGAACGGATGACTTAAAGTTATATACGCAAGAAGTATGAGCTCGTATGGTATATATGCACAGTCGCGAAGAAGAGGAGCGGCATATAGTGAAAGACGTATGTAAAACATATAGAGACATACTATAACATTTAGGCTATGAAGAAATGAGGAGAATAAAAGGAAGATACGCGCAAACAATTAAAGATTCAAGCGACGCGTCATGTTCATGTATAGTTGTGCCTTAGAGCATATGTACCTTGAGGGAGCATGCAAAGCCAAAAAGTGTAAAAAATAAAAGAGGGAGTAAGGTAGCTTAGGGTGAAGTGCTTTCTCTCTCATGCGGATTCTCATTGGCTGTTGCTCTCCCCCTTAAAGCGTATACTAAATATGCTATAGTATAAGAAAAACCGTGAGCGGTCAGCGACGTTGGGAGCAACAGCCAATGAGAATCCGCGCGAGAGAGAAAACACTTCACCCTAAGCTACCTTTCTCTCTCTTTTTTTCTTACATTTTTTGACTTTGCATGCTCCCTCCAGGTATATATGCTTTAAGAGTTGTGCATACATAGATAATATCAACCAATGAGAGATAGCTTTAAGTAGAAATCTTCGATAATCGATGTTTCTATTACGTAAGGCAACATAGCAACTTCAAGTATAGTGAGAAAAATACTAGAGTGACAGAGATAGGAGATTTGCAACCAAGAGTCGATTAAACAATCGATAGTGACTTGCAACTGAATTAATCAAAGTAAAAAATAAGACGCGATGCGAAACAAGGAAAAAAGATAAGGATCAGCTAAGTGTAACAAGAATAGATAGCAAGAAGTAGCAAAGATTAACTTCCTTCTTCTTCAAAGCCAGGATTCTTGCATAATCCGTCATTGAGAGCGCACGTACGAATCATTCTTGAGTCAGCAGCCATTGGACACACAAGGGTAATTTTCCTTCTTGAGTGCTCAAGTATATAAGATCTCGTTTCCTTGAGATCCTTCAAATAACCGCTAATTTAAAGAATATTTTCTAGAGTTGTTTTGCCGTGAGCAAGGAAGAAGTCATCGGGTGAACTTGGAGAAGAAAAAAAAAGAAAAAAGAGAGGGTGTTTAGAGACGAGCCATCGTAGGATCAACGACCAGCCAGCAATTTCTACACCAACGTGCCCTAAACCACAACTACGTCTACCTTTGCTTTAACCTTTCTGTTTTCTTCGGAAGTTTACTACTTGTTACTTATGTGCGACCGTCGTCGCACATAAGTAACAAGTAAGAAATTTGTAGTCAGTTCTGTTCATTTTTGCTATTAGGGTTCTCAATTCTTCTAATTCAATTTTCCTTTTTTTTGTTAAGGACACAAAACACTTTTTTCCGGCCCCACCATCGAATTTGGGTTTATTGCTTTTTTTATCGAAAATTTACTGTAGAATAAGCTCTAACGAGTTTTTTTTATCCTATCTCATTAATTTTCGTTTTTATGAAGAAAATAGTAGAATAAACTTTTAATTCAGTTCACTCTGCGTCTTCACAGAGAGTAGACGTGTTTACAGTGGCTTTCTGCGCTTAGTAAACAAAGCGTCACATAGTAGGCTTAGTATACTGGGCTTCGACCCCTTCAGCTCTATAGCGAGTACAATATATTCAAAAATTCAACAAAATCGTTGAAAGTGAACTTGGACAAATACCTTCAACCACTCGAAAAAATAGTAAAAGATCAAGATCAAGACTTTCCAATAAGTTTTTTGAACTTTAAGAGCTTCATCGACAAAACCTACACCAGCCAACACACAATCAAGATTGCTAAGGAACACACAACGAACCTAGTCGACCTAAAAAATACGCTCAAAACTCTGTATCCCTATCTCAAAACCAAAGGAATGAAAATAAGATTCACCAAGATTATTGAAAAATTATATCAAGAAATAGCCAAAGAACAAACTACAAACCAATAATAACTTCAACAATGAATCAACAACACAATAAAAATAATAAAGCAAAAAAAATAATTCTTCAATGGAATGTCAACGGTTTCTATAGTCATTTGGAACATCTACAGAAATTAATATACGAAAGACACCCAGATTTATTATGCCTTCAAGAGTTCCATTTTAAGCTTGACAATTATGCCAATCTCAGAGACTACAAATGCTTCCACACTAATAGAATGTCTAGCCAAGCAAGTGGAGGAGTGGCAACCTATATAAAGAACCACATCTACAGTAAAGAAATCCCTCTAGATACAAACTTGGAAGCAGTTGCTGTCGAATGTTACCTTCCTAACAGAATCTTTATATGCAATGTCTATCTACCAAACAGCCAACAGTTAACATCTGATAGCTTAGCTAACTAGGAGAGTATCACAACTCTGGATCACGGATTTTGCTCAAATTTTAGAATAAGTTTCCAAATGTCAAAATATTAAAGAAAATAGAATTTTAGACACCAACGCTCAATATTTTCCTAGTTATAGGCAATTAAAGAAAATCACTAAAAAAGTTACTAGATTTTTAAACGCATATAGTTCCTTAGCATTGATAGCTAGAAGCTTAAAACTTTTTTTAAATGAAATTCGAGCTTAAATCCTTTCGAAATAGTAGTGTGTGAGTAAGTGGTTTCCAGAAAATGTCTGTATGTGTGTGTGTGTGTATTCATTACGCCAGTTGGATCTCGAAAACTACGCGATGGATTTGTTCAAATTTTACATAGGATTTACTTTTTTGTCTAACTGAGGCGGAAGCTATTAGAAATTTGTTTTCTTAGCGTAGTTTTAAATTTAGAGCCGTTTCAAAAATTTTTTTTAAATCATGTTTTTTATTTTTTTGTTTTTTTCGTCAAGTATTTAATGGATTTGCTTTAAAAATTTGCATGCAATTATTCGTGACTGCTAAAAGAAGAAAAACTGAGCTCAAATCCTTTCGAATCAGTAGTTATAGCATGTCAAAATATTATTTTTTCCCAAACTTAGAACGTAATAAACATTAGACCCAATTTCAGCTTTTGTTATTAATTAATGTTTAAAAAAGAAAAATCAGCTCCAATGTTTATCACGCTATAACTTTGGAAAAAATATTTTGACATGCCATAACTACTAATTCGAAAGGATTTGAGCTCAGCTTTCATTTAAAAAAAGTTTTAAGCTTCTAGCTATCAATGCTAAGGAACTATATGCGTTTAAAAATCTAGTAACTTTTTTAGTGATTTTCTTTAATTGCCTATAACTAGGGAAATATCGAGCGTTGGTGTCTAAAATTCTGTTTCCTCTCATATTTTGACATTTGGAAACTTATTCCAAAGTTTGAGCAAAATCCGTCATCCGGAGTTGTGATACTCTCCTAGTAAGCTGAAATCACAACTACCAACACCGTATATAGTTATGGGAGACTTTAATGCTCAGAATACAAATTGGGGCTCAATAAGCACAGACAGAAGAGGTGAAATAGTGGAAAAGTGGATTAAAGAAGCAGACCTAAACATAGTGAACCTGGGACTCCCCCCCACTTCAACTCCTCTAATGGTACTGAAAGTATCATAGATTTAACAATAGCCACCGCAGACATTACAGAGAATACTGACTGGGAAGTCTGTGACAACCTTCACAATAGCGACTATTATCCTATTCTTATACACACTTGCCTAAGTACGACTATCAGCTATCAAGAAAATAACTCATCATACGAGTCATGGAATTTTAGGAAGGTGGATTGGAACCTATACAAATCTGAAGTTGATAATAACATCCAAAAGTTGAATGGTCCTTCTCAACTCACCAACTCGAATATAGACGTGTTAATCGACAACCTCAATAACATAATACTCTCAGCTGCTGAAGCTAGCATTCCAAAATACAGTAACAAACACAAAAAAAACTATACGCCATGGTGGAATGGAGAATGTTCCAACGCTTGCAGAGAGTCTAACGCCTTCAATAGATACAAAAAACACAAAACCACAGAAAACAAGATAGAAAAAAACAATAAAAAGAAAGCCATCTATAAAAGAACTATGAAAGAAACCAAAAGAAAATGCTGGCTAGAATTTATCCAATCCCTCAATTCAAACTCACCCGTCTCACTCATATCGAAAAAAATACAAAGAATACAAGGCAAACACAAGTCAAGATTAATTTCTACTTTAATAGACGAAGAAAACCAAATAATTCATGAAACAACAGACATCGCCAATAAGTTCGCTTCCACCTTTTCACAAAACTCCAGCAACAGCAACTATAACAAAGAATTTTTAGACTTCAAAAATAATTACTACTGCATTCAAAAAAAATACAATGACATTCTGGATATTCCTCTACTAAACTCTCCAATACATTTAAACAAAATGACTCAAATACTCAACAGCTGCAAAAACTCCAGTGCTGGTCCAGATTCTATCCACAATATCTTCCTAAAAAATCTTCCTCTTTCGGCTGTTCAATATATCCACAAAATATTTAACATTATCTGGTTACACAATATATTTCCGACTTAGTGGGGACTAGCCACAATAATACCTATCAACAAACCTGGCAAAGATTCTGCATCTTCTAAAAATTACAGACTAATATTTCTGACTTGCAACATCTGTAAACTCACGAAAAAAATAGTAAACAAAAGACTAAAAACCTACCTCGAATCTAAAAATTACTTCTCTCAACTTCAAAGCGGTTTCAGACAAAACAAATCCACCATCAACCACCTTATTTTGTTAGAATCAGAAATTCGCAACGCATCCAGAAAAAACCTACACTTGGCAGCAGTGTCACTGGATTCGAAAAAAGCCTACGAAACCGTATGGAAAGACCGAGTGATCCACCTTCTCAAAAAACAAGTAAGCGACCGTATACTCGCATTCATAGAAAACTTCCTAAAAGGACAGGCTCATTCAGGTTAAAGTTAACAATGTATTCTCAGACAGATTACCTCAAGAAAACGGAGTTCCACAGGGATGGGTAATTAGTTGTGTCACTCTTTTTCCGATAGCTATAAATGAGCTTACAACGTGCATTGAAGCCCCTACTAGATTCTGTATATTTGCCGATGATCTCACAATATACACTACAGGAAGGGACTCTCTAATCACCGAAAACATTCTGCAGAATACACTAAATAATATCTTTTCATGGTCTATAACTACCGGCTCCAAATTCTCACCAACTAAAACCAACTATATTATTTTCTCAACCAAACAAGATGAGTTCAAGATAACTCTTAATTTAAACAATCAACAGATACGAAAAGTCGAAGAAATTAAAATACTAGGGCTCACCTTTAATAGAAAACTAACATGGAAAAACAATAAACATTTGAAATACGAAGCCCACAACAGACTAAAAATAATAAAAACCTTAGCAGCTAAAACCTGGGGAGCGGACCAATCCAGTCTACTAAACACATACAAAGCTACAGTGTTATCGAAAATGGATTACGGGTGTATCATTTACGGCTCTTCAAAACATGCAAACTCCCTGGAACCTATCCACAATAAAGGTATCAAGATCGCACTAGGAGCTTATTATATCGGCCCTACCACCAGCTTACTGGTGGAGAGTAACATGACTCCACTAAGCTACAGAAGAATCAAATCGATGGCTAAATACGCTTGCAAAATAGCCTCACTACCAAACAACTTAGCCTACTCCATCATATTCGAAAACGAAGACGTGGCCCTTCAAGACTTCATTAGTGGACCTACTCCATTTACAAACAGACTTCACAATACCTTAATAGACGCCAACATAACTTTTCCAGAAATTATCTCACAAACATATAAGTTACACCCCATAGACATACTACAAACCATCTACACAAATCAAAATAATGAAACAGAAGTAACTGAATTCAATCTTATCTATACCTGCTGTTACAATTCAAACAACATAATCAGTATCTTAATAATGTCTTAAGACAACAATATACAGTTTTCTATTCCACATTTATTCTCCATAGAATTCGCTAACTATTGGGCATTAATAAAAGCCATAGAAATAATAGGAAGCTCAGAAAACACTAATTGGAAAATATTTACAAACTCGGTTCACCTTATCAATAATATTAACAAGTTTTACTCCACCAACACCTTATTAAACCAAATTCAAAACAAAATAATTCAACTAAGCAGCGAACAAATAGTAATTACAAAATACTTAATAGATGATAACAACATTTTCGCTCAGCGAATACTTCAAACAACCACCGAAACTATTCTGTCAAACAACCAGACACCAAGCCTCCCATTACCATCAAGAATAGCAGCTAATATGATTTACAAATCAATAATTGACCTCTGGAACAACAGCTGGAAAAACGGCAAACACCCATACCTTCACACTATAAGAGACAACATCTACACTAAAAGCCCCGCACATAATCTCAATAGAAAAGAACAAACAATTGTCACAAGAATCCGCATAAGCCAGAGCAAACTCACTCACTCCTACCTACTCAACAAAGAACAAAAAATAATATGTAACCTATGCAATATCCCTTTATCCATAGAACATCTAATCTGCACATGCCCAAACTTCACCACAGCAAGACAACATCATAACCTAACTGTAAACATCAAGACATTACTCAACTCACAAGACAATGTAAAGAAGTGTTTAAGTTTCTAAAATCAATCAATATATATAATTCAATTTAAGTGTTAAGATATTTTTATTCAAATGAACTCTCATTCTATACAACTGTTATAATGTATTATTGTACCATTCTATGTAATCAAACATATATATTTGTATAAAATTATTATCTTATTGTCGATAATAACCTAGTTCTTGATTCAACATTAAATAAATGAATATAAAAAAAAACTTTTAATTGATTTTTTTTTGTTAATTTTGCTATTTTGAGATTTTTCTTAAATCTTGAGCTAATCTAATTACAACAATATAGAAAATTATTTTCTTATTGCTTAATTCAATAATTAATGAATCGTTAATCAATCTCCAAAAAGTTTTTTTCAAAGAGATTTAATTTTGTTTTTATTTATTAAGTCTATAATGATATAATTCTTACAAACAAAAAAAATTTTTTTAATTATTCCGAATTAAATTTATAAAATTTTTATTGATTTTTTCTCAATTCAAATTAAAAAGAAAATAGTTTTTTCAATTCTAACAAAATATTTATCTTAATTTAAACTCTAAAAATTTTTATATCGTTATTTTATTCCGTTTTAATTTTATTAGGAAACTAGTGGCTCGTAGTCATTTACGTAACTTTTTTTTAATTGGCCTCCATGCTTCCGTGGTAGTTTGTACCATTTTGTTCCTTAACTGTTAGTCTCATTTGATCGTATCCACAGATGATTAGTTTGCGATTGGTTTATTTATTTACATTGCATTTCAGAAAATATTAGTGGCTTTTGTGATTTGATTTTATATAAATTAGTCAATTTTTTATAAATTACACATTCATGAATTATTTCATATTTCTTTATGTATGCTTAAAATTCTGGTTTTACATAATCATATAGTACATTCAAAGTACAAAAACTTTAAATTGATATTGAGTTTAACAAGCTCAAAAATGTAATAATCAAAGAGAAGGCAGATTTATGTTTCTTGGCAGAAGTAAAAAAATTCTCCTGAAACCAGCGTTGGGGTTCGATTATTTTTTTGTACCACTATGCTATGTTCAGAGTGTACCAGATCAAGAAGTCGATGAGAGATTGCCAACTTCGGAGTAGGCAAGCTTCTCGATACCAACTGTACGAAAGAACTAGATCGAAAACTAGTAATAAATAGCGAATTAACCTGTAAGTTCGCACGTGGAGTCAAATGTAAACAAAGGATGAAATTCATAAAAGGTTAGAATGGATTTTAATATTTTAATATTTAAGATTTTCATCAAGCTTTTGTTATGGTAAGTTGTAAGAAACTTTTCTTTAGTTTATTTTCATAAAAATTCATAAAATCAAAAGAATTTAAAAAAAAATAAAAAGATAAAAAAATAAGATAAAAAAATTTTTTATTTCAATTTTTTTACTTTTTGTATTAATAACTATTATTTATTTTATTTAATTGAATTTTAAGGTCATCACATATAAGTATTTAACATCACAAAAACGTGCTTTAGCAATGCAAAATTCAGCATCGTTAAGAATGATAAAAAACTCAAGGTCTTATTCTTGGTGCATTTTTCCTAGGATATGTTTTAACTAATGTACCAGGTGGAAGAGTAGCAGAGAAAATAGGTGGCAAATTAGTTTATGGATTAGGTGTGTTTTTGACTGCAGTTTTCACTGTTGTGAGTCCTTTTGCGGCTTATTGGGGCTTGTATCCATTTTTAATCATTCGTATTGCAGAAGGTTTTACTGAGGTTTGTTGCATTTTTATCTAAGCTTACTAAATATACATTATTTGAAAAATGAAAAATGAATTAGGATTTTATCAACATGAACGATACTAATTTTTTTTTTCTTTTTTTTAGGGTGTTACATTCCCAGCAATGCACAGTATTGGAAAGAAATAAATTTGCAGCCTTAGTTTATGCTGGTGAATATTAAAAACTCAATACATTAAATTATAAAAAGAAATTGTATTAAAATTTATTTAATGATTTTTTAATCTTTAGGTGCAAATTTTTGTACTGTTATTTCTTTACCCTTAAGTGGCTGGTTATGTTCATTAGAACTTTGGGGTGGCTGGCCACTCTCATTTTATTTATTTGGTAGTCTTGGAATTGTGTGGTATGTTTTTGGTTACTATTTGTTTTTGATACGCCAGCTAAACATCCACGAATTGATCCTCAAGAGAGAGCATACATTGAATCTCTAGTAGAAGCCAAAGATAATGTAAATGAAATTTATAGTATTCTTTATCCTAATTAAATTAATTATTATTAATACCTTATAATATTTTTCTAAAAATCATACTAATATACATTTCAATTTCTTTAATAATAATTTTATTGTTAATTAAAATAAAATAAGAATGATTTTAACAAGATACTTTGAAATTAATATTCAAAATGAAAAATAAAAATTTAATTTATAATTTACTGTTGTAGGATAATGATGCTGGTGTTCCATGGTTATCAGTATTTACGTCTCTTCCCATGTGGGCAATTGCTATAACACAATGCGGTCAATCATGGGCTTTTTACACCCTCTTGACTGAATTACCTACTTATATGGACAGAATATTACATTTCGACGTACAATCAGATGCATTCCTATCAGCATTACCATACTTAACTGCATGGGTTGTTGGTTTAATAATATCAAGTTTTGCAGAAAAAAAAAGGAAAGGAATTTGTTCTTACATATTCCAACACGCCCCCTCAGAAATGAATGGACTTTAAATTAATTGAAAATTCTTCATGTATTAAATATATCATATTTTCTTTTCTTTCTAATTATGATTTTACTTTATATTATTATTTAAGATCATGTTCACTCGTGACTCCTGGGGCTATACATATGGTCCAACATTCGTTGCATGGATTAAGGAAACCCAGAAAAACCTAATCAAACCATTTCTAAAAATTTACATCTTTTATATCTAGTATAACTTGAAATAAAACTTCTTATTTCAATATGGCTTTATTAAGATTATTCCAAGCCTGTTTGTTTTTTTTTAAAATTCCACAAACTTTACTGTAGATGACGGTTTAGTCAAGACTTCTGCTATCTGTTTACCTGTTGGAGTATATTATAATTTAATTATATTTTTCTCAATATTTTCTTTAGATATATGATACTTTACATCAATATGTTTCGATCGTTTGTGACTGCTAAGGTTACTTGTTATACTTATACAACCATGACAATGGTGTCATCTTCAAAAATTACCATTGGTTCTGAAATATTTACATGTATACTAACTGCTAAAGATTTAAACCAAAGAGCCTCTATTACGGCTTCATGAAGAGCTACATACTCAGCCTCAGTAGACGAACTCACTACACTAGCTTGTATTCTTTATATTTCTTTACATTCCAACTTATTGTGCAATCATCATATGATTTAAATAAATATCCTGTTGTGCTTTTTCTATCAATTTCATTACCTCTCCAATCTAAGTAAACAAAACCTTTTAAAATATGCACATGATTAGTTTTTACGTAATTTAATTTTATATTAATAGTATCTTTAAGATAACATAAAACGCGTTTCAAATTTTGTCAAAGTTCTTTATTATTTTTATTCGTATATCTTTTTAAAATATTTACTGCTGCACATAAATCAGGTCTTGTGCATATGGTCATATATATTAAATATCCAATCAAATTTTGACAAGGTACGTCATATTTTTAATGAAAATTAAGAGTGAGATAATCTAATTTATTTGAAAGAGGCATACTTATGGCGTTACAATCAAGCATATTAAATTTTTCTAAAACTATTTTAATATAAGCACTTTAATCTAAGGATATTTTATTTAAATTTATTTCAATTCTTATACCAAGAAAGAATTTAATTTCTTTTAAATCTGTCATAGAAAATTTATTTGATAAATAATTTTTAAATTCATTTAATTTTTCACAATTAGCCGTAGCAATCACAAGATCATCAACATATAATAATACATATATATTTTCAGATATATCTCCTTTATCTAAAATATAGATACATCTATCTACTAAAGAATTTTTAAATCCTTTTTCTATAAGAGCCTTTTCAAATACTTCAATCCAGCATCTTTCTGCCTGTTTTAAACCATGCAGAGCTTTATTTAATCAACAAACTAAATTAGTTTAACATTCAATGCTTTCTGGTACTTTCATAACAATTTCTTCTTTTTATGTACCATTTAAAACTCTGTCCTTAATTCCATATAATGTATCATTAAATTATTTTCATTTGAAAAAGCTATTATGAAACTGATAATTGTACTTCGGCTTCGCCTCAGCCGACATTACATGTGATCTGAGACATTTTTTTTTCTGGCCTTGGGTCGTAATATACTATTTATTTATTGTTTTTTTTTCACAGTATTAATAAATATTATGGTATGAAAATGACGTGTACATAAACATAACACGTAAGCCTGTTATGCTAATTATACCTATGATTTATTTTTTACAATATGAAGCTGTAAAATAAAAATTTACATTTCAAAATAACATTTTTCTTAAATCTTCCATTCCTGGTATACATTTTCGTTCTTTGAAAGAACCATAATCAAGTTTGTTCAATCATAATTGATACTCAACGTTATAATTGGAAAACAGCTTTAAAACGTGTACAAAATAGAAAATATAAATTAGAGCCGATAATTCAATACGATATCAAGCAATGTCAAAGACAAAAATTAGATATTCTAGAAGATCCAAATGCAGAATATGAACTTCAAAATGAAAGTCAGGAACGGATAATAAATAATAATTACAATAAATTTGCAGCCTTAGTTTATGCTGGTGAATATTAAAAACTCAATACATTAAATTATAAAAAAGAAATTGTATTAAAATTTATTTAATGATTTTTTAATCTTTAGGTGCAAATTTTTTGTACTGTTATTTCTTTACCCTTAAGTGGCTGGTTATGTTCATTAGAACTTTGGGGTGGCTGGCCACTCTCATTTTATTTATTTGGTAGTCTTGGAATTGTGTGGTATGTTTTTTGGTTACTATTTGTTTTTGATACGCCAGCTAAACATCCACGAATTGATCCTCAAGAGAGAGCATACATTGAATCTCTAGTAGAAGCCAAAGATAATGTAAATGAAATTTATAGTATTCTTTATCCTAATTAAATTAATTATTATTAATACCTTATAATATTTTTCTAAAAATCATACTAATATACATTTCAATTTCTTTAATAATAATTTTATTGTTAATTAAAATAAAATAAGAATGATTTTAACAAGATACTTTGAAATTAATATTCAAAATGAAAAATAAAAATTTAATTTATAATTTACTGTTGTAGGATAATGATGCTGGTGTTCCATGGTTATCAGTATTTACGTCTCTTCCCATGTGGGCAATTGCTATAACACAATGCGGTCAATCATGGGCTTTTACACCCTCTTGACTGAATTACCTACTTATATGGACAGAATATTACATTTCGACGTACAATCAGATGCATTCCTATCAGCATTACCATACTTAACTGCATGGGTTGTTGGTTTAATAATATCAAGTTTTGCAGATGCTTTATTAGCGAAAAATTATATATCGCCGTTGACATCATTCAAATTATGGAATACAGTGGCTTCATTAGGACCCAGTCTAAGCTTTTTTAGGAGCTATTTGGGCTGGATGTGATCGACTTACTGTGATGATGATGCTTTCTGGATTAGGCTCACTCTATGGTGCTGTTTATTCTGGAAATCAAATGAATCATATTGCTTTATATCACCACGTTATGCGGGAACATTATATGGTATTACTAATGCCGCTGCTAATGCCTGTGGTTTTCTCGCACCGTATATTATTGGACAAATCGTAAACGGACATGTAAGTATTATAAAATTATTTTAAATCAAATAATATTTTAAATGTTATAACTTTGTCATTTTCATTGTTATTAATAATAGTATAAAAAATTTTTATTCGAATTGAATAATTCTTTGTTACATTTATTTTATATTATAGGAAACATTGGCGCGTTGGCATACAGTATTTTTATTAGCAGCGGTTATCAACATGGGAGCAAACTGCTTTTATCTATTGTTTGCATCAGCAACTGAACAACCATGGAGTCGTGGTAACAGTTGATGACAAACTTCATCAAGAAAAAAAGAAACGATCAATGTAATGTGCGACATGCCATTAGATCGTCTTACACTTAGCACGTTTTAGTTAATGAACAACTGCGCTTTATAGTCTAATTTTTTTCACAAAAGCAACATTACTTTGCGATTTATTTTCTTACCAGTTAAACATAAGTTATAAGAAATTTATTTTTCATTTTCATGAAAGAATTGGTGCATACATTTAGCATACATTTTACTTGAAAAGTATTGTTTTTGTTTGATTCGACTGATCAAACGGTGATGACAAAGCGGAACTTTAGATTTAAGAAAAAATTGACGCAAGTGCTGACAATATTCAAGATAAATTTTAAAGCTCTCTTATCTTTTTTCTTTATGACTCTTAATATGAGTTATATTTTTTTATATTGCGTCTGTTATTTTATCTATATGCTTTTTCCTGGCTATACTCCTGTCTAATTTTTTAATATCAAGACCTTCCTATTTTTTACTTTTTTTACGTTTGTGATATTTATTCGCTAAACGGTTAGTACAAAGATCTTATATATTAAATGAAAAATTTTGATTTCTTATTTATCAAATTGTATGTAAGAAATAAAACTTCCTAAAATAATATACACTTTGATGTTAAATTAAAATTGCAAAATATTAGCACAAAATGTTTGTATGAAAAAAATATTTAACTTTTGTAAAGTTATACTTCATAAATGATGTAATTAAGAAATTAATGGTGCGAGTACCAAATTTGTAACGGGGTTAGTTGTATGAAAAAGCTTTCATATCTTTGTAAATCATCGATATTTGATTTGCGTCAATTATAAAATACTATTGAATTTAGAAAATGAAAATTCCTTTATGTAAAAGAAAACTAAAAATTATTTTATCTATAAAAAAGTAATTTTTTAACAAAGCTTTATGAATAAAATAATGTTGAAACAATAAAACAGTAAATTATACATAATCAGTAGTGTTTGGAATAGTTATTATATGATGCAGTATTGAAAATATAAATTTTTGATAAAAATGATGAATGAAATCTTGCTGGAACAAGATGTGATGAATATTCGAGGTCATTTAATAATTTTGTTAGATAAAAATTATAACATTCGATTGCAACGTTTACATTCCCAATTATGACATTATCATTAATTTAAAAAAATATATATATATATTGCGTAATATTTAATTATCACTTAAAAATTTATAGGTTCAAAATTTTAGAAATAATATAATTAAAATTTTATTTTATCTACATAACAAATAATTAAAACAATTATTAAAAAGGAATTCCTCAATTTTGTTATTAATTCGCAAAAAATTATTCTATGTAAGGTAGAAAATATATAGTACAAAATGTTACAGAGTACATTATAGAAAAAAATAAGTGGTTAAATTTACTCCTAACATGTATTGTAAACGTTGCGATTGATTATAATATAAGAGACTGATAAAAACTGTTATCTCAATTTCTTTTTATGAATTATACTTTGGTAATGATCTAGTGAATGTACAGGAAGAGAATTGACAAAATAATGACTGCCTTATAAATGTGAATGATTATTCAAAAATAATAATACGTAATAAAAAAATTTCATTTTTCATTTTTTTTTTTATTTTACATAAACTACTCGATTGATTTGTTTCAAAATTTGAATACAAGTTATTTGCTACTGTCTTTATGAAATAATAAGTTTTAAAATAATTTTCTCGGCGTAGTTTTTTTATCACTTTCTGATTTCTGATTTAACGCTCTCACTAACTCTTTTCTTATTTTCTCACTTCCTCTCTGTCCTTCCACACTCACTATCACTCTTTCTCTTCTCAATTTTTTTTTAATAGAAATTGTTTTTTACATTGAAATCATATTTTAAATAATACAATCAAATTACTTCAACTCAATGAGTTATATGAGAAAGCATTGCAAAAATATTTGTAAAAATATTTTAAAATATTCAATTTTAATTGTGGTGGTTTAAGTTTATAGAAATGCAAAATTACGTGATTGAATAGTGAAATTGTGTTCTTTTTTATCACTGCTCATTTCAAATTAATTTTCAGCTACTTAAGGCTATATGTAATCTATTGAAGGACTGAGCAATATGTTCATCTAAGACTAAAGCTAGAATAAGATGCAATTATATTTATATTATGTTAAAAAAACGTCCCAGTATCATCGACCGATTAAATATCTTGATGTATTTATTTATATACAAATCTCTTTTATTAAAGAGATAAATAAGACTTCTTATAACAGTTTTTTATTTTTGTTTTATAAGAAGCTAATGTAATTGAAATTTTTATATGTACAAAATGTAATTTCTAAAATGGTATAACTTGATTTTCAACAAATATACAATATACAATCAGTAACAAAATCTTGTAATTATTATTTATTATCCGTTCCTGACTTTCATTTTGAAGTTCATATTCTGCATTTGGATCTTCTAGAATATCTAATTTTTGTCTTTGACATTGCTTGATATCGTATTGAATTATCGGCTCTAATTTATATTTTCTATTTTGTACACGTTTTAAAGCTGTTTTCCAATTATAACGTTGAGTATCAATTATGATTGAACAAACTTGATTATGGTTCTTTCAAAGAACGAAAATGTATACCAGGAATGGAAGATTTAAGAAAAATGTTATTTTGAAATGTAAATTTTTATTTTACAGCTTCATATTGTAAAAAATAAATCATAGGTATAATTAGCATAACAGGCTTACGTGTTATGTTTATGTACACGTCATTTTCATACCATAATATTTATTAATACTGTGAAAAAAAAACAATAAATAAATAGTATATTACGACCCAAGGCCAGAAAAAAAAGAAATGTCTCAGATCACATGTAATGTCGGCTGAGGCGAAGCCGAAGTACAATTATCAGTTTCATAATAGCTTTTTCAAATGAAAATAATTTAATGATACATTATATGGAATTAAGGACAGAGTTTTAAATGGTACATAAAAAGAAGAAATTGTTATGAAAGTACCAGAAAGCATTGAATGTTAAACTAATTTAGTTTGTTGATTAAATAAAGCTCTGCATGGTTTAAAACAGGCAGAAAGATGCTGGATTGAAGTATTTGAAAAGGCTCTTATAGAAAAAGGATTTAAAAATTCTTTAGTAGATAGATGTATCTATATTTTAGATAAAGGAGATATATCTGAAAATATATATGTATTATTATATGTTGATGATCTTGTGATTGCTACGGCTAATTGTGAAAAATTAAATGAATTTAAAAATTATTTATCAAATAAATTTTCTATGACAGATTTAAAAGAAATTAAATTCTTTCTTGGTATAAGAATTGAAATAAATTTAAATAAAATATCCTTAGATTAAAGTGCTTATATTAAAATAGTTTTAGAAAAATTTAATATGCTTGATTGTAACGCCATAAGTATGCCTCTTTCAAATAAATTAGATTATCTCACTCTTAATTTTCATTAAAAATATGACGTACCTTGTCAAAATTTGATTGGATATTTAATATATATGACCATATGCACAAGACCTGATTTATGTGCAGCAGTAAATATTTTAAAAAGATATACGAATAAAAATAATAAAGAACTTTGACAAAATTTGAAACGCGTTTTATGTTATCTTAAAGATACTATTAATATAAAATTAAATTACGTAAAAACTAATCATGTGCATATTTTAAAAGGTTTTGTTTACTTAGATTGGAGAGGTAATGAAATTGATAGAAAAAGCACAACAGGATATTTATTTAAATCATATGATGATTGCACAATAAGTTGGAATGTAAAGAAATATAAAGAATACAAGCTAGTGTAGTGAGTTCGTCTACTGAGGCTGAGTATGTAGCTCTTCATGAAGCCGTAATAGAGGCTCTTTGGTTTAAATCTTTAGCAGTTAGTATACATGTAAATATTTCAGAACCAATGGTAATTTTTGAAGATGACACCATTGTCATGGTTGTATAAGTATAACAAGTAACCTTAGCAGTCACAAACGATCGAAACATATTGATGTAAAGTATCATATATCTAAAGAAAATATTGAGAAAAATATAATTAAATTATAATATACTCCAACAGGTAAACAGATAGCAGAAGTCTTGACTAAACCGTCATCTACAGTAAAGTTTGTGGAATTTTAAAAAAAAACAAACAGGCTTGGAATAATCTTAATAAAGCCATATTGAAATAAGAAGTTTTATTTCAAGTTATACTAGATATAAAAGATGTAAATTTTTAGAAATGGTTTGATTAGGTTTTTCTGGGTTTCCTTAATCCATGCAACGAATGTTGGACCATATGTATAGCCCCAGGAGTCACGAGTGAACATGATCTTAAATAATAATATAAAGTAAAATCATAATTAGAAAGAAAAGAAAATATGATATATTTAATACATGAAGAATTTTCAATTAATTTAAAGTCCATTCATTTCTGAGGGGGCGTGTTGGAATATGTAAGAACAAATTCCTTTCTTTTTTTTTTCTGCAAAACTTGATATTATTAAACCAACAACCCATGCAGTTAAGTATGGTAATGCTGATAGGAATGCATCTGATTGTACGTCGAAATGTAATATTCTGTCCATATAAGTAGGTAATTCAGTCAAGAGGGTGTAAAAAGCCCATGATTGACCGCATTGTGTTATAGCAATTGCCCACATGGGAAGAGACGTAAATACTGATAACCATGGAACACCAGCATCATTATCCTACAACAGTAAATTATAAATTAAATTTTTATTTTTCATTTTGAATATTAATTTCAAAGTATCTTGTTAAAATCATTCTTATTTTATTTTAATTAACAATAAAATTATTATTAAAGAAATTGAAATGTATATTAGTATGATTTTTAGAAAAATATTATAAGGTATTAATAATAATTAATTTAATTAGGATAAAGAATACTATAAATTTCATTTACATTATCTTTGGCTTCTACTAGAGATTCAATGTATGCTCTCTCTTGAGGATCAATTCGTGGATGTTTAGCTGGCGTATCAAAAACAAATAGTAACCAAAAACATACCACACAATTCCAAGACTACCAAATAAATAAAATGAGAGTGGCCAGCCACCCCAAAGTTCTAATGAACATAACCAGCCACTTAAGGGTAAAGAAATAACAGTACAAAAAATTTGCACCTAAAGATTAAAAAATCATTAAATAAATTTTAATACAATTTCTTTTTTATAATTTAATGTATTGAGTTTTTAATATTCACCAGCATAAACTAAGGCTGCAAATTTATTTCTTTCCAATACTGTGCATTGCTGGGAATGTAACACCCTAAAAAAAAGAAAAAAAAAATTAGTATCGTTCATGTTGATAAAATCCTAATTCATTTTTCATTTTTCAAATAATGTATATTTAGTAAGCTTAGATAAAAATGCAACAAACCTCAGTAAAACCTTCTGCAATACGAATGATTAAAAATGGATACAAGCCCCAATAAGCCGCAAAAGGACTCACAACAGTGAAAACTGCAGTCAAAAACACACCTAATCCATAAACTAATTTGCCACCTATTTTCTCTGCTACTCTTCCACCTGGTACATTAGTTAAAACATATCCTAGGAAAAATGCACCAAGAATAAGACCTTGAGTTTTTTATCATTCTTAACGATGCTGAATTTTGCATTGCTAAAGCACGTTTTTGTGATGTTAAATACTTATATGTGATGACCTTAAAATTCAATTAAATAAAATAAATAATAGTTATTAATACAAAAAGTAAAAAAATTGAAATAAAAAATTTTTTTATCTTATTTTTTTATCTTTTTATTTTTTTTTAAATTCTTTTGATTTTATGAATTTTTATGAAAATAAACTAAAGAAAAGTTTCTTACAACTTACCATAACAAAAGCTTGATGAAAATCTTAAATATTAAAATATTAAAATCCATTCTAACCTTTTATGAATTTCATCCTTTGTTTACATTTGACTCCACGTGCGAACTTACAGGTTAATTCGCTATTTATTACTAGTTTTCGATCTAGTTCTTTCGTACAGTTGGTATCGAGAAGCTTGCCTACTCCGAAGTTGGCAATCTCTCATCGACTTCTTGATCTGGTACACTCTGAACATAGCATAGTGGTACAAAAAAATAATCGAACCCCAACGCTGCCTGAAACCATGAGAAATAGGCCCTCCGCTACTTCTTTTAAACTGAAAAGAACAAAATTTTCAAGGTCCAAGACAAAAATAGAATTGTGAACATGAACATTCTATCTCCTGAGTAAGAAAAATTATGTGTTGCAGTGTGTACCATCATAAGATATAATTTATCGAATCCTCTTTCCGAGGATTAGAATTCAAAATGAATCTGACTTGTGATGAACAAGCAGCTGTAAACTCTAACAAAAGAGAAAATGTTCTTGTATAATGTTCTTGTTGTCCGTGCACTTGGCCATGAACTTGCAAGTTCATCTAGTTTTTGTATTATAAATTTATCAAAGCCAGTAGTCTAGTCAGCATTCAATGCTATAAATGGTTAAATAACAAAAGTATACGAACAAGTGGCAAAAGATTCTATATCGGAAACTGTTAAGAAATAACTTGATTCGACTTCCCCAAATAGTGCTGATCTTGATGTAACCAACTCAAGATGATCGAAAAATTTAACATTTAACTCGGAAATGTATCCGTTGAGTGGGTCAGGACTTCGAATATTAAAAGATAATTCAATGTAGAGTATTCAACTTAGTCTCATTCGAAAGAAGCACATACTCTAAATAGAAAAGAACTATAGGTGTGGTGGATTTCCATGCACCGGATGCATATCCCACACAGCATGGAAGATTTCACTGGAATATTTCGAATTATTCCACTGGAATATTTCAATGGAACCTTCCATGCAGATTATTGGAAGTCTCCACGGAATATTTCAAAATATTCCATTGGAATCTTCCATTAAAAGCTTCCAGGAATATTTCAGGAATATTTCAAAGGAATGTTCAAAAACTTTTTTGAAATATTCCATGAAATATTCACGGAAGATTTTTGAAATATTTCATGAAATATTCCATGAAAGGTTTATGAAATATTCCAGTAAAATATTTCATGGACGATTCCAGGAAGATTCCATAAACTTTTCGCTGAAAGATTCCAAAAAACCTTCAAATCGTACAGCGAAATATTACATAAATCTTCCATAAATATTCCACGAAATATTTCACAGAAAGATTTCAGTAATCTTTCGGTGAAATATTCCATGAAAGATTTCAGAAAGATTCCATAAACATTTCATTGGAAGATTTCGAAAAACTTTTAAATCGTACAGCGGAATATTACATAAATCTTCCATAAATATTCCACAAAATATTCCACAGAAAGATTTAAGTAATCTTCCAGTAGAATATTCCATGAAAGATTTCAGAAAGATTCCGTAAACATTTCATTGGAAGATTTCGAAAAACTTTTAAATCGTACAGCGGAATATTACATAAATCTTCCATAAATATTCCACGAAATATTCCACAGAAACATTTAAGTAATCTTCCAGTGGAATATTTCATGAAAGATTCTAGAATGATTCCATGAAGTTTTCGTTGGAAAGTTGCGCGGAACTTACGGAAGGTTTCCAGTGACGCCGATAGGGGGATGTTCGTTAAATGGGAGTTTTATCCCCAAGTGGTTGGAAGATACCTCACTTACTATATAAGCGAAAGTGTATCGGCGCTTTGATGTGTACAGTCGAAGCGAATATGTAAATGCGATTTTATAACTAAATGTTTATGTATGCGTATATGTATTGATGTATAAGTTTAATGTGTTATTATATAATATATATACTATCCCCTCACAGCATTTCACATCTTCCAGGAACATTTCATGAAAGATGAGAGATTACCCAAACCTTCCATTGAAATATTCTTGAAATCTCTCAAGAATATTCCATGGAATATTCCAATGTAGGAAGAATCAAGGACATACGAATATTAAAGGAATATTTCATGGATGATTCCTGAAATATTCAAAATCGTCCGTGCCAATATTCTGCGAATCTTCCATAAATATTCCACGTAATTTTTTACGATAGATTTCTAAAATCTTCCAGAAATATTTCATGGAATATTTCATGAAAGATTCCTTAAATCTTTCGTGCATATTCCATGAAAGGTTCATGAAATGTTTCAAATCTTTCGTTCCAATATTCCGGAAATCTTCCATGAATGTTCCAACGGAATATTTCATGAAATATTTCTGCAAGATTCCTGAAATATTTCAATGAAAGATCTAAGATGTCCTAAATCTTCCAATGAAATATTCTTGGAATCTTCCAACAATATTCCATGGAATATTCCAATTTAGGAAGAATCAAGGACATACGAATATTACAGGAATATTCCATGGAAGATTCCTAAAATATTTCAAATCTTCCGTGCCAATATTCCAGGAAGCTTCCATAAATATTCCATGCTGTGTGGGATTAAATTCATGTAAATGTATAATTCTAATTATTATTACATATTTAAATATAAATTCTATTTATAAATTTTAATATTAATTAAAATATAAATTTTAAATCTAAATTTTATTTCTTAATTTTGAATTGGAATTATAAAATAAAATATAAAATGATGACTCCGTATTAAATATTATTTCTTAGTTTCCAGCTGATTCAAGGTTAGTACGAGTAATTCTAACAACCATCAGACTAACAAATAACTATGTATTTGTTGATTCTTACAACAAATACATAATTTCATTCGTGAATAAGGGCGAGTACTGACAAAATATCTTATAATAAGAAAGATTATTATTATTGATTATTTTAACAACTTATATCTTTTTGCATTTCAGCTTTATCGAGTCGATAACAAGGTTCTCTTGTCTGGTACCTCTTTTTTATATTGTTAGCTCATATAAATAACAAATACCAGAAAAGAATAATTTTATGAAAGATAAGTATAGCATTGATAATTTTAAGATATAATAATTAAAAACTTTAAAGCTGTTTTTCTCAAATATTGAATTTTTAAAATTTTGGGTGCTGCCCCGTAAGATTTGAGCTGGAACGCTGAATGGATCTGACTTTTCTAAACTGATTTAACTTCAGTATTAGCATCATTTTTGTGTGAATGAAAATTTTTAAAATCAAATAATTAGAAGCTGTTAAATATCCAAAGATAAGGTACAAATTTTAAAATTTATTAAATTGATATTTTTTGTTGAAAAGTAAAAAATTTTTTGGGTTTCAGGAATTCCCTCATTCACGCGAGAATGACAAGAATACTGAAGCTAAATATGTTTGGAAAAGTCATTTTTATCCAGCGGTTCAGCTTAAACCTTACGGGGGAGCAATTATAAGAACAAGAATTCATCAAATGATTACGGGACTATCGCTGTAGCAAAATGAGCTTATAAGGGCTTAAAATGAAGGTATTTTAGTCTACTTTAAAATACTGTTTTCATTTCCAAAGAATTTAATTAAATCTAATGAATACATATCTTTTTTACTAGCAAGGGAAAAAGGTGTTTTGTGCCCTCAATAAAATTTCTTTTTATTTGTATAAAGTGCGAGAGTTTAAAGATAGTAGAATCAGTGCGTAACGCGAAAGTATAGAAATAGTCAGAATTACATTTGATTATATATGCGCATGGCGACACGGCCACCATTTTCTTTTCTATATAATTATATTAGTTACCGTAGATTAAATTAAGCAAACTCTCTGTTATCCTCTTAAGATTTTTTTTATTGAGTGTTCGAATTAAAATTAGAAAAGGTGTTGAAGTGCGAGAGCATATATAGAGGGCGACACGACCGCCGATCGTTTTTTTAGTTTATACAATAATAATTTTTATACGTGTTTAAGAGCCGGTCTGTGGCACAGTCGGTAGGAGCGTTGGATTCGTATTCTTGGGGAACCGAGATCGAATCCCGCTCTCGGCTGTTTTTCAAACGAGCACCTCTGTTTCATGTGCTTTGTACACAGAACACACTTACGAGCTCCGTGAAAAAGTGCAGTTGTAAAAATCAACTGACCTTGCGTCCCAGTGGACCCGGGTTTGATTCGCTAGGAAAAATTAGAAAAAATAATTTTCGAAGTTTTTCCGAGGGAATAAACCCGAAAAACACAAAAATATACAAAAAAAGTCCCAATGGACAAATACCTGGTCATGGCCAAAGACAAGAAAACCAAATATGGTTAATAGTCAAAAGGCCAATTAAAATTATAAAAAAAAAAATATACGTGTTTAAGTGAATTTGAAAATCAGTTCTTTCTTTGCGTAAACGACTTCGATAAGTAGAGCGGCGACACGGCGGCCATTTTGTTTGAAGTGCGTGACGGAAAATTGCGATTGTTTGCTTAAACTTCAATTGAAAATATTTCTTAGTTAGCGTAATTTTTAGTACGATGCGAGTAGCTATTTTCTACTTCCGCTTTATAGTAAAAACCGTGATTATTCGTCTGCGCATCCGTGATTGTCGGAATTCGTGATAAAATCTATAATTGTTCAGTTGATCGAATTAGATTATAATTTCTCTTGACGTCGTTAAGTGTGATCGTGAAAAAAATCATCGACCACCACACTGCGCAGCCGCTCAATCCGATTTTAATTGCCTGCGACAGGGACTGTTATTTCGGCCAGCGCATAGCGCTAACCTTACATGCGAATTAAATTAGCGTAAATTAAATGAAGAGTGAAGTTAAGGTTGAAATATATTTAATCGTATAAAATCAATTATTTTCCTTTTCACCCGTTATTATTGATAGTATACATTAAAAATTAGTTTTTCTTTATTATTATTTTTATTATTGAGTAAAGTTTAATTTTCCTTAATTAATTTTAATCCATAATAAAAGTAAATTTAGATTGAGAAAAGTATTAAATTAATCTTTAATAATAATAACTAATTGTCGAAATTCTTATATACTGTATTTTTTTTTTTATTTTATTAAGTCTCCCTTTCTTAAACCTGAGTTGTAAATTATTAAAAAATTCTTTTAAACCACTCCAAGCTGATTGAACCAGCCTACAACCCGTAGTAGGCCAGTAAGTATCTCACTCCCTCTGCAGTTGCTCAGTTGTCAGCTGCAGTTGCCAGCTAGCTGAGCAGGGTTCACTGGCGCTCAATTAAAAATCAAAATAAATTTTGTGAACCCAGGTAAGTTCGTGGCTTCGGGGGTTCACTGGAGGTCCGAAGGATTTGCCACGTAACAATATTTACTAAATCAAATGTGGTTAAATGCTTACAAACTTGTAAGTATTTTAAATTAAATTGTTTTAAAACATGAAAATAAAAATGAATATACTTTTAATGGTTCAATAGATGTTGATAAACTACGTGGAATAAAAGGAAAAAAAAATTAAAAAAAAAAAAATTGATGATCTAAAGGTATGTTGTAATAATCTCTTAATTGCAATTTTAAATTTAAAATCTTTTATAAAATAGATAGTATGGAAAGAGAAGGGGGAGTTGACGAGGTTACATTTTGAGAGCCTGACAGCAGCGAAAATCTTTTAGAATATAGATGGATATATTATTAAGGTCTACACTTGACTCGCTTTTAGATTAAATAAAAAATTCGTTTATCATCCAATAATCATCCTATTTAAATTAAAGTGATACCACCTTTTTCTTGAATCTAAAGTTCTTTCGATTCGTGTATTTTTTAGATGTGTGTAATTTTTCTTGTAATAAGATTTGCCTTCTCTATTGGTTTCTATATAATTAGTAGTTATTATATATTAAAGTGAAACTACCTTTTTCTACAGTTCTTGGGTACTACAGATTTGCACATTTTTCGTAATAAGAATAGTAATTTTTGATCAAGTCCTATATAATGAGTAGTTATCCTATACAAGACTCCTTTCGGGCCTCATTTTTGGGTCTTATTTGAGCTTTAGTATACGTATTTCTCTCTTCATCTATGTTTCACTATATTTTACTTTATAATCTTTTTTTCACTCTCTAGTGTTTCTTCCTTCATTATCACCTACCCTTTCTATCTTCAGATACCCTTCTTAATTTTCTCTCTCTTTCCAAGTATAGACTTTAATTATGATATATTATTACAGTCTACACTTGACTAGCTTCTAGACAAGAGAGAAAATTTTTCGTTAACAGCGCATCTACATTCAGCTAAATTTAACTCAAATTTGATTCATCATTTTTAACTGACGTTTCGTCAATTTTCATCTGCATTTTGTATAACTTAACTGACTTTAAGAACAAATTTAGCTGATTTTCAGGTAAAGGGTACCCCCCGTTAAGATAGTCAATTTTGCCCTGTCCCTGAAATTTTTGTTTGACCTTGTAACTTTGTTTTTGATAAAAAAAAATAGTTTTTGTCATATTTGCAGACCGCGACCCCCCTCCCCCTGTCCACAGCATGGAAAAAATGACTTTTTCACTATTTATTTTTCTTCTCTGCATCTAGACGGTAAAAAAAACCCCAAGGAAATAATGTTTATAGCGTAAATGGTTACAAATCATGTAGATTTTTTTCATAGAGATTTGATGATTCTATATGACCTAAAAGGATGAAAAAAAATTCAAACCCTTCCTATTTTCACCAGAAATGCAGTACAGGGCCAATTCTTGCAAAAAAACTTGTATTTTGTTTAAAATTACTTGCTTGGATTTTTCCAGATATTTCCTGTTGGTGCGCCATAGTTAAAAATGCAAAAAATTCATTTTTTCGACGTTTTTGACTGATTGTAGCTCATTTGCAGACTTTGTATTATTATTTATATTATGAAATTGTATTCTAGAACTTTATTTATGAATTTAATTATGCAATCAAGTCAGAAAAATAAGATTTACAAATATTCGCATCATATTTTTGCACGAATCTACATATTAGATTAGGTATTTAAACACTTCTTTCATGATTTTGTTGATATTTCACTACTTTATATGTGATAAAATCTTATAAATAATATATTGCTTTAATGAGGGAAAATATTTTGGTAAATAAGCCATTTCACAGGTACAGCTATATGTACGGTCAAAATATCAACTTGAGATTACATATGAATTCATATTTCGTAAGAAAAACTTATTAATACAAACATCATCATCATGATTTAATAATATGAACCTTGACTTTGGCATTTTTAACATTATGTAATCTAAATCTGTACGTAAGTCACACTTTTGCGAGAGCTATGTGGTTTATTTTTATACGGTGTAAAAAAAATGTGAGCATGCGAGTACATTGGAATCTTGTTTACATGTCTCATATTAATATTACAATATTATATATATTTTTGTTAAAAAGCACATATTATATGCAATTATTTTATGACATTTGCAATCGTTTTAAAGATCATAAATAGAGTTTGCACTTATGTCATGTATTGTATTATTTTATCTCCATTGACGTAGGTACGAATCTAGTAACGTAACTTAAGTAACAATCGTTAGGCAGGAAGTTATAGTCTTTACTCAGTTCTCAGATATCTATCTATGTTCTTACTCTTTTTCCATAAGAAGAACAAGGATAGAATATTTGATAACTAAGTAACAACTACAACTTCTAGCCTTAGACTTGGATTAGGTCTATGGATTCGAGCCATAAAAAAACATGGCCCGAATTTATAGTCGTGTCTTGAGTATTCAGTATGACTTAAAAATTGAGTATCGTTACTTGAGTATCAGCTGTTACTTTAATTGAGTGCTACATGAAGAAGTTATCAGAGTTAGTTATAAAACAAAATCACACAACAATAAGATAGTCGTCGGTAAGGATGTAACACTCAATTGAAGTAACAGCTGATACTCAAGTAACGATACTCAATTTTTAAGTCATACTGAATACTCAAGACACGACTATGAATTCGGGACATGTTTTTTTATGGCTCGAATCCATAGACCTGATCCAAGTCTAAGGCTAGAAGTTGTAGTTGTTACTCAGTTGGTACCCTTTATCCTGCTTCTACTAAGTTTTAACTAAGTTTTAGCTAACTTTCATACAACTTTCAGCTATTTTTAGTCAACTTTTTGATAACCTGTAGTCTCTATTATAACGAAACACTAGTTAAATTTCAGCTATATTATAGCTAACTAGGGCCACGATTGATTTTTATACACGGCAGTATCGACAACGGTAGCGAAAACTTCTTATAATATAAAGAGATATAGATGTTTCTATATGAGGGATCGCGTGAAAGAAAGGCCTAACTCTAAAAGTATAGTTTTTAGTAATTAAAAAAAAGTTGTTTAACTTGATATCAGCTTCATAAAATATTGTGATATTTTACTATGTTATAGTAAATACTTTAATACAAAAGGTCCAAGTGGTATTTTCAAGTTAAATATTATTAATAAAAAAATTTTGACGATTCAAAAATTCGAGTTGGGCCCTTTTTGCGAATTTTGTATGAATAATTAAGGCTTTATGATGAATAAATCATAATAAAATCATTTGATTATTTGAAATACATTTATTATTAACTTTTACTTACATAATACAAAATAAAACATTCAGTTTTTGAATCCTCATTTCGATTCACGAAGGGAAAAATATTTTTACTGTACTAATTTTGCGCAATGTTGATAAAAATTGCATTAAAGATTTTAAATCTGTAAGTTTTGCCTTTTTTATTCCTACATTATCGATGGTTGTTAACTTGTTTGTAGCTTTCATAAGATTTTTTCGAGAAAAATGAAAATGTTACATAATTCAAGTTAGGCCCTTCTTGTATGTTCTGTATCATTTAAACATACAGAAACACGTTTTTATTCTTCTATATTTTATAAACATATTAAGAATAACTCATAGATACATTTTTAATCATAATTTAAAAAAAGGGCCTATCTCGAGCTAGATCTATATTCCACGCGATCCCTCATATAATATGGTTTAAAAAAAAATTTAGTCGCTGACCCCCATATCTTACCCATAGAACTCTTATTTTTCACCCTTTTATTTAATAACACTCATTTTCTACTCATTTCACATCCATTTTACACTTCTTTTCAACCCTAAATCCCACCGAACAAAAATACTTGCTGATAACTAAGTAAAGATACTTGAGTTCCAAGTTATACTCAATACTGAAATCAATTTCATGAATTCAGACCTTATAGACGAATCTCAATCTTGTGAGTAATGAAGATTATCAAGTTCCAATCTTAATCTTGAATTTGCGCTTACGCACACAGAGAAAGGAAAATACTTAAAAATATGTACTAACTTGAGTCAGTAGTCAAAAAAACATTACCAGTCGTTTTTTAATTGATACTTGGTACATAAATTAAGACGACCTATATTAGTACATCTTTTAACGCAAGTTACCCCAAAAATTATTTGGTATGGTACCGAATTTTTCCGTACTATAGAACTAAATTATTTTATACTAACATATTACCTATATAATACGCACTGCGGCGCTCTCAAGAATAAAACTTCAATATAATTAATACCTCATAACGTAAAAACCATTCAATTCTATAACAATTTTCAACAGTTGATAAATATAATGTAAATCATATAATGTGTAACAATATTGAATTACTAATAATCAATTTTAAACTCAAAAGCTAACTATTTTAAAATGGAGTATGGCAGATAAATAATATCACTAATTAGAAAATTAATTAGTAGTGATTTAAAAGTGTTATATATTATATAAATAATTCTATATTTATCAACTTTTAATTTTAGTAACAGAAAAAGCCGCACCAGAAGAGATCAACAATCACATTTTCTGCGAAATGTTGCCCTTGAATCGAGTAGGTGAAGTGTCAGTCTTTGTACCAAAAAAACGGTACTAAGCATAAAAAATTTATGCTCTTAGTTCATAATATAATAGTACCAACATTAGTCCATAAAATTCAAGCTATAATACTAATTGAAATTATATCGTCACTTTTATTTCAAATACCTTGTTACATAAATTAGATATACTAGATTTAGTATCTGTTTTAAAAGTACTTTTCTTCCTCCGTGTAATTGTTAGTTCTAGTAAACGTCAAATACTGTTTTCGATTATTTCATGATTCGTGATTGAAACACGTGATTAAAATGAGTGAATTCCCATCATATTTTTTCATTGATTCAAATGCTATTTAGTAAAACAAATTGTTAATTCATTATAATATGATTTTTATTTAAATAATTTTTATGTATATTGTAACTTTAATTAATCCTTTTTTATAAAAATATAAAAATTTAATTAAGTCCAAAACTTCAATATCAAAATTCACAAGATGAAGCAACTTTTTTTTATTTTAAAATTAATTAAGGAGATGTAAAGTAGATACTACATCTGTATTCATAAATCTCGACTATCTTTTTATTTTATTGCAAAATTTTAAGAAAATAAATGCTTTAGCTTGTAGTACGTACCATAAAGATTATTCAGTTAAATTTTAAAATAAATTCATTCATTAGTTTCTCAGAATTTTAGATATCTTGTACAAAATCTAAAAATTTTAATATATAAATATTGGAACCCAAAATTTTGAAAAACTAATGAATGAATTTTTTTAAAAATTAATCCGAATAATCTTCATGGTAAATACTACAAGCTAAAGCTTTTTTTTCCTCAAGTTTTGCAATATAATGAAAAAATAGGCCAAATTCATTAGTACAGGTGTAATGTCCGTTTTACATCATCTTAATTCACACATATTAATATAATACATGAAAATTTAACCGAGCGACGTTAAGAGCGAGGTAAATTAAGCTAGTTTTATATTATAGAGACATGATTCTTTTTCAAGTTCTCTGGTTCTCCAGTTCTCCGCTTTTCTGCTCCTCGAGATGTTCTATAAATCTTCTTAGATGATGGTTACAATGGTTCATTGCAGCTGGTGCACATAAGTTCATCTAGTGAATATAAGTGCATACTGTGTATATAAATGCATCTGGTGCATATAAGTGCATCCTGTGCATATAAATGCATTTGGTGCATATAAATGCATCATATGTATATAAATGCATCTGGTGCATATAAGTGCTTCCTGTATATATAAGTGCATCTGGTTCATCCTGTGCATAAAATGGCATTTTTGAGTCTTGTTTCGGCCTCATTATCTGCATCTCTCTTATTTATCTAATTTTTACTATTTTTCGCTTTATTATATTTTCTGTCCCTTCATACTTCCTTCCTCTTTCTTTTTCTTACCCTCTCCATTTTCCCTCTCTCCTGTGTTTTCTTAAGTTTAGACTTTTATTATGATATCATTGAAGTCGTCATTTGACTAACTTCTGGGAATAAAAGAAAATTTCTTTGTTTACATCTTATATTATATCAACATGATTCTGGCTTCAGTTCTCCGATTCTTTGGTTCTCCGCTCCACTAATTTTTGTGCCAGTTTTTTAAGATAATGGTTACATTAGTTTAATTCATCTGGTGCATATAAGTGCATTTCGTGCGTATAAGTGTATCTCATGCATATAAGTTTATTTTTGAGTCTCATACACTGTTAAAAAAAATATTAAATTTAATGTAAAATATGAAACCAGCTTCCGATCCGTGTTATTAATTTTAAAAATTAATTCTTAAAATTACGATAAAATTATTAATTTTCATGCAATTTTCTGGTAAAATTAAGGTAAAATTATTAATTTTAAGAATTAATTTTTAAAATTAATAACACGGATCGGAAGCTGATTTCATATTTTATATTAAATTTAATATTTTTTTTAACAGTGTATGATCTTCATTATCAGTATCCCTTCTTCCCTCTATTAATTTTCACTATATTTTGCTTCAGTATCTTTTTTCCCTTTATTCTTGCTCCTTTACCCTTTTCCTTACTTACTTTACTTACTCTATAATGCCGAGATCGAGGTTGACTCAATTTTAATGATTGACTATCCGACAATTTATGTAAGCTGGCACAACAAAAAAGTGGCCGTTGAGCCATGAGCATTATGTAACGTTTTAGTAATTGTCTATACTGCAGCTCTGGCACGTTAAAAATTTTACGAGGAACTGCGAACGTTGGGTGATCGCGAATTGTATTCCGATACTGATTCTATTGTATAAGTCATGTCGGTAAATACGATGCAAAAACAGGGCCGTTTTTGGGTGACTTAACCGACGAATTGGCCTGTTATGGCCTTGACACGAGTATCAACTCATTCATCTCCGGAAAACCGAAATTTTACGAGTACAAATATTTGACACTGGATGGCGTCGAATGATGTTTCTACAAAATCAAAGATTTTCCGCTTAATTCGTCGGTGAGTCGAAAAATAAACCTTGACTTTATATGGAAACTCGTTTCTGGCGGAATATGACCAATTTTCGCTAATTATAACTCTATAAGGCGTACACAATTTCATGATGGTGTAACAGGACTCGAATGTAAAATATGTGAACCTGTATATTTGAAGAGACGGTTTGTAAATGAACTTAATTATCCATACAGCTATACATCTCATTAAAAGATAAACAATTATTTATATATTATTACTTAAATAAAAATATTATATGTAGTATATAGAATTAATGCAAAAACAATATTGTAATAAATTTTAATAATTTATTGAAATTTAAAAAATGACTTAACAAAATAATAAATTTATTTTCTATTAATCAAATATTCATCAATTTTTTTCAAAACTATAGGTTCGCTCACAATTTAAATTACTCTCTACCACGAGCTACTTGCTTCAACTTTCCACGTCGTGCTGCACGATTTGCATAATCCTACACGCATATCACACAAATATCCGGTTTACCTTTCTTAATATGCACCTTTTTTGTTTGATTTATTATTATTTTTTACAAGATACAGATAATCACCACACTTTCTGACGACTATTTGTACAAAATTATTGTAATTTAAGAATTTGAGACCGTAATCAATTTTAGTTAGAATTTGATTACCTTTACTTCAATTTCTTGACTATTGCTTATTTATTTTCACGATGCCAAAACTTGTTTAACACTAACACTAATCGATTAGTGCTACTGCTTTCACTTTTATATTCGAAATGATAGTTGTGGTGGTGGAGAGAGGTATAATAGCGGTAATGGCGAGCGTTTCCGAAAAAATAACAGATTAAGACATGTTAGGATCTTCCAACTAAATAGTTAAAGAGCGAAATAATGCTAGCATAAGCCAGCTATATAGCTAAACAGATGAATTATTGGCTAGCGCCAGTGCGATCTCGCTTGTACACGCGCACCCTGACACCGTCTCCCTAACTCTTGTTAATCACTACCTATGTTCGTTTATGTGGAGTGATTTGAGGATGTTATGAGGTTAGTAGTAAAAGTTTAGCAGCAATGGTAACATGGGTGTTTGCCAGTAGAAGCATTCAAGAATTTTGATGATTTGTAGTACTAACTTGTATTGTAAAACTCTATTCGTACAGATTTTTCGCATTACATTGATCGCATGAGGAACACAAAATTTGCACGTACGTTCTTATGCTATACCGAATGCAGCTAATGTACAAAGAGTTGGCTGAGAGAATTGAATTTTGCGAAGGTTCACTAAAGAGCGTAGATTATGCCAACTATTAACGAGCAAAACTCTTGATTTTCGACGATCTGATGAGATAATTATTTGGTAGAGCTGTAGTCAATCTTTTTATTAAAGGTGATCATCTTATTAACTTGAGTAGTATTATCCTTATCTAGCAAAATCTCTTTTATCAGGTGAACAATGAATTTCTTTAAACTCAAGTCATAACGTGGTATTTAAAAACCTGCGCGATCGAGCACGAATAAATCATCTAGTGTGCTTAGTCTGCCCCGAGTTTTTGCAAGAGGCATATCTTGATGCCACAGCACAACCATACGGCTATTTTTTCATAGATCTGAAACAGGGTGCGTTTGGAAATGTGAGATTTCCAACTTGCATGTTTCCATTTGACAAACATCAGTATGTTTATGTGTCTCGTTGAATACCCATGAAAGCTGATGCTCGCTTTAATAATATACCAGTTGTGTGGTTGTAATGAAGTCAATAACATGTTGTTGCCTACCAATAACAGAAAACTATTAGACCTAATTGCATTTTTTCGGTAAAATCGAACTCTATCAATTTAATATTCTGTTACGTAAGGTAGATTTTTAACTTATAACGAACGTTCACGGGCATGTTTTGAACATTTTAAGTAGGAATATTCCACTTAGCAAGTATTATGAAAGACGATTGTGACAGCTTACATCTCTTTTGCAAAAACTCGCTTACAAGGCGGATGGAACCATTCGCCGTTTGGTGGCGCTGCAAGTGAGAGCTTAAGATATTTTTTATGCAGCGATTACTGAGAAAATAATATACTTTCAATTTAGTCAACAGTACTAGTATATATACAGAATAATTATTGATGCTAATCTTGTTTGAAAAGTCTAAAATATTGTCGTAAAACAAAAAAAAGTTGCGTATGTAAGAGACGATGTAAGAATATGTTTATTTTTCTATAGTGTGGCAGAGAAAGTAATACTAAAAAATGATCGATCCATATGCTTATGTCAGCACTATCTTGCGCTACATTTTTTGATTTACGACAATATTATAGACTTTTCAAACAGGATTATCATCGATAATTAATCGACATATATATAGATAGTGCCATTAGTAACATTAGAAGTATATTATTGTCTTAATAAATTGAAAATCGCTGTAAAAATATTTTACATTATTCTCTCAGCTAACCGCAGCGTCATCAAGCGGCGAATGGTTCCGATCGCCTCTTAATCTGGTAGTTTGGAGGTAAATAAGAAATTGGTGGTAGAATTAGCATATTTTTAACAGCTAATTATAAAACATGTTTTATCAGCATGAAGTGCAAAAAAAATTGATTTCAGTACCGCAAGAGTGTCTTGAGTAACAGTAAGAATGGCATGACGTAACCACTACCAATTACACACCACAGCCAACATCTGAGAAAGGAGGGAAAGGGTGAGAGTAGGGATATCATGCAGACACACGAGACAACATTATTAGAAATGAAAGCGAATACGGGTAAGGACAATAATGATGACATCAACGACAAACTCCTCCTCAAGTCAGTGCCAAAGAAATTTTGAAGCAATGCCAGGCATCTTATTAAATACATGCGGCAATATTGAATTGGATAGTTGGTATAATCAAGCTAGATGGTACTATAACCAGTAGTACAAGACCTCTACCGCGTGGATACGAACAGTTTACACGTGTCTTGCGAGAAGTTAGTACATCTTGAGAATTTATTAGTAACAATCAACTTCGGTGTACGACCGCATTTCATACCTCTGAATCATCGCTGTCATCGTCAGTAAACGAAGGTTATTATACTTCAATAGCTACTATTCAAACGAACATAAGGTAGAAAGAAGATAAAAGGGATTCGGCATCCGGAAAAGAGTGATAGTGAAAAAAGAAAGCCTGTAAAAAAGCGTAAACAATATGGTAGCGAGTTATCAGCTACGCCATTAACTCCTGAAAAAAAAGAGTCGCATTGAACAGCTAAGATAGAGTCATATATAAAATCATTAATGGAAGTAATAGAAGGGAAGAAGTAAGAAGAGAAGATTGATTGATTGATTCAGTTTTATTACAGATCATGGGGTTCAACCCCGTATGACCCAAAAGTAATACATAATGTTGATTACAAAATAACATAAAATGCAAATATATCAAGCAAGAACAATAGTAATAAATTTGATTATATTCAATTGAGATTTCTCTCTCTGTGATAAAAGTACAATTAAAAATTATGATTTTAAAAGTATAAGTTTGTTACACTTAATTAAAACTGCACTCATCTGATCAACAAGTTACACAATGATTAAACCGTTGGAGATCTACAGAACAAAGTGTGTAGTAAAGTGTACCATAATATGCAAATACACTCATTGACCCTCTGTCTCGCCCAACCACTCAGTGCGCTCCTCAAGCAAGAACTTGTTGTACAGTTTAGCCTTAATGGACTGTGTTTGTCCTAGTTCAAAACTAGCGAATAAGGAGGTATTAACATTAATAAAGCTAGATGCCGTGTATACGAAAGAATGTAGCATAGCAGCAGTTCGAACAACGGGGCAAATGAGAAGTCTAGTTGGTAGTCTAGTCGAAGTTCGAACAACTGTATCAATGTTTACCCTATCGAATTTAGCAGCCAGATAGCTTGGCTTTTGATACGAAACAATAGAGTGAGCAAGAGCTGACTTGAAATATAAACGCCTGTGGCTCACCGACAACCAGCCCAACTGCAGGCGAAAGGGCGTAACCCTTTCTTGTCTTCCTATATTTCCACAGACAAATCTAACGCAGGCATTAAGTGCCCGATGAAGTTTAATGTTTAACGTCTGAGGTAAGTCATCATAGACTACACAACAGTAGTCTATTATAGGAAAGATAAGAGCTTCGACAAGGTTTTTCCTGACCTGCCTAGACAGAGCATGTCTATGGAACTTTAATGAATGAAGGGTACCAAAGATACGTCCAACCACCGAACCCACTTGCTTGTTCCAGTTTAAAGTACTAGTTATCCAGATACCCAAATTTTTGACCGAACTAGTATACGGCACCACCTTATCATTTACGAGAATTTTAGGGCAAGAAAAGAGATCAATTCTTGAGATGAATTGCTCGCTACCAATGAACATTGCTTGCATTTTGGATGGGTTTAAGGCAAGACCATTGTCAACAGCCCACTTAACAACTGCAGCAACTTCATGATTTAGAAAGTCAATCTCGTCATTCAGATTTGCGGGCAGAAATGAGTGGTACACCCTGCAAGTCATCAGCAAACAGTATATGAGACGATCTGGTTAAAACAGAAGATAAATCGTTGATGAAAACAGAGAAAAGCAGCGGACCCAAGACACTGCCCTGAGGAACACCTGCCGTGCAGGTGACCCACTCACCGACATGACCCTCCAAGTCCGTAATAGCATAGGATCTCTTGCTGAGATACGACGCAAACCATCGTATAACAGTATCTGAGCAATTGAATCGACGAAGTTTGAACAGCAGACGAATATGTGACACTGTGTCGAAAGCCTTGGAAAAATCAAAGAGCAATAGAGTAGTAATCATTCTTTTATCAATAGCCAGCCGTGCATCTTCAAGAAGCTTCAAGAGCGCAGTCTGGGTACTATTAGATTTACGGAAGCCTGTCTGTAGACTATCGAACAGAGAATTTGATTCAATAAAGGAGCTAAACTGAGAATGCACTACTCTCTCAGGATTTTGGAAACTTCAGAAAGTTTGGCAATGGGCCGAGTTTGTGAAGGTGAATCTATCTTATTTGTCTTTGCCAATGGAAGCAGAAAGGCCCTCTTCCAATCAGTCGGAAAAACAGCAGATGCGAGCGAGCAATTTATGATGGAAGTAATGAGATCAACAGAGGATTGACTCGTCATTTTAAGCATCTGAGCCATAATGCCATCAGGACCAAAAGTCCTGGAAGTACCAAGGCGCACAAAAGACTCGACAAGAGAACAATTAACTGGGGCAAAATTAAAGACAGGCAAGTCAATACGTAGTGGTACTGCAAGCACTTCTCTCAACTCACCCTCAGACAAAGCTGGAGTGGCAGAAGAAATTGTAGTGTAGTGAGAGAGAAGAACATTTGAGGAGAAATACTGTAACGGTGAAGGCAATATCCTTGAAGCCAGACCAATCTTGTGAAGAATGTTCCAGCGATTAGAAGAGTTACCCACAGAATTAAGACGATCAGCTATATAATTGTTTTTTGCAGAGTCAAGCGCATTTGAAATTTCACTTCTGAGTCTCCTATATCTTAAAACTGCCTGAGCAGAGCCGGATCGAACAGCATGACGATAAGCTCTATCGCGCTCTCTCATCTGAAATCTAATATCAGATGTGACCCACGGTTTTTTCTTAATGTCTAATTTAAGTGCTTTAATTGGTGCACAAGAATCAAAGGACGAAACAAGAACAGAAGACAACTTATGAACTAACATATCAACAGAAGAAGAGGCAGTGCCCAAAGATGAAACACAGCTCTCGTGTGAGTAATTTGAAAGAGAAGATGAAATCATACTGTTTAGAGTTTGAAGATTAATATTAGCAAAATTACGAGAATTGATTATTTTAGTTGCAGCCTGAGGCTTAAAAGCCTTAAAAGTGATAGTAATCAGATCGTGACCTGCTATGAAAGGAGATGATGTTTTACTGTAAGACACCAAAGAATTTTCGTCATTTAAAATGAAGAGATCAATCCAGGTATGAGAAATATGATCAGTTGTAAGGGTATGGTGAGTAGGTTCGGAAGGTACTAAGTAAAGGGCAAGTGATTCAATCATTGAGCGGAAAGAGTCTGCGCTAAAATTTTTAGCCAACAAATTGATATTGAAATCACCAGTGATGACAATGTTTTTGTACGATGGTAATAACTCAGATAATGAGTTAAAGAAATCCTCAGGAAAAAGGCCCTTTGGCCTCAGATATACTACCGCAAAAATGAGTTTCTCAGCACCTAGAGAGATTTCAGCTATGATATACTCTGCTGTATTATCGAAAACGGCATCTGATTGAGAAAGTATGCTGACTTTGAGAAAATCTCGCACATAGAAGCCAACTCCACCGCCAATTTTACCCACTCTATCTAACCTAAAGAAATTGTAGTGATCAATAGAGATAATAGAAGAATCATCATATTCAGTTAAGAACGTCTCTGTAACAGCAAATATATCCGGTTGATTAGAAGTAATATGATGTTCTATAAGGGAGAAATGAGTTTTGAGCCGATTAACATTAGCATGAGAAATTTGTATATTTTGAAAAAATTGTAGGCCACTTTTTGGCACAGAGATAACAGTAGAGTTCGAATTTATTACGTTATTAGATAAAGTATGTGAAAAAACGTTATTACGACTATTTGATAAGTTTGCAATAAAAGAAGGGTTATTAGTCACACAAGAGCCAAGCAAACCCTATTTTTTGTTTTTATTTGGTGTTAGCCTCGACAAGTGAGCCTCATCCAAAATTGGAATCAGCTCAGCCTCCTTATGGGGACGCATGCAGACTCTTAAGTTTCGAACAATAGGACGCATATAGTTTAGCTCCTTGTATACCGCATTCGCCTTAACTAATAATTCAAAGACCGGTTTGGGCCAAATAGGACGAGCAAAGATCTTCGAAGAACCTTTTATACCAAAAAGTTTCGAAACAGTAAAATCTCTCAGCTTAGCAGAGTTTGATACTATAGTATCTCTAATTGCATCAGATGTGAAGCGCCCAACGATTGCTCGAAATTTATCCTTTTGAGAAGGTTCAGGCTCATCCGTTTCCATAGGAACAGAAGGAAGCCATTCACGAGAATCGATGAGCATCATACAAGCCTGCTCTAACCCGATTGCTCTCAAGATAGTATTGATTATCTCATTATCACTTATTGATATAGTTGATGGAATACCCGAGAACAAAACTTCATACGTATCAGACATTAACGGGTCAGCAGGTGCAGAAGTTGTTGCAGAACAAGTAGCAATGTGCTCATCAAGCCGATCAGAAAGCAAATCTTGACGCTTTTCAACATCCGATAGAGATTGCTTAATCTCACGAATGTCATTGCGCAGCGAACCCACTTCACCAACAAGTTGAGTAGTCAATAGTAACAGCTTGTCCGTTTTCTCCATCTGAGCCGCGAATTTTAAGTCATTGTCAGACTTAAAATTAGCAAGCCACTCACTGTCCGACATGTTAACGGGCCCTGGTTGAGAGATCGCAAGAAGACTCGATGCAGTAGCACTGGGCTCAGGAGCCAATAAGTGAGGACTAGAGGAAGCAACAAGTTTAGGCTTAACGCCCACCGGTGTACTACTCTCAATCGAGGATTGGGAGGAGCTTGACTCCGACCGGCACCGTCGCCTTAGTAACGGTTCAAGTGGGTGGAGCGGGGAGACCGCACCCCTTTTTTGAGAGCCCTGATTGGGCAAAGAATCTAATAATGGCCCTGAGGAGGCAGAAAGTAATTTATTAGGGGAAACCACACCCAAAGCACTACTCGTGGTGACAATTCTTGTGGTTTTGCGCTTTTCGCAACAAGCAAGAATATTATTAGGTCGAAACCAAGAATTATCACAGCAAACCAAGTGATAAATTGCTGAACAATTAATGCAAAGACGCGAAGAGTCGGTGCGAAGGATAGCTGCTTTACAGAGAGAACAAATTACCATACTCGATAAAACGCAGCAAAGAGACAGGCCGTGTACAGAGAGTCACCTCCCAGTTAAAACTCAAAGTATAAATGTTAAACAGACAGTACTCACAATCGGTAACGTTGAAGTACAGCAACAGTCGATGATGTAGAGAACAGCGCTCCTATGGTAACGGTTACAGCGCACCTGGCTTCACAGGCAGTTACTAGCTGAAGACTTATTGAAACTAACCTCAAAATTGATGGATGGACCTAACCTCAAAATGTCGGCACCGCAAGATAACTTTAGATGTTTTTATGTTGCAGAGCTCACCAAAAGTGCAGTCTATTAGGACAATCGATGCTCTGCAAAATGCGCTTGCAGTTACCTGTAACAAGACGCCCGAAGGCAGCAGAAGCAGAGTACAAGGCCAAAAAGTAATAAGAGCTAAACAGAACACAAGTTGATATACTCACAGAGAGAGAGAGAGGAAGAAGCAGGAAGAGGAGGAGAATATTGGTACTTTTATAGACTGATTAATTTCAGTTGTACCCTTTGAAATGCATCTGCCAAGCTACCAATTTCTCGGTCCTGGCACACATCTCAAAGGAGTTAGGTTCTAGTGAAACAAAACTTAAAAAAAAAAAAAACAGAGGTATATAGAAGTAAGATAATTAGTTATAAGATAAGCAAACATATATATAAAATAATAGCGTAGTTATAAGTGTACACATAGATTAGGTTTTAGGTAAAGTACACAAACTCACATCCATGCCTTTCTGAATATACCTGAACACCGTGGAACAAATTGCCATCTGCGCATGTACAAAATACCAACCGAGAAAATTATCAAAAAATCGTGGTCTTACGATGGTTTAGGTTAAAACATCCGTACTGCACTGAGTTAGGTTCGGGCTGCAATACATGTGATTGCATACAGTAGATAGTACACATCGAAATTGAAAAAAAAAATGATTTATCAGATCAACTTATTATTCCATTTATGAGTGAATATTACTACTTAAACATTGATGAACTATACTTGATCTTAGTGATATCTATTTTATTTTATTCCTGATGAAAGATTTACTTAATAAACAATTTCCGAAACGATTAACTTCAAAGTTTCGGAATAATTTTCTATTTAATATGCTACGGTTAAAGACCAAAATTGTGTAATTTTATTTCTAAAAACTTGGCAGAAGAGCCATTAGCTTCTAACGACTTATATTTGAGAATTTGCTGCCATCAACTTCAAAATTATTTATGCCTTTTTAAAACTTTCAGGAAAGATACCAGTTTCAATTGTAATACTTTTAATAAAATGAAATTATGCATTCTCTATCTCATCACACTATCTTTTTATTTTCAAGTGCTGTAAAATATATTAAATTTTACTAAATACCTACAAAAGAACTTGCCAGGCCCGTGGTTTAATATTTTGTTGGTGAAATGCTCAATGTATGTGAGTACTGCTTTATAATTGAATTGTTAGCTAATTCAAGTGTGTTGAATAATAAGTAAAAATATGAATCTATAAACCAATTGTGTACATGTACAATTTTTATCTGTCGCAATATATTGTCAATGTAAAGGAGTAAAAAAATTTAGTCTTATAGAATATGCTTTTCCAATTTTCTATGTTCTAACTTTTTAAAATAAAAAAGGATAAATACTAACTTGTATATAGTAAAGTTCAAACGTTAAGAATCAATCCGTACTTATTATTATGTAATGGTTAACATGATCTACTAATTTTTGTATTTTCCATTTATATATATATATATATATATATATATATATATATATATATATATATATATATATATACACCTTTCAATGATTATTTACATCCGATGGATAGTAGTTTTCTATATTCAAAGAATATTATTAAGAACATTAACATTCCGCTCAAAATATTGTACAATACATTTTTATATCATGGTGCGTGTGATTTTTTTCTGTATTATATTGATAGAAAATATTTTATATAATATTCAACGATAAAGAACAAAGATACATCCTAATACAATGAACAAAATTCTATTTTGACCTCGAAAATTATTTTTTGTAATCATGCGATGTAATACGCAAAAAAAATTCTTAGTTTTCTCTCTCTTATCTTAACTATATAAACCTTTCAATTTTTAACTATACCATAAAATATTAAACCACGGGCCTGGCAAGTTCTTTTGTAGGTATTTAGTAAAATTTAATATATTTTACAGCACTTGAAAATAAAAAGATAGTGTGATGAGATAGAGAATGCATAATTTTATTTTATTAAAAGTATTACAATTGAAACTGGTATCTTCCCTGAAAGTTTTAAAAAGGCATAAATAATTTTGAAGTTGATGGCAGCAAATTCTCAAATATAAGTTGTTAGAAGCTAATGGCTCTTCTGCCAAGTTTTTTGAAATAAAATTGCACAATTTTTGTCTTTAACCGTAGCATATTAAATAGAAAATTATTCCGAAACTTTGAAGTTAATCGTTTCGGAAATTGTTTATTAAGTAAATCTTTCATCAGGAATAAAATAAAATAGATATCACTAAGATCAAGTATAGTTCATCAATGTTTAAGTAGTAATATTCACTCATAAATGGAATAATAAGTTGATCTGATAAATCATTTTTTTTTTCAATTTCGATGTGTACTATTATCGCTATCTTCATCTCAATAATCCCTTTTTTTCAAAAATTATTTGGCAAAGTTTTTCCAAATATTCGTCTATCAAAGAGAATATAAATTGAACATTTTATGGATTTTATATTATTAAAAAGTAAGAATTAAATACAGAAGTACTCGACGATTGCTTCATTGATTTCAAAACTTTCTTCAGCCGAAACTGTAAATATTTCATGAATTTTAGATTATTAAAAAGAATGAATTGAATACAGAAGTACTCGACGATTGCTTGATTGATTTCAAAACTTTTTTAAGCGAAAACTATAGATAAATCTAGTAAAAGGTATAAACTTAATAATAATTACTCAATTCATTTCAGTACTCTCAAGAACTGAAATTAAAAAAAAAATATGATGTATGTAGTAAAAAAAAAAGAAATATTAAGAAAAAATGTTCTGAAGAATACTATACTGTTTAATAACTAAACTCGCCTAAAATATACTTTTTTAAAAGTAATATTCATTATACAATGAATGATAACTTAAAAATTATTTTCGGCGCCATTTTCCATGATTTTTTTTTAATGAAAAAAATATTAACTTTGCACGGAGAACGTTTCACTACACTAGCAGAAAACTAAATAAGAATAAGCATTACTTACAATTCTTTATATACAAGGTGACCCATTTTAAATGCCCCGCCTCAATATTTCAAATGGAAAGCATTTCTGAAAAACTATTCAAACAAAAGTTGTAAGGTTTGGGAGGGATCATCTTTTGGTGACGATGACCATGACCATGACCATGATCTTCATGGTCAGCATGGGTCAAGTTAATTTTTTCAAATAAGAACCCCTAACCTCGACTCTAGAAATAAAGAAAGCGAAAAATTGTACGTCTCAGTATGTCCTTAACCATGACCATGACCATGATTATGACCATGATCATCATCAATTTTTTCAAATGGGAACCCCTAATTTTGAATCTAAAAATGAAAAAAGCGAAAAATTTTACGTCCAAGTATGTTCTTAACCATGACCATGACCATGATAATCATGGTCAGCATTGGTCAAATCGATTTTTTCAAATGAGAACCCCTAATTTTGACCCTGGAAATGATGAAAGCGAAAAATTTTACGTCTAAGTATGTCCTTAACCATGACCATGACCATGACCATGATCAGCATTCTTAATAAATATTAATATACATGGAAAAAATTGTCATAAACGTCCTATATATATATATATATATATATATATATATATATATATATATATATATATACCTGTGTGTGTATGAGGGTGTGCGTGCATGTGAATTGACATAAAATATCCCATGTATATGTATATACATATATTCATAAGCCCATGTGTGTTTGTGCATGCGCTATGACAGGAACAGTCTCATATATACATGAAGAAAAATATATATAAACTCAAGTACGTGTGTCATGCATGTTAATTGACGTCCCGTATATATAAATCTGTGATTGTGTGCACGCGCGCGTGTGAATCAACATTAAATATCCCATGTATATGTGTACACAGATATACACACACGTATATGTACGTGTATATATATATATATATATATATATATATATTCATAAGCCCATGTATGTGCGTGCATGCGAATTGACAAAACGATCCCATATATATAAATACAAATCCCAAGTACATGTTTAGGTGTGTTTGCGCGTTCGCGATGACAAGAAATGTCAAATATATGAAAACCGGTGCGTGCGTGTTGACATGATACGTCACATATATGTAAACCTAAGGGCACTTGGATAAGTGTGTTAGAGTTGTCATGAAATGTCCCATATATATAAACCTGTATGGGCGTGGGTTATAATTGACGTGAAAAATCCTATGTATATTAACGTGTGTGCATGCATGCAAATCGATATGAAACGTCCCATATGTATAAACCTGCGTGTGTACGTGCGTTCGAATTGACATGGAGAATCCCATGTTTATTAACGTGTATGTGCATGCATGCGAATTGTCATGAAATATCTAATATATATAAACCTGCGTGTTTGTATGCGTTTGAATTGACATTAAAAATCCCATGTATATTAACGTGTGTGTGCATGCATACGCAACGACATGGACTGTCCCATATGTATAAACCTGTATGTGCGTGCGTGCTCATTGACATGAAATATCCCATATATATATAAACCTATATGTGCGTGCGTTCCAATTGACGTGAAAAATCTCATGTTTATTAACATGCGTGTGCATGCATGCGAATCGACATGAAATAGAAAATATCGACATATATAGAAAAGCCTGTGATTATGAGTACGTACGAGTTGACATGAAATGTCCCATATATATATATATATATATATATATATATGTATAAAATCCTGTGTGTGTTCGTGCGCATTGGCATGAAATGTTCTATATATATATATATATATATATATATATATATATATATATATATAAACCTGTATTTGCGTGCGTTCCAATTGACGTGAAAAATCCCATGTTTATTAAAGGTTGTGTGCATGCGTGCGAATAATCATGAAATGTCGCATATATATAAACCTAAGGGTACTCGGATGGGTGTGTGCGCGTTGTTATGAAATGTACTACATATATAGAAAACCTGTACTTATGAGTACGTGCTAGCCGACATGAAATGTCCCATGTATGTATGTATGTATATACATATATATAAATAAAAAAATATACGGGTCTACGGGTGCAAGTTGACATGAAACGGACCATGTATATATATATATATATATACATAATATATGTATCAATGCGCATATACCATGAACATTAAAATATATTATAAAGCATCTATATTCGTTGATACTGCGCATTTCCGGTTGCGCAGTTTGTGCTGGCTGAAAACGATGAAGAAGAAAAAAAATAACGAGAATACGACATTTCGAAATTTTAAACTGCATTTTCATGTGATTGAGTGAACCGATTGTAATCAATTTTTTTTTAAATTAAAGATAATGAAAATCTTCAAATATTATTAATTGTATTTATGTGTATATATCGATGTATTTTTATGGGATTCGATTTTGAAATTTTTGAAACTCTATTTTAAAGAATAAGAGGAGCGCCTCGACGTTTTCGTATTCGTACCTTAACTCGCCGTCGAGGCGCTACCGCGCCTCTTGATGTTATAAACGTGTTTGATATTTAATTCTGTAAGACTAAGACTTATCGTTATTTTCTTTTTGTTTCAGATGGCTACGATTTCAGAGCCGGCTAATTAACGTTATATTATGTTGATATAATATTTTCTCTTTACTTTCATTTTTTTAAGAATATATTAGTGTTCAATTTATTTCTCAATTATTATAATTTAAATAAAACCTTGAATTCTAAATTCTGGCTCAGTGAAGCATCCGGCACTTTTCAATGTAAAAACCTAAATTGTCACAGGGTGAAATTTACGCCGACGTAATTAAGTTAAGTCAAGGTCAGAATTTGATACGTTTTTTGACGCAAAATTATCCATTCTGTTAAGAAGAATGCCCACGACAGATCTATGAAAATCCTTGAGAGTGCAACCTTCCTAACCTAGATTATTATAAAGAGTATAAAAACGTCAATTTAGGAAAAAAATCCAACCTTCTCAAGTGGTGGGAAGGTGGTGAAAAAAGACTTTGAAGCTTATTAGTCCAATTAATCTTAGAAGTAACTTTGGCATAAGTAATTGGTTAAAAAATAATAATGAACGAGATCGATGCCCACTGTAACATGTTTTATTCGATTCTTATAAACAAAAGTTATCTACTGTCAAAAGCTGGTCGCAGGAAAACCGTACAAAAGGGTAGAAACGGCATTATTATGGTAGGGGATGATTATAACTATTACAATAATATTTATTTAAAGGAATATAAAACGTGGCTCCCTATTTTAACAAGTTTCATTCGCTTCTTATAAACAAAAGTCATCTACTAGCAAAAGCTGGTCGCTGGAAAACCGTACAAAAGGGTGGGAACTGCATTATTATTGTAGGGGGATGATTATAACTATTACAATAATATTCATTCAAGGACTATAAAAGATGCCGGTAGATAAATTTTGTTTATAAGAATCGTATAAAACTTGTTAAAACAGGGAGCCACGTTTTATAGTCCTTTAAATGAATATTATTCTTATAGTTATAATCATCTCACTACAATAATAATGCTGTTTCTACCCTTTTGTACGGTTTCCCAGCGATCAGCTTTAACTATAAATAACTTTTGTTTATAAGAATTGAATAAACCTTGTTAAAATAGGGAGTCACGTTTTATAGTCCTTTAAATAAATATCATTCTAATAGTTATAATCATCTCCCTACAATGATATTGCCGTTTTTACCCTTTTGTACGGTTTCCCAGCGATCAGCTTTTGCCAGTAGATAATTTTGGTTTATAAGAATCAAATAAAACATGTTGCAGTAGGCATCGATTTCGCTCATTATTATTTTTCAGCCAATTACTTATGCAAAAGTTACTTCTGGGATTAATTGGACTAGTAAACTTCAGTCTTTTTTCACCATCTTCCCATCACTTGAGAGGGTTGAATTTAAAAAAAAAAAAATTCGTGTCATTTTATACTCTTTACAATAGTCTACGTTAGAAAGGTTGCACTCTCAAAGATTTTCATAGATCTTTCTTTCTAAGAGATTCTTCTTTCTAGATCAAAATCGGGATAATTTTATTGAAAAGTGCTTGACCTTTCATCTACTATGTTTTGGATGTTTCCCTCTACAACTTTTGGTTTTCAAGTTATTGCACTGCACCTATGTTTGACCTTGACTATGACCTTCCAAAGTCAAAATTTAAAAATGGTCAGGACCATATTTGAACTCTTAGTTCTTATTATTTCCAAGGTCAAAAATAGGGGGTTTCATTTCAAAAAATCAAGTTGACCTTCAAATGACCTTGAAGGTCATGATAAAGATCAAATTCAAGGTCACTATCAGATAGCTGGGGAAAAATTCTAACAATTATATATCTTGGTTTTTTTCTACCATTTTTAATTCAGTTATCGTGCCGTCCCCGAAATTTTCAGAAACCCTGTATATAATCTGCTAATTGATTTTTCCGAGAAGGGAGGAGAGGTGAAGAAGGAAGTTTAGGACAAAGTGCGTAAAGGAGGGTGGAGTGAGGCGATTGGGAAGATCGTTTTATAAAAATAAGGTACATTCACGTTTTTTTTTTAATGAAAATGGTAAGAGACAGTGAGAAGTCTAAGCTTGGGATTAATGGTGAAATTATTTTCGAATTTTTTGACTATTTGAATTATTCGAATAAACGGATAGTATTATTCGTGATGAAATAATTCGAAAAATCAAAAAATATTCAAATAATTGAAAAATATTCGAATAATTGAGAAATATTCGAATAATCCAAATGCATTCGAATAATACTTTGAGAACAAAAAACTTCATTATTTGAATAAGTTTTATTCAAATAGTCCTACTTCTAGTAGGGATAAAGTACTTATGTAACTCAGGAGCAAAGTCTACTTCTTTCTGGGGTTCTTATTCTCTTCACTTCATTTTACTCGCTTGAGTTCTAAACTTCATTCTTAGAAGAAATATGCGACGTTATTCACTAATTACATGATGCAATATTATTTCATCTACTTTGCAAATACCCTATCTTATTTTTGCTTATTTAATTTATTATTCATACTATTTTTAAATGTAAAGTTTTTACGTTTAGGCTACTTTTTGACCGAATTAAGCAGTCATTAATGTTGATGTAAAAAATAAAAGGTTTTATTGAAACTATGGCTTTTTTTTGCTTGTTAAATATGATTTCTATTATGGGAACACCAGTTACAAAAGTCTTTGCATGCCTCAGATCGTAAAAATTTTCTAATGTACGCGGAGAACTTTTTTCAGAAACCATGCAATTTTTAATAGAACCTCTAATTTAAAATCCATTATTATAAAGTTTTTTTTTTTAATTTTAGAAACCAAATAATTTTTTAGTAAACATTCTAAAATGATAAGTTTTCTAAAATTTGTAAAAAAATAAAGATTTCAGTAAAATTTATGATTATGACAACCATATTTGGTATGATTTCATTTTGAAGAGTTTTAGTTATTTTAAATGAAAAAATATAATGTTTTACAAATACCTCAATTATATCTGATCTTTGAATATTGAATTTTTTCACATCCAAAGAATTGACTTTCATTTTGGCTTGTGTTTTAGAATGACTTCTCTGTTCTTCATCCATTTAAAACAACTTATGTGTATTGAATCATAGTACCCAAGAATCATCTACAAAACATAAATTTATATAATTTTTAAATCCAAGCTTTTTAGATAAATATTGATTTTCAATTCAATTATAGTAGTCACTTTATCTATATGAATAATGGGCTTAAAGCATTTTTTTGCCTAAAATTAGAGAACAGTAATATGCAAGATTATTGTTTGAATAATTAACAAGCTATGATGAACGACATTAATACTTACAAGGAGAATGTTTCTCTTTCAGGTCATCGAATTGCTAAAATTTTAGAAGATAATTCTTGATGCATAAACATGAACAAAGACAAATTTAGACCCTAACGCTCAATATTTGCTTGGATACAGGCCATTAAAGTAAGTTAGCAAAAATATTACTAAAATTTCAAACGCTTATTGTTCTTTAGTTATAATATCTAGAAGAAGCTTGGACTTTTTCATAAATAAATAGTGCTTATAATATAACAAAGCATTATTTTTTACAAAGTTACAGCATAATAGAGATTAGACCATATTCCACTTTTCATAATTAGTTAATATTTTAATGTTGGATATACCATAAGTGCTGATTCAGAAGGATTAAGGCTTAGCTTTCATTTAAAAAAAAAAATTTTAAGCTTCTAACTATTATAACAAGAAAACAATAAGCGTTTAAAAATTGAGTACCTTTTTAATGACTTGTTTGAATTACTAATAATAAGGGAAATATTATTGCGTTGGGTCTAAAATTTTGGCTTTTTTCATGTTTAAGCATTCAAAATTATCTTCTACAATTTGAGCAAACTCGGTGACCCAAAAAAAACACTCTTTATGTCAGTAATTTCCCTTCAACTGATAATAATGTTCCAAATTATGTCTTTAAGTAAAAAATAATTCAATTGCAATAATATAAATTTAAAAATATTTACTTGGAATTTCAAATGCTGTTTTAAGCCGATAAAGTGCCTTTACTTCTTAATTGTGAACCTAATGATGTATTTTTTTATAAAAACAATATATTATTATTTATAATAAGCCATATTATATTGTGAATCGTAAATTATATCAAATATTTTTATTTGATAGAAGTAATATTTACATTGCTTGCTAATATTCACTAGCTAGGAGAGTATCATAACTACGGATCACGGCTTTTGCTCAAACTTTGTAATAAGTTTTCAGATCACAAAATATGAAAAAAGCAAAAGTAATAGTCACAAACGCTAAATATTTCCCTATTTACAGGCAATTAAAGAAAATCACTGAAAATTTTACTAGATTTTTAAACGCATATAGTTCGTTAGCATTGATAGCTAGAAGCTTGAAACTTTTTTTAAATGAAATTCGAGCTTAAATCCTTTCGAAATAGTAGTGTGTGAGTAAGTGGTTTCCAGAAAATGTCTGTATGTGTGTGTGTGTGTGTGTGTGTGTGTGTGTGTGTGTGTGTGTGTGTGTATTCATTACGCCAGTTGGATCTCGAAAACTACGCGATGGATTTGTTCAAATTTTACATAGGATTTACTTTTTTGTCTAACTGAGGCGGAAGCTATTAGAAATTTGTTTTCTTAGCGTAGTTTTAAATTTAGAGCCGTTTCAAAAAATTTTTTTAAATCATGTTTTTTATTTTTTTGTTTTTTTCGTCAAGTATTTGATGGATTTGCTTTAAAAATTTGCATGCAATTATTCGTGACTGCTAAAAGAAGAAAAACTTTTGAAACTGATTTCCTTAGCGTAGTTTTAATTTTAAAGCATTTTGAAAATTTTGAAAAAAATTTTCATTTTCCATTTTTCTTCTGTTTTACGTAAACTACTCAATGAGGGCTGAATTTCATAGATTGCGTGCATTTTATTGAAAAAAACTTACCTGAACTTTTTCAGAATATTTCGATTGGTGCTACATCTCTAAAAATGCATAAAACCGTTTTTTTGCTAAGAGTATTTATTTAATCATTATTAAACAGTAAAGATACAAAATTAAAATATTCTGTTCATATAGGTAGTGTTGCAAAATGTGTAAAACAAAATCTAGTTCAAACAAAACATTAAGGGTATGGTTTCACGCTACTTTACCGATCGAAAATTATAATTTTATAAAATTACAATTTTTGAAAAAATTATACATCGGAATGAGTTTTCCTTTTATAGATCACTTCATTTAATTTCGATGAAGGGCGGAAACTCTAAAAATTAGCGGAAAAAAGCGTTAATCGAAGATAATTAGAAAAAAAAATTTCTCAGTTCGAAAAAATCAAATTTCTCAAAAACCGTGTTTCGTAGGGAAATTTCCTATTCAGGATCATTTTATTTTTAAAAAATGAAGGGCGGAAACTTGGTATGATAAATCATATTGCAAAAAAGCAAAATTACATTTTTCTAAAAAGATGTGATCAGCTGTAAGAATACAATGGCCGTGCAAGAAGCCATGTTTCATAGTTGGCATCAATGCTAATGTATAGTTTGGTACGCGCCAACTTCAAATTCGAATTTTAAATATAAATTGAATTTGTTTTATATGTACAATTTCTACAAATAAACACTTTTTCAACATAAAACTGTTTTATTTTATTTAAAACATAAATATGTAAAAAATTTAATATTATAAGAGAGAACAATATAGTTTACATCATTTGCGAACTCATTATTTTTTTTTTAATTTTCATTATAGCAAAATAAGTAATTTATTCGTTTCTTTGCTTGAAACAAAATATTTTTTGAACGACTTTATTGAATTAGCGAAACTTTGGCATATCCTAACCTTTTTAGAATGAAAATGTTTTCAAAAGCGAATAATAAAGATTACTTAATTTTATTAATAATTATGGTTTTTAAAAAATAAACAATCATAAGTAATTTTATTAAGATAAGACTTTGAAAAAACGTGAGAAAAATCACTTAATTTTTTTAATCTTAGTGTATAATGAGTATAAAATCAAATTCATGTAAAGTCCAGCTGAAAATTCGAGTCAAAATTTTTCCTTTTTGTTTTGTTGTTTTTTTTATCCATACATATTTTTAAACTTCCTTTCACTTAAAAGAAAAATATTGCTTTCCCCGTTAAGTAGGCCCTTCTAGGTAAAGAAATAATGTTAGATTGTAACTTTGTTTAGGCAGCAAAATGTTACCGCGTAAACTATGTATAAAAAAAAAAATCATACCTCTTGTGAGACCACACTGCTTGCACACAGGTGTACATCGCTGGTGAAATCTTAAGTCTCTCTATTGGCGCGACAAAAGGACACGTATAAGTGCATATATAAAAAAAAGGGTTCGCACAAACTTAGAAATCCAAGAGTAAGCCCAAACTATATAAAAAAAAATTGTTTTCCTTTTCTCTTTCTCATCTTTCCCAAACTCTAACAGCTAAACGTCACATAAATTGCAATTTTATGTTTCTAACATACTTTCTTCTTGTATTTTCCTTTTGTTTTGGAGAAATACTTTCAAGAAAGTTTGTTACCAAAGGTATTATAAGTAATACGAAAAAAATATAAATTATATGGCAGATGTCTATCTCAAAGACATAGCAAACGAAAAGAATGAACACCTTTTTTTTTATATATGAACAACTGTCCTTAAGAGTTTGTTTTTAAGACCACCTAAACTATATTGTAAGAGATACTTGAAAATATTATTTTGAAAATATTCCATCCTTATATTGGGATCTGACATGGGGGCGTGGTCTAAGCTAAGATGGCGTACCATAGTATACAATTTACATTGTCATATATGGAGCAAGTACCTGTTTTTGTTAATTATGAATATTTCTGTACTATTGGGCAGATACTAATCCTACCAAACGTTATTTTATAAAAGATGAACAAGTTTTCAGAGCAGGACATATAATAAAATACGTTAAAAATAACAAAAATATCGGTGATATAATAACCTTTTCACGCAAGACATACAAGAACATACAAGTCGCATCAACGAACGCTTTCTGCTTGTATGCTACTATTCGTTCAGATTTTATCCACCAGAGAGCGTCTGGTCTATGTCAGATCCCAATATATACATATGTATATATATAATAAAGTAACAATTATTTATTAGAATAGAAATGAATATTTTTTTTTTGTAAAAATTCAGCTTCCTTATTTTTCTTCTAAAATTAAAATAAATTCAAAATCTCTTATAATATATAATACATAAAATCATTAACATTAGGTAGTACGTAAAAATTAAGTTAATTATTAATGTATACAGTGTAATTGCGTACACTTTATTAACACATAGTATAGTAATAATTTACTTTTAACAACTAATTAGTTATACTTATTTGGCGAAAGCATACTTAAGATTAGTTTAAATTTAATTGTTTTCCATAAGACTAGTTATATACATATTAATCTTAAATCTTATCGATGTAATTCTAAGCGTTGATTCAACAATATTTTTTTTCTTTTATTAAAGGCCATATATTTTTCTTCATGACAAAATACAGCAACTTTTTAAGTTAAAAATGTGCATACACTACTGTTGTATTAGAATTATATTACGTAAATTTTTTCTTAATTATAGACATATAAAATTTTTATTTTTATTATCATTTTTTAAAATTTCTAAATTAAATATCCTTAAAACTATTTTCATAAGTACTTATAGTTCATATCTATTTGTCTGTCATTAGAAATTAGTTATCATAAGTTAAGGAATTTAGATTATTAATTGTTTGTTTTAATAATGATTTTTGTATTAGTTTTTAAGTTAACAATAATTTCATATATTTTAATTTTAAGATGTATTGTCTAGAAATAAGTGCGAGCAATTCGTATTAACAATTTAATATCGATCGATAATTTCCAAAGGAAAATTAAATGAAAATGTAATTAGATTTTGTATTTTATTTTTATTCGATGATATTAATTGTTAACTTTAATTTTAACTTTGTTCTTAATAATTTACTTAGCTAAATAAGAATTTTGTAAAGAGATAAAGAAAGAAGAAAGGACAGGAAAGTTGAGGGTACGCTCCTCCCACGCTTTTTCTTTCCTATAGTCTGATCTCCTTTCTCTCTCTCTCTTGTACCTTAAGGGAAGCAAAATTGGAAAAAACTGAGTGAAACTATTGTTTTTCCTCTAACACTAGCGCATTTTCCTATGCGTGAATGTCCGGCAGGAGTATATAAGGACCAGTGACAAGTTGCATAATCGTCATTCGTACCACGACTTTGTGCAAACAAGGTTACGGACCTCCGGGTTTTTCTGCAGACCTTTGAGTCTCCTCTAAATATTTTTACTAAATTTTTCTGACCTTTTGGTCTCAGTAAATTTTATTTTTGCAAATTCTACTTTTCCAATTTCGCTTCCCAGTTTAAAATTTTTTTGTATCATTTCAAATAAGGAACTATAGAAAAAGTAAGTCTAAAAGGATTTTAATCTTATTTCTTTTTTTTCTACCTTGATCGAACGCACGATTTGGTGGGTGTAACCAATCCCCAAGCCAACAGAAACCATTTCGAACGCAAGTTGAAGGATATAACTAACCCTTCAACTAAAATAAATTTTTCGAACGCAAGTCAAGAACATTATTTGCTCTTGCCTTTTTTTTCTCAAAGGGAACATTCGAAAGTTAATTGACAGGTGTAACCAACCAGTCAATGTTTTTATTTTTATAGAACAAGTTCCTCTTTGAATCGAACGCCACTGAAAGGGTAACCAGTTACTTGCTTGCAAGTATCTAACCCTTCAGTATACCTTTTCTAGAGTAGTAATATTCCTTAAAGGTAAGAGTTAAAAGGGTATCATTAGCCTTGTGCTATAACCCTTTAGCTCCTAACTCTCGAGGGTGAATGTTGATCAAGTGAAGATCACAATAACCCCTTGAGTTATTTATTTATAAATTTCTGCAATTTTTATTAGTATTTTTCTTGCAACTAATGTGAACCCCGAGCCCTTAAGCTACGCTTAGGCTCGAAAAAGAAGAAGTCACAGCGGTGACTTATTTCTGTAATAATTATTATTATTAATATTAAAAAGAAAATTAAAAATATTAACTAATTATTACATTACATTCATAATATTATTTTTGAAAAATTTGTAGAAATCTATTTTTCAAATTCATTATTTTCCTAATATTTATCTTTTTATTCGGAATTTAAATTTTACATTCATGCTATATATAGATTTATCAATCAAACATAAATATAAAAAGAATAAAAATGATTTTGAAATATATTTTTTTTGACAAAATTTTTTTAAAGATAAATGAACAAGACTCTCCGTAAAACACAAACTGCAAAAAAAACTTTCTTTTATTTGACAAAGAATTCAATTTGGTAGAAATGAATGATTAGTTTTGGAATTTTGTAAATAAATTAAATCATAAATAAATGTACATGTTGAACCTTAAAACTTCAATTTTATTTATGCATCATAATACTTATCATTTTAACTAAATGTTATTTTTTCAAAAAACTGTAAAAAACTATGAAAAAATATAAATAATCGTAAATAAATGTGAATGATTGCAAAAAAAATAAATAAATGTAAATAACTGTAAATAAATATAAACAACTGTATATTTATAGTTATTTACAGTTATTTACAGTAGTTAGTAACACTTATTTACAATTATTTCCAGAAATTTTTAGGCCATATCTCTATTGAAAAAAAACACGTGCAAAATACACGTGTTTTTTACACGTGTTTTTTACATGTAAAATTTGCGTGTTTTTTCAAGCATTTTTTTCACGTGCTTTTTTCACGTGTTTTTTTCACGTGTTTTTGTTGACGTGAAATATTGTGAAAATTGAAAAAAAACACGTGTTTTTTGTATATTTTTTCATATTAAAAACTACGCATTTTTCATTAACGAACAATGAGAATGTTTTGTAAAGAGTATTTATAATACTTTATTTTGACCCTTTTGAAAAAAATACGTTCTATCTACACGTATTTTTTATAACTCTTCGAAGATCGAAGAGCTTCTAAGACCCAGAGTGTCTGGCTTCATATATCTTGCGTCTTCGAAATTTGTATAAGGGATGACAAAACTGAGAAAAACGCCACTTAGTGATTTAAAATCGCTATTGATGATCGATTATGTCGGTCTGACTCTAAGTCACTAGGTGGCGTTTTTCTCAGTTTTGTCATCCCCTATACAAATTTCGAAGACACAAGATATATGAAGCCAGACACTCTGGTCTTAGAAGCTCTTCGATCTTCGAAGAGTTATAAAAAATACGTGTAGATACACAACGTATTTTTTTTCAAAAAGGTCAAAATAAAGTATTATAAATACTTTACAAAACATTCTCATTGTTCGTTAATGAAAATGCGTAGTTTTTAATATGAAAAATATACAAAAACACGTGTTTTTTTCAATTTTCACAATATTTCACGTCAACAAAAACACGTGAAAAAACACGTGAAAAAGCACGTAAAAAAATGCTTGAAAAAACACGCAAATTTTACATGTAAAAAACACGTGTATTTTGCACGTGTAAATAACACGTGTAAAAAACACGTGTTTTTTTCAATAGGGATGGGCTTATCTTAATAAAATTATTTACAACTGTTTATTTTTAAAGAACGATAATATAAAATAATATTTGATGAGATTATATTATATAATAAAATTATATTAGCAACAAAATTAAGTAATCCTTATCATTTGCTTTTCAAAACATATTTTCATTCTAAATAGGTTAAGATATGCCTAAGTTTCGTTAATTCAATAAAGTTATTCAAAAAATATTTTGTTTCAAGCAAAGAAACGAATAAATTACTTATTTTGCTATAATGAAAATTAAAAATAAATAATGAGTTCGCAAATGATGTAAACTATATTGTTCTCTCTTATAATATTAAATTTTTTTACATATTTATGTTTTAAATAAAATAAAACAGTTTTATGTTGAAAAAGTGTTTATTTGTAGAAATTGTAAATATAAAACAAATTCAATATACATTTAAAATTCGAATTTGAAGTTGGCGCGTACCAAACTATACATTAGCATTGATGCTGTGGCGGTCTGGGACTCCTATCAGACCGTGGCACAGAAGTTGTACAGAAGGACAAGGAAGTTGAGGTTATGAAATAATTACACGAGAGATATGTATGGTTAAGCGTATATTGCTATAGCCAGGTATACAGTCGGTAATCGAATGTAAGAGATAATGTGTCTTACTAGAGTGTCTCCGTAGAGTGTGAGAGTTAACGCTCGCACGCTAGCACGTTAACTCGTATCGAATAGTGGGGGAATCATAGATTCCATCTTATAGGCTACTACTACTGTCACACACATACGTAACCCCACAATACTCCCCCTCTTTTTTAAAGTTTTTTATGTGTATTACAATTGTTTCAATTATTCTTGCAGTATCCTGATCAAACATACTTCATACTTGTACTTACGTACTCTCACTCATTCCGTGTGTACTACAGATTTATTTTTATCTGACTCCATACAAAACATTTTAACTTTTTTAGATATTACTATCTGTAGTTACCTTTCAATACGCACTTAATACAGCACCGTTTGTCCTTAATTGCACTTTTTACATTTAGACTGTGCTTACTTGCACTAAAAAATATAAGTTACTATGTGCTTAATTGCACTTTTTACATTTAGACTGTGCTTAATTGCACTAAAACATATAAGTTACTATGTGCTTAATTGCACTTACATTTGACTGTGTGGTTAATTACACTTGTATATATTATTGTCGCGCTATTTGCACTAAATTATTTTTGTACACATTAAATGCAATTAGTCTATTTTTAATATATAAAAAATACTATAATTACATGCGTTCGATACGCTCAGTCTCATACTTTGATACATTATTATTTGATGCATTTTATATTTAACATTTCATGAGAATATATGTTACTCATTTATATGAATCGTTATATAGATACGCTTAATGCGTTGTTAAAAGCAAAACATAGATAATTTTTATTTACATAATGGGTGTATTTTACACGCTTACATAAAATAGACACTCCTTCACTGTGCAACCATGTCTTGCATGCGCTGGATGCGCTGATAATTTTCATACCTGACTTTACGTTAGATATTAATACTAAATAATACATGCATAAGGAAAAATAAAAGGTATAATATTTGCAACGCATGATTGCACGTCATACAAAATATAACAAATTCACTCATGCACTCACACATTCGTGACACTTCATTGCACTGAGTGTATGTCTTTCTTCGTGTTCTGCAGGCTCTTTGGAAAGTTGTAAATACAGACTTCCTTGACTGGCAGGTCGTTAACGAACGTGGTGGGCGTGCGATGCTCCACTTGTTCGTACGTTGTCATCATGTTACACTGCGCCGTTCATCACAGTGCATTTTCACGGTTGCAATTACTCCTTGAATTTCCCAAAACCATCCTCTGCCAGTCTAAATTTATGTTTGATACGACGAGAGATGTGATCCTTGATTAGATTATCACTTGCATCGCTGCAGAACACAAAGCTCTAAAATGAGATAGGAAGAACACTAATGTTTATTAGAAATGGGTTAACAATGGGTGTTCCCAGGAATGGGACAGCTGTCCAATGAGAGCACACCAAGGTTACCTGAATAAAACAGAAAAAAAACAAAATATTAATACAGAAAAATTGGTATACATATACATTTGAATATATTACTACATACATCATACGATACAATCAGTGTTACATCCTTGCTCATATGTCATTCATTCTTCAATTTTTTACAACCCTTAAAACTATGTACAAAAGCGGGCGGAGCATGGTTCCCTACATTAGCGCTAAGGTCGAACCTAACTAATTTTTTACTCGCAGTTTTCCTAACGCGATCGTCTCTTAGAATACTACTTATATTGATGCTATCGGTTCTTTTTCTCCTTTTTAAGATGTTGGGTATAAACCTATCTTTTTTTGGCTTATGAGGGACAGCGTTTGTGTGCTCTATGCTCCTGCCTTTGTTGCTCTGTGGTGCATTCGTAGCATCCGGCTGGCTGACAACTATCTGTTCGTCTGGGTGACGGTCTTGTGGGTCTAACTCAGCCGGAGATACCTCGTCTGGTGGATTGACGTCGTCAAAGGTTACATTTAACCATTCATCGTGAGCGACTTGCACATCTTCATCGCTACGATGTACTTCCCACCTCTGTGCGCGTTTGTTCGCCTTGAGCAACGTTGCATGGGGCATCATTGTCATGTGATGGTGGCGTGGGCAGACATTCTTCGTCTATTGGTCTTTCTTGTGCTGGTTGCTCGGCTGGCGTCAGTTGTTCTTCACTTCTTAAAAAGAAGGCTGGTTTCAATCTATCTACCGATACAACCACGTTTCTGCCATTTTTCTCTATAGTATAATTCCTACCACCATCGTGCCTTGCTATTACCTTGTGAGGCCCTGAATACGGGTGTGTGAGGGGTGGTTTGACCGCCTTTATTCTCTCGAACACATGGGTGCAGCAATTTAGCTCTTTAAATACAAAAGGTTTGATTGCGCAATGATGTGCAGCAGGTACTGGCTTAATTTGCCTTATGTACTCCTTAAATTCCACGAGAAATTCGCTCGAATCGTGTGCACTGATCTCCCGAAACTCACAGAGATCACCCGGTACAGTTAATGTTGTACCATATAAGAATTCGGCTGGACTCGCCCCTGTATCCAATCTTAGGCGGGTGCGCAGGCCAAGCATTACTGTAGGCAAGACCCTGGTCCATTCTGCCGTTTCTGTGTGACACATGATTGCGGCTTTAAGATCCCGGTGCCATCTCTCTACGATGCCGTTGGAGGCTGGGTGATATGGAGTTGTTCTGATTTTCTTACACCCGATGTAGTTTAACAACTGTTTAAACAGTTGAGCCTCAAATTGCCTTCCTTGGTCACTTGTTATGATGACTGGTGCGCCAAATCTCGCCACCCAATTATCATAAAAAGCGCGTGCAACTGTGGGGGCGGATACATCTTGCAGCGGAACTGCCTCTGGCCATCTTGAAAACCTGTCTATCATTGACAGAATGTATCTGTATCCTTCACATGATGGTAGTGGGCCCACGAGATCCACATGAACATGGGTAAAACGAGCATCTGGCTCAGCGAACTTGGAAGGCAAAAACTTATTTTCTCGAGAGATTTTAGATCTTTGGCACTCAATGCACGCCTTGCACCATGCTGCCACCTCCTGGTTCATCTTGGGCCATACATACTGTTGTCTAATCAGCTTAGCTGTTACTTTGCCCGATGGATGTGAGTTCTGATTGTGGAACAAGTTAATTACGTCCTGTCTTAGTTCTTTTGGAACGTAAGGACGGAAAACCTGATCCATCAACTCTACATACAGAAAGGTCTTACCAGCTCCCCACTGCAGCTTAATTAACTTGAGAGGGTGAGTAGGATTCTCCAAAATCATCTTTAGTTCTTCATCCTCTAGCTGCTTCTTTGCTAACTCCTCTAGGGAGAAAAGCGTAGGAAATCTTACATCCTCAATCCTTGATAAGGAGTCTGCCACGGCGTTATCCTGTCCTGGCAAGTAGCATATCTCGGTGTTAAATTCAGCTACATACGATAGCCTTCTGCCGCGGATTGCAGGACAATCCTCTGCATTTTGTGCAAGCACATATACGAGCGGTTTATGGTCTGTATATATTTTAAACACACGACCCTCGAGATAATATCTAAAATACTTAAGTGCTTCGTATATGGCCGATAACTCCTTATCTAAGACGCAATAATTTCTCTGAGCAGGCGTGAATTTTTTTGAAAAGAAAGCTAATGGTTGCCATACATCCTTCACTAGCTGTTCAAGCGATGCCCCCATCGCGAAATTCGATGCATCCGTTACAACTCTTACCTCTGCATTCTCTGCAGGAAATGCTAAAAACGCCACTTCGGCTAATTCTTTTTTTGTTTGTTCGAACGCGTCCTCTGCCTCTTTTGTCCATTTCACTGGACGTTTATCTTTCCTTTTGATGTCACTGATAAGTGCATTCAGATGACGTTGTGTTTCGGCTGCACGCGGTAGACATTTTCTATAAAAATTTATCATGCCGAGATACCTGCGCATATCATCCTTAGTTACCGGCTTCGGAAATTCTATAATGGCTTTAACCTTACTTGGGTCTGGGCGAAACCCTTCACCGCTTACTTGATGTCCAAGGAATATTAACTCCGACACGCCAAACTTGCACTTCTCTACGTTGAGACGTAAGTGAAATTTTGCCAATCTCTCAAATACGATCTTCAGGTGATTCTCGTGCTCCTCTTGTGATGAAGATGCAACGAGAATGTCATCCACGAACGCGAATGCAAAGTCCAAATCTCCCAGGGCGAGATTTACATACCGCTGGAAGGTCTGAGCGGCGTTACGGAACCCGAACGTCATTACAAGATACTCGAAGAGCCCGAAAGGCGTCACAACCGCCGTTTTGGGTACGTCCTCCGGAAGGATCGGTATTTGCAAGAACGCCTGTTCGAGATCCAGAGCGGAGAATATTCTTTTACCGTGCAAATTGCTTGTAAAATCGTGTAAATGCGGTAGGGGGTATCTGTCAGGAACCGTAACGTTATTTAATTTGCGATAATCGCCGCAAATACGCCAGCTGCCATCCTTCTTGGGTACCATATGGATGGGTGTAGCCCACGGACTTTTTGAAGGTCTACAAATTCCCTCCTTTACCCATTTCTCAAATGCCTTTTTGGCGGCCTTTAGCTTCTCTGGTGGAAGTCTTCGTGGCCTCTGGGCGACAGGGGGTCCCGTCGTCTTAATATAGTGGTATACGCCCCTGTGTTTTGCTGGCAAGGGATCTTCTATACCGATTATCGAAGGATATTGGCTTAACAGCTTGGCATATTTATTACCCGGGTCCACGATTGATACCTGTATCAGCGTTGCGGTTTTATTAAAACCTTTAACGGACTCTTGTGTTTCACCATCCACCAGTCTCCGTCTCGTGAGATCAGGTAGTAAATGGTATTCTTTTAGCATGTCACCGCCTAAAATTGCGTATGGCACGTCCGCCGCGATAAACGTCCAGGCAAATCGTTTATTCTTTAACCCTAGGTCTAATTGCATATGTACGGTACCGTATGTAGATATACGTGTGTTATTTGCAGCGTATAATTGGAACCTGACAGGTTTTTCACTTTGTCCTTCACTTTTGGGAACAAGTGACACTTCCGCGCCTGAATCTATCAAAAATGTTTTTCCCGAAGCTCTATCTTTAATATGGAGACGAATTGACTCGATACCGGACGCGCACGCCTCGTCTACGCGCCGGTTTTGGAGTTTAACGGTTGATTATCCGTTTTATTTCCTGTCATCGGACCCTTAGCGTCATCTCCTGCCTTATAGCTATGACGTCTTTTAATCTTTATACTTTTATCGTCCGAGTTTTTCCATGCGCAGGGCTTTATACATCTATAAGCGTTAATACCGAATCTAGCATGATATCTACATAGCTTACTCGCGGATCTACTTCTATTTCTATTTCCATCTTCACGGCTACGAGATCTTGGACGTCTTTCGTTGTCATAATTACGTCTTCTACCTAGCTGTTCCCTAACTACGGCTTCTATTCTTGCGATCTCCTCCGCGCTATCTTTTACTTCCTCGACTGCGCTTATTCCTTTTTCACTTTCTAACAAATTTTTATGAATCTCGTCCGCGTGTCTAACGAGCAGCGCCTCATCTGTACCTGGGCCATGTCCGGCCATATAATGCTTAATGGATGGTGGGAGGTTATATCTCCAAGCTTCCAACACCATCTGTCGCGGAACTCGGTCTTTAGCTATGTTTAACATCTCACTTAAGAACAACGAGGGTTTTTTGTCTCCCATTTTGAAACCAGCGAAAAGGATTTTAAACTCGCTTTCGGCGGATCTACCATATTTTTCCAATAAATGTTTCTTCAATCCTTGATATCTCTGCCCCGGCAGCAGTAATTTTGTTATTTCGGCCGTATCATAAATTACGCTTTTGTCCAAGTTTGTAATCAACGCGTAGAATCTCGCGCTATCGTCAATTGGTTCAAAGGCGCTAATCTGGCTTTCGAAAATACTAAACCACGTATCCGGGTCGTGTTGCCAAAATGGAAAGTTAATGCTTTTAATATTATGATGATAACTGCCGCCACCTACGCCCGGTGCAGGTGTGGGGACTCTCCCATTATTTTCTATTGCGTCTACGCGCCTATGGTTATCCGTTGTCGGTGTGGGTAAACCCTTACCTCCCGTCGGTACGTTACCGACCACCGTTGGGTGACCCTCAGGGTAGGGTTGCGTAGGGTTTCGAATGGCTGTATTCGCTTTTAATGCGTTAATTTCACAACGCATTTGCTCGATCATTTTATCGCGTTCCTCTAGTTTCGCGAACAGAACTCTATTATCTTCTTCGTATTTATCGCGTAACTGGTACATTCTGTCACGGTATGCTTTGTCTTGTGCTTTTAAAAATTCTTCGTATTTAGCCTTCGTTTGCGATTTTTCTGGGTCTTTATGCGCGACTTTCCCTACTGCCCCAAGCGGGCTACTTTGTATATTTTGCAACCCTACTCTCCTACTATCGACCTGTTCCTTAAATTTATCATATGAGATCGATTTATGTTCTAAATTCTCATCTATAATCTGATTTACCCTATTAATTTCAGTGATATCTAACGCGCTCTCGTTAACTGTATCCATATTAAAACTCATTTACGGTTAAAATAAATAAAAAAAAACAATAATTAATAGAATGCGATAAGGATGTGCGATACGCTTCTGTACACGGTGTGTCACTAATCAATCAATCCAAAACTAACTATAAAATTAATATACAATCGTACACGGACGGTTACGCACTAAATAAATAATAAAACGCGAAATACTCGAATAAATAAACAACAAACAATTAAACAAATAAATAAATGAATAACGGTACAACGATCATTACATAAACTATTTACAATTCGAAAACAATTTACACGAATAAATAAATTAACTTCACGACACAAATAAATAATTTACAATAAATAAATTAACAATTGCAAAAATTTACATAACAAAATAAATTAAATAAATAAATAATTTACGAACACGTCCGAATTCGGTTATATATTTTACAATAAGTAAATATCTAATATTATACTATAATACACTAAATTTCTGTTCTATAGAAAGTTCTCGCTTTGTTTACGAGATAACTTTTGCCTCGCGTTACTTGTTTACGCTACCTAATTGCTTAACTAAACATAAAAGGTCGCGTCCTAACGGCTTTTCGGCTTGTAAACAACCTTGACCGGTCTTTTGTTTTCACGTTAATTTAGAATTTAATATTCCTTTGTGAATTTGAAATTTCTTTCGCGAATATTCTAACGTTTGAAATTATTTTTACAGATTTTCCTGTATTTAAAATTTTCTTTCGCGAATTTTCTCTTTTTTTTCTCTTTTTTTCTCTCTCTTCGGCGTGCTTATCGGCTAATTTACGCACGCTTTAAATACAAGTTTCCTATAATTAAGTACTTACTTGACAAATTTTACTGACTCGTGGAATGAGGAATTATACGTAAAAAAAATGATGTAATAAAATTATTAGTTGCCTTATTTCACCAGAAGAAATCCCGGTAGCCTGCACTTAGGAATGGGCAAAAAGCCAATAAGCACAAGACTCCAGGACACCCCTAGATGCACAAGGCAATAAAAACCCAATTATGTGCTGCTTCGCTTGACTTAATTGCCCCAGGGAGTCGTACCTGGGAACGGGCAAAAAGCCAACAGGCACGAGAATCCCCAAAACTCTCTCGTCGCACAAAACAGCATCAAGCAAAAAGATAAGAACTCTATTCTTCCTCCTTTCACAGCCAATATGCAACATATATATGTTTTATATTAAGTATGTTAGGGTGATCTTTATTAATTTTTATTATATATCTTACAATTGTATTTTATTATATATATATATATATATATGTCATAAATATACCTTACAATATAAATTACGCGAAAAGAGAGAAAATATTTTTTTCCAACCGTCAAGGCTATTTCACTCTAACTGAACACCTAACCATCTGCATTCGCTACACCATGCTCCGCCCGCACACGCAATACACTAGTTACATACAACGTGTGCGCAGTGCCTAATATGCACCTAACTGTCGAGAGCTGTATGTACGTTTCGCGCCAGATCACTGTACGCGGCTTAATGCGCGTTCCAGTCTATCCTGGCTTACTTTCTTTCGCGTATTCTACTGCACTGTGTACGACTTATAATGCGTGCACAGCGACTGAGAAATTATTTATCTATTGTAAGACTTGTGCAAGTGAAAAGATTAATGCTTCCCCTTACACAGTCGAATAGATGTTTTATGTTACTTCAACTCGAACTTTACCTTGTTCACCTCTAAGTAGAGCGGCGTGTTTTTCCGCTTCCTCTCGTAAGTTTGCCGGTCGGTGGTGATGATTACTCGAACCAGCGAGATCTTCCTCACGACTCGGCTACGATGAACTTGTTGAGGATCTTGAACTCGGCGTCACCAATGTGGCGGTCTGGGACTCCTATCAGACCGTGGCACAGAAGTTGTACAGAAGGACAAGGAAGTTGAGGTTATGAAATAATTACACGAGAGATATGTATGGTTAAGCGTATATTGCTATAGCCAGGTATACAGTCGGTAATCGAATGTAAGAGATAATGTGTCTTACTAGAGTGTCTCCGTAGAGTGTGAGAGTTAACGCTCGCACGCTAGCACGTTAACTCGTATCGAATAGTGGGGGAATCATAGATTCCATCTTATAGGCTACTACTACTGTCACACACATACGTAACCCCACAATGCCAACTATGAAACATGGCTTCTTGCACGGCCATTGTATTCTTACAGCTGAGCACATCTTTTTAGAAAAATGTAATTTTGCTTTTTTGCAATATGATTTATCAAACCAAGTTTCCGCTCTTCATTTTTTAAAAATAAAATGATCCTGAATAGGAAATTTCCCTACGAAACACGGTTTCTGAGAAATTTGATTTTTTCGAACTGAGAAATTTGTTTTTCTAATTATCTTCGATTAACGCTTTTTTCCGCTAATTTTTAGAGTTTCCGCCCTTCATCGAAATTAAATGAAGTGATCTATAAAAGGAAAACTCATTCCGATGTATAATTTTTTCAAAAATTGTAATTTTATAAAATTATAATTTTTGATCGGTAAAGTAGCGTGAAACCATACCCTTAAAATATATAAAATGAAATAGTTAATGTTACATTGATTGGTTTGAATTAAAAAGTGATAACTTTTGGATCATTCATTAGTATACGCCAGTATTTACAGATACAAAAAAAATTTTAAACGTAGATTTACTTTTGTATAAACTTTTTACATTATTATAAAATATAAAGAAAACTATATTTGAAAATATCTGATGTGTAAATTTTTTTGTATCTGTGAATACTGGCGTATACTAATGAATGATCCAAAAGTTATCACTTTTTAATTCAAACCAATTAATGTAACATTAACTATTTGATTTTATATATTTTAATGCTTTGTTTGAACTAGATTTTGTCTTACACATTTTGCAATACTACCTATATGAACAGAATATTTTAATTTTGTATCTTTACTGTTAAATAATGATTAAATAAATACTCTTAGCAATATAGTATTATTCTATGGATTTTTATTATTAAAAAACGAAATTTATGTAATAAATAACACACTTTAAAATTGTTTTCAAATTGTTTACGTTGGATTATTTATAAAAAACTTACTTGATTACTAATTAATCCCGACCAAGTGCAAAGGCCTATAATTTTAATAATGTATCAAGAATGTTTATAGTAATTATAAAAAGATTTTATATAACTGCGATGAAATAGTATACTAAATAAACTTTCTCTATAATAAAAGAAATAAAAACACATTAAAAAATAGCTCTTCTGCTAAACAGCTCCATGCTTTTATTAGAAACTAAAATTATGAAATTTTATACCTTTAAAATATAATTACGGAGATATATTACGTTGAAATAATGTCAATACAAATTCACTGTCACAATAAACTACAAATAAGTATATACACTACGTTTGTTCAAACATCGATTCATAGCTAAGTAGAATATGATATACTAAGCGTAACATGCATATAGATATTATTGTAGCAAAACATTCTTTGTAAGGATCTGCACACGGTCTTGAGTAGTGGCTAAGGGCGCATGCGCACAGCTCTGTTCTCTGTTGAAAATAAGTACGTACTTGAAGTTGGTACTTCGAGTACATACTTCAAGTATATACTTTGACTAAAGTAGTACTTTTTTTAAACATTTTAGTGGTACTTTTTGAGAATATTTTGACACGAAATTTTTTCAATAATACGTATTTCTTTTAGAAAATATGTACTTTTCCAAAACACTTTGATATGTACTTTTATTTTAAAAGTATATACATTCTTAGGAAGTATGTTCCTTTATTCAAAAGTACATACTTGACATGAACTTTCTGCAAGAGCATGAGAAAAAATATATCTTATTGTAATATCTAATTTTGTCGAAGATAATTATAAAAACATTAGAAACTAATTTTTTCGCCATTCTAACCCTAAAATCGCAACTTCCTTGCTCTTTTTGGCGAAAAATACAGTTCGCAACTGGTATGGAAAGGCTTTTTTACGAAACTCGTTACGACCCTCACCTTCGGCTCGGGCCGTAAACTTCTCGTTTCGTAAATAAAGCCTTTCCATCCCCGTTACGTAATGTACTATTTCTGTTTAATATCTCTTAATAGTACAGAATTTAAACAATGGGTATTTGCTTCATTTTAAATGATGGTTTGAAAAATACATCATTTTGGGACACTTTATTGTGAAAATAAATTACAGCAATTCCGAGGGGCTATTCACTATAAGAAATCATTGACCACCTTCAGATGAAATCATTTGAAATCATTATTGAAATCATTTGAAATCATTGAAATCATTTTAAATCATTGAAATCATTTTAAATCATTGAAATCATTTTAAATCATTGAAATATTTTATTAAATTTTATGTGCACAATATGATTACCGAAATCAAAACCATTCAAATTGAAATCATTGAAATCATTTAAAATCATTGAAATCAATGAATATTTTTGTATTTAGTTTACAGTTTAAAATATTACCAGAAATATAATACTAAATATTATTTAAATACCAGATTAATATGAGCTGCTCTGATAAATAAAATAATTTTTGATTTTTGGGGAATAGTATCGATATACAATATATAAATATTTATAAGAATTTTTTTCTGGAATTGAAAAAAATTAATGATTTTAATCATAAGCAAAACGCATCGCACAAAAAATTTTTATGTAAAAGATAATTTATATCAAAACAAATAAAAAATATATATATGTGAAAAATAAAAAAAAGAAATACTAACAAAAATTTAAATAAGATCTATAAATAAGTAAATAAGCATTACTTACTTATGTTTGAATTTCTCTCTTTGTATCTGTCACACACGGCTGATAAGTTTTTCGATCATAGCTCTTATGGTGGTCAATTTTTTAAACTAACTTTGTGTTTAAAATTACAGAGAGTAAGAGACTCTGAGTTGCAAAAATATAAAAATATCAGTAAACTAAATACTACAACGGAAATAGCTTATAACAAAAAATGCTCCGAAATTCACATTGGCGAATGGTGTCTCTTTGGAAGATTAAATAGAAAAAAATGCTATCTTGGACATGTACTTAATTTTGGATATTTAAAAGGGCCAACGAATAAAAGTTTGGAATACTCAGCTTCCTATGCATGTGTCAAGAATAACATTAAAGATATAGGAGTTTTATGTCATTGGTATGAACCAGACAATAAAACTAAAAACTTCTCGTTAGTCCCCATGGAAAAGCATGGATACATAAATATTGAAAATTATGTATCGACTATATCAACATCTACAACAACTAAAAGTGGTATTGTAGTTAATGATGAGCTGTATAAAAAAATAAAGAATTTTTTTGAATAAATAAATGTAAAATTCAGTTACTCTTAATTGAATTTTTTTAAATATAGGTATTATTTTAATTTTTATATGATTCAATAATGACGATTTAGGGATTATAATTTAAAGTAAGCTTAACCTTCATAAATATTAATTTTAATTATCTTGGAATGATTTTGGAATTATTTGAAATCATAAAAAATTTGCTTGAAATCATTTGACATCATAGAAAATTTGCTTGAAATCATTTGAAATCACTGCCTACCATAGGCTGTTTTGAAAATGTTTGAAATTACAAGTATAAAAATATATTTCTGAAATCATTTTGAAATCATTGGAAATCATATGAAATCTGTAATCATTTTGACATTTTTTTTTAAGTAAATTGAAAATATACCCTGAAATTCTAAATCTCAGTGACAAAATCATCAAAGTCAATAGAGTTTACCGTAGCACTTCGCAACCCTGCCGCATGGAGCGCTACCACGCTCTCTAATCTTTTGCATTTTATAACATTAGTTACTTATCAGAATATCCTTCTTTTTTGCAATTTTGCTCTAATAAATATTTTTGTTTGGGCTAAAATACCCTTTGTTAAGAACTTGTTTATCCTTCATTGCATAAATAGAGATTATTGCCGTTACCCACATGCATTTTCGATGCTGATTATTTCTAAACATTCACAAAAGATGTCAAAAATTGCTAAAAAAACGGTTTTATGCATTTTTGGAGATGTAGCACCAATCAAAATATTCTGAAAAAGTTTAGGTAAGTGTTTTTCAATAAAATGCACGAAATTTATGAAACTCAGCCCAGCAGCCCCCTCGGGAAAAAAATAAGAAAGATTGTAGATAAAAAAAAATTTTTTTTGCTGATTTGGTATCGAATAACCATTATTAAAAAAAATTTACATGATTTGTGAATTAATTTACAACTTCCATGATTTTTTTCAGGTAGATTGACCGACTAGAATTCAAGAAAAAAAATAAAATGCGAAAAAACGATTTCTTCAAGGTATGGGGAGGGGGGAGGGGGGTTAAAATATGATGAAAACTCTTTTTTTAATATTAGAAATATAGGAGTTAACGGCAGGCCGGAGTAGAACCTGATACCGACCGAGTAACAATTGAGTTGTTTGTTATTTACTTAAGTATTAATCGGTGTATCTTCAAAATAAAGGTTGATCGCAATAGATATTATTATTATGAATATCTATGCACAAGAAAAAAAAAATCTACCGATTTGTTTTTAAGAAAAGTAAGGAACGCCGAAGTAAAAGATTATGTTTATAATATTTTCGCGTTCCTTACTTTTCTCAAAAACAAAGCGATAGATTTTTTTTTTCTTGTGCATAAATATTTGTAATAATAATATCTATTGCGCTTAACCTTCAATTTGCAGATACACCGATTAATACTTGAGTAAATAACAAAAATGCCAATTAGACAAGGACAGCGAATCCGGCCTGCTCTTAAAGATAGAATCATTTTCGGAGTTCAGGCATTTTCGACCATCTTAACGGGGGGTACCCTTTGACGCTAGATTGACAATTTTAACATTTGACAGCTGTCAAAATACTGCTGTCAAAATTTTTAGATTTATCTTCAAACTTGATGTTTTTGGGTCGCTGAATTTAAATTTGACGTCAGGTTGGGGCTTTTAACACTTGACAGTTCAATTATTACAAATCTTAGATTTTTGTTTAATATTCAATTGTTTAAATAGCTGCATTTAAATCTAGAGTGAATTTTACAAATTTAACAATTGACAGTTAGCAATAAAAATTTCAGTATATCTTTATAATTATTTACCTAATCTGTAAAATCTTTTAATGTGTTATTATTTATATATAATTTTTTTAAGGTTTCTAATCCATCTTTTAAATTTGATACATATAACGTTTCGCATTATTTAAATATTTTTCCGAGTTGTGTACTTTCTTTTTTCTTGATTGTTAATTATTATTCTATTATTTTCCTATTTTTGGTACGCGACTTTTTATGTTTTCCAACGTCAATAGTTCGAGTAACTTATTTACATCTATTTGTTCTTTATATTCTACTATCGGATTTCTCTCTTTTTGTTGAGTGTGATAGTATGTTTCTCGGTGTCGTTTAAAAATTTGTGCTCCCTTTTGTGTTCGAATTCTTATGTTTTTTTTGTACCAGTTAGTTATTTTGCCATCCAAAATAAAAGAACCTTCAACTGCATTTCATTTAAAACTGAGAAAACGACGAAAAACTTTTTATATGAAGAAATATATATTAAATCGAAAAATTTTAATAGTAAGTCTAATTGGTAAATCAAGGATCATTTAGAATATGGAATGAAAAAATTATAAATTTGATTTTTTATAATTCAAAAATGCGGTTAACTGTTCTTGCTACTTGAAAATACTTGGTAAAAGAGCGTTAATGTTAATTAAAATATCTTAGGCTTCACTATAATAATTAGCGCATCTCGTATCAGATAAAGCGAAATTTTCTTTGATAAGAAAGAATTAAATTTATTGCTTCGTTTTCAAGAAAATCTTGAAAAACTAAATTGATTACTCTAACCTCTATGTTTAAAGTTTTTCAAGGTTTTCGAGAAAATAATCACACTTTGGTAAATGCGGCGAAGAAAAAATTAAAAATTTTTTATAAGGGATTTTTTTCACCGCATATTTTGAAGAGAGATTTTCTTCGCCACATTTTTCAAAGTGGGATTATCTTCGTTGAAATTTTCTTACGAGGGATTCTTCTCGCCACATATTTTGATGAGAAATATTCTTTGCCGCATTTTTCAAAGTGAGATTATTTTCGTCGCACGTTCCATTGTGATTGTCTTCGTCAGCATCGGCGAGATATACTCGACCTGCTCTTAAATAGTGAAAATTCACTGGTTAATAGTAAAACTTACTGATTCATAGTGAAATACTTTGTCACTGGTAAAATCAGAGAAAATTTCACTGACATAAATTTAGATAGTATAAATTAATTGTTATCATTTGTGCTTTTTGTTTTTATTATTAATTTTTTTTTATTTTTAGATGATTTTTTATTTTTAATTAATTAAGTGTTAATTACCTATGTGTCACTACTAATCTGTTCGAACCATGGATAAATATATATCCACTCATCGTACTACAATTAGAAATCTCTCTCTATCTGTAAGTAATTTAACACATCTGATTTTTTTCTGTCTGTATATTTGTTCTGGTACTGCATTTTTGTACTTTAAGGCATTTTTGCTATAGATTCTTGCACGCTCAATTTGCGAGGCACCATTTTAGCTGTAAGCCATCATTTTCAATAACAGTCATGATGATGACGATGATGATGACGATGACGATGACGATAACGATGACGATGACGATGACGATGATGATAATGATGATGATGATGATGATGGTGATGATGATGATGATGATGATATGAGTTCCTAGGTGCTAGTCCTTCTTACGACATATTTAGAGTAACTGAGACCTGGCTTATTCCGTTTATTTCGGGTCAAGGATACAAAGTGTTCAGACAGGACAGAAACCTGCGCGGTGGAGGAGTTGCCTTGTGTATTAAGAAGAATTAAAAATGCACCATTTTGCTACTTTGCATACTGAAACTAGCCATAGTGAAGGTAAACTAGAGGTGCCTGAATATATTTTCTGTTATTTGCAAATTAGGGTTGCCATCTTTGTACGTTATCGTACGTTATTTAAAAAAAGAAAATAAGATATTATTTGTATTTTTGCATTAAAAAAACGTATGTTGATAAAAAAAAAGCGTTTTGTTGAAGTAACCTAAAATAATATATAGTGGTGTACGTTTCTGTTTTTTAAAATTTCAACTAAAATTAGTAAAAAATAATATATACAATTATACTAGCGTACTTTATATTAACGTACGGGTGGCAACCCTAGTGCAAATGGACAATTCTGAACCCGTGTTGGTTTCCGTTATTTATCGACCTCCTACTATTCTATTAACCTTTAGAGGGCCAGAGTTTTGAAAAATTTTAAAATCGAATTTTTTTATAGGAATGTGGTCTAAGGTCCCTGAGTTAGAGCCAAACTAAGTTGCGATGTTGGTGAGTCAGACCCCTTACGCCTAGAGGCGTATTCCGGCCCTCTAAACAAGCCGAGATTACTAACTATCATGATAGACTGTTCAAAGCTCTTGCCAGAGTTAATGTCTGAAAGGAGTTAAAGGACCTAGACTCCTGTCTACACCTCAAAGGGACTTGAATGGATTTACTCTACATAAGCTTAATGCGCATTTTGCGGAGGTGTCAGTCTCGCCACACAATGATAATGAGAAACGTAAGAGAATTCTTTCTGAACGTAGTGAAAATGAATTTGCCTTCAAACCAATTAATGTTAATGATGTATGTATGAATCGGTTTCGTTTAAGTCTTAATTTTTGCAATTTCTTTTGATAAAAAACTCTCACCATGTCCAACAAATGCTGCTGTTGAGACCGGATTTTGTCTATAGAGCTCGATGAGATCTTTGGGCTCTACCTCTTCTGGCATCTCCTCTTCTTCTTCTTCCTCCACGATGTTTTATGGAGAAATGAAATCGGGGTGTTCTCTTCCATTCTGTATAGTCTCTGCATTGAACCAGTAGCCCGAATCTACCGATTTTGCAACTTCTTCATTATTTTTATTATTAAGAATCTGATGCCATTGAGGTTGTTGTCGTTAATGTTCTTGCTGGTCTTGTTGACATTGCTGTTGTTGCTCAACTTCTTCTTCAACAGCTTGTTGCTCCATATTCACAACATTGACGACAAACCAATGATTTTCTAAAATATTAGGTTGCCCCAAGTTAATGTAGTTCACCAGTGGTGCTACATTTATTACTACAGGTACCTTCATCGGTGCATCATTCTCAATGATGACTGGCACTTGTACATTAACGTCAAACTTTTTTATTATTAGAATTTGAATTATATGATTAGAAGAATCACGCACTACAGAGGAGCTGTAAACGAGAACTGATCCCGGCCCCAAGTCTACGATCATAAAAAGTATAATTCTTACCCCAAAGACTCTTAAAATTGTAAAATATTTCTCAAGTTCGCACGGTGAAATTAATAATTTGACACTTTTTTCTCGTGAAAAAGATTCGTACTGCAGTTTTAAGAATCATATTCTAGAGTGAAGTTAGAATCATCAGCATTAAGTTCGATATTTTTAATTTCTAAACCTCATTTTCACGATAAAAGTTGAAAATTGAGATTTATATTACAAATTTGAGACGCAAAAATTGAAATTAGAGAAAATACATGATACCGCAATCTATAGAAAAAGTTTTTATTTTATCACCAACTCGGGTGTACAGTGCTGATATTCTTAAATAACCCTAAGGTAGTGTGAGAAAAGAATTTAATAAAAGAAAACCCTATGTCGCTGATTTTGTGAAATTACAAAATCTATATCTGCGGCTTACAGGAATAACTACACAAGTCTTTAGAATAAACTTAATTTGCATATTCACTTAAAAATAATAATGATCAAAATATAAAACATTACACGTAATAAAGCTATTACATTTATTCGAATTTAATTTTAAAAAATCTATTAACTGTCAATTATTAACGATATTAAAATAGTGGGGATGAACTGTTGATAAGGCTTCTGTCTGAAGAAGAAGAAGATGCGTCTGATTCGAGAGATACTGTGCTACTACTACCTCTCGAAGAGGTTAGAAAAGTCATGAATGTCTCTGAAACTACTTCAAACTTGGCGGTGGAGGGAGTGAATAATAATACAGCAGCGCCACCACCTTTCGAACCAATGCCTGGTTGCTCTTGGTGGAATGATGATGGGAGACAGTAATCAATGGCGATCAATAATAACGAGCAGAATAAACTTAATACGATCATTTCGTCTGAATCACCTAGTACAGAGAATACAGGTTAATTTGAGCGTAAATTTATAAATTACAAAGTTTTACGTAATGTTGGTATATCATATTGTAGACAAATATCTTCAACAGGGAGATGGTGCTACCACTACTCAGAACTACATTACGATTCATGAAGAATCATCGCGATATTACCGACATTTTAAGTTACAAGGTAGTCAATTAGGAGTCAATATTACCTCCATTACCTAATGCGAATGTGTATACGTGGTTTGAGATAGCAATAAATGATTTATATCGTCATGTGTGTAAATATGCGCAAGCTTCAGATTTTATCGATAAAACTATAAACTCTGACCGATTTGTTCACGGTTCTTTATGGATTCCTTTTAGACTGGTTCGTAATTTTTCACCAACAGATCTACTCGAGTTATTAGCTTGTGTAGCACAGAGTAATGACAGTTTTGAAATTGATGATGTTTTAAACGAGAAAGTCAGCATTGTTTCTAAACCAGAGGGACGCGGTCATGTGTCACTCAATAGCGAATCAGTTTTCAAGAAATCCATTCTAAATATTCAAAATTCCAACAATCTTTGCCTTCCACGCTCGTTAGTCGCTGCTCATGTATATGCTATACGTGGTCAGATGCGCAGTGGTATTTACCATGACAAGTGGAATAGAATAAGACACCACACAGCACAATATCAGAAAGTGCAGGCGTTGAAACTTGCCAAAGCTGCAAGAGTTACGATATCCGAAACAGGTTGTAATATTTAAGAAATAAAATTATTTCAAGAATATTATGCGCTTTTTGGAGTTGCAATAATTGTTTATTCTTTTCAAAACTTTGCTTGAGGCTATAAACCACTTTACGATGGTGCACGTTTTGTACACGATATTGACAATGTAGTTGGACATATCTCAAATATAATGTATTATGGAAATTCTAATCATAACCAAGCAATTTTAAATTCAATGTAATAAAAAGTTTAGTCATCAATAAATGCCCACAAAAATGTTGTGAATGGAACAATCGGAAAATATCTCGGGTACTGATAGTGAAAAAATAAGTTTGCATATACCAAATTTGTGAGTTGTACAACAAGTATGTAATTATTATTTGGATGATGAAAATATAGCAAATTCTTGCGAAATAAGTGGTATGCGCAAATACGTGTTTGAAATTGACCCTGTAAAACAGCTAGTTGATTTGGCTTTGGCAACAAGAAGGAGTTTCAAGCAAATTATTTGTATAGCCCACGTTTTCGGCTAAAACTGCAGGATATGATTTTTTGATGAAAAAAAATGAGCCCGTGTTCTTTCTTTTCGTCGAATAGGCCCCCTAGACACAGATATGAACATTATTTAAAAAATATGGAGAATAAAAGCCATTATAAGAACTTAAATATCCAAAGAACTAAGACTCTTACAAAAAAATGCATGAAACATAAAATGAAGCACGAATGAAGTGCTTTAATTTAAGCTTTGTTGCATTAAAAAAGCTTTTCTTGTTTGAAAGTTATTCTTAATTAAATATTACCACGTATTTACTTAATATTTTTAGCATATAAAATATGATCAATTTTTCACGTTATTTCATTAACAAATTTTAATCGCCTGTAACTTTTGAACCACCAAAGATTTTTGAATGTATTAAAACTTAAATTAAAGCATTCAATTCGTGCTTCATTTTATCTTCTATGCATTTTTTTGTAAGAGTCTTAGTTCTTTGGTTATTTAAGTTCTTATAAAGGCTCTTATTCATCATATTTGAAAAAAATATCTATATCTTTGTCTGGGGGGCCTATTCGACGAAAAGAAAGAACACAGGTTCATTTTTTTTCATCAAAAAATCATATCTAGCAGTTTCAGCCGGATCCGTTTCCCAGAGGTAGGGTGCTCTCCTTGGAAGTATTTGAACAGGGCGCCAATCGCTTTAACTAACACAAAAACTGTTGCAAAGCAAAAAAAAGGAAAAGAAACACGACGCACAAGAAAACGTGCGCGGGAAGCTGAAGATTATAATTACAGAAAAGCTATAGGGGAAACATGCTATAATAACGAACGAATTATAGATTAGTCAAACGCGCACACGGTCGCCCAGCACACTCGCACGTAACGTTAGCACACGTTTAATACGCTCTGGATAATTGAATATCAATAAAGATAATTAAAGAATCTTAATAAGATTCTCACCTCATACACGCTCTATGTATCACACAAAAAGAATATTATTTACAAAATGAATATTTTGCACACTCAACTAATTGCTAGGTTTTTGTGTTATAGACCTATTACTACGACGGCGACAGAAGGTATGAACGCCAATCGATGCTCTTCCTTCTTGCTGCTTGCTTTCTAAAGCTGCGCTGCGCACGCAACCATAAGCCCTCACTTGACTACAAAAGTCGTAGCGTCTATATTATAGGTGTGCGACAGTACAGCACATAGGCTATACTGAGCTGAGCATCGCGCATGTGTGCGTTGGACGAGTTAAAGCTTGACTCTACTTTGGGTTTGGCGGTTTCTTGTCCGTCGTGCTATTGCTATGAGGCTTTTTTCTGTCGCATGTTATGTATGTATATATATATATATATATATATATATACGCCACTAGCGCGCTCGAATGTGGTGCCTTATTTAAATATGTATCCAAGTAGTAACATGGTCTATTTGCCATGTTACAACATATTAAATTTTAGAAATGAGATTATAAAATATTGTAGACAAGGTGTAAAAGTTTTACGATTAGCATGTTGGCCTTTCGCAGAACCTTCATAAAATTTGGTAATACAGATCCATTTGTAGAGTGCGCCACCATCGCATCATCTTGTATGCGTGTATAAAGAAAAAATTTTTTACAAAAAGACACTGCAGGAATCATACCATAGGATGGTTATAAGCAAGCAAACAAGCAGTCTATGAAGACGATGCGATGGTTGTGTTGGATGGAAAATGTGCTGAATCATCAAATTCGGTATACTGTCCGAGTTCGAGAAAAGAGACTTCCCGAGGGCCCTCTAGTAGATGGATACTGAGAATTTCAAAATGGGACGAAAATTGTTTTACAATTCTACGGGTGTTATTGGCATGGCTGTGTGTGGTGTTACACAGTGAACCGTGACTCACGCCTCATAAACGGTAAAACTATGGGCGAACGTTTTGAGAGAACCACGCGGGTGGTTCTCTCAAAATCCAAAGTGGGAATGTAATTTTGATCATGAATACTCTACGAAGATAATAAGATGCGAAATTGGCATGAACCGTTGAATCCTCGAGAAGAATTTTTCGGCGGTCATACGGGTAATACAGTCAAAATTTGCGATGCAAAAGAGGGTGAGAAAATAAAATACGTGGACGTGTGTTCATTATATACATATATCTGTGAATACGGTCGATATCCCTTTAATCATCCAACTCTTTACGTAGGTGGAGATGAGTGTCGCTCTCTGGTGGGTCAAACAAATAATATAAGTCAGGTTGAAGGTTTTTTTTAATGCGAAGTATTGACACTGTGAAATATATATCATGCTGTACTATCCGTTAAAATGCATGATAAGCTTTTGTTTCCACTGTGTCAAAAATGTGCTGAATCAATGTATATCACAGATTGTGACCATGAAAATCCTGATGATCGAGTTCATATCAGTACGTTGATTGCTGATGAATTGAAAAAAGCTGTTTAGATGGGCTATATCATCAGAAAAATATTTAATTTATGATCTTATAAAATTAATTAGTACAACAAAGCCACGGGTCAGGGTGGTCTATTTCAAACTTATATCGATAAATTATTCGCTGAGAAAACATACGTCGAGACCAAGATCGACTTAATTTTACCGATCAATGAGACGACAATTTATGTAAGTTGGCACAACAAAGAATCGGCTGTTGAGCCATCACCATTATGACACGTTGTCGTAGCCGTTTATACCACATCCTTGGCGTGTTTGAAACTCTATTAAGAATTGAACCCGCTGGGTGAAAGTGCATTGTATTACGATACTGATTCTATTGTGTTTGTAAGTCGCGTGGGTGAGTACGATGCGAAAACAGGGCCGTTCTTGGGTGACTTGACCGACGAATAGGCCTGTTTTGGTCTTGGCACAAGCATCACATCATTCGTCTCTGGAGGACTCAAATTTTACGGATATAAATATTTAACACCAGATGGCGTTGAAGGATGTGTTTGCTAAATCAGGAGTATAAGACTTAATTCGTCGGTGAGTCAGAAAATAAACTTTGATTCCATACGAAATCTTGTTACTGGTAAAATACCACCACTTTTTGTAAACTGTGGCGCTATTAGACGCATAAGGTTTCACGATGTTGTAACACGTCCTGAATGTAAAATGTGCGAGCCCATGTACTTAAAGAGACGATTCGTGAATAACGAGATTAGCCATCCATACAACTATAAATATAATTAAAAATAAATTATTGTATATATATTATCACCAAAGCGAAAATATGATATATTTTATCAAAATATAGAACGAAACAATAAATTTATTTTCTATTAATTAAGTAGTCATCAATTTTTTTCAAAAGCACAGGTCTCAGAATAATCCGCATCCTTCCCACCCTCATTTTGAAGCTTTCTCTATCACGAGAAGCGTGCTCCCACTCTCCATGTCGCGCTGTATGACTTGCATAGTCCCACACGCATATCACATGAATTTCCGGCTTACCCTCTTTGAAATGCACTTGTTGTGTTTAATTCATTTTTCACTGTACTTTTTGTAGACTCTCTTTTCTATAAAATTGTTGAGAATCAAAAATTTCAATCTGATTAATTCTTTGATAAAAATTTATCACCTTTTCAATTTCTTGGCTATTGCTCATCATAGCAGCACTTGTTAAAGACTAACCAGCACTGACCGTTTACCGAAACTTTTCATTTTATACTATTAACGGTGGTAATAGTTGGGGTGGTAGTAGTGGGAGGAAGGGGTATTAATAATAAGAAGGAGGTTAATACTTATTCGGCTCTTACTAAACTTTAGCTGGTATTACTGTTTTGTGCATGATTAGCAAAATTGCGTTTGATAAATTTTCAAAAAGTATTAAAAATACATTCAAAACCAAAGAGAGAGAAAAAGCTAGTTTACAAGAGGAGGAGGAGCAAAGAGAAAGAAGGAGACGACGAAGCCGGATGATCTTGACCATTATTACTATAATCTTTCAAAATTTGATGTTGCGTGACAGCGAAAAACAGTCGTTTCGAGTAGCTAAATACAGCGTTGGTGATCTGGTTCGTGTTAGTCGTACTAAGATAGCCTTTAGGAAAGCATACGAGGGTGGCTTAACTCTGGAGCTGTTTAAAATTGTTAGAGTCGAGACAAGACAACAACCACCCGTCTATATTTTGACAGATATTGATGGAAAAAAAATTGACGGATATTTTTACAAAGAACAGTTGAACAGAGTGCGTAAGGATTTAGATAACGAAGCGTTTGAAGTTAATGAGGTTTTGAAGAGCAAAGGTAGGGGGTTGAAAAAACAATATTAGGTCGGTTGGAGAGGGTATCCAGAAAAATTCAATTCTTAGATAGCGGTTAAAGATTTAAAAAATTTACAATGAACGATGAATTTCACATGGTTTTACCGAGCAACAGCAGCAAGGACTCACGGAAATTCAAATACCTCTAACATTTCACCATATATCAGTGGTAGAACGGAAGGGGGTGACTTCTGTTAAAACAGCCAAACGTAAAGTAGCGAATGTATTGCGAGAAACAGAGGAGACTCAACAGAGGGCCGAGGTGATTGCCCGAGTTAAACCTGGTGTTTATCGTGACACTGAAAGTCTCTTAGAAGAAATAAATAATCTCGAGAATATGGAAAATCATTTATATTTTGTAATCCAAGCTGGTGGCTATTTACAGGTTAGATGTCGATGTCGTAAAGATTGTACAACTTCCATGCACACAGTTACACTATCCGAAAAATTACTTAGAATTTTAGGTTTGGAAAATGTACCAATTTTCTTTTGCAAAGGTAATATAGAACACTACATTGCCGGTTATTGTCTAGCAAATCTTGTAAACAGGTTACCAACCGTACTCATGGTTTATAGCAACATTTGCTAGCCTTATGTAACAGGTGACATGCGCACAAGCTTACTATGTATAGTCTCGCTTTATTTGGGCGATTACGTTTACGGAGGTGTTGAAATTGAAAACTTTTTACCACCCATGTACCTACCACTGCTGTCTTCAGCGTTTTAGTCGATATATATAAGAACCAAACACGGATTTTCCATTCCATTCGACAACGGTACGCTGACTGTAACACTTCACTTTAAGCGCATAACATAAAATGTCTGAGTTTGAAAGTGGTTGAGCTGCGAAAAAGAAGAAGAAGCAGAATAAAAAAGCTAGAGATATTTTTGAAAATTAAAATTTCAAGATGGCGTTGTTGTATACAGAATCATGTGAGTCGATCAAGTTTAAATTATCACTATTTGAATTAACTTTGACAGAGACTGTAATTGGAGGTTCTTACTGGATACAGTGCTAACCAATATCTTCACGCAACAACCAATCACCGATTGAATACACCATTCCTGGAAACACTGACAAGGAGAGTACCCGACCTTCGGGAAACAGATTTGGCTAAAACTGCAAGATATGATTTTTTGATGAAAAAAATTGAACCCGTGTTTTTTCTTTTCTTTGAATAGGCCCCATAAACGGAGATATAGACATTTTTTCGAAAATTTAATGAAAAGGAGCTTTTATAAGATCTTAAATAACCAAACAACTAAGACTCTCACAAAAAATGTATAAAAAATAAAATAAAGTACAGATTAAATGCTTTAATTTAAGCTTTGTTACATTAAAAAAGCTTGTGTGGTTCAAAAGTTGTGCCTGATTGAAAATTACTACATATTTATTAATATTTTTAGCGTGTAACATATCATCAATTTTTTACGCTATTTCATTAGCATATTTTAATCGCCTGTAACTTTTTAACCACACAAGCTTTTTTAATGTAACAAAGCTTAAATCAAAGCATTTGATCTGTATTTTATTTTATTTTCTATACATTTTTTTATAAGAGTCTTAGTTGTTTAGTTATTCAAGATCTTATAAATGCTCCTTTTTATTGTATTTTCGAAAAAATGCCTATATCTCCGTCTATGGGGCCTATTCAAAGAAAAGAAAAAACACGGTTTCATTTTTTTTTCATCAAAAAATCATATTCTGCAGTTTTAGCCAAATCCGTTTCCCGAAGGTCGGGTACTCTCCTTGTGAGTATCTAGACTTGGCTCACACAATGTTACGTGTGAGTGTAAGTATAACAGGCACTAGTGCTGAACCACCTAGAGATCCGAACGTTGGACCAATAAATAATCTTTAGCATTCGTTGTTCAATCAAGTGGACGTGCTATTCAATCAGAAACCTGTTTCACCGCCAAACAATGCTTATGCATGCAGAGCTTACATTGAAACATTACTTAATTATGGCCCAATACTAAAAAGTCTCATTTTAAAAGTGGTTTGTGGTACAATAATACAGCAGGGAAAATAGACGATACCACAGGTGATAATGCAGGTCTCAGTCAGCGTAAAGCGATTATGATTCCCAGGAAGATTGATTTACTCGGCCATTTGTGATGTTTTTAATCAAGACAAATTATTACTGGATGGTGTTGAAGTTAGAGTAAGGCTCGTGCATTCTCGTGATGGCTTCTGTTTCATGGATCCCGCTGATGCTTCTACAGTAAATATTACCGAGGCTACGTTTTTTGTGCGTTGAGCAAGATTAAATCCTTCATTTGTGCTAGCTTACGAAAAACTATTGTCGAAGACTACTGCAAAATACCCACTGACACGTGTAGAAGTTAAGGCTGTTACGTTACAGAATAGTGTGCATGGGAAAACAATTAACACTGTCATATTAGGTCAAGTGCCAAAAAAAATCATACTCGGTTTTGTTGAGAATGAAGCTTACAACGGTGATAAAAGTCTTAATCCGTTCAATTTCAAGAATTTCGATATAAATTTTTTGTGTCCATACGTTGATGGAATGCAGGTGCCATCGTAACCCTTACAGCCAGATTTCAAAAACGCTGCTTTGGCGGAATGCTTTCGCATAGAGATTTAAACGTGTAACATTTGAACGTCTAAAAGAATCATTGATATGTATAGATTATAGAATTCAACATTCGAATATTGTTGCAAAATCTGTAGATTATATATTACAAAAAATGGTAATTCATATGAAAAATGTATTAGAACGACAACAAGAATCTCAATATGTATACTTCTAGTGACCGTTCGTTTTTTCGAGCAGCTTGGTCTTCTTTTCTTTTTAGCGAATGAGGAGGTATTAGCTGTCTACCATGATTTAATAAAGCAGGACTAGTATCACTTGTACTCTGTTTTGCAGTGTTATATGCAAATATAATCTTTGGTAGCTTTTCATCCCAAGAGCGATGATTTTCATCAATAAATGCAGTGATCATGGTTTTAACTGTCCGGTTTATCCTTTCTACCGGATTGACCTACGGGTGGTACGTCGGAGTAGTATTATGACAAATACCTGCTTCATTTAGATATTTGTCTACTACCTGATTCCTGAACTCTGAGCTATTATCACATAAGAAAATTTCAGGTGTGCTGAACCTTAGAATAATTTTATTTTTCAACGCTTTTAAGATCGTGGATGTATTTGCTTTTCTAATAGGTATGCACTCCACCCATTTAGTAAAAACGTCTTCAAAAACCAAGGCATACTCATAGTCACGTTTACTTCTTGGGAAAGGTTCTGTTACATCATCAGCAACAACCTTTCATGAGCCTGAAATTTCTCTTTTACCTATCAAGCCTGCAGGTAATTTTTGCTCTACTTTACACTGCTGGCAGATCTCATAGCTCTTAATGTACTGAGCCACAGTTTTCTCTATATATGTCCAGTAATAATATTCCATCTTGGATAGTCATCAGGATTACTCGTAACCAGTCGAATCAGAGACTTATACTACGCATCGTTTGTTTGCAACGCCTAACCGAGTGCACTTGAGTGAGTGTCGCATTCTATTGAATCTTCATGCATTCGTGATAAGGCATCAGGCACATAGTTCAATACGCCTTTTCTGTGTTCAACAGTGTAAGAGTAACCTTGCAGCTTCAGTGCTCAACGCGCTAGCCTGCCCGTTGGATTGTGTAAATTACATAACCAACGTAAACTACTATGATCAGTTATGATTTTAAAGTCATAACCTTCAATATAACAGAGAAACTTTTTGACAGCCCATATAACAGCCAGATACTCTCCTTCTGTTACGCTATAATTTCGCTCTGCACTGGAAATCGTACGACTAGCGAACTCTAATACACGATCTTCGTTTTTAACTACTTAGAAGTATTGCTCCTAGGCCTAAGTCGCTAGCATCTGTCTGTATAACCAATTGCTAATCGAACTGCGGTCGATGCAATAACGGAGCAAATGCGATTAAAGCTTTTATTTGATCATAAACGATTTGCTGATCGCTTGACCATACATATCTACAGTCTTTTCTAGTAAGTCTAATCAATGGCTCTGCTACCGTGACAAAATTGTCCAAGAATTTTCTATACCACGAAGCTATATCCATGAAACGCCTCAGCTGCTTTAGATTTTTAGGAGCTAGGTATTTAACAATGGGTTTTATCTTATCAGGTTCTGTCTTAAATTTATATGTTCAGCGAACGTCTCGGTTGCGACGATTATATCATCGAGGTATGAAAATGCATATGGTTCGAGTTCTGGGCCGATAACCTTATGCTGAAATTAACCGCTGAAAGGTGGCGCCAGCGTGGCTAATGCCGTACGGCATTCTCTCAAACTGGATAAGGCCCATACCAGGTACCGTGAATGCCGTTTGAGCACGTGAATTTTTCTTTATCCTAATTTGATGGTAAGCACTGCTCAAATTCATTGTAGAGATGTATCTTGCTTGGTTATTGAACGGGATACTACTATTATCGTAGTGTATGCTAAACGTATCACGAAGGTTATCGTGCAGTTAATTACTTTCATTTCCTTGGTGGTTTTTCCTTCTAGGTGTTTCCCCACCTGTGGCCTGATCGAACAGCTGTGTGCTTGAGAATTTTGGTTGTGACAGTACTTTAACTTTCAAGGATAGAGAATTCACTGTAGTTGACATTCCTTTTACCTTAGATGACACTTCCTTTACTTGGTTGTGTATTGCAGTAAGTTGGTCAACTAGTTCCTCAGGTATATTAGAGATATTTAGTGCTATTTCACTTCTTTATTGCACGTTAGAATCTTCAAGTACCATCTGATTGATACGCATTTTGTTTTGCACAATATTGCTTGACGTAGTAATTTCTCACCACCGTTTCGTCATTACGTAATACGGTGAGTGGGTGTTCTTCGTTTAAATCTATGTTATCATCCTAGATCATAGATTCTGTCTTTTCAAAGAAAGTTCTTTCAATAAACTCTTTCTTAACCGGAAGGCGGCGTCGTCGTGTCGTCTTTTCGTCCTCCATAAGATTTGATTGCTTAAGAGGAGGTCACGTATCTCTGCCCTTTTCTAATCAAAGAATTGAGTTTTTTTTACAGAAAATAATAACTTTAGCAAAAAATGAAGAAAAAGCCGCATCTCGTATCAAAAAAAGCAATATTTTCTTTGATAAGAAAAAATTAATTTTATTGCTTCATTCTCAAGAAAACCTTGAAAAACCAAATTGTCCACCCTAACCCATATGATTTAAGTTTTTCAAGGTTTTCTTGAAAACGAAGCAATAAAATTAATTCTTTCTTATCAAAGAAAAAATTGCTTTTTTTGATACGAGATGCGGCTTTTTCTTCATTTTTTGCTAAAGTTATTATTTTCTGTAAAAAAACTTAATTCTTTGATTAAAAAAGGACAGAGATACGTGACTTCCCGTTAAAGTCTATCGCCGTATAATTACCTAACAGCCATTGCACTAAACGGTGTGACTGTTTAATGACATAAAATAACCCTTCTTGCTTAAATTCTAATGTTTGAAGGGAATCTATTAGGTCATCTTCGGACAAGCATGTTGCTCATATATGGACCTTTATAGCGGCAGCTTTGTGATTTTCGTTGACCGCTTTCTGTTGTGTTGCCATCTTGTATAAATATTGCTATCTTTTTTCTTGATATACTTTCTATTTATGCTAACGCTCGCTGTATGTGTGTGTACGCATGTTTATTTTATGAAGAATAGTATATTACGATACATGTGACTTAAGTGGCCCATTATTGCACGACGTGAAGTTATCGCCCTCGCTACGCTCGGGCGATAATCACGTCGTGCAATGGACCACTTAAGTCTCAAGTATCGTATACTATTTTATAACACAAGTGTCATAAATCCGCCGCATTACATGAGTACTCTTAAAAATCAATAATTAACAAAAACTATGCACTCCACGAATGATAATTCGTAAAATAAAAACGAAAATTATAAAAGAGCAAATACTAGGCATTCCGTGAATTATAAATCGAGAAAGGAAAGCAAAAACTATAAATAAAAAAAATTTAAACATTTCATAAATGATAAATCAAAACTGAAAAAAATAAAACTGTAATTTCAAATATTTACTTAAATCGTATAATAATAATAATACAACAATACTACCTCTTCGTTTCATATGATACACTGGCATTAACTTTAGTTTTACTCGTATCTCACGTTCTTATTATAGTTATTTAATTTAAAAAGTGTACCAGCACATTGGTGGGGTTACGGAACTGCACCTCAGCCGATCGGCGAAGTTAAGTAGCATTGGGCGCAGTTATTACTTGGATGGGTGACCGCTGCCTATGTAACTTCGTCAATCGATTAGGTGTTTTTTCTTTATCAACAATGTGTGTATAGGTAAGAGATAAATGTTTTCGGTGTTTAAACCAACGGAATGTGACATAAGCACCGGAAAACAATTTTCGATTAATAGGTATGATGTTAGAGCAGATTTCGGCCTGAGGTGTAGAGATCTTGATATAAAGGTCCGCTCGAAAGACTCGCAATTGTTAATAGCCACAGATTTCTCATGAAAATTAATAGTAACTCATTATTGTATAGCATGAAGTTTGCCGAACATGGTGTGCAATAATAGGATACTTAGTTCACAGGCAGCTGTGTGTCTAAATGCGGAATTAGGACACAGTGTGCTATAAAATCATTTTACTGATTGTTTGTATATAGTTATAATAGAACCATGTGCATACGTAACAGTTAAAATTTACTAAATATGTATGTATATTAAAAATTAAATGTTTTGATTTTTATATTTATAATTAAATTTGCAGTAATTACAATTAATTTATCAAATTAAAATTGCAATATATATTTCTAAATAAAATTTTGCAATATTGTTCAATTTAAACTTTTGTTAAAAATGCACACCTAACTGTGTAAGGACAACTTATTTATTATGTATGTATCTAAAGTGTAATTTAAAAATCAATTTGTGAATCAAATTGTTCGAGAAAATTCTAAATTTTCTCCACAACACACACAGCACCGGTCGATTGCTGCGCTATGAAATGGCAATCGTTGATGAGAGAGAAAAAAAACAAAAATATTTCACTATGTGTAAAAATAAAAATTTTCCACCATGTGTAAAAATTAAAATTTCAAATTTCACTTATTATACAAGTGAAAAAAATTCTGGCCCTTTAAAATGAATAAAAAAATGTTAATTTTTATTTAATTAAATATTACATCAAAATACAAAAAATTTTAATGTTAATGATACTAATTTATCCTATATTAGGTCTTTTTTTTAACTACTTTAATTTCAACTTTCCTGCTAGCTGAAATCAATATTTCTCTTCCACCATAAAAGTTTATAATTTACTATTAACGACCTGATTGGTAAGGAGGTTACACACAACGTACGTCTTTATACTAAACAAATTCTAATTATCTGTTCGCTTTTTCTCCTAAAGCGAACGAAAGCATACAGAGTCATAATTCTTATATCTCTGTCACTATGCTATTAAAGCGCGAGAATGTCCGTGCGTTATAAAAGGAAATAGAATTTTTTGCTGGGACACGTGGGGACACAAATTTGTAACAGCTAAACGAAAAAAAACTTCGAATAATAAATAGCAATTTTTCGAGAAATTTTCACTATTTTATTTTTCGGAAAAAAGGCAATTTAATATTAACTTTATTTTTCGAAACGTTAAAAAAAATTAACGTCAATTTTAAATTCATTTATCTTCGAGTAAGAATAATTTAATTTTCAAATGAAAAAAATTTGTTGACATGTGCTATTTTAAATATTAAACTTTTACTATAGATAAACGCCATCTTTAATACAAAGTCTTTTATAAGCAATACGAAGCATGTTTGCATCGACGCAAGCTACACGCTCGACGCTATTCGCAAATTTTGATTTATTAGACGACGCATAAAATCCTGATCCTGTTGACGCATCTATTCGTTAAGCACCAATTTGTAACGGTTATTTTACTCACGTGACAAAATAAATTAACTTTTCTTCATATCTTAGCCGAAAATTCGTGTTTCTGCTAGATAAACAGGCAAAGAAACTCAGAATTTCTGCTGGGTGAGACGACATCTATCGTAACTAACGCAGCACTGACGACCCAAGGCAGAAAATTTTTGGTGGTTGCCAGACGCTCGCGCCGTCTAGACTGATAGCAACAGCTGTTGTTGTTACCATAACCTTACTTGAAGTTCTTAAACACGAATTCTAAAATGTAAATACACGCAATGTATTTATATATGCACATGAATCTTTTTAATACTTTTCTTGTCGGTTTTTTATGTTGATGCTGTGTTGTATGTGTGTGTATGTGTTAATTTTTATACGTGATACATCGTTATAAAATATATTACGTATAAAATATTGACAAAGATGTTTAAATAGTGTTTATTTTTTGATTTATTATTTATATTTTTTGATAAATTTTTATATGCAGCATTTTTATTTTTTTTTAGATTCATCATTTGTATTTGTTTTTTAATTCATAATTCGTATTTTTTTAGATTTATCATTTGCAATTTTTTTTAATTGCATTTAATAATATATGTTTATAATTCATATTTTTGTTGAATATTTAGATTTATCATTCGTTTTTTTATTAGTGTTTCATAGGTTACATTTTTTGCGTATAATGTGTCATTTTGCAATTGACCGTAATTTTTAGTGTTTAATTTTTTAGATTTATTATTCATATTTTTTGATAAATTTTTATATTTATAATTTTTATTTTTTTAGATTTATCAGTTGTATTTATTTTTAGATTCATAATTCGCATTTATTTTTAGAATCATAGTTTGTATTTACTTTTAGGTTCATAATTCGTATTATTTTTTAGATATATCATTTGTATTTGTTTTTAGATTCATCATTAAGAGGAGGTCACGTATCTCTGTCCTTTTCTAATCAAAGAAATGATTTTTTTACAAAAACTAATAACTTTATCAAAAAATGAAGAGAAAGCCGCATCTTGTATCAGGAAAAGCAATATTTTCTTTGATAAGAAAAAATTAATTTTATTGCTTCGTTCTCAAGAAAACCTTGAAAAACCAAATTGTCCACCCTAACCTCTATGATTTAAGTTTTTCAAGGTTTTCTTGAAAACGAAGCAATAAAATTAATTCTTTCTTATTAAAGAAAATATTGCTTTTTTTATTACGAGATGCGGCTTTCTCTTCATTTCTTGCTAAAGTTATTAGTTTCTGTAAAAAACTCAATTCTTTGATTAGAAAAGGACAGAGATACGTGACCTTCTCTTAATATTTCTTTAGATTTATCAGTTGTATTTGTTTTTAGATTTATCATTAATATACATTTAGATTTATCATTTGTATTTTCGGTAAACCCTTAAATTTATCATTCGTGATTTTTAAAGTGTATTTGAATCAAGGCGTTACGCGCGCCTTTGAATTCTGTTTAGAGCTGGCCCGCAGATGGCGCGTGAGCAAATCAGAAAGAAAATTCATGGCCGCGCGCTGTCCTCAGCTGGTATATCCACACGCGTGACATTTTTTTAGATTTATCATTGATTAGCGTGGTGGATTTTCGGCCAGCTATGAAGAAAAGCAGTATTATCCACTCAGAAATAAATTAGATCAACCTGCCGTGCGTTTGTCTCTCTCGACTTCGCCTCGAGAGACAATTCTACGCACGGCAAAAGATCTAATTTCTGCCCTCGTAGATAAATATACTATTAATTGAATATTAATTTAATTATATGCGAATTCGCTGAAGGATTAAGGATTTCATTGAATATTACGCAGCGAACTTCGATTGTGCTAACTAGTAATATTATTGATGAGCAACAAGACCTTACTCGACTTGCTGCACTCACTGCGTCTCTCTCTCTCTTTTTCTCTTTTACCTGGTCAAGAGACGCGTTGCCGGTAACTCAGTTTTCCTTCATGATGCAGGTCCAAAATTGCGTTTTATTAAACCACGCAATATTACGCGAAGAATTCATCTATGCCTGCTCACAAGGACCGTGGAGGCGTCGGAGTAAGCAACGGGAAATATATTTTTATATTAAATATATATATATATATACTAGGGGGGGTACCCCCCTGCTCGCACTGCTCGCCAACCCCCAGTTGTGCTATAAATATAATTATATATTAAACATTTAAATCATTTTTAAATTTTTAAATCATTTTTTTTTTAGTTTCGTTGATAATTTAGTATATTATTTGATATATCGTAATGATTTTGAGTTTTATAAGATTTATAGGATTATTTTGTTATAATTCCTTTTTTATATCTTTTTTCTCATTTTAAACATTTTATGAGATATATCAAAAATTCATACTAAAATTTATAAATTTATTATGATATTGTAAATGAAATTATTACATGATCATTATATCATATTTTATTTAAAATTTAGTTATTTATATAACAAATAAATAAATAAAATAATTTTAAATTATTTTATACTTACTTATATTACATTTACCTGTATAAAAGTTATGAATATGTTTTTTTTATTTATTGTTGTTAGTAGTTAAATTATTTATTTATTAAAATTTTGAATTATAAATTTTAAATAATCATAACTTTTAAATATTTTAGTTAATTTTTAAATATTTTATTTTTTTTTTATTTTTAATAATATTGATAATGTTTAAAAATTTTTTTTAAATTTATTATTATATATTGAAATATTTATGATTTATTTTAATTTTTCATATTTTATTAATAATGTTAGCTAATCTTAATAAATATTTAGAATAAATTTCATGACTTTGATTAAAGTAATATTCTGCTATTGGTTCGCGTATATTTATTTTATATTTTATAATTTCATTCGCATAATATTTATAATACTCTGGTACTTCATTCCAATTTTTAAATTCAAATTGTTCATTATTTTCCTCTATATATGAATTAATAATGTTATTTAATTCAGAAATTATTGTATTGTTTATTGAACTATTATTATCTAGACTTTCTAAATAATATTCATATTCTTCTTAAAAATTTAAATGTTCTTCAATTTGATCATTTAAATTTTCCATCAAAATGGATGTTAAGTGACACCATTCTCGCCTCCTAATTTTTTTTTATTTATCTATTAACTCTTAAAATTATTCTTTTAATTTATTACAATGATGAGGAGAAATGGGTCTTAAAAGCATCAAGGCCAATTTCTTTTCACGCTGTTATCAATTTTCCAAGAAACCAAGCTCGATCGTTGACGGGAGCCTTTGCTTCGTCTCCACTCTTTCTCTACTTCGTTGAGTTGAAGTGGGGACTTAGCGTCGGTTCCCATGCATAAGACGGGTAAGAGCAACGGAGAGAGAGAACTACCTTTCTCTGTCTTCGTGCTCTCCCCCACAACAATTAAAAACGTTTGAAGCTGGCTTGACGAAAGATTGTCAAGCGAAGAAAAATTTTCTCGAGAGAGACGCGCGCGACCAGGCCTAAGGGCAGTACGTGTAGGCTGCAGCCCGCGAGGCTGCAGCTGCAACTTCAAATTTCCACCTTGTCACTGTGTAGCTTTTAATTAAAAAAATTAACGACACAAATTCCGTGGACAACGACCCGAGTTGTCATACACGTGGATTGAAGTGCACCGGTGGTGTAGATATACCGACAAATAAGAAAAGGGAAGCAGATAATCAGAGGCCAATGCAGCCAGAGCAGGCATGGGAGACCAGGAGAGCCGGCAATGCTGCTCCGCCGGCCACCCTTGTCATCAGCAGATAAGTTATTTTTTAAAATTATTATAATAATTTTATACAATATTGCATAGATAATAAAAGGAAATCAGCGCACCTTGCGTTAGAAAATTTTCGCGGGTTGACAATAAATTATTTGTAAAGATTTTTAGAATGTACTTTTGATGAATTCATATAAGTGAAAAATTTTATTTAAGTATGTAACTTTATTAGAGATATATTGTGGGAGTTTTGCAAGTAATTGTTACTCAAGTGGATTTATTAAACTAATAAAGAATGTCCGACATATTTCAATTTTATATCACTGACCTTTATTATAAGAACGACGTAAGCTGTTATGATTCGGAGCTCGGAGATAGGATTATATAGTTAGGGGCCGTCGATAAAATTAAATAATTTTCTTTTTTTTAAGTTATCTAAAAAAATATTTTTTTAATGTACTTCATAACAATTAATAAATATGCCACAGAAATAAGTTGCTTGGACAGACATTGAACAGAATTAGACGTTAAAGTAATAATTATTTTAAAAACTACATATCTTTATGAAAATTCAAATGAATAGAAAAACAAATCAATCCTTTTCATAATAACACTCATAACTGATTTTTATAAGGTATACTTTAACTTTGAGTAAAATTTGGTACGATTGGGTATTTTCATATAAATTATGTGTCCGTACTTTAGTGTATACATCATGTATATTAGGCAGTTAATTGCATACGAAAATCGAGTTTAGCACGTTCAATTAAAAAATCTTAAATTTAAATAAAAACGTCTGAAGTAAGTAATTTTTACATGAGTATCCTCCGTTATTGGAATTAAGTAATTATTTTTGGTACTTAGAAACGGTGTAAAAATAAATTGTACATTGTCTTTTAAGATAACATAATGCCCGTCAAATATATGTATTTAAACATTAAGCTGAGTTCCGCGCATTGAATTGAAAAAAAACAAAAATAATATGTAATTCTTATGCGCATCACATTAGAGGAAAAAAATAAAAACTTTTCGTATTCTATTCTTTGAAAATTTATTTATGTCACATGATTAGAAAAACCTTTGTGACTCAATCATTCCTTTAACTTAGAGTTATTATTGTGATCGGAGTGTTTATTTTATGACATTTTCGTATAGATCAGGCCGAATATACTCCTTAGATAAAAGCTCTCAACTCCGGAAGGTGAAAATAAAATTAAATGTATGAAGGACGGGGTTTTCGTGAGAGATACAACTCTTTAGAAAAACCCGTCCTAACACTTGGCGCCCAGAGTGGAGCTCGTTGGGTCAAAAAAATGACCGAGATTTCGGCAACATATCCTGCCGGGGGCTCGATCATTTTTGCATGAGATGCTAACGGTTTTATATAGAGAACCGTTTAACAGCGAGAACCGCGACCGTTTTCGAGAGAGAGTAAGAATGCTATTAGTAAATAAAGTATATTCTTTGCTGTAAAAATATGATCCGTAATCATTATAAACTAAAAGGTTATATAGGAGCATGTCCAAATTATTTTGTTTGTCAAATATTATTTTCCACATTTAATTTCTGATTTTATTTTCCAAAAGGTATTTATTTTTAAATAAAAATAATCGTAACAATTTGTTTAAAATTTCACGTAAAACATATCTATATTTAAAAATCAGTTAAATCCAAGCTACTAATAATTAATAGATTTTGCCACTGTGCATAAGAAAAAGTTATTTATTACTTTATTAAATATATAAAAAAATGCATTCTTATATATTTGTGTATTTTATAATTTAAAAATAGCCCTAATGGAAATTTTGCTAACTGAAATAATTGATCCATCAATAATTATTTTTATTTTTATTTAGTTTGATATTTACCAGTAGAAAATTAATTATTACATTTTTTTTTAGTTACTTTAAAATATTACATAAAATATGTATATGAAATGTAACCAGTAACAAAGAGAAATATTAATGTATCGGCTGATAGTTTGAATTTTCTTCTTTATTCACTATATTCTAAGCGAATTGATAGCTGTATTTATTTTGTTAACAATTAATATAATGATCACTTATTTTGAGTAAAGTTTTTATAATCACTTTCAATTTTTGCTTAAAATAATTTTCCTTTACCTTGCTTCACTATTTTATTATTTGATTATTATTAATTAATTATTGATTGATAATTATCAACCCCTTGAATTATCGACCAATTAATCCACAAATATGGGGGATTATAGTAAATTATAACCAGCGTTTCGAAGCGTAATAGGTAGCGTCAATGCATCGCATCTCGTAGATCGTAAGTTCGCGCCCGAATCAGCTCGGAAAATGTTGTTAAACGTTTTAATAGGTAATATAATTTTAATAGGTTAATTTTTAAATTAATTTCACGTTAAAATCAAGAAACCAAACAAGTAAGAAGGGAAAGTTATTTTTCTTTAGCACCGAATTTTAAATCTGCGTTTTTTATTATGAGTTGCAAATTCAGGGGTACAAACTGTTAAATTTTACTTTCGTTTGTTATTATGAGTACTCTTGATTGCTGTCTCAATTTTCTTTTCTTCTAGTACGGTCGGGACTCGAACCCACGAGCCCAATGTATTAGTCCAAATATTAAAGTAATGAATTTCGATATACATATATATATAATTATATAATATACATATACATATACATTTATATTTAATTAATATGTACTTTCTATTTTTTTTTTATCCTCAATTTTAGCCATATCGGCTATTGCGGAAGGGTACGAACAGTGATGAGTAGGCCCATCGCTTAGTAGTTGCCGGAAACAATAGTTCGATCAAGAATAGGCCGCGACAAAACAAAGGAGAGTGAACGAATTGGAATCTCCCCTCGTTCTAAAAATTTTCAGGTGGACCAGGAGTATAAAAGTAAATACCGCGACGAAAACGGTTTATTTCTTTTAAAAAACAAATAATAAAAAAAAAAAAACAAAAACTATTTGCCATCCGCTCGTTAACCTGCGCTAAATACGCGATCTGACCCACATAAAACATTAAAAACGATAACAAAATAAACAAAAAAAAAAAAAAGAAACTAGCAACGAAATTTTTCTGACCTAGCCGCGTTCGCGAGGGAATCATCATAGCTGATTCCAAAGAAATCCCTTAATTATAACCTGCTTAATTTTCTCTAAAGTAGAAAATTGAGGCAGTAATCAAGAGAGTGTTTCCGCAAGGAAACAAGGATTTTTTTTTAAAAAAGAAAAATATGTACCGAAAAAGAAAAAATGCTTTAGATAATATTTTCTTTAGCGATTTCAGCAAAAATTTAACTATTTTAAGTATTCGATTTTTTTAGTGCGGGGAAAACTAAGTAAGATTTAGAGATGTTAATGTAGAACAGATTGTGTTCTAAACGAGAAAAAATGACAAAATCGAAAGTTCGTGTCAAAAACATATTATATAGATGCGAAGCGTTATATATATAGTAAATAATGACCTTTACTAATAAACTTTTATTGGCTTAACAATAATAGAAATATTACTTAGAAAGATTCGGTTTATCTGCTTTTGATGCGAGGGTTCAGGGAAAACACTAAATTTATACCATTGAAGAATTCTCTTTCATAAAGAAAAAAGGGAATTTTCGTCTTGGAGCGGTTTAAGACGGCTAATAAAACGAAAAACATAACTGCACCGCATAAAACTTTCCTTCTGGAAGTAGAAATTTTTTTTTAGAAAGTAACCAATTGTAATGAAATTTACAACATTCAAAAAAAAAAAAATAATGAAATCGCCAAATTGCTCAATCTTAACAGAAGTTTTAATAATAAATTCTCTGCGCCGTTTCACTCACCTTAATTGAATAAAAAAATAAATCGTGACTGATATTTAAGCTCTTGCCTAAAATTGTAAACAAAATTACATAAAACTGTTAAGGATTAAACATTTAAAAATTTTTCTCTCCCTTTTTCTCAGAGCCCAAATCATAAATTTTGAAAATTACGTAAATCACACTAAAAAATTTTTTTTTCTAATTAATTAAAATCAATTCAGGGCGGTACATTCTCAAGTGAAAAATCAACAAATTTCTAATTTTATCTTTAACATAAAAACAAAAAAATCCGACAGTATAATAACTTTTAGGTAATTTAAATAAAAACGTAAAAATTTTAAAATAATAAATAATCCATCATTTAGAATTATTAACCAATTTGTAATAATAGTAAAATCGTAATTCATTAGGATCGAATTTTCTTATTAAAATAAAATTTATTCAAAATTAAATGAATTGAAATAAATTCAAATTATAAAACGTTCTTTTCAGTTACCCGGGTGAACATTAAACCAAAGTTTTCTTATCGTGAATGTCATTGCGTCATGCAGTGCAAACCATAACATATTTTCACATAGCGTCATATAGACTAATATACAGTTACATCCGGTCGAGTGAAAAATAAAAATATCAAGTTCTAGTTTGAAGTTTAAAAGAAAAATATCTTATTACCTAAATATTCTGGCTACTCAGAACTAAACTTTGTTGGTCTCACCCGAGTCAGCAAGTAATAATAGTGTAACTTAAGAAATTAACTTCGAGATAAATACAATGAGTTCCGAACGCACAAACGCAAGCGTGTTTTAAAGATTATTAAATTATGTGACTTAAAAATTTTAAAACTTTTTACCTACAATACCTTTGACTAAATTTTTCTATCATGTTATTACTATTTACAATTTTTCTTTTTAAGTAATCTAATAAAAATTTTTCTTTGCAACTTTAACTAATTTAACCAATACACAGAGATACCTTCTCAATAAGTAAAGCATTGATGTTAACTAATAATAGAACAATTAAATAATTACAAATTGCTGCAGTTGTTATGTTTCCTTTTAATAATTAAATTTTCTTTTATTCTTTAAACAATAACATAATTAAGAAAATTCCAAGAGATAAATTGATACAACTAACTTTACGATTAAAATACATTTGTTACACAGAAACAGTAAAAATTCATCATAGTTGTTTGAAAATTGATTTTCTCTTTTATTCCAGAAGGAAAGAACTGGAAACCAATTAGTTTATATTATTTTTACAAATTGTATTAGCATAAAATTAAATATCTTAAATATTTAAAATAATAAAGTAATTCTGACATTTTTGAGTGCTAATAGGGGTAATAACCCTTATAAATGTTAACCTTAAGCCTCCGCATCAAAAAAAAATACAGGTAGTAGGTAGGCAGGTAAAGGATGCGTAACTATCATAAACTTATAGGCTTAAAATGAAACATAGAAATTCTGTGTAGGAGCATATAGTTTTGCGAACTTCAATAAATGACGTTGGAAATATGATACAATATTTAAAAATAATGTAACCGCGAAAAAAAAAAAAAAATTTTTTTTTTTCTCGAATTTCTAGCATTTGTATATAAAAGTGGCACTAGTATTGGGGGAGATAGGTCCCTTTCGCTTCGAGTGACCGGACCTTTGTGAAGTTAAAAAATTCAAATTTTAAAATACAAATTTCTAAATCAAACGTAATAGAGTTTAAATTTTTCTAAACAAATATTACTATAATAATGGTTGAAGTAGTTATAAAATTAAACTTTGTAAGAAAAAGAAAACGATGTTCTAATTTTAAAGTTTCAAAACATTCCTTATATATATATATATGTTTCCAAAATCTTTGGAAAATCTTTTAACATTATGTACAAATCATTATTTTTATTAATCCATGTTTTAAGTTTTCCAAATAATTAATAAATTCCGATCAAAATTCAAAATTCACAAAGCAATACGTTAACATAGTATTTAATCTATTTAAATCAATCATTTACGTTTTTTTTAAAAAAAAAATTTTTTTTCTTTAATAAATTATGGTCAAAACATAATTAAAAACCCAAAGAAATAAATTCAACTTAAAAATAATTATAGTAAAATGTAACAACAGTAATTTTAAGATGCTAATAAAAGTTAAAATTATTTTTAAAATTCGAAAATATGTAAAAAAAAAACTACAAATTTGGTAAAAATTTTACATCAAAAGTAATAAATATGAATTGTATAAATATTTAACTCGAATATAAAGACATCGTCTAATAATTCAAAAATCATCAATGTTTAAAATTTAAAAATAATATCTATGAATAAAACCAGTCAAGCGTAAAACGTACTCGTTTTCGAACAGTGAGACCGAAATTCTTTGCGCGCGATAACGCACATTTCAATCTCTACGTTGAAGTATACGTTGTATGTGCTAGCGTGCTCTGTTATAGCAGCTCGAGTTTGAAGCAAAGTGACGTCATGCTGGCTTGTGCTTACAGTACGCTCTAAGCTTAAAAGCATATACACTTTATGGTATCTAAATAAGTGCTGTTGGAAACCTTTTACTTTGAAATTAAAAACGTTTTCATCCAAAATAAATTTAATTTTGATAAAATATTGTTTTCCGCCATAATTTTGTTAATAATTTTTTTGTTCGGATCAGAAAAGCCCCTTCACAATATTTTTTTAAACTAAATAATGCCACTTCAAGCTTATGAATAAAATATAAAATGATTCATTGTGCACATAATATACTAATTTAGAATAAAATTTAATTAATTCAATCCTTTTAATAAATTCATAGTTTTAATTTACACGCTCATTAATCATTAATAAAATTAAAATGAAAACTATGACAAAATTCAACTTGATTAATTACAATGAATATAAATTTGTGAAATCAAATATAAAAGTTGCAAACATTACTCTATTTAAAACTAACAAATTTGCATGTTATGAGAAGATGATTATTAAATATTAGTTAATTTTATCTCTATAAAATTCTAGTTTTTGTACCGCGTCCTCATTAGTCGATGAATAATTTTAACATAAAAATCTTTGCACAAATTGTACAATCGCAGATTATTACAATAAGAATCACATACAATTAAATTTTAATAAATAACTTATAAGGAAACAATATATAACACCACAAACCAAAGCTTGAAGTAAAATTATTTACTAAATTACATTTCAAGAAGATAAAACACCTTTAAAAAAAAAATATAAATACGGGAGTAATAATATACTCCTATAATTAATGAATGTTTTGTTTAGAAATTTAAGAAAACCTGAAACGTCCCAAAATTAAGAGAATTTTTCTTTTCTTTACTTAATTAAATTAATAAATCTAAATAAACAAAAACATTATTGCAATATTAAACGTAAGATTACAAATTGTACATTTCGACTATAAATAAGTTGTTTTATTCTAACATTCACATAAAACGGAAAACTTATCATAAAAGAGAAGGCTGAAAACAAAAGATCTTGAATTTCAAACTTAAAAGAAATATAATGCGTTCACACGGCGGGAGTTTGGTCGCTGGAGTGAGGGGATTCATTTTCACCGAGAATTAAATATAAAACCACAAGTTTCGTGCTGAACTGTAGCAAAGTACAATTGGATATTCTCTTATCTAACTAACTTAATGCTTTTACACAGTTAATTCTAAAAAAACCTGCGAGATGCGAAATAATCAACTAAGCTAAAATATAAAAAACACTCGTAAACTAGTGTCTATGCGATCCGTAGTTAAGCGTACCACATGAGAATTTTAGAGATAATATAAATAACTTGTTGCAAGCATGACGAGAAAAGTCTTGTCTTGAAGTTTCTATAACATTTTAACTTGAATTTTGATCAACGAGTTTTCTGTTGACGCTTCCTTTCATCTAAGGTGCTAACCTTGTCCTCGAGGGGAGACGTTAGCAGTGACAAATTAAGGCGTTTAATTAATTTTTAAAAAAACAAATTGACTTCCTCGCCATGCACTAACAAGGATAATAAAATTTCATAGAATACTAAAGGAATTTGATATGCGCTAAAATATAATAAAAATAAAATTCCGAAAATAGGGAAAATCTCTATATGCGAATCATACAATGGTTAATCCAATTATTTTAAAAATAAATTGAAATTAAAAGTAGTTTCAAAATTATTAGAATTAAGATAGAAAAATGCATGCAAATTTGCTCGCATTAATTAATAGATTAAGTACAAAAGCATCAATCACCTGCGATATTTTTAAATAAATAGCAAAGTATCTGTAGATAAATAAAATGCTCGCCAATTCGCAAGCATTTATCCAAACGATATCTAGTAAACAATAGCAATTCGTACGACTGATAAATTAAGTTGGCAAATAAATCTAATATATTGCCAATTTTTTAAATTTAAAGTAAGTGATTTAACAAAATCCAATTATATCATTAACCTTATGCGTACAAGTGATAACGTGATTGGAACCAAAATAAACTAAAGATCGTTTTAAAAATTCAAGCTAAAATACTATTTAATCAAACACGCAAATTTGTTGCCATGCGGTACTAAAATTTTTTTAAAAAAAAAAAAAAAACCTAAGCATCAACTTAAAATCTTAGAGAAACTTTCTAGAAATAAAAGCATTTAAGCAATTTAATAGTATACAATCACATTAAATCCTCGCGCTAAGATTGAAATAACTTTTATAACAATTTTTCCGGTCGATAAAACCTCTAAAAAAAAATTACCGATATGATCACCGAAGTCTGTACATATCCATTACCATCCGTGCGGAATAACTTATGGTAACGATCTATAATCAATATCATTTATGGTGATTCCAATTTGAATTTAGTATCTACCGCTAAACCAAAAACTATTAAAACTCTAAACTAAGGTAATTCAATTTCGACTTTAACAATACAATTCGATAATTAATTATGCAAAGACTTTTTAATCACTTTCATTATTTGTTCTCTATCTGTTTTCCATTATTTTAAAAATAAATTAATATTTATAATAATAACTAATAAGTAACCAAATCACTAGGCATTCTTCGAATAAAAGTTTTTGTTTATGAATTACTGAAAAATAAATTATATGATCTACCTGTATACCATTATAATACTCAACTAAATTTACAAATCAATATTAAGCAGGTAATTTAACAGTAAAACACTTAAACAGAAAAATAAAAGAACTGTTTAAAAATTACAAGCTAAAATTGCTCAAATATGTTAATTTAATAATGTAAATCATTCTGTTACGTAAATACTAATAATTAATGCCCATTCACAGTTAACTCTTTATTTTAAATAATTTTGAAACTAAAAATTGAAACAACCTCGATATGTTTTAAATCAATTACAATTTGTATTTATAGTTAATCGTAATCGGTATAAAAAAAATTAAAGTATTATTAAACCCCTTGTATTTAATTAAAATTCATATGTTACAATATATAGATAAAAATATAATAATTTTCAGGCTATACCGTAGAACTCAACGTCTTCTGTTACCAACGTTAATTTCGAAATTTAATGCTTACTAATAATATAAAAGAATGCTGCATGCCGAAATATGATAGAAATTTAACGCGATTTGTCGTTTAAAAATTAACTGTCGTTCTCACGTTGTCACCTAAAACACGTAAGGCGATAAAACAGCGTTGCACTAACTGTTACTTCCCCCGCGGTATTATAACTAGTATTTCAAATAATACACAAAATAGAATATATCATCTCATATATTTTAATAAAAACCGCGTAAACGAATTGCTATTGTGCTAAATAACACATTTATAGGTATATATCTAAATAAATACTTTAATGGAATTTCGTGAGTTTCAGATGAACATATTCAACCTATCCAAATCAGAGGGAATAATTACGCTTATCCAAGTAAATGAGTGGCAGGTATGCATATTTTAATTAATATGCATCCCATTTAGTCTTAACCATTTGTAGCATGAAGTATTTAAGATAGGTCTAATATTATAATAGAACCGTAGTAGCTTAATCCTTAATATTAAGTTTAACAAATTCAAATAAATTTTGGGCGGAGTCACTAAATAACTTTTTAAATCTAACCACGTTGAAATATAGTAATATTTTTCAATTTCGGAATAGTTAATAGCGTATCTACTGGCGAATATTTCACGAACATTAAACAAACGTTTAATCGGATCTTTCTAACTTACATAATTAGTTTTGTAATACAATTTTATAAAAAAAAAAAAGAAAACACGAATTAATATAAAAGCTGCTTTATTGTTATAATAGGACTCTTGCACTAAAGGCGCAGGAGAAGAGAAAAGATTAGTTGAATGTAGGATTTCTTGTACTAAGGTTCAAGAAAAACAATAGAAAAGAAAACGGTACCTAGACAACTGCAGTTAGTAAGTTAGGTTAGGAAATATTTGACTTTCATGGTAGTGGGCAGATGGTCCACGCACGATGGCTTATAGGACATGACTGATCACCATGTTCTATCATAGAAAGAGCAACCATGGTTAGTCGAATCAGATGTGCGACTCGAGTATAATGCGAAAAACTACGAAATGAAAAAGAATACAAATTGAATTAAAGAATAAAAAAATGAGATACAAAATTGAATACAAATGAATTGAAAATGAATGCCATCCCGATGCTTTTTGTTAAGGTCGTGAGATGATGATTATTACCGGATGCTTTTTGTTAAGGTCCGATGACTAAATAAAAAAATTACAAAATGAAGAAATATGAAGAAAATCGTGTAGCTTAATCTCGTATACTATTTGTGATTACTCACGGTAGTATAATTAAGCCGTCGGGTACGCGCTGGGGAGTACAGATGCAATAAGCATACCCTGGCCGGTTGATATTCGAGCGCTATTTGTGATCAACCACTGTAGCATAATTAAGACGTCGAATGCATCGCAAGGGAATACAGATGCCCACAGCATACGCTTGCGAATGTTATTCGAGCACTATTAGGGAATACAGATGCCCACAGCATACGCTAATAGTATAACTAAAGCAAAATAATTACAAATACAAAAAGAAAATAAAGGTAAAAAAAAAACGATGAAAATATGATACAATGGAATGAATATTATACCAAAAAAAAATAAGGGAAAATACAAATATTTTCCACTGCTTCTGTTGATTCCAATGAAACGTCACTGTATAGGACGGGAGCTGACTTGATCAACATACAGTGGAACGTGATGGAAATTTTCAATGTACTGTGGTATCTAACGTCACCGTATGGGGCGGAAGCCAGGTACACAGTGCAATATTTCCTATAATAAGGGGGAATACACATACGGTTTTACGCGGGAAAGGTTTACTGACGCAATCATCAAATAGCTTTGAGAAATTTAACATTCTGTTTTAAGAGTGGAAGCCAAATTTGCATTGTTGTTGATGATTGCCTAAAGTAGCCATTTCAGGGTTACGAATATGACAGTGAATTTTTTTTTTTCTTTCTCTCTCAACTTATAGGGGGGACCGTAATGTAATTTTACAATCGAAATACAATGAGTTAAAAATATATTATTATAAAATGAAAATAATGAGGAACAAAATATAAACTACGACAAATAACAATAATAAAACAGAAGTGTACTGAATCAAAAGAACTACACGAAAAATATATACATTAGATAAATATTAAAAAGGAAACAATCTTGTACTAGAGGTTCAAGATAATTACGAAATAAACTTACGTACCAAACTAATTCCAAAATTAATAAAGCAGCACTGTTAATTATTACAAATAAAAATAAATTTTTCTTTTGAGAATTACCATAAAGTCTTTCTAACGATAAATAAAGATTATAAAATGTCATTTTGCTTGAAAGTTTCGTTTTCATACTGTTACCTAAATATGTGACTCCGACACCAAAAAGTGCAAACGTAGAATCTACTGTTTCCAGTAAAAACGGTTAAGTAAAATAAAATTTGATGCGTTCCCATAGAAAAGTGCAACTTCAGGGAAAGGATTAAAAGAAATATAATATTAAGTTAGTTAAGCTAAGGCAAACCTCGAAAGAGAGGGTACCTCTCCCATTAGTTTCATAAGTATATAAGCTACCTGGACAAGACAACGCGCATCAGTCTTGTTCCAGAAGCAACACAGTAACTTTTAACAAATTTTTGTAAATATCATAAACCAAGATAGTTAATTAGTGAATAAGTTTCGGCGTTCAAGGTAGTAGTTATATAGAGTGTTAGTGTAACACAGTGTAGTGAATTCAAGTTTGATACAAACTAGGATAACCCTAGGTAAAATCATTTTTTTTTATTTTATACTCTGGATATGCTACCATAGTATGTCCTACAATAATAATTTTATTGATATTTAATCTATTTAGTAATATAATATTACTCTTTTATATTTTAACTTAACTATTAATGCTCATATTAAATCTTTTTTTAATTAAATTTCAATGTTTGCGTAATTTTTCCCTATGATGATACGTTCATCCAAGCGACGCAAATTGACCCGAAAGTCATTCAGTCAATCTTAACCTTCGATAAATAGAATAGAGTAATAAAACGATTTACAAATAGATATTGGATTGTCCTTTAAATACGTTGGTGTTTAACAGTAACTTCTAAATTTTAACTTAATAAAGAAAAAAAAAAAAATAAATAAAACTATTGATCAAATTCATAATAAATATTAGGGATTCGAGAGACTGCAATATCGTTAACTATGCAATAAACATACACCTTATTGCATAACCTTAAACGAAAATCATGGTCTCGGACTCATTTCACTCTTAAAAATTATTATAAAATTCTAGATATCCTTCTAAATAGTCTTCAAAACTAAACGATCCTGTTGAAACCTCCTAAAATTCCTAAATGGCTAATAACTATTTAATTCTTCTCCGTACATGGCATTTGAAGCTTGTAAAGTCGTATCCCTCTTGCCATTTGCAATCGATAACGATTAAACAATTGATTTAAATTATATCCGTTTATAACAGTCTATAGAAAAATAATAACTCCAACTCAACTCTATATTTGAGTAAATTTCGCCTCTTATTTGTTAATCTATTATATTTTCTATATAAAATGTCAGTTTCTAACCCTTCTCATATATTTAATTGTAGTACAATATAAATTCATTACTTTAATGACTTTGGATTTAAAACATCATTTGTATAATATTCACTCTGGCTAGGATTAATTGTCGGGGACGACAATAAACTTAGTAAGGGGGAGAGGTAAACAAGTGACTGACTGTTTACCGTCTCGTTGTCATTCCTGTTTTTCACACAAACAAAAGCTAATATGTCCCGACGTTGGAGTTAGTGGCTGCAATGCACTCACGTCCTAGTCGCATTATTTAGAAAAATTTTATAATGTTCATATTTTCTACTTTATTTTTCTCCTCGGTTATAAGACATTTTTAAAACTTTAAACCGTCGCCACTCACCGCCATAACAAATAACAAAACCCTTTATTTTTCCTTTTAATCGTACAACCGTAGACCCGTTGATTAGGAGGATTGTCCCTAACTTGACGGCGTAAATTCTATTCCTCGGAATTGTTTAGCGATTTTTGCTAAAAAAATTCTTATTATTTTCTTTTTCTATTTTTATTGCAGTTCCGAATCTACTATTTTTATATAAGAAAACATCCCTCTTGTCGAGACGTCAACGCTTGTAAAGCGATCCTTAATATGTTTTGTATGAGTTCCAATCCGAGTACGTTATTTTTTATTCTTCTTTCATAATTCAAGCAAGGAAGAAATCTATAAAGGAAATTCTGTATCCCTCTTAAAATTATAGCAATTTTAAATTACAAAAATTAACAATTATTCTCAAATGTCTAAATTATTACCACTAAAATTTTCTTTAATGGAGTGCCACACTCTGAGTTTCTCGCGTTAGCAATTTCATATTATCGGCTTTGTCCAACACTCTTACCCTATGGTACACTTCTCGGCTTGTCATTAAGCAAGCGCAAGAATTTATTTCATTTTTGTTACTGAAAGCTATTTAACTCTAACACATTTTCCTCTTTTTCCAATAAGTAACTTTAATGTAATGGTTTTCCGAATAACTCTATTTTCTTCGGAGATCATCGCTGTCATTCCGTTAAATCGTGTTGATCCATTCTGTGTAATCATATTCTTTTATTTAAAATTAAAATTACATCCAATAGTTATCGCCATAAAAACCTACTGCGCCACCGTGTTTTAATATAACGTATGGTTCTGGATCACTATTAATAACTTTTTAAATTCTATTTCTTTTTCATCCTAAATCCTTCCCAATTTCTTCCATTAACATGATACCATCAGGTTACAAGGCCAATACGTTTGGGGATTGTTGCTAGGCAATGATTTTTCATTAGTTACTGCAGCTACCGATATAAATCTTTTTCTTACTATTTCCAAAATAACCGGAATTAATGCACTATGTACCTTAATTCTAAAAATCAAACTATAGCCGTGAGATTGCGGAATCCTTTTGTTGCTACAATTCATTGAACGCGAAAAGTAAGGTGGATTGACTGATTCGAAAGCAGGGTCGATGAACGCGCATATACTATGTATACGGCTCTGAACATACTGAGGGAATTATTAAAAACAAAAAAAAAATGTCCAATTTTATTTTATTTACTTGGTTAATTAAAGAAAAAAATCTTTTCCTTTATTACTTCTAAACATTAAATGTGTGGCGACTTACCAGATTTAAATTGAGTAAATAAAAACTTGAATTCACTAACCGTGTAAATTATCGTTTTAGGTGCGAAATTCCAGAAACGGAATCCATAGTTAGAAGATCTAATTCGGAATTAGTATTGCCATAGGTAATAGCTAAAATTAATTTAATATTTTATTTGGGGGTATTTAGCAAGACTAGGTCACGAATAACGCTGACTGGAAGTAGAAATGCCAGACGAAACGAATAACGCTCAAAACCGAGACGGACAAGCCGATCCATCTATGCTGATGATGACGGCTATGGCGAATAGTTTCGCTTTACATAATGCCCTGCAGGGCCTGCGCAGTTTTGACGGGCATAATATGCCCTTGAAGGACTTTATACAGGATGTTCGCAATGGAAAAGAGTATGTGCCTGCAGGAAGTGAAGGACAATATGTCAAGGCCGTGCTAACAAAGTTGCGCGGCAATGCTAGAGACTGCACCTATGGCCATGCATTTGCCAACATCGACAGCCTAGTGAATCATTTGAAGACTAGATTCGCGCCAGGCAAGACATATACTTATTATACCACTAAAATAAACGACATGAGGATGAAACAAGGAGAAACAGTAGGAGATTTCTACGACCGACTAAACATTCTGCTCAGTGGGGCCAAGAATGTTTTAAAGGACGACATCCCAGGAGCAACGGACGCTAACCTGGACGATATGATAAAACCCTTGGAATATGCGGCAAAGGATATCTTCATAAGAGGACTACCCGCAGATATATCTGTACAAGTGGATGGGAAAAATCCCGCCACCCTGGCCGAGGCATATAAAGACGCAGTGCGAATTGAGACTCGCATGGAAGCAAAGATTTTACCAGACACCAGATACAAGTTCCACGGACAAGTCCCCAAAGTAAATTGGGAACAGACGGAATTCTCTGCGGTAAACCAATGGAGACCAAGGACAAACCTTGACCAGTGGGGTAATGGGAAGACTGGACAACAAAGAGAACCACAACCCTCCACTAGCTACCAGCGAACACAAGGGTATGCTTAAGGGTACAATGCATATAGAGCACCGAATAACTATAACCGGATGCCCCCGACGCCAACTGGAGCTCCAGACCAACCAGTATTTAACAACCAGCCTGCTTTAAACTGGCAGCTGGCTCGTCGCAATCAAGAATCGACGGGACAAAGACAAGAAACACCAATGCCATACCAGCCGAAAGATCAAATATTGCAATTAAACGAAACCGGAAAAATCCAAATACTGAAGGCTGTACTGGAAAAACAACACAGGTGACTCTAGGAGGTATGACCGCTCGGACCAGTACGGAGTTCATTACTTACCAACCTACGCTACAACTGGATATCATTGACCTGTTGACCAAGAGTATTCCTGACAATGTGATTCATCCCAATGAATTACCGCAAATCTTAAATCTTAAAGGTGACTACAATTGGAATAACCATGACATGCAGCAAATCTCTTCTGAATTAGAAGAGATCGCTCAGCATAAACTGGAAACCAACCACATACATTACGCTATGTATGGGAATTTGGGAATGGGAATGCTACTGTGCTTTACGGTTATAATATTATCCGCTAAGGTCATAACGTGTAGACGCAACCGTGGTAATTATAAACCACAAGGGAGAAGGCAGTGCAAATCTGGAATCACCCAAGAACTAGCAACTGTGACCTCGGGTAGAAAAGACAACACCGACCACAAGACTGAAAACAACCCTATGACGGCTCAAGTTACTAACGAACGAGGGCTTGCACAGACCGCTTTACTCGACCGTTAATATGTAAGTTGACGTCTCTCTTTTTAGACGACCATCTCTCAAGATGTCGACAAATGAGACCTTGCAGTTAACCAACAACAAAGACCAAACCCTTTGGGAAATCATCCGAGATCTCGAACGACAAGGGCCTATCCAACAAATCACTACGTTGGAGTATCGTAACCATAAGTATACCCGACTCCAAATAAAACTTTGCCAACCAGTGCCTGCAGAAACTTCTGTACCAACTGACAAAGCTGACACGACAGACATTGATCCAAACCGACTTTTTTGTTTAGTAACAAAAAATGACACCGTGCAGACCTTAGCTTCTGCATTCCGACGGTTTGGCCCGTTAGACTATGTGTACATTACCCGTGGGAAATTAAACGACAGTAGATACGGATACGTAAGATTCCTAAATAAAACAGACGCTCAAACGGCTTTGCTGCAGACCCGTAGTAAATACGGAGCAAGACAAGCTGAGCCTATACGACAAAAACGCAAACGCAACGACACTCAGGACCCATGGACTAAATGTAAAAACTGTAACTATAACGTGATTACACTGCATAGACGCACACATGAGCTGTTATGCAAAGACCAGTCAGGATCAACAGACGATTCTGCTAGACTGCAGGAGAAGCTAGTTACATGTATATGCAACTTATGCAAAAATCCAATCACAGGTAACTATGCGCTGCATAGTAAAGACTGCGTAGATACGCAAGACCAACTTAAACTACAGGTAGCCACCTCTAGTCAGGCATCTGAAAAGACAGAGTTACAACCTAACTCTTTGACTTGGGCGAACGTGTCTACCCAAAACTCTGCCCAGACAGACGGTTCCGAAAGACGGCATGATGACCACATTTACTTTATATGCAACCTGTGTAAGAAACCAATTACAGGTAACTACGCATTGCATAGTAAAGACTGCGTTCACGCGCAAGACATACCTATACTACCGGAGACCACCTTTAACCAGGTGTCCGATGCGACTGAGTTACAACCAAACTCATTGACATGGGCAGACGTGGCTACCATTAGTGCGGCCCCGCCCACCGTTTCTATACCTTGCGACAATGCTAAAAAGCATTCTTTTTCCTTGACGGAGTATAAAATGCTCCAACAGGCAATACGCCGCATCCTCAATCCTGCAGAACCTAAACCGCTTGCTTTATATGTAGAAAACCTAGAACTTGACTAACAATTCAAATAAATTTTTTTTTTATTTATTATTTTTACTATTGCTAATTAACATATAAATAGCATTTAATTAACCAGTGCATGCGACTAACTCGACAAACCACCATAACAACATTTTAATACACTTTTGTTTTAGGTAATGAAACGAGAAGCAAACTCCGACAACTGCCAGTATAAATTGCTGGCATATACCAACATCAACCGCCCAAGGTATGACCAGGTTCGACCAATGTGTATATCTACGTTATGGGGCAGCGATAAAAACAAAAATCAACCCATCTACAGGGGGAGCAAACGGAAGAGGACCCCGCTCCTCCTGTGAAGACGGTACATCACCATCTCAAGACGCCAACAGAAGATAAAAAAAAAAAAAAAAAAAAAAAAAAAAAAGAAGGGAATTCTCCTCTTCAAACAAACACTTAAAATACAATGTTTCAAATCTTGATAAAATTTTTTTTTTAGTTCAGTTTATAATCTTTCTTTCTTTGCGTAAAATTACCGTAAAATCATTTCCTTTTGCTCTTAAGTTTAAAGATGTTGCAAACGTTAAAGAAATTCTTAGTTTTAACTTATTCACCTACTGCACTTAGATTATATTTCTATTCAAATCAATAATTGTAAAGCGGAATCCCTATCCCTTCCTAAATGTTTAAAATTTTACCAAGCCAACCCACCTTATGATATAAGCTGTCATCAACCATTTCTTCCATCCGCTATTTTGTTTTTCTTAATCCATATAATTATTATGTATATTTAACTTTGTGATGCAGGTTTTCTTGGAATCCCATGCCTGCTCCTGCGTGACCTTCTACTACCGGGGACGGCAGTTTTTTTTAGTAAGGGGGGGTGTTAAGTGACACCATTCTCGCCTCCTAATTTTTTTTTATTTATCTATTAACTCTTAAAATTATTCTTTTAATTTATTACAATGATGAGGAGAAATGGGTCTTAAAAGCATCAAGGCCAATTTCTTTTCACGCTGTTATCAATTTTCCAAGAAGCCAAGCTCGATCGTTGACGGGAGCCTTTGCTTCGTCTCCACTCTTTCTCTACTTCGTTGAGTTGAAGTGGGGACTTAGCGTCGGTTCCCATGCATAAGACGGGTAAGAGCAACGGAGAGAGAGAACTACCTTTCTCTGTCTTCGTGCTCTCCCCCACAACAATTAAAAACGTTTGAAGCTGGCTTGACGAAAGATTGTCAAGCGAAGAAAAATTTTCTCGAGAGAGACGCGCGCGACCAGGCCTAAGGGCAGTACGTGTAGGCTGCAGCCCGCGAGGCTGCAGCTGCAACTTCAAATTTCCACCTTGTCACTGTGTAGCTTTTAATTAAAAAAATTAACGACACAAATTCCGTGGACAACGACCCGAGTTGTCATACACGTGGATTGAAGTGCACCGGTGGTGTAGATATACCGACAAATAAGAAAAGGGAAGCAGATAATCAGAGGCCAATGCAGCCAGAGCAGGCATGGGAGACCAGGAGAGCCGGCAATGCTGCTCCGCCGGCCACCCTTGTCATCAGCAGATAAGTTATTTTTTAAAATTATTATAATAATTTTATACAATATTGCATAGATAATAAAAGGAAATCAGCGCACCTTGCGTTAGAAAATTTTCGCGGGTTGACAATAAATTATTTGTAAAGATTTTTAGAATGTACTTTTGATGAATTCATATAAGTGAAAAATTTTATTTAAGTATGTAACTTTATTAGAGATATATTGTGGGAGTTTTGCAAGTAATTGTTACTCAAGTGGATTTATTAAACTAATAAAGAATGTCCGACATATTTCAATTTTATATCACTGACCTTTATTATAAGAACGACGTAAGCTGTTATGATTCGGAGCTCGGAGATAGGATTATATAGTTAGGGGCCGTCGATAAAATTAAATAATTTTCTTTTTTTTAAGTTATCTAAAAAAATATTTTTTTAATGTACTTCATAACAATTAATAAATATGCCACAGAAATAAGTTGCTTGGACAGACATTGAACAGAATTAGACGTTAAAGTAATAATTATTTTAAAAACTACATATCTTTATGAAAATTCAAATGAATAGAAAAACAAATCAATCCTTTTCATAATAACACTCATAACTGATTTTTATAAGGTATACTTTAACTTTGAGTAAAATTTGGTACGATTGGGTATTTTCATATAAATTATGTGTCCGTACTTTAGTGTATACATCATGTATATTAGGCAGTTAATTGCATACGAAAATCGAGTTTAGCACGTTCAATTAAAAATCTTAAATTTAAATAAAAACGTCTGAAGTAAGTAATTTTTACATGAGTATCCTCCGTTATTGGAATTAAGTAATTATTTTTGGTACTTAGAAACGGTGTAAAAATAAATTGTACATTGTCTTTTAAGATAACATAATGCCCGTCAAATATATGTATTTAAACATTAAGCTGAGTTCCGCGCATTGAATTGAAAAAAAACAAAAATAATATGTAATTCTTATGCGCATCACATTAGAGGAAAAAAATAAAAACTTTTCGTATTCTATTCTTTGAAAATTTATTTATGTCACATGATTAGAAAAACCTTTGTGACTCAATCATTCCTTTAACTTAGAGTTATTATTGTGATCGGAGTGTTTATTTTATGACATTTTCGTATAGATCAGGCCGAATATACTCCTTAGATAAAAGCTCTCAACTCCGGAAGGTGAAAATAAAATTAAATGTATGAAGGACGGGGTTTTCGTGAGAGATACAACTCTTTAGAAAAACCCGTCCTAACAATGGATTTCATTCAATCATTTGTTGATCATTAACATTGTCAATTTCAACATTATTAATTGGATTCCATTCCATTTTTTTTTTTATTTATATATTATTAAAAATTTTTAATGTTTATAATTAATATAAATATAACCTGAAAAAAAATAAAGTTTAATTAATAAAATAATTTATAAAAAATTTATTTAAATAACATTAAATTTTTGTTTAATTATAATAAAATTATTTTTTTAATATTTCTTTCCAAACTATGTTAGGTACAATATCTCTGTTTTTCGATTCATTTTGAATATATATTTTATTTACATTTTTACAACGTGAAAGAGTTATTTGTGCTTCTATGTTATATTTGAATAATTTAGTTATTTTTAATCGCGTTTCATTACATAATCCATTTTTTATACTTAAATTTCGAATTAACATAATTATGGTATTTACTTTTAATTTCAGTTCCTGTGGAGGTAATCCTTCTCTTATGTTATTTAACATTTCTATTGAATAATTCAAATGAATATTATCATCCGTTTGATCTACACCTTTGTAAAACAAATATAAATAGTTATTAATCTTGAAAGTTATATAAATTTAAACATAAATATTAATATCAATTAATTTTAAAAGTTGTATAAATCAATACTATTAAAGGTTTATAATGTAAGATGGTGTGGAAATCTGAATCCTCAACACTATATGCTTATTTTTATTTTAATACAATAAAATATTTATAATATGAACAAATTATTAAAAATCATTATGTTTTCAACAAATGAATTAATTATAGTGTTGAGGAATTGTAATAGAATTAATTTAAATTTATATTTATTAATTTCAGATAAACTATGTAAAAAATGGTAATAAGATATCTGATGAGGCACATGTTTTTCATTTTAAATATTATAAATTGTAATTTTATTCAACTACTTTCGAGTTTTCAACAGAAAAAAAAATTAAAATTTTTATATTTTTATGTAATATTATACATAAATAGAATATAATAAAAAAATATAAAACTATATTATCCAGTATTTGATGGTTCTAAAAGGTTGTAAGGGGATTGTGGGGGATTGGGGGGCAAGAGGGGGGTCTGTGGGGGGGACGTGGGGGGTAATTATCGATAACATAAAATAACGTAAATTTACGTTATTTAATTAATAAAAATCATGTGGGGGGCTGTGGGGGGGATGTGGGGGCACCGACTGAATTTTGGTTCATATAACTATATAATATAGGAGATATATATATATATATATATTGTATATATATATATATATATATATATATATATATATATATATATATAGACATATGGGACATTTCATGCCAACTGATAGAGCAAAAAAAAATAAAAATCGTTGAAACTCTAAGAATTTATTCTTTTTGTTACCCAAAATATGTAAAAAAAATTTCAAGGATCTAGATTGAAAGGATCAAGAGTTACAGGACCTTGAAATTTGAAAATTTTTCAAAATTTTTGGAAAAGTCCCAACTTTATCATTTTTTTTTCTGAAAATCCTAATGTTTTAGAGAAAAATGCATAATAACACTTCTTGTTGTAAATGAAGAAGAGAGTTAGCGGGATTTTTTACCGACCTGAATCTTGCAGTTTTCTGATTGGCTCTTATATGTAAAACATGGTTATTGAAATTATTTAATGTTTGCCGCTGCCAAAACTGGCTTTCGAAGGCTTATTTTTTTCTATTTTTTATTAACTTTAAAATAAATTTTGGTTCGTGTAAGCAAAAGTTACCAATAAGAAGTTATCACAGTTTTAAATATACATTTTCATGTAAAATTTATTTTTCTTATTGAAAATAGCCTGTCACATACTAAACATGATCATCTGGTTTTAATACTCAAAAACTATTAAAATAAGTTTAAAAATAATTTAGTAAAATGTCATTTATCAATTATAAACCTAATTACTAATTAAGCAACACTCGTTATTATTATAATTACAATTGATTTCAAAAGAAAATAAGAGTTATCCCAAAATCAAATAATCATTTTTCAATAAAAATTTACTTATTTCAAAGAATTGATTCATCAATAAAAAAGAATAAATAAATAATTACCATTTTCTTTACCTTAACTTTCTAGAAAAAGTATCTGTTCAATAGAAAATGATGATAGAATTTTGGAACACACACTAAATGAATTTTTTGGGGATGATTATAAACAAAAGCTTTCTGACTACCCATCTTTATTAATTTATTTAAATATATATTTTTATTTTTATTTAACCGATAGAAGTATTCTTTAACTCAAAATACCATATATTGAATGTTAGTTTATAACTTTTTATGCATAGTATTTTAATGGATCTTTTGAGTTATACGCACTTAAGTTTAATCTCATAAATTTTTTTACTGTAGCGAAAAACTAGATTAAACGCACCGTTCATTGATAGACTTGGATTGGAAATATTGTTAAAAGGAGGAGTTTTGGTATGCCCTTAAGACCGTTACATATAAAAAGTAAATAAGAAGTTAATTACCAGAAAATTCTCTTAGTTTTATAAATTGTTTTTTTTTCAGAATATTATGAAGAACAAATAATAGAAATATAGTTCAAATTATAGTCATTGAGTGGAGAAAGAAAAATGGATTTTGATCCATGAACAGCTGTAGATACAGCTGTTAAAATTGCTAAAACTGGATACACGCAGAGAAGAATGGTAAGAGTTTAGAAGATCTTAGTTTACATTATGATATGACAGTTGAAAATTCTTTTGTTGATATTGTTTAAATTCTTTATTGTGTAGATTCTATGGATCCAACGTATATGGAAGGCAAAGACTGTCTTATTGATTAGAAAAGAGTTCTTGATGATATATTAAATCTACATCAACGTACAAAATTGAAAATCCATTAGGCAGCCCTAGTATTATTAAAGTAACGCCTGAACTTTTGATGTCAGAGAAATATTCTTATGTAAGTTAAGAATTTAAGCAAGAATCAGCTTAATTTTTGAAAACAGTTGCAATTATAATTGCTAGGATTAGACAACATATTAGACCAGATGTCCCAGTTTACAGGTATATTATACGTTTAACTGTGTCACAACTTCTTGAATTTATTTATACAAGCAAGACAAATATATGAAAACAAAAATTGAACCAGTCACTGCAGTTGGTGCTTTAGTTGCACAAAGTATTAGAGGACCTGGTACTTGAATAACCTTGAAAACTTTTCATTTTGCTCGTGTAGCACCTATGAACATTACTCAAGATGTACCTTGTATTAATGGAATTATTAATTCTAATCTAAAAATCAGTATTCTAATCATAACAGTTCATTTAATGTAATTCATTGTAATAAAAGCCTCTATCATTTCTTTTAAGCGTATGTTCCAAAATGATATCATCATTTTCCATTTTACTGATACTTTTTATAGAAAGTTAAGGTAAGGAAAATGGTAATTATTTAATTATTCTTTTTTATTGATGAATCAATTCTTTGAAATAAGTGAATTTTTATTGAAAAATAATTATTTGATTTTGGGATAACTCTTATTTTCCTTTGAAATTAATTGTAATTATGATAATAACGAGTGTTGCTTAATTAATAATTAGGTTTATAATCGATAAATGACATTTTACTAAATGATTTTTAAACTTATTTTAATAGTTTTTGAGTATTAAAACCAGATGATCATGTTTAGTATGTGACAGGCTATTTTCAATAAGAAAAATAAATTTTACATGAAAATGTATATTTAAAACTGTAATAACTCCTTATTGGTGACTTTTGCTTACACGAACCAAAATTTATTTTAAAATTAATAAAAAATAGAAAAAAATAAGCCTTCAAAAGCCAATTTTGGCAGCGGCAAACATTAAATAATTTCAATAACCATGTTTTACATATAAGAGCCAATCAGAAAACTACGAGATTCAGGTCTGTAAAAATCCTGCTAACTCTCTTCTTCATTTACAACAAGAAGTGTTATTATGCATTTTTCTCTAAAACATCAGGATTTTCAGAAAAAAAATGATAAAGTTGGGACTTTTCCAAAAATTTTGAAAAATTTTCAAATTTTGAGGTCCTGTAACTCTTGATCCTTTCAATCTAGATCCTTGAAAATTTTTTTACATATTTTGGGTAACAAAAAGAATAAATTCTTCGAGTTTCAACGATTTTTATTTTTTCGCTCTATCGGTTGGCGTGAAATGTCCCATATTAGGCGATTCAAATCAATTGAAAGCACGTGGTATTTATCTCTTTCTCACACTCCACAGCTTATACTTCTGGATTACCTTTACATCTCAACTATTTAATTTTCATAGCTTATATTTGTTAGCAAACATGTTCTTCGTTGAATTCGTATTTCGATTCTCTAAATTTTCGATTCTAAAACTTTCTTTATTCTGATTTTAGTAGAGCTTATTCTGTTTCCTTATAACCTACTAATATCACTCCTTCTCGTGCCCTTCTGGATTTAAGACCAATTTTTCTTATAAGGAGAAGTCTCAACCTCCGGGAAACGGATTTTTCTGAAACTACGGAATACAATTTTTTGATGAAAAAAATGAACCTGTGTTTTTTCCTTTTGTCTAATAGGTCCCAGAGACTGAGATACAGACATTTTTTAAAAATCATAGTGAAAAGAAGCGCTTTTAAGAACTTGAATAAACAAAAAACGAAATCTCTTACAAAAAAATGTATGGAAAATAAAAGAAAGTAAGAATTAAATACTTTAAATTAAGCTCTAGTGCATTAAAAAAGCTTCCGTGGTCCAGAAGCTATGCTCAATTTAATATTACTGCATATTTGTCAATATTTTTAGCATGTAACACATAATGAATTTTTCACTATGTTTCATTAACATATTTTGATTGCCTATAACTTCTGAACCACAGAAGGTTTTTTCATGCACTAGAGCCTAAATTAAAATATTTAATTTTTACTTTCTTTTATTTCCATGCATTCTTCTGTGATACTTTTAGGTTTTTGGTTATTTAAGTTCTTGAAAGCGCTTCTTTTCACTATATTTAAAAAAAATTTCTAAATTTTGGTCTCTAGAGCCTATTAGACAAAAAGAAAAGACACGGGTTCAATTTTATTATTCGAAAAATCATATCCCGCAGTTTCAGAAAAATCCGTTTCTCGGAGGTGGGGACCTCTCCTTGTTAGTATCTTCAGACAAGTTGAACATTTAAGAGGAGGCCGTATAGCTCTGTCCTTGTCTAAGCTAAATTTTCGTTATTATCAATAAATTAAATATTGTTATACAAAAGTAAGGGTATAGCCTAATAGATTTTAGGACAAACAAACGATCCTATTCTTTGAAAAAATATAAAATTTTTATTAGTTTTCAAGTGAGGTCTGCAACGAAAAAACAATTGAACTTGATAACTGTTATTCCGTTTCAGACTTCACTTGAAAACTAATGAAAATTTTATATTTTTCATAGAATAGGATCGTTTGCTTGTCTTGAAATCTATTCGACCATACCCTTACCTTTGTATAACAATATTATATTTATTATTAATAACGAAAATTTAGATTAGACAAGGACAGAGCTATATGGCCGCCTCTTGAGATAATTTATTAGATAAAAGGAAATCAATATAAGAAAGTTATTAATAATCTTATTCTAATATATCGCGAACGAGGAAAAGTTAATATTATAAGATCTACGTTTTAGAAAGAGATAGTAAATAAGGAGACGCGACGCGACCTAATGCTTTACTAAGCGAAGATCAATACGCGCAGTTTCAATACTAAAGTTTTTTCGAGGAAAGGAACTCGAGTTCACAAAATGTATAAATTCCATACAACTACGCGTGGAGGCTTCTTTCAAAATACATACGTCGAATTTCCTTCAGTGTTGGTCAATGCAGCGCAAATCAACGTAACCTGATCAGTGGAGCTTGCCGACAGCAGCCAAGGTGATCAATCGCACATCGTTATTCTTCGTAAACATTTATTTCTTTGAATGTAAATCAAAAACCATTTTCATAGTTTTTAAACAATTAAAAATTGATTATACTATGACCGGTTATCATTGAAATAAAATCAATTTAAATAATTTAATAAATTACAATTTAGTCACTTAAAAAAATAATTATGTACAATAGACTTTTATAAATTTTATAATTAAAAGCTCATAATTAAAATTCTAATGTTAAAACAATTCAGAAAACTTAAACTTTTCTTAAATTTAATTACAAATTATTTCATGAACATCATTTACAGATAAGATAAAATCAGCAAAAAATGTGTTCTGGTTCCTTTAAAACTTTTACAAATATTTCAACAAAAGTATAGTCTTGCACTTTCTGATAGTAACATTTAATTCAATTTAAAATTTATAAAACAATTAATTTTTCTTTTATTATATCGATACTATACCTAAAATCATTTCAAGACATAAAATTAATTTTTTTATTATTCAGACATTTGATCGCATAAATAACTTTATTGCAATAATAAACAATGTCAAAGAGAATTAATAAAGATAATGATTAGATGATCAACTATTGCCGAAAAAATATCACTTTCACATCAACTGAATTTTTAAAATCAAAATTAAAAATAGGTAATAGATCTGCATCTTTTATTGCTTAAATTTTATAACTAATTTTATAAAAATTATACTGAATAATTTATTTATTTTATTTAGATCAATAGTACACTGAAAAAACTGCGGTAGGACTGCTCTCTCAAAAAAATAAATTGTTTCCAAGCTTGGTTTTAAGCATGGTGTTTTGATCATATAACTTTTTGATACATAACTTTTGACTTGAAGAGGTGACAAAATAATCACGAAAAGTTTTCATGAAAATTGAATACACTGAATTAGATCTGTTTTGTATGTACCTTACCTGAACTTTCACGCAATTTTTTAAAGCGAAGCTTTTATACGGACGTTTTGGGCGCTCGCTGCGTGGCCAAATCTATCCGTGCTAAGCGTCAGATTTTAAAAGCGTTACACGATATATATAGGTATACAGAGTGGCAGTTGCAGCGTGCGTGTATACATATCGTGCCAGTACGTACACACTGCCTCCCAACCCCACCTCTCCCTAACTCAGTGTGCGTGGCCTTCTGTCTCTCTCTCACTTATATCATTCATCGCTTTCTATCTCTTTCTCTTATACCCGTTGCGATGTGCTGTTTCGTTTATCCCGCTTTCTGTCGATTGTTAATAAATCGTGTAAATTGTAATTCTATAAGAATAGAATTGAAAACTTTTTTATCATATTCTAGTTACCATTAACCAATAGTTACTTTGGTACAATATAAAAATGAGAATAGTGGTGTACAAATTACTGAATGTACTTCTGATGAACATACAAATTTATGAATGATTCTATCATTGTATGTTAAAACTTTGTACATAAAACTCATTAATAAATCTTACCATCAAAAAATTACAATATTCAAATCATTTTAACATTTTAACTACTTGAAGAACATAAAAAAACAACAGTGCCATCTAGAGACGCCCGGAAGAAGCCAAGCTTTGTATAAAGCGTAGGAACTAAGCGTTAAAAAAGACAACAGTGCCATCTAGGGATGCCCGAAAGAAGCGAAGCTTTGTATAAAGCGTGGAACTAAGCATTAAAAAAAATAATGAAAAAAATACGCGAGGAAAAAAAATTAAGACTTGAGAAAAAATAAAAAAAATAAATATTTTGGGAAGTAAAAAAAATTACATTTAAAATAAAATACACGCCTAAAACACAAGGCTACAGCAGAGCTTTCTTCACGATTAGAAGAAGAAAAAAAGTTTATTTTTTCTCAAGTCTTAATTTTTTTCCTCACGTATTTTTTTCATTATTTTTTTTAACTTACTTATTTTTTATAGTAAAATTACTATGGAGGGGTAAATGATTTTAACATCCGATTTCTATAATCTTCGGGAACGTTCGGACGATATTCCCATTAATTATGGATGAAACAGCGTCATATTGTTTGTATATACGCGATTTGTTTAAATATAGAGAGCATTTTTCACTGTACTACTTGGTATAATATAATTCTGAGTAACGTATTACAGTAAAGTCTCCTTCTCTTTATGCAACAATTAATTTGAGTTATTGTCCATACGCATAAATTTTACTCTTAATATCACATTACATATTTTTAAGATGTATATCTTTTGACCTGAAGAGGTAAAAAAATAGTCACGAGACGTTTCCATGAAAATAAAATACACTGAATTAGATCTGTTGTGTATGTACCTTACCTAAACTTTTACGCAATGTTTTCCTATAAAACTCATTACCAGGTTCCAGATTAAAAAATTTATATAAAATTACTATGGAGGGGGAAATGATTTCAACATCTGATTTCTATAATCTTCGGGAACGTTTGGACGATATCCCCATTAATTATGGATAAAACAGTGCCATATTGTTTGTATATACGCGATTTGTTTAGATATAGAGAGCATTTTTCACTGTACTACTTAATATAATATGATTCTGAGTAACGGATTACAGTAAAGTCTCCTTCTCTTTATACATCTCTTTTTCTGTTGAGAATTCAAATCTTTATAGGTTTATGGTTAATTCTCTTTTATATTTTTATTTCTTTTAAATTTATTTTCTATTAAATGTAAATTTGAATAGTTCAAATATTTCTTTTAAACTCATTTTTTTATAAATTTCAATATTAAATCTTTCTTCTGAATTTATTTTCTATTACATGTAAATTTGAATAGTTTAAATATTTCTTTCAAACTCATTTTTTTATAAATTTCAATATTAAATATTTCTTTTTAACCTTTAGAGGGCCGGAAAACGCCTAGAGGCGTAAACATTTTTTTTCATAAGTACTCAATTTTTTTCACTTAAATAACTCAATTCAGGTGTGAGGATTAACGAAGTCTCCAAACATGATTCGGCAACCAAAAAAATTAAATTCAAAATGGGGGAAGCAATATGGCTAAGTTTCCAAGACATTTCTAGTTTCGATGTCAATCCTACTTGAAAATTATGTGTAGGAGTTTCAGAAGTCATTAGTTACAATTTTTTATTCAGAATACTCATGTTTTTGGGGTCGCTGAATCCGAATCTGAAGTCGGATTGACCTCATGACCTCAAGGTCAAGGTCATTTGAAGGTCAAATTTGAAAAAATAATGGCAATCGAATTTGAACAGTTCATACTTATGTTTTTGAGATCACTGAATCCAAATCTGGGGTTGGCTTGACCCCATGACCTCAGGGTCAAAATAATTTGAAGGTAAAATTTGCAAAATGTCCATTTCGTTTGAAAATTATGTTTAGCAATAACCCGAAAGAATGTTTGAGGGAAAAAATTAGTAAACATGCTCGCTCTTGGCTTTACCCAGAATCAACGACGTGGACGTGGCGAACTCCTGATTCCATGTGTGTGTGTGTATGTGTGTGTGTGTATGTGTGTGTGTGTATGTGTGTGTGTGTATGTGTGTGTCTGTGTGTATAGTTGTAAGTGCTCTAAAGCATGTGTGTTTGTAGAGTTGTAGTAAGTATACTAGAGTATGAGTGCGTGTATGGTTGTATGTGAACTAGGGTATTCTTATATTTATTTATTTTATGTTTTCACATTTTTTTACTTTTTAGAAAATTATTTTTATTTTACAATTGGTAACTACTCAATTATTTATGGCAAATTATTTTTAGTGTGATAGGTATAAAAGCAAGGAGTAATACATAATGGAATGGAGCATTTACTGCATTGAAATTTTGATTCTGCTCTTTTCTTTGTCATGAGGCACAGCGCACACCTTTTTTTCTTGTCTGAGAAAACAGGTGAATGTTTTCCCACGAGACGTGCAGAAGTGGCCTCATTGCTTTTATTCAGCTCATCATTCAATTGGAGTATATCTTCAACTATTTTCATTCTAAATTCAGGAAAAGATAATCTATTATTATTCATGTTGTACATTGCATGTGCATTTACAAGGACCATATCGACTAAGTGAAAAAACAATTTTTTGTACCACTTCATTGACTTTCTTACGGTCTCAGTCAACGATAGTTGTTTGTCAATAAGGTCTATTCCTCCCATATTTTTATTATAATCAATTATGCACGTTGGTTTCATTTTTTTCTCCAGTTTTCCAGTCTCTTTTCCCTGTTTCTGAATATTCAAATTCGTGTACTGAAGTTATCATGTAGACTTCTTTTTTATCTTGCCATTTTATAGCCATCCAAACCATGTTATGAGCGAGTTGAACTTCTCCCTTTCGAAGTTTCATATTCAAGCATGGTAATCCTTTTCTGTTCTTTTTTATCGTACCGCATAATCCTGTGTCTTTCTCATGCAAAAATTCAGCCATTTTCGGAGAAGAATACCAATTATCAACGTAAAGAATATGACCTTTGTTGAAATAAGGTTTCATCATATGAGCAACAACATCTCCTGAAACACCCAAATCGAACTTCTCGAAATCAGTATTCACCCCTGTGTAAATAATAAAGTCCAAGATTATTCCGGTCTCACAGTCTACAAGAACGAATAATTTTATACCAAAGTGGTGGCGTTTCAAAGGTAGATATTGTTTGAAAGACAGTCGACCTTTCCACAAAACAAGACTTTCATCGATGCATAATTTTGTTGCTGGATCTATAATGGTCGCAAACTTTGTTTTCAGATGATCTACAACCGATTTCAATTTTTTCAATGGATGATCAAATGGAACATTATTATCTGTAAAATGTAAAAACCATAAAATTTGACAATAACGATTGCGAGTCATTGTTTTTGAAAATATGGGAGTTGATAACATTGGAGAAGTACTCCAATAGTCTTTCAGATTTCCTTTCCTGATATGTCCCATGAGAATGGATAGAGCTAAAAATTTCAAAAGTTCTTCTTTTTCCAAATCTACCCATTTAGCCATGTACACCCGTTACGGTTCAGGATTTTGACCTTCAAATCGATTTGTTTCTTCGCATATAAGTTTTAGAAGAACTTCATCAAAGAAAAATTCAAAATAATGAATGGGATCATTCCCATTCAATTCGATATTTTCTCTGATACCAGATCGTGATGAAAATGATTTGATAGAAGAAGAAAAAGAATTTTCATAAAATATTTCAAGACCAGGAATGTACTCTAAATCATCCGTATCAATTTCTGCAATTTCTGTATCAGAATCAGAATTAGAATCAGGTTCAATTTCTAGTTCAGATTCTCCACTGCTAATTGACATATTTGGAGAGATAATCAGATGATGATCCTGACAAAAAGCTATGATATAAAAGTATTCGTATAAATTGTAATAATTGATCCTATCCGAACAGTACCACAATAACACAGCTATTTTAGATTCAAATTGTTACTATACCGCTTCTACTTATGTAAATCAATGAGCCACTTTAGATGTGGATAGCGATTTTCGGGTTCGCGGCACCTAGCGGTGATTTTTGGTACTATTAGATGAATATTGGAAAATACTTTGTACATGTATATATTTTTGGACTAAATTGGAATCAGATATTTTTTTATTTGTAACAAATCGATAACAAGGACATAGCAAGGTTAACATGATGAAAAACTTGATATTATCTTTATGCATGCTTGATAAAGATAAAAAATATCGGATTTGGATTCATCGACCGTAAAAAATGTATATAAGTGGTAGTGGTTCTAAATTGATTGCAGTAAGTTTTATAAATTTGACCTTGAGAATGACTTTGACCCTGCCCTTGTGGGGTCAAATTATCTACGGTTTCAGATTCAGCACACCAAAAAACATATACACATATGTTTTCAAGAAGGTTACCATATTTTGTAGATTTGACCTTTAAATGACCTTGGCTCTGAGGTCATGGGGTCAAACCGACACCAGATTCAGATTCAGTGACCCAAAAAACATAAAGTGTATATGCTCTGGTCCGTGGGTTTAGACTTTTTTTTGTGTGTTATAATGTATTTGTGTAGTTTTCAAATGTAAAGAATAAAGAAACATAGATATCGCCGGTTGATACGCTCTTTGTAATATTTTTCAAGTAATATTGATATAGAATGACCAGATAAAACCTAAATACAGCTGAAAATGAAATGAATTGTGCATTTTAACGTTCTTCTGAAATTTTGAAAATTTCAACATTTGGCCTTACCGTACCGGACCGGAATACGCCTCTAGGCGTAAGGGGTCTGACTCACCAACATCGCAACTTAGTTTGGCTCTAACTCAGGGACCTTAGACCACATTCCTATAGAAAAATTCGATTTTCAAATTTTTCAAAACTCCGGCCCTCTAAAGGTTAAATTCATTTTGTAGATGTAAATTTTAAGGATTTTAAAATTTCTTTTAAAAGTTTAGTTTTATTAGGTGTAACTTTTAATTGGTTAAATATTTCTTTTGAATTCAATTCTTTTATTGGATTTAAATTTTTACTAGGTTAGAGGTTTCATTTAAATTTAAGTTATTCACTGCATCCAAGTTTCGCTAAGGTTTACAATTCTTTTTAGTTAAAGGGTTGTTGTTTGTTACATCTTGAGTTTTTGATTTCATTTTATTAAAGTAAATTTTTCTGTCACTAAATTGATTTCATTAAATTTAAATTATTATTAAATTTAATATTTGGGTTTTTATTAGAGCTGATTTTATTCAATTCTTTGTATTTAGTAAACGTAACTTTATTAGATCTGATATTAAAATTAAAATTGGGCATTTCAGGAAAATCTCAATTAAAGTTAATTTCATTTGGGTCTTTATTCAAAGTAGCTTAATTAAATTTGATTTTATTTAACCTTACGGTAAATCTCGAGTTTTTCTCTTGTCATTGTACGTTCCGACTTGCGACACGTCTTACAAATTTTGCACTCGATTCACTGAATATTTAAAGTCATAGGATCCGGACGATCCTCTGCTACAACTTCTTTTGACATTACAAAATGACTATTTTGACCTCACTGCAGACGTAGATAAACTTAAAGAGATAGAGTCAAACGCAAATCCAATCGCGCATTCAACTTTAAACAGTACATTGACCATTAAGAGGACGTTGGATCTCTCTATCCTTTTCTAATTAAAAAATGTAAGTTTTTGGAAAAACTAGTGATTATTGATAAAAATTAAGAGTTGTCCGCAACTTGTACAGTAAAAAGCAATATTTTTTCTGATAAGAACAAATTAATTTTGATGCTTTGTTTTCAAAAAAAGTTTGACATATTTAAAAAATCATATCTTCTAGCCTAAGTTATGATTTTTCAAGTATGTCAAACTTTTCTTGAAAACAGAGCATCAAAATTAATTTGTCTGTATCAGAAAAAATATTGCTTTTTACTGTACAAGTTGCGGACAACTTTTAATTTTTATCAATAATCACCAGTTTTCCAAAAACCTACATTTTAAGTAAAAAAGGATGGAGAGTATGTAAACCTGAGGGGTGGTTAATTTTTAAAAATAGTTTTGTTTCTCTCATTTATTCTCGTGGCGATTTGAGTAACTTAGTAAATCATACTCATTTATTTAATTCTCTCAAAGGTGCAGCTAAGGCAAAAATAATTGAGTTTAATGCTAGTGAGGAGGATTGTCCTAAAGCTTGGCAAACCCTAATCGATGCCTATGATCACAAGCGGATCGTGGCAGTCGAACATCTCAACGCACTTCTTGATCTCCCCAAAATGACTACTGCTACGGCAGACAATCTGGCAACGTTACTTGATAGGGCACGTCAACATGTGCGTATGTTAGAACGGCTTGAGGCGAAAACAGCTGATGCTTTTATAGTTCGAATGATAAAGCGGTGTTTACCACAGGCCACTAGAAATAGATGGCAGGACAAGCTCGATTCAGATCGACTTTCTTCATTAGATTAGCTTTTTAAGTTCCTTTAGGCTAATATTTTAAAATTACAGGCACTTGAATGTTCATCATCCAATCATCGAAACGAGGCAGATTCAAGGAAAAGGGTTCGCGACAATGGTGACAAAGGTTACAATAAGGTAGCTAGGTCGAATGTCCGTTCATAAGTTACATCCAAGTCAAATTCTCGCTCATCAAACTTTCCAGCAAAGTGTCCCAAATGCAATGGAGGTCATTATTTGTACAAATGCTTGTCGTTTCCGCAGCTGTCCACGGAACAATGAAGGGAGTTGGTTAAGGCTAAGCGACTCTGTCGTAATTATCTTGGTGTTCATTCCCTTCCATGTCCAATCAGAAACCGTTGTAAGAAATGCAATAAAGATCACCACTCGTTGCTTCACAACGATGGTACATTCCAACCTAAAAATCAAATTCCTCAATCCAAATCCTCAACCAATAAACCTAGCGATATCTGACTAGAACATAGGTCCTACGTTTTGATAGCTTTTCCATCAGAGTCTCAATTAATGACCACAACAATTATTAAAGTTTTAGACGATCAGGGAAGTTTCGTCATGGCACAAGCTTTATTAGATTCTTGCTCCACGGTTAATCTCATTTCTGAAAAGTTCGCGAAGTCATTACATTTGCACAAACACACATGTGCTGTTAACATTGGAGCGATGGATGGCTTGTGCACCGTTTCAAATCATTACATTGACACGACTTTTTATTCAACTTATAACACGTTCAAAATAAAAATTAATTTTTTAATAGTACCACATATTGCTGAAGCTGTGTCTGACGAAGCGTTTCCTCGGGACGTATTTAATACCCCTAAAAATATCCAATTAGCTGATTCCCAATTTCACTTGCCGAAGGCATTTGACGTTTTATTAGCTTCTAGCACGATGTTGGCTGTTTTATCAGTTGGCCAGGTGAAACTTCAACACGAAAAGGCAGATCTTATCTTACAGAAAACTAGATTAAGTTGGATAATCGCAGGAAAGGCTGAAATAGGGATGTCGTCTAAGGTTATTTTTTGTAATGTCGTTAAGCTAGACAAACTAATAGAGTGTTTTTGGTTCATTAAGGACTTCGATCATGAACCCGTTAAATATAAGGACGAGGTAGCGTGTAAACAGCATTATGTTGTTCATACCAAACGTGATAGTACGGATCGATACGTAGTTAGGCTTCCTTTTCGAGATAATAAGTTTATTCTTGGTGAATCTAGAATGCAGGCGCTCAAGCGGCTTCATGCTCTTGAGAGAAAATTTGAATCGCAACCACAATTAAAATTAGAATACACACAGGTAATGAATGAATATATATCGCTAGGTCACATGACTCTTTGTGATGATATCGAGGGCGGGTATTATCTCCCCCACCACGCAGTAATCAAAGTGAGGCAACAAAAGTCAGACTAGTTTTCGATGCATCTGCAAAAACATCCACAGATATTTCATTAAATGACACGTTAATGGTAGGTCCCACTATCCAGAACACTATTTTTCAACAGCTGCTTTGCTTTCGCATGCATCCATATGTAGTCACGGTGGACATTCAAAAAATGTATCGCCAAATTTTAGTAACACCTGAAGATAGAAAATTTCAAAAGGTTTTATGGTATCATCAAGGTAGGATTCGAACTTTTCAGCTGAATACGGTCACATTTGGGACCGCAGCTGCTCCTTTTCTAGCCATTCGTACTATTCAACAGCTCACTTGTGACGAAGCAAAAGATTTTTCTCGTGCTAGTAAGCTTCTATTGAGGGACTTCTACGTTGATGATTTCATCTCCGGAGCGAGTACACTTGAAGAAATACTAAGCGTTCGCGATGAAATGATCAAGCTGTTAGGTGGTGGCGGTTTTATTATCAGGAAATGGGCATCTAACCATAGATCCGTGTTAGATAACATTGATAGGAAAATCCTAGATTTAGATTGTGTAGTAATAGATGATCCTGTTAGGAAAACACTAGGGATTGGGTGGGATTCACAGGGTGATATTTTGACTTACACTGTGGGTTCCATCGAATCTCAAACCACTTCAACCAACAGAAAACTTTTATCGGAAGTCTCCAAGATTTTTTATCCTCTCGGTCTTGTAGGTCCTGTGTTGTTATATGCAAAGATGTTGACTCAGGAGTGCTGTAAGGCTAAGATAACTTGGGATGAGTCACTTCCTCAGGAGATTCACACCAAGTGGATATCTTTGGCTGACCAATTGCCACTCTTGAAGAAAATATCTTTTCCTCGACAACTCTTAATTTCAAACCCAGTTAAGATGGAAATCCATGGTTTTTGCGATCCGTCAATTCACGGCTATCGGGCTTGTCTCTTTATTAAGTCAATTAATAAACACGGTAATATTCTGGTCAGGTTAGCCTGCAGTAAATCTAGGGTCGCGCCATTACAGGGAATCACAATTCCAAGATTAGAACTCTGTGCAGCATCCGTTTTGAAGAAATTATACACTGAATCTAAAGCTCAATTTGAATCTCAAATCCATCGAGTGGTGTTGTGGTCAGACTCCACAATAGTCCTCTCATGGTTAAAGAAGGCCCCTCATCTTTTAATAACGTTTGAATCGAATAGAGTAGGTGACATCCGAAACATTAGATAAGCAGGTGAGTTGGAGACACGTTCACTCGGAAGATAACCCAACTGATTCACTTTCCAGAGGACAATTGCCATCTGAATTCATTAAAAGTTTACAGTGGACTTGCGGGCCAACCTGGCTGACTCTTTTCGAGGATAAGTGGCCAAAACCAGTTGAATTGGTAACGACCAATTTGCCTGGATTAAAGAAAAGAATTTGCTTAGTTTCAGTATCCACTTGTAGTGAGATTTATGCTCAATTCTCTAGTTTTGAACGCTTTGTACGGGTTGTCGCTATCATGCTGCGTTGGAGAAGGTCAAGGTCAAAGGAAAGCTGTTCAACATCAGGTCTAGAACGTGAGGACGCAAGGCAGCAATCACCTTCGGTAGTGAAGTCGACCACTTCATTGTCCTTTTCAGAACTCGCAAAAGCAGAACAACGTATCATCTTGATGATACAAGGGGAAAGGTTTGCAGTAGAACGCACTCGACTATCCAAAGTGTCCGAAAAGACGTCAACTTCTTATCATAGAGGTACCCCATTCGATAAATTATATCCTTTTATTGATGAATCAGGAATCATTAGGGTAGGTGGACGCTTGCAGAATTCAGATCTTCCTTATGGCCAGAAGCATCCAGTGTCGTTGCCCAGTAAGCATCTGGTCACCAATCTGATAATTCACAATGCTCATCAGTCCAATTTGCACGCAGGGATTCAATCCACTCTTTACGGTACTCAGAGGAAATATTGGATCTTAAACGTGAAAAACTAGGTTAGGAATATCGTTAGACATTATATAGAGTGTACTCGTCAGAAACCCAAGATAGCCCATACTCAAATGGCTGATCTCCCAAAAATACGAGTTCACGAGTCGCCAGCTTATAGTTGTACGGGTGTAGATTTTTTCGGTCCCATCATCATCAGGGAAAAAAATAGGAATAGGTAATTTCTCAAGACTTATGGCTGCGTGTTTGTTTGCTTAGTGTCTAAGGCAGTTCACATCGAGCTAGCAACCGATCTTTCGACTGAGGGTTTTTTAGCGGCCTTTCGTAGATTTATTAGTCGTAGGGGCGTCCTAGAAAGAGTTTATTCTGACAATGGAACAAACTTCGTCAGAGCGAACAGGAAAATTCGTGAAATATACGATCTTCTCGCAACTCCTTCATTCAAACAGGCTATCGAAAACTATTCTTCATCTAAAAGGATTGAATGGCATTTCAACCCTCCTTTATCACCACATTTCGGAGGAATTTGGGAAGCGGCCGTCAAGAGTTTCAAACATCATTTGAAACGGGTTTTTATAGAGCAAAAATTAACTTATGAACAGATCAACACTTTGTTGATCGAAATAGAAGCAATTTTAAATTCACGACCTTCGTGTACTCTTTCAGTTGATTCCAATAACCCCCTTTCTATAACGCCAGCCCACCTTCTTATAGGAAGACCATTCAATTTCTCACCAGAAAAAACTTTCGTTTCGGTTCCTGACAACAAGCTGTCCACACATAACTTCATCATCAAAACCAGACAGGACTTTTGGAATAAATGGCACAAGGAGTATCTTTACGAGCTCCAAATCCGCCATAAATGGCACGACAGCACCGCAAGATTGCAACCCGGAATGGTAGTGATTCTGATGGATGATATTACCACTTGTGCTCGGTGGCCTCTGGGTGTTATCATCGAGGTTTTCCCTGGAAATGACGGCATCGCCCGAGTAGCAACAATCAAGACTGCGAGCGGCGTTTATAAGCGAAACATAACTCGTTTATGTATACTTTCCATTACCTAAGCGTTCATGTGTACTAATGCGTTTGCGATTATTATAGGTTAAGCTTTCAATAAGCTAAGTCACATCTGTGATAATCAAATCCAAAATCAAAGGAGCAGTCATTCCAACGGAAACTGACTCCATGTACTTATCTAGTCCAATGTCTACCAAGTAGATCAAAGATTAAGGTCATAAGTTAAATTCTATTGTAAATAGCTTAAACGTTGTAGAGTGTATATATTATAGGTTAATAAATCACATTGGTTCTAAGGGACTCTGCGAAACGAAATCATAGCTGATTTCATCTCTCAGCGTGCGCCCAGATTATGTTCTGTTGTAACACGTATATTGGGGGGTGGCAGCACTTTACTGCCACTGGCCCTTCTTTCTTCGCACATTCCTTACGGGGGAGAGAGATCAGTGGTCTTGCCTTTTTTTTCTTTCTTTTTTGGTAAGTCAGTATTTTGCACAACGTCAATCGAGACACCAAGTATCTCTTGGCTTAGTAAAAATCAAATCAATCGCGTGTTACGATTCATACGAAAGTCATACCTTAACAAAGGTTTAATCTAATGATAGATCAACAAAAACGTACAACAGTACAAACTCATTAAAGTTTATCTCTCTCGACATCAGTTCGAGTGATACACAAAAATTACAAGGGTCTTACCCTCTCGACACTAATTCGAGTCAAAAGCTACCAAAGCTTACTCGGATGTACTAACCCTCTCGAATCTACTTTGAGCTTATTACAATATCATCACACTCATTACACAAAGTGCGTACGTCACAGTCTGTGTGAGCGTGCGAAAAAAGGTTGTGTTTTTAGAAATTAAGTGTGTGCGTGCGACGTCACCGTTTTCTTTCTTATAGTTGAGAAATATAGTGTTTATCTATTCAGTTTCTGTAGTGTTTAATAAATTGAGTTTTTTTGTGCCGTTTGGCTTTTTTCCCACAAGTGTTGTTTTTAATTTGGTATTTAGTTCCTTAATTTAAATAATTTTTAGTGCATGTAAAAATTTAAGTGTAAAATTCAGTGGGGTTTTTTAGAATAAAATTCTGTTAAAAAAAGGGGTTTTATTTAATTTGAATTTTGGGTTTAATTGAACATTTTTACTATTTCAGTTTCTGAAAATAATTTTTTTATAAAGTCATTTTTCATTCATTTTTTAAATCGACTTACTTGCCACCTAAGGCAAGTAAGCCTTTACGACAAAATAGGCTCCTTCTTTTTATGTATAATAATTTCTTTATTCATTTTGCATTAAATAGAAGTGTTATTTATCGCACATCTAAGAGTATTGCACACAAAAATGTCGTCGATTTAAACACTTTTCTACATATTTCATACAGTAAAAAACTTTATTATCGCACTCTTTAGAGTATTGCACTCAATGGAGTCGTCGATAATAACTTTTATCACATTACCCTCTCCTCCACACGTAAAGAAAATTATAAACTATCGCATCTCTAAGAGCATTGCACTGGAGGAGATCGTCAATAAATATAATTTTCTTTTATAATATTGCTGTATGCACGTTGTATATGCATGTAATAGATTAAATTAATGAAGTAAATTTAAATTCGGTAATTAAAATATTACCTGGCGATCGTGAATAAAGTCAAGCCCGCTTCAAACTTCTGAAAACTGATTTTCTCATTGCGGTTTTAATTTTAGACTATTTTGAATTTATGAAAAAAATGTTTTAATTTGATCTCGAAACCTACTCGATAGATCTGCTTCAAATTTTGCATAGAATTTTTTTTTCGTCTAATTTGATGGGAAGCTATTGAGAATTGGTTTTCTCAGTGCAGTTTTAATTTCAGAGTCATTTAGAAGAAAAAAATTTCTATTGTTCATTTTTTATTATTTTTTGTAAACTATTCGATCAATCTGCTTTAAAATTTGCATGAAAATTATTTTCGATCGTTAAATTAAAATAAACTTTTGAAAACTGATTTTCTTAGTGCAGCTTTAATTTTAGAACATTTTGCATTTTTGAAAAAATGTTTGTATTTATTTTGTTACTTAGATCTTGAAAAGTACTCGATGGATTCGCATCCAATTTTCCATATCATTAATTTCCCCTATTGACTAGTACCGAAGCTATTGAATATTAGTTTTTTTAGTGTTGTTTTAATTTTAGAGCCTCAAGAAAACATAAACTGAACATAAATAATCCAGGTTCCCGATTAGAAATGTGAATACAGGAAACATCCGTCCCGGATCCGTATCCTGAAGATAATATTCCGGTTCCGATCCGGAATCGAATTATTACTTTATTTGGGTGTTTCACCAGGAAAAGTTGCGTACTCTGTTAGGATACCTGATTTCAGTTTTGTTATTCAGGACTATGACAGGACCGGAGTAGGACAGTCTAACGTACAAAGAATTACAATAGACGTAATACAAATCCGGTCCGGATGCGGTGCAAATCCGGTGCGGATAAAGTTCACATTTGGTTTTAATATAGGTTTTTACTCAAAGATATATAACATAAAAGTTATGTATGAATAAAATTTATTCAGAACAGATTGCTATACATTTTTAGTAGCTGTTAAGTTTGCTATCACTATCGATACAACTATTTTGATCCCCATCATATTTTTTATATTTAACCTCTTTCTGTTACGCAACTCATATCTCTCCATTTTCTAAGTATGAACTTTATTTAAGATATTTTTAATAAATAAAATATGAAAATGAAGTTAATTTCGTGTTAAACTTCAACTCAATTAATTAAGATTCATCAAAATTACGGTTGGCCGTTTTATGTTTCTACTCGGGTTACAGCATATGACCTTACATTTTTTATCACTGATGGAGGATTAAAATGTTAAATAATCTAAAATTTATATTAAACCTTAGACCGCCGGGATTTTGAAAAAATGAAAAGTCGATTTTCCCTATAGAAAAGTGTTCTGAGGCCTACTAGCTAGGACCCTATCAAGGGTGGATATGTGCGAGTCAGGAGTCCGCGCCATATGACGTGATTTGGGCGGTCTAGAGGTTAAGTATAGACTGGATTCGCTATCATTGTTTAATTGATTTTTGTGTTATTTATTCAAATATCGTAACGACTGCGTAAGCGGTACTTTGAGATCAAAATGGTTACTTGACAATCTTCATTGCTCATGATTGAGATAGATTTTTATATTACAACATTATTTATGTTAGATAATTTTTTTTTCATCAGCTGTGGTTTAGCTATGATATACATTGTACGTTTTTACTAGAGTTGTGTGTTATTAATTTTTTCAATTGCATTAAGAGAAAAGTTGTTGAAAATTAAAAATTCAACACAGTCCACACAGCATGGAAGATTTCAATGAAACATTTCAGAATATTCCACTGGAATATTTCAATGGAACCTTCCATGCATATTCTAAAAAATCTTCACGGAATATTTCAAAATATTCCACTGAAATCTCTAATTTTTCTCAAATAGAAATTATGTTTTTTACGTTGAACTCACATTTCAAAAAATGAAATCAAATTACACTAACTTAATGAGCTCTATGAGAAAGCATCGCACAAAAGCAATTGGCAGCGTTTTTGTTTTAAATTTCCAGTGAATATTATAAAAGTATTTTTAACAAGTATAGTATATATTTTTGACGTACTTTTTACCTTAAATTCAAAAATGTTATCAGATTTTTTGTCATTGGCTTGAGTGAGGCGTTAGTGGCAAAAACCCACTAAAAAACCATTTAAAGAATGGTTTTTTCGACTTCTAGATATGGCGCACCACTCCAAACAATTAAAAAAAATTATAGCTTATCAAGACCATTATTTCAAAACTTTTTACTAAATATCTTTCCCACACCTTCAAATGGCGAGAAAAAAATTAATAAAAGAACACGTTTTTTGAAGGTGGGGGGGGGTTTGGTAATCTTAAAAATCATTATTAGATTTATATCGACTATTCGTGCAACCAAATTCCAAATCCCCAAGGGCTGTCATTTCGCCTATCTTATTGTACCATACTCTTTGTTGGATTGAGTTATGCTAAACACGATGAATAACGAATTTGTAATCAAATAAATTAAGTTTCAGTTCAAATTTTGTTAGTGCTTGTGTTTAGTAATATCTGAAATTTCTAACTATATGACTGATTGACAGGAAAGAAGTTTATACCTGACAAGCAGATGGCAGTACTTACGAGAGCAATTACCGTGGAACGAGAAGAGAGTCGCCATTCTGTATGTCTCACTGCCGTGACCTAAACAAAACAAGGTATAGTTGCGATATAAGAAAATGGAACGAGAAACGGAACGAGAAACGGAACGAGGAAATAAAAGAGTGAATCAATACGAAACAACGAGACAAAGAAAAACAAAGTTGAAAGAGTAAAGGACGTATATAACGAGTTCGTAATTGTAAATGAAAACTCCAAATCAGGCAATCATTTTTATGTTAAAAGGATATACAAAAAATAAAAATTTAATTTGTGTAAAAAATTGCTATTATAAAATTCAAAAGATTCCATAAAAATAATATATTGATTAAAGGAGTGAGTAACAAAGTTGATATCAACAGCGAAAACTTCGAAAACGTCTTATTTTTGATTCTTTTGCAGAAATCGAAGATCGAATGACCACATTCATGGTTCGATTTTACGTGTTTGAAAAAAAGATATCTAAAAAGGAGTCACGATCTAAAAATTGAGTCATAAACAAAATTAAGATTGGCCGCTAGGAGGTGCAGAAAACGAAGATGACGATGTGTAACGAGTTCAAAAACTCAGAAACTCAGATTAACATATCTGACAATGAATTTATTTGAAATAATTTTATAAATAAGAATACTATTGAAAATCAGATAACGAAATAACTGTGTTCGAGTTATTGTAAGTTATTGTAATTCCACGGAGATTGATGCTGAACAAGTTGACAAATCAGAAACATCTCTGATTGTACTGGCAGAATAGAAGTCTTCAATGAAAGTAACTTAACGTGTGATTCTTCTAACGTTATAGTACAATCAAAGGAGTTTTCAAAAACAAAATTGATTATCAGATCCATTAGTTGTGATTTCGAATTGATCAAATTGATCAAAATAGATTATTCACGGATTGTCTTATATCCATAAATAGGCTCATCGGCTCAAACGAGGATTTAAAGGAGAGTGTCGTAGAAAATCATACAGTTCGAGTATGAGATATTATTATAAACTTCATTGACATTACCATAAGGAAGTGATTAATATTAAAGGTTCATTGAAATTGTAAAATAACTTCTGGATATAGGATTAAGAGAGAGAAATGGTTCATTAGACACTATAAAGAAAAATAGTATAGTTCGCAATATTATCTGAGAAAGGAATAAACGAGTATATTTTAGATTGGTTTGACAAGTAAATGAGAAATTACCATAACGTTTAATCGCAAAACAGTTATTTTATAAAGATATTTAAAATACCAAAAACTAATTGGAATACATGACTAGCGATGAAACAGCAGATAAGACTGCAATTGAGGATATCATATGCTACCGATGTTCCAAGCTGAGTAGTATGAGTATATAGTACTTTGGTAACAATTTTTAGTTGTATTACGATAGCAACCTAATAACCAACTACATAAGAGAGGATTATTCAAAGAATAAAAGACGAGAGGAATAAAGAAAATATGAAATTGTTGACCCAATGTTCGCAATGAATTCGCGTGCATTAAAACGAGCAACGAATTTAAATAAAACAATAAAAGTAGAAAAAAATCTTATGATGACAAATCTTATGATGGTTCCATCATAAGATTTGTCAAAACGAGAAATATCGAAAAAAAATATTAATGTGTTAAAAATGGAAGCCAAGTGTAAGGAAAAATACTTATAACAAAAACTATGAAAACTTAGAATCAGATGAAAGAAACGAGTTTTAGATATTAACAATTGATTTCAAAGCAACGTAAGTGGGATCAATAACTGATTTGAGTTTATTTAAATTCTCGCAGTCTCTGATGTGAGGTATTAATTAATGAGTTTGAAATTAATTTTGAATTTCTAATTAGAATATTCACGAGATTCAATGTGCTACCAAAATTAACTACAGGAGTAGAGTAGACCGAGCTATAGCGCACCCAAACATGACGTCACAGTCCTCTGTCTCTCTCGTGCCTTTCCCTCGCGTTATGGGTTCCCCCTCCCCAGGGCAAGATGGACTTTGTTTCTGAGCTCGATGAGAACAGCGAAGAGGTGTATTTCCCCTCTCGGCGCTATAGCTGACATCTGAGTGTAAACACCCCCTCTCCGACGTCGCGTACAGGAAGCCTGTGAGCGTTGGACGTTGCTTTGTGGAGAGATATACTTCTCCTCTTGGCGCTATAGCTTGCATCGGTGTGTAGACACCTACTTATAGGAAAATTCGTGGAAAAATTTTATGAAAAATAAAGAAAAATAACAAAAAAAATTCAAAAAAAAAACTTTGTTAAAAATGGATGAAAATATTATGGATAAATTTAGAGTGAGGGTGTATGAGAAGAATGAAAAATATTTAATTAAAAATATATTTATTTACAAGTTTTTATATTAAAAATATACATACAAGATATAAAAAATTTACAAAAAAAAATAGAATTTACATCGCTCGCAATTTGAACATATTTAATAAATAAAAATATACAATATATTACAAAGTGAAATGAATAAAGCAATTTATACAATATTTTAAAGATAAGCGTAAACATACATGCACATACACACACACACACACACACGCACACACGTTGTCGTACAACCTAGCTATCTTTCTTTAGAACCGAAGGGTAAAGATGTACCGTCTTGAAAAAATCGTCGTTTTTTCAAAACCACAGAACATGTTTTTTTCTCATCTTTTGTAACAATGTTAAAATTTCCTGTACGTTTAATACTACGAAACATTAATTCAATAGAATCAATCTCTTTATAAAATTATAATATAAAATTTCGGACCACCGCTGAGATATTCTGTAATGTATGAACCGTTTTCGTAAGAAGACAGTTCATCAGTCATTTGTCCTAAGAAATTACCTGTTTCTGGAGTAAATTCATCTTGCGCATCATCGTTTGAAACAAAAATACAGGAATCTGTGTCGCAATATAATAATCGTTTTTCAAGTTTTTCTAGATAAGAGTACAAAACAAGGCGAGCTTGAGCTGTGGTGTAAGTAGCAATCACAACATTAGTATGAGATGAGTTTTTTACAGCTTTGTCTTTATATATCCAATCGACACATAAAACGTTTTCTGTGATAAGAAGTAATCCTGTTATTTCTTTATCTCTGGCTGTAATAATGTTTAGAAGCTCTTGCCTTGTGTTGACGAATTCTGTATGTGGTAAATTATCGCGTTGACCGAATTTACCCCAAAACGAATTCAAGCAGAGCTTCGCCACTGCCTGCAGCCCAGAATTTCTCTTAATTTTATTAGAATCGAGAGAAATCCGCTCCTTTGCTTTGTAGTCATTCAAATATTTTGCTTTTGAATGGTCACCGTTACATTCCACAGGCCAGCCGCTCGCTTCTTGTTTAATTTTAAGGAATGTATTAATGTAGTCATTAAAAAGACCACCATTACCGTTTTCATCCATTTGTGTAATTTGGTAATGCCAAATTACAGAAATATTTGAAATTTTATACCCTTTTTGTAACGTTACCTTTATCTCATCTGATACCCATGTATCAAAAAGAGCGCGTTCTTTAATTTATGTTCACACGAATGCGAATTTCGTTCTTCGCAGCACTTTCTACAAAAAAGAAATAATAATTTATTTCCAGATTTGACAGGTAAAACTGGTATATATAAATTTTGAGGCGGTAGAGTTTTACATTTAATTAATCCATTGACCTCGTCAAATTTTTCATAATTATCCCCGGTCATCTCTAGGCATTCACTTCTAACATAAATTTGTGAATGGGAAATTTCCCCGTTTTACAGGTATACGGGTATAATGAACATATATCAGTATATCTGATTTTTTCTTTGTTTTTAATGTTGTATGAAGTGACAAAATTTTCTGTTCGCCCGCCAAAGAACGCGTCTCGAGGATCAAGTTTGATGTTCGACAAAAGTGCATTATTTTTAAAATTTTTTAATAATATGGGATGCTCTATTTTAATTATGTCAAATTCACATTCCCAAATATATTTCACTTTATAACCACTAGTACGCATTTTTTCTATTTTATCGAGTGTTTTCTCATAACGCTCTTGCATTGGTCGTCCAAACGACATTCGTGACTCGTAATCAGAGACAAAACATTTTTTACACCCATGAGCATAACATCCTTAAAATTCAAATACTGTTCCTTTGAATTTCGAAGATGAAGATTCATGCGTACTTACGGGTTAAAAACCATCGAGCTAATAACCCTCAGGTAAAACATATTCACGAGCTCTTGCTGCATGAATAATTTTTATTCCTAAGACATCTTCACGCCATAATAACCATTCAATTGATTTTTTTGAATGATTATCAGCGAGTCTATAACCTTTAGCGGGTATAAGGCCGATAGTTTTTTCCTGCAAAAAGTTTTGTCAAAAAAGTGCCGAGCATGCAGATGCTATGGTTGTGCCTTGTGAAAAGGGGCATAAATTTCCTTTCTCTAAAAATATGTCTCTAAACACGACGCACTCACGGCGTAAAATAGTAACATCTGATTTACAATATTTTACTATTTCTTCGGTGAGATTAAATTGTTTACACGCTTTAGAATTTTCATCATACCATTTATAAAATTTTTCTCTCTCTGTTATACTTATTGTGTTCAGTGAATAATATTTTGCCTCTGGTAGAGGACCTTTATATTTCTGATTCTCTCTAGTATTGAATAAGTGCGGAAAATATCCTTTAACATTATCTTCGGGTAAACCAAAGGCTTTCGGTAAATCACTTAATTTCATGTTAAAATAATTAAGTGAATCTATAAAGCGTGTTTTATGAACACTCATTAAAATTATATTTCGACCGTTTGAAATTACTTTAGCTTTCACGTTATAATTTTCTTTTAAAATACTATTTAAAATGAAATGTGCATCAAACGCTTTAGCGTTATGCGCAATACATATTGTATTTTTAAAAATTGTGTCCTGTCGAATAGCTAATTCTATTAAATTTTTGACAGGATTTTCTTTAAAAACTAATTCACCAACACCGTAAAAATTACAATGAGTATCAAGAGTATCAAATTTTATGCATAAATTATAAACGTGTTGAGCTACACATAAATTTACAACGTGTAAATTTATATTAGCATCGTAGATTTCATCTTGCCTCGTTTCAAAATCGTAAAATATAAATCTATTTTTAGATTCATTGTTTACATTGCTGGAATTTTGTTTTATCGCTAACAGTTTAATGTAACACATATCATTGTAACCGTGTGTGATTTTACAACGTTTACAATAAAATTTACCACACTCATGCTTTATTTTCTTCCTATTAAATTTATCAACCTCACATTTATCACAGTCATATATAACAGCGCATACGCTACTGTTTCGATCGTAACTGCCATTTTGTAAACGTCTCGCAAGACATGCTTGTCTTACAAAACTTCTGTTACATTTCTGCGATACCATTCGCAAATTCAGTATTTTTCCTCATTATCAAAGCGATATTTTCTTTCGCAAGATATTTTTTTAGAAGGGGAATTTGTTCCATATGACACCCATTTATTGGTATATCATTAACACTGATTTTTGCTTCTTTTAAAATATCTTTAGCGCAATTTGTTTGGAAATCACGTCGTGAATCTGAAGTGGCTTTCAAGTTTTTAACGAAATTTTGGTTGTTCGGGTCTGACTGCAGTAATAAATATGCCATACGAACGGCTATCGTACGTGGTAAGCATAAGTTATCATCGTTTTGTATTGTAACGATGGAGCACTTTTTTTTAGCTGCATCTGTGTTAATAGGCTTTCCTAAATTTTTACCACCGCCAGTAATACCCTTTACAAGTGTAATATAAACAATAAAATTATTATTGATATTAAATTCCGAATTGCTTTGTGCTATTTGAAAAATAATATCAAATAAATCTTCGGGATAAAAATCTCGAACATATTTCAATCTCAACCACCCAGGGCCGCAAAGAAAGTCATCATTTGTTATATACGCTGTGATGTAATCATAAGAATTTTGAGCTAAACCTACGATGAATGCGTGAATATCGCTAATAGCTTCTCGTAGCCAGACTAGAGGGTTTGTATTTCGTGGGTGAATTTCGATTCTTATCGTTAAGCGCTCGCCACGTACACCGTAACGCTGCGAATTTGTACCTGGTTCCCTAGAAATTAAAACGAACCTTTCTACATTTATTTCCGAATTAGCACTACCGCCACCGCCTACTTGATTATTAAAATTTTCCTCCCTATCATCGAATTGCGCACGGCTACTTATATTAGGATTTAATTCATCGCTTTCATTTTCACTCATACTATCGCACTCATCCATTATGCTATCACCTAATATAGCTTCATTACTGTAAAACGAAAATGTTTCGCTATTTTCTGAATCCCTTTCTGGAATAATTGTAGTATTTTGTAAAATACTTTCATTCTCTGAGCTATCGTTAACATATAGACTAAATGTTTCAGAATTATCATCATCGCTTTCTGGAATTATTGTATTATTTTTCAAAATTAAACAGTCATTCTCATCGCTATCGCTTACATACGAACTTGATAATGATGATCTTTCATGAATTTTATTATCGCTATCATCACTATCAGTGGTTTCTGAAATTATATAATTATTTTTTTTCAACGCTAAGCATTCACTCTCACTATCAGAATCGCTAACATGCATACTCTTATCGTTTTTAGATAATTTTAAATTCTTATTTCTAACGCTGTCATAATGACATTTCTTTTTTTTGGAGAGTGGTTGCTCGTTGTCGTCGTCATCTTCATTTTGACTACCACGCGCTCGTTTAAATAATTAAGACCCGTTTGCTAAATAAAAAAGGGGGGTAGAAATGAATAACTATTTTAATTTACTATGAAAATTATATATATGGGTAAAAACGCTGGAATTTAACAACTATCGCGCGCACTCAAATTTCTGGTTTTGCTGAAACTTAAGTATATGAAAGTATATTGAAAAAGAATAACTCATGCAAAATTAGAGCTCAAATGGATGTTAGGGGCCTGAGTTACATAAGCTCAAACTTTAAAAATCAGCTATTTTTCAAAGCATTGTCAAAAATCGAATCCTCTGCCAAATTTGATCCAACACAGCTCATTTTTTTTTTTTTGATCTACACTTTAACTTAACTATTAAGCACTTTCAGTTTTATGAGAAAGATGCTGTGCTACGACGTAAAATAGAAATATAACTTTTTATTGATTTTATGATTTTTTCAAATATTTGCCAAAATTTGAGTTTTTAATATTTTCTAACGTACCACCATTTTAATTAAAGGTCTCTCTGTGGTCTTTAAATTGCAAGGTGGAACGATTTAAAATATTGGAAAACTGCTGAGTTATGTTATTTCAAAGTTACCCTCATTTTCAAAAGTGATCAACTTTGAAGTTGAATTGAAAAAATCCTTAGTTTTTTTTTTGATGAAACTTTCCAAGAAGTTTGGTGGTGTTTTTTTATTTCGTTTTGAAGCTATAACTATTTAAATATCATAAAAATAGAATTTTTTAAAAATTCACAATACGCAACATAGTCAATGCATTAACGTGGAAAACTTCATATAGATCGTATTGTGAGCACCCGAGTGTTGTATATTAAAAAATTTTATCTTTAATTCATCAATTTGCGCGGTCGGAAAGCTTTCCACAATATTTAGATTCAAAGTTACAGCAATTTAAATATTATCAATTGTCTCAGGTAGCAATATAAGAAACAGAAGTAAAATTTCATTGAGTACAAATGGAAGGCAACATTGAAGGTGATATAAATTCACCTATACAGATGATGTACAAAGCTTTTTGAAGAAGAAAATTGACATTCATTATTATATGTATAATTTTTTATCATATTATTAAAAGTATATGGAAATTCAGCAAAGTTTAAGACTACATGGCAACGGAATACGCATTGTAAATGCATATTGTTATGCATGTTATGTAATACAATTTTTTTTATTAAAAAAGAATAATTTATGTTCTGCTAATAAATGATATTCAAATACGGGTATGGTGTGTCGAAAAAATCAATAGAAAACTGAATAATATATGTGTTGAAAATTGCAAAGCGAATATGGGTATAGGATAGTTTATTCACAGACAAACGATAAGGTTTTGACAATAATATTTATTCCTAATAAAATTTAAACTATATTAAATATAAATTTAACTTATGATGTTATTTATTTAGCAAAATCAATAATTGTGCTAGCTTCATCAGAAGAGAAAATTTTTAATTCTGCCTTATAATCATCGATGGGTCTGAAGTAATGGTATTTCCTAGTTAGTGGAACTGTTTTGGCACAATCGAATCTTACAGTTGAATCTTTTTGACGATTTTCACATCCTATATTATTGATAAACAAAAATCTGAAAAGCAAAAACATTATTTTACTTACTAGGAGAGTGTCATCTCCGGATCACGGATTTGGCTCAAAGTTTGGGAAAAGTTTTCAGATGACAAAATATGAAAAAAGCTCAATTAATAGCCACAAACGCTTAATATTACCCTAGTTACTGGCAATCAAAGGATATAACTGAAAAAGTTACTAGATTTTCAAACACATAGCTCTTAAACATTAATAGCCAGAAACTTATAAATTTTTTTAAATGAAAGCTGAGCTCAAATTCTTTCAAAATAATAGTTATGGCATATCAAAATATTAATATTTCCCAATTATATAGTGTAAAAAAGGTTGGATCTGATTTTCCTTTTTAAAGAAGTAATAAATAATAAAAGCTAAAATAATAATATTTTGATATGCTACAACTATGGCATCGAAAGAATTCGGGCTCAGCTTTCATAAAAAAGTTTTAAGCTTCTAGCTATTAATGCTTGAGAGCTATAATAGTTTGAAAATCTAGTAACTTTTTTAGTGATATTCTTTGATTACCTGTAATTAGGGAAAAATTGAGCGTTTGTGTCTATTACTTTAGATTTTTTCATATTTTGTCATCTGAAAACTTATCCTGAAGTTTGAGCCAATTTCGTGATCCGGAGATGTGACACTCTCCTAGTTCATATGAAAAAATCAGATATAATGATATTTGACGATTTTCTAAGAAAGAATGAATCTTCTAGACGAACTTCTATGTAAGAAAATTCATATTTTATTGTATAATTTATTTATATTTATCGTTGGTTGTTCATTTCATACATTGTTGGTTCAAAATTTTAATCCAAATATTCAAACATTTTTTGCGGGGTCAAAATTTGCTGATCTGCAGATCTTTGTAATGATGCCCTTCTCACCACCCTCTTTGCCGTGGCACCGATTCCATCGCATGGACTTTCACCATGATTAGTGACGAAAAATACGGAATCGACATTCTGTGACGTTCCGTCGCCTATTTTCCGTACCATCTGATTTTACCCTCAAGATACAACTATGAAATCAGGCCTCAGTTCTCAATTTACATGTATTAAACATCATTCCATTTTACTTTACTTTTATAAAAAAAACGAGGAGAGAATGTAAAATTGATACATGTAAACTGAGTAACGACTATAACTTCCAGCCTACGTGTTATGGGAGTTCCACAGAATAGAGTAAGGATATTATAATACAATGATAAAATATTCAATTTTCCGTGGGTAACCATAAATTTAGGGACACAAAGAGTAACTTGGGTCATCAAAGTCCTGTTGATGTTTTTTCTGTGAAAATTCCGGTGAAAAAATCTGAAAAAGCTCTGGAATACTCATTTTTGCATTGACCTTACAGTTTGGCAGTTTATTTAATGATTTATAGTAAACAAAATTGTTCATAACAATTTTTATTTCCAGAGATATTTGACCTGAAAATTTGGTTTGTGCCATTAATGATTCAGGTTACCCACGGAGGGTTAATAAAAACATTTTTGTTTTAAAAAATTTGGAGATAAAGTATACTAATTACTCAGTACGAAAAAAGTAGTGTGGTTACAGAGAATTTATATTCTAAATAAATTTATTGGATTGAATGATATTACAGATCATTTGGGAGACGAAAATTTATTTATTTGATTGTTATCTAGTCAGAAATACATATTTCACATGAAAGGAGAGCTTGCATTGAGAGTTAAATACTTTTTCAAAGAGCTTTGTACATCATCTGTATAGGTGCATTTATATCACCTTTAATGTTGCCTTCCATTTATACTCAATGGCATTTATAGATATTTTTAATTAAAGATCAACTTTTTTAATATAACACTCGGGTGCTCACAATACGATCCATATGAAGTTTTCCTCGTTAATGCATTGACTATGTTGCGTACTGTGAATTTTTAGAAAATTCTATTTTTATGATATTTAAATATTTATAGCTTCAAAACGAAATAAAAAAACACCACCAAACTTCTTGGGGACTTTCTTCAATATTAACACTAACTTCTTGAAAAGTTTCATAAAAAAAAAAAAAAAATCCAAGGATTTTCTTAATTCAACTTCAAAGTTGATCACTTTTGAAAATGAGGGTAACTTTGAAATAACATAACTCAGCAGTTTTCCAATATTTTAAATCGTTTAACCTTGCAATTCAAAGACTACAGAAAGACCTTTAATTTAAAAGGTAGTACATTAGAAAATATTGAAAACTCAAATTTTGGCAAATATTTGAAAAAATCATAAAATCGATAAAAAGTTATATTTCTATTTTACGTTGTAGCACAGCATCTTTCTCATAAAACTGAAAGTGCTTAATAGTTAAGTTAAAGTGTAGATCAAAAAAAAAATGAGCTGTGTTGGATCAAATTTGGCAGAAGGTTCGATTTTTGGCAATGCTTTGAAAAATAGCTGATTTTTAAAGTTTGAGGTCATGTAACTCAAGCCCCTGGCGTCCATTTGAGCTCTAATTTTGCATGAGTTATTCTTTTTCAATATACTTTCATATACTTAAGTTTTAGCAAAATCAGAAATTTGAGTGCGCTCGATATTTGTTGAATTCCAGTGTTTTTACCCATATATATATTATTGTTATTTGTTGACATAAAAATAAAATTAAAAATTTTTTAAATTGACAAATTTAAGATATAACATTTTACTCGTAAAAACAAAATGCGACATATATAAAATATTATATCGATAACATGTTTATAAAAATAGTATTTTTTACAAATTTCAATTTAAATCCATAATATAAAAATTTTAAAATGTAAATAAATATTTTGACGTTATATATTTATTGAATTAAAAATATTAGTATCACAAAGTATTTTAAGATATAAAAAAGTAAAAATTTTTTATTTTATTTCTCAGTATAAAACATTTAAATTGTAAAAAACAAAGGAAAAAGAAAAAACTGGATTGAAATATTCATTTTTACATGCATAAGAATATTCACTTTAAAATAATTTTACAATTAAAAAATTTGGAAATTTAAATTATTTATAAAAATATTTGAAATGTGGTAAGGTACAGTAATAAATATTTAGAAATAAATTTATTATTTTTATTTTTATTTGTTTATTTAAAATATATAAATACGAAATACAAGAAAAATATCACAAAGCGCTTTTTTGAAATATAAAAATTGAAAAATAAAAAATTGAAATCATGTCTTCACGTAAAAAATAATAAAAAATGGAAAATGAAATAAAAATTATAACATTAACATATTTTTATATATTTTAAAATATTTACTTTACAACGTGTTTAAAAACAAAAATGTTTTAAAAATTTACACAAATTTAGAGATTAAATATTAGCAAAATTAGAAAAAGATTTAAAAAAAAAAAATAAAAAGAATTACGAATACAAATTTAAAATGATAAAATATCGTTTGAAGTTCTGGTAAACCCCGAAAACTTTCAGAAACGCGTAATAATAAATCACGCAGTTCGTTAGACGGTAACATTAAGATGTTTTCATATCCGTCATTGACATCTACAACGACTCTCAACCACCGACGCTCACGCGCTCGAGGTGCCCAACGTATGTAATCGTCTGATTCGGGGGTTGGTATACCCGCTTCTTCAAATTGACCGATTTCTTGAAATATATATTATTATTATTATTATTAATGAAAAAAATAATGAATAAAATGAAATAAAATAAAAAACTTACCATTATTGATTTAATTGTAGAATTCGCGGTACTGCTCGAAGACTGTGCGCATCCTTGTTCCGCGTTCTGTGGTGAATGTTGTTACATCAAATTGTTCGTGATGTGGTCGATTGTAAAAATCGTGTAAGATGCGGGCTCTTTCCACCGATGAACGTGTATCGTCACCACAAATTATAAATTCAGAATCCCTTGTAGGTGCCGGGAGTATAGGCAGTGGTGCTATATCGAACGGTACTCTGACTAGTTGCCTTTGTTCATCTTCTAGCTGTTGTTGTTGCCGTTATTGTTATTGTTGATGATCTACATTTACTTCGTGAATACTTTCATCATCAATATCATCGACATCACTTTCATTATTAAAACTATTGTTATTGCGAATTGTTTCTTGATCGTGTATGTCAAGATAACCGTCTGCTATCAGTACGGTGTAATTCTTTGTCCTTCATGGTTGATGGAATCCGACAAATCAATTGAAGCAGGACTACTTGCCATAAATTCTTCACCAGCAGCAATAATATTAACGATTTCAGAATCGTCACTCTCACTTGTTTCATTATCGTCTGATTCACGATTCACTATCACTTGATTCACCACATGATTCGCCACATGACCATTCTCAACATTCTCACTTTCCCGTTCTTCAATATTTTCTCCTTCATCTGCTTCGACATTTTCGTCTTCGCTATCATTTTCTATAGCATCCTCAACATCCCCCCCCCCAGTAGGGCAAAAAAGCTAAATAAACAAAAAAAAAATCACAACTTAATTATAATTTTTTACAAAACCACTAAAATTACGTAATTTTAATTATAATAATAAATATGAACATACCATTTGCTTCATTGAGTCGCGTAAACCACGATTAACCATCACATTTCCAGCAACCAAACTCACATGCATTGAAGCGTGAAAGCTCCGTCTATATAATTTCCTAATATCGCGAGACGCAACGTACGTAACAATTATAGAATTGTTATATCATAAATTAAAAGAAAACTTACCTGGTGACTTTATATCAAAATATTATAATGTAGTTTTTGAAGAAAAGTTGGCTTTTTTGATAGTTCCCATCACAGAACAAATTCGAAAAGAAATGTTTCCGAATATTGAGATGTAAATATTAAATATTTGTCAATCGATGTATATTTTTTATCTAAAAATCAAAAAACAAAACTTATATTAAAATTTGAAAAATAAAAATTTAATATTTAAAAACAATTATTATGTAATAATTCGACGTTATAAAATGTAATTATATAATTTACATAAACATACATATGTGTGTATTTTTACCGAATCAGTATACTGTAAAATATATTGCGTACAAATGTTAATGTAAATAATTATGTAAGTAGTTTATTACGTTTACATGCTAGTACATAGTTTAAGTTCAAGCGTTTTTAATACACACCAATTTATAAATTGGTCAAAATTACAACAAATTTGATATCTGCAATATTTTTAAAAGATGCGTAACTGAAAGTATAAATGTACTTTCAAATACGCGTTTTTAAAAATATTGCAGTTATCCAAACTGCCGTAATCTTCACCAATTTGTGAAATGGCGGGTGTTAAAAATGCTTGATTATAAATTACGTATTAGCGGGTTGACGGAGCATATGAAAGCACTATCTGTAAAACAAATATAATAAAATTTTAAAATGGTTATATCAATAAATTCTGTAAGAAAAACATGTCTTTTTCTTTAATATACCTACACTTATACCTTTCCCTCTTTATTATAATTATTCATTATAATTTCAAAATAAAATTTAGAAATAATTTCTATTTAGTCGATTTAAATAATTTTTTTAAATTTTGCATAAATTTTTTCATTATAATGCATGCATCAGTTACAGCTAATACATAGCGGAAATATCGTTGTGGAGCACGTGCATCAGCTGATGTAGGGCGCGCGCTCCCGCTTGCTTATTAGCGGTCATAACATAACTACTAGCTAATTTAACGTTAGATCGTGTGATACATGCTTATCAGCGGCGTAAGTATACACACGCGCTCAAATCAGCTGACATAGCGCGTGTGTATTTACAGCGCGCGCGTCCCGGACCTCTCCCGCGTGGTGAATAGCTAGCATAGCTTAAAAATTGTTATTGTAGATACATGTTATTTTTTAAAATTTTTCTTCAAGTTAGTTACAATACAACAATTCAAGCGTACACACGAAAATGATATATTATTTGTAAATACTATGGACAATAGATTTCACCATTCTTTTACAGCTTTATATGCTGGACCGACTGGAGCTGGTATAATGAATTTTATAAAAAGATTTATAAATTATCTCAATAGAATGTGCGATGTAAAATTCGATAGATTAATATTTTATTACGGAGAATGGCAAGAGACTTAAACAATTTAAACCACCTTATGGGCGAATAGAATTTTTTGAAGGGTTGTCAGATCCTGTAGATTATTAGAGCGATGTTACATGTAAAAAACTTATGATTATTGACGATCTTATGCGCGAAGGCTCAAACGATACAATCACCGATCTATTCACAAAGGGCAGTCATCATAAAAACATAAGTGTCATTTTTATAACGCAGAATCTTTTTCACAAGGGTCAAAGAGATATATCGTTGAATGCTAGCTACCTTATACTCTTTAAAAACCCTCGTGACCGTACGCAAATCTTGTATTTAGCTAGACAAATTTATCCTGAAGATTCGAAATTTATTCAAGAAATATACTTTGATGCCACTAAAAAAGGATTTTCGTATTTGTTAATAGACTTAAAACAAGATACACCCGATGATTTTCGTTTCCGCACATGTATTTTTCCAGATGATTCACATTATTATGTGTACATACCTAAGAAAAAGTGTCGTTAGTTTTATAAATACTTCAGTTTATAAATCGAGATGGCTGCAGCAGCATCATTGAATGAATCGAGCCCCACTAACGCTTCAAAAAAATTAAATAGTTGTGGGTGTTTTGGAAACATAAAATTACCCAAACATTTTACAAAAAAGTGCATTGCATTTTTACACGAACTTTGTCACGCGGCGTCAAAGGAACGTGACGCTTTTTTGCGTTCTGCAGATAAAAATCTCATAAGATGCATATGCGAGTGTGCTTTAAATATATTGAAGGGTGGTGTTATTTTAAAAAATAAAAATAAAAAACAGTTATCGAAACATAAAAATATTTTAGGTAAACTCTCTGACAAAGCCGTGACAAGTACAAAAGTAAAAAAATAAAAAATAACAGTACATCAAAGTATAAACAAACTTCTTTATGAAAAAAGAAAAAGCGTCTACTATTACAAAGCGGAAGTGGATTTTTACCGTTATTAATCACTCCCTTACTAGACTTGCTTATGTCTGGTATTTAAAAAAAATAATACAAACATCCTCTTTCCGTTAACTTTAAAAAAACTTAAAGAAACAGATTCCGAAATATAAGTGTTTTAAGTGTTTTGAGTGGTTGGCTGTTAAGACAGAATGTAAACTAAAAATCATAAGTGAATACAGGAAACATAAAAACTTTTTTATCGTTACACATTTCTTGTATTTTTATAGTATAATCTAAACATCTGTTCGTTGAAAAACATCTTGAAAAATAATACATCCATGAAAATAAAATATAAAAGAAACAGATTGAAAAACATAAGTGTCTTAAGTGTTTGAAGTGGCCAGATGTTAGTACAGAATGTTAACGAAAAACACATAAGTGTATACCGGAAACATAAAACTTTTTTTATCGTTATACTTTTCCTGTACTTTTATAGTATAATCTAAACATCTGTTCGTTGAAAAACATCTTGAAAAAATAATACATCCGTTAAAATAAAATACAAAAGAAACAGACTGAAACACATAAGTGTCTTAAGTGTTTCAAGTGGCCAGATGTTAGTACTGAATGTTAACGAAAAACACATAAGTGTATACCGGAAACATAAAACTTTTTATCGTTACATATTTCCTGTACTTTTATAGTATAATCTAAACATCTGTTCGTTAAAGAAAACATCTTGAAACAGTAGCACATTTATTTTAATAAAAAACTAAAAGAAACAGACTGAAACACATAAGTGTCTTAAGTGTTTCAAGTGGCCAGATGTTAGTACTGAATGTTAACGAAAAACACATAAGTGTATACCGGAAACATAAAACTTTTTATCGTTACACATTTCCTGTACTTTTATAGTATAATCTAAACATCTGTTCGTTAAAGAAAACATCTTGAAACAGTAGCACATTTATTTTAATGAAAAACTGAAATAAAACAGAAAAAATCAGATTGTAAAACAAGTGCTTTAAGTGCTTTGAGTGTTTGAAATGGGTGGTCGTTAAGACTGAATATAAACTAAAAATCATAAGTATATACGGAAAACATAAAAAACATGTTTTTTCGAAAGACACTAGATATTGTAAATCAATAGAAACTTTTCACTTTTATTTATTTATATTATATACGACATAAATTTCCGGTTGATGTAAAATATACCTACTTTTTTTCTAAACACCGACACCATATAATGGAGCGTGCTCGGAAAATGGTTATAGTCCCACAAGATAGTTTGGATTATCTTGACGGAACACAGACTAACTCTCAAGATGGTGAAGGAAATAAAAAAGGTTTAAAACACATGGAAACACTTAACAGCATCAAGACACCAGGAGATGAATTTTCACGTCTCGATGAAGAAATGAGCAATGTTTTAACATCTAACGATTTCCCAGACGACCGTGAAAAATGGAAAAACTTTTTACAATTGTTACAGAAATATTTATTTTTTATAAAAAATACTAGAGTGAAAGCGGATGATTTTCCGAATACAACTTGCACAAAAAGGAAAATCAAATGCATGATTCGTCTATTTTGGCTCACGTCCCGAAAACATATAAAGATAAAGCAACTTAATTGATAAGTTATTTAAAAACTCACTTATCTGATCGTTTAACTTGGAATAAAAATGGAATCGTTTCTGTCGATGGTAATGTCATAAATAATTCAAGTATCATAGATTTGGTTAATGATGCATTAAGAAATAGAAAAAATTTTAACGCTGTTGGTAGAGCACATTTTGCAAATATATTGCGCGCGTCTAATGCACCACGCGCAATCATAGGAAATAAATATTACTGGAAAGGCGAATCAGCTGAATCTATTTCGAGAGATAATGTGACACCGCAAACAGCGCCTTTACCTAGCAGCTCTGATAGTGAAACAGAAAGCCCGAATGGTGCTAAAGCAAAAAAACGTAAAATATCATCGCGCGCAAAGGATAAAGTAAAAGAAAAAAGTAAAATATTGCAAAACAATTTAATTCCCCCACAGCAGCAACAGCAGAAAAGTTGGTTTTCTTTAAATTTATAACAGTTAACGCAATGAGTAAAAAATATGAAAAACAATATTTTAATCCAGCTCACGAAGCTGGTTTTTCTGGTGCACAATAACTTTTACGTTTAAACAAAAGCGACTCACCTAAACGTATTTTAGAATAGCTGAGTAATCAAGACGCATATACCCTTCATAAAAAAATTTCCTCGCCTGCATTATAATGTATACATGATAGATGCTGTTTGAGAATTAGACCTAGTCGATGTACAAACTTTGAAAAATTATAATGACGGGTATTCATACTTATTAGTAGCTATAGATGTATTTAGTAAATATGCTTTTGTTCAACCAATGAAGGATAAAACCACTCAGACCGTCATAAAAGCTTTCATTGAAATTTCGTCCCAAGCAAATAGTCGAGTACCTGTATTCTTACAAACAGACCGTGGTAAAGAATTTATAGGTAGTGTTCTCTAAAAATTTTTAAAAACCAAAGGTATCCTATTCGGTATTGCTTCTTCTCCAGATGTTGAAGCCGCTGTTGTTGAGTGCTTTGACCGTACTTTAAAATAATGTTTATGGCGATATTTCACATACAGAAATTCATACAGATATATAGATATATTACAAGACCTTGTACGAAGTTATAACCATACACCTCATAGTAGTATAAAAATGATACCTGCCTCTGTTACTATATACAATGCAACACAAGTACGTATAAATTTAGGAAATTCATAGAAACGTAACGATGGAAAAAACAGAAAAGCACGCGGATTAAAACCTTCTAAATACAAGGTAGATGACTTTGTACGTATCAGTCGCGCGAAGCATATTTTTGAAAAAGGTTATGTTCACGGTTACAGCGAAGAAATTTTCAAAATTTCACGAGTTTCTAAAAGTCAAGATATTTACACATACGAAATAATTGATCTAGCTGAAAAAAAAATTCAAGGATTTTTTTATACCGAAGAATCGGCTTTAGTAGGTAAAAAGCGTATGAGAACCAAAACATAAAATTGAACGTGTTATACGTTCTAGAGGTCGTGGCAAGAAAAAAGAAGTCCTTGTAAAGTGGATAGGATATCCCGAGAAATTTAATTCGTGGATTCCCGAGTCTGAGCTTGTTGCAATATGAGTACTTATGAATTTTATCTTGTGTCACCCAGTAACAGTAGCATAAGATATTTTCCCGATAACACAACAACATGTTTTACCTCGCATCCACCCCATGAAATGCGGCTTCACGGTGACTGGTGTATTGGTCTTGCAGAGATTCATATACTCTGTACTATCCCACATTTTTCACAAAAAACTAAAGAAACAAAATTGAATTTTTTCTATACTGAGAATAATTTAGAAAAATCATCCAGCAAGCTATATAAAATCGACATACATGAAATACCATACGGTATTTATGAAAATGTAGAACAATTAGTTGAAAATATAAATAACATTAGCTCTAACGTGCGTAATCATTTAAAATTTATACGTTCGTCCAAAGCTTTTGGATATTATGAACTTAAAACTGTGTATGATATGAACTGCGACTCGACGCATTATTTAACAATAGCTAAAAAAATTGGTAATCCTGGTGTAATGAGTGCCACAAAATTAGAAGGTGAAAACAACGAAACAAAAACATCAACAATAGTAATTCAAGGATTCTCTCATATGCGCTTTATAATAGATAATAATGAGGGACCTATAACAGGTAGCAGACCAGCATGCTTGGCACGCGCCATACCTGAGCAATTATTTGTCTACTCGGACGTTTGTGAACCTTTCACAGTAGGGGACACACAAGCTTCGTTACTTAGAATTGTTTCTTTAGACAATGCTAATTACAAATTTGGAACTACAATAGTAAAAAATCTTGCACCCATTAAATATATACCACTGATGAAAAATGCATTTAACAATATCGTTATTGATATAAGAGACGCACACGGTAGTCCTATAGCATTTGAGTATGGAACTCTCACATTGACACTTGATTTTAAGCGTGTTCTTTAAATGTAAGTGTAAAATGAGTCATTATATAGCATACGAAAATCAAATCGGTAGCGGGAACGGTGTACGCGACGTTTTCGCTGGTTCGCGCTGGCAACGCGGTTCAGGTCTAGGAAATTTTTTTTCAGTTCTGGTCAGAAATATTTTACCTCTACCTTTACCCTCGAAAGGGTTAAGAGCAGTAGGTAAAGAAGCTCTGCGTGGTGGAATAAGAGTACTTGAAGATATAGATGACAATATTAGTTTCAAAGAATCTATAAAAAATCGATTTACAGAATCAAAAGATAATTTAAAAGAACGAGCAAAAAATAAAACTAACGAAATGTTAATGAGCGGATCAGGATATAAAAATCCCGTTTTCAATTCAACGATACAATCTTTGAAGCGACGTTCGATCGAAAGCATCGCGAACTCATTAGCAAAAAAGAGAAAAAAAAGAAGAAAAAGAAAAAGCGACAAAAGGAGAAAAAAAACTTCAACAGGTAATAGAAAAAGGAGACGTCGCTCGAACGCTGTAATTAAAAGAAAAAAGAAAACCACTGTTCGCTGCCGTAAAAAAAAATTTCATGCAGGCAAAATTCAAACGATATTTTTAACTAAAAAGCATCATGGCTTTTTTACACAGCCATAGTAATGAGTGTCTTAAATCAGAGCTGTCATTATTTAGTCTCCTATACACTCAAACATCTATTGAATCAAATGAAATAGTACATTATAAGCCCGTATCATCGCTAAACGACAATGCACCCTTAGAATATTAATATCCAGTAGTGGAGAAAGTTACATTGATCTTGCTCATACTATGTTAAGTTTACGTATCCAAATACTAATTAAAGATGCTGAGAATAACGAAAAAGTCGGGCCTATAAATTATATATTACATAGTTTATTTCAACAAGTAGATGTATTCTGTAATAATAAATTAGTATCGCCGCCTAATAATGCCTATCCATAGCCTATACATATAGAATCCCTTTTAAATTACGGGCGTGCAGCTAAAGATACTCATTCAACTACCTCTCTATAGTATACAGACACTGCAGGTAAAATGAATGCGAAACCTGATGCTTTGCTAGCTGAATGCAATAAGGGTCTAGTAGAACGTTGCAAACATACTTACGCTGGTAAAATAGTTGACCTACTCGGCCGCTTGCATTGTGATTTGTTTAACCATGATCGGCATCTTTTAAATGGCGTAGAAATAAGATTACGTTTCATAAGATCCAAAGACGCCTTTTCTTTTATGGACTCGTCGAATGATGCAAATTTCAGTATCCACATCGTTGAGGCTACGCTTCTTGTAAGACGTGTAAAAATAAGCCCCAATATTCTATTAGCCCATGCCAATGCACTTTCAAAAACAACGGCTAAATATCCCTTGACAAGAGTAGAAGTAAAATCTGTAACCATGCCTGCTGGTATTTTAGGAGATACACTTGACACTGTTATATTAGGACAAATACCTAAAAGAATTATTTTAGGGTTTGTAGATAATCGAGCATTCAACGGGGATCGTACATTAAACCCCTTTAATTTTGAACATTTTAACATAAATTTTTTTTCTTTACATATCGATGGTGTTACCGTTCCGAGTAGACCATTACAACCTATTTTTACAGGTAATAATCAGTTTTACGTTGACGCATATCATACGCTTTTCTCCGAAACAGGTATACACTGTGCGAATGAAGGTAACGAGATTACACGTACAAATTATCCGGATGGTTTCTGCCTTTTCGCTTTTGATTTGACTTCCAATTTATCAGCAAATTTTTGCGATTATTGAAATCTCGTTGGTCATGGCTCTATATGTATAGAAGTACATTTCGAAACAGCTCTTACCAAAACGATAAACTGTATGATTTACTCAGAATATGATAATGTATTAGAGATCGACTCTTCCAGACAAGTTATAGTTGACTTTAACTCTTAAATTTAAAAATAGAATCTATATAAATAAATGTTTTTAAAAAGAGGGGGAAAAGGGCGGAGCTTAGAGAATAAAAAGCTAAGGAGTGGCTTAATTTTTTCAAAAGTCAATTTTGCCTGCTTAAATGCAGTAGTTTATAAAAAATTTTAGTTTTACTTGCGTGTATTATAAAATTTTAAAACGAAAAATGGAGTTAATTATAGATATTCAACCTATTTTCGATAAAAAGTACAAAATTATACCTAAAGAAGTTGCTGTAATGTCTCTTCAAGGAGATACTTTTTCACATTAGATTATAAAACCACCTCACGAGTTCTCACAGCTTAATAGTTATTTATAACGGGCAAATAACGAAGTTAACTCGTTAACGAAGTTTGTGCATAATATAGAATGGTTTGAAAGTGATACAACGCTTAAACACGTGCAGGAAAATTTAAAAGCCTTTATGAAAAGTGCTTCTCATATATACGTTTCCGGTCGCCACAAAGTCGATTTTTTAACGGACATTTTAGGACGAAAAGTAATTAATTTAGACGATTATGAAGTACCCAGTTTCGCAACAATAAATTCTAAATATAAAGATAAAATTTTGACCTCGTGTGTCTATCATAACACAAAATCGTGTTTCTGGGTAAACTGTGCAGGACATAAAGCAGCTTTGTTAAAAAAATTGCTAAACGATCTGAAAATAAAATTCAGAGATTCAATTACAAAAGAAGTTAAAGAAAATAATAAACCACGCATTTTGAATTTTGAAAAAGATGAGGATGAAGGTGAAATTCTTGAAATTTTGGAAATATATGCAAGTGAATATCATAAAAATAATCCAGTATGCGATGACAGCGATGAAGAAAACAATTCAACATCATCTTCATCGACAATATTAAGTACTAGTATTATCAAATTATCTTGCTCAAGACCTCGAAGAAAACAAAGAAAATAATCCATCATATATAAAAGATAAAGAAAAAGATATTACAAATAATACAAGTAACGGTTTGAACCCTATTAAATAACACCAAGTAAGAAAGATAAATACATGTCAAATATTAAAGACGATTCAACACCTTCCTACACTAACAGTAGGGGTAGTACCAACAGATCGAATCCCACGAGTATTGACGAGACCGACAGCATTAGTAATTAATACAGATGAAAGTTATCGACCTGGAACTCATTGGGTAGCATTATATATAGACAATGAAGGTATAGGAACTTTTTTCGACAGTTACGGCCTACCTCCTCAATCACCGTATTTCCGAAGCCCTTTAAAGAGAAATTGCACAAAATATACCTGGAATACTAAATGTTTACAACAACCAAAGTCTACAGCTTGCGGCAATTACTGTGTTGTATTTTTACATTATATGTGTCAATTCAACTCATTACAGAGTTTTTGTATATTGTTTACTAACAATTTACAAGCTAACGATACTATAATTTTATACTATTTTAATCAATTAGTTAAAAAAGTTAAAAAAAAACATTTGATGTAAAAAATTAACTCATGTTTTAAATAAAAATAGCATAGGCGGTAGTTACTTTATTCAATCTTGTACGACGAAAGCGTATTGTTTAAAATAAATTTTCAAAATTTTGTGACTTTTTTATTTGTATTTCTAACCCTCTATCCCAATAATAATAAAAACATTTTCTTTACAGGATAAACTCAAATTCATAAAAATATATTTTGAAAAGTTGCTTTTAAATATAACCAGCAAATTGTATACAATAAATACCAGATGTACGAGTATCGTAAACCTTTTTCTCCCACTATCTTTTTAACATCATTATATATTTAAGTGTTCAAATCTTTTTTCAAAAATGTTCTTCTCATTATACTTTCATCTGTACACGAGTCAACATCGTTGTCATTCGAAATTTTTTCTCCAAATTTTTTTTTTCAAAAACAGTACTATGGAAAATTTTAGAAAAACCATGGTAAGTTAATTTTCTTTTTTTTATAATTAAAATTTATAATTAAAATTTAATTTTTTTATGTTTTCTTTTTTCAGGTACGAAGACGCGTAATGCGTTTACAAAGAAGAAAGCTACAATCTAAAAATTTAGCCGATGAAATTAAATATATTAATAACGCTTTTTGGGTATGTATATCTTTACTTTAAAATACTTTTAATTTTTGAATCATTTTTAAAATATTTATTTTTTTCAGAGAACACAATGAGCCCAAAGCCGGCAACCTAGGCTTTGTGTAAAAACGCCTGGGGAAATCAACGCGACATTTGACATGGAGGTATAATTTGATTTTTATTAATTATATTAATGATATTATCTTTTTAATTATTATATTCTTTTTTTTTTTTAGACAAGTACACCCAGCATACGCATCCATACAGTTATAGCGGTGACACCGCTGATGAAAGCTGTAAGTATTTTAACGTACAGTTATAAAATAATATTTCAAATATTTTCTTAAATATATTTTCCTTTTTTGATTTCAGTTTACATCGAATCACTTGTTTAAATTTTATAACGAAGTCGTTGACAACAGCGATGACTGCATTAACAATTCATATTCTGTAAGTATTTTGAAATTACATATTATCATCATAAAATAATTAAATATTTATTAAAAATTTTTTTTTTTTCATTTTAGGCTGAAGCTCTGGATGAAGAAAAATCCAGATTGGACAACCTGAAGAAATTCGGCAAAAGATTTATCAAAAAATTAAATGAATAAGACTGTATTGTATATTATTTTGTTTTTAATATATATATTGTAACGGGGAATATATTTAAATAAACAAATTAAATATATTTGTGGGTTTCACGTGTACTCTCTTTAAGTACACGTGCACTTACCGTTAAATAACTGACTTTCGGTTTATAGTCGATCAGCATAATTCAATACCGCCGATCTACTTTGTCTATCTATTTCTGACAAAGGAAATCAGTTAAACAATATTTAATACTATTGCAGAACTTCGCTTTGAAGCTCTGCCTCCCGGACGTCTGGTACGACGAAACCCACGGCGTGTACCCGAGAACTTTATTGAATGCCGTTGATTAAGAAAGAATATATTCAATTTTATTTGTGACACGCAAATAAGATGATATATAATTAGCAAGGAAATAAGATCATACTCTACTTAATAATTAAATTCAACCTTGATTTTACTTTACTTTATTTAATCAACTTATTAGAATTTAATGCAATGAAAAGTAGATATATAAAATAAATAATGACGTATTAAAAGTAGAATAACACATTCTTGGTAAATAAAGGAAATAAGGCCTAACCTAACCTACAACGCAACGTGTCAACGCGGACGACAGTCTCTTACGCCGCAAGTTCGAAAAGCAATACAAAAAGAAAACTAGTACACGTTAAAGTCTGCAGACTTACATTGTATGCCGACGTCTAGGTCAGAGCTTCTCTTCACCTATGGATCACCTGCGAGGTCTATTTGATGCGGCACCGGATGCACACGGTGCAGCTTCCTGTCTCACTCGTGCCCTTTGTAAAGTTCTCGAGAAGAATTTTGTCGAATGCAGCAAATAGCTAGATACTGATGATTGTCTATTCAATAATCACAGTGCAATCCTTACAAGATGGCGATTTTCTATTCAAAAAAATACTAACGGACGCTCAAGCACGCACAGCAAGAGAATTCATGGCGGCCAACCGGCTTCACGACGCGTTCGCTCTCGTATCCCGCTCGAGTCTCCCCGTCATGTCTTGCTAACCGTCAGCCACGCAAGACGATGAAATATCCACTCTCTGTCTCACTTTTATACACATAAAGTAAGCATAAAAGCTTACAATAGGCTGTGCGACTCACAACGAGGAGAGAGACATAAGTATACTGACATACAGTATATGTATAATTTGCTATCCTCGTTACAATATTAAAATTATTTATTTTGTTTTTATTTTACCCATAATCATACCCACCCTAACCTTTTTCATCCACTTCACACTGCAACACACCAAAATTTATTCAATTTAATTTTATATAAAAATTTTTTTCATATGCACTTTTTCGTTTATATTATTTAAAAATTATTAAATTTTTTTTAATATAATTTTCTCATAAATTTTCTCAAACATTTTTCATTCATATTTTATCTTTTTTATCTAAAACTTTTTATTAATGTTTAAAATTTTTAACTAAATTTTTTATGTGAATTCATATAATTCTACCCTCGATGTGGGCTATAACGTCAAGAGGGGTAACCAGTACTCTTCGCTGCTGTCCACAAAGCCCAACGCTTACGGGTTCCCTGTACGGTAAGTAAGAGAGCGATGTCTTCACACCGATGCATGCTATAGCATCAAGAGGGGTAAGTATACATCTCTCCGTTACTCTCTTTAACACTCACAGACCCCTGTACGGTAAGTAGGAAAGGGGGCGTCTACAATCAGATGTCAGCTATAGCGCCGAGAGGGAAAATACACCTCTTCGTTGCTCTCAGATTTCAGCTATAGCGCCGAGAGAGGAAGTATATCTCTCCACAAAGTGATGCCTAACGATCACAGGCCCCTGTACGCGAGCTCGGAGAGGGGGTGTCTGCACTCAGATTTCAGCTATGGCGCTGAGAGGGGAAATACACCTCTTCGTTGCTCTCAGCGAGCTCAGAAACAAAGTCCATCTTGCCCTGGGGAGGGGGAACCCATGACGCGAGGGAAAGGCGCGAGAGAGACAGACGACTGTGACGTCATGTTTGGGTGCGCTATAGCTCGGTCTACTCTACTTATAGGAACGTATGATTGGAGGAAGTAAGTACGAGTTTAGGCACTGCTGACCAATATAAAAATTATTTTATTAGTTAATTCCTCGTACACAGATGCTCTAGCAGACAATTTAATACATCTGCTAGAGTTTACAGATCAGTGCTTAAATATATATCTAAATATTGAGTGAATTGATATTTGCAGTCCTGTATCAAATAATAGAATTCGAGTTCGGCGACAAAATTGATAACGAGTATTGAATCTCAACAGACTGATAACATGTATAATTACAAGAAGTTTAATAAGTAAGCAAGAAACGAGTTAAAATAAAATTATAGATAACGAGAATAAAAATTTTAATAATACTTTATTGAATATAATAAATGTTACAATAAAGATAATAGTAACTAAAATGATAGGTTTTGAAATCGTGTCAGCTGAGAATGTTGCGATAACTTCTCTTAACAGTAGAACGATGACTTGACATATATAAGACATATTTTTTTTAAATAATTGAAGGAGTCAAAGAAAAAATATAAATATCTAAGGATTAAAATTTTTAAATATCCGAAAGCATGAGTAATGTGGCCCTGAAATTTGCTGTGTTCGCAAATAACAGATTGGTACATATCTCCAACGATATAGTGTTATGTCTAAAAAAGCCTAATCCTGATTACGAGTTTAATATAACATATTTAACGTTTTAAGAGGTGGACGTATAGCTCTGTCCTTGTCTAATTTAAAATTTTGTTATTATTAATAAATTAAATATTGTCATACAAAAGTAAGGGTACAGCCCAATAGATTCCAGGACGAGCAAACGATTCTATTCTATGAAAAAATATAAAATTTTCATTCGTTTTCAAGTGAGGTCTGAAACGAAAAAACAGTTATTAAACTCAATTGTTTTTCCGTTTCAGATCTCACTCGGAAACTAATGAAAATTTTATATTTTTTCATAGAATAGGATTGTTTGCTCGTCCTGAAATCTATTGGGCTATACCCTTACTTTTGTGTAAAAATATTTAATTTATTAATAATAACGAAAATTTAGATTAGACAAGGACAGAGCTATACGGCCTCTTCTTAAATGTTCAACTTGTCTGAAGATACTAAGGGAAATTGGCCTTAAATCCAGAAGGGCACGAGAAGGAGTGCTATTAGTAGGTTATAAGGAAACAGAATAAGGTCTACTAAAATCAGAAAAAAGAAAGCTTTACTAAAATCAAAATACGAATTCAACGAAGAACATGTGTTCGCTAAAAAATATAAGCTATGAAAATTAAATAGTTGAGACATAAAGGTAATCCAGAAGTATAAGCTATGGAGTGTGAGAAAGAAATAAGTTTTGAGATATCGAAATCGAAGAGAACGTTTAAGAGAGGAAGAAGTATAAAGAGGCTGCTGTTGTTAAAACAGAGAGAAGAACTTAATGCATTGACGACTGCGATAGATGGTGATTATGTTTTATATAAGATAGCAATGAGATCTGATGATAAACAACAATGGAGAGAAGCTTAATAGCTTTGTTGATACGAGTTAATTTTTATATTATATAAAAATAATGTTTAGAGAATGGTGGATAGAATGATAATACGGAGTGGATAGGAGTCTAACTTAATAAGTACAAGATGGGTTCTAAAGAAAAAGACAGAACTCAATGTTGATATTAAGTGTAAACTTGAACTTACATAAGGAGTTTTAAAAACGAATATATACGAGTTACATATACATGTGTCACGATTATTGTTGATAAAAACTGTGCTGACAATAGCCAACTGATTAAATATGGAGGTCTTTCAGATATGAAAACAGTACTCTTGAACAACGTGCTTAGTAATGAAGTATTCACAGGGATTCCTAAAGGAGTAAACTGTTCTGATAAAACGAGATAAAATATGTAAACTGGAGGGAGTCTTGAATGGACTGAAACGTTATAAATCTTTGAAATGAGAAATTTTCGAGCAACTGCTAGTAGAGCAAATTTATGACCTTACGACGAGCCATGTTAATTTACTTGAGTAAATGATTGTTGACTCTTGAATTTGGTATTACATATTGACGATGTTATATTTATATACGATGTTATTGAATTGGTAGAAATAAAACGAAATTTGTAATAAAGTTTCAAATATCTAATCTTGGAGAACATAAAGTTTTTCTAGTGAATAAAAATTTAAAGAGACAAACGAGCGAAAGTCTTAAGAGCATGACGAAGCTGCCCGCCTTCTAATAATATTTCCAATCCTGACTTATGAATAAACGATGCGTTTAATCGAGTTTTTTTACTATAAAGAAAAAATTTGTAAGATTAAACTCTAGTGCGGACAACTCAAGAAATCCACCAAAATACTATACATAATAAGTTATAATAAAAACTTTCAATGTATCGTATTTTAAGGTTAGGTTTGTCGAGTTTAATATCTAATTTCCAATCAGAGCTCATAAAAAAATAACAAGTCCAAATGATTTTTTATTTTAACAAAAATTATTGTACTAATATAGCTTTAGTGCGGACAAGTCATTATATTTGTTTAATTTATGAATTTAAAAAGATATTGATAAAATAAAAAAAGCAAAACTCAATTGCTGCAGCTCCGACATGCCGTTAAAAATCAAACGAGATAACTACATTAATAAAATGTTAATTAAATTCGATTTCGAGGATAATTAACCCCAAAGAATACTAATGGTCACAAATCGAGTGAAAAACTGATTAGAAAAGGATCACGAGGAGTTAAATAATGCAATAATATTTTAAAACAGTAATAAGAGATCTTATATAGAAACTGTTGGTTCTTTATTGGATCTGACAAACTCTTGTAAATCAGACATTGCATATGCTATGAATGCTCTCAGTCAACATCAAACAGAGTCAACTATCGAACGAGAATGAAAGAAAATTGAACGAGTAATCAAATACAAAACTCATAGATTTGTACTGTCTTAAAATACAAAATTATTTGAAGGTTTCTCTAATACGAGCTTGGACGATTAAAAGGATGTCTAACTACAATCAATTATGCTGTAAAATTGCTCGAAGTCCCTTCTGCATATGCGAACGAAAAGGGAACAGTGTGTATTTCACTCACCTATCAAAATATGTATCAATGAGTAATTGAAGTCAAGAACTGATTTCAGCTTATTAGCTGATTACATCTTATGAAGAGTTAAAAAAAGAAATTCACTATAAACCAGTCTTAAGAAATGAGTTTACACCAATGGTATCGTGATAATCATGTTATTAAAACAAGTGTTTAAACAAAGATTGAATAGAAATGAGTATTGCACGAGTACATTTCGAGCGAGTTAGTTAAAGACAAATGGTTAGCTTAAAATACCAGATTATCGATGTTTTAATTAAGTCTTTGACTTTTGAGTCCCATGCAAATTAATAAAACTAATATAAAATAAAATTAATATATGAACTTATGTTGTTCTCTTCTGTTACAGGCCCATCAGAGGATACTATTCATCCGTGAGCATTCATCGTGACCTTAATTTCAATTTAATTTATTCAACTAAAGATCTGCGGGAAGGAGTATTAAGGATAGGCGCACAACTTTAGTTGGGTTTTAGTATTATTGCTGACGACTCTTACGCCCTCTCGACGTCCCTTTCTATCTAACTACATAGGTTTTGGTCATTCCCTATTGAGACGCGCGCATGAATACAGGGTCCATCTTAATTTATACATCTTAGAGTATAATGTACATTAAAATTTGTATTCAAACGAGTTTTATAATAATTAAATTAACGAACGTTTAAATGAATATTTCATCTAAAGAAGTGACTTTGCAAATTGTGTATTAATAAATAAACTTTATCAACTTTACATATATAAACGTGCATTTTATTATGTGCATCCTCGACTTTGCTACCTCTACAATCCTGTCAGTAAGTCATTCATATAAATTACGAATGATAGTGGACCGAGTATGGTATCCAGCGGTACACTGGTAGTTATTGTTTCATAATGATTTCCAAATATTTCTATTCTAACCTTTTGTTTTCTGTTATTTAAATAGTTTAATATGAGCTTATTCGCATTTCCTCTTATACCATAGTTATACAACTTGTCCAATAAAATATCGTAATTGACAGTGTGAAAAGCTTTTGCCAAATCAAGAAATGTAATAGCTATCGGCTTACTTTTGCCTAACTCATCATATAATATATTCACCAAATAACTGAGAGCGTCTTTAGTACATTTGTTTTTATAAAACTAAATTGGTTATGAGCTAATAATTTATTCTTAGCGAAGAATACCTGTAACCTAACGTAAATAATTTTTTCGAATATTTGTGCCATATTAGAAATTAAGGAGATCGGTCTAGAATTTGATGTTTCTCATTTATTGGTAGATTTGAAAATTGGTACAACTTCATCTATTTTAAGAGCTTTTAGCCATATAGACTTTTCTATACAGAGATAAAAAATATGCGTTAATCCATTTACTAGTTATTATGAAAGCAATTTTATTACTGTAGTAGAAATGTGATCTATCCCACCATTTCTTATTTTCATGTCATTAATTATTTGGAGAATTTTCACATTATTAGTTGGATTAATGAAAATCATATTTCTATTCATTGATGGTACACGGAGAGGAAATCTAAGCTATAATCTCTCGATTTTTACTTGATATTATAGCATCAAATAATTTTAGTGATGTTAGCAAAAAAATTAAGGAATTATTCCTTAAATTCATTGAATAAATAGCTTGATGAATTTAAAGAAAATATTATTAGAAAGTTTAGGTTAATATTACTAAAGCCTGATGCTTTATGAGCAAGCGCAGCCAAGTGACTATACCTCAATACTATCCAAGGTACGATAGCAAGGAGAATGTTCATGGGTTTCGTCTAGCTTAACAGTTCTTACTTTTGATGCCCGAAAGACTCGTGATTTCGCCAGCTACTGTAAATTGTGTATTATTTTATTTGTATAGTAATTAATATGAAATTTTTTAATATTAAAAAAGAGCCATTGTAATTATTTTGGAGGATGTAGTATAATAATAAACAATATTAAAAAAATTTTTTTTTTGCTTTTAATAAAAAATTTTTATTTAAATAATTGTTAATTTTATAGAGAATAAATATGAATGTTTTAAAATATTTTTAAAGTTAAAAAATTAAAAAATAACATTCTTTACCCTTCATTCTCAAGTTTCATTTTTGCAAATATACTTAAGAAACGGTCATCATAAAAAATAATATAAAAAAGCAAATAAAAGCTTTTTGCCAATACTTTCAAAAATATTTTTTTCAGAATCACTTGCATAATATTTAAAAAATTAATAAAAAATATCTATTATCAAAATATTTGATGATAGATTTGTAAGAAAATCATCTTAAACGACAAGATAAAATTAACATTTAATTTATTACTTTCTTATAGAGAAAGGATTGTATCTTGAAAAATATTTTTTTTCCATTTCTTTCATCAACTTGTACATATTGGATTTGTACATATTTTGGACTCAGAGAGTCGAAAAAAGTGGTTTCCAGAAAATATCTGCATGTATGTGTGAGTTTGTGTGTTCGTTACGCCAATTTTATCTCGAAAACTACACGATGGATTTGCTTCCAATTTTGCACACAATTTAGCTTTTTGTCTAATTGGGAAGGGGGGACGAAGTTATTGAATATTGGTTTCCTTAGCGTAGTGTTTTTAAATCCATTAAAAAAAAAAATTTCTTTGATTTTCATTTTTTTTTTTATTTTACGCAATCTACTCGATGAATTTGCTCTAAAATTTGTATGCAAGTTATTCGCTTGTGTCTGAAGTAAACAAGCTTTTAAAAACTAATTTTTTTAGCGACGTTTCAATTTTAGAGCATTTTGAAAATTTTGAAACAGAAATTTTAAAAAGAAAAATGGTATTGATTTAGTCAATTAGATCTTGAAAACTACTCGATGGATTTGCTTCAAATTTTGCATAGTATCTATTTCTTTTTGTCTAAGTAGGTGGGAAGCTATTGGTTTTTGGAAAAAAATGATTTTCATCGTAAAGTTTGAATTTTAAAACCATTTGAAAAATTGAAAAGTAATTTTGATTCTTTTATTTTTTTCTTTTATTTTACATAAAGTTATTTGCTACTGTCTTTATAAAACAAGCTTTTAAAAAAGAATTTTCTTAGTGTAGTTTTTTGATCATTTAATTTCTAATTCAACACTCTCACTAACTCTTTACTTACTTCCTCTCTGCCCTTCTATCTCAAATTGATTCTCATTTTTACCCTGTTTTCATTAATCCCTGTCTCTCTTCCTAATTCCTATTCACTCTCTCACACTCACTAATTTTTTATGAACATAAATTGTTTTGATTTTCCATAGAGAAAGCATTGTATCAATTTAAAAGAAAATTTTTCTATTTTTTCATTAATTTGTACATATTTTTACTCAATAAGTAGAAAAAAGTTGTTGCCAGAAAATGTGTGTGTGTGTGTGTGTGTGTGTGTGTGTGTGTGTGTGTGTGAGTGTGTGTGTGTGTGTGTGTGTGTGTGTGTGTGTGTGTGTGTGTGTGTGTGTGTGTGTGTGTGTGTGTGTGTGTGTGTGTGTGTGTGTGTGTGTGTGTGTGTGTGTGTGTGTGTGTGTGTGTGTGTGTGTGTGTGTGTGTGTATCCATTACGCCAGAAAATTATTTTCGATCGCTAAATTAAAATAAACTTTTGAAAACTGATTTTCTTAGTGCAGCTTTAATTTTAGAACATTTTGCATTTTTGAAAAAATGTTTGTATTTATTTTGTTACTTAGATCTCGAAAACTACTCGATGAATTTGCTTCAAATTTAGCATACAATTTATTTTTCAGTCTAATAGGCCAGTAAAATTAGTTCATTTTAATCCATTTTTTTGTAAAACGTGCTACAGGCCGGTTTTTTGTAAAAATATATTGTAGATAATATGTATAATAAGAATATCGATGTGCGCCATCTCAAAAAGTTGTAGAAAAATGTTTATAAACAAATTGAGATAGAAATTTTCTCTTTTCCTCTGTAACTGCGCTGCTTTTGACTCTAGAAGAAAATTTTTTCTACAAAAGTTGTTCAGAATTAAATTTTCTTCAAGACTATTGGTGTGCGATTTTCTAAAATTTTCAAATTTTCTCGGAAAATGAAGTTTTTCCGAGAAAATGGGTAATTTTTCAAACTAAAGTTAAAGACAGATATTTTTTTCAAAATTCGATTAAACTTTGGGAAAAGAAAGATTTTCTATTGTCTTTAATCCTCCTCCAAGCCGATCTGTTTCGGTCCGTAAGAAGAGCAACGATAAATTTGTTTATTAAAAAAAAGTCGAAAATTCAAATTAATGCCAAGACAATAATAATTATAGCAAATATGTCAAACTTCTTGAGCGTGTAATGGTAGAATACCTTTATCATAAACGATTATAAAAATTTCAATTTTTTATTTTTTTGCACTATTTTTTAACGTTTTTCCGATTTTAAAATTTTAATTCTTATAAATAAATTCATATATTTCAGCCAATTTTTGATATATATTAATTTTATAAAATAGAAAAGAAAGGTCTCTTTAAAACTTTTAATTTGAATTTTCTAAAAGTTTTCTATCGTGAAAATGAAAAGAGTAACGTGGCTTTGACTTTGACTAACAATAGAAATTACAAGACAGGAACAAATGGAAATAATTTTCGGCTGTTAAAAGAAGAAAAACATTTAAAACTGATTTTCCTACCGCAATTTTAATTTTAGAGTATTTTTAAAAATTTTTTAAAATTTTTATTTTTATTTTTTTCCTATTCTACGAAAACCATTCAATAGATTTGCTCCAAAACTTGTATGCAAGTTAGTCGCTATTATCTGAAGAAAACAAGCTTTGGAAAACTTATTTTCTGAGAGCAGTTTTAAATTTAGAACATTTTGAAAAATTGAAAAAAATTTTAATTTTTCATTTTTTTTCTATTTTACGAAAAATTATTCGATAGATTTGTTCCAAAATTTGCATGCAAGTTATTCGCTATTGTCTGAAGAAAACAAGCTTTTAAAAACTAATTTTCTTATTATAGTTACGATTTTGGAGAATTTAAAAGATATAAAAAATAATTTTTATTTTTATTTTTTTATTTTTTTTCAATTTTACGTAAAGTACTCGATAGATTTGTTCTACAATTTGCAGGGGAATTATTTGCGATTGCCAAAAAAGGGACATTTTTTAAAACTGATTTTCTTTGTGTATTTTTAATTTTTGAGAATTTGGAAATTTTGGAACAGAAATTTAGAACGGAAAATTGTATTTATTTAACTAATTATATCTCGGAAATTACTCTATGGATTTGCTTCAAATTTTGCATACAATCTATATTTTTGTCTAAGTACGTGGAAAGCTATTGAAAATAGGTTTTCTCTGCGTGATTTTAATTTTAAAATATTTAAAAAATTGGAAAAAAATTGAATTTTCTTATTTTTTATATTATTTTACGTAAATTACTTAATGAAGTGACTTCGGAATTCGCATGAGAATCATCTGCATCTGTCAAAAAAATATGAGAAAGAAATTTTCATTTTTCATTTTTTTCCGTTTTACGTAAACTACTCGATAGATTTTCTCTAAAATTTGTATACACGTTATTTACTACTGTCTTTATAAAACACGCCTTTAAAAATTAATTTTTTGAAGGGTAGTTCTTCGATCATTTTTTTAATTTCTTATCAAACACTTTCACTAACTCTTCCATTAGTTCCTTACTCCCTCTCTGTCCTTTTATTTTAGATTGATCTTCATTTTTACCCTATTTTTATACATCTTTGACTCTCTCTTTTTATTTCCTAATCACTCCCTCACACTCACTAATTTTTCTAGAATAGAATTTATGTTTTTCTTACACCCCCGCCGAAAGTTTTACTTTTTTACCAAAAATTCTTTTACAAAAACAGCACTTTTTTACTCTAGGGAAATCATAAATCGCGCTGGTGTAGCGGCGCAGGAATATCAAGAAACTAGTCCCAACATCACTCTTTCTCTCTCACCTTCCCGAACATATGTAGCAATGTATACGTAAACAGCGGAAAATTTAACCGCACTATTTATCAGTTTCTTTTTCTCTCTTTTATATAGACGAACTTCATTTACCTCGCTCCTAACGTCGTTTGGTTAAATTTTGATATATTATATTGATATGTATAAATTAGCATTTTTCAAAGTAAAAAAATTGCCTCATTTTATACATTTTTATATTGCAGTTCTGTTTAAAATTTAGTTTTCATATATTGAAAAAAAAAGAATTAATTAAAGTTCCAATATGCATAAATACAAATCATATCATCATGATAAATTAAAAATTTGTTTTACTGAATTCCATTTAAAATAATAGAAAAATATGACAGGAATTCATTTTTTTCAATCATGTGTTTCAGACAGAGGGACGAAGATGAAAAAACGGAGACGTAGGAACGGAGACGGAGAGACAAAGACACAGATACGGAGAGAAGAAGACAGAGAGACGGAAAGACGAAACAGAGAGAGGAAGACGAAGAGACGTAGACAGAGGGACGAAGAAACGGAAACGAAGAGACAGAGACTAAAAGACAAAGACGAAGAAACGGAGTCGTAGGAACAGAGACGGAGAGACATAAATGGAGAGACGCAGAAGGAGAGACAGAGACAGAGAGACAGAAACGGAGAGGCAGAGGCGAAGGGACATAGACATAGGGACGGAGATAGAGAGACGGAGAGATAGAGACGAAAAGACGGAGATAAAGAAATGGAGACAAAGAAACAGAGACGAAGAGACGGAGTGACGGAGATGAAGAGGCAAATGTTGTGTATGTGCATGTGCGTATGTGCATATGTACATGTGTATGTGTGTATGTATTTATGTGCATGAGTGTATGTGTGTATGTGTTTTTGTGTAAGAGCGTATGTGTTTATGTGTACGTGTGTATGTGACATGTATATGTGAAAATGTACATGGGAATATATATATGTGTGTGTGTGTGTATGCGTGTATATGTATGTGTGATTTCTATACGCTTTCAATGGTGTATAGAAGCTTTCCATACCAACCTGGAGTCCTATGGATTATATATGTGTTCAGACTAGTCAACTTAGGTAGATCGTAAGAATGCCAGCGCGCCTATACTCACAGCTGATTTTGACATTTTCTTAACCATAAAAAAATTTTGGGTTATGCAAACAGCGATGCGAAAAAATTGAAGATTCATGATTACAAATGAAAAATAAACGAAAAAGTGACAGCAACTGATTTTGACATATTATAAAAAAAATTAAAAAAAAAAAACAATGTATTATTTATTAATGTTAAAAACAAAAATTAATCGAATTAATAAAAAAAAGTGCTACGTAAATAAAAATGTTGTGGCAATTCGATTGAAATTATTCAATCGAACGCATTAATACGTTGGATTTAATGTGTAGTGTGTTGTGTGTGTTTTGTTTTTATTTTAAATCAATTTTTTATAGTCCCTTATTTTGCCTATGACAACATAAAATTATCTACGTAACTTGGACATACAAAGGATGAACATGGTCTCGACTAATATTTGTCGATTGAGCAGTAGTCAGTCTCGGGCGTGCTTCGCACGCCCTCGACCAACTACTACTTCATCGGCAAATATTAGCCTCGTCCATGTTCATCCTTCGTACGCCCAAGTTACGTATATAATTAGTATGTGTGTATATGTGTAAGTATTATATATATATATATATATATATATATATATATATATGTATATATATATATATTGTAACGAGGATAGCGAATTACGCGTATACTGTGTGATAGTATGCGCATATATCTGTCCTCGTTGTTAGTCGCACAGTACAACGTATGTTTCAATGCTTCATGTGCGAGTATAAGAGTGAGACAGAGAGAGTCTGTGTCAGCGGCTTGGGTGGATGACTGTAGAAAGAAACGCGCGCAATGCATGTCGGGTGGACTTACACTGAAAAGGGGTTAGAACAGTGGTTGTACTCTATGGCGGCGAGTGGCGCTAGTATCGATAGCGAACATTCATTGAAGTACGAGAGAGATGCTAGTGTTTTCTAGAGGATAATGAGTGCTCTCTGCGAGGTTTTGAGTGTTCTCCGCGATGTTTCTTTGTTCGAAGAAATGAGCAGGTCTTCGCTCAGAGAATAATGAGTCTTCTCTAGAGACTACTAGTTCGCATTTCGACGCGTAGGCTGACTGTATTCTAAAAATGACACCGATTGTACCGTAGAGTACAGTCATAGTTTGCTTCCCTTTTCAGTGTAGGCAAGAGAGGAAAGTGAACGGGTCGGGTAGACAGAGTTAGGCTGCCATCTTGACAAGTTGTTTGGGCTCGAGCGTCAGCTATTTTTCCTCTGTTGAGACTTGTCAAGGAAATTAATTCACTTGTGAATCGTGTTAATTGCCTTTCAAGTACAGTGGAATTACTCGTGAGAAGTGCCGATTCTTTGAGGTCATCTTTTGCTTAAAAGCCAGGGTTAAGTGTGTCCACTGCAGCGTCAAGCGAGAAGTTGATTGGCCTTTCAGTAAGAGCGAGAAGGACAGTAGGCTGCACCGCATATATACGGTGCCGCTTTAATACATACCCTGGGTTGATCGTTACGTGAAGGCAACTGTGAAAAGGCTCTACACGCATTGACTCATGAAAAATGTAAGTCTGCAGACTAGTGCGATATTTCTAATATGTATTTGCGATATACTCGTGGCGATGAAGACCGTCGTGTGCGCCGGTGTTAGGAAGTATAGATTAGCTTATATTCTCAGTTGTTTCTCATAATTGAATTTATCAAGTCTTACTTGCGAATTAATATTTGTATAATTTTATTTCTTTATATAAAATTTACTTAGTGCTTATAATAAAGTAAAGTAAAGTTAAAGTAATTCTTGATGATTGCCTAACATTATTTATTGCTAATTAAGATCGTGTCTTGTTTTTATATGTATATGTTGAACATAGTACACTCTCTCTTGATCAACGGTATTTAATAGAGTTCTCGGGTACACGCCGTGGGTTTTGTCGTACCAGACGTCCGGGAGGCAGAACTTCTAAGCGAAGTTCTGCAATAGTATTAAATATTGTTCAATTGATTTTCTCGTCAGTAATAGATAGTCGAAGCAGATCAGCTGTAATAAAGTAGGCTGATCGACTATAAACCGAGAATCAGTTACTTAACGGTAAGTGCATGTGTACTTAAAGTAAGTACACATGAAAGCCCACAAATATATTTGATTTTATTTGCTTAAATATATTCCCCGTTACAATATATACAGTACCCTGCAAAAGTTTTCGGAAAAATTTTTTAAGAAAGGTAATTCTTTAAATGAAAATATCTCCGGTCCTATTGGTCGCAAAATAGAAAACAAAAAAAGAAATTAAAGTAGAGATCAAACACTAACTTTTTATGGATCGCAAAATTTTTTTAAGGTGTTTTTTCTAATTTTGGTACCATGTTTTTTCTAATTTGAAAACTAAACATTATTAATTACTAAACGGTAATATTCAATCACATCTAACTTTTTAAAAAGTCATCCTGGCAAAAAATAACCTTAGTGAAAACTTTTAGATTTTGTCGATATCTTTCAATTTTCGTTTGAATTTTTTACAGAGCTTCATTTTTTTGAAAAGACAAGTAATTGAACAATATTTAATAAATTTCGAAAATTTTCAAAATTTTCAAAACGGTATCAAAATTAAAAAAAACACTTTAAAAAAATTTTGTAATCCGTAAAAAGTTAGTATTTGATCTCTACTTTAATTTCCTTTTTTATTTTTTATTCTACAACCAAAAGGACCGGAGATATTATTATTTACAGAATTACCTTTCTTAAAAAATTTTTCCGAAAACTTTTACAGGGTACTGTATATATATATATATATATATATATATATATATATATATATATATATATATATATATTAGGGTGGCAGTTATTTACCAAGTTGTTCGAAAATCAGTTCCCAAGCCTTCATTTGAAAGCTTATTATCCAAAACTAAAAACCAAACATGAAAATCCTATTTTAAAAGGGTTTAAACAGTGCCAATTTTCGAAAAATATTTTTATTTTACTATTTTCACCCTATTTTTACGTATAGGCATTGTAAGATGATTAAAAAAAATTTTTTTTTTCTTATGATGACTCAAAATTTTTATGTGTAGGAAATATATATTTTATAGCGAATTTGGAGCTTGAGAACATAAATCCGATTCAATATTAAAGTTTTAATTTACGGAAATCATAGAAAAACCAGGTTTATTTTCGCTTTTTCAATTTTTTCTGCAATTTCTTGAAATAACTGAGTACTGTCTCAACATAATAATTTTTTGTGATCCATATCTTCGTTATTTAACATTTTGATCATCTTGCGTTTTACACTATCTGCAACATCTGTATCAAACAGTGAAAGCATACAAAGTTCAGGTGACAGATACCATAGATGACTCCTAAATTTATTCAGTGTAGTATCAGATATGTGTTGGTCTATATCTTCATAATCTACTAATGATTTGATTAACCTTAAGAGGAGGTCACGTATCTCTGTCCTTTTCCAAAGAAATGATTTTTTCACAAAAACTAATAACTTTATCAAAAAATGAAGAGAAAGCCGCATCTTGTATCAAAAAAAGTAATATTTTCTCTGATAAGAGAAAATTAATTTTATTGCTTCGTTCTCAAGAAAACCTTGAAAAACCAAATAGTCCACCCTAACCTCTATGATTTAAGTTTTTCAAGGTTTTCTCGAAAACAAAGCAATAAAATTAATTCTTTCTTATCAAAGAAAATATTGCTTTTTTTATTACGAAATGCGGCTTTCTCTTCATTTTTTGCTAAAGTTGTTAGTTTGTGTAAAAAACTCAATTCTTTGATTAGAGAAGGACAAAGATACGTGACCTCCTCTTAAATCGTTATTTGGTGCAGCAATGGGTAAGGAAGATGTATACCACGGTTCCAAATATACAAAGACAATAAATTTACATAAAGAATGAAAGTTCGCCACTTCTTTTTTTTTCAATCCAAACGCATCTCTACATAAAAATATTTTTAGCGAATATATTGCTTTAGCCATCCAACGTGCGTGGTGACAAGCACCAGGCTTTTTTAATTTAAAATCTCCAACCCCTAGAAAAAGAAGACTTAACTGCAGCAATTCTCTATAATCATCTCTAGGCTGCACTTCGTTTAGAAAAGAGTTTATTAAATCAATCATACGGGGGATTTCTTTCTTCAGCTTTGGTTCCAAACCCTCTAATCCATTTTTGTAATTATTTTGGTTGAGATTAGACCACTCATCTTGGAACCTTTGGAATATGGGCACATTTGGTCCACTAGTACCTGGAATTTTATCCGCGAATGCTGCAGCTAAAATAACTTCTAACACGTGATGCCGACACGTCAGATAAACTAAATCTTCATCTATTATCTGTTCTAAAAGAGTAGCTGCACCACCCTTCCGTCCCAAATTTGCATTGGTTGTATCACAGCATACATCAATCGTCATATCGATTGAACCCCATTCTTTCAAAGTCTGATGAACTGCCGATGCTATCGTTGTGCCTTTTTGATTTTCCAAAGCCGGAACATTAATAATTTTTGTGAAATTCTCACTCGATACTAAAATAGGGAGTCTATCTAATTTTTTGCAAGTGATATTATCGGGAATAAGTTTCCCATCCCAGTGTACAACTATAAAAGAAACGGATATACCCTGAAACAATTATTTCATTCTTTCATATTCCATTTTACGTATTTTAGCCCGCAACTCTCTGATAGAACTTCGGTTTAGTATCCAAGAATTGATGTCAAAGTTTAAAGCATGAGCTATGGTACCAGTTATGAATAGTACATCTCTGTCAGACACTTTGGCTTTATCGAAACTTGCGAAAACTTCTGAAGTCACGATATTAATAGAAACTCGTATATTTTGTTTCGTAAAATATCTTCCATGTGGACTGTACCCTGAACTGGAACTTTTTTGTGAATTTGGATTTGTCTCTTCACTTGATGTTAACTGTAGCTCTTCAGGCATTAATCAAGCTACTGATCCTAAAATTAAAATTCAGTTTTATTTTACAAAGTGAATAATAAACATACATGAAGAGATTAATCATAGAAAAGTTTCGTTTCGCATGAAAAAAATATTTTTATTCACTGAATTTAGAAATTTAAATCTAAATTTCATATCGATCCGAAACTTTGATCATTTGATAGCAAAGAAGAAACAACGATTATAAAATATAATAGATTGTTCATTATTCCGTGAATTGCTTGAAAACTTTCCATTTAACTTTTATTTATATAAATCATTGTTTTTGCATTGAAACGAGTAAAATTTCGTTTCCAAATTGAATTTTATGAAGATTTACATTTCATGGAGTTTTCATAATGTGAAGCATAAATTTGGCATTTGTATTTATTTAAGCTAATTACATTCACAATACATTTTTAAAAAATTTGTTCAATGTTTAGAAAATTAAAAATGAATAAAGAATGATCATTATTACTAAACTGATATAATTATATATATTTTCTTGTAATATAGCTCTTTAATGGATTCATATATTAATTAATAAACATTTGAATACTCTAAATTATAAAAAAACAAAAAACTGTATCACCCTTTATCAAGTTCAATATATTTTAATGTTGTAGTTCCATGCATTAAACTAACATTATTATGACGCTTCTAATATATTTTTTTCTCTAATTTTACGTAGTTATTGTATATTAAAGATGAAGTTTTTATTGCAAAATATACATTTTAAATTTTATGAATGAAAATATTCTCAATAAATTTTTTTTCAATTTTGGGAATAAGCAAAGTAAAAATACCAGTAGTGGAACGGATTTGGTAGTGATTATAAACTGTAATGAAATATCAATTAATAAAAGCATTTACACAATAAATTTTCACACCACGTAAAAAATAGGTGTTTTTTGCATTAAAATTAGTACTTCCAAATTAATATTAATAACCTGTAAAAAATAAAATAACAAAAGATCATTATCACTCATATGTACTGTAAGTGGAACGACGATTGCGCACCATGCACCCGTGTTCCATTTATCTTGACCCTATAGTGGAACATTGTTGTAAAGAAGTAAAATTTGGTTGTAAAATTAAAATTTGTATTTTAACAAATTTTATTTAATAATTTATTAGTATCATTATTTATTTATTCAATCTATGTAACAATATGAATTTAAATGAACATAAATAAATTATTTAACATAAAAATTAACATTTTTCTTTTTTGATCCGTAAAATACTTCAATGGTCATCTTACCATTTTCAGTAAGTCCTATACCCCAACTGTTAGGAGAATTTATACTTTTTCTTCGTATGGATGTAAAATAATTGGCGGAGTACGAGTTCCTTCAGCACTATACATAAATAATGTGGTAATACATAATTTCTTATTTACACCCACTACTTTATGCTCTGCCCGTGTTGCTATTATTCTTCAACGAAGTATCTTTTCTTAAATTTGAAGTATAGTTTTGCACACAATCTAATAAATAAGACTTAGTTACTGGAAAGCCTCTGTCTGTTCTGCAAATAATCCAGTTTACAATTTCCTGTTCTGCCTGTGTGGACAAAACTGTTGCTCCACCTTTTCTATTATATTGCTTATGTTGTTGAACATTCTAAAAATTGTTGTCTGAGGAATTCTGTATGTTTTTGCAACTTTTCTAATCGTAAATCCTCTTTTAAAAACTGCATTTACTGCACTTTGAAATGTTCAAGAGGAATAAGCCCTTTCGATATTCTTTTTATTTATGTCATTTTTTATACGGCTACTTTTTCTTTTATCTTTAATAAATTTAAATTTATTTTGCTTTTTTGTTTTTTTTTATTTTTTGTTGATCCCATTTTATAAAATTATTTTGATCTGAAGAATCAATTAGATTTCGAAATAAATTTATAGGTTACTTTCAAGTTCTTACAATTTTCTACGAATTTTAGATTACTTACTATTTTAAAATATTTCAATATCATGGTAAATTCAAATTTTTTGGATAAATAAAAACTAACAAGTTAAATAAAAGTCTTGACCAGTATTGTTTCACATCTAGGCCACGTGTTTAAGCTTACAGATTGTTGAGAAGTGAAACATGATAATCTTCTGTTCTAGTATTAGGCGTCTGTATAATCTATGAACGTATAGAGGAACACTCGTTTAAAAATATATTATTTACTAGTAACAAATAAAAACTCGATAAAAATTACAAAGCTTGACCTTTATACACTAAGTTAAAAAGCGTTCTATGCATGAAAACTCATTATATTTTAAAATATTTGTGGAAATGTAAATTCTTTTTTGAGATACTTTCGGAGCGAAATTTAATCAAATTTAGGAGTTTAAAGTGCCATTAGTGGAAATTTATTTTTTTTGTGACTAATATTTGTCAATGTTCTTTACAAAATATTCGAATTTGAACTTGAATATCTGAATAAAGTTATTTCATTTTTTTAAAGTATATATTATTTAATATAATTGTAAAATATTAGTATTTGTAATACTGTTCCACTATAGGTACGATACACGACCATGTTTCTTTATTGGTACTTTTACCTATTATTGTATAGATTAGTGAATACCCTACTAATAAAGCTCATATGAGATCTAATATGATATCATATATGATACATCATATCAAAGAAGATAGACGCTTATAGAAGGATTCTTCTGGGTTGAATTTTTCGTCCGAAACGCTGGATAACACTTCAACATTGTTTGTATACCTTATGAAAAATTCGATATATATAGATATAAAAATACATGGGATCTAGTGGCGCCCTCAGTAGCTGGGTAACTCATTTTTGGCAGAAATTTCCCATTTAAGAATACGCTTCTATAAGCGTCTATATTCGTTGATCATATGGATTTTCTTTTTTCTAAACTATAGTAATTTATCATATGACTTGTCATACGAGGTTTGGTACGATAACTCATGAGATCTCACATGAGTTCTCATACATCTTTTGATATGTCATATTGATGTATCATAGAATATGTCATGTGATATCATAGGATAAATCACACGAGATCTCATATGAGCTTTTCTAGTAGAGTTTTGTTCTTTGATTTAATAAAATTCGAATAAAGATTTACTTTTGAAGGTAAGAAGTAACATTCATAAACATAAATAAAAAAATATTTACTTGTAACAATTCTCTTTGGTTCAATGCTTATATCCTGAGTAGATGATGAAAGAGATTTCAAAGATATATTAACATCATCGGGACTAATTAGAACGCCTTGGTTCAACATGTCATGTCCATGGTTTGATGAGTCAGACTCATTGCTTTTTGAAGACAGAGATAGATTGCATGCTTCATAATTTTGAGAAAAAATATTTTCATCTGTAATCAAAAATTAATCATAAAAGTTTAGATCAAATAATAATGAGGTAATATCACATCATTTGAAGTATTAAATAGATAAATTATCATCTTATTCGTTCTCAGATTACAAAACTGATAATTTTCTCTTGATATATTCTAGTGGTTTAGACAAAAAACTGTTTTTGGTATCATCATCCATAGAATCAAGTAGTTTGATTGAAAGATCTTGAGAAATATCAAATACAGTAGATAATTCTTTTGAAAAATCGACCACTTTCTTGCTTGATTTATTAGGAATCTTTTGTACCACTCGAAAATCCTTGTACAATTTATGACGTTTTTCACAACAATGATCTTTTCTTTTTGTTTGTATAGATACTTTATCCCACAAACATACTACCTCTTCAATTATTATTTTTACTGCATCGACAATTTTGGCTTTCTCATTTCTAGTTTTATAAAATAGTCGCCGAAGTACATCCAAATTATTTGGTAATCTCTCTTCATTAAATTTAGGAATAGTGTCATTTACATTTGATAGATCTAAATTTTTAATTTGAGAGGTCATCTTGTTTTTATACTAAACCATGTCAGATGTTAAGAAAATACTACTCTGTATAATCTATGATAAAAATATATTAACTTTTTAATAACTTTTTAAACGTTTCAGTAATTGGAAGTTGATCAATTATTAAATCTAGGAATGTGTGAATTTGGGAATGTTTCATTCAAGAAAATTGTATTAAGGTGGCTCCAGTGATTTTTGATAAAAAATAGGATGTTTAATAAAAGAATACTATGAAATGTATAAGCCACTAGTATTTTATAACAATTTATAAAATATAAGGTCATCGACCAAATTCAAGAGAAAAAAATTCTGGAATTTTGGAAATTTAACACGTGCTTTTATGACAAAAACGACCTTTATGTTTATAATTTATTAATAAAATTATAGTTTATATCGACGCCTCCTAATCATAAGATTCTACTTCAGAAGTGCTCGCAACAAAATGCTATTTCAAATCCAATTCAATAAAAGTCTCTTTCGAATCATAATGCAACACAATGCTGATTCCCGTAACGCATCAACAAAATTCTCTTTCACAGACCAATGCAACATAATTCTATTTCGGTGACCAATACAATACAATTCTCATTCGAGATCAGTACAATATAATTCTAACTCGTCGAACAGCGCAACAAAATTCTACTTCGGATGTTAGAACAACAAAATTCTGTTTTGTAAATATTAATTTATAATATTAATCAATTTATTATTATTATTCAAAACTTTTGATTTCTACGACAACATTTTTACAAAATAAATCTTTTTGTTGTTTCATACTTTATTATGTTTTATTATTAATAATGAATAGTTATAATTTCCTATTAAAATTAAATTACTACTACACCTATGTACACCTTCTACTTACTATTTCAGAGACAAGCCTATATATTAGAGTGGAGCGAAAAAAAAATATAAAAACAAGTCCCTTTAAAATGATTCTATTTGGTCCAAAGAGTAGCTGTGAATTTTTTCAGATTGTTATTTCACGTAGAACATTTTAAGAATGTCCGAGTTTTTTTGTACGTGCTTATTGAATATATTCATATTTATATCACTATATATTTTTTGTATTAATAGCATTAAAATATAATATCATTACTGTTTAATACAATATATTTTAATAATAATAGATTATCAATTATGCATGCTAATAATTTAGAACAATCGTAAATTCTTATTTCTCCGAAACAGAATTTTGTTGTTCTAACATCCGAAGTAGAATTTTCTTGCGCTGTCCGACGAGTTAGAATTATATTGTACTGAGCTCGAATGAGAATTGTATTGCATTGGTCACCGAAATAGAATTATGTTACACTGGTCTGTGAAGGAGAATTTTGTTGACGCGTTACGGGAATCAGCATTGTGTTGCATTATGATTCGAAAGAGACTTTTATTGAATTGGATTTGAAATAGCATTTTGTTGCGAGCACTTCTGAAGTAGAATCTTATGATTAGGAGGCGTCGATATATGAACCGAATATGAAATCGTAGATTTTTTTATTACAAATTTAAATGAATTAAGAATGTATCATGTCATCGATAAAATCAAAATGATATGTAAAAAATTGATGGAAATTGATATGATTAGAATGCTTTCAAGCGTAAATATTGAACATTTCTTGTCAATTAATTAAATGTAATAAAAATAATAAATATAGTAATTGATTAAAAATAAATTTAATTGAATTTAATTAAAACAAAAATTTATTTTGTTCTTTCTGCCAGAGCCCCAGCTTGATACGGCACCAAACGCTAGAGCCACCTTAATACAAGTTTTTAACTCTCTATCATAAATTTAATATATGATATAAGATTCATAAACTCTGATAAAAATGTTTTTGTTTGGTTTCATTATTTGTTATTTTAAAATATTATTTACTACAAAATGAAGGCTTATAAATATATTAAAAATATTATATATATATATATATATATATATATATATATATATATATATATATATACATATATATATATATGTGTGTGATTGAATATAAGTACACATAGTATCCAGAAATTTGAAAAAGGTTTGATCATATAAACACATATTTGTTCAGATACGATAGTTCAAGAAAACATATGGTTACATATGTAATATAAGAAGTTATTACTTGAATTAATGCAACAGTATATGTGAAAATGCAAAAGCTGAAATTAATGGTTTGCCAAACAAAGTATTACACAATTTCAAAATTCAGTTAATAGGTAAATCAATAACTTATAACTTATATAAATTTGATACCATAATTTTTTTTTGTTCAATTTATAACTAAATCAAAACTTATACACACCAAACAAACTTTAGCTTGCATATTCACTTAAAATTTTTTGTAAAAAATACGTACTTACTTGAACTTAAAACATCATCCATAAAATAATAGAAATTATGTATATATTAAATAACTCTCAATTTTATAAAGATCGAATAATAGAATTTATGTATATTAAATGAATCTCAATTTTATAGAGATCAAATATTACCAGTGAGAAAAGATAAATTACGAATAACTTTTTAAACAAATGATATACTTAATATAACCAATTTAAATAAAGATAAAAATTAGGCTTGTATACAAACCAATTTGCTAAATAAGATTTTTTGAGCATTTTTTGATAAGCAACAAAGGTTAAAATTCATTATAGTAAATAAAAATATTTTTTGAAATGTATAAATTTACAAAAATATTCACAAAACTAAATATATATTTTTAATCACTTTTATAAATTTGATATCATAATTTTTTTTGGTTAATTTATAACTAAATCAAAACTTAAACACACCAAACAAACTTTAGCTTGCATATTCACTAAAAATTTTTTTTTAAAAAATACGTACTTACTTGAACTTAAAATGTCATCCATAAAATAATAGAGATTATGTATATATTAAATAACTCACAATTTTATAAAGATCGAATAATAGAAATTATATATATTAAATGAATCTTAATTTTATAGAGATCATTAAAAATATTTGGATTTGAAAGATTGTTTTTACAGGTATTTTCAGATCATAAAATGAATATGGAGTAGGGAATAGCGTTAGGTTTTTGAAGAGTCTATTTTCATAGTTCATGACTGAAGGATGCATACGAGTCATGCACTTCCATGCAGTACCTTTATACAATTTCTCAATTGAGTGTAAGCAAATTAAGCAAATTGAATAATTGATAGAATCAATTCGAGCAATCAAAATTATATTAGAAGCAATTGGTTACAACTACCCGGAAGACAATTTCCGACTGAGAAACATGCTAACCTTAATGAAAACTTTTGTTCAATTTAAAATTGTTCTATAATTAACTTGGAAAAAATTGAGTTTAGAAATAAATGCATAATATAAGAAGTAAATAATTCTCTATAACTTTTTTTTGACATACATTTTTTGAAAATTCATTTTTTCTCAATTCGTTACAAAAAATCTTAATTCGCTACTCCTAGATTTCATCGTTTGATTTTTATACCAACTTCAAATGGTCATAACTCTAGTTCTGAGTTACCTAGAAACTTTTTAAAATAAGCAAATTGTAGGTTTTTAGGTCTACTTTTGATTTATTGTTGAGAAATTACTCACTTATTTTAAGAAATTGCAGAAAAAATTGAAAAAGCGAAAATAAACCTGATTTTTTTATGATTTCTGTAAATTAAAACTTTAATATTGAATCGGATTTATATTCTCAAGCTCCAAATTTGCTATAAAATATTTCAATTTCCTACCCATAAAAAGTTCGAGTCATCATAAGAAGAAAAAAAATTTTTAATCATCTTACAATGCCTATACGTAAAAATAGGGTGAAAATAGTAAAAAAAAATATTTTTCGAAAATTGGCACTGTTCAAACTCTTTTAAGATAGGATTTTCATGTTTGGTTTTTAGTTTTGGATAAAAACTTTCAAATGAAGGCTTGGGAACTGATTTTCGAACAACTTGGTAAATAACTGCCACCCTAATATATATATATATATATATATATATAGATATGTGATAATTGTGCAAAAGATATTTTCGAGAGAAAAAAGTTTTAATTCTTCACTTTAATATAATTGTAATTACGGAGAGATGGATACGGAGAAACGGAGACGGAGAGACGATGACGGAGACGAAGTAACGGATATTGTGTATGTGTGTATGTGTATATGAGTAAGTGTATGTGTATGGATATGTGTGTATGTATGTGTATCAGTGTGGCTATCTCGTGCGGACAAGTTGGACATGCGCAGTACACGCTTGCCGCTTATTCGCTGAGACTTGCGCGCGCTGTTTGAAAGAGTTGAAAATAAATCAAAATTATACTGATTTATTTTAAACTTTTCAAAAAATTATTAAAATCAAAATTTTGACTAAAACAAATTTAATAATGAGAAAAAAAATTAGTTTAATATATTTTTTCAATTTTTTATTTGATCAAATTAATAAATATTATTAAACATAATTTTTGTTGGTATTATTAACATTTTAATGATAATAAATGTTTTTAAAGAATAATAAAATAATATTATTCAATTTTAAACAGCTAAAAGTATATTTAAATAATAAATAAAAATAATGGTGGGGGCCGATAAACATATGCTACATCCTAAGCTATGAGTATTGATGCCTCAGTAGCTCAAGCGGCTAAGGCACCGGGCGCGTTACTTTTGGTTCGGAGGTTCGATTCCCAACCAAAGCTCTTTTTTTTTTTTTCTACAATCTCATTTTAAATATTATTTTAATTAATTTTTTATATTTATAAATATTTTTAAAGTGTGCATATATAAATATACATCCTTTTTTTCATTTTTTTTCATCATAAATGTATGCATTTCACACATATTTTTTCTAAAACGCTAAAAATAACAGCTTCAAATTTTATAATGAGATCATAATTTTTTTAAACAAATAATAGATTAAATTATAATTTAAAACAATGGTTAATATGGGCTTGAATAAATAGATCAATTTATAAAATAAAAAATATGTAAAAAATTCGTAGTAAATTATTGTGATTAGAATGCCAGAAAGCTTAAATAACCGAATGTCTTTTAGATAATAAAATTTATAAAACATTGCAAATATAGTAATTAATTATATAAAAAAATTAATTAATTAAATTTAATTTTAAATAAATTAAATTAATAATAATAATTAATAATTATTATATTTTTTGTTATAAATTTAGTTTATTTTTATTATCAATCATACATTTTTTAATAAAAAAATTAAGAATATCTTTTCTAATTTTAATGGAATATAATTGATTTCTTTATAATTTCTTTGTAATTGATATTTTTTATATTTATAAATGATTTTTTTAAAACTGTAGCATCATTCAATAAATCAGATTTCAATGAAATTTTTTGAAGTATATTACGGTTTAAAGAAATCAATTATATTCCATTAAAATTAGAAAAGATATTCTTAATTTTTTTATTAAAAAATGTATGATTGATAAAAAAAATTAACTAAATTTATAACAAAAAATATGATAATTATTAATTATTATTATTAATTTAATTTATTTAAAATTAAATTTAATTAATTAATTTTTTTATATAATTAATTACTATATTTGCAATGTTTTATAAATTTTATTATCTAAAAGACATTCGGTTATTTAAGCTTTCTGGCATTCTAATCACAATAATTTACTATGAATTTTTTACATATTTTTTATTTTATAAATTGATCTATTTATTCAAGCCCATAGTTACCATTGTTTTAAATTATAATTTAATCTATTTTTTGTTTAAAAAAATTATGATCTCATTATAAAATTTAAAGCTGTTATTTTTAGCGTTTTAAAAAAATATGTGAAATGCATACATTTATGATGAAAAAATGAAAAAAGGATGTATATTTATATATGCACACTTTAAAAATATTTATAAATATAAAAATTAATTAAAATAATATTTAAAATGAGATTGTAGAAAAAAAAGAGCTTTGGTTGGGAATCGAACCTCCGAACCAAAAGTAACGCGCCCGGTGCCTTAGCCGCTTGAGCTACTGAGGCATCAATACTCATAGCTTAGGATGTAGCATATGTTTATCGGCCCCCACCATTATTTTTATTTATTATTTAAATATACTTTTAGCTGTTTAAAATTGAATAATATTATTTTATTATTCTTTAAAAACATTTATTATCATTAAAATGTTAATAATACCAACAAAAATTATGTTTAATAATATTTATTAATTTGATCAAATAAAAAATTGAAAAAATATATTAAACTAATTTTTTTTCTCATTATTAAATTTGTTTTAGTCAAAATTTTGATTTTAATAATTTTTTGAAAAGTTTAAAATAAATCAGTATAATTTTGATTTATTTTCAACTCTTTCAAACAGCGCGCGCAAGTCTCAGCGAATAAGCGGCAAGCGTGTACTGCGCATGTCCGACTTGTCCGCACGAGATAGCCACACTGATGTGTATGTGTGTGTATGTGTGTATGTTAAAGGTGCACGTGTGTATGTGTATGCATGTGTGTGACAATAATGCAAAAGATATTCACGTAAGAAAAAAAAAGTTTTAATTTTTCACTTTAATATAATAGTAGTAATTATTAAAATTTTTTTATTGACGATGAAGCATGAAATTACATAAATATTATTACATGTATTACGAATATTATTGACAAAAATTTCAATTCAATTATTTTACTTTTTAAGAGCAGGTCGTATATCTCTGTCCTTTTCTAATAAAAGAATCTATTTTTTTGCAAAAACTAATAATTGAAGCAAAAAATAAAGAGATAGCCCCATCTCGTATAATAAAAATTTTGATAAGGAAAAATTATTTTTATCGATTCGTTTTGAAGAAAACCTTGAAAAACTTCAAAAATAGAGGTTAGGATGGACAATTCAGTTTTTCAAGGTTTTCTTCAGAACGAATCGATAAAAATAATTTTTCCTTATCAAAGAAAATCTTGCTTTTTATTATACAAAATGGGGCTTTCTTCTTATTTTTTGCTAGAATTATTAATTTTTGTGAAAAAATCAATTCTTTGATTAGAAAAGGACAGATATACTCGACCTCCTCTTGATGCACATACAAAATCATAAAATTTAAACGGAGCTAACGATAAGTTTATTATATTTTAAGAAATTGTCATTATTTTTTGTTGTAATATTTCAATATCATATATGTAGTTTTATTGGTTTAATATATATTAACTTATGTGTATATGTTACTTTATAAATGTTAAACGATTTAAATCATTAACTCTAAAGGAAATTAGATTAGCCACGATTTTGCATCAAGTAAGCCCGTATTTTTAAATATACAAAATGGAGTTTTATTTTATTATGTACAATTTAAATATAAAATTAATGTTTTAAAATCATTGAATTATTGAAATTTAACAAAAACATCGCATTTGCATTTACGAAACTTTTTATTAAATTGTTTAAGAAATTGAAGTTAAGTTAAAGAAAGAACTAATTTTTTTATATTTTTAAACGAAATAGCGTCTAAACTTTTGTAGATTTCATTTGAATTATGAAATAAATTCTGATTTAGTCTAAAAGAATAGTTACGAATTCAAACTGACTTAATTTTATGCTCAACGCTTTAAAAGAAATAAAGCAAACAAGACGATCTGATTTCTTGTTGGTAGCAGAGGTTTGTCCATAGCGTCATCACATGTTGAGCCGTGAAGAGTCAAAGGCGTTCTGGGGTCATACGCGCTCACAAAGTAGTTCCTTCATTTTTAATAAACGCCGAAATAAAAAAAAATATGGGGAACTTTCGGCACGGGTATAAGAAAAAATCGTATACGCTACACGGGTCGATAACATGACTTCTTTTCATGGGTGTTGCCACCCTTAGGCCAGTCAATAGACCGAAAAAAAGTCTTATTTTGCCAAAATTAGTAACTGGCAACGACCTATGCGATCATTTAAAAGATAGTCCGTAGATGTATACTTATATATTTTTAGACTAGCTTTTTGAAAACTAGAAACCATATACTATTAAACGTATATTCTAATTTTTCATTAAAATTGTGTAAAAAGGGTGAACTATGCACTCGAACATCGACGTAAACGGTCGAGCGCGCGGTACACAGCAAAAAGTGGGGATGGAGGAGAAAAGATATATATAGATATACCTGCGCACGGCGTGAAACGTTCAATTTTTTAACTGGCTTGTTTTTGGCGATTAATGCACTTATATTAAAGTGTTTTATTTATTAATTAGGGTATTTTTAACTGACGAATCTGATTTCCTATTCAGATTTTACGAATAATGAGATCCAAAGGTATTTTACAGTTTCTCTTCCATCCCCACTTTTTGCTGTGTACCGCGCGCTCGACTATTTGCGTCGATGGTCGAGTGCATATTTCACCCTTTTTACACAATTTTAATGAAAACTTAGAATATACGTTTAATAGTATATTGTTTCTAGTTTTCAAAACCCGTTTAAAAATGTATGTACGACGTTCTCAATCGAAGGAGGACGTTCTCAAAGAAAGGAGGAATACCGAAAAAAAAAAAATTGCAATTGCACAGAAACTAATTATCTGATAGTATCTGCCTTTGGCATGTTAAAAGTAGATATGATTATCTACTTATGTGCCAAATTTCTGCTCTAAATATTAATAAACAACAGAGTTATAAATTAAAAAAAAAATTAAAATGTTTTCGATTTTTCCGAATTTTCTTCGGTTCTAATAAATCGATCGGATCGTTTGACCTCTCGTTTTGTTGATAATTCAATTCTCTACAACTTTCCCATTGACACTATAATAATTCGTCAAATAGTTTTCGTTTTATTAGCAAAAAGCAAAGGAAAACGCATTTTTTTACACTAATTTGTTAATAACTAATTAATAAATTAAAGTTGCTAGTCCAAAACATATAAGTAAACATCTACGGACTATCTTTTGAATGATCGCATATGTCATTGCCAGTTACTAATTTTGGCAGAACAAAACCTTATTTTGACTGGCCTACCTCGCCTCCAGCTCAAGTGGCAATCTCACCCATGAAAAAAGTCGTGTTTTCCGCCCTAGTGGCGTAATATACTATTTTTACATTGAAATCACATTTAAAATAATAAAATCAAATTATTCTAACTTAATGAGCTCTGTGAGAAAGTATTGCACCAAAGCACTTAGCAGTGTTTTTTACATTGGAATCACATTTAAAAAAATAAAATAAAATTACTCAATGTTCTCTATAAAAAAAAATCAGGTGATAAATCATCTGATTAATCAGGTGATTTATCATGCCAAAACATCATGTAATGATTTTTTTGGGTTTTACACGTTTCAAACCATGCTTAGTCAATTCAAAAGTTTTTGAAAATTTTTGAAAATTTTGAAATTAGAAATTTTTTTAGATAATTTGGTCTTAGAAAAAATTTTGACTAAATTACAAAATAACTTTTAAGATCCAAAATTTCAAAAATTTTCAAAAATTGTTTTGAATTGACTAAGCATTATTTGGAACGTGTAAAAATCGAAAATATCGTTACATGATGTTTTGGCATGATAAATCACCTGAGGAATCATATGATTTGTCACCTGTTTTATTTCACCAGGGATATTAAAAGAAAACGCTGCAAAGTGTTTTGACGTAATGCCTTCTTATGAGTCAAAATTTCTCAAATGGGCCACTAAAAACCGACCGGTCGATTTTTATAGATCCTTTTGGATATTTTGGAAGCTTTGTATATAAAAATTAACATCCTAAAACAATTTTTAAAATTTTCAATTTTTCAAAAAGTTATTAACAAATGAAATTTCCCTGGTAGAAATTTTCAGCATCTTTTGGCCAAGCATAGGCTATTTTTTATCAATTTGACCAAAAAAATGCTAAAAATCATGGCCAAATACCCTGCTATCTAGCGACCTTTCATGGTGAAAAGTTGACAAAATAATGGTGAATATATTTAATTTTATTATAATATTTTATTTGAAGGTTATGATCACGCTTTTCTGCTAACATCTGCTGTCGCTATATAGATACATAACCTAACAGCTATACTCCACGCAAAATGTTTGTAGCACTATACTATCTGCTCACGCGTGATAAATCAAATAACTTATTTATGAAACAATTAATAATATATATAGTTACATTAAAAGAAAATCGAACATTAGTTAAAATAAGATATATATATATAATAAATATATGTAAATTTTAATAATTAAGTTCCAATTTTTTTAACTTTAAAATTAAATCATTCACCATTTTTTCGACAACTTTTTACCAGTGATTGGCTAAAAATTGACTAAGAAAGTTGGCCAATCGTTAATTTTTTCACCATTTGAGATGGTGAATTTTCTACCAGGGTTCCAGAACCTCTTTTTTTTTTAAATTGCGATATCTCAGTAAATAATTGGTGAATCATAACGAAATTATTACCGTATATTTAGAAATAATTAAAGAACATAATAATATATAATTTACGTTAAAAAAATATTATTTGTTAATAAATAATTAATTTTGCAATAAACAAATGCAAATTAAATAAACTTTTCGGTGTTGCAGCAGAAAATTTTTTTTACATTTTTATTCCTTAATTAATTATCTTAACATTTGCAAAATAAAATTTATGCGCTCTCTATTCATAAAAAAGCTAAAAATATTTTAATATGTTACATAGTGGCTGTGGCAGACGCGCGACGCTTACCGCTACGCCTGACGCTGAGCTTCCCGATACACTTAAATTATTTATAATTTTTCACACGGATTCATAAATCTTAATAGAATAATTTATATATTATTTAATATTTATTTATATTTGATTCTTGATACATTTCTTTTTTTTTATCACAGAACTTTTGCAATAATTTGAAAAAATCTTACATTCTAAAGAATTTTTATTACACGGTTTATACGAATGAAAACTACGTGTTCCATTAATGGTTTTAGCCGTGGCGAAATATTCTGAGTGCCTCTTATACTCGTCTAGAGTACACAAAGCAAATTGAATTTTTTTTAAGAATTGTTGAGCCCATTCAAATAGTTTTCGGGTTGTTACAATAGTTTTATCTTGCAAACTGGCGCGATATGCATTTCTCTTTACACAACCCCCTATTCCGTCGCAAGCACCTTTGCCGTATGTTGTTGCGAAAAAATTCCATTCTGCTTGGACATTAAAATCTTCCTCGTGACGTAATAAATTTGAAAAATTAAATTTAATTTTATATTGAGACCCTGCTCTATCAGAGAAATATATAATTTTTTTAATATTTTCATCATGTAACTTGTTTTTCAAAAACGTAATCATTTTGGAGTTATATAAATGCACTCCAGTTACATCATGGTTTTCGTATTCCGAAAAAACAACAAAATTAAGGTTAGATACAGCATTATTGTTTTTGTAATAGATTACGTATACATGCAGTGATGCCTGATTTATACTCCAATGTTGAGACTATCGCATTCTGAACATGAAAGGAGTAATTTTCAGAAAAGTCAAGTGTTACTAAAAATTCTCCAGGTACAAGTGAATTTTTTAATTCATTTAGATATTTTCCTTAAGATTCAGCAATAAAATCGTGTTTTAAAATATCGGGTAATGTTTCTTTTAAATTATTTAAAAACACATCGATGCTTTCAGTTTTACGAAGCAATTGACATCTGAAAAATATTATTATTAAATAAAACTTATTAAAAAGGTTTGTGCAGTTTAAAAAGATTTGTAATGTTATACCTGTCAGTAGTAAGCCATTGATTAAAAGAAATACTATCGATGCCATGTAAGTAGTATATGGACTGGTATAGCGAGACATATCGACTTTTTGCACCTGTCTCTCTCCCCCATTGTTTCGCTCCCCCTGTCTAGACCCCTTGTCTCGCTCCCCTTTACATGTCTGGCAGGTGTCATAGTATAAAGGGGTGGTATAATCGTGAATTGATTTGACCCACTTTCCCCTCCCTTACCTGACTGGGTGTTATGGTGAATAAGGTATCCTCTCTCCCGCACCTGTCTGAGGGTGTTATAGCTTCTATGGTGACCTTGAAACCCAAAATGATTTGCATCTTCTGCCTTTTTTCTTCAGTCGTAAGTATAGTATATATGTATGTGTGTATATGTATATTTTTTAATATGAGTAACATTATAAAAATTAAATAAATAAGTAATTAAAAATCATATAACATTGTCATGAAAAATATTAATATAAAAAATATATTTTATAATATTAAAGGTCTGAATGTTATATAGTACTTTTTAACTATTAATTGTTATTTCTTACGTATAAACTTTTGTTGGTCCTAAAAAGGACCGTATTAAGTATATGAATTTTTTTTAAAACTAAAATTAAACATTATGAAAATTGTATAAATTAAATAAATAAGTAATAAAAAACATTTAACATTTAATTATAATGGAAAAGATTAATTGAAAGGATAGAGAAAATTAATAACTCGCCTAGTAGTTAAAAATAATTAAATTTTAAAATAAGTTTTAAAATGTTATAAATATATTTATTAAAATATATAGTATTAAAAATTAAGGAAATGGGTAAAAATAGAATAGAATAAAAGTAAATGCGTTTTAATTTTTATTGATTACCTTTGCATACATATGCAGTCGTACTTTTTTATTTTATTGACAATAAAGTTTTTTTTCGGTCCTTGATTTAATTACATTGTTATTGTATATCTTCATATACTTGTCTTGATGTTGACGGGTATGGTCTTTTCCTATCAAGTAAAGTTTTCCTCACTCCCTTTTTGTTCATTATGTTTGAATAATCTTGTTGCGAGATGATATTGAGAAAGCCTTCTTCGCCGTATGGAAAAGCGAAAAGGTCTCTATCGGATTGTATTGTACGTGGTTCTTTCCGGGCGATTTGGACAGATTTCACGCGCCAGGCGTAATTTATAACATTCTGCCTCAGTGCCTTGCCCATCATCGGAGAACAGTGTATTTCAGCGCTGAAAAGTAAAAAAAAAGAAATGAGATATAATTTCAATTCAAAATTTTTATTATTTAAAAATAAAATTTTTTAAATAAAATAAAACAGGAAAGAATTATTATTATTTTAATAAAAAACTATTTGAAAATTAATTGTTTAAGAAACAAAAATATGTAAACTGATACATTATGATTGATGATAAAAAATTATCAAAATATTTAATGATTTGTTATGTGAAAATATTTTATTTTTTTAAATAAAATAATTTTTAAAAAATAATGTATGAATATATATTAAAAAGTTTTACTTACTACCCTATTATCCTCGATTCCAGCTTTGATAATTCTAATATTTTTTGGTACAGATCTCCTTGTGTGATGTTGTCGTTGAAATCATCGTAATTTGTTGGTTTCGGCACGGGGGTCAAACAATTAAAAAATTCTTCACTCGACAATGTAAACAGCGGCGTTTTCATAATTATATTGTTTATACTGAGGATTAGTCACGCCCAGTAAAACACAAGTGTTTTATCCGTATACACTTGGTGTAAATTTGTTTTATAGGCTGCAAATTCTAAATCTCTTTTACACTGAGATATGTTAATTCCCACTGAACCCAATTTCTGCATATTAACGAACGGGGTCATCAATGTTATTTCTCGTTCTCTTGTAAATTTATTGAAGATTTCATCATTGAGAGCTACTCTTTGTTTTCTATCTTCTGATAAGAGAACGACCACTTCGTTCGGCTTGCGTTTCCTGTACGCACTCTTTCGTCCAGCTGTTGATTGAGGTATTTCATGTATTACCTCTATCTCTGCTCTCTCGTCATTTTTATTTTTTTCAGCACTGACACTTAGACTTTCTGCGCATTCTCTTTGATTATTTAATGTGGCTGTATTTTCTTTTTCGATACTCATTTCTGATTGATTTTTTACTCGTTGCTCTTCTGCTTCGTCCACTCTTTCTTCAATTAGCTGATCTAACCACGACATATCCGCAGATATTTGTATTTCAAAATTCATTTTTAAAAAAATTGTTTTTTAAACTGTAACTTTTTAATTTTTATAATACCACGGGAAAACAAAAGAAAACATTGTGTATAACTCGATTCTCTAAAATAAAATGAAAATATTTGAAGAAGTCAAAGCGAAGAAAGGTAGTTTTCTTCTAGTCTTGTAAGTTGGACATAGAAATCGAGAAGACGTTGTGGACATTTCATCTGATATAGAAAATTTTAGAACAAAATCATCTGGTCCAAGTGAAAGGTATAAAGAAAACATTAAAGAAAAAACATTTAATAGGTTTTACTGCAAGAGAATGCACTTAAGGAAAGATAGAAGAAAGTAATCGACATGTATACTCTGCAGGGGTGTTAAAGGGACAAAAAAAAGGGGACGTCCGGTGGTATAGCGATGAGTAGATTAGTAGGCATCATGTTTAGATGTTTTTTTTACACTGACACTACTAACCAGATGTTTTTTCATAGTAGTTGCCTTTCGGAAAAGATATCTTTGGAGTCGCAAGGCAACAGGTAAACATCCGTTATGTATTTCGACCATCTCTATACGTATAATATTATTTTCCTTTTTTGTCCGATAACCGATTTTCTTTTAAAATTTTTCTTGCAGCTTGTTCGTAGACAATATTTTTTTAGACGCGTAATATTGTTTTTCCTTATTCCCTAAAAATCGATCTTCCCTTTCAGAAAAAGCGGTATATAAATAAATGATGAAACTATTATTGCCACAGATAGTATTTTGTCTTACTAGGAGAGTGTCACACCTCCGGATCACGGATTTTGCTCAAACTTTGGGATAAGTTTTCAGATGATAAAATATGGAAAAAGCTAAAGTTATAGTCATAAATACTCAATATTTCCCTAGTTACAGGCAATTAAAGAAAATCACTAAAAAAGTTACTAGATTTTTAAACGCATATAGTTCTTTAGCGTCGATAGCTACAAGCTTGAAACTTTTTTTAAATTAAAGCTGAGCTCAAATCCTTTCGAATTAGTAGTTATAGCATGCAAAAATATTATTTTTTCCAAAAGTTAGAGCGTGATAAACATTGGACCTGATTTTTCTTTTAAAAACATTAATTAATAATAAAAGCTGAAATTAGGTCCAATCCTTATGACGCTCTAACTTTGGGAAAAAATAATATTTTTATATGCTGTAACTACTGTTTCGAAAGGATTTGAGCTCAGCTTTAATTTAAAAAAGTTTCAAGCTTGTAGCTATCGACGCTAAAGAACTATATGCGTTTAAAAATCTAATAACTTTTTTAGTGATTTTCCTTAATTGCCTGTAACTAGGGAAATATTGAGTATTTATGACTATAACTTTAGCTTTTTCCATATTTTATCATCTGAAAACATCCCGAAGTTTGAGCAAAATCCGTGATCCAGAGGTGTGACACTCTCCTAGTTAGTGACGAATAGAAGTATAAATTTTAAGTGTTAAGTGATTTTATTGAGAGAGAAATCATGAGGAATATTGATGAAAATAAATTTCGTAAAATTATATTTCGGATTGTTGATTATTTAATTAACGCGAGATTGTGTTACGTTATACAGCGTAAATGCGATTCCGCATGGCGCCGGAAAGTACAGCGTATGTCTATTTTACAGTTGAAAAAACCATTCGGTTGTATATTATCGTGTGTGTCGTTGCGCATGATTGCGCGATTGTTCAATATGATTTTTAAAGAAAACGAACTTGCTGTAATAGCAGCAGGGGAATACGTAATATCGAAAAATTTACATGATGCCTATGTACTCCAGGGTCTGATAAGCGAATATAACGAGAAACGTTGTAAGTATAAAAAATGTTTAAATTACTAATTTTATTAAACTTCTTACCGAATATGTATAATTTCTGTAGTAACTTCAAAATGAAAATTTTTATACATTTCCTTTTTTTTAAAAAAATGATAGACATTTTTGTATATAACTTTAAATATTACTATTAAATGATTTCTTGGTCTTATATTTTATATAACACGATTTTCAGTTGTAAATACTTAAAATATTATATTTTAAGGAATGTAAAATATCGTGATTACAGTTTTCAAAAAATTTTTTTCTAATCTATAAGTTTTTAAAATATCTCTTTATTACAATCTTCGATTCCAATTTATGTTGAGTCGATCATAAAAATTTTTGAATAAAAAGATTACAAATCTGTGAAACTGTAATGCTGGTAGCTACTTATAAATCATATATTCTATTATATCATCTTAACCACTATTATTATCAAAACCAATAGCTTACATTTTTCATATTAGAATAATTTTGTCTAATTTTACTAATTTTTCATGCTACTTTTTAAAAATAAGAGCTATTTTTTAAATAATTTTGAATATCATTTAATAAACATTAAGATGTATCAAAATTATTATTTTTATTGTATATAATAATAAATCATTAATGCTTATAAGTTGAAATTGAAAATTATGCAACATATATATATATATATATGGCTGATTCCATTTCAAATCGAACAGTCAGTATACACTCAAGTCACCAATTACTGCGCTAATGGAGTATGTTATTCTACCCTAAAAATAAGGCTATACGTATTTTTTTATTTTGCTGAAATATCAAAATTGCATCAGATATGCACTTTTAAAAATTGCATACAAAACTAAATGTTAAAACTGAAAATGTTGAGAATAACTTTAGAGGGCTATCGTTTTACCAATTTTTAATGAATTTTGGTAAACTTTATTTTGTTTTATTATGTTTTAGGTCCTCTTTAATTTAGTGCAAGAAATTTCAAAAAAGACTAAAAAATGACTAAGATATGTGCATTTTACCAAAAAATGCACTTTTTATGCACATGCATTTTTCTCGAAAAACCCATTTTTTTTTTGCTGAAATTTTTTGTGTTCATAGAGGACCAAATTACCTATCTAATGGTACTTGGTTGATCCCGTACTTATTTGTTTGAAGCAAGAAAAAAAATTCACAAATTTTATTGGTGAAAAATTTTTGTATATACGTTCGAAAGTCTTAAGCAATGTTCATTCCAACGCTGTCGCATGCTCCGCTCATTATTTGTTTACCTTTGTACGTATGTATATATCATCAATAGTGATATATATATATATATATATATATATATATATATAAAAATTCGTAATATAAAAATAAATATTAAAAAATGGAAAATAATAATTCTATTCGTGTATATCTATATTATGTATGTTTCGATGTACAGACAATAGGAGGCTCATTCGCGGACAAATACCTCGCGTAACCAAAACAGCATATTAGAATTGTTACATACAAGCTAGTTATTCTTACGTCTGCTTTGAAAGGTACTTTTCGGACTTGTAAAAAAGTAAACAAAACTCTGCAATTACGATGTCCGAAATTCACTCTTCTACAAGAATTCGATGTCCCGATTTTTTTCGAATGCATAAGAAGGTAGTTT